>JASDDO010000024.1:566279422-567671743 GCA_030015575.1 Agapanthus africanus
GGAATCACACAAGACTCTATGACGATCTCGGGTCTACAGACTAACCTGTACCAGTGTCACCAGAGAAATGCCATCTGACGTAAGGTATAATACCATCTGGGAGTTCTCGGCGAGTCCGTCCAGTGTACCCAGTCTCCACTGAGCACCCGTATATCATCTCTGATGTCAAACACCAATGGATATGGGATCATCCATCGACCATCTGTATGGGTCGAGAAGGTATACGCTAGTCTACTCTGGTATATCGATGCCCCGTCTCGATACACCCACGACTAGGGACCTTGAAGGATGTACTTATGGACTACCATGTCCCCACTAGTATGATCCACATCATAGTCCAGGTAGTCAAGTACACATCCTAAGGGCTTTACCAACATGTAACAGAGAGACAATCAGTATACACGTTAAGGTAAAGAGTAACCAGATAGCATACTATCATGTCGAGCAAGAAAGTCCTCCCTATATATGTCCCAGCATCCACTACAATATACATCCTATGTACAGTAATGGCCTCTAGGGCATACATATAACTAACAGATATACATCTACTCACCTTGATCCTTGCTTGCCGAAGTCGATGTCGCCATGCTCGTCTTTATCGCCCAAAGTCCACGTGAGGGTGCCTACACATATAAACACAAAGTATCGTAAACCAAAATCGCGCACGAAAACCAAAATGGCACACGTATCACACATAGGTTAAAACCTATGGTCTACTCATGCGAATCAACCAAATGACTCCCGATATCGACATACAAACGTCAAGTTACCGATAGAAAACACTAATATCAAAACTTCAAGTCATTTAAAAGTCGCAATTCAAAACAGCAACTCAGGAAAATGGTTCCAGATATTAGTTCAGGTGAAATTAGGCTAAACTAGTAGTACAGGGGTGTAGTATAGGAGGTATATGAGCAACAGACCAAACCTAGACACCAGAGACCACAACTTGGCCGGACACATCCACTGCAAAACCGTCCTGCTCGGCTAAAGCAGGGAGTTAGGGTTTCGTCTTCTCAGGGTGGTCTCCTAGTTGTCCATCTAGGCCTCTGGGGTTGCTATTTTTTCTTTTTATAGTCTCGGGTCATTCCAGATTTCCTGTAGGCACAATTATTCACAAAACCGGCATTGGACGATCTAACACAAGTCTTAGGGTTTCGTCTCTATTTTGGTCTAGGTTTAAACACCAAAGGGTCTTGTAGTCACCAATTACACTTCAATTAAACCATCATAACTCAAGAATCCCCTAAACTTCATCTAGGAATTTTCAAAGCTCACTAATTTACACTTAATCAATTCTAAACTAACAATAGAAGTTAGGAAACTCAAATACTAAACTAATAATGCATGAAATACCTCATTTGGCAACTCAAGAATTTTCTTGAGTTGCCCCAAGTGCTCAAAATCCTAACTTGCTTGGTCCTCCATGCTTGTAGTGAGCTTGTGGATGATTTTTGTGAAGGGAATATGATGTTTTGGTGTGAAAATGGTGTTGTGGTGAGGAGGTAGAGGAGGTGGAGGGAAGAGGGTAGCCATGGAGATGAGGAAGAAGGGAATGATTAAGATGAAGTGAAGAATGAAGCCATGGTCAATTAGACCCCTCACCCTCTCTCTCTCTCCTAAGCCCATGCTTCCTTGTCTCCCCATGCCACATTCTTTATTCTTTTCTTTATCTTTTCTTTTCTTTTTTATTTCCAACAAAACAAAAACCCAAATACAATAAAAATGGAGCATGGTTTCAAACAATAAAAGAAATGTACAAGTGTTTGCAACATGATTTGTTGTATGCCATATGCACATAACACTCTTAATGCAAATTAGAAAATGCTAATCAAGTTTAGTAATAATTCACACAAAATAAATTGTATACTACATTGTAAAATCCCCAATATTCATACATTT
The DNA here is from genome assembly GCA_030015575.1 of Agapanthus africanus. Lineage (NCBI taxonomy): Eukaryota > Viridiplantae > Streptophyta > Magnoliopsida > Asparagales > Amaryllidaceae > Agapanthus > Agapanthus africanus. Next base: position 566,281,325 of record JASDDO010000024.1, read on the forward strand.
TTTAAAAATCAATAATAAATATAAATTTCTAATTATTTTCCAATTTATCGGTATATCATTATACCATATCATTAAAACTAATCTCCATAATTTAAATATTCATAATATTTTTTATTTAATTATATAAATTCCAAAAAATAATATTTTATTTTTCTGAAATGTTACACTTATATTCCTTGAATTTCTCAAAAATTTCAGAAATGTGTTTCAACAGGAACATATGTCCGAATCTTGAGGGATAGTCGGTGAATATAATGAAGTGTGAAGAACCAACCCTGGCATTTGTAGACATAGCACTGTATACATCATCATGTATCCGTCCGAAGAGTTCACTAACTCTTTCTCTGTTTCCAGTAAATGGAGTATTGGTTATTGTATCTTTGAGACAAGACTGGAAAGTATCATAAGATGAAAATTCGAACAGATTCTCATATTCATCCTTATGTAACTTAGCTGGTCGTGTCGCATTGATATGACCTAGTCTACAATACCACAAGAAGGATTCATTTATTTCTGAACTACTCCTATTGTGTGTGTTCTATATACTTTGAACTGTGGTTTGATTTAGAACGTATATGCTATTATGTAACGTTCCTGATCGAATCAACTCTTGATTCAGGAAAATGTTCACAACATTATCCTCCAATACAGAATTATATCCTTCTTTAACTCATTAAAGAAACCGATGTAATATTGTATATCAGGTTCGGTATGTAATAACATTCGTTCAGAATCATTGTATTAATACAAGGTGATATCTGCCAACTGACTTAGCTGCAACAATTGCACCATTCTCTAACACTTAGAGATATATCACCCATTCTCAGTTCTCTACCTTTCTATAGCCAATGTAACATATTACATATGCGGGATCCTGATCCGGTATCACATACCTAGGACGTAGAGGATACTGAGAAACAGTTCTCGGAAACGAACACACACGAAAAATATGCATCAACATGCTTAATCCTCGATTGGGTGGCATGGGAATTCGGATGTTCCCCTGTTTCCTGCTCGGACTTATAACAATTATAAGATAGAGTGGAACCAACGTTCCCTATCTCAGTATAATAAGAAGGTTCGGTCAATGCATCCATATTATTATCATGATTAAGGCGTGATATGGTCGCTACCAGGAGAGAGAGAAGAAAACACTCTACGTGCGTTCTTGCAGGATTAGATTGGTTATTAGTTTATCTAATCAGGATGGCTCCCACTATTTTAGTCAAATCTACCTTCAAACCCTAAAAGTTAAGACTAGCCGGGATTAATTACACCCTACAAGTTCGCCAATCTTTCGGCCAGGCCAGTGTCGGTACTTTGAGGGAGGTTCCCGTGCTTTCGCACGGACCTAATTAAAATAAACCTCATTTTCCCAGGGACATAACCCCGTTAACACCTTTCTAGACACATACTTGATCGGCTAATTGTAATGTGTAAAACTCTCCCAGGAGTAACTCTTACTCGCAGTGGGTATCGGGATCCAACTATCTCATAGAAGTTATGCAATCTCATCGCAAATTTCAACACTTGGAATACCCGGTAATATTTTGCCCCTAGCAACTTATGACTTTGGCTAAGGTCAACAAATCATAAGTTCTTGCTAAGTTCAACCCGTCATTTCTTGATTGAATTAAACTCACCCGTGCAACCCTTAGCTAAGGTCAACAAAGCCGCACGACTACCCTAACTCAATCGCAACATATGCTTGCTGATAAGCACTAATTAGCTACCGCACACTACGCCTTGGCTAAGGTCAACAAACGCAGCACGAATTCTAAGAATTACTTATCTGAAATGACGGATGGCTACGACAGGTTTTTAAGAAAACCTTTTGCGTAATGAACTTGATATCGTTGTAGAATCGAGTGATTTTGAAAAGAAGTGTTTTTGAGGCTTTTACTAGTTAAGCTAAAGAGGTCACTCCCGGTGAAGGGATCTCGGCTCTTTCCTTATCGAATAAGGTGCAGGATATTTCACAAATACCACTATGCAAAGCAAAAACTATATAAGCAATCAAAAGAAAAACCGAGTTTGTTGTATCTGCTAGTTTCGCTAAAGAGGTCACTCCCGGTGAAGGGATGTCGGCTCTTTCCTTATCGAATAAGGTGCTGGATATTCTATAAGAAATACCGCTATGCAAAGCAAGAACTAGAGCTACCAGTTTTTAAACAAGTTTCTACAACATCTTTAGGTTTCTTTTTCTTTTATTTCATTAATCTCATTAATGAATTCCCATCAAATTATGCTTCCTACGCAACACAGAAGAAACGAAAGAAACAATTTTTATTATATCTCATATATATAATATAGGCATTCGTCTCAGAACATATCAAGTGATCACATGACAGAATATCAGCAGCAGATGAATCACATATGAAATATTGGATATACTAGGAATTCCGTGTTTTAAATTAAGCTAGTATAAAACACGGATTCCACGGTCGCGATGAATAGCCAAACCCACATCCCTAGACCCCTACGAGAGCAGCAAGCAACCCTCCCAATTCTAGAGTCAGGAGACCAGGTCTCGACTCCTCGAGATGGTCTCCCACTGGACTCTAGAACCCGGTTACTTGTGCTCCCCGCCTTGGGTCTATCCTAATGTGGAAAAGTAAATAATATACATCAATGGTGACATCATCCTCAACCCGGAAGTGCCCCAATAAAAGAATATTACATACAATGAATTTTACATGAATGAAAATAAAAACCCTCATCTCACATAAAACCCCGGCTATTCAGAATACAACGATCCAATATAATATATCACAGCAACACATAACATCACATGTCATCAACGTAAGTAAATATGCGTATCCCAATTGTCGTTGACGTATAGCAACGAAACCGGCGATACACCACATATCACACTTACTGTCGCAGAAAAGAAAGTGAAAAACTAAAACAATTGGAATCCGCAACCAGCTTAGACATCATAAACCCAATGTATCTCATATTTTGGATTTCATGCCTAACCAAATGAATTCCTTAGACATCATATGCCTAACAATTATAAACCCCACATTTTAGTCTCGATATTGAAAACACTTTCCAATAACCAGTCAGGTAATTCAACAAGATTCCCGATAACCTGTTCGAATGCTCGTCGGAAACTTTAGTAGACGGCCGCACCCCCCGTTGCCATCGACGAAGTGCACTAAGGCGGAACACCGCAGCCGCGAGCACCCGAACGGATGCTTTTGGCGACGGGGTTCTCCTACAATCACTTGGTCGGAGCTATAGAGCGTGGCTATCTATTAAGGTTACCCGGCGAGTATCCGCGTATACTACGTAATTGCGACGGACTTTTGATCAACATCAAAATCCCGTGGCAACAGATCAAACGAGACTAAACTGCTAGATTTATAAAATTCAAACTAGTTATCTCATAACTAATTGTGGATTCTAAATATTGTATCACAATCACAGATAGCTAGACGAAGTTAAACTTTTCGATCAAATAAACAAACATCCAAAATTTCCCGTGAAGCTCAACACTTGAGCGGAGTTCAAAAAGTACCCAGAAACATGCCACAGCACCTATGAACCAGCCGTAGAAGGGTCAACCGATGCCTCACATGTGGCACCGCTGAACTACCACAAATCCTAGGGTTTGATGGCAGTTCTGACGGTCACAGAATTGAGTTAGGGTTTCGTTCTTCTAGAGGGTCCACAGAATCGCTTGCAAGATTTTCTGAAAATTTTAAACTCGGAAAAAATACAACTCTTGAAAAATTTCCAGCGGGGGAAAAATTGGGTTATTGATATCCGTTCAAACTTTTTAACATCGTCTAAATAACCCGAATACATGTTAGAATTACGATTACGAAACAATCTGAATTTCTTTTGCAGAAAGTTAACATCACATGAAAATTTAGCAAAAACAAACAACACCTGAAACACCAAAACCCAGATACTGGAACACAGTGCAAATTTGAAGCCCAAAATCCACATTTGACCCGAGGTGGCCAGTTTTGGAGCCTATGTGGCCGGCCAAGTCATGCCCAAATTGTCTCAAATTTTCACAGTGTTCATGTTATATCACATACAACATTCTGCAGTTCTTTAAAAAAATTTTTGAAGACCTTTTAAATTCGACAGAAACCAAGTTTTCGTATCGGGTGTTTCGGAGTAGTTTCGGTTTTGTAATTCAAACAAACATCGTCTAATTTTCTAGCATGGCTCCGATACCACTTTAGGGTTGCCTAGCACGGCAACAAGTTTTCGGGAGGTATCATCCATACCATATTAAATATTTGCCGTTCTAGCTAACCCTAACCCTAGAATCGAAACTAGAAAATCCGACGAATCAAAATGTAAAATTTTTTACATCTAAGTGAACGAGGGAATACAACCTTTGTATACCGGTCCTTCACTTCGAAAGCTCCGTGTAATAGTCCCTTCGCTGGGAGTTGTGAAGACCCGGACTCAAGTGAGGATTCACATGAAGAAATGAACACACTTGCTCAATGTCTTCGAGGCCGAAGAAGATCTATGTCGAGGAGACTCAAGCTCATGCTACCTCTTCACTAATGGTGAGATTAGTGAAGCAAACACCCTAAAATAAATGGCTAATAGTTGAGGATGATGAAGTAGGAAATGGGCTCTCTTTAGTTTTCTTTTTCTCACAATATTTTCTCACCTTGGAAAAAGCTAGCAAGCTTTTCATGAGGAAGAAGAAGCTCAAGTGAAGTAAATGAGAATGAACTCATGAGGTGAGAATAGCAACCATGGGTGAGTTAGTGTCATACACTAACTCATGTAGAGAGTTAACCATGGCTAAGGTATAATGGTTGGGTTAACAAATATCTACAAGTGAAACAAAAGAGTGGACTTGGTTAATGAATCCATAAGCTTCTACAAGCTTGTATCCATGCCAAATATCCATCCAATTTTTGAATTACTTAGATAAATATAAACCTTATATTATGCATAGCATAGTGTAAGTCACACACACACCCAAGAAGCATGTATCATCAAGCATGACACAAAACATGTACACAAATATATATCACATATATATTATGTGTACAATCAAGTGAGGAAAAAAATTCATAAGTGAGCAAATATTAGTTAATGTAATGCAATATATCAAATATATAATTATACATTAAATTATTAAATCAACACTTGATTTAATAATCCGGTTATAACCTGTATAACCGACTAATATTAAATGCAACAACTTATCGAATCAACACTTGATCCGATAACCCGGATATATCACATATAACCGACTAATGTCACAAGTCGCGAGAATAGAATCCGGTATCACATACGCGCATTAATCTCGGTCCCGCACATATCGCATATGTGCTCCTACTCCGTTTCGCATGAGCCAGAAAACCTCTGTGTAGGACTCAAAAGAGGCGTTAATACGCCGGCAGTAGGTGATGATCATATCAAACACCCACAAGCTGCAAGAGATCTGCTAAACATAACGGCCACCCGAGTATTAAGCGATCAGAAGAACAACAAGCAAGCCTACTCATACTCCTGCGAATCCAAGCAATAACACTACCGAACAGTCCGGTCTCTTCGTCTGATATGTCGCATATCACAGCCTGGGGGTAGTATAATGTCAGACCCCAATAGCCTGATAAGTCATGCCGATGCAAGGTCCACAATGGTTCGAGAAACTACTAATAACACTTAATAGTAGATCTCAGGAACCCTGGCCAGAGATTTCCTGTTATGGCCAATCGAGCATAGCGCAACATCAACCCCCAATACCGGGAGAGATGAATCCCCTCCTATCGCTCATGGCCTCCATGTGACTCAGAACTGTACCCAAAAACCACCTTTTTGCATGATCTCTTGAACGTGGTATGGTGGAAATCAAAGCATAGTGAGAATCACACAAGACTCTATGACGATCTCGGGTCTACAGACTAACCTTTACCAGTGTCTCCAGAGAACTGCTATCCGACGATAGGTATAATACCATATAGGAGTTCTCGGCGAGTCCGTTCAGTGTACCCAGTCTCCACTGAGCACCCATATACCTTCTCTGATGTCAAACACCAATGGATATGGGATCATCCATCGCCCATCACATGGGTCGAGAAGCGTATACGCTAGTCTACATTGGAGTATCGATGCCCTGTCTCGATACTCCCATGACTAGGAACATTTGAAGAATGTACTTACTGACTACCCTGTCCCCACTAGTATGATCTTCATCATAATTCTGGTACTAAAGTACCCATTCTAAGGGCTTTATCAACATGTAATAGAGAGACAATAAGTGTACATGTTAAGATAAAGTGCAACAAGATAGCATACTATTATGTCGAGCAAGAAAGTCCTCCCTATATATGTCCAAGCATCCACTACAATATACATCACATGTACAGTAATGGCCTTTAGGGCATACATATAACTAACACATCGTTACCAACGATGCTACCAAAGTGGATGTCTGGATATTTCTTGTTCATGAGATGAACATGGTTCCTACCATTGAGCGTTGATTGATACGAATTCTCGGTGTGTATGTAGAAAATGTATAGAAATCACAGCCAAAAAGATTTTTTGACCGCAATCAATAACGGTGTCGGATGTAGCGCGTTAGCGTGTGCGGATCGTCCACTGAGAAAGTGAGATCCGTTCAAATTTGAATTAGATGAATTGAAAATTAAAGAAAAGAGAAAAGAAAATTCAATTCAAGATTTATAAAATTGAAGTTCAAGAATTATCTAGATCTAAATCTAAAATCAAGAAAACATTTAAAAATCAAGAATTAAGAATTGATGATATCCAATCCAATAATCAAGAATCGAAGTGAGGCTCGTAGGAATCGATCGAATCTATAGACGTGATGAAATCTATTGATTACGTTTTCTTATCCATTAATGATTTGATAGTAGATCGATGACGATTAATCGAGGTTTAAGGATCTTTCGAAGAAACTAGGGTTTCTTCATCTCATCCTTTGTCCTTTCGATGAATCTCATTCAAAAACTAACCTCTAGTAAATTCAAGAATTGATCATGGATCCCTAATTAAGAGCGGACACAATCAAAAAAGTATCGCTCGAAACTAGGTTGCCGATTCTTCTATTTACAAGAGTTTACAAAACTTATAGGAATTAAGAATCGTTTCAAGGTTTGTAATATCATCGTCTATTGATCGTCTCGATTCCTCCACGAGCGGAGTTTTACTCAAACATCATAACAAGACACACAATCAAGAATTGAGATCGAATCATGATGCAAGAATATAAAGAAAGCAAGATATAGATATTTTACCTTTATTTATCAACAATTTTGTTATAATTCACTCGATCTACAATGAGTAAAGAACTTGATCGTTGATTTCAGCTTCGCTCGTCTCCTTGAGTCGCGGATCTCCTAGGATCACTTGCTCCGATGAAGTCCGGCGTCGCTTTCTAAAGGATCGAAGGCTTCATGCTTGATTTGGTATTCGGAGTTCTTGATTTTTGGCTTTGGATTTTGAATTAGGGATTAGGGTTTACAAGTTGTGTCACTCAACTTGTGTTGGGAATTGGAGAACCAATTATTGAACAACCTTAGAAGTGAAGCCTTAGGTCTCCTTTTATAGCCTTCATTAGCTTTGGCTTCCTTTAGAAGCTAGGTTTAGTTTAGCTTCCCTTGTAAGCTAGGTAGTTAGGTAGAAGCTTCTAGAGGTAGTTAGTTAGGCTTAGCTTCCTTCATAAGCTTGGAGGTTAGGGAGAAGCTTCTAGGCTTAGGTTGTTAAGTAGCTTGGTTTGGAAGCTTGAGGGTATTTAGCTTGAACAAGGAGCCTTGCTAATCTGGCAGAAGATTCTGGAGTTCTCTGGAGTTTGCACTGGCTTGAATAGGTGTAGGCCTTGAACCAAAAAACCTGAAGCAGAGCTTTGCTAATGACGTGGCAGTCCAACCGCGGATCCGCGGCGGGAATGGGTATTGGGCGGCGGATCCGCGGCCCTTTGAGGTCATCTGTGCTTCAAAATTCCTCATTTGCTTTGTGTTGGCTTCAGTGATGTTTCCTGATATGTGGAATCTTTTAAATATTCTTTGATCACTGCCAGATTACAAGTCTTGGACTTGGCGTATTTTTTTGTTAGCACTTTTAACTGTTTCGGCTCTTCTCCTGCAATTTCCTGCACAGATTCTCGAGACAAGTGTTGCGCTATACAAAGATGATGCGATGTCATGATAAACACTCAATTTCCCTCAGAAATGTCGGTTTTAATATATAACACAGGTTATTTGGTATTTTATGACTGTTTTGCTAATATGTGCTATATTAATACCGAACACCTCTAGATGAGTGCAAATGGTAGGGAAATTGACGTGTTAAAAATGCAATATTTTCGAATGATCAAATTCCCCCAAACTTATTTTCGGTCGTCTCGAGCGAACTGTTTTATTTAAAAAGAGAAGGAGAAAATAAAGAAAAAGAAAAAACTAACTAGCACACTTTCGTAGACAACACGATTGCACCGAGCACGTGCAACAAGCCTTTAAACCTCTAGGTGTCCCCTAGTTGGAGGAGTGTTGTCTCCTGAGGGTTTTCAGCGTATTGCACCAACAAAATCCAATAATAAAAGGAAGACCGTGAAAGTTACATATAAAGACAAGAATTATAAAAGAAAGACTTTGAAAATTAGAGTTTCCAACTATGCTAGCTTTTCGGTTGTCATGAGCCCTATCTTAATAGTCATGAAAAGATGTTAGAAATCACATCATCCCTCAATAAAACATCGTCTTTATTCTTCATTCCTATCTTTCTTCCAAACATCGATCATATAACCCTACGTGTGTGTAATAGACATCCCTACACCCGGAGAATTCAATTCAAGCTATCAAACTCTTGTCCATCTGCCTCAGTACTTTTTAATTAATGAATATTTAAATGAATTTGCTCACACACTTTCATGCGACCGTTAATACTTCTTGAGGTACTAACTGACCGATTACTCATGTGCTTGCTTATTAGGTGTGTTTTCCTCGTCTTGCACCACCTAAGGCTTAGCAGTGACTCCCGGACCAGTTGGTCTAAGGCACTAGGTGAAGAGCCACCCTCGCTATATTTTTTTATTGCTGCCTTGGCGATAAAAAATCCAGTGTTCATTTTTCTCACCATTTTATATTTTATTCAATTTTTTTTATTTCCTTCATACTTTGGCTTTTAGACAAGAGCATTTCAAGGTATCCTCTACTATCCAGAGTTCAATGTAAGTCCATGTCACGCACCCCACGAACTTGCGGGGAGGCGGAATATATGAAAAACGATCATCAAAGTTTCGTAACACGGACTTGAGCGCATGAATCGTATCTAAACCGTTACTAGTGTAAGTCCATGCTACCTCTCCCGGTACTTTCGGGCATGCGGAATTTGATAAAAAACGATTTTTATAGAGGTGGTAACATGGACTTAAAACCCGGATCTTTGTTAAACATCTAACTAACAACCTAACTAGGAGTCGTTAACTACTCGGTTAGGGGGTTTATACCTTTCTTGTCTTGAACTCCTTCGTCTTCAAACCTCGATGGTGGTCCGGATCGGCTTCTTCCCGTCGTCTCCTTACGCCGAAGATAGATCCACCTGAAAGCTTCAACCTTTGGCTCCTTCTTCGAACTTTGAAGAAACTAGTTCACTCGGTTTGCTAAACCTTGTGAACTAGAGTGAGTAGAGAAGAGTTTGTATGGGATTTTATCTATGGTTCTTGGTTCTCAACTCATGAGACAAGTGAACCATAGAGTCAAGAGAGGGAGCAAGAGGAAGAGGGTGAGAGCAAGAGTATGAGAGCTCAAGAACCAGAGAGAGAATGGTCAAGTGAGAATGAGCCTCTCTTTTGTCTTTCACCCTCTCATAATCCAAAACAATGATAACAAATCATATCAATCAAGTGTTATGTGATGGTTTAAGCAACCATAGCCATATCATTTCATGCACTCATTTTGCACAAAAGAGCAAGCAAGCAAAAGTCTTTGCCATAAAATGATAGCTATGGTTATCATGATGGTCAACTAGTCAAGCCTAGTCAACCGGTCAACAAAGTCAACAAGTCAACAAAAGTCAACAAGTCAACAAGTCAACAACCATGTCACCATAATACTTAATTAATATAATTGTTAATCACATATCATATTCTCATTAGGGTTGAGCAAAAAGTCGATAGTCAACGGTCAACAACCCTAATGAGAATCCTCTGCCTCTGTCTCTCCGTCAACTGTGCATACACACCCGCATCCGCGTTCCGAGGAACACGAATACATACTGGATAAATCCAATCCCAAAAGGTACACTAGGATCTGGCTTAAACCAAAGCCCGCTAGTGTGAACTGTCCGGACACTGTACGTGCACAAGTGCACGGATGTGACCGAACCCTGTCGCAAAACCATGCGACCTGCCGCAAAACCATGCGACCTCTACTCTTTTGCCTAAAGGCGAAAAGCTTTCTGTGTGGGACTCTAAAGACTCGACACTACGCTGGCAGTGGGTTTAACCACAGACCGTAAGCGGCACTAGCTGTGCGTAACGGTCCCCAGGTAGATGCCGACAAGAAGACTGACGAGGCGAAACCCATCTGAACTCTTACTGAGCCTGAATGTGACATTCTCCGTACAGTCTGGTCTGTTCGTCTGATACATCGCATGGCGGGCCTAGGGGGCGGTAAACGTCAGTCCCCCAATAGCGGTACAAGCCGTGTCGGAGTGAAGCCCAAAACACCCTGAGATAACACTGGAAGCCTACGAGTATATCTCGTTTGCCCTGGCCAGGGACTACTCGTGTAATAGCTCTCCTAGACACAGCGCGATGTCAACCCCCAATACCGGGAGAGACGAATCCTTTCTAACCGTCACTGCCTCCAAGTGCTTCGGGACTGCACCCAACTACCACCTGTTTGCACGACTCCTTTGAGCCGTGGTAGGGTAGTAATCAAATTACAGTGGGAACACACTCGAGGCGAAGTGACAGTGTTAAGTCAGCGGACTAAGCTGTACTCATGTCACCTGGGAACTGATAACTGACGATAGGCATAATACCAACTAGTCAGTTTCCGACGAGTCCTGTCCAGTGTACTCGTAACCCAACGAGCACCCGCATACTATCTCAAGTATGACGTACCGATGGCTGTGGGACAGACCGTCTCCCACACTGGGATGAGAAGCGCATGCGCTAGTCTACTCCGGAGTATCGATGCCCTGTCTCGATAGTCCTGCGACCAGGGACCTGCATAAGGATGTGCTTATAGATTACCCAGCCCCACTAGTGTGACTGCCATCACAACGCTGGTAATCAAGCAAAGATCCTAAGGGCTCCACTAATGTGTATAGGCGATATACTAAAATAAACACATGTACACATTGAAGTAGAAACAAACCAAGAAGCATACTACTATTTTGAGCAAGATTGTATATACAAGGTGAATATCCCAAGCTTCCATTAAGTAATATACAAACTAGTATGATACAGTAATGGCCTCTAGGGCATATACACTAACAATCTCCCACTTGCACTAAGGCCATGTACTGGCGTATCAAAGACCTATCATCTCGATCAGCCGCTCGAACTGAGTCTGGGGCAAGGCCTTGGTGAATGGATCTGCAGTGTTATCTTCTGAAGCGACTCTCCGAACCTCGATCTCCTGGCGATCCACGATCTCCCTGATCAGGTGATACCGCCTTAAGATGTGTCTGGATCTCTGATGAGACCTGGGTTCCTTCGCTAAAGCTATAGCCCCGTTGTTGTCGCAATACAGAGGTATTGGATCAACAATGGACGGAACTACCTGAAGCTCTTTCAAGAACTTCCTCATCTAGACAGCTTCTTTTGCGGCATCAGATGCAGCGATGTATTCCGCTTCCATCGTCAAGTCTGCAACGGTTTCCTGTTTGGAACTCTTCCAACACACCGCCCCTCCATTGAGGGTAAAGACAAAACCCGACATGGACTTGGAATCTTTCTTGTCACTCTGGAAGCTGGAGTCAGCAAAGGCCTCGATCTGGAGGTCTTTTCCGCCATACACCAAGAACATCTCCTTAGTCTTTCTCAGGTACTTGAGAATGTTCTTTACTGCTATCCAGTGTTTCTCCCCAGGGTTAGACTGATACCGGCTTACCACACTCAGTGCATAAGCAACATCCGGTCTGGTACACAACATCGCATACATTATAGAGCCTACCGCAGAAGCGTAGGGTATAATAGACATGCGATCCCTCTCCAAATCAGTCTTGGGAGACATCTCTTTAGAGAGGGTGATCCCGTGACAAGCCGGTAGGTTACCGCGCTTGGAATCTTCCATACTGAACCTCTTCAGTATGGTGTCGATGTACCTGGACTGTGAAAGTCCTAATATCCTCTTGGATCTATCACGATGGATCCGGATCCCCAGGATGTATGAGGCATCACCCAGGTCTTTCATGGAGAACCTTTGTGACAAGAACCCCTTGACAGATTGTAGCATAGGAATGTCATTTCCTATTAAGAGAATGTCAACCACGTACAAAACGAGGAATACTACAGTTCTCGCTACAAATCTACAATAGATGCATGGTTCATCTGGATTTTTGATAAAGCCAAATTCCTTGACCGTCTCATCAAAACAGATGTTCCAACTCCGCGATGCCTGCTTTAGTCCATAGATGGACTTAAGCAACTTGCACACCTTTCCGCTGCTCCCACTCTGAATGAAACCCTCTGGTTGGTCCATATAGACACACTCCTCTAAATTTCCATTTAGAAAAGCGGTCTTTACGTCCATTTGCCAGATTTCATAATCGTGGAAGGCAGCAATGGCAAGAAGGATCCGAATGGATTTCAGCATAGCCACTGGAGAAAAGGTTTCGTCATAGTCCAAGCCAGGTCTTTGACGGAAATCCTTTGCAACAAGTCTAGCTTTATAGGTCTCAACCTGTCCATCTACACAAATCTTCCTTTTGAAGATCCACTTGCATCCTACGGGTTTTACCCCGTCTGGAGCAATGTCCAACGTCCATAACTTGTTGGTGCATATGGACTCCATTTCGGTTCGCATTGCATCCAGCCATTTCATCGAGTCAACGCTCTGAACGGCCTGCTGGAAGCTAGTAGGCTCATCATAATCTATGATGCAATCCTCTCTATCCCCGTCTATGAGAAAACCGTAGTATCTCTCGGGCGGATGAGACTGCCTACTACTCCTGCAGAGCGGCGTAGGAATGTCCTGTTCTTTTGAACCCTCTGGTTCCACTAAACTTTCAGTAATAGTCTGTGGTTCTGGAATTTCTTCCAGTACTACTGTGCTCCCACTTATCTGGGTTTCTAAAAACTCAGTTTCCAAGAAGTAGGCATGACGAGAAATAAGGACTTTTTGTTCCTCTTCGCGGTAGAAGAAATATCCCTTGGAGTTCTTTGGATATCCCACGAACTTACACTGTACTGAGCGTGCCTCGAGCTTGTCCGCATGCTGCTTTTTAACAAAAGCTGGACATCCCCATGTCTTAATGTGCTTAAGATAGGGTCTCTTCCCACACCACATCTCATATGGTGTAGTAGGCACAGTCTTAGTTGGAACTCGGTTCAAAAGGTACGCAGCTGATTCTAGCGCATACCCCCAGAATGATCGCGGTAACTCAGCGTTACTCATCATGGACCGTACCATATCCAATAGGGTGCGGTTCCGTCTCTCCGATACACCGTTATGTTGCGGAGTGTATGGAGGAGTAAGCTGAGAGAGAATTCTGTTCTCTTTTAAATAGTCCAGGAACTCGGCACTCAAGTATTCACCACCTCGATCCGATCTTAGGATCTTGATACTTTTGCCGGTCATTTTTTCTACTTCATTCTTATATTCCTGGAACTTTCTAAAGGCTTCGGACTTATGTTTCATTAAGAAGACATAACCGTACCTTGAAAAGTCATCCGTAAAAGTAATGAAGTAAGAATAACCGCTTCGCGCATGTGTAGACATTGGACCGCACACGTCGCTGTGTACGAGTCCTAAGAGCTCGCTCGCTCTTACTCCGTGTCCAGTGAACGGAGTCTTTGTCATCTTTCCTTTGAGACAGGATTGACAAGTGGCATACGATTGATATTCGAACGCATTCAAATATCCTTCTGTATGTAACTTCGTCAACCTTCTCTCATTGATGTGACCCAGTCTACAATGCCACAAGAAAGTCTGATTTATTTCCGGAGACTTTCTTTTGTGTGTATTCTGGACATTGAAAATCTGTGGTTGGTTTAATACGTATATATCATTGCTCAATGTACCTGACCCAATCAAAACTTGATTAAGGTGAATGTTTACAACATTACTTACAAACGCAAATTCATAACCTTCTTTAGAAACTAAAGCTACAGAAATGATATTACAAGTTGCGTTCGGTACAAAAAAGCAATTACGCAAAACCAAAACATGTCCATCTGACATTCCCAGGTGATAGTCCCCCACGGCTTTAGCATCCATGCTAGCTCCATTTGCAACTCTGAGGGTCATGTCACCTGCTTTCAAAACCCTACGGTTTCTCAACGCCTGCAAAGAATTACAGATATGAGATCCTGATCCGGTATCCAATACCTAGGAAGTAGAGTTTATTGAAAGACAGTTTTCAATAACATACACACCTGAAGCTGAAGCTGCAACCTGCTTCAATTCCTGTGTTCTGGCCTTCCAGGCCCTGCAATCATTCTTCCAGTGTCCTTTCTTATGACAATAGAAGCATTCTTCCTTATCCACAAGCTTCCCCGCTTTCTTTGTTGCTTTTGCTTTTCCCTTCGTATCCACTTTACTAACACCGCCTCTTGGTTTGGCGGGGGCTTTCTTCTTCTTTCCCTTGGCTTTCGCCTTGGACCTAGAAGAAGATGATCCTCCTACAAACAAAGTGGATGTTTCCCTACCTTTCTGTAGGGTGCCCTCTGCGCTCCTCAGCATGTTGAGGAGCTCTGAAAGTTCAACTTCTTTTTCTTGTAAGTTGAAGTTCAGTATAAACTGGGCGTAAGTGGAAGGAAGGGACTGGAGAACTAAGTCCGTATAGAGCTCACTCTCCAATGTGGTCCCTAGGTCCGCGAGTTCCTCAATGTAGCCGATCATCTTAAGCACGTGCTCTGCTACTAATGATCCGACGGCCATCCTTGCCGAAAATAACTTTTTCGACGCTTCGTATCTTGCGATACGAGATTCCTCTCCATACAGTTCTTTTGTATGAAGAAATATGGATTCCAAGTCCATATTCTCGTGCCTCCTCTGATGTTCATTGTCCATAGAGGCAAGTACGAGGCACTTGGCCTTCGCGCTATCAATCTCCCAAGTCTTACGGATTTCCTTATCTGCGACGCTGGAAGTGGGACCAGGGGCAGGGGGAGCTTTGGTGGTATAAAGATACCCCAGCTTGTCGTAAGTGATTGCCATCTTGACATTCCTGAGCCAATCTTTGTAGTTTGGCCCTGTCAGTATGTTTTTATCTAGAAGTAACTTAATTCCAGTCATGTCGATTGGTCGCTGCAATTAGGAGAGAGAAGAAGAAACACTCAGCATGATGCTCTTGCAAGTTTAGAGTGGTTTTTAGTTTGTCTAAACAGGATGGCTCCCACTGTTTCTCGAATCCCTCCTCAAACCAAAAAGGAAGAATTAGTCAGGATCAATCTCACCGTACAATACTTGCTTAACCGTTCGGCCAGGCCAGTGTCGGTACTTCGAGGGAGGTTTTCCAACGCTTTCGCGAAGTTCCTTAATTAAATAACCTCTTTTCCCTGGGGGCGTAGCCCCGCTAACACCTTTCTAGACACCTACTTGGTTTATAGCATTGATCGTTAAGTGAGAAATTTCCCGAGGAGTAGCATATACTCACAGTAGGATCGGGATCTAAATATCATCGCGTGACGAAACTGAAGGAATCCTACCAGAATCATCACACTCCAAATGGTATGCAGCGCTAGCAAGTTTCAGTACTTATGAAACTCCCGATGTGGATTTTTGCCCCATGCTCTTATGACCTTGACTTTGGCCAACAAATCATAAGTCACATGTCAAGTTCTACCCGTCGTTCTCCAGGTTAATTTGAATCCACCCGTACCTACCCTCGACTTTGGCCAACAAGGCAGTACGACTGTTCCAAACCAACGCATCTATCTATGCTGCACATGAATACCCAATATCTACCAATTACTATGCCTTGACTTTGGCCAACAAACACAGCTTGAATACTATTGACTATTCATGTGAAACGACGGAGGGCTACGAATGGTTTTGGCGAAACCGTGAACATAGAGAACTTGATATAATCGATGGAACGAGATAGCTTTTAAAAGGAGTGGCTCAAACTCCGCATTTTAAAAGTTTGTTTTGAAAAGAACCGAGTGGTTTTTCGAAAGTGTTCCAACGATTTTAACTTGGTTTATTTTCTTGCCTTAGTTCTTTTAATGCGTGATATTCTTGCATTAGTTCTTTTAATGCGTCCCATCATTTAATCCTACCATTGCAGAAAACAACCAAAATATGACGTACGCTTATGCCATTCGCATTCGCCACGGGGCCCCGTCATTACCCGTTAGGTTACTTAACTAACGACAGAGCGGGGGCTGGGCTAGCGCGGCTGTAAAACATAAGCAACGCCTAAATAATATCATATATAGATATATTGCAATGATAGCCATTTCAGATCACAGATGAACACATTGGATATACTAGGAATCCGCAATTCGTACGAGCCTGTAACGAAAAGCAGATTACACGGTCGCGGTGAATAGCCAAAACCCCACCCAAGACCCCTACGGGTGCGGCAAACTACCCACCAAGTACCCGAAGCGAAGCAACCTCCCTCAACTCCGTGAGTAGGCCACTCCGCACTTCGGCATACCCGATAGTTTGTGCACCCCCTCCATGGGTCTATCCTAGGAGCAAAAACAGTAAAAAGAAATTATACAATGACGGCTACAACCCCGACCCGGTTGTGCGGCCATACAAATAATTATTACATCAATTTACAAATTTACATGAATTGAAAGAAAAGAAAACTCTCGTCTCACAACCCCCGGCTATTCACCCGCGACAATCCAACATATTCATATACACATTCCAGCAACATTACAGATCACAGATTTGTATAACCCCCACTAATCGACATATAGCGATTAGTAGACGTTCAATACAAATATCACATTACAGAAAAACCCATCAGCTAAAGTCTTTTAGAAGTTCGATCAAAAATACGGATTTTCAGGACCCCAAAAATAAAATTTTTGTTCTGGAAAATCTGGGCTGAAAATACATGTACCAAAATTCCCAAAATACCCTTGCAAGTACACTGTAGCAAAGAACCACCAGAGAGGAGCCAAGGAGGCCGCGGAACCGCGGCAATAGCATGCTATTGCCGCGTTTCCGCGGTGGTTTAGGGGGATCTCTGGGTGATTTTTCTACAGTAGCTTTTAAAAACCCTGAGTCGATTTTTGATGCATGATTTATCAATTTTACAGAACATAAAAAATCGACAGCAAGTTTGAAAATCGGGTTCATTTCGGGACTTTTTCTTTGATCGATCTTCTAGCTACTTTGCTAACATGTTAGGTAGAGTTTAACCTGGCTCTGATACCACTGTAAGTCCATGCTACCTCTCCCGGTACTTTCGGGCATGCGGAATTTGATAAAAAACGATTTTTATAGAGGTGGTAACATGGACTTAAAACCCGGATCTTTGTTAAACATCTAACTAACAACCTAACTAGGAGTCGTTAACTACTCGGTTAGGGGGTTTATACCTTTCTTGTCTTGAACTCCTTCGTCTTCAAACCTCGATGGTGGTCCGGATCGGCTTCTTCCCGTCGTCTCCTTACGCCGAAGATAGATCCACCTGAAAGCTTCAACCTTTGGCTCCTTCTTCGAACTTTGAAGAAACTAGTTCACTCGGTTTGCTAAACCTTGTGAACTAGAGTGAGTAGAGAAGAGTTTGTATGGGATTTTATCTATGGTTCTTGGTTCTCAACTCATGAGACAAGTGAACCATAGAGTCAAGAGAGGGAGCAAGAGGAAGAGGGTGAGAGCAAGAGTATGAGAGCTCAAGAACCAGAGAGAGAATGGTCAAGTGAGAATGAGCCTCTCTTTTGTCTTTCACCATCTCATAATCCAAAACAATGATAACAAATCATATCAATCAAGTGTTATGTGATGGTTTAAGCAACCATAGCCATATCATTTCATGCACTCATTTTGCACAAAAGAGCAAGCAAGCAAAAGTCTTTGCCATGAAATGATAGCTATGGTTATCATGATGGTCAACTAGTCAAGCCTAGTCAACCGGTCAACAAAGTCAACAAGTCAACAAAAGTCAACAAGTCAAAAAAGTCAACAAGTCAACAACCATGTCACCATAATACTTAATTAATATAATTGTTAATCACATATCATATTCTCATTAGGGTTGAGCAAAAAGTCAATATTCAACGGTCAACGGTCAACAACCCTAATGAGAATCCTCTGCCTCTGTCTCTCCGTCAACTGTGCATACACACCCGCATCCGCGTTCCGCGGAACACGAATACATACTGGATAAATCCAATCCAAAAAGGTACACTAGGATCTGGCTTAAACCAAAGCCCGCTAGTGTGAACTGTCCGAACACTTTACGTGCACAAGTGCACGGATGTGACCGAACCCTGTCGCAAAACCATGCGACTTGTCGCAAAACCATGCGACCTCTACTCTTTTGCCTAAAGGCGAAAAGCTTTCTGTGTGGGACTCTAAAGACTCGACACTATGCTGGCAGTGGGTTTAACCACAGACCGCAAGCGGCTCTAGCTGTGCGTAACGGTCCCCAGGTAGATGCCGACAAGAAGACTGACGAGGCGAAACCCATCTGAACTCCTACTGAGCCTGAATGTGACATTCTCCGTACAGTCCGGTCTGTTCGTCTGATACATCGCATGGCGGGCCTAGGGGGCGGTAAACGTCAGTCCCCCAATAGCGGTACAAGTCGTGTCGGAGTGAAACCCCAAACACCCTGAGATAACACTGGAAGCCTACGAGTATATCTCGTTTGCCCTGGCCAGGGACTACTCGTGTAATGGCTCTCCTAGACACAGCGCGATGTCAACCCCCAATACCGGGAGAGACGAATCCTGTCTAACCGTCACTGCCTCCAAGTGCTTCGGGACTGCACCCAACTACCACCTGTTTGCACGACTCCTTTGAGCCGTGGTAGGGTAGTAATCAAAGTACAGTGGGAACACACTCGAGGCGAAGTGACAGTGTCAAGTCAGCGGACTAAGCTGTACTCATGTCACCTGGGAACTGATAACTGACGATAGGCATAATACCAACTAGTCAGTTCCCGACGAGTCCTGTCCAGTGTACTCGTAACCCAACGAGCACCCGCATACTATCTCAAGTACGACGTACCGACGGCTGTGGGACAGACCGTATCCCACACTGGGATGAGAAGCGCATGCGCTAGTCTACTCCGGAGTATCGATGCCCTGTCTCGATAGTCCTGCGACCAGGGACCTAAATAAGGATGTGCTTATAGATTACCTAGCCCCACTAGCGTGACTGCCATCACAACGCTGGTAATCAAGCAAAGATCCTAAGGGCTCCACTAATGTGTATAGGCGATATACTAAAATAAACACATGTACACATTGAAGTAGAAACAAACCAAGTAGCATACTACTATTTTGAACAAGATTGTATATACAAGGTGAATATCCCAAGCTTCCATTAAGTAATATACAAACTAGTATGATACAGTAATGGCCTCTAGGGCATATACACTAACAACTAGCAAACTAAGAAAAGTTTAACTACTCTGATTCGAAGCTATACCTCACGTTTCTTGTCCTTCGGGTCTTCATCACTGTCCTCCACTCCTTGTAGGCTCTTTGGAACGTCGGCACCTCAACGGCCTCCTCGAGTCAAAGACGATCCACCCGAGAGCTCCTACTCCAAGCTTAACCTCTAACTTGAGGTAACTAGGTTACTCAAAGTGCTAATCTAAGCAACCTAGGTGATATAGAGTTGGATTGTGGAAGTATTAGTCTAGCTAACCCTTGATCTCAATACATGATAGGTTAGGGTTAGGGTTTGAAGAGAGAGAGAGCTTGAGGAGAGAGAAGGTGAGAACAAGAATCCTTTTGGATGAATAGATCATATCTGTATATATGAAACATATCATATATATTAAATGAATAACAAATAATGATATATCATCATGTTTCATTAATACACTAAGTGATTCATCACATGAGTCTTATAAATCATAAATGATTCATTAACTCTATGTATGAATCATACCATGACTCACTTATCCAATTAATGCAAATGCCACCTTAACCCCCAAGTCACCATGCTTCAAGAAGCTTCCCGACAAATTACGAGAACGCCCCTCCTATCCGTAAAAACACGGAAAAACTTTAGACTGTATAAATCCAATAATCCGATACTAGAATCTGGCTTAAACTAAAGCCGACTAGTAAAAACTGTCAGAACATCGTACGTGCGAAAAAGCACGTATGCGCCCGAACCCTGTCGTAAAACCATACGACCTCTATATCGTTTCGCCCGAAGCAGGGAAACTCTCTGTGTGGGACTCTAAAGACTCGACACTACGCTGGCAGTGGGTTTAACCACAGACCGTAAGCGGCACTAGCTGTACGTAACGGTCCCCAGGTAGATGTCGATAAGAAGGCCGATGAGTAAACCCATCCGAACTCCTACTGAGCCTGCTGTGACAATCTCCGTACAGTCCGGTCTGTTCGTCTAAGACTATCGCATATCAGGCCTAGGGGGCGGCAAGCATCAGTCCCCTAATAGCGGTATAAGTCGTGTCGGAGCGTAGCCCATTACACCTTGAGAAACTACTGGAAAACTTACCAGTAAATCTCGCTTGCCCTGGCCAGGGACTTTGCGTAATGGCTCTCTGACACAGTGCGATATCAACTCCCAATACCGGGAGAGACAAATCCTGTCTAACCGCCACTGCCTCCAAGTGCTCGGGACTGCACCCAACTGCTACCTGTTTGCACGACTCCTTTGAGCCGTGGAAGGGTAGCAATCTAAGAACAGTAGGACACACGCGAAGTAGCAGTGTCAAGTCTGCGGACTATGCTGTACTCATGTCACCTGGGAACTGTTAACTGACGACGGGTATAATCCCAACCAACAGTTTCCCATTAGTCATGTCCGGTGTACCCGTAACCTAACGAGCACCTGTATACTATCTCCAGTACGACGTACGGATGGCTGTGGGACAGACCATCTCCCCAACTGGGATGAGAAACGTACACACTAGTCTACTCCGGAGTATCGATGCCCTGTCTCGATAATCCAACGACTAGGGACCTGAAAAAATATATGCTTGTAGACTACCTAGCCCCCACTAGTGTGACTGCCATCACAACGCTGGTAGTCAAGCAAGATCCTAATAGCTCTATCAATACGTATACTCACATATTAAGATAGATAAAACCAAGTAGCGTACTACCATGTTTAGCAAGACTGTTATATAAAACTGTGAATATCCCAAGCTTCCATTAAGTAATATACAAACTAGTATGATACAGTAATGGCCTTCTAGGTCATAAACACTAACAATCTCCCACTTGCACTAGGGCCATGTACTGGCATATCGCAGACCTATCATCTCGAATAGCCTCTCGAACTGCGTCTGAGGAATGGCCTTTGTGAATGGATCAGCAGTGTTATTCTCTGTATCTACTCTCTTTACCTCGATCTCCCGGCGATCGGCGATCGACGATCTCCCTGATCAGGTGATACCGCCTTAAGATGTTTCTGGACTTCTGATGGGACCTGGGTTCCTTCGCTAAAGCTATAGCCCCGTTGTTGTCGCAATACAGAGGTATTGGACCAACACTGGAACCACCTGAAGTTCTGTGAGGAACTTCTTCATCCAGACAGCTTCTTTTGCGGCATCGCAAGCAGCTATGTACTCCGCTTCCATCGTTGAGTCAGCAACGGTGTCCTTCTAGGAACTCTTCCAACAAACCGCCTCTCCATTGAGGGTAAAGACATAACCCGACATGGACTTGGAGTCATCCTTGTCATTCTTGAAGCTGGAGTCAGCAAAGGCCTCGATCTGGAGGTCTTTTTTGCCATACACCAAGAACATCTCCTTAGTCCTCCTCAGGTACTTGAGAATGTTCTTTACTGCTATCCAGTGCTTCTCCCCTGGTTTGCCTGATATCGGCTTACAACGCTCAATGCGTATGCTACATCTGGTCTTGTACATAACATCGCATACATTATAGAGCCTATCGCAGAAGCGTAGGGTATAATCGACATGCGATCCCTTTCCAAATCAGTCTTGGGAGACATCTCTTTGGAGAGGGTGATTCCGTGACAAGCCGGTAGGTTACCGCGTTTAGAATCATCCATACTGAATCTTTTCAATATGGTGTCTATGTACCTGGACTGCGAAAGTCCCAACATCCTCTTTGATCTATCATGATAGATCTGGATCCCCAGAATGTAGGTGGCATCACCCAGGTCTTTCATGGAGAACTTCTGTGACAAGAATCTTTAGACTGACTGTAGCATAGGAATATCATTTCCTATTAGGAGAATGTCATCCACGTACAAGACGAGGAATACAACAACTCTCCCTATAATCTTACTGTATATGCATGGTTCATCTGGATTTTTGATAAAGTTGAATTCTTTGACAGTATCATCAAAACAGATGTTCCAACTCCGCGATGCTTGCTTTAGTCCATAAATGGATTTAAGCAGCTTGCATACTTTACCGCTGCTCCCACTCTGAATAAATCCCTCTGGCTGATCCATATAGACGCTCTCTTCAAAATTACCATTTAGAAAGGCCGTCTTTACGTCCATCTGCCAGATCTCATAATCGTGGAAGTCAGCAATAGACATAAGGATCCGAATTGATTTGAGCATAGCCACTGGAGAAAAGGTTTCGTCATAGTCCAAACCAGGTCTTTGGCGGAAACCCTTTGCAACAAGTCTAGCCTTATAGGTTTCAACCTGTCCATCTACACCAATCTTCTTTCTGAAGATCCACTTGCATCCTACGGGTTTTACCCCATCTGGAGAAATGTCCAAAGTCCATACTTTGTTAGTGTACATGGACTCCATTTCGGTCCGCATTGCATCCAGCAATTTTACCGAGTCGCTGCTCTAAATGGCTTGCTGGAAGCTAGTAGGGTCGTCATTATCAATGACGCAATCTTCTCAATCCCCGTCTATGAGAAAACCGTAGTATCTCTCAGGCGGATGAGACTGCCTACTACTTCTGCGGATAGGCGCTGGTATGTCCCTTTCTTCTGAAACTTCTTTTTCTACCAAACTTTCAGTAACAGCTTGTGGTTCTGGAATTTCTTCCAGTTCTACTGCGCTCCCACTCTTCTGATTTTCTAAAAATCCAGTTTCTAAGAAGCGGGCATGACGAGAAACAAAAACCTTTTGTTCCTCTTCGTAATAGAAGCAATATCCCATGGAGTTCTTTGGATATCCCACAAACTTACACTCTATTGAGCGTGCCTCGAGCTTGTCCGGATGCTGCTTTTTCACAAAAGCTGGACATCCCCATGTCTTCAGGTACTGAAGATAGGGTTTCTTCCCACTCCACATCTGATATGGTGTGGTAGGCACAGTCTTGGTTGGAACCTTGTTCAAAATATATGCCGTTGATTCTAGCGCATAACCCCAGAATGATCGCGGTAACTTAGCCTTACTCATCATGGAAAGAACCATATCCAATAGGGTTCGATTCCTCCTTTCCGATACACTGTTGTGTTGTGGTGTGTATGGAGGAGTAAGCTGAGAGAGAATTCCATTCTCTTTTAAGTAACCCAGGAAATCGGCACTTAAGTATTCACCACCTCGATCAGATCTCAGTGTCTTAATACTTTTGCCTGTTTGGTTTTCCACTTCATTATTGTATTCTTGGAATTTCTCAAAGGCCTCGGATTTATGCTTCATCAATAAGATATGTCCATACCTAGAGAAATCATCCGTAAAAGTAACGAAGTAGTAATAACCACCTCGCACATGTGTAGACATTAGACCGCACACGTCACAGTGTACGAGTCTTAAGAGCTCGCTCTTACTCCGTGTCCAGCAAACGTAGTCTTTGTCATCTTTCCCATGAGACAAGATTCACAAGTGGCATAAGATTGATATTCGAACGGATTCAAATATCCTTCTCTATATAACTTCATTAATCGTGTTTCATTGATGTGACCTAGTCTACAATGCCATAAGAAAGCCTGATTCATTTCTGGAGACTTTCTTTTAAGTGTGTTCTGGACATTGAAAACCTGAGCTTGACTCAATACGTATATACCGTCATCTAATGTACCGGACCCAATCAGAACTTGATTTAGGTGGATGTGAACTACATCGCTTATGAATGTAAAGTCATATCCCTCTCTCGAAAGTGAGGACACTGATATGATATTACAAGTCAAACAAGGTACATACAGACAGTTACGTAGAATCAATATCTGCCCACTTGTCAAACCAAGGCGATATTCTCCCACGGATTCAGCGTCCATGCTCATTCCGTTTGTAACTCTGAGAGACAAATCACCTATCCTTATATTCAACGGTTTCTCAAAGCATGTAATGAATTACAGATATGAGATCCTGCTCCGGTATCTAGTACCCTGGAAGTAGAGTTAATTGACAAACAGTTCTCAATTACAAACACACTTGAGGCTGAAGCCAAAACATGCTTCGTATCCTGGCTACTGGCTTCCAAAGCCCTGCAATCCTTCTGCCAATGCGTGTTCCCATAACAATAGGAACATCCCTCCTTAGCTATACCAAGTCCCGAAACTTTTGCTCTTCCCTTTCCTCCTACTTTATTGACACCGTATATCGGCTTTGTAGAGGTCTTCTTCTTTTCACCCTTTGCTTTCGCCCTGGATGTAGAAGAAGAAGGTCCCCCATTAAGCAGAGCTTGTGTCTCCCTGGTTTCTTTCAGGGTGTAAGTAGAGGGTAGGAACTGTGGAAATAAGTCAGTGTATGACCTGTTTCCCAATGTGGTCTCCAGGTCCTTGAGCTCATCAATATATCTAGTCATCGTAAGGACGTTGTCCCCTACAGATGACCCGACAGCCAACCTCGCTTGAATTAATTCGTTCGAGGTCTCATATCTTGCGATATGAGATTGATCTCCATATAAATCTTTGTTATGGAGAAAGATAGAAAATAAGTCCATCTTCTCGTGTTGCTTCTGGTATATACCATCAACTGAATCCAACACGAGGCACTTAGCTTTCACTTTATCCTTTTCCCTTGTCTGACGGATATCTATATCCGTGACGGTAGAAACTGGACCTGGGACGGCGGGATCTTGAGTATTAATAGGGTGGTCCAGCTTGTCATAGGCAATGGACATCTGGACAGACCTTTGCCAGTCATATAAGTTAGATTCAGTCAACTTGTTATCTAGATGTAACCTAGTCATGGTCACAAGGTCGCTGCAATGAGAGAGAGAGAGAGAGAAGAAAACACTTTTAGCATGATGCTCTTGCAAGTTTAGATTAGTTTTTAATTTATCTAAACAGGATGGCTCCCACTGTTTCTCGAATCCTTCCTCAAACCATAAAAGAAGAATTAGCCAGGACTATTCTCACTGTACAATATTTGCTTAACCGTTCAGCCAGGCTAGTGTCGGTACTTCGAGGGAGGTTTTCCAATGCTTTCGCGAAGTTCCTTAATTAAATAACCTCTTTTCTCTGGGGGCGTAGCCCCGCTGACACCTTTCTCGACACCTACTTGGTTTATAGCATTGATCGTTAAGTGAAGAATCTCCTGATAAGTAGCATATACTCACAGTAGGATCGGGATCCAAATATCATCGTATGATAATATTGAAGGAATCCTACCAACATTCATCAAACTCCAAATGGTATGCAATACTAGCAAGTTTCAGTTTCTTTAGAAACTTCCGATGTGGATTTTTGCCCCATGTTCTTATGACCCTGACGAAAGCCAACAAATCATAAAACACATGTCAAGTTCTGCCCATCATTATCTTGTTAATTTGAACCCACCCGTATATACCCTTGACGAAAGCCAACAAGGTAATACGACTGACCCAAACCAACTCATCTATCTATGCAGCGAATGAATACCCCAGCAGTTACCAAACACTATGCCTTGATGAAAGCCAACAAACATAGCTTGAATACTACTGACCATCCATAAGAAATGACGGACGGCTACGACTGGTTTTGGCGAAACCGTGAACGTAGTGAACTTGATATAATCGAAGGAACCTGATAGCTTTTTTAAAAGGAGTAGTTAAAGCTCCGCAATTAAAAATTCTGCTCTTTTAAAATAACCGAGTTGTTTCTTTTAAATTTGTTCCAACAATTTACCTTTGGTTTATTTTCTTTGCATTAAAATAATGTGTCCCATCATTTAACTTATCATTGCAGAAAACAACGAAAATACCACGTCCTCTTATGCCATCCGCATTCGCCACGGGGTCCCGTCATCACCAGTTAGGTTACTTAACTAACGACAGAGCGGGGGCTGGGCTAGCGCGGGTGTAAAACATAAGTGACGTCTAATAGCTATCATATATAGATATTGTACATTCGTCAGACGCAATAATAAGCATTCCAGATCACCGATGAACTTTATTGGATTTTACTAGCAATCCGCATTTGCTTTGAGCCTGCAATAAAAGACGGATTACACAGTTGTGATGAATAGCCATTACCCCACCCTGGACCCCTACGGGTATGGCAAACTACCCGCCAAGTACCCGAAGTAAAGCGGTCTCCCTCAATAAAGTGAGTAGGCCACTAAACACTTCAAAGTACCCGGTAGTTTGTGCCTTGGGTCTATCCTAAGAGCAAAAACAGTAAAAAGAAATAATACAACGGTGGCTACACCCGCAATCTGGATGTGTCCCACAAAAGAATATTACATCATATTACATTTACATCGAATGAATGAATATTAAACCTATCTCAAACCCCGGCTAATCATCACAACATTCCAATCAAGTCCATATACACAAACAGTAAACATTACAGAAATGTGCAACCCCCTGCCAACCGTCATACTAGCAGTTAGGGGAGGTTTACGAACACATTAAACATTACAGATAAAAACCCAATTAGCAAATATCTTAGAACATCGATCGATTACTATATTTCGTGTTTACCCCAAAAGCAAACCAGCAAAGAAGCAACCTGGGTAGAAACAGAACATACAGGAAAACAATACACCCAAAATTATGAATAACAGAGCAAATCCGAGTCAACTCGGCGTTGACTCGGCGGCGGATCCGTGGCCAAAAGCACCTTCTTGCCGCGGATCCGCGGCCGTCTTGCCGAGTTACTGGCTCGTATTTTCCCAGTATTCTTAAAATACCCTGCTGTGAATTTTAAGGCATATCAAAAAAAATTGTGACATGTTTAAAATTAACAGAAACAGTTAAGGGGTTAGGGTTTTGTTTTCGTGTTTTCCGTCAATCGAACTTCTAATTAGTTGCTAACAAGCTAGTAATGGTTTAGTTGGCTCTGATACCACTTTATGTCCAAGTCACGCACCCCACGAACTTGCGGGGAGGCGGAATATATGAAAAACGATCATCAAAGCTTCGGAACACGGACTTGAGCGCATGAATCGTATCTAAACCGTTAGTAGCAAACTACGAAAGGTTTAACTACTCTGATTCGAAATTATACCTCACGTTACTTGTCCTTCGGGTCTTCATCACTGTCCTCCACACCTTGTAGGCTCTTTGGAACATCGGCATCTCAAATGCCTCCTCGAGTCAAAGACGATCCACCCGAGAGCTCCTACTCCAAGCTTAACCTCTAACTTGAGGTAACTAGGTTACTCAAAGTGCTAATTTAAGCAACCTAGGTGATATAGAGTTGGATTGTGGAAGTATTAGTCTAGCTAACCCTTGATCTCAACACATGAGAGGTTAGGGTTAAGGTTTGAAGAGAGAGAGAGAGCTTGAGGAGAGAGAAGGTGAGAATGAGAATCCTTTTGGATGAATAGATCATATTTGTATATATGAAACATATCATATATATTAAATGAATAACAAATAATGATATATCATCATGTTTTATTAATACACTAAGTGATTCATCACATGAGTCATATAAATCATAAATGATTCATTAACTTTATGTATGAATCACACCATGACTCACTTATCCAATTAATGCAAATGCCACCTTAACCCCCAAGTCACCATGCTTCAAGAAGCTTCCCGACAAATTACGAGAACGCCCCTCCTATTCGTAAAAACACGGAAAAACTTTAGACTGTATAAATCCAATAATCCGATACTAGAATCTGGCTTAAACCAAAGCCGACTAGTAAAAACTGTCCGAACATCGTACGTGCATAAAAACACGTATGCGTCCGAACCCTGTCGTAAAACCATACGACCTCTATATCGTTTCGCCCGGAGCAGGGAAACTCTCTGTTTGGGACTCTAAAGACTCGAAACTACGCTGGCAGTAGGTTTAACCACAGACCGCAAGCTGCACTAGCTGTACGTAACAGTCCCCAGGTAGATGTCGATAAGAAGGCCGATGAGTAAACCCATCCGAACTCCTACTGAGCCTGCTGTGACAATCTCCGTACAGTCCGGTCTGTTCGTCTAAGACTATCGCATATCGGGCCTAGGGGGCGGCAAGCGTCAGTCCCCTAATAGCGGTATAAGTCGTGTCGGAGCGTAGCCCATTACACCTTGAGAAACTACTGGAAAACTTACCAGTAAATCTCGCTTGCCCTGGCCAAGGACTTTGCGTAATGGCTCTCTTACACAGCGCGATATCAACTCCCAATACCGGGAGAGACGAATCCTGTCTAACCGCCACTGCCTCCAAGTGCTCGGGACTGCACCCAACTGCTACCTGTTTGGTCGACTCCTTTGAGCCGTGGTAGGGTAGTAATCTAAGAACAGTAGGACACACTCGAGGCGAAGTAGCAGTGTCAAGTCTGCGGACTATGCTGTACTCATGTCACCTAGGAACTGTTAACTGACGACGGGTGTAATCCCAACCAACAGTTCCCTGTGAGTCCTGTCCGGTGTACCCGTAACCTAACGAGCACCTGTATACTATCTCCAGTACGACGTACTGATTGCTGTGGGACAGACCATCCCCCCAACTGGGATGAGAAGCGTACACACTAGTCTACTCCGGAGTATCGATGCCCTGTCTCGATAATCCAATGACTAGGGACCTGAAAAAAGATGTGCTCGTAGACTACCCAGCCCCTACTAGTGTGACTGCCATCACAACGCTGGTAGTCAAGCAAGATCCTAAGAGCTCTATCAATACATATACTCACATATTAAGATAGATAAAACCAAGTAGCATACTACCATGTTTAGCAAGGCTGTTATATATAACTGTGAATATCCCAAGCTTCCATTAAGTAATATACAAACTAGTATGATACTGTAATGGCCTTCTAGGGCATAAACACTAACATTCAAGACGTGTGTAAGTGCGTATAGTAGGGTATCAACGTTCAAATGTTTGGCTTCCAGAATATGAACTATTTTTCAGACTTATTTTTATCCTCAGATTAGTGACTTCCTTCATCTTACTAACCCTTGGGACAACGGTTCATAACTACTTATTACTAGTTCGTATAAGAAAACTTCTAATTTTCTTGGTTTTCTTAGACTTTTCCAATCTTTTGGATGTAATTTTTCACTATCTAATCTTTTATTATCTTATTTATGTACACAATTAAATATTAAATATTTTTATCTTTTGAAATTTTTTAAATTTTTATAGGTTTTAGAAAATGTTTTGTGCTTATGCAAAATGATATGCAAATGATGCGAAAAATAAGCACAAACCTCCCCCAAACTTGTTTTCAACAGTGTCCTCACTGTTGCTATCTATTATCTTACTAAAAACCTTTAAGCTTGGGGGGAAATTTATTAATGGGGGCAAAATATTTAAGTGAAGATCCCCCCAAACTTATTCTTTTCACTCACCTCCATTCAAAAGATGATGCAGTAATATATAGGACATGGAGGTGAGACGGAGGAATTTTAATCACAATAAAATGGCTCCTGTAAGAGCAGGAGTTCCTCCGTGGGGTCAGTGGAAAAATACGGATTTAATCTATGTCCATTCACTTTGAAAAATGTACCGTTTTTAACATTTTCTACTTCAACTGCCCTGTACGGGTATACAGACCGCACAATAAAAGGTCCCTTCCACCGAGATCGTAGCTTACCCGCGTGAAGGTGTAGTTGTGAATCATAAAGAAGGACTTGTTGACCAGGTGTAAATATTTTCCTCAAAATGTTTTTATCGTGAAATACCTTAGTCCGATTCTTTACAATTACAGCGTTATCATAAGCTTCATCACGGAGTTTGCTTAGCTCATTTAATTGCAGCTTCCGAAAGTTGCAGGCTTGATTCAAGTCAAAGTTGATTTCTTTAATAGCCCACATTGCTTTGTGCTCAATCTCGACTGGCAAGTGACAAGCCTTCCCAAACACTAACCTATAAGGAGACATCCCTAGATCGGTTTTATATGCAGTTCGGAATGCCCAAAGAGCATCCGTCAATTTGCTCGACCAATCTTTTCTATTCTCCGCAACAGTCTTCTCCAGGATTTGTTTGATCTGTCTATTTAAAATCTTAGTCTGCCCGCTCGTTTGGGGATGATAGGGTGTGGAAATTTTGTGGTTGATTGCGTATTTCCGCATCAAGGTCTCGAAAGACCTTTTGCAGAAATGTGTCCCGTTATCGCTAATGATAGCGCGTGGGTGTCCAAATCGCGAAAAGATGTTTTCTTTTAAGAACTTAATGACAACCATTTTGTCATTAGTGCGACATGGAATAGCTTCAACCCACTTTGAGACGTAATCAACCGCAAACAGTATGTACAAATTCCCAAAGGAGTTGGGAAAAGGACCTATAAAGTCAATGCCCCAAACGTCGAAAATTTCAACCACTAAGATAGGTTGCTGTGGCATCTCATTTCTCCGGGAAATCCTACCCGTGTGTTGACACTGTGTACAGGTTTTGCAATGATCAACTGCGTCTTTGAACAAGGTCGGCCAATAAAAACCGCATTGCAAAACCTTCTCCGCCGTCTTTTTAGGACCGAAGTGACCCCCACACGCCTGATCATGACTAAAAGATAGAACACTCTTGAATTCCTCACTCGGGACACACCGGCGAATGATCTGGTCAGGACAATACTTAAACAAATATGGTTCATCCCAGTAAAAGTGTTTTACTTGGGATAGAAAACGGTGTTTGTCCTGTTTTGACCAATCGCTGGGTATAAGTCTGGTGACAAGATAGTTCACAATATCCCTGAACCAAGGTTCATCGGATACGTTCAAGAGTTGTTCGTCCGGAAAAGAATCATTGATCGGCAGGGTCACAGGTGAAGAAGAGATGCGCGAAAGATGGTCCGCTACAACGTTTTCACATACTTTCTTATCTTTAATAACAAGATCAAATTCTTGTAATAGAAGGATCCAACGTATTAGCCTACCTTTAGCATCCTTCTTCGCCAAAAGATGTTTCAAGATGGAGTGGTCAATGTACACAACTATTGGTGAGCCAATCAAGTAAGGCTTGAATTTTTCTAATGCAAATACAACCGCCAAAAGATCCTTTTCGGTAGTTGTATAGTTAATTTGAGCATCGTTCAGGGTCTTACTTGCATAATAGATCACGTGTGGCATCTTTTCAATGTGTTGTCCTAAGACCGCACCAACTGCAAAATCTGATGCATCACACATAAGCTCAAAAGTGTGGTCCCAATCTGGAGATGATAGGACGGGGGCTGTAGTGAGAGAGTGTTTGATTGAGTCGAATGCTGCCTCACAATCCGAGTCAAAGTGGAAGGTCGTATCCTTGGCCAAGAGAAGAGTTAAAGGACTAGCAATTTTGCTAAAATCCTTAATGAATCTCGTATAAAAGCCTGCATGGCCAAGAAATGATCGGATATCCTTGACGCTTTTGGGATGAGGAAGGTTTTGAATGTCATCTATCTTAGCTCTGTCAACCTCAATGCCTTTCCGTGAAATAACATGTCCAAGCACAATTCCCTTTTGGACCATGAAATGGCATTTTTCCCAATTCAAGGTTAAGTTCTTCTCATTGCAACGAGTAAGAACTGCGTTAAGATTCGATAGGCAGTCAGAAAAAGAGTCTCCGAAAATCGAGAAATCGTCTATGAAAATCTCCAAAAAATTCTCGACCATGTCCGAGAATATCCCCATCATACACCACTGAAATGTAGCGGGAGCATTGCATAACCCAAAGGGCATGGGTCTATAAGCAAAGGTACCAAAAGGATAAGTAAATATAGTTTTATCTTGATCCTTTTTGGCAATGGGGACCTGATTATAGCCAGAGTATCCATCCATAAAACAATAATACTCACGTCCAGCTAAGCGCTCTAGCATCTGGTCAATGAAGGGTAGAGGAAAGTGGTCTTTCCTCGTAGCGGCATTGAGTTTTCTGTAATCAATACATACACGCCACCCAGTTTGGGCGCGTGTCTGAATTAACTCATTTGCCTCATTGGTAATAACTGTGGTGCCAGATTTCTTAGGGACGACATGAATTGGACTCACCCATTGGCTATCGGAGATTGGGTAAATAATCCCATTGTCAAGGCATTTGACGATCTCTTTCTTCACCGCATCCTTCATGACGGGGTTCAACCGTCTCTGTGGTTCTCGGGTTGGTTTGGCATCATCCATCAAATGTATATGATGTTCTACAATCAAGGGACTAATCCCTTTGATGTCCGCCATGGTCCAACCAAACGCCTGCTTATTAGATCTCAATACCGTCAAAAGTGCATTCTCTTGCTCTGATGCTAGAGAAGCGGATATGATAATCGGTAAAGACTCATTCTCATTAAATATGCATATTTAAGATGAGCAGGTAAAAGTTTGAGATCTAATGCCGGCGGAGAAATAATAGATGGTGGGATCATCGAATGATTTTCGGAGTTACAAAGAAGCTCATAGCCTGTGAAAGATATAGACTCGGATGGTGATGAGTCTGGAGTGTCGGACTCAAGCGTGGAAAATGTGTCCTCACTAAGATGTGCAAGATCAAACATTGATGTGGTAGTGTCGTTGAGATCTTCAAAGCAAAGTTCATCAACTCCGCAACTTTCGGGAGCAATCTCGTGGACAGAGCACACATCAAGTATATGAGCAGAGGGTTCAGATGGCTGACTTCCAATTTTGTAGATGTTCAGTTCAATTGTCATATTTCCAAAATATATGTTCATTGAACCATTTCTACAATAAATGACAACATTGGAAGTGGCAAGGAATGGTCAACCCAAAATCACCAGAATTTGACTCCATGGGTTTGCTACAGGTTGTGTATCGAGAACAATGAAGTCCACAGGAAATACAAATTCCCCGACTTTTATCAACACATCTTCTAGTTCACCTCTAGGTTTGGTGATTGAACGGTCTGCCATTTGGAGAGTGCAATGAGCTGGTTTCAACTCTCCAATCCCTAGCTGCTCATAAACAGAGTATGGAAGCAGGTTAACACTTGCGACAAGGTCAAAAAGAGCACGGTTGATGTTTTTACACCCAATAGAAATCGATATAGTAGGACATCCTGGGTCCTTACGTTTCTTTGGTAGCTGTGGGATAAAAGCAGTGCTAACATTATTAGACATGAAGACCTTCTTTGGTACTTGAGTCTTCCTCTTCCTAGTGCACAAGTCTTTAAGAATTTTCGCATAAGCGGGGACTTGTTGAATAACATCTAGGAGAGGGATGTTGATATTAACATGTTTGAACATTTCCATAATCTTCTCCATATGTGGACTCGATTTGTTACCCCTTAACCGATTCGGATAAGGAGCTTTAGCAATAAGCGCTGGGTCCATCATAGGAGAAGGTGGTGTGTGTAGACGTGATCCCAGAATAGGAGTGGGGATCGTCTTTGGTGAACTAGAATAGGATTGCTGAGGTAACGAGCCTTGTGGGAAACGAAGAATAGGCTCGTGAGAAGGCGGTGGGGTAGAAGAACAAGGATCAGAAGTAGAAGTGTGTGTGTGAGGAAAGGTCTCAGCCGGGGTGTTATTGATAGATTTTTTAGTATCATCAATCTCTTCCCCAACATGATTGTTCAACACTCTTCCTGATCTCAACGTTGTGATGGCATTTACATTGTAATGCCCAAGATTCGGTAGGGGTTGAGACGGAAGTTTCCCTTTTTCTCTCGCACTCATTTCGGATTTTAGTTGTGCAATTTCTGCTTCCATCGATCTGATACTCTCAGCTTGGGACGCTGAGTTTTTCTTTATCTCACTGACGGAAGACCTAACCTCAGCCGACACTTCCATGAAATTTGACAAGAGTGATTTCATGGTTTCTGTGAATGCAGAGAACTCGCCAGAACAGGTCAACTGCAAAGGATTAGAAGGTGCTGGAGTGTTGACCTGGTTTTGAAAATTTTGTGACTGGTAAGGGTGCTGAGTGAGTTAAAGTGGTTGCTGTTGTGGTGGAAGAGCCCCTTGGAAATTATTTTGGTTTGGAACCGTGTTTTGATTTTGTTGTTGGTTCCAAGCAAAGTTAGGGTGATTCCTCCAACCCTGATTATATGTGGAAGAATATGGATGTTTCTAGGTCTTTGAAATGCGGCATTAGTATGCTCTTGACCTTGAAACGGAGAATTCAATGGACATTCTTCCGTCAAATGAGAAGTATCAGAACAGTATCCACATACAGTTTTGGGGAGCGATATCGGATTTAGGGAGGCTGCTAAAAATTTATGTTCCATAGCCTCAAGCTTCTTTTGCATTGCTGCCATTTCAGCTCGAACACCTATGGAAACATCAACTTGGTGTATGCCACCCCTAGACGATGACTAGTTTACACTCTTCCACTGTAAGGATTTTTCAGCGAACTCTTCTAAAAATTTCCAAGCTTCCCCATCATCCTTAGTCATAAAGTTGCCTTGACACATGTTTTCAAGGTTCTGTTTAGTGGTACGGTTAATGCCCTCATATATGATTCGGCACAAATCCCATCTCGGGATTCCGTGATGTGGACATTGAACTAACAAATCCTTGAAGAGTTCAAAGCACTTCGAGAATGGTTCATTCGGAAGCTCGGTGAATTGATTTAGTTCGCTACGGACTCAAGCTGTCTTGTGATTAGGGTAGAATTTCTTAAGGAATGCTGCAACGAATTCTTCCCAATTCGAAATGGAATGTGAGGTAGTGTTATACAACCACTTCTCGGCTATATCGCACAAGGTAAATGGAAGAAGACGTAGACGCATAGCATCCACAGAAAGCTGTGAGGTACCCATCATTGCGCATACATTTTCAAATTTTGTGATAAACACATATGCGTCTTCAGACACGAGACCGTGGAATTTTGGTAGAAGGTTGATGTATTGGGGTTTAATCTCAAAATTGTCCCCGTTCGCTGGTGGAATGGATAAGTAGGTCGAAAAGGGACCTCGCATAGGATAGCACCTCTCTTGGAGAGAGATGCTGGGTGGATTCTGCGCACCTGCAGACGGTGGCAGATTGGTGGTAAAGAAGTTCGATGGAGAAGGATCCATCGATGTGGGTGTGGTGGTAGGTAAAGAAAATGTAGAAATAACGACGTTGGGGTCAATAGGGGGAATGCGGACAAGTCGGGCACTAGAATCCCGTGTCCAGCCTATCTTGCACTAAAGGGTTTAGTACAAGTGGCAGCGTTAATATAATTAGAGAAAATGATGTGATTGGTGTTTGTTTTGAAAAAGATACGGATTTTTGAAAAAATGATGCAAATCACAACAAGTGCAACAAGCAAAACCCTAAGTCTAGTGGTCACCTAGGTCAAGGCTCTAGACCGCTCCTAACTGCCAAAAGACAAGTCGCAGGATCAATCCTCCACTGCCTCTTTGTCTCTCCTGTGGCCAGGTAATTGGGAGGTTCTCCACTACGTAAGTAGTTGGCCTAATTAAGTAACCACTTGCCTTAGACACACTTGCCTTAGACACCACAAAAGAAACGTGGATAAACAATGGATTACCCATGTCCTTCTCTTGTCCTAAGTGAGCGCGATGGTCCTTAGAGTCATGTCTAGATTTCTTTTAATTAATGAGGGTAATGCGGATGCAAGTTTGTGATTTTCGGGGCTTAGGAAGGGTAATGAACTCCCCCACCTAATATGGATTTGGCCGTGCCCCTTAAATTCCGTATTAATATGCAAACAAAAAAAAATCAAAACACGCACAATTTTTATTGCTTTTTGCGGCGCTGCGAATTTTTTGCAAAGAAACCTGCGGCAAATTGTTAATGGAGCAGACAGAGGAGGAGATAAGAAAGTAATAGAGGACCTGAGTGAAATTGGTACAGCGAAGCTACAGTCACGCCGCGGTTTCGCCGCGGGAAGCCCTTAATGTCGCAGATCCGCCGCGGGTTTGAGGAATTCCTGCACAAAATTTCTCGGTACTGCTTCTGTTCACCTCCTGAGTCCTCTGGAATATTCCAAATATTTTTCCAATTGCATAGAAGACTTCAGATTTCCTTGCAACAAATCACAACGAATCGTTTAGTGTTTGCGCGAATTTTGATCTCAAATTATGATGGAATAAACTTTTCAACTCAAATTTCAAAAACGAACAAATTAGCATACGATCCCCGGCAACGGCGCCATTTGATTGAATCATTTTCCAGTGTGTATGTAGAAAATGTATAGAAATCACAACCAAAAATATTTTTTGACCGCAATCAATAACTGTGTCGGATGTAGCGCGTTAGCGAGTGTGGATCGTCCACTGGGAAAGTGAGATCCGTTCGAATTTGAATTAGATGAATTGAAAATTAAAGAAAAGAGAAAAGAAAATTCAATTTAAGATTTATAAAATTGAAGTTCAAGAATTATCTAGATCTAAATCTAAAATCAAGAAAACATTTAAAAATCAAGAATTAAGAATTGATGATATCCAATCCAATATTCAAGAATCGAAGTGAGGCTCGTAGGAATCGATCGAATCTATAGACGTGATGAAATCTATTGATTACGTTTTCTTATCCATTAATGATTTGATAGTAGATCGATGACGATTAATTGAGGTTTAAGGATCTTTCGAAGAAACTAGGGTTTCTTCATCTCAACCTTTGTCCTTTCGATGAATCTCATTCAAAAACTAACCTCTAGTAAATTCAAGAATTGATCATGGATCCCTAATTAAGAGCGGACACAATCAAGAAAGTATCGCTCGAAACTAGGTTGCCGATTCATCTATTTACAAGATTTTACAAAACATATAGGAATTAAGAATCGTTTCAAGGTTTGTAATATCATCGTCTATTGATCGTCTCGATTCCTCCACGAGCGGAGTTTTACTCAAACATCATAACAAGACACACAATCAAGAATTGAGATCGAATCATGATGCAAGAATGTAAAGAAAGCAAGATATAAAAATTTCACCTTTATTTATCAACAATTTTGTTACAATTCACTCGATCTACAATGAGGAAAGAACTTGATCGTTGATTTCGGCTTCGCTTATCTCCTTGAGTCGCGGATCTCCTAGGATCACTTGCTCCGATGAAGTCCGGCGTCGCTTTCTAAAGGATCGAAGGCTTCATGCTTGATTTGGTACTCGGAGTTCTTGATTTTTGGCTTTGGATTTTGAATTGGGGATTAGGGTTTACAAGTTGGGTCACTCAACTTGTGTTGGGAATTGGAGAACCAATTATTGAACAACCTTAGAAGTGAAGCCTTAGGGTTCCTTTTATAGCCTTCATTAGCTTTGGCTTCCTTTAGAAGCTAGGTTTAGTTTAGCTTCTCTTGTAAGCTAGGTAGTTAGGTAGAAGCTTCTAGAGGTAGTTAGTTAGGCTTAGCTTCCTTCATAAACTTGGAGGTTAGGGAGAAGTTTCTAGGCTTAGTTTGTTAAGTAGCTTGCTTTAGAAGCTTGAGGGTGTTTAGCTTGAACAAGGAGCCTTGCTGATCTGGCAGATGATTCTGGAGTTCTCTGGAGTTTGCACTGGCTTGAATTGGTGTAGGCCTTGAACCAAAAAACCTGAAGCAGAGCTTTGCTGATGACGTGGCAGGCCAACCGCGGATCCGCGGCGGGAATGGGTATTGGGTCGCGGATCCGCGACCTTTTGAGGTCATCTGTGCTTCAAAATTCCTCATTTGCTTTGTGTTGGCTTCAGTGATATTTCCTGATATGTGGAATCTTTTAAATATTCTTTGATCATTGCTAGATTACAAGTCTTGGACTTGGCATATTTTTTTGTCAGCACTTTTAACTGTTTCGGCTCTTCTCCTGCAATTTCCTGCACAGATTCTCGAAACAAGTGTTGCGCTATACAAAGATGATGCGATGTCATGATAAACACTCAATTTCCCTCAGAAATGTCGGTTTTAATATATAACACAAGTTATTTGGTATTTTACAACTATTTTGCTAATATGTGCTATATTAATACCGAACACCTCTAGATGAGTGCAAATTGTAGGGAAATTGACGTGTTAATAATGCAATATTTTCGACTAACCAAGCGTCCAATAACTGTTATTGTGACAACAATGGAGTTATGGCTTTGGCCTAGGAACGCCGGTCTCGTCAGCGATCCAGACATATTATGAGGCAATTATCACCTGATAAGGGTGATGGTTGATCTCCAAGGGATTAAGGTCAGGAGAGTTGACGCGAAGGATAACACGGCGGATCCATTCACAAAGGCCTTTCCCTAGAGAGACTTCTATAGGACGCTGAGTATGAGATACTACAACAAATAGACTTAGTGCAAGTGGGAGATTGTTATGTATGCCCTAGAGGCCATTATTATACATATGATGTATATTGTAGTGGATGCTTGGACATATATAGGGATGACTTTCTTGCTCGACATGATAGTATGCTATCTAGTTGCTCTTTATCTTAACATGTACACTGTGTTGGATATATGTATGCCCTAGAGGCCATTATAAGATAGTGTTTGTACTGATGTGTATATATATGTATATTCAAAGGACAGTCTTGCTCGACATGATAGTATGCTATCTGGTTTCACTTTATCTTATGTTCACTTGATCATGTTTATATTCATTTGGTACATGTTGATAAAGCCCTAAGGATATTAGCTTGACTACTAGGATTATGATGTGGATCATACTAGTGGGACATCTGTAGTTTATAAGCATATCCTTGAAATGTTCTTAGTCGTAGGTATATCGAGACAGGGCATCGATATTCCAGTGTAGACTAGAGTATACCATTCTTGTTCCATATAATGGGCGATGGATGATCCCATATCCGTCTGGTGTGTTCACACCAAAGATAGTATATGGGTGCTCAGTGAGACTGGGTACACTAAACAGACTCACCGAGAACTCCTATATGGTATTATATCATACGTCGAATAGCAGTTCTCAGGTGACACTGGTACAGGTTAGTCTGTAGACCCGAGATCGTCATAGAGTCTTGTGTGTCCTCCCACTGTACTTTGATCTCCACCCTACTACGGCTCTATTGAGTCGTATAAACAGGTGGATTTTGGGTATAGTCCCGAGGCATATGGAGGCAGTGAGCGATAGGAGGGGTTTCGTCTCTCCCGGTATTGGGGGTTGATGTTGTGCTGTGCACGATTAGCTATAACGGTAAATCCCTGGCCAGGGCTGCTAAGATATTAATGATAAGTGTTATCAGTAAGTTTCTCGGTCTGTTATAGACCATATACCGGCATGACTTATTGAGTTATTGGGGTCGAAGATTCCATCCCTAGACTCGATATGCAGCATATCTGACGAAGAGACCGAACTGTACGGTAAGTGTTGCCAGATGGATTGACAGGAGTTTTGATAGGTTCGCTTGTTCTTATTCTGATCGCTCAATACCCGGGTGGCCGTTACGTTTAGCTGACCACTTGCGGCTTGTGGGTGTTTGATATGATCATCACCTACTGCTGGCGTATTGACGAGTCTTAGAGTACCACATAGAAGTTTCTTGGCTCATGCGAAACGAAGTGGTGCGTATATGAGATATGTGCGGAAGCTCGATTAAATACGAATATGTGATACTGTATTTTAATCGGGCATTTTATACTAGTCGGGTCGTATGAGATATGACCGGTTTATTAAATCAAGTGTTGATTTAATATTGACTTTTATATCATTTATTTAAACCCTTTTCTTTTAATGGATGCATGCATGTATATGTACATGATGATGTGCATACATACATACATACATGAAAATGTATCATGGTTGATGATATAAGATAGATGGCAATATAAGAATCACATAGTAGATAAATAAATATATGGATATTTTTGAATAAAGTTAAAGATAAAGGAAAAAGAAAATGACTCATTTCTTTGTTCATGACTCATTTCTTCTACACATTTCCATGGTTGACTTTGACTCAACCATAGTTTATTTTTCTTTGCCTTTAACTCAAGAAGAAAATATCTAGATATTATTTAACTATGGTTATTCTTTTGATATTATCTCTCTCTCTCTCTCATTTTCTTTTTCATTATTCATTCCAAAAGAAAAAAGATTAAGCCATCTTCTTCTTCCTCTTTCTAGCTCTCTCTTAAGTGTTAAGTTGAGCTAGATAAATAAAAGAAAAGGTATTAAGTGAGATTAGCAACCACTTCATCATCCTACACAACCCTTGCTACCTTGTGTAGGGTGTTTTGCTTCAAGATTTTTAAAGATCGAGTGAAGCAACAAGCTTAGGGCAAAGGACTTTGGGTGGATCGTCGTGGACTTGGAGGTGATCAAGCGAATCTTTCCAAACCAAAGGAGTCATCCTAGGAGGTCTACAAAGGTTGTAGTGTCTCCACTTAGTACAAATTAACTTTTAGATATGATACTTTTAATTGTTACTTCATAATTCTAGTTCGATTCCTAGTTTAGTTTACTTAGCAGCTCATAAATTTAAAGTTATGGCATGTGTGATGCTTCCAAACCCTAAACGGGGTGTTAAGGAAACCCTACAGTGGTATCAGAGCCAAGCTTTGGAGTGACCTAGATGACGTTAAAAACCTCGAACGAACGAAACAAGACGCCTCGGGGGTGCTCTCTGGAAATTTTTCAAAAACCTGGATTTTTTCAAATTAAAAATACGTAAAAAATTCAGCAGGGTATTATATGGGCCCACCCAAAATACGATGCCCTGAATCGACCGTACGAACGTAGAACCGCGGCCTTAGTGGCCTTGTTGAGGCGGTTCCGCGGCGCCGTAGGTGATTCATGGGGCGTAATTCCTTGTGCTGGCCCGTATGTATTTTGTGCAGTTACTGGTATTTTTTAAAACTGCTCAAGTGTTGAGCTTTCTGAGCAGTCTGTGGTTGTTTAATCGTTCGATCGACTTTATTAACTGCGCCTAGTTTATTAGTATGTGATACAATAATTGGAATCTACAAATTTGTTTATTGCGTGTAAATCTAGCAGTTCGGTCTTGGGATAAACGGAAATCTTGTTGAATTATCCGATTTGTTTTGAAAAGGTGTTTTCTTGGATGAGACCCAAATGCCAGCTTTACATTATTAGGCATGAAATCTTGTATATGTGATATTCCGGGTTTGTGTTGTCTAAAGGCAGTTAAGATTCCAATTGTTGTAGTTTTGCATTTTATTTCTCTGTGGCCATAAGTGTAGTATGTAGTTGTATTGCCGGTTTTCATTGCTATACATCAACGACGATCGGTGTATGCATACTTACTTACGTTGATGATATTTGATATTATGTGTCGATGAGATTTGTTGTGCAGGATTGTCGCAATGAATAGCCGGGGGTTTTATGTGAGATGAGAGTTTTCTTTTCATTCATGTAAAATTAAATTGTATGTAATATTCTTTTATTTGGGGCACTTCCGGGCTGAGGTTGATGTCACCAGTGTTGTATATTATTTACTTTTCCGCATTTGGATATACCAAAGGAGGAGGGCACAAGTGACCGGGTTCTAGGGTTTAGAGGGAGGCCATCTCGAGGAGTCGAGACCGGGTCTCCTAAACTCCAGAATTGGTAGGGTCGCTTGCCGCTCTCGTAGGGGTCTTGGGGTGTGGGCTTGGCTATTCATCGCGACCGTGGAATCCGTATTTTTTTATTGCTGGCTAAATACAAAATACAGACCTCCTAGATATCCTATATTAAATGTGCTTCTTCTGCTTTTATTATCTGATGTGATCATTTAATATATATCTGAGACGAATGCTATATTATATATATGATATATAATAGACGTTACTTATGTTTTACACTCGCGCTAGCCCCGTCCCGGTATGCCGTTAGTTAAGTAACCTAACGGTGCATATCAGGACACTGTGGCAAATGCGAGTGGCATAAGTGTACGTTATATTTTCGTTTCTTTCTGTAATGGCTTAGGATTTAAATGATGGGACTACATTAATGAGATTAATGTAAAAGATAAATGAACCTAAAAAGATGTTGTAGAATCGGATTTGAAACACACTCGGCCTTTTATGAAAAAGCAAGTTTCAAAATGCGGACCTTAAGCCACTCCTTTTAAACCCATTAGATTCTACAACGATATCAAGTTCAAAGCGTTAAAAGTTTTCTTAAAAACTATCCGCAGCCCTCCGTCATTTTAGGAAGTAGAGTACTTAGTATTCGTGCTGCGCATTTTGACTTTAGTTAAGTCGCAGCGAACAGTAGCTAAGTGATGTCTTCCTACATTGCATATGATGCAGATTAGTTAGGACATTCATATGATTATGCTGACTTTAGTTAAGGGTCATATGGGTGGGTCTAGTTAATCACGAAATGACGGGAAGAACTTGACTAGTACTTATGATATGTTGACTTTAGTTAAGGTCATGAGTACTAGGGGTAAAAATAATATCGGGAATTTCAAGAGTTGAAAATTACAATGAGATTATATACCTTCTATATGATAGTAGGATCCAGATCCCACTGCGAGCAAATGTTGCTCCCGGGAGAATTTTGCACTTTACAATTAGCTAACTCAGTAGGTGTCTAGAAAGGTGTCAAATGGGGCTACGCCTCTAGGAAGAAGAGATTTATTTTAATTAGGTCCGTGCGAAAGCACGAGGAACCTCCCTCAAGTACCGGCACAGGCCTGGCTGAACAGTTAGCGAAGTTGTAGAATGTAATTAATCCCAGCTAGTTTTCTTTTTAAAAGGTTTTAAAGAAAATTTGATAAAAAACAGTAGGAGACATCGATTAGACAAGATAATAACCAATCTGATCTTTGCAAGAGCTTTCGCTAAGTGTATTCTTTTCTCTCTCTTAACGGCAGATTCAAATGTCAGGACTTAAACTTCTATTAGATAAAAACAAGCTGAATGGGACCAACTATAAAGACTGGCTGAGGAATTTAAAAATTTCCTTGACTTATGATAAAGTATCATATGTCCTCACGGCTCCAACCCTGCCCACCCTAGGTCCTATACCTTCAGTTGCAGATAGGGAAATCCGCAAGACATGGGACGCTTACTGTGCCATGGCTAAATGCCTCACGCTAGCATCGATGGATAACACACATCAGAAGCAGCATGAGAATATGGACGTACAAGCCATATTCCTCCATACAAAATAGTTGTATGGAGAGCAATCTCGCGTATTACGATACGAAGCGTCTAAGAAACAGTTTCAGATGCGAATGACCGCTGGCACAGCAGTAGGAGACCATGTTCTGAAAATGATAGATCTCATAGAAGAGCTTGAGGACCTTGGGTGGACAATGGACAATGCACAATATACGGATATTATTCTGCAGTCTCTCCCCTCCACCTTTGCTCAGTTCATTGTTAACTTCAACATGCACAACATGGAGAAGGAACTGCCTGAACTCCTTAATATGTTAAGAAGTGCAGAGAGCACACTGAAGTCAGTGAAGACTCCCGTTATGAGTGTTGGGCAATCCTCCTCCTCTTACCCAAAGGCTAAGGCCAAGGGAAAGATGAAGAAGAAACCCACCAAACTTAAGGGTGGAGTCAAAAAGGTGAAGGGAAAAGGCAAGTCCAAGGTTGGGGAATCGGGGAAAGGAGAATATTTCCACTGCAAAAGGACGGGACACTGGAAAAGAAACTGTATTGAGTACCTAGAACTCAAGAAGAAGCATGGTGATGCTTCAGCTTCAGGTGTGTTCGTAATTGAAAACTGTTTTTCTATTAACTCTGCTTCCTGGGTATTGGATACCGGTTCGGGTTCTCATATTTGCAATTCTGTGCAGGCGTTGAGAAATAGCAGAGTTCTGAAGAGAGGTGATCATACTCTCCAAGTTAGAAATGGTTCCAATGTAAATCCAGTTTCAGTAGGAGAGTATCACCTAGGGTTTCCTTCGGGTTGTATATTGGTTTTGAACCCGTGTTATTTTGTGCCAAGTATGCTTTGTAATATTATATCCATTTCCTTGTTAGACAATGAAGGGTATCATTTTGCTGTGCAACACAATGTTATGAACATTAGACTTAATCAAGAGTTGATTGGTTGTGGTACATTAAATAACACGATATACGTCCTTAATCAACACCCAGTTTTCAACGTACAACACACAAATAAACGAAAATTTTCAGATATAAATGAAGATTTTCTTTGGCATTGTAGACTTGGTCATATTAATGAAACAAGACTAAACAAGCTTCATAAAGATGGATATTTAAATTCATTTGAGTATAAATCTTATGCAACTTGCCAGTCTTGTATCAAAGGTAAAATGACCAAAACTCCGTTTACAGGACACGGAGAAAGAGCTACTGGGTTCTCAGGCCTCATACATAGTGATGTATGCGGACCAATGTCTACACATGCAAGAGGCGGTTTTTCTTACTTCATAACTTTTACTGATGATTTCTCAAGATTCGGTCATGTGTATTTGATAAAGCATAAGTCTGAAGCTTTTGAGAAATTCAAGGAGTATAAACATGAAGTAGAAAACCAAACAGGAAAGAGTATCAAGATACTTCGATCAGATCGAGGTGGAGAGTACT
Organism: Agapanthus africanus; assembly: GCA_030015575.1. Taxonomy (NCBI): domain Eukaryota; kingdom Viridiplantae; phylum Streptophyta; class Magnoliopsida; order Asparagales; family Amaryllidaceae; genus Agapanthus; species Agapanthus africanus. The sequence continues at coordinate 566,326,189 of JASDDO010000024.1, forward strand.
TAAGTACTGAGTTCTTGGACTTCCTAAAAGAGAATGGGATTCTCTCTCAGCTCACTCCACCTTACACACCACAGCACAACGGTATGTCAGAACGAAGGAATCGTACCCTATTAGATATGGTACGATCCATGATGAGTGATTCTGAGTTACCTCTCTCGTTTTGGGGGCATGCATTGGAAACAACAGCTTTTCTGTTAAACAAAATTCCAACCAAGACCGTGTCTACCACTCCATATGAGATATGGCATGGGAAGAAACCATCTCTGTGACCAAAAGGGAAAATCCGGCGTCGCCGGTTTTGTAGGTAGCTAGGGTGTTTTGGGTGGTTGTGTAGGTTTCTGTAAATCATTTTGGCCATTTTGGTGCTATTTAAACAAATTAGTTTCACTGCAGATTGAATCTGGAAGCGTATATCGGAAAAGATATCTAAACACACAAAATACGACACGGTTAAAATGCATCGCGATTTAAATTCTGTGGCGATGCAGGTAAGGCTTAAAATCCAGCAAGGTTAAGTGTTTAATAGCTTGATATAGTCGTATACAATATAACTAGTACGTGGGAACGGGCGTTTTTCATTTCCGTCATGTCGGAATAGCCGTTTCCTTATATAAATTAAATTGTGATGTTAGATTCGAATACAGGATTTTCGAAGGCAGTGAGGAAAGGGAAAGGATTGGCAATTCCTGAATAGATTCGACGTTTTCCGGTGAGTAGACTAAAGATCTACCAGGGAATTTTGTAAAGATGGCGTGATACGCCCTAGTTTTATTTAACTTAATGCTTTATTTTGTTATGCCAAATTGAAAATATGCATTCACCATTCACATATATTTGCTTAGTTTCTAGAACACTACACAAGTATCGACGAGTCATGCCACGTGCACATCTTATAAGTTACACACACCTCGTCGATATTACCATGTCACTTTTACACTTAGAAAATTTCTTGTTAAAATAATTCATATCGTATCTTACACACCAATAATAGTGGTAAATTGCATCATTAATATCATGTTTAGTATCTGCGTATTTCATATTGATATAAGAGGTAAATGTATTATTGATGATTTATGGTTTTGAGTTTTGAATACTATTACATAAATCAAGTGATTCTCATGATTGATGTGTCATGTCCACCATGAGATGTTTTATGATTTGGTTTTATTCCGGACCGAGTGGGGGAGATATACGGTCGCGGATTTTACATTATCCATACTGAGTTGGGGAGATATAAAGTTGGATATATGGTGGACCCGGTCAACACCGAGGGGCAGGATAGCCGCATTTGAGGCGGGGGAGCCTAGCGAGGTTACTCGATACCGGAGATAGTGGTAAAAATACGGCGTATATCTAGATGATAACGTCCGGTATTGTTGATTTCAGGAACATTCGAGGAATGATGCCTGTGAGAAATGGAAGTTTTGTGTCGATGATGGACACGGGGAATTGAATTTTTATTGGAAATAAATGATGAGATTTCAGCTTTGATTATGAGATTCGTACTGTAGATTCTTGATTTCCACAGATAATCATACATTTTACTTGTTCACATTTCAGTTAGTATGATCGTCATAATTACATTATTAATTGTTATATGTTAGTTATATTCACTGAATTGGCAACTCACCCCCGTTGTGCCACAGTTCTTTGCAGGGGTAGAGTGGACGGTTAGCAGCGGTGCAGATCTACTCTTTCTGCTTTTATCGCATCTTTTGCTAGGTGTGTTACATATATAGTAACCTTCTCTTTTGGGCATTGTATTTTGTATCTAGAATTTCTCCATCAGACCTGTATATGACTTAGAGTGAGAGATGATATGTATATTATTTGACAATTGAGATCGTTTAGTTCTATAAATTGTTATCTCTTTTCTTTATGTCTGGGATTAGTATTGATGTCCTATATTCTGAGATTGTATTTTCCGCTGTTGTTATTGTTGATCCCAACGAGGGATGCAACCAAACTTAACACCTTATACTCGTTTAATATTTAACTTCATAAGCTCTGATTTTTACTAAAAACTAAATTTTCTATATAAAGAATTCCGCAAAAAGGATGTTGATCTTGGTTTTCGGCTTACTTGGACTGTGTGCATATCTTTAGATATTATACAATCTAAGTGCCGGTCACATCCAAACATTGGGTCGTGACATCTAGTCTCTGGTTTAGGTCTGAATTCTAGCACCAGGGGGTTTGTGAGGCCTCCTCAAAACTCAATTACACATCACTACTCTCAAATTCCATAAACCCTAATTAGAATTTCCCAAGTCTCATTAAACATCACTATATCGGTTTAAAGTTAACATGGATGTAAAAGCAATGGAAATACTAAGCTAATGGTTCAGAAAATACCTCATTTGGTAACTCAAGAAAGTTCTTGAGTTGTCCCAAGTGTCCAAAATGCATGCTTTCTTGGTCTATGGGGTAGCTAGTGAGCTCATGCACATTTTTTATGAAATGGAGATAGGATTTTGAGGTTTTATTGATGGTGTTTTGGAGGTTGTAGTGGAGGAGGAAGAGAGGGGGCAGCAGCAACATCAAGGGCGTTGAGGGGAGAGATGATGAGGGTGAAGGAATGAAGGAGGAATGCCCAAAGTCAATGTTTACCCCTCACCTTTCTCTCTCTCACCCATACCCCATTATTCTATTCTTATTCTCTTTTTCTTTTCTTTTCTTTTACTTTACTTTTCTTCTCTTTAAATTAAAACCCATACCATGCATGATAAAAAGGAGAAATCATGAAAGAAAAATGTAACAAGTGCCAAAAAAAAGACATGTGCATGTTTTGCACAAAACAAGCTTAATGCGCGATTAGCGATGTTTAATCGCGATTAGCACTAAATTAGTGTCAAATAAATCATAAACTCTCATAATTTGGATAATTCACTTAAAACACCCTCTTTTTATGAATTTCCATAATTTTCCTAATTTTTCCCTTTTATCGGTATTTAATTATACCGCAATATTAAAATATTCAATATAATATTATTTAATTATAAAAATTCCCAAAAATAATATTTTATTTTTCTGAAATATTACAATCTTCCCCCCTTAAAGAAATTCGGTCCCCGAATTTAAATTTAAACCCCTCAAATACTAAAACATTTCAGTAAAAGTCCACGTCGTCGGGGCTCCGAAATCATCAATACATAAAACGCTTCATAGCGCAGTGCATGCGCATGAAGAATGAGCAGATAACTCAAAATTAAAACTCCGTCAAGCATCTTGCAATCATCGGAGTCATGGTGAAGACACCAATATCAAATCCAAAACGAAATCAACATGATAAACTTTGTCAAAACTATACATGTAAATATCATTAAAACATCGAAACAAAATGCGTGCCAAATTTTTTAGGTCGCAGTGCGATGTACGTATCACTGCACCGTGGCGGACGTCTATCGTAAGAAAATATCTATATCTATATATATCCTTTGTTTAATATGTACGTCCTGCCTTTTTGAAAACAATTTATAAGGGTTTCCTTGTTTTTAAACGTTTCGTGTCATATCGGACACGTAGGTAAATACTGAGACTATAGCTCCCTTTTTGGAAATCCTTTCAAAAACTATCAATGCATGCAAAATACATCCAGGTACTGTCCTTTGACTAGTCCTGCTCAGTACGAAATAATAATAAATATCATAAAAACGTACTGCTCCATAAGAAATCAATCCCAAAATGTGCATATGAATGTTTCGTGCGTCTGGTGCGCACGGAAATCAAAATCCATGAATGTGCCATATATGGGCACGGAAACAACATCTAAGTGCATCGAGTGTTCACGAAACTTCTGTCAAGGGCAACAGGTGTGCTTGACAGCAAAATCAGGTGCATCTGACATGCACGAAGAATCTCGATTTAGTGCACCTGGTGTACACCAAAATCGCATCTCAAAACATGCGCCCAACATGCGCAAAAATCCAAATCAGGTGCATCCATCATGCACGAATAAAATCTAAATCGCGTGCATCCAACATGCACGAAATCACGAAATCCAATATCAAGCACCAAACATGCGCAAAATCCAATCCAAGCGCGTCAAATATGCGCAAGAATCAATCAGGTGCACAAGGTGCACAAAACAAATATCGAGTATCACAATCGAAATCAACGGTATACAACACATCTCAAATCAAAATCAGGTATACCGTGATATCAAATCTCACAAGCATGTGCACCAGCGTGCACAAAATGTAATCAAAACACTAAAGGTGCATGAAAACTATGCCGTAAGCATAAGTCAAATCATATGCATGCCCTAGGCATGAAGTCAAAATCAATACCTCAAATAACATCAAACCGAAGTCAGGTGCAACTATGGTGCACAAAATGTAAACCCAGTGCAACAAACTCACTAAATATAAATCCTGTTAGTGTATATGCCCTAGAGGCCATTATTACTGTATCATACTAGTATGTATATTACTTAATGGAAGCTTGGGATATTCACCTTGTATTGACAATCTTGCTCAAAATGGTAGTATGCAACTTGGTTTGTTTCTACTTCAATGTGTACATGTGTTTATTTTAGTATATCGCCTATACACATTAGTGGAGCCCTTAGGATCTTTGCTTGATTACCAGCGTTGTGATGGCAGTCACACTAGTGGGGCTGGGTAATCTATAAGCACATCCTTATGCAGGTCCCTAGTCGTAGGACTATCGAGACAGGGCATCGATACTCCGGAGTAGACTAGCGCATGCGCTTCTCATCCCAGTGTGGGAGACGGTCTGTCCCACAGCCGTCGGTACGTCGTACTTGAGATAGTATTCGGGTGCTCGTTGGGTTATGGGTACACTGGACAGGACTCGTCGGGAACTGACTAGTTGGTATTATGCCTATCGTCAGTTATCAGTTCCCAGGTGACATGAGTACAGCTTAGTCTGCTGACTTGACACTGTCACTTCGTCTCGAGTGTGTTCCCACTGTACTTTGATTACTATCCTACCACGGCTCAAAGGAGTCATGCAAACAGGTGGTAGTTGGGTGCAGTCCCGAAGCACTTAGAGGCAGTGACAGTTAGACAGGATTTGTCTCTCCCGGTATTGGGGGTTGACATCGCGCTGTGTCTAGGAGAGCCATTACACGAGTAGTCCCTGGCCAGGGCAAATGAGATATACTGGTAGGCTTCCAGTGTTATCTCAGGGTGTTTTGCGCTTCACTCCGACACGACTTGTACCGCTATTGGGGGACTGACGTTTACCGCCCCCTAGGCCCGCCATGCGATGTATCAGACGAACAGACCGGACTGTACGGAGAATGTCACATTCAGGCTCAGTAGGAGTTCAGATGGGTTTCACCTCGTCAGTCTTCTTGTCGGCATCTACCTGGGGACCGTTACGCACAGCTAGTGCTGCTTGCGGTCTGTGGTTAAACCCACTGCCAGCGTAGTGTCGAGTCTTTAGAGTCCCACACAGAAAGCTATTCGCCTTTAGGCAAAAGAGTAGAGGTCGCATGGTTTTGCCACAGGTCGCATGGTTTTGCGACAGGGTTCGGTCGCATCCGTGCACTTGTGCATGTACAGTGTCCGGACAGTTCACACTAGTGGGCTTTGGTTTAAGCCAGATCCTAGTGCACCTTTTGGGATTGGATTTATCCAGTATGCATTCGTGTTCCTCGGAACACGGATGCGGGTGTGTATGCACAATTGACGGAGAGACAGAGGCAGAGGATTCTCATTAGGGTTGTTGACCGTTGACTGATGACTATTGACTTTTTGCTCAACCCTAATGAGAATATGATATATATATATATATATATTTAGCAATAATATTAATTAAGTATTATAGTGACATGGTTGTTGGAGGGTTGACTTTGTTGACTTGTTGACTTTGTTGACCGGTTGACTAGGTTGGACTAGTTGACCATCATCATCACAATGGTTGTCATTTTCATGCAAAGACTTTTGCTTGCTTGTTGTAGTTTGCAAAATGAGTGCATAGAAATGATATTGCCTTTGTCATGATATGAACCATCACATAATACTTGGTTGACATTATGGCTAATGATGTTTTTGGATTATGAGAGGGTGAAAGACAAAAGAGAGGCTCATTCTTGCTTGACCTTTCTCTCTCTTGTTTTGGAGCTCTCATGCTCTTGCTCTCACCCTCTTCCTCTTGCTCTCTCTTTTTTAGTCTATGGTTCACTTGTATCATGTGTTGAGAAGCAAGAACCATAGAACAAAATCCCAACATACTCTTCTCTACTCATTCTAGCTCACAAGGCCTAGCAAGCCAAGTGATCTAGTTTCTTCAAAGTCCGAAGAACAAGCCAAAGGTAGAAGCTTTCGGGTGGATCCATCTTCGACGCAAAGAGACGACGAGGTGAGGCCGATCCGAACTCCGGGACGTGTTGAAGACGAAGGAGTTCAAGAAAGGTATAGCCCCCTAACCGAGTAGGTAAACTCTTGTTAGGTTGTTAGTTAGTAGTTTAACAAAGATCCGGGTTTTGAGTCCATATTACCACCTCTAAGAAAATCGTTTTTCACCAAATTCCGCAAGCCCGTAAGTACCGGGAGAGGTAGCATGGACTTACAGTGGTATCAGAGCCTAGTTAAACTCTATCTAACATGTTAGCAAAGTTGCAAGAAGATCGATCAAAGAAAAAGTCGCAAAACTAACCCCGATTTCATACTTGCTGTCGATTTTTTATGTTCTGTAAAAATAATAAATCATCCATCAAAAATCGACTCAGGGTTTTTAGAGTGCACTGTAGAAAGACGGTCCCCTGATCTCATCATTACGCCGCGGAAATGCGGCAATAGCCCGCGGTTCCGCGGCCGTCTTGGCTCCTCTCTGGTTGTTCTTTGCTACAGTGTGCTTATGGGGGTATTTTGGGATTTCTGGAATATATATTTTCTGCCCAGATTTTCCAGAACGAAAATTTTATTTTTGGGGTCCTGAAAATCCGTATTTTTGATCGAACTTCTAAAAGACTTAAGCTGACGGGTTTTTCTGTGATGTGATATTTGTATTGAACGTCTACTAATCGCTATATGTCGATTTGTGGGGGTTATACAAATCTGTGATCTGTAATGTTGCTGGAATGTGTATATGAATATGTTGGATTGTCGCGGGTGAATAGCCGGGGGTTGTGAGACGAGAGTTTTCTTTTCTTTCAATTCAAGTAAATTTGTAAATTGATGTAATAATTATTTGTATGGCCGCACAACCGGGTCGGGGTTGTAGCCGTCATTGTATAATTTCATTTTACTGTTTTTGCTCCTAGGATAGACCCATGGAGGGGGTGCACAAACTACCGGGTATGCCGAAGTGCCGAGTGGCCTACTCACGGGGTTGAGGGAGGTTGCTTCGCTTCGGGTACTTGGCGGGTAGTTTACCGCACCCGTAGGGGTCTTGGGTGGGGTATTGGCTATTCACCGCGACCGTGTAATTTGCTTTTCGTTACAGGCTCGTACGAATTGCGGATTCCTAGTATATCCAATGTATTCATCTGTGATCTGAAATGGCTTTCATTGCAGTATATATCTATATATGATATTATTTAGGTGTTGCTTATCTTTTACAGCCGCGCTAGCCCAGCCCCCGCTCTGTCGTTAGTTAAGTAACCTAACGGGTAATGACTGGGCCCCGTGGCGAATGCGAACGGCATAAGCGTACGTCATATTTTGGTTGTTTTCTGCAATGGTAGGATTAAATGATGGGACGCATTAAAAGAACTAATGCAAGAATATCACGCATTAAAAGAACTAATGCAAGAAAATAAACCAAGTTAAAATCGTTGGAACACTTTCGAAAAACCACTCGGTTCTTTTCAAAACCAACTTTTAAATGCGGCGTTTGAGCCACTCCTTTTAAAAGCTATCATGGTTCCATCGATTATATCAAGTTCACTACGTTCACGGTTTCGCCAAAACCATTCGTAGCCCTCCGTCGTTTCAGTTAAATTTTCAGTAGTATTCAAGCTATGTATTTTGACCTTCGCCAAGGCATAGTGATTGTAGCTGCTGAATGTTTATCTGTAGCATAGATAGATGCGTTGGTTTGGGACAGTCGTACTACCATTTTGGCCTTCGTCAAGGGTATGTACAGGTGGGTTCAAATTAACCTGGATAATGACGGATAGAACTTGACATGTGACTTATGATATTTTGGCCTTCGTCAAGGGCATAAGAGCATGGGGCAAAAATCCACACCGGGAGTTTCATAAGAACTGAAACTTGCTAGTGTTGCATACCATTTGGAGTGTGATGATTCTGGTAGGATTCCTTCAGTTTCGTCACGCGATGATATTTGGATCCCGATCCTACTGTGAGTATATGCTACTCCTCGGGAAATTTCTCACTTAACGATCAATGCTATAAACCAAGTAGGTGCCTAGAAAGGTGTTAGCGGGGCTACGCCCCCAGGGAAAAGAGGTTCTTGAATTAAGTAACTTCGCGAAAGCGTTGGAAAACCTCCCTCGAAGTACCGACACTAGCCTGGCTGAACGGTTAAGCAAGTATTGTACGGTGAGATTGATCCGGACTAATTCTTCCTTTTTGGTTTAGAGGAGGGATTCGAGAGACAGCGGGAGCCATCCTGTTTAGACAAATTAAAAACCACTCTAAACTTGCAAGAGCATCATGCTGAGTGTTTTCTTCTCTCTCTCTTATTTGCAGCGACCAAGTGACCGCACCTAGGTTACATCTAGATAAAAATATGACTGAACCTGACTGTTATGACTGGCAAAGGTCTGTCCAGATGTCCATTACCCATGACAAGCTGGGACACCTCTTAACTAATCAAACCCCTGCTGTCTTAGGTCCAGTTTCCCCTGTCACGGATGTTTACATCCAAAGGACAACGGAAAAGGATTGTGCGAAAGCCAAGTGCCTCGTGTTAGCCTCAGTTGATGGTACAAACCAGGGGCAGCACAAGAAGATGGACTCAGTTTCTATCTTCCTCCATAACAAAGATTTATATGGAGAGCAATCTCGTATCGCAAGATATGAGACCTCGAACGAATTGCTTTAAGCGAGGTTGGCTGTCGGGTCATGTGTAAGGGACAACGTCCTTACAGAGACCAGCTATTTTGAGCTCACGGACCTGGAGACCATGTTGAAGAATGGGTCAAGTACTGACTTAATTCTACAGTCCCTGCCCCCTGCTTATACCCTGAAAGAAACCAGGGAAGAAAAAGGAAAAAGCAAGGGCAAAAGTTTCAGGACTGGATATAGTAAAAGTGGGACGTTCCTATTGTAACGGGAATGAACAATGGCAGAAAGATTGCAGGGCTTGCAAAGCCAGTAGCCAGAATTCGAAGCATGTTGTGGCTTCGGCTTCGAGTGTGTTTGTAATAGAGAACTGTTTGTCAGTTAACCCTACTTCCTGGGTATTGGATACCGGATCAGGATCTCATATCTATAATTGGTTACAGGCTCTGAGAAACCGTAGGGTTATCAGGAAAGGTGATATGACTCTCAGGGTTGCTAACGGAATGAGCATGGATGCTGTATCCGTAGGGGAATATCACCTAGGACTGACAACTGGGCAGATATTGATTCTGCGTAACTGTTTGTATGTACCAGGTGTGACTTGTAATATCATATCTGTATCCTTACTTTCTAAGGAAGGATATGATTTTGCTTTTGTAAGCGATGTAGTAAACATCCACCTAAATCAAGTACTGATTGGGTCAGGTACATTAAATAACGGTATATACGTATTGAATCAAGCTCAGATATTCAGTGTCCAGAACACACTTAAAAGAAAGTCTCCAGAATTAAATCAGGCTTTCTTATGGCATTGTAGACTGGCTCACATCAATGAGACACGGTTAACTAAGTTACATAAAGAAGGATACTTGGATCCGTTCGAGTACCAGTCTTATGCCACTTGTGAATCTTGTCTCATGGGAAAGATGATAAAAACTCCGTTCACTGGACACGGAGTAAGAGCAAGCGAGCTCTTGGGACTCATACACAGTGATGTGTGTGGTCCAATGTCTACACATGCGCGAAGTGGTTATTCATACTTCATTACTTTCACAGATGATTTCTCTAGGTATGGACATGTCTTCTTAATGAAGCATAAATCTGAGGCCTTTGGGAAATTTCAAGAATACAAGAATGAAGTTGAAAAACAAACCGGCAAAAGTATCAAGATTCTAAGATCGGATCGAGGTGGAGAATACTTGAGTGCCGAGTTTCTGGACTATTTAAAAGAGAATGGAATTCTCTCTCAACTTACTCCTCCATACACACCACAACACAACGGTGTATCGGAAAGGCGGAATCGGACCCTATTGGATAAAGTTCGTTCCATGATGAGTAAGGCTGAGTTACCGTGATCTTTCTGGGGTTATGCACTAGAAACAGCTGCATATCTCTTGAACAAGGCTCCAACCAAGACTGTGCCTACCACCCCATATCAAATGTGGAGTGGGCAGAAACCCTGTCTTAAGTACCTAAAGACATGGGGATGTCCAGCTTTTGTTAAAAAGCAGCATGCGGACAAACTCGAGGCACACTCAGTACTGTGTGAGTTTGTGGGATACCCAAAGAACTCCAAGGGGTATTTTTTCTATTACGCAGAGGAACAAAAGATTTTTGTTTCTCGTCATGCCCACTTTCTGGAACATCAGTTTTTAGAAAAAGGAAAAAGTGGGAGCGCAATAGAACTGGAAGAAATTCCAGAACCACAAGCTATTACTGAAAGCTTGGAAGAGCCAGTAGTTTCAGGAGAACCGGACATTCCTGTGCCACTCCGCAAGAGTAGTAGGCAGTCTCATTCGCCCGAGAGATACTACGATTTTCTCATAGACGGGGATAGAGAGGATTGCACCATGGATTATGGTGAGCCTACTAGCTTCCAGCAAGCCATTCAGAGCGGTGACTCGGTAAAATGGCTGGATGCAATGCGGACCGAGATGGAGTCCATGTACACCAACAAAGTTTGGACTTTGGACTTTGCTCCAGAAGGGGTAAAACCCGTAGGCTGCAAATGGATCTTCAGAAAGAAGATTGGTGTAGATGGGCAGGTTGAAACCTATAAAGCTAGGCTCGTTGCAAAGGGTTTTCGTCAAAGACCTGGTTTGGACTATGACGAGACCTTTTCTCCGGTAGCCATGCTTAAATCCATTCGGATCCTTCTTGCCATTGCTGCCTTCCACGATTATGAGATCTGGCAGATGGACGTAAAGACGGCTTTCCTAAATGGAAATTTGGAAGAGTGCGTCTATATGGATCAGCCAGAGGGATTCATTCAGAGTAGGAGCAGCGGTAAAGTGTGCAAGTTGCTCAAGTCCATCTATGGACTTAAGCAGGCATCGCGGAGTTGGAACATCTGCTTTGATGATACTGTCAAAGAATTCGACTTTGTGAAAAACCCAGATGAACCATGCATTTACAGTAAGATTGTAGGGAGAAATGTGGTATTCCTTGTCTTGTACGTCGATGACATTCTCCTAATAGGAAATGATATTCCTATGCTACAGTCAGTCAAAGGATTCTTGTCACAGAGGTTCTCCATGAAGGACCTGGGCGATGCCAACTACATTCTGGGGATCCAGATCTATCGTGATAGATCTAAGAGGATGTTGGGACTTTCACAGTCAAGATACATCGACACCATACTGAAACGATTCAGTATGGAAGATTCCAAGCGCGGTAATCTACCGGCTTGTCACGGAATCACCCTCTCCAAAGAGATGTCTCCCAAGACTGATTTGGATAGGGCCCGCATGTCATCAATACCCTACGCATCTGCGGTAGGCTCTATTATGTATGCGATGTTATGTACCAGACCAGATGTAGCATACGCATTGAGCGTTGTAAGCCGGTATCAGTCGAACCCAGGGGAGAAACACTGGATAGCAGTAAAGAACATTCTCAAGTACCTGAGAAGGACTAAGGAGATGTTCTTGGTGTATGGCGGAAAAGACCTCCAGATTGAGTCCTTTGCTAACTCCATCTTCCAGAGTGATAAGGATGACTCCAAGTCCATGTCGGGTTATGTCTTTACCCTCAATGGAGGGGCGGTTTGCTGGAAGAGTTCCAAGCAGGAAACCGTTGCTGACTCAACTATGGAAGCGGAGTACATAGCTGCTTGCGATGCCGCAAAGGAAGCTGTCTGGATGAAGAAGTTCCTCACGGAACTTCACGTGGTTCCTACCAGTGTTGATCCAATAACACTGTATTGTGACAACAACGGCGCTATAGCTTTAGCGAAGGAACCCAGGTCCCATCAGAAGTCCAGGCATATTTTGAGGCGGTACCACCTGATCAGGGAGATCGTTGATCGCCAGGAGATCGAGGTGAAGAGAGTAAATACGGAAGATAACACTGCTGATCCACTCACAAAGGCCTTACCCCAGACTCAGTTCGAGCGGCTGATCGAGATGATAGGACTTCGATACGCCAGTACATGGCCTTAGTGCAAGTGGGAGATTGTTAGTGTATATGCCCTAGAGGCCATTACTGTATCATACTAGTATGTATATTACTTAATGGAAGCTTGGGATATTCACCTTGTATTGACAATCTTGCTCAAAATGGTAGTATGCTACTTGGTTTGTTTCTACTTCAATGTGTACATGTGTTTATTTTAGTATATCGCCTATACACATTAGTGGAGCCCTTAGGATCTTTGCTTGATTACCAGTGTTGTGATGGCAGTCACACTAGTGGGGCTGGGTAATCTATAAGCACATCCTTATGCAGGTCCCTAGTCGCAGGACTATCGAGACAGGGCATCGTTACTCCGGAGTAGACTAGCGCATGCGCTTCTCATCCCAGTGTGGGAGACGGTCTATCCAACAGCCGTAGGTACTTCGTACTTGAGATAGTATGCGGGTGCTCGTTGGGTTACGAGTACATTGGACAGGACTCATCGGGAACTGACTAGTTGGTATTATGCCTATCGTCAGTTATCAGTTCCCAGGTGACATGAGTACAGCTTAGTCCGCTGACTTGACACTGTCACTTCGCCTCGAGTGTGTTCCCACTGTACTTTGATTACTACCCTACCACGGCTCAAAGGAGTCGTGCAAACAGGTGGTAGTTGGGTGCAGTCCCGAAGCACTTGGAGGCAGTGACGGTTAGACAGGATTCGTCTCTCCCGGTATTGGGGGTTGACATCGCGCTGTGTCCAGGAGAGCCATTACACGAGTAGTCCCTGGCCAGGGCAAACGAGATATACTGGTAGGCTTCCAGTGTTATCTCAGGGTGTTTTGGGCTTCACTCCGACACGACTTGTACTGCTATTGGGGGACTGACGTTTACCGCCCCTAGGCCCGCCATGCGATGTATCAGACGAACAGACCGGACTGTACGGAGAATGTCACATTCAGGCTCAGTAGGAGTTCAGATGGGTTTCGCATCGTCAGTTTTCTTGTCGGCATCTACCTGGGGACCGTTACGCACAGCTAGTGCCGCTTGCGGTCTGTGGTTAAACCCACTGCCAGCGTAGTGTCGAGTCTTTAGAGTCCCACACAGAAAGCTATTCGCCTTTAGGCAAAAGAGTAGAGGTCGCATGGTTTTGCGACAGGTCGCATGGTTTTGCGACAGGGTTCGGTCGCATCCGTGCACTTGTGCATGTACAGTGTCCGGACAGTTCACACTAGCGGGCTTTGGTTTAAGCCAGATCCTAGTGTACCTTTTGGGATTGGATTTATCCAGTATGCATTCATGTTCCTCGAAACGCGGATGCGGGTGTGTATGCACAATTGACGGAGAGACAGAGGCAGAGGATTCTCATTAGGGTTGTTGACCGTTGACTGTTGAATATTGACTTTTTGCTCAACCCTAATGAGAATATGATATATATATATATATATATATTTAGCAATAATATTAATTAAGTATTATAGTGACATGGTTGTTGGAGGGTTGACTTTATTGACTTGTTGACTTTGTTGACCGGTTGACTAGGTTGGACTAGTTGACCATCATCATCACAATGGTTGTCATTTTCATGCAAGAACTTTTGCTTGCTTGTTGTAGTTTGCAAAATGAGTGCATAGAAATGATATTGCCTTTGTCATGATATGAACCATCACATAATACTTGGTTGACATTATGGCTAATGATGTTTTTGGATTATGAGAGGGTGAAAGACAAAAGAGAGGCTCATTCTTGCTTGACCTTTCTCTCTCTTGTTTTGGAGCTCTCACCCTCTTGCTCTCACCCTCTTCCTCTTGCTCTCTCTTTTTTAGTCTATGGTTCACTTGTCTCATGTGTTGAGAAGCAAGAACCATAGAACAAAATCCCAACATACTCTTCTCTACTCATTCTAGCTCACAAGGCCTAGCAAGCCAAGTGATCTAGTTTCTTCAAAGTCCGAAGAACAAGCCAAAGGTAGAAGCTTTCGGGTGGATGCATCTTCGACGCAAGGAGACGACGAGGTGAGGCCGATCCGAACTCCGGGATAAGTTGAAGACGAAGGAGTACAAGAAAGGTATAGCCCCCTAACCGAGTAGGTAAACTCTTGTTAGGTTGTTAGTTAGTAGTTTAACAAAGATCCGGGTTTTGAGTCCATGTTACCACCTCTAAGAAAATCGTTTTTCACCAAATTCCGCAAGCCCGTAAGTACCGGGAGAGGTAGCATGGACTTACAGTGGTATCAGAGCCTAGTTAAACTCTATCTAACATGTTAGCAAAGTTGCTAGAAGATCGATGAAAGAAAAAGTCGCAAAACTAACCCCGATTTCATACTTGTTGTCGATTTTTTATGTTCTGTAAAAATAATAAATCATCCATCAAAAATCGACTCAGGGTTTTTAGAGTGCACTGTAGAAAGACGGTCCCCTGATCTCATCATTACGCCGCGGAAACGCGGCAATAGCTTGCTATTGCCGCGGTTCCGCGGCCGTCTTGGCTCCTCTCTAGTTGTTCTTTGCTACACTGTGCTTATTGGGGTATTTTGGGATTTTTGGAATATATATTTTCTGCCCAGATTTTCCAGAACGAAAATTTTATTTTTGGGGTCCTGAAAATCCGTATTTTTGATCGAACTTCTAAAAGACTTAAGCTGACGGGTTTTTCTGTGATGTGATATTTGTATTGAACGTCTACTAATCGCTATATGTCGATTAGTGGGGGTTATACAAATCTGTGATCTGTAATGTTGCTGGAATGTGTATATGAATATGTTGGATTGTCGCGGGTGAATAGCCGGGGGTTGTGAGACGAGAGTTTTCTTTTCTTTCAATTTATGTAAATTTGTAAATTGATGTAATAATTATTTGTATGGCCGCACAACCGGGTCGGGGTTGTAGCCGTCATTGTATAATTTCTTTTTACTGCTTTTGCTCCTAGGATGGACCCATGGAGGGGGTGCACAAACTACCGGGTATGCCGAAGTGCCGAGTGGCCTACTCACGGGGTTGAGGGAGGTTGCTTCGCTTCGGGTACTTGGCGGGTAGTTTGCCGCACCCGTAGGGGTCTTGGGTGTGGTATTGGCTATTCACCGCGACCGTGTAATTTGCTTTTCGTTACAGGCTCGTACGAATTGCGGATTCCTAGTATATCCAATGTATTCATCTGTGATCTGAAATGGGTTTCATTGCAGTATATATCTATATATGATATTATTTAGGCGTTGCTTATGTTTTACAGCCGCGCTAGCCCAGCCCCCGCTCTGTCGTTAGTTAAGTAACCTAACGGGTAATGACGGGGCCCCGTGGCGAATGCGAATGGCATAAGCGTACGTCATATTTTGGTTGTTTTCTGCAATGGTAGGATTAAATGATGGAACGCATTAAAAGAACTAATGCAAGAATATCACGCATTAAAAGAACTAATGCAAGAAAATAAACCAAGTTAAAATCGTTGGAACACTTTCGAAAAACCACTCGGTTCTTTTCAAAACCAACTTTTAAATGCGGAGTTTGAGCCACTCCTTTTAAAAGCTATCATGGTTCCATCGATTATATCAAGTTCACTACGTTCACGGTTTCGCCAAAACCATTCGTAGCCCTCCGTCGTTTCAGTTAAATATTCAGTAGTATTCAAGCTATGTATTTTGACCTTCGCCAAGGCATAGTGATTGGTAGCTGCTGAATGTTTATCTGTAGCATAGATAGATGCGTTGGTTTGGGACAGTCGTACTACCATTTTGGCCTTCGTCAAGGGTATGTACGGGTGGGTTCAAATTAACCTGGATAATGACGGGTAGAACTTGACATGTGACTTATGATATTTTGGCCTTCGTCAAGGTCATAAGAGCATAGGGCAAAAATCCACATCGGGAGTTTCATAAGAACTGAAACTTGCTAGTGTTGCATACCATTTGGAGTGTGATGATTCTGGTAGGATTCCTTTAGTTTCGTCACGCGATGATATTTGGATACCGATCCTACTGTGAGTATATGCTACTCCTCGGGAAATTCCTCACTTAACGATCAATGCTATAAACTAAGTAGGTGCCTAGAAGGGTGTTAGCGGGGCTACGCCCCCAGGGAAAAGAGGTTCTTGAATTAAGGAACTTCACGAAAGCGTTGGAAAACCTCCCTCGAAGTACCGACACTAGCCTGGCAGAACGGTTAAGCAAGTATTGTACGGTGAGATTGATCCCGACTAATTCTTCCTTTTTGGTTTAGAGGAGGGATTCGAGAGACAGTGGGAGCCATCCTGTTTAGACAAATTAAAAACCACTCTAAACTTGCAAGAGCATCATGCTGAGTGTTTTCTTCTCTCTCTCTTATTTGCAGCTACCAAGTGACCGCACCTAGGTTACATCTAGATAAAAATATGACTGAACCTGACTGTTATGACTGGCAAAGGTCTGTCCAGATGTCCATTACCCATGACAAGCTGGGACACCTCTTAACTAATCAAACCTCTGCTGTCTCAGGTCCAGTTTCCCCTGTCACGGATGTTTACATCCAAAGGACATCGGAAAAGGATTGTGCGAAAGCCAAGTGCCTCGTGTTAGCCTCAGTTGATGGTACAAACCAGGGGCAGCACGAGAAGATGGACTCAGTTTCTATCTTCCTCCATAACAAAGATTTATATGGAGAGCAATCTCGTATCGCAAGATATGAGACCTCGAACGAATTGCTTCAAACGAGGTTGGCTGTCGGGTCATCTGTAAGGGACACCATCCTTACAGAGACCAGCTATTTTGAGCTCACGGACCTGGAGACCACGTTGAAGAATGGGTCAAGTACTGACTTAATTCTACAGTCCCTGCCCCCTGCTTATACCCTGAAAGAAACCAGGGAAGAAAAAGGAAAAGCAAGGGCAAAAGTTTCAGCACTGGATATAGTAAAAGAGGGACGTTCCTATTGTAACGGGAATGAGCATATAAGCTACAAGCACATATAAGCTATACCGGGTGCATCCTGTGCACAAAATACCAATAATAACTCAAACGCATAAAAAGCAACACCGAGTGCACCAAGGTGTAAAAATAATACACGTATGCAACTGCGTGCACAAAACACAAATCAATGCACTACAAGCACATATAAGCTATACCGGGTGCAAAAACCAAATCGTGTGCATACCATATGCACAAAATCAACCCAACTGTATGAAATCCATGAAATCATAAACATGTGCGACCAAGGCACAAAATGATATCAAGTGCGATACTGTGCATAAATCATAAACCAACACAGCGGTGTATAAAGCATATCTCAAGTGTAATAACTATGCACAAAATATAAATACCCAGTAGGTGCAACCATGGTGCACGAAAACAAATATCATGAAACTCGGTCATCAAAACTCAATCATGCGAATAAATCACCCAAAATACCGAAATCCAAGATGACGGATACATGATAATCGAATCACCAAATCACAAATCATGAATACCGCCGTCGATATGTCCTCCTTCAAAGTCGAGAAGGTGCCGGTGCATCCAATGCTAGCAGAGCAAGATATCTACTTGACTCCTGTTCATGGTCTGGCGCCTGATGCTTTTAGGCTCTTGTCTCTTAATGCGAATTGCTAGATATATAGCTCCTCGGTTCAACGGCCCAATATGGAATGACGACGGAAATAGTCCCGCTCAAGCGCATCTTCCAAGAATCTCTGGCCTGCTGAGTGTGCACAATATGACCGCTCCTGGGTTCAAGTCTTCTCGTATAGTATTCCAGAAAGGTCCTGTCAAGGTCTCTCTCAAATCTCGTCTCTGCCGAACAGTCCGGAAGTCATCGTCCTTTACTAAATCTGTTTCTTGTTCCGGAACGGCTGCATACTCATCGCGACTCCTGTTGGAAGATATATCCATAAATAATGCCTCTGTACGCGTGTCATATCTCTGATATCGGCGGAGTGGAACGTCATCTCATCAAGATCTCGTACGAACCTCTTACTCCACTTTTCTCAAATGTCGCCTGCTTCGGACTCTTCTCTTCGTGGCTGCATGGACTGTGCTCCAACGGCTATACTCGTATCTGGAGTCTCCCAAGCAATGCATCCCATCACATGATATCCGAAAGATGTCGAACCATCCGATCGAATTGTCAAAACCTCATAATCCCCCAAGAGATCAACATCTTGGGTACAGTTTAATAATATCGAGTACATGCCACAACACCTATGGACCAACCATAGAAGGGCAAACCCAAGCTTCACAAATGGCACCACCAAACTGCCGCAAACCCTAAGGTTCGAAGGCGTTCCATGGTCATTACGTCGAGTTAGGGTTTCATTCTTCTAGAGGGTCCGTAGAGTTACTTGCATGTTTTCTTCAAATACATTAAACTTGGAAAATGGGTTTCTGACATTCGATTGTCTCTATCGACTCCCAACGTATCCGTGTGAAGTCTCCTCAAGCTGGAATCAATCGATCTGATGACCTCGCATTGGGGTAAGCGAACGAACCACATGTTCTAGTCATTCATCCTCGGGTGACCAGCGACCATCCATCATATCTCTAAGTACCACTCGTACTGCAATAGCTCCAACATCTGGGGCGATATCTCGTAGTTAGCAGCAGCAACTGGCTCATTCGTCTGCACGCTAAACAGTGCCTCAATCATCATGAATATGCGATACATCAATGGTCATCACATTCTGGCTGGTCTCTATCAGTGGCTCAATCCTTTGGTGCTGATCTGCACGTCTGAGAAATCTCATAACAACGATCCATCAAAAGCTCATGGCGCGAAAACAAAATAAAACGATGCCTCCCTATGCAATCGTATGTCCCTGAAATCACGCCCTGGTCAGTCCCCGTCCATGACGAGCTCGTTCTGACCGCAACTCTAGCCGTAGATCTCTCTACCCGTGTAATCGTGGCAGCAAAACACATACCGATATTGATGAGGATAGATCATGAATGAATATAATACTGAGCAAAGAAATGTACATCCTAAGGCTTCTTAAGTGGAGTATCGTATCGTAAATATGCCGCGGAACATACGTACGGTACGTCACTCTACTCAAGCTACCTACTCCATCAACCAAGGTCAACCTATGCGACGAAAGTTCGGGTATAATACCCCCTCGACTAAGTCTATGTTCCGTAAGGTCAAGCCTAGATTCCGTATATATACAAACGCCCTAGGCTCCGCATAGTCAAACCTAGACTCGAACCAAGGTCAACCTAGCGCTCTGATACAAACTTTGTCACGACCCGAAATAGCCCGTGACTGGCTTTTGAATCATATGAAGTCTACAGGACCACATCTAATTCAAGTAAGCCAAAAGCCCAGAAATCTAAAACCATTTTAGGTAAGAATAAACTTATTTTAAAACGAGTGGTTTTAATAGCATAAGCCGAATATGCATTTTTAAAGTCACAAATCCTTTCTGAAAATTTCGGCAGAGTTTCCTTTGTAAAACTGGCCCCGAACGGGGTACAACATGAATAGTATACGAAATAATAAAAGGTATCCCCAAGCGGAAGCTAGCACTTCGTCAATCGACGGTCACAACCACGCAAGCAATATAATATACAACGCCGAAGGGCAAGGTTCAAAACTCAAAAGGAAACTCAAAATCAGCATGAAATCCAATATACTACAACGCGCGACTCGAAGGTCGAAAGAATATACATCACTGGTCTCTAAGTCTGAAATAAATACATGTTTGGTTGATAGAGTTTTTAGATACAACTGAATATAAATATAGTACAATGGTGGTCATGATACAAGTGAACCCACCTACCAAGCAAATCATCCGGAATGGAAGCAGTGTGCCAGCAAAGCCGTAACGAAACCTGTACGGCAAAACCTGCAAGAACTGTGGCACAACGGGGGTGAGTAGAAAACATCACAGAGCAGAAATCGTATGTATGACGCAATCCTAGGTCATACGATCAGTAATATCCTAAAATGATAAAGTCTGAAGCATGAAAAGGTGGTAAGGGTAAACATCTAAACATAAGTGTAATCCCAATGCTCGTGTCAGTGCCTCAGGTAGCAATGTATCATATGTATGAGGTATGAAAGTAATGTAATGAAATGAGTGAGACAACCGTTTTCTTTTATTTTTAAATAGATATCTGTATGTATATAAATCGAGTATCCTCATTGAAATCAATAGAGAAATCTGTGTCAAGCATCGACACAAAACATAAATCCCAATATCTCAACATCTCAGGCTCCGGCTGCCCGGACTGACCTGTATCATCAAAACTCAAAACCTCAGTGTCTCAAACCTCAAATACCAATATCTCAGGCTCCAAAAGTACGGATCATCCTATAACCATCTCATGACTCCGGCCGGTATCCTCCGGATAGCCGACGAGTCCAAATAATATCACCGGTAGATAGTGTTCCCCTGCCAGGCTCATCGAATACAACTCGAACTTCTTGCCCTGGGGTACCTTACCGGGCCCACCATGTACCCGAGACGGTTCATCCAACTCCTCAAATCGGGTCTCGAAATCCAACAGCAATCATGAAAACTCATGGTGGACGACTTCTATATCATGGGAAAACCGCGCTTTTCATTTTAAAAAGAGAAAGAAGTTTACATATATCCTTACGGTTTTCCCCCAAATCTAGGAAATCTCATGAAAATCTGAAATCCAATCATCAATAGCAAGTAAACAGTGAATAATAATATGCATGAAGTAGCAAGTAATAACTGCAATGTCTATGCTAGCATATAAAGCAAGTACACTAATATCATGTCGAAACTATCAGCTAACAAGCTATATCAATGAAATAATCTTCTCTAAAGTGTAAGTGACATGGCAGTTACCGATGATGATGTGTGTGAGCCGGCAAGTAAGTGTACATGGAACATACACATCATCGGTAATCGTGCTGGTGTCCTGACAGCATGATATCAATAATGGTATATGAAAACACAATATAAGCATGCGATGCGAAGCGAATCGCAATAATGTGCGGGAGATGAATGATAAACACCTATGATAACTAAACTGCTTTTATATAAATATGAGTCATACGATGGTGCCATTTGAAATAACACGAATCGTGGTGTTTTGAAAATAAGGGTTATGGTGTTTTTAAGAAAAGATACGTCTTTTGAAATATCCGTAGAATCCCTTGTCCCGTCTTTAAAATACACACGATTCGTTAGTTTTTGAAATAGGTATGAGTCGAATCTAATCTATCATTTACAAGTACACTACAGGGCGAAACTGTACAGACTGATCAAAGGTAAGGAAACCGCCTAACATCTGAGTCGATACATATATACATATATATATATATACATATATATATATACACTGTAAGTGCACGGCGGCGCCCCGGCCGTCGATCCGACGCCGGAAAGCGGAAGCGGTGAAAAACTTAAATTTTGCGGACTTAGCAAACCGGCACCACCGCGCACTAAACACCCGGATCGTTACCATTAACTAGTCTAAGCTACTTAACAAGATGGGAAAGAGATATACCGACGATCCAAGTCCTCCGGTCTTCATCTCCAATCCGATCTCCTCGCGGGATCTCCGTCCGTCTCATCCTCGTCGCCGGAAGCGCACCACGTTGCCTACATCGTTTACGGGCTCCCACCTCAATGCCGAGGCAACTCGGGCACGATGCTGGCTAGTCAACGTGCCCAAGATTCGTTGTAGAATATGTAGTAGAACTTGTGTCTCCTTATGGGGTAGTGGAGATGCCATTTGGTGGAGGAAAAGAGAGCTTGGAGAGAGGTGGGGAAAATGTAGCATACCAAAATGAGAGTAACATTTTCCACCCCCAAAATGAGAAATGAATCCCATAAAGGAATGGCCGGCCCCCCTTCCTTCATATGTGATTGGAGAGAGAAAAAGAGAGCAAGGTCAAGGGGTGGGTGGAAGCAATGATGCAAGAGGGCATCATGAAAGAATATGATCATAAGCAAAAACCACACACAACCACAACCATCATCAACAACCATGATGCTAACAAAGTCAAGCCATCATGAAGTATGAAGTCAAGCAAGTCAAAGGAGGGTGCTATCATGATACAACAAAAATGCAAAGACCCCCTCCACAAATGCCTATTTGCAACAATGCAAATAAACCCTCCTCCACCAATCTTCGGCCAATGAACGGAACAATGGAAATCGGCCGAAACGGAAAGCAAACTGGCAACTCCAGAAAACTGGTCCCGTAATAAATTACAGGAAAACCCCGATACTGTGCATACACACCCGCATTTGTATTCCGACCGAAATACAAATGCAATGAGACAAAATCTACACTGTACTATACTAGGATCCGGCTTATACCAAAGCCGGCCAGTAATATCCGTTCGATCCTGATCCGTGCAATACCGCACGTATCTGATCGAACCCTGCCATATAACCATACGGCCTATAGTACAGACTGTCCGATCCTGATCCGTGCAATACCGCACGTATCTGATCCGACCTTGCCATATCTCCATACGGCCTCTACAACCTTTCGCCCGAAAGCTGAGTAACTGAATGTGGGGGACTCTAAAGACTCGTCAACACCTTGGTTGTGGATTTAACCACTAGCACGTCAGAGGTATAAGCCAATACGTGACGGGCTACCAGGTACTGACCAAATGGGACGTCGATGAGGAAGCTCACCCCGACACCCAACTGAGCCTGTCAGTGACAATATCCGTGCAGTCCGGTCCGTTCGTCTATGAGTATCGCATGGCGGGCCTAGGGGGTTGGTAAAAGTCAGACCCCCAAAAGCGGTACAAGTCGTGTCGGAGTGTAGCCCAGAACACCCTGAGATACTACTGGAATACCTACCAGTAAATCTCCTTGCCTTGGCCAAGGACTTTGTGTAATGGCTCTCCTAGACACAGCACGACCTCACCCCCAATACCGGGAGAGACGAACCCCTGAAGATACGCTCACTGCCTCCATGTGGCTCGGGACTGTACCCAACTAAAACCTGTTTGCACGACTCCTTTGAGCCGTGGTAGGGTAGTAATCAAAGTACAGTGGGAACTCACACGAGACAAATGACGATCCCCAGGTCGATGAACTAACCTGCACACATGTCACCAGGGAACTGCCATCTGACGTCTGGTATATGACCAACTAGCATGTTCCCGGCGAGTCCTGTCCGGTGTACTCATAACCCAATGAGCACCTGTATACATCTTAGGTGATCCAACTGACACCAGTGGCTTGTGAGACCGGCCACCGCCCCTCGTCGGGGTCTCGACTGTATACACTAGTCTACTAATGGAGTATCGATGCCCAGTCTCGAAACTCCCACGACTAGGGACCTTTTAAGGATAAGCTTATAGACCCCCCAGCTCCCACTTATATGATCGCCCTCATACTGCTGGTGGTCAAGCAAGAATCCTAGGGGCTCTATCAACGTGTAATAGCGACGTGTCAGGTCACCTAAAACAGTACACGATGATAAAGGTAAACCAGATAGCATACTATCATCTCGAGTAAGACTGTCCTACCGGGATAGGTCCTCCCTCAATCATTGCAATCACGTACCTGTGATCCAATAATTGACTCTGAGGGCACTATCTCCAACAATCTCCCACTTGCACTCAAGGCTAATTATTGCGATGTCGCATACTCACAGCCCATGTGATACCGAACACCCAACTCCTCTACTAGTCAGTTTCACAAAGCTCGTTTGCGAAACTATTGCGTTCGAGGAATAGCCTCAGTGAGTGGATCCGCCTTGTTGTCTCTTTCCATGTCTCTCTAAATCTCAAGTTCGCGGAGAAACCCATCTCCCGAAATGAGCAATATCAGTCTTAGAATATGTCTGGATGTCTGATGGGACATAGCTCATAAATGAACTCCAAATCCAAACTTCTTAGACTGTATCGTCAACTGAACTTAATCAGTATCCTGCGCCATGCCACCCTCAGTATTGCCTTGGACCACCTGTCCAAAATACTGCCCCTCATCAGAAGGAAAAACTATAACTCTGACAACCTTCTTGTCGTCCATGTCACCTTGGAAGCCTGGAATGATAACTGTCTCCTGAATGAGGCTGTCGTTATCATCTCCCTAGAACATCCACTTATGTTCTAAAACTGCTTCCGACTGTTTCTTCAGGATTGGATTAATGTCAACTTATTGCATCTAGTGCAAGAACAATATCTGGTGTGGTACTTGACATCTCATGATTGACTCAATTGCCTAAGCAAGTGATCTGCCAATCATGCACATCCCTCTCCCCTTTAGTCTGTAAGACACCTTTAGAGAGGGTGACTCCGTTACCTGCAGGTACACTACCGTGCCAGGAGTCGTCCATCCTAAATACTCTTAGAATGCTGTCAAGTACCCTGATTGGGAAACTACCCAAATCTAGATCTAAGACCATAGATCTAGTAACCAGTATGTCAGATATAATGTCCAAGTCCATGTGGAGAAACCACTGTGTGACGACCAAAGTATAACCGATCGTAGTGTAGGAGTTTCTTTTCCTACTCTGTGTATATCATCCAAATACCAGGATATCACACCCTACTACCTTCTCAACAGATCCATCCCCTATTCTGATGAAGTCAAACCCATGACTGTCACATCAGAAATAGATGATCTATCTCCGCTACATCTGCTCTAGTCTATAAATAGACATAAGCAACCTGTCCACCAATGCTTCCGCTGCTCCCACTGACTACGACAACCCTCTGGCAGAGTCATATAGACGTACACTTCTAAAACTGGTTTAGAACGACGCTATACTCATCCTCCCGCCGGGTCTCGTAACCTGGAACGACAGCAATGGCAATTGTGGGTAAACAAGAACTTCCCTGTCACCGTCCTTGAAGCTACCGTAGTACCTCTCGGGTGCCTGAAGTTACCCACCTTATCTGCGGAGTGGCCAATGGAATGTCAATCCAGAATGAATCTTTAGGTTCCTTATCAAATCTTCAGTAATCGTTTGTGGTTCTGGAATCACTTCCAGTTCTACCATACTCCCACTACTGTTTTCTGAAAAAGTCCATTTTTAATAAAACTGTGGCGAGTCTAGAACAATATTGCTATTGTTCATCCATATGGTAGAAAGTCAACCCGCGTCATAGCCTGGGTCAACCCACAAACAGCCATTACAGAAACGTGCCTTGAGTTATCCGGAGTCTGGTTTTAAGCATAATCCGGACAACTCCCCGTACCTTAACATCGTTAAGATATGAACTGTTCTATATCCAATATAGAAACAGAGGCACTGATTTAATTGAACCAGATTCAAATCATGCAGCTGTTCCCAGCGCATGTCAACTAAATGGAAGGAGGCCGATCAGCGTTACTCAACTTAGGAATACTTCCAATTATGAGTAACCTGAAAGAGAAGCAAGATCTCTTAATCATTACTATCAACTGAATACCATACACAAGTATCTACATCTTCGATCTCTTTGAAGAATCCCGATACTTGCTACACCTGGTTCTCTACTCTATTCAAATACCTATAACTTCTCAAAATTCGGACCCTGTGTTTCCACGAAACACTTGTCTAAAAACTAGAGAAGTCATAAGTAAACCGAATATAGTACGAGGACCAACCCCTCTGTCCTAATGGACACTGGACAACATACAATACTCTGTATAAGTCCCTTGAGTCTGATAACTCATTCACTGTGCGTCGTAGGTTGAAAACTGTACTTATGGTTAAGAAGAATTACACCGCTGTTTAATGCTCCTTACCTAACCATCCACTGATATAGGTAAATGTCGTAGACATAATTTCAGAAAGGTATATCTCACTCTATGAAAATAGACGTACAGATATATCAATTTGAAATTGGTGCATAACAGTGGATATTCAAAACCAAATATTTGCCGACCGGCAAACAGCCCAGGTGATTTCCTCAAATATCACCGATTACAACGAATCCCGATATAATGAGGATAATCACCCAATTCCCAACAACTTACTCCCACTCATCATCTGTAAAACCATACAGATGTGAGAATCGTACCTGGTAAATACATACCCTGGAGTAAGTATCTAATCGGGAAATCAGTTTTCCTTTAATATTACACAGTGAAACTGAAACATTGAAATGTTCCGATGGGGTATTCTGGTATTCCTAGTAATGCCTCTTCCAGATTCACGACTGTAACCGTATAGTTCTTTGCCACCTCTCCAAATCCCTTCATATGTCTTTAGTCTTTACCTTCTGCACACCCTTTTAGGCCAAATGGTTTTCTTCCTTCCCTACCGTTCGGCACCAGCCTATGGTTTGGAAGAAGACTATCCAATAAGCATAATGGGTGTACTGTCCCAATCCTAGGAACACTCGCAACACGAGAGAAGGTGAAGATAAAAGACACCTGAATGTACTTTATTCCTATTTCTCCTGAACCAGGATCCATCCCCGAACTGGAACAAGTTCCTTTCGAGTTCGTATATAACCATACGATGGAATATCCAAATAAACTGTGGATCTTCGTAGTGATACGGAGTGTCCTGGAGAAATACAAAGGTGATGTGGGAGTGGTAACGAAATATTTGGTTTGGTCGTGAATATCTGTTGCAATTTACTTTGCCCTCTTACTAATCCCTTGCTTTGTCTGAACTTAATACCTTCTGCACACCATCGTTATGCTAATTGGTTTTCTTCATTCCCTACCGGTCGGCACCAGCCTAAGGTTTGGAAGAAGACAATCCAATTTGCGTAATAGGTGTACTACCCCTAAACCAAGGAGTACTCGTAACCTGAGAGAGGGTAAAAGGAAAAGACAACTGAATAATCCTATCCGTTTTCTCCAGAACCGGAAACCATCCTCGAATAAATTCTTTCGAGTTCGTATCTAACCATACGATGGTTTTGTCCAATGGAAGTGGACGTTCGTAGTAAAACGGGGTGTCCTGGAGAAAAGGGTAAAAGTAGGAGTGGCAATGAGGTTTGCAACTCTGACAATCCAAAAGCCGGTGTTTAAGAAGGTTCGGTCAACTTGGTCACTGAGTCATAGTCTAGGGTTGGGTCAATGGTCGCTGCCAAAGAGAGAGAGAAAAGAAACACTCAGCGTGCACTCTAACCTAGACCAGAATGGTTACCAATTTATCTAATCTGGAATCCTCCCACTGTACCTCAAATTCTCCTCCAAACCTGAAAGAAGAATTAGTCGGGGTCACCCGAGGAGTAAACTAACTCATCAGTGGGAATCGGGATCCAACTCTCATCGCATGATAACGTGACGGAATCCGCTCACGGTATCACACTCCAGAAGGTATGCGCATATCTGGCAAGTTTCAGTTCTTTTGAAACTCCCGATGTGATTTCTGCCCCATGCTCTTATGACCTTGACTTTGGCCAACAAATCATAAGTCACATGTCAAGTTCCACCCGTCATTCTCCAGGTTGTTTTGAATCCACCCGTACATACCCTTGACTTTGGCCAACAAGGCAGTACGACTGTTCCAAACCAACGCATCTATCTATGCTGCATATGAATAACCAACAGCTACCAAACACTGTGCCTTGACTTTGGCCAACAAACACAGCTTGAATACTATTGACTACCCATATGAAACGACGGAGGGCTACGAATGGTTTCTGGCGAAAACCTTTAACGTAATGAACTTGATATCGTTGAAGGAACGGATAGCTTTTTTAAAAATATAGTGACGAAAACCATTGCTAAAGAGGTCACTCCCGGTGAAGGGATCTCGGCTCCTTCCCCGTAGAATGGGGTGCAGGATATTCCAAATGAATACCGCGATGCAAAGCAAAAGTAATCGGCTATAGTGAAGTTAATGCCCTGACGCAAACTTCTGTCCAAGGGGTCACTCCCGGTGAAGGGATCTCGGCCCTTGCCTCGTCGACTGAGGAGCAGGATATTCCAATGAATACCACGATGCAAAACAAAAGTAAACGTCCTTGCAATAACAGCTTTTTGAAAAGTGTTCCAACAATATCAGATTAGGTTTGTTTTTAACTTGCATTGATCCGAATCAACGCAGTCCCATCAATTGATCACACCAAAAAGAACGAAAATATACTGATGTACGTATATGCCATCCGCATTCGCCACTGGGTCCCGTCATTACCCGTTAGGTTAGCTAACTAACGACAGAGCGGGGACTGGACTAGCGCGGATGTAAAACATATACAACATCTACTAATATATATACCAATATATAGTATTCGCTCAAGGCGTGAATAAAATGCAACATCACAGAAATGTACAGCATCACAGAAACTATACAGATATCTGGGATCCCCGGGTTTCACAGAGCCGCTGAAACCCGACGTTCCCCTGGTCGTGTGGATAGCCTGTGCAATGAAAACCTAGACCCCTACGGGCGCGGCAAGTCACCCGCCAAAACCTGAAGCGAGGCAGCCCCCTTCAGCGCCGTGAATGGACCACCCAGCACTTCACGGAATCCGGCAACTTGGGCACCCCTCCTGGGTCAACCTGTACCCCCTACGAGTGCGGCGAATAGCCCGCCAATCCTAGAGTGAAGCCCCCTCCGTCTCAATGCCATGAGATGCGGGCTTGTTGCCCTCCAGAACCCGGCTATCCGTGCACCCCTCCGCGGGGCAATCCTAGTACAGAAAGTAAAAAATACATACACCGGGTACATCGACCGCAACCAGGTCGTGCCCCAAAATAATAATACAATCAGGCAGTGACGGCAGTCCACATGTCGGACGCTCGCCCCGCAATATCAAATGTACATAATACAACAGCACAGTACTAGCATTGCATCCAGGCTATCCCCCACGACCGATCCGCAACATCACAGCAAATACATAGAACATCAACGTGAAAGTCACGTTCGCAAATCCGTCTAACCGGGCTATAGCAGTTAGACTGGATTTACCGATCGAGTGACATTCACGGTCGCAGATATAATGTAAATACTGTGAAAAATGTGTTTAAAATTTTCCGATTGACCAAAAATTAACAAGTGGGCCCCAAACTAATACTGTAGCACTCACAGAAATAATTGGCCCAATTTTAATATTCCAAAACCCCTAATACTAGCCCAGAAGCCCACTGGGAAATTTTGGCCCATTGATCTCTCTAAGTTGCGGCGGATCCGCGGCCCAATAGAAGGGTGAGGCCGCGGTTCCGCGCTCTGGAAGAGGGATCAGTGCGTCGAATTTTCCCAGAGTTCTTAGAATCTCCTGCACATCATTCTGAGACCACCAGAAAAATTTTTAGACACCAAAAAATCTTAACAGAAAACTGATGTGAGGTAAAAAAGAGTTTTTGGAATTTTGGTCGATCGGAACCGCAAAACACATCAAACGAAGCTAGACGAAGTTAATGGCGAGGCTCTGATACCACTGTAAGTGCACGGCGGCGCCCCGGCCGTCGATCCGACGCCGGAAAGCGGAAGCGGTGAAAAACTTAAATTTTGCGGACTTAGCAAACCGGCACCACCGCGCACTAAACACCCGGATCGTTACCATTAACTAGTCTAAGCTACTTAACAAGATGGGAAAGAGATATACCGACGATCCAAGTCCTCCGGTCTTCATCTCCAATCCGATCTCCTCGCGGGATCTCCGTCCGTCTCATCCTCGTCGCCGGAAGCGCACCACGTTGCCTACATCGTTTACGGGCTCCCACCTCAATGCCGAGGCAACTCGGGCACGATGCTGGCTAGTCAACGTGCCCAAGATTCGTTGTAGAATATGTAGTAGAACTTGTGTCTCCTTATGGGGTAGTGGAGATGCCATTTGGTGGAGGAAAAGAGAGCTTGGAGAGAGGTGGGGAAAATGTAGCATACCAAAATGAGAGTAACATTTTCCACCCCCAAAATGAGAAATGAATCCCATAAAGGAATGGCCGGCCCCCCTTCCTTCATATGTGATTGGAGAGAGAAAAAGAGAGCAAGGTCAAGGGGTGGGTGGAAGCAATGATGCAAGAGGGCATCATGAAAGAATATGATCATAAGCAAAAACCACACACAACCACAACCATCATCAACAACCATGATGCTAACAAAGTCAAGCCATCATGAAGTATGAAGTCAAGCAAGTCAAAGGAGGGTGCTATCATGATACAACAAAAATTCAAAGACCCCCTCCACAAATGCCTATTTGCAACAATGCAAATAAACCCTCCTCCACCAATCTTCGGCCAATGAACGGAACAATGGAAATCGGCCGAAACGGAAAGCAAACTGGCAACTCCAGAAAACTGGTCCCGTAATAAATTACAGGAAAACCCCGATACTGTGCATACACACCCGCATTTGTATTCCGACCGAAATACAAATGCAATGAGACAAAATCTACACTGTACTATACTAGGATCCGGCTTATACCAAAGCCGGCCAGTAATATCCGTTCGATCCTGATCCGTGCAATACCGCACGTATCTGATCGAACCCTGCCATATAACCATACGGCCTATAGTACAGACTGTCCGATCCTGATCCGTGCAATACCGCACGTATCTGATCCGACCTTGCCATATCTCCATACGGCCTCTACAACCTTTCGCCCGAAAGCTGAGTAACTGAATGTGGGGGACTCTAAAGACTCGTCAACACCTTGGTTGTGGATTTAACCACTAGCACGTCAGAGGTATAAGCCAATACGTGACGGGCTACCAGGTACTGACCAAATGGGACGTCGATGAGGAAGCTCACCCCGACACCCAACTGAGCCTGTCAGTGACAATATCCGTGCAGTCCGGTCCGTTCGTCTATGAGTATCGCATGGCGGGCCTAGGGGGTTGGTAAAAGTCAGACCCCCAAAAGCGGTACAAGTCGTGTCGGAG
The DNA here is from genome assembly GCA_030015575.1 of Agapanthus africanus. Classification (NCBI taxonomy): domain Eukaryota; kingdom Viridiplantae; phylum Streptophyta; class Magnoliopsida; order Asparagales; family Amaryllidaceae; genus Agapanthus; species Agapanthus africanus. The sequence goes on from JASDDO010000024.1 coordinate 566,357,202, forward strand.
TGTAGCCCAGAACACCCTGAGATACTACTGGAATACCTACCAGTAAATCTCCTTGTCTTGGCCAAGGACTTTGTGTAATGGCTCTCCTAGACACAGCACGACCTCACCCCCAATACCGGGAGAGACGAACCCCTGAAGATACGCTCACTGCCTCCATGTGGCTCGGGACTGTACCCAACTAAAACCTGTTTGCACGACTCCTTTGAGCCGTGGTAGGGTAGTAATCAAAGTACAGTGGGAACTCACACGAGACAAATGACGATCCCCAGGTCGATGAACTAACCTGCACACATGTCACCAGGGAACTGCCATCTGACGTCTGGTATATGACCAACTAGCATGTTCCCGGCGAGTCCTGTCCGGTGTACTCATAACCCAATGAGCACCTGTATACATCTTAGGTGATCCAACTGACACCAGTGGCTTGTGAGACCGGCCACCGCCCCTCGTCGGGGTCTCGACTGTATACACTAGTCTACTAATGGAGTATCGATGCCCAGTCTCGAAACTCCCACGACTAGGGACCTTTTAAGGATAAGCTTATAGACCCCCCAGCTCCCACTTATATGATCGCCCTCATACTGCTGGTGGTCAAGCAAGAATCCTAGGGGCTCTATCAACGTGTAATAGCGACGTGTCAGGTCACCTAAAACAGTACACGATGATAAAGGTAAACCAGATAGCATACTATCATCTCGAGTAAGACTGTCCTACCGGGATAGGTCCTCCCTCAATCATTGCAATCACGTACCTGTGATCCAATAATTGACTCTGAGGGCACTATCTCCAACATACACACATATATATACATATATATATATATATATATATATAATATAACAGTCGGTGATCCCGCCTCAAAAGTATCCCATACGATACAATATCTATAATATGACATCCTCAAGTCAAGAGTGCGGATCTATCATCAATATAGCTCGTACAGTAAATCCGTCGTATGACTTCCTAAATCTGGGTACGGGTCAATATCACATCAATCACATTATTCATCTGGTATCCTCTTTATCAAACATCAAGATCCGGGGTATTGACCTACGTCTAGTACAATACTGATATCATCTATGTATGAATGCGTGTGTATGAAACACTACGTCAAAGGACCCGCTAAAACATCATGTCGTATCTCAAATACGAACCCTGTCATATCACCGATCTCATGGCCTCAAATCCAATCTCATCGACTCATCTCAAATCCTAAGTACTATCCTTATAATCCAGTATATGTACACATAGTCCCATACCCATGTGTAAATATACACATCCCCATATACGCAGAGGTAAAAGAAAGAATGTATGCAAGTATATGTGTGCGTGTGTGGGTGCAACCACTACTCTAGGGTTTCTCAACTAACACTAAACCAATCAAAGAACAGCTAGAATCCATCTTTATCATCAATAAACTCAAATCAACATATAATAAATATATGTGTGTTTACGTATTCGTATACATCACCACGAACTGCGGAGGTGCTATACGCCATCCACCCGACATCCCCCGTAGATATAATCTTCTCACCTTGCTTCTTGTGTGCCGAAGCCGATTTCTCCATCTTCATCTTCAACGTCTTGACATCACGTGGGGTACCTACACATATAATCCAATCGCAAACGCGTATTAAAATCACATCGAAAAACAAAAAATGGCACACGCTACGCTCGTAGGTAAAAACCTATAGCCTCACATGCAAACACAACCAATAACCCTAGTCGTTGAAGTTCAAACGCCACCCGACAGAAACGAATTATCAAATACCAAAATCCATGTCAAAACAAGTCGTAAAACAATGCACCAACACAAGAAAAAGATCCCAGATTCTACCCTAGGTCAAATCTGCCAATTGTGCATAAGCCAAGGTTCTAATTTACAGATATAGGAACTACAGAACAAGAACGAGACCCAATGGCCTAGGTCTGGCCGCAATTTGAGGCCAGAAAGACATTATTTGCGGTCTAAGCTCAATTACACATCACAACTCTCAAATTCCATAAACCTTAACTAGAATTTCCCAAGTCTCATTAAACATCACTATATCGGTTTAAAGTTAACATGGATGTAAAAGCAATGGAAATACTAAGCTAATGGTTCAGAAAATAGCTCATTTGGCAACTCACGAAAGTTCTTGAGTTGCCCCAAGTGTCCAAAATGCAAGCTTTCTTGGTCCATGGGGTAGCTAGTGAGCTCATGCATATTTTTTATGAAATGGAGATAGGGTTTTGAGGTTTTATTGATGGTGTTTTGGAGGTTGTAGTGGAGGAGGAAGAGAGGGGCAGCAACAGCAGCAAGGGAGTTGAGGGGAGAGATGATGAGGGTGAAGGAATGAAGGAGGAATGCCCAAAGTCAATGTTAACCCCTCACCTTTCTCTCTCTCTCACCCATACCCCATTATTCTATTCTTATTCCCTTTTTCTTTTCTTTTCTTCTCTTTAAACTAAAACTCATACCATGCATGATAAAAAGGAGAAAGCATGAAAGAAAAATGTAACAAGTGCTAAAAAAAAAACATGTGCATGTTTTGCACAAAACAAGCTTAATGCGCGATTAGCGATTTTTAATCACGATTAGCACTAAATTAGTGTCAAATAAATCATAAACTCTCATAATTTGCATAATTCACTTAAAACACCCTCTTTTTAGAAGTTTCCATAATTTTCCAAATTTTTACCATTTATCGATATTTAATTATACCGCAATATTAAAATTTTCAATATAGTATTATTTAATTATAAAAATTCCCAAAAATAATATTTTATTTTTCTGAAATGTTACGAAAACCTATCACCACCAGAGAAACTACCGATCCTAGATCAGTAATTCTCGACTAGCTTGGCCAAGGATTTCTGATGATGGCCATCCGTGCACACTGCGACATCAATCCCCAATACCGGGAGAGACGAATCCCCTGACGATCCGCTCACTGCCTCTATGTGTCTCGGGACTGTACCCAACTAAAACCTGTTTGCACGACTCCTTTGAGTCGTGGTTGGGTAGTAATCAAAGCACAGTGGGAACTCACATGAGACAAATGACGATCTCAGGTCGATAGACTAACCTGTACACATGTCACCAGGGAACTGCTATCTGACAATATGTATAATACCAACTAGCATGTTCTCGGTGAGTCCGTCCGGTGTATTCATAACCCAATGAGCACCTGTATACATCTTAGGTGAACCAACTAACACCAATGGCTTATGAGACCGGCCACCGCCTCTCGTCGGGGTCTCGATCAGTATACACTAGTCTACTTTTGGAGTATCGATGCCCAGTCTCGAAACTCCCATGACTAGGGACATTTTAAGGATGTGCTTAGAGACTACCCAGCTCCCACGTATATGATCTCCATCATACTGCTGGCAGTCAAGCATGATTCCTAAGGGCTCTATCAATATGTAATAGTGATCTGTAATGTCACCTGAAGCATGTACATGATGATAAAGACTAACCAGATAGCATACTATCATTTCGAGGAAGACTGTTCTACCGGTATAGGTCCTCCCTCAATCATTGCAATCATGTGTCTGCGATCCAATAATTGACTTGAGGGCATTATAGCCAACAGAGTCTTGTGTGATTCCTACAGTGCTTTGATTTCCTCCCTACCATGCTCAAGAGAGTCGTGCAAACAGGTGGATTTTGGGTACAGTCCCGAGTCACATGGAGGCAATGAGCGATAGGAGGGGTTTCGTCTCTCCCGGTATTGGGAGTTGATTTTGCGCTATGCTCGATTGGCTATAACAGGAAGTCCCTGTTAGTTGTATGTATGCCCTAGAGACCATTGTTGTACATGATTGTATATTACAATGGATGCTTGGACATATATAGGGAGGAATTTCTTGCTCGACATGATAGTATGCTATCTGGTTACTCTTTATCATAACATGTTGACTAGTATTATGATACTGTATTGCTCTCACATATTGGTAAAGCCCTTATGAAGTACACTTGACTACCAGGATTATGATGCATATCATACTAGTGGGGCCAGGGTAGTCCACAAGTTCATCCTTTAATTGTTCCTAGTCGAGGATGTATCGAGACGGGGCATCGATATTCCAGAGTAGACTAGCGTATACGCTTTTTGACCCATTTGATGGGAGATGGATGATCCTATATCAATTGGTGTTTGACATCAAAGTGGTATACGGGTGCTTAGTGAAGACAGGGTACACTGAACAACACTCGCCAAAAACTCCTAGATGGTATTATACCTAACGTCAGATAGCAGTTCTCTGGTGGCACTGGTACAAGTTAGTCTGTAGACCCGAGATCTTCATAGAGTCTTATGTGATTCCCACCGTGCTTTGATTTCCACCTTACTACGTTCAAGAGAGCGTGCAAAACGGTGGTTTTTTGGGTACAGTCCCGAGTCACATGGAGGCAATGAGCGATAGGAAGGGATTCGTCTCTCCCGGTATTAGGGGTTGATGTTGCGCCGTGCTCGATTATCCATAACAGGAAGTCCCTGGACAGGGTTGATACGGAGATTTACTGGTAAGTGTTATCAGTAGTTTCTCGACCCGTTATGAGCCTCATATCGGCATGACTTATCAAGTTACTGGTGTATGACGTTCACCACCCCTAGACTCGATATGCGACATATCAGACGAAGAGACCGGACTGTGCGATAGTTTTACTTATTAGATTCACAGGAGTATATATAAGCTTGCTTGTTGATCTTCTGATCGCTCAATACCCGGGTAGCCGTTATGTCCAGCTTGTACCGCTGACGGCTTGTTGGTGACTGATATGATCATCACCTACTGCCGGTGTATTGACGAGTCATTAGAGTCCTACACAGAGGTTTCCTAGCTCAGGCGAAACGAAGTAGGGCACATATGTGATATGTGCGGGACCGAGATTAATACATGTATGTGATACCGTATTCCAATCTCGCGATACAGGTTATATGTGATATAACCGGATTGTTGAATAAAGTATTGATTCAATAATATGTTATATGTATATGTGATATGCATATAAAAGATATTAGTCGGTTGTATACGATACAACCGGGTTATTAAATCAAGTGTTGATTTAATAATTTAATGTGTAATTATATATTTGATATATTAATATACATTAACTAATATTAGCTCACTTAAGAAAATGTTTTCTCTTTATACATTTAATATATATGTGATATATGTTAATGTATTTATTTTGTGTCATACTAGATGATACATTGGACTTGGGTTTGTGAGACTCATACCTAACTAGAGAAAATTTAGGTGTTTAAATATTAAGGGAAAAATCAAAATTAGGTGGAAATTAGCATGGCTAAGATTCTTCTGGAAGCATGGAGAAGCTTTGACTAAAATCCACTAATTTTGTTTTACTCTAAATATTTATTAACCTAGCCATTATCTTTAGCCATGGTTTAGTCTCTACATGAGATATATTCTCACCCATGGTTCACACTTGGATCACTTGATCATTTTCTTCATCTCCTCCATTTTCTCTCTAGCTTTGGGTGAGTGAAGAAAAGAAAGAGAGAAAAATTATTCTAAAGTGAGCAAATTCCTACTTCACCAATTTATACCAAACTAGCCATTTAGTATTGGTTGTTTCTTCACTAGTTCATCAATTAGTGAAGAGGTAGCTTAAGTTAGAGATTCTTCGACGTAGATCATTTTCGGCCTCAAAGTTCTTCAAGCAAGCTTGTTCATTTCGCCTAGTGGAGCCTAACGAGAGTCCGGGAGACCACTACTTGGAGCAAAGGGTAGTACACGGAGCTTTAGAACTGAAGGACCGGTCTATGAAGGTTGTATTCCCATTTCACTTAGTGTAAAGTTGTTTACATGTTTTTATAACCCTAATTCTCTAGTTAGATCCTCGCTTATGATTTCTCAGCACACTAAATTTTTTAAAATTGCATGCTTGATGCCTTAGAAAACATAGTGAGGATGCTATGTGTTGGCTATAGTGCCCTCAAGTCAATTATTGGATCACAGGCACGTGATTGCAATGATTGAGGGAGGACCTATACCGGTAGAACAGTGTTACTCGAGATGATAGTATGCTATCTGGTTTGTCTTTATCATTGTGTACATACTTTATGTGACATTACAGATCACTATTACATGTTGATAGAGCCCTTAAGATCCATGCTTGACTACTAGCAGTATGATGGCGATCATATACGTGGGAGTTGGGTGGTCTATAAGCACATCCTTAAAGTGTCCATAGTCGTGGGAGTTTCGAGACTGGGCATCGATACTCCAAGAGTAGACTAGTGTATACGGATCGAGACCCCGACGAGAGGCGGTGACCGGTCTTACAAGACATTGGTGTCAGTTAGTTCACCTAAGATGTATACAGGTGCTCATTGGGTTATGAGTACACCAGACGGACTCGCCGGGAATATGCTAGTTGGTATTATACCTATTTTTAGATAGCAGTTTCCTGGTGACATGTGTACAGGTTAGTCTATCGACCTGAGATCATCATTTATCTCGCGTAAGTTCCCACCGTGTTTTGATTACTACCCTACCACGGCTCAAAGGAGTCGTGCAAACAGGTTTCAGTTGGGTACAGTCCCGAGCCACATGGAGGCAGTGAGTGGATTGTCAGGGGATTCGTCTCTCCCGGTATATTTGGGGGTTAATGTCGCGGTGTGAATGGGTGGCCATCACCAGAAATTCTCGGTCGGATTAGACGAGAATTACTGATTCGGATCAGTAGTTTCTCAGGTGGTGATGGGCTTCATGCCGACACTAAATTGTCAAGTTAGTAAGAGTCTGACTTTTTCCACCCCCTAAACTCGATATGCGATACTCATAGACGAACGGACCGGACTGTACGTATATTGTCACTATCAGGCTCTGTAGGGTTTCAGGATGAGTTTGCTCGTCGGCCTCTCTTTCGCTCAATACCTGGGTAGCCGTTACGTACAGCTAGTGCCACTGACGTGGTTGTGGTTAAACCCACTGCCAGCGTATTGACGAGTCTTTAGATTCCCACACAGAGGGTTTCCCTGGTTCGGATGAAACGTTGTAGAGGCCGTATGGTTTTATGGCATGGTTCGATCATATACATGCACTAGTGCACGGATCATGATCGGACGGATAATACTAGTGGGCTTTGGTTTAAGCTGGATCCTAGTATTATATTGTTGGATTATTTTCGTCTCGCAGTATTCGTATTCAGTCGGAATACGGATGCGGGTATGTATATACAGACGAGGGGTATTCTTGTAATTCGTTACGAGTTTAATTTTGAGGTTGCCATTTCTTTTCTTGTATTAAACATTTAGGGTTTAAATGTTTAAGTGGTGGAATGTGTGAGTGTAAGTTTTGGGTTGTGAGTGTGAGTTTTGTCATGGATTCATTTATGATGCACATGTGCCATGCTTGATTCATTATTGTGTTGTGAGATATTTGTGTAGAGGATGGTAGATATTTTTGTGCTGGGAATTTTCTTTAGTTGCTCCACTCAAATACCTCACAACTCACACTCACAAAAACAACACACACTTTTCTTTCTTCACTTGCAAAACTTGAGCTCTCACTTCTTGACCTCATGGCTTCTTCTTCAACCTTCACCCAAACCATCTCATGAGTTGAGAATCCTTGGGTGTATTGAGATAAATGATCACACACTCTCTCTACTTCATCTTGGGCATCTAGGCTAGCAAACTCGATGCTTGAGATGCTTCGGTTTTGAAGCGGGAGCCCGTATTATTCATCCTCGATGTGGACCGTCTTCGACGAGGGAGACCGGAGACCGAACTTCATCGAGGCAGCCGCGAGGAGCTTAGGACAGAGGTTGAAGACCGAAGGACATGGATCGATCGGTATAACCTCTCTAAACTCTTTTAATAGAACTAGTATAGGGTTAATGGTACGATCCGTCGATTAGGGTTCTGTTAGCGCTGGGTTTTTAAAGTTTTTGTTCCGCGTTTGGCCATGAATTGATGGCCGGGGCGCTGGCGTAACCCTACACTAAGGAACCCCTGCAGTGGTATCAGAGTCAAGTTAGAGAATTAGACGATGTTAGTAGAATTACGAAACCGAAACAACTCCGAAACCTCGAAACCAAAAACCTAGTTTCTGTCATTTTAAAAAAAAGGTCTCTGAAAATTATTTAAACAAGTGCAGAATGTTATATGTGATGTAATATGAACACCATAGAAAAACGAGCCCACTCGACCGGATTTTTCTCGGCGAAACCTATCAATAAACCGGCCTGGCCGGTTTTGTAATGGAGTATGGGTTTCATTTTTATTTGGTGTTCCAATCTCTGGGGCTTGGTGTTTCAGGTATTGTTTGATTTTGCCAAGATTGCATGTGATGTTATCTTTTCTGTTATGGCAATTCGGAGTGTTTCGTATTCGTAATTTTAACATCGTTTCGGGTTTGATATTGATATGTGATACAACATTTGGAATCCACAATAATTAGTTTTGTGAAAACTAGTTTGAATTTTGTAAACCTAGCAATTTAGTCTCATTTGATCGGTTTCCACGGGGTTTTGATATGGATCAAAACTTTGTCGCAATCACGTAGTGTACGCGGATACTTGCCGGGTAACATTACTAGATAGGTACGCCCAAATCCCCGACCAAGTGACTGTAGGAGAACCCCGTTGCCAAAAGCATCCTCCCAGGTGCTCGTGGCCACGGTGTTCTCCCTAAGTGCACTTCGTCGACGGCATCGGGGGGTGCGGCCGTTTACTAAAGTTTCCGACGAGCATTCGATCAGGTTGTCAGGAAACTTGTTGAATTACCCGACTGGTTATTGAAAAGTGTTTTCAATATTGAGACTAAAATGCGGGGTTTATATATTTAGGCATGAAATTCGAAATATGAGATATTCCGGGTTTATGATGTCTAAGGAATTCATATGGTTAGGCATGAAATCCGAAGTATGTGATATTTCGGGTCTATGATGTCTAAGGTGGTTGCAGATTCCAATTGTTGTAGTTTTCACTTTCTTTTCTGCGACTATAAGTGTAATATGTGGTGTATCACCGGTTTCGTTGCTATATATCAACGACAATTGGGATACGCATATTTACTTACGTTGATGATATGTGATGTTATGTGTTGCTATGATATGTTATATTGGATCGTTGTGTTTGAATAGCCAGGTTTTTTTGCTTGAGATGAAAGTTTTTTTCATTTTCATTCAGGTAAAAACTTGTATGTAATATTCTTTTATTGGGGCACTTCCGGGTTGAGGATGATGTCCCCATTGATGTATATTATTTACTATTTCGCATTAGGATAGACCCAAGGCGGGGAGCACAAGTAACCGGGTTCTAGAGTCCAGTGGGAGACCATCTCGAGGATTCGAGACCGGGTCTCCTAACTCTAGAATTGGTAGTGTTGCTTGTGTTAGTGATATATGCCCTAGAGGTCATTATTGTATAATGCTAGTTTGTATTTTACTTAATGGGAGCTTGGGATATACACGGATACAGTAACAATCTTACTCAAAATAGTAGTATGCTACCTGGTTTGTATCTACCTCAATATGTGCGTATGTTTCTTTTAACATATCGCTTATACATATTGGTAGAGCCCTTAGGATCTTAGCTTGATTACCAGTGCTGTGATGGCAGTCACACTAGTGGGGGCTGGGTAGTCTATAAGTACATCCTTATACAGGTCCCTAGTCGTAGGATTATCGAGACGGGGCATCGATATTCTAGAGTAGACTAGTATATACGCTTCTCATCCCAGCAGGGGAGATGGTCTGTCCCACATCCATTAGTACGTCGTACTGGAGATAGTATGCAGGTGCTCATTAGGTTATGAGTACACCGGACAGGACTCGTCGGGAACTGTTGGTGGGTATTATACCTATCATCGGGTAGCAGTTCCTAGGTGACATGAGTACAGCATAGTCTTTTGACTTGACACTGTTGCTTCGCCTCGAGTGTGTTCCCACTATACTTTGATTACTACCTTACCATGACTCATAGGAGTCGCGCAAACAGGTAGTAGTTGGGTGCAGTCCCGAAGCACTTGGAGGCAGTGGCGGTTAGATTGGATTCGTCTCTCCCGGTATTGGGAGTTGATGTCGCGCTGTGTTCGGAAAGCCATTACACAAAGTCCTTGGCCAAGGAAAGTGAGATTTACTGGTAGGTACTCCAGTAGTGTCTTAGGGTGTTTTGGACTGTACTCCGACACGACTTATACCGCTATTAGGGGTCTGACGATTACCGTCCCCCTAGGCCCGATATGCGATACTCTTAGACGAACAGACCGGACTGTACGGAGATTGTCACAGATAGGCTCAGTAGGAGTTCAGATGAGTTTTTCTCATCGGCCTTCTCATCGATACATACCTGAGGGCCGTTATATACAGCTAGTGCCACTTGCGGCCTGTGGTTAATCCCACTGCCAGCGTAGTGTCGAGTCTTTAGAGTCCCACACAGAGGGTTTCCCTGCATCGAACGAAAGATGTAGAGGTCGTATGGTTTTTATGACAGGGTTCGATCGCGTACGTGTACTTGTGCACGGATGATGATTCGGACGGACAATACTAGTGGGCTTTGGTTTAAGCCGGATCCTAGTATTGTATTGATGGATTGTTTTCGTCTTTTGTATTCGTATTTTTCGGAATACGGATACAGGTATGTATATACGGACGATGGACATTTTTGTAAATTGGTCAAAGATGCTTCTAGAAGGTGCTATGTCATAATGGTATTTTTCATTTTAGTCTAAATGAAAACACTTTGTGACATGGAGAAAAAGGAGGTGTAAATTGCATAATGTTGAGTAAAGCTTTGGATGACACTTGTGGGATTTTTATCCCATGACTCATCAAGTTGGAACATGAACTCTAATTCACTTTCTAATATGAATTATTCATATTAGAAAGGGAAGAGTTCAGTTTAGAACTAAGAGAGAGAAATACTTATTCATTATGCATTTTTCTTCACTAGTTTTTTCTTCCATAGCCACCTACTTCCTCACACCCTAGTGAACTCATGTGTTGAGTGATCTAGGGTAAGAAAAGATATTACTGTTGGAGATAATGCCCTCAGAGTCAATTATTGGATCACAGGCACGTGATTGCGATGATTGAGGGAGGACCTATCCCGGTAAGACAGTCTTACTCGAGATGATAGTATGCTATCTGGTTTATCTTTATCATCGTGTACTGCTTTAGGTGACCTGACAGGTCACTATTGCACGTTGATAGAGCCCCTAGGATTCTTGCTTGACCACCAGCAGTATGAGGGCGATTATATAAGTGGGAGCTGGGGTCTATAAGCACATCCTTAAAAGGTCCCTAGTCGTGGGAGTTTCGAGACAGGGCATCGATTCTCCAGAGTAGACTAGTGTGTACAGTTGAGACCCCGACGAGGGGCGGTGGCCGGTCTCACAAGCCACTGGTGTCAGTTGGTTCACCTAAGATGTATACAGGTGCTCATTGGGTTATGAGTACACCGGACAGGACTCGCCGGGAACATGCTAGTTGGTCTTATACCTGACGTCAGATAGCAGTTCCCAGGTGACATGTGTACAGGTTAGTTCATCGACCTGGGGATCGTCTTTTGTCTCGTGTGAGTTCCCACTGTGCTTTGATTACTACCCTACCACGGCTCAAAGGAGTCGTGCAAACAGGTTTTAGTTGGGTACAGTCCCGAGCCACATGGAGGCAGTGAGCGGATCTTCAGGGGTTCGTCTCTCCCGGTATTTGGGGTGAGGTCGCGCTGTGTCTAGGAGAGCCATTACACGAAGTCCTTGGCCAAGGCAGGAGATTTACTGGTGGGTATTCCAGTAGTATCTCAGGGTGTTCTGGGCTACACTCCGACACGACTTGTACCGCTTTTGGGGGTCTGACTTTTACCAACCCCCTAGGCCCGACATGCGATGCTCATAGACGAACGGACCGGACTGTACGGATATTGTCACTGACAGGCTCAGTACGGTGTCAGGATGAGTTCGCTCATCGACGTCCCTTTTAGTCAATAGCTGGTGGCCCGTTACGTATTGGCTTATACCTCTGACGTGCTAGTGGTTAAATCCACAGCCATAGTATTGACGAGTCTTTAGAGTCCACCACACTTTCAGTTACTCAAGCTTTCGGGCGAAACGCTGTAGAGGCCGTATGGAGATATGGCAGGGTCCGATCAGATACGTGCGGTATTGCACGGATCAGGATCGGACGGTTTGTACTAGTGGCCGTATGGATATATGGCAGGGTTCGATCAGATACGTGCGGTATTGCACGGATCAGGATCGGACGAACATTACTAGCCGGCTTTGGTTTAAGCCGGATCCTAGTTTAGTACAGTGTAGATTTTGTCTCTTTGCATTTGTATCCGGACGGAATACAGATGCGGGTGTGTATGCACAATATCGGGGTTTTCCTGTAATTTATTACGGGACCAGTTTTCTGGAGTTGCCAGTTTGCATTCCGATCCGGCCGGTTTTCCTTTGTTCTTTCCCGGCCGGACTTTTCCGAGGGAGGGGGTTATTTGCAAGTTTGCAAATAACATTTTTTGGAGGGTTTATTTGTGAGATGAGAGATTATGATAGCATCTTTGATTCCCTCCATCACTTGCATTAAATGAGATTAGAAAGGGTATGGGTTTGATGTTCATTTGTTATGATAATGTTTTGTTTATGGTCACCTCTTCTCATCTCCTACCATCACCTCCCTCTTGGATTATGTTATCACTCCACCACCATTTCCCACTTGAATGGGCCGACCACTTCTTTGAGTGAGGATGAGAGTGTTTCATTTTGAGTGTGGCAATTTTCCTTGATCTCATTTCATGCTAGAAAAATGCAAGCACCATTTTTCTTATCTTGATTCCTCCATCTATCAAATGGCAACATCCACTACCCCAAAGAGACAAAGCACTACACTTCCTACAGCACATCTTGGGCATGTCGACTTGCCAGCTTCATGCCCGAGTTGCCTCGGTATAGAGGCGGGAGCCCGTAAAAGAAACAGGCGATGTGGTGCCCTTCCGGCAAGGAGACGACGACCGGAGTTTCCGCGAGAGATCGGGACGATGACGAGAAGACCGGAGGACTCGGATCACTCGGTATATCTCTTCCCTATCTTGTTACTTTGCTAGAACTAGTTTAATGGCCCGATCCGGGGTTTAGTGCGCGGTGGTGCCGGTTTGCTAAGTTCGCAAAATTAAAGTTTATCACCGTTTCCGCATTTGGCCGTCGGATTGACGACCGGGGCGCCGCCGTGCACTTACAGTGGTATCAGAGACTCGCCATTAACTTCGTCTAACTTCGTTTGATGTGTTTTGCATTTCCGATCGACCAAAATTCCAAAATCTACATTTTCACTCACATCAGTTTTCTGTCGAATTTTTTCTGGCTCTAAAAATTTTTCAGGTTGTAGAAAACTGATATACAAGAAGTTCTAAGAGATCTGGGAAAATTCGAGACATTGATCTCTCAGTTAGAGCGCGGAACCGCGGCAAAACCCCCCTTGTTGCCGCGGTTCCGCCGCTGGATTGAGGGAACAATGGGTCGAAATTTTCCAGTGGGCTTCAGGGGTGATTTTAGGGGTTTTGGAATATTAATATTGGGTCCAGATTTTCTGTGAGTGCTACAGTATTGCTTGGGGGCCCACTTGTTAATTTTTGATCGATCGGATATTTTAAACACATTGTTTCACAGTATTTACATTATATCTGTAAGTCGATGTAGTACACCCCAGTACTTGTGGGGAGGCGGAAATTTCAAAAACGATCAAGTTTAAAGAACGAACATCGACTAACCGCTTAAATCGAAGCTAAACTATAAATAACCGTACACAAAGAGTTTCTTAACTATTGTGTTTAGGGATTATACCAAATGAAACTAGTCCTTCGTCTTTACGATCTCCTTGTTCTCCTCGGCCTTCTCTAGGTAGTAGACGATCCACCCGAGAGCAAAACTCCAAGCTACACCTCTAACTTGAGGCAACTAATCTACTTTGATTGCTAATCAAAGAAGAAAGGATGATATAGAGTGAAGGTAATGGATGTTTAAGTCTAACTAAACCTTTGATCTCAACACATGAGGATTAAGGATTAGTCTCTTGAAGATGAGAGCTTGAGGAGAGAGAATGTGAGAAGAGATAATGAGATGAGAGAGAGTGTATCATAATATATTATGAAGCATTCTTATTTTAGAATAATGAATAATAGAAATGAATAAGCATGCTTCATAAATGCAAAATGGTGATTCATTAAGCATGTGTCATTTATCATTTATGGTGCAATAATGATAAAGATGAATCACTCTCATGACTCACAATCTTATCCAAAGTAACCTCCTTAGTCACATCTTCTAGAAGCTTCTCGCACAATTACGAGAACGCCCTTCCGATCCGCAAAAATACGGAAAAACTTTAGACTGTAAAAATCCAATAACCGGATACCAGTAACTGGCTTAAACCAAAGCCGACTGGTAAAAACTGTCCGAAAGTCGTACGTACGTAAACGCACGTATGCGTCCGAACCCTTTGTCGCAAAACCATGCGACCTCTATATCGTTTCGCCTGGAGTAGAAAACTCTCTGTGTGGGACTCTAGAGACTCGACTACTACGCTGGCAGTGGGTTTAACCACAGACCGCAAGCGGCACTAGCTGTACGTAACGGTCCCCAGGTAGTTGTCGATAAGAAGGCCGATGAGGAAACCCATCCGAACTCCTACTGAGTCTGATGTGACAATCTCCATACAGTCCGGTCCGTTCGTCCAAGACTATCGCATATCGGGCCTAGGGGGGCGGCAAGCGTCAGTCCCCTAATAGCGGTATAAGTCGTGTCGGAGTGAAGCCCATTACACCCTGAGAAACTACTGGAACCTACCAGTAAATCTCGCTTGCCCTGGCCAGGGACTTTGCGTAATGGCTCTCTGACACAGCACGATATCTACTCCCAATACCGGGAGGGACGAATCCTGTCTAACCGCCACTGCCTCCAAGTGCTCGGGACTGCACCCAACTGCTACCTGTTTGCACGACTCCTTTGAGCCGTGGTAGGGTAGCAATCTAAGAACAGTGGGACACACTCGAGGCGAAGTAGCAGTGTCAAGTCTGCGGACTACGCTGTACTCATGTCACCTGGGAACTGCTCACTGACGACTGGTATCAAACCAACCAACAGTTCCCTGTGAGTCCTGTCCGGTGTACCCGTAACCTAACGAGCACCTGCATACTATCTCCAGTACGACGTACTGACGGCTGTGGGACAGACCATCCCCCCAACTGGGATGAGAAGCGTACACACTAGTCTACTCCGGATATCGATGCTCTGTCTCGATAATCCAACGACCAGGGACCTGAATAAGGATGTGCTTGTAGACTACCCAGCCCCCACTAGTGTGACTGCCATCACAACGCTGGTAGACAAGCAAGATCCTAAGAGCTCTATCAATACGTACACTCACATATTAAGATAGAAAAACCAAGTAGCATACTACCATGTTTAGCAAGACTGTTATATACATGTGAATATCCCAAGCTTCCATTAAGTAATATACAAACTAGTATGATACAGTAATGGCCTTCTAGGGCATAAACACTAACAATCTCCCACTTGCACTAGGGCCATGTACTGGCATATCGTAGACCAATGATCTCGAGTAGCCTCTCGAACTGAATCTGAGGAAGGGCCTTCGTGAATGGATCAGCAATGTTCTCTTCAGAAGCAACTCTCCGAACCTCGATCTCCTGACGATCAATGATCTCCCTGATCAGGTGATACCGCCTCAAGATGTGTCTGGACTTCTGATGGGACCTTGGTTCCTTCGCTAAAGCTATAGCTCCGTTGTTGTCGCAATACAGAGGTATTGGATCAACTATGGTAGGAACCACCTGAAGTTCTGTTAGGAACTTCTTCATCCAGACTGCTTCTTTTGCGGCATCGCAAGCAGCTATATACTCCGCTTCCATCATCGAGTCAGCAACGGTGTCCTGCTTGGAGCTCTTCCAGCACACCGCCCCACCATTGAGGGTAAAGACATAACCCGACATGGACTTGGAATCGTCCTTATCACTATGGAAGCCGGAATCAGCAAAGGCCTCCAACCTGAGGTCTTTTCCGCCGTAAACCAAGAACATCTCCTTAGTCCTCCTCAGGTACTTGAGAATGTTCTTTACTGCTATCCAGTGTTTCTCCCCTGGGTCTGACTGATACCGGCTTACCACGCTCAGTGCGTAAGCTACATCTGGTCTGGTACACAACATCGCATACATTATAGAGCCTACCGCAGAAGCGTAGGGTATAATAGACATGCGTTCCCTTTCCAAATCAGTCTTGGGAGACATCTCTTTGGAGAGGGTGATTCCGTGACAAGCCGGTAGATTACCGCGCTTAGAATCTTCCATACTGAATCTTTTCAGTACAGTGTCGATATACCTGGACTGCGAAAGTCCCAACATCCTCTTGGATCTATCACGATAGATCCGGATCCCCAGAATGTAAGAGGCATCACCCAGGTCTTTCATGGAGAACCTGTGTGACAAGAATCCTTTGACAGATTGTAGCATAGGAATGTCATTTCCTATCAATAGAATGTCATCCACGTACAAGACGAGGAATACGACACTTCTGGCCACAACTTTACTATATATGCACGGTTCATCTGGATTTTTGATAAAGTCATACTCTTTGACTGTCTCATCAAAACAGATGTTCCAACTCCGCGATGCCTGCTTTAGTCCATAAATAGACTTAAGCAGCTTGCATACTTTCCCGCTGCTCCCACTCTGATTGAAACCCTCTGGCTGATCCATATAGACGCTCTCTTCTAAATTTCCATTCAGAAAAGCCGTCTTTACGTCCATCTGCCAGATTTCATAATCATGGAAGGCAGCAATAGCAAGAAGGACCCGAATGGATTTGAGCATAGCCACTGGAGAAAAAGTTTCGTCATAGTCCAAACCAGGTCTTTGACGAAAACCCTTTGCAACAAGTCTAGCCTTATAGGTTTCCACCTGTCCATCTACACCAATCTTTTTCTTGAAGATCCATTTGCATCCTATGGGTTTTACCCCATCTGGAGCAAAGTCCAAAGTCCATACTTTGTTGGTGTACATGGACTCCATTTCGGTCCGCATTGCATCTAGCCATCGTACCGAGTCGCCGCTCTGGATGGCCTGCCGGAAGTCAGTAAGTTCATCATCATCTATGATGCAATCCTCTCTATCCCCGTCTATGAGAAAACCGTAGTATCTCTCAGGCGGATGAGACGGCCTACTACTCCTGCGGAGGGGTGCAGGAATGTTCTGTTCTTCTTGAACCTCTGGTTCTACCAAACTTTCAGTAACAGTTTGTGGTTCTGGAATTTCTTCCAGTTCTACTTCGCTCCCACTCTTCTGATTTTCTAAAAATTCAGTTTCTAAGAAGTGGGCATGACGAGAAACAAAAACCTTTTGTTCCTCTGCGTAATAGAAATAATATCCCTTGGAGTTCTTTGGATATCCCACAAGCTTACACAGTACTGAGCGTGCCTCGAGCTTGTCCACATGCTGCTTTTTTACAAAAGCTGGACACCCCCATGTCCTAAAATGTTTTAGACAGGGTTTCTTCCCACTCCACATCTGATATGGTGTGGTAGGCACAGTCTTGGTTGGAACCTGGTTCAAAAGATATGCCGCTGATTCTAGCGCATAACCCCAGAAAGATCGCGGTAACTCAGCATTACTCATCATGGATCGTACCATATCTAATAGGGTTCGATTCCGTCTCTCCGATACACCGTTATGCTGTGGAGTGTATGGAGGAGTAAGCTGAGAGAGAATTCCTTTCTCTTTTAGGTAACCAAGGAACTCGGCACTTAAGTATTCACCACCTCGATCAGATCTTAGTGTCTTAATACTTTTGCCGGTTTGGTTTTCTACTTCATTCTTATACTCTTGGAATTTCTCAAAAGCCTCGGATTTATGTTTCATCAGATAAATGAATCCGTATCTTGAGTAATCATCCGTGAAAGTAATGAAATAGGAAAAACCACCTCTCGCATGTGTAGACATTGGACCGCATACATCGCTGTGTATGAGTCCTAAGAGCTCGCTCGCTCTTACTCCTTGTCCAGTAAATGGAGTCTTTGTCATCTTTCCTTTGAGACAAGATTGACAAGTGTCATAAGATTGATATTCGAACGTGTCCAAATATCCTTCTCTATGCAACTTAGTCAACCTTCTCTCATTGATGTGACCCAGTCTACAATGCCATAAGAAAGCTTTATTTAAATCTGGAGACTTTCTTTTCAGTGTGTTCTGGACATTGAAAATTTGGAGTTGGTTTAAAACATATATGCCGTTATTTAGAGTACCGGACCCAATCAAACCATGATTAAGGTGGATGTTAACAACATCTCTTACAAACGTGAAATCATAACCTTTATTTGATAACAAGGAAACTGATATGATATTACACGTTAAGCTTGGTACAAAATAACAGTTATGTAAAACCAAAATGTGTCCACTCGTCAATCCTAGGTGATAATCCCCGACGGACGCAGCTCCCACGCTAGCTCCGTTAGCAACCCTGAGGATCATATCACCTTCCTTCAGCACTCTACGGTTTCTCAGTGCCTGCAATGAATTGCAAATATGAGATCCTGATCCGGTATCCAATACCCAGGAAGTAGAGTTGATCGACAGACAATTCTCAATTACAAACACACCTGAAGTCGAAGCCACAGCTTGCTTCGGTTCCTGGTTCTTGGCGTTCCACGCCTTGCAATCCTTCTTCCAGTGCCCTTTCCTGTGACAATGGAAGCACTCATCCAGGCCAACTACCGGTGCTGCAAACTTTTTCTTTCCCTTCTTTCCCACCTTACTAACACCTCCTCTAGGTTTGGGTGCGGCCTTCTTCTCCTTCCTTTGGCCCTAGCCTTGGACCCGGAAGAAGATGCACCGCCAACAAACATAGCGGGTGTTTCCCTTGCCTTCTGCAAGGTGCCCTCTGCACTCCTTAACATGTTCAGGAGTTCCGCAAGTTCAACTTCTTTTCCTTGAAGATTGAAGTTGAGGATAAACTGGGCGTAGGTGGGAGGAAGGGACTGGAGAATAAGGTCTGTATAGAGCTCATTATCCAAAGTCGTCCCAAGGTCTGCGAGCTCCTCAATATAGCCGATCATCTGTAGGACATGTTCACCTACCGATGACCCGACAGCCAACCTCGCTCGAAACAAGTTCTTCGAGGTCTCGTATCTTGCTATACGAGATTGCTCTCCATAAAGTTCCTTTGTATGGAGAAATATGCCATCTAGGGACATATCCTCGTGCCTCCTCTGATGTTCATTGTCCATAGAGGCAAGCATGACGCACTTGGCTCTCGCGCAATCTAAATCCCAGGTTTTGCGGATTTCCTTTTCCGCATTGCTGGATTTGGGACCAAGGACAGCAGGTGCCGTAGCGGTGAGGACGTACCCCAGTTTGTCATAGGTCAAGGCCATTTTGACATTCCGCAGCCAATCTTTATAGTTTGGCCCCGTCAGTATATTCTTTTCTAAAAGTAACTTAAGTCCAGTCATTTTCAGGGTCGCTGCAATTAGGAGAGAGAGAAGAAAACACTTTAGCATGATGCTCTTGCAAGTTTAGAGTGGTTTTTAGTTTATCTAAACTGGATGGCTCCCACTGTTTCTCGAATCCTTCCTCAAACCATAAAAGAAGAATTAGCCAGGACTATTCTCACCGTACAATACTTGCTTAACCGTTCAGCCAGGCCAGTGTCGATACTTCGAGGGAGGTTTTCCAACGCTTTCGCGAAGTTCCTTAATTAAATAACCTCTTTTCTCTGGGGGCGTAACCCCGCTGACACCTTTCTGGACACCTACTAGGTTTATAGCATTGATCGTTAAGTGACGAATATCCTGATAAGTAGCATATACTCACAGTAGGATCGGGATCCAAATATCATCGTATGATAATGTTGAAGGAATCCTACCAACATTCATCAAACTCCAAATGGTATGCATCTCTTTGCAAATTTCAGTTTCTTTAGAAATTCCCGATATATGTTTTTGCCCCATGTTCTTATGATCTTGACTAAGGGCCAACAAATCATAAGTCACATGTCAAGTTCTGCCCATCATTATCCTGTTGATTTGAACCCATCCGTATATACTCTTGACTAAGGGCCAACAAAGCAATACGACTGTCCCAAACCAACTCATCTATCTATGTAACAAATGAATACCCCAGCAGCTACCAATCACTATGTCTTGACTAAGGGCCAAACAAACATAGCTTGAATACTACTGACCATTCATAAGAAATGACGGAGGGCTACGACTGGTTTTGGCGAAACCGTGAACGTAGTGAACTTGATATAACCGAAGGAACCTGATAGCTTTTAAAAGGAGTGGTTAAATCTCCGCATTTAAAAATATCTGTTTTAAAAAATAACCGAGTGGTTTCTTTTAAATTGTTCCAACGATTTAAACTTGGTTTATTTTCTTTGCATTACAGATAATGCGTCCCATCATTAACCTATCATTGCAGAAAACAACGAAAATACAACGTCCTCTTATGCCATCCGCATTCGCCACTGGGTCCCGTCATCACCCGTTAGGTTACTTAAGTAACGACAGAGCGGGGGCTGGGCTAGCGCGGGTGTAAAACATAAATGACGTCTAAATAGCTATCATAAATATAGATATTTTACATTCGTCTGACGCAATGATATTCATTCCAGAACACAGATAAACAATATTGGATTTGCAAGCAATCTGTATTTCTTTTGAGCCTGCAAGAAAAGACAGATTACACAGTTGTGATGAATAGCCGATACCCCACCCTCGACCCCTACGGGTATGGCAAACTACCCGCCCGGCAGTTTGTGTACCCCACCTTGGGTCAGTCCTAGGAGCAAAAACAGTAAAATGAAATAATACAACGGTGGCTACAACCGCAACCTGGATGTGCCCCGCAAAATAATATTACAACAAATTACATTTACAACAAATGAATTAAACAATAACCCATTGCTAAACCCCGGCTATACACCACAACAGTCCAATACAGTTTATATGCACAAACAGATATAACCATTACAGAAATGTGCAACCCCCTGCCAACCGACATACTAGCAGTTAGGGGAGGTTTACGAACACATTTATCAATCACAGATATAATCCAACATGCAAATACTGTACAATTTCGATCGATTAAACAACATTAATATTGCTCCAAAATCTGCTCTGTTAAACAGTAACCTGAGCAAATATTAAATATTCCAGAGAACCCCAAATTCTACAGAGGACCCACACACCAAATACGAGTCCATGACTCGGCAACTCGGCCGCGGAACCGCGGCGGATCGGTGGGATCCGCCGCCCTTCCGCGGCGCTTTAGCCGAGTCATGGGCTCGAATTTTTTGTGTGTTCTTCTTGACTGTTTACAAGCTCTCTGAACTTACCTGAAAAATTTTTGGACATCATTTTAAGTTCGACAGAAACTGAACAGATTTAGGGTTTTCCGGCTTCGTTTTTCCGTTCGAAATTCGTACAAATTTGCAATCAAGTTATTTAGTGTTTAGCGAGGCTCTGATACCACTGTAAGTCGATGTAGTACACCCCAATACTTGTGGGGAGGCGGAAATTTCAAAAACGATCAAGTTTAAAGAACGAACATCGACTAACCGCTTAAATCGAAGCTAAACTATAAATAACCGTACACAAAGAGTTTCTTAACTATTGTGTTTAGGGATTATATCAAATGAAACTAGTCCTTCGTCTTTACGATCTCCTTGTTCTCCTCGGCCTTCTCTAGGTAGTAGACGATCCACCCGAGAGCAAAACTCCAAGCTACACCTCTAACTTGAGGCAACTAATCTACTTTGATTGCTAATCAAAGAAGAAAGGATGATATAGAGTGAAGGTAATGGATGTTTAAGTCTAACTAAACCTTTGATCTCAACACATGAGGATTAAGGATTAGTCTCTTGAAGATGAGAGCTTGAGGAGAGAGAATGTGAGATGAGATAATGAGATGAGAGAGAGTGTATCATAATATATTATGAAGCATTCTTATTTTAGAATAATGAATAATAGAAATGAATAAGCATGCTTCATAAATGCAAAATGGTGATTCATTAAGCATGTGTCATTTATCATTTATGGTGCAATAATGATAAAGATGAATCACTCTCATGACTCACAATCTTATCCAAAGTAACCTCCTTAGTCACATCTTCTAGAAGCTTCTCGCACAATTACGAGAACGCCCCTCCGATCCGCAAAAATACGGAAAAACTTTAGACTGTAAAAATCCAATAACCGGATACCAGTAACTGGCTTAAACCAAAGCCGACTGGTAAAAACTGTCCGAAAGTCGTACGTGCGTAAACGCACGTATGCGTCCGAACCCTTTGTCGCAAAACCATGCGACCTCTATATCGTTTCGCCTGGAGTAGGAAACTCTCTGTGTGGGACTCTAGAGACTCGACTACTACGCTGGCAGTGGGTTTAACCACAGACCGCAAGCGGCACTAGCTGTACGTAACGGTCCCCAGGTAGTTGTCGATAAGAAGGCCGATGAGGAAACCCATCCGAACTCCTACTGAGTCTGATGTGACAATCTCCATACAGTCCGGTCCGTTCGTCCAAGACTATCGCATATCGGGCCTAGGGGGGCGGCAAGCGTCAGTCCCCTAATAGCGGTATAAGTCGTGTCGGAGTGAAGCCCATTACACCCTGAGAAACTACTGGAACCTACCAGTAAATCTCGCTTGCCCTGGCCAGGGACTTTGCGTAATGGCTCTCTGACACAGCACGATATCTACTCCCAATACCGGGAGGGACGAATCCTGTCTAACCGCCACTGCCTCCAAGTGCTCGGGACTGCACCCAACTGCTACCTGTTTGCACGACTCCTTTGAGCCGTGGTAGGGTAGCAATCTAAGAACAGTGGGACACACTCGAGGCGAAGTAGCAGTGTCAAGTCTGCGGACTACGCTGTACTCATGTCACCTGGGAACTGCTCACTGACGACTGGTATCAAACCAACCAACAGTTCCCTGTGAGTCCTGTCCGGTGTACCCGTAACCTAACGAGCACCTGCATACTATCTCCAGTACGACGTACTGACGGCTGTAGGACAGACCATCCCCCCAACTGGGATGAGAAGCGTACACACTAGTCTACTCCGGATATCGATGCTCTGTCTCGATAATCCAACGACCAGGGACCTGAATAAGGATGTGCTTGTAGACTACCCAGCCCCCACTAGTGTGACTGCCATCACAACGCTGGTAGACAAGCAAGATCCTAAGAGCTCTATCAATACGTACACTCACATATTAAGATAGAAAAACCAAGTAGCATACTACCATGTTTAGCAAGACTGTTATATACATGTGAATATCCCAAGCTTCCATTAAGTAATATACAAACTAGTATGATACAGTAATGTCCTTCTAGGGCATAAACACTAACAATATCTGCGACCGTGAATGTCACTCGATCGGTAAATCCGGTCTAACTGCTATAGCCCGGTTAGACGGATTTGCGAACGTGACTTTCACGTTGATGTTCTGTGTTTTACTGTGATGTTGCGGATCGGTCGTGGGGGATAGCCTGGATGCAATGCTAGTACAGTGTTGTTGTATTATGTACATTTGATATTGCGGGGCGAGCGTACGACATGTGGACTGCCGTCACTGCCTGTTTGTCACGACCCGAAAGTACGGAACATGACCGGCACTTAAACTACGAACGTCTCGAGGCGTACGTAATCTAAGTAAACCGAAAACCCAGAAATCCAAACCAAGAAAATAGTAGAGTGCAGGAAAAACAACTTAAAGCAAGTAATTTCAATAGCATAAGCCGAATTATGCGGTTTTTAAAACATCAAAAATTTACTGAAAATTTCGGCAGAGTCTCCTTTGAAAATGCTGGCCCCCAAACGGGATACAACATGAATAGTATACGAAATTAAGAAAAAGGCATCCCCAAGCGGGAGCTAGCTCTTCGTCAATCGACGGTCACAACCACACAAGCAATATAATATACAACGCCAACGGCGATGATCAAAACTCAAAAGGAAACTCAAAACCACCAGAAAAAATAACGAGCGACTCTAAGGTCGAAGGAATAACCAACATTGGTCTCTATCTCAATAAAGACATGTTTGGTTGATGGAATTCTAGATACAACAGAATAATGATATACAAGATAAATAATGGGGGTATGATACAAGTAAACCCACCTACTAGCAAATCACCCGAATGAAACTATGCCCGCAAAGCCGTAATGAACCTGTACGGCAACCTGCAAGAAACTGGGGCACAACGGGGGTGAGTTGCCAATTCGTGAATAGAAAAACATCTACGCATAGAAATAACATAAATAACGCAATCCTAGGTCAATGATCATAGTATATCCTCAAAAATATGTATAACATGCAGCCTATAACAATGGCTAGGGTAATATCTAACCGAGTGTAATCTCATGTGCCCGTGTCAGTGCCTCAGGTAGGAATATATCATATGAATGAGGTATGAATGCATGAAAACAGAATACATGTAAATGAAGAAACTGTTTTCATAAATTAGTGAGATTTCCTTTTGGTTTTTAAACTGAGGTATCATAATGAAATCAGTATCAACAGTGTCTAGCACCGACACAAAACATAAATCTCACTGTCTCGAAATATCAATGTCTCAATCTCAATATCTAGGACGCCGTCAGTCCAGACCGGCCCCTACCATCCATCTCAAGACCACGACGGTATCCTCCGGATATCCGACGCGTCGGGTAATATCACCGGTAGGTAGTGCTCCCCAGCCAGGCTCAACGTCAACACCACATTCCTCTTGCCCCGGGGTACCATACCGGGCCCACCATGTACCCGTGACGGTTCCTCCACTCCTCGACACGGATCTCCAAAACCACAGCAAACTCATGGTGGACGACACTTTACATCACTAGAAAACCGCAACATTTTATATTTTAAAAGATCATAAGTTGTAAATTTTGCGGCTTTCCCCGAAATCCAGAAATATCATAAATCTCAAGAAATCATCACAAGTGCATATGTCAATGATAATGAACTAGGCATGAACAACTGAATAACAGTATGCATGAAGTGGTAGGTAATAACTACAATGTCTAATATGGCATATAAGGGAAGTACACTAATGTCATGTCAACACTACTAGCTAACAATCTAAGTCAAGCAATTATATTCTCTAAAGTGTACGTGACATGGCAATTACCGATGAAGATGTGTGTGAGCCGGCAAGTAGGTGTACGTGGTACATACGCATCATCGGTAATGGTGCTGGTGTCCTAACAGCATGATATCAATAATGGAATATGCAGCAAAATAAATATGCGAGGCAGAGCGAACAGCAATAATGTGCGGGAGCTGAATACTAGACACAACGATAACTAATCTGCAATAATCTAATATAAGTCCTACAAATGGTGCCTTTTGAAATAACACGAATCATGGGGTTTTGAAAATAGGGGCTACGGTGTTTTTTTTATGAAAAGATACGTCGTTTTTGAAATATCCGTAGATTCCCTTGAGCTCTCTTTAAAAATGCCCACGATTCGTTAGTTTTTGAAATAGGTAAAAAGTCTAATCTAATCTAACAACTACACTAAACTATACGGCTGAACTACAAGCTGAACTACAGGTAAGGAAACCGCCTATCATCTGAGTCGATACATATACATACCTGTATATGTATAGTCGGTGATCCCGCCTCAATAATATCATATCCGATACCATATTTATAATCAGGGATCCCAAGTCAAGAGTGCGGATCAATCATCAATATAGCTCGTACGTAAATCCGTCGTACGGCATCCCAATCTGGGTACGGGTCAATATCACATTCATCATACTATTCACCTGGTATCCTCTTTATCAAATATCATGATCGGGGTACTGATCTACGTCTAGTACCATACTGATACCGCCTACGTATGCATGGACGTGTATGAAACACTACGTCAAGGACCCGCTACAACGTCATGTCGTATCTAAGATACGAACCCTGCTATATCACCGATCTCACGGCCTCAAATCAAATCTCATCGACTCAGCTCAATCCCAAGTATCATCCTCAAACCGTATGTGAACACATAGTCGCATACCCATGTGAATACATAACTATAAAGAATCCCATGAGCACATATCAATAGGAATGTATGCAAGTATGTATATGTGTATGTGTGTGTAACACTACCCTAGGGTTCGCAACACTAAAGTAATCCAACACACCAATATCCATCCTAAGCATCGTTATTAATCCCAAATAACATATAATAAATGTTGGTGTGTATACGCATCCGTATACACCACCACGGACTGCGGGGGTGCTATACGCCATCCACCCGACTTCTCCCCGTAGATATAAATCTACTCACCTGGTCCTCGCTCGCCGGTGCCGACGTCGCCATGCGCTTGCTTGCTGTCTCGAAGTCCACATGGGGGTACCTACATATCATAACGCACCGTGCCGTATTAAAATCCGACTCATGACCCAAAACGACACGTGAATCCCACATAGGTCAAAACCTATGGTTGCTTTCACAAATCAACCCAAAAACCCTCGAAGTCGGTGTACAAATGCCAAACCATCGATAAAAACCCAAACACACTCATTTGTACAATTACAAGCACTAATTATAATATAAAATAGCTTAAAAACTCACAAAAACCTCAAACTCACTTAAAAAGCTATAATTCCGGAAATCTAGCAAGCAAAAATTAACCGTTTTACTTCAAAACATGATGTCTTAACCAATATAATGGTTACATTACCCACATAATATTTTAACTAAGTCACACAAACCATAATTAAATTTTTATCTCATCAATTTTCATTTAACCCAAAAACCTAGTTTACAAATAGCTTAATTAGAACTATTTAAATGTAACAATTAGAAAATTGACAACTAGATTTCACTTTGCATACTCTAAGATGTTATACTACACTTTCAAACCATAACCAATTTATAAAAACCCTAACTAGATTTTAAATTTCACATTTTTAACAATTTCTAAAAATCTAGTTTGCTAAAAAGGCTAAATTTGGACATTATACATCTAACAATTTACATATTAGCAACTATATTAGGTTTTCATTTCCTTAAGATGATAATCTACATTTTGCAACCATGATTACATGATAAGAACCCTAATTGCATTCAAAACCCTTTCACTTAAGATTATAAACTTGAATTTAAAGCCCTATTTAAACATCACAATAACCTAAATTGGAGGAATTAATCAACACATAACCAAAGGGTTAAGATTTTATACCAAAAATTTGTAGATCCCACTTGCAAACTAGCCTCCCAAATTAGCTTCCAAGCTCCAAGATCCATGCTTGAATGGTCAAAGAATAATGGGTAGGAGTTGGATTTGGGAAAAGGCTTTGAAATTGTATGGATTTTGAAGCTTTTTTATGGATTTTTGAAGCAAAATGGAGTGAGAACTTGGGGAGGGGGGCTGCTGTTAAGGATCAGTTTCGGCCAGATAATTGGGGGGGAGTGGGTGAGTGAGGAGAGAGAGTGAGGTGGGGAAAGTTGTTTCAAGTCAAAGTCAACTCAATTTATATCATTTTCTACTCTTTTCTTTTCTTTCTTTTCCTTTGAAAACCAAGTGGGGACAAGAGAGGGGGCTGCTGAATTCAGCCATGGGGGGGAGTAAATGGGGGTGTGTGGGTATGGGTACGGGTGTGGGGTGATGAAAAATGATAAATACAATACCCCAAACATCCATTTACGCTAAAAAAAGCCTTTTTTCTTCAATAATTTCTAAACCGTTTTGGCAAATGATTTCGTTCCAAAAAACCGCATGATAAAATTTTATTTAATGTTTTATGATGCACAAAATTTGTTTCAACTCATTCCAATTTGTAATTTTCCCTAATTAAATGTATTAGTGACGGTTTAAATAATAATAAAATAATATTTTTTTCAGAAAATTTGAAATTTCACCAGCGGCTCAATAAACACCAAATAATAGCAATTACATAGCTAGAATATGTATATTTAATTTTTATAATAAGATATTTGTATTTTGACTTTTTACAGAAACCCCCCTTATTTTACCGATTTTTTTCGAAATTTCACCGAAACGATTTTCAAAACGTTACAATCTTCCCCCCTTAAGGAAATTCGGTCCCCGAATTTAAATTCAAACTCCCCCAAATACTAAAACATTTAAGAAAAACCATCAAGTCGTCGGGGCTCCGAAATTGTAAATACATAAGACAAATCGTAGCGCAGCGCATGCGCTTGAAAAATGGGTATATAACTCAAATCAAAACTCCGTCAAGCATCCCGCAATCATCGGAGTCATGGAGAAGACATCAATGCCAAATCCAAATCAAAACCAATATGATATAACTCGAAACTATACATGTAAATATCGAATCTATATCTGTAAGTATCTGAAGGAAATGCATGCCAAATCTCTTTAAGTCGCTGTGCAACGCGTATAACACTGCACAGTGGCGGACGTCTATAATGAGAAAATAACTATATACATATATACCTTTGTTTGAAATGTACGTTCCGCCGTTTTGGAAACAATTTAGAAGGGTCTCCTTATTTTAAACATTTCGTGTCATATCAGACACGTAGGTAAATACTGAGGCTATAGCTCGCTTTTTGGAAATCCCTTCAATAACTATCAATGCATGCAAAATATATTCAGATACTGTCCTCTGACTAGTCCTGCTCAGTACGAAAACACATAGCAATATCATAAAAACGTACTGCTCTATACGAAATCAATCCCCAAAATATGCACATGAATGCTACGTGCGTCTGGTGCGCACGGAAATCAAAATCCATGAATGTGCCATACATGCGCACAGAAACAACATCTAAGTGCATCGGATGTGCACGAAACATCTGTCGTAGGCAACATGTGTGCCTGACAGCAAAATCAGGTGCATCTGACATGCACGAAAAATCTCAATTTAGTGCATCTGGTGTGCACCAAAATCGCATCTCAAGACATGCACTCAACATGCGCGAAAATCCAAATCAGGTGCATCCATCGCGCACGAAATCATGAAATCCAATATCAAGCGCCGAACGTGCGCAAAATCAATCAGGTGCACAAGGTGCACAAAACAAATATCGAGTATCATAATCGAAATCGAAGTCCAGTGCATCTAAGTGCACATAAGGCGTATCACTGCACTGCAAGCATATATAAACTATACCGAGTGCAGGAACGAAATCGTGTGCATGCATACGCACAAAACCAACTCAACTGTTTAAAACCGTAATATCACAAACATGTGAAACTAAAGCACGAAAACGATATCAAGTGCAACACTGTGCAAAGGTCGTAAATCCTCAATCATCAAAATCAAATCATACGAATAAATCACCCAAAACATCGTAATCAATAATGGCGGAATAGTACCGCTCAAGTGCATCCTCTAAGAATCTCGGCCAACTGTCGTGGTCACTGGTGGGACGTCTCGTCGATGATCATGAACTCTGTCCTGCTGGTGTGCGTAACCATGACCACTCCTGGGTCAAGGTCTTCACTGTGAATTACCAATCTTTCGGTCCATCGGCTCATCGGCCCTGTCAGGTGTGCTAACGGGGACGATTCTGTTCTGGCACTTCTCTGGTCATCTCTTGGTCAATCATCGCGACCACTCGTAAGACAGCATATCACTGGCGTCGGCCTCTGGCTCTCTGAATGTACGTGACACATCTGATCCTGGGTGCAAGTATCATTGCAGCAGTGTCCTGGAAGGAATCCTGCTAACGGTCTATTCCATGTCTCGTCTCTGCCAACTGTCCGGAAGTCATCGTCCTTTCCTATATCTGCATCTTGCTCTGAAACGACTGCATACTCATCGCGACTCCTTCTGGAAGGTATATCCAGTACTCTGCCTCGGCATGCGCATCGCATCTCTGATGTCGGCGGAGGGGAACGTCATCATATCTGGATCTTATACGAACCTCTTACTCCATTTTCTCTAATGTCGACCGCTTCGGACTCGTCTCGTCGTGGCTGCATGGACTGAGCTCCAACGGCTATCCTCGTATCTGGAGTCTCCCAAGAATGCATCTCACCACCTAGCATCCGATTGAAGTCGAACCATTCGATCGATTCGTCGAAACATCATAATCCCCCAAGAGCTCAACATCTTGGGCACAGTTTAATAGTATCGAATATATATACCACAGCATCGGTGGTCCAGCCGTAGAAGGGCAAACCCAAGCCTCACTAATGGCGCCGTGGAACTGCCGCAAACCCGAAGGTTCAAAGGCTTTCACACGGTCATTATGTCGAGTTAGGATTTCATTCTTCTAGAGGGACCATAGAATTGCCTGCATGTCTTTCTGAATACTTTAAACTTGGAATAATAGGTTTTCCGACATTCGATCGTCTCTGTCGACCCTCACGTCTCTGCGTGAAGTCGTCTCTAGCTGGAATCAATCTATCTGATGACCTCGCATCGGGGTAGGCGACGAACCACCTGTCCTAGTCATTCATCATCGGGTGACTAGCGACCTTCTATCATCTATTCGTACAACTCGCCCCGCAATAGCTCCAACATATGGGGCGATATCTCGTCGCTCGCAGCAACAACTGGCTCGCTCGTCTGCACGCTGAACAGTGCCTCAATCATCAGGAGTAAGCAACACACCAACTGTCATCAAAATCTGGCTGGCCTCCATCATCGGCTCAATTCTCTAGTGTCGACCAGCACCTCCAAGTAACCTCATGAGGGCGATCCGCCAAACGCTCGTGGCGCGGAAACACAATAAGAAGACACATCTCTGCAATCGTGTCGCCGGAATTTCGCCCTGGTCAGTCCTCGTTCGTGACGAGCTTGTGCTGACCGCAACTCTAGCCGTAACTCTCCCTGCCCATAACCGTAGTAGCAAAACCAAACTGGTACCGATGAGGCTAGATCAGGAAGGAATATAATACTGAACAAGGAAATGTACATCCTAAGGCTCCTTAAGTGGAGTGGCGTGTCGTAAATATGCCGCGGAACATACCAACGGTACGTCACTCTACTTTAGTCACCTATTCCATCAACCAAGGGTCATCCTACGCTCCGAAGGTAAAACCTAACGCTCTGATACCAACTTTGTCACGACCCGAAAGTACGGAACATGACCGGCACTTAAACTACGAACGTCTCGAGGCGTACGTAATCTAAGTAAACCGAAAACCCAGAAATCCAAACCAAGAAAATAGTAGAGTGCAGGAAAAACAACTTAAAGCAAGTAATTTCAATAGCATAAGCCGAATTATGCGGTTTTTAAAACATCAAAAATTTACTGAAAATTTCGGCAGAGTCTCTTTTGGAAATGCTGGCCCCCAAACGGGATACAACATGAATAGTATACGAAATTAAGAAAAAGGCATCCCCAAGCGGGAGCTAGCTCTTCGTCAATCGACGGTCACAACCACACAAGCAATATAATATACAACGCCAACGGCGATGATCAAAACTCAAAAGGAAACTCAAAACCACCAGAAAAAATAACGAGCGACTCTAAGGTCGAAGGAATAACCAACATTGGTCTCTATCTCAATAAATACATGTTTGGTTGATGGAATTCTAGATACAACAGAATAATGATATACAAGATAAATAATGGGGGTATGATACAAGTAAACCCACCTACTAGCAAATCACCCGAATGAAACTATGCCCGCAAAGCCGTAATGAACCTGTACGGCAACCTGCAAGAAACTGGGGCACAACGGGGGTGAGTTGCCAACTCGTGAATAGAAAAACATCTACGCATAGAAATCGCATAAATAACGCAATCCTAGGTCAATGATCATAGTATATCCTCAAAAATATGTATAACATGCAGCCTATAACAATGGCTAGGGTAATATCTAACCGAGTGTAATCTCATGTGCCCGTGTCAGTGCCTCAGGTAGGAATATATCATATGAATGAGGTATGAATGCATGAAAACAGAATACATGTAAATGAAGAAACTGTTTTCATAAATTAGTGAGATTTCCTTCTGGTTTTTAAACTGAGGTATCATAATGAAATCAGTATCAACAGTGTCTAGCACCGACACAAAACATAAATCTCACTGTCTCGAAATATCAATGTCTCAATCTCAATATCTAGGACGCCGTCAGTCCAGACCGGCCCCTACCATCCATCTCAAGACCACGACGGTATCCTCCGGATATCCGACGCGTCGGGTAATATCACCGGTAGGTAGTGCTCCCCAGCCAGGCTCAACGTCAACACCACATTCCTCTTGCCCCGGGGTACCATACCGGGCCCACCATGTACCCGTGACGGTTCCTCCACTCCTCGACACGGATCTCCAAAACCACAGCAAACTCATGGTGGACGACACTTTACATCACTAGAAAACCGCAACATTTTATATTTTAAAAGATCATAAGTTGTAAATTTTGCGGCTTTCCCCGAAATCCAGAAATATCATAAATCTCAAGAAATCATCACAAGTGCATATGTCAATGATAATGAACTAGGCATGAACAACTGAATAACAGTATGCATGAAGTGGTAGGTAATAACTACAATGTCTAATATGGCATATAAGGGAAGTATACTAATGTCATGTCAACACTACTAGCTAACAATCTAAGTCAAGCAATTATATTCTCTAAAGTGTACGTGACATGGCAATTACCGATGAAGATGTGTGTGAGCCGGCAAGTAGGTGTACGTGGTACATACGCATCATCGGTAATGGTGCTGGTGTCCTAACAGCATGATATCAATAATGGAATATGCAGCAAAATAAATATGCGAGGCAGAGCGAACAGCAATAATGTGCGGGAGCTGAATACTAGACACAACGATAACTAATCTGCAATAATCTAATATAAGTCCTACAAATGGTGCCTTTTGAAATAACACGAATCATGGGGTTTTGAAAATAGGGGCTACGGTGTTTTTTTTATGAAAAGATACGTCGTTTTTGAAATATCCGTAGATTCCCTTGAGCTGTCTTTAAAAATGCCCACGATTCGTTAGTTTTTGAAATAGGTAAAAAGTCTAATCTAATCTAACAACTACACTAAACTATACGGCTGAACTACAAGCTGAACTACAGGTAAGGAAACCGCCTATCATCTGAGTCGATACATATACATACCTGTATATGTATAGTCGGTGATCCCGCCTCAATAATATCATATCCGATACCATATTTATAATCAGGCATCCCAAGTCAAGAGTGCGGATCAATCATCAATATAGCTCGTACGTAAATCCGTCGTACGGCATCCCAATCTGGGTACGGGTCAATATCACATTCATCATACTATTCACCTGGTATCCTCTTTATCAAATATCATGATCGGGGTACTGATCTACGTCTAGTACCATACTGATACCGCCTACGTATGCATGGACGTGTATGAAACACTACGTCAAGGACCCGCTACAACGTCATGTCGTATCTAAGATACGAACCCTGCTATATCACCGATCTCACGGCCTCAAATCAAATCTCATCGACTCAGCTCAATCCCAAGTATCATCCTCAAACCATATGTGAACACATAGTCGCATACCCATGTGAATACATAACTATAAAGAATCCCATGAGCACATATCAATAGGAATGTATGCAAGTATGTATATGTGTATGTGTGTGTAACACTACCCTAGGGTTCGCAACACTAAAGTAATCCAACACACCAATATCCATCCTAAGCATCGTTATTAATCCCAAATAACATATAATAAATGTTGGTGTGTATACGCATCCGTATACACCACCACGGACTGCGGGGGTGCTATACGCCATCCACCCGACTTCTCCCCGTAGATATAAATCTACTCACCTGGTCCTCGCTCGCCGGTGCCGACATCGCCATGCGCTTGCTTGCTGTCTCGAAGTCCACATGGGGGTACCTACATATCATAACGCACCGTGCCGTATTAAAATCCGACTCATGACCCAAAACGACACGTGAATCCCACATAGGTCAAAACCTATGGTTGCTTTCACAAATCAACCCAAAAACCCTGGAAGTCGGTGTACAAATGCCAAACCATCGATAAAAACCCAAACACACTCATTTGTACAATTAAAAGCACTAATTATAATATAAAATAGCTTAAAAACTCACAAAAACCTCAAACTCACTTAAAAAGCTATAATTCCGGAAATCTAGCAAGCAAAAATTAACCGTTTTACTTCAAAACATGATGTCTTAACCAATATAATGGTTACATTACCCACATAATATTTTAACTAAGTCACACAAACCATAATTAAATTTTTATCTCATCAATTTTCATTTAACCCAAAAACCTAGTTTACAAATAGCTTAATTAGAACTATTTAAATGTAACAATTAGAAAATTGACAACCAGATTTCACTTTGCATACTCTAAGATGTTATACTACACTTTCAAACCATAACCAATTTATAAAAACCCTAACTAGATTTTAAATTTCACATTTTTAACAATTTCTAAAAATCTAGTTTGCTAAAAAGGCTAAATTTGGACATTATACATCTAACAATTTACATATTAGCAACTATATTAGGTTTTCATTTCCTTAAGATGATAATCTACATTTTGCAACCATGATTACATGATAAGAACCCTAATTGCATTCAAAACCCTTTCACTTAAGATTATAAACTTGAATTTAAAGCCCTATTTAAACATCACAATAACCTAAATTGGAGGAATTAATCAACACATAACCAAAGGGTTAAGATTTTATACCAAAAATTTGTAGATCCCACTTGCAAACTAGCCTCCCAAATTAGCTTCCAAGCTCCAAGATCCATGCTTGAATGGTCAAGGAATAATGGGTAGGAGTTGGATTTGGGAAAATGCTTTGAAATTGTATGGATTTTGAAGCTTTTTTATGGATTTTTGAAGCAAAATGGAGTGAGAACTTGGGGAGGGTGGGCTGCTGTTAAGGATCAGTTTCGGCCAGATAATTGGGGGGGAGTGGGTGAGTGAGGAGAGAGAGTGAGGTGGGGAAAGTTGTTTCAAGTCAAAGTCAACTCAATTTATATCATTTTCTACTCTTTTCTTTTCTTTCTTTTCCTTTGAAAACCAAGTGGGGACAAGAGAGGGGGCTGCTGAATTCAGCCATGGGGGGGAGTAAGTGGGGGTGTGTGGGTGTGGGTACGGGTGTGGGATGATGAAAAATGATAAATTCAATACCCCAAATATCCATTTACGCTAAAAAAAGCCTTTTTTCTTCAATAATTTCTAAACCGTTTTGGCAAATGATTTCGTTCCAAAAAACCGCATGATAAAATTTTATTTAATGTTTTATGATGTACAAAATTTGTTTCAACTCATTCCAATTTGTTATTTTCCCTAATTAAATGTATTAGTGACGGCTTAAATAATAATAAAATAATATTTTTTTCAGAAAATTTGAAATTTCACCAGCGGCTCAATAAACACCAAATAATAGCAATTACATAGCTAGAATATACATATTTAATTTTTATAATAAGATATTTGTATTTTGACTTTTTACAGAAACCCCCATTATTTTACCGATTTTTTTCGAAATTTCACCGAAACGATTTTCAA
Organism: Agapanthus africanus; assembly: GCA_030015575.1. Classification (NCBI taxonomy): domain Eukaryota; kingdom Viridiplantae; phylum Streptophyta; class Magnoliopsida; order Asparagales; family Amaryllidaceae; genus Agapanthus; species Agapanthus africanus. The sequence continues at coordinate 566,392,679 of JASDDO010000024.1, forward strand.
AACGTTACACTGTTTGTATTATTCTTTTGGGGCACGACCTGGTTGCGGTCGATGTACCCGTTGTATGTATATTTTACTTTCTGTACTAGGATTGCCCCGCAGTGGGGTGCACGGATAGCCGGGTTCTGGAGGGCAACAAGCCCGCATCTCATGGCATTGGGACGGAGGGGGCTTCAGTCTGGAATTGGCGGGCTATTCGCCGCACTCGTAGGGGGTACAGGTTGACCCAGGAGGGATGCCCAAGTTACCGGATTCCGTGAAGTGCTGGGTGGTCCATTCACGGTGCTGAAGGGGGCTGCCTCGCTTCAGGTTTTGGCGGGTGACTTGCCGTGCCCGTAGGGGTCTAGGATTTCATTGCACAGGCTATCCACACGACCAGGGGAACGTCGGGTTTCAGTAGTGGCTCTGTGAAACCCGGGGATCCCAGATATCTGTATTGTTTTGTGATGCTGTACATTTCTGTGATGTTGCATTCTATTCACGCCTTGAGCGAAATATAATATATTGGTATATATATTAGTAGATGTTGTATATGTTTTTTCATCCGCGCTAGTCCAGTCCCCGCTCTGCCGTTAGTTAGCTAACCTAACGGGTGATGACGGGACCCAGTGGCGAATGCGGATGGCATATACGTACGTCAGTATATTTTCGTTCTTTGTGGTGTGATCAATTGATGGGACTGCATTGATTCGGATCAATGCAAGATAAACAAACCTAATCTGATGTTGTTGGAACACTTTTCAAAAAGCTGTTATTGCAAGGACGTTCACTTTTGTTTTGCATCGTGGTATTCATTTGGAATATCCTGCTCCTCAGTCGACGAGGCAAGGGCCGAGATCCCTTCACCGGGAGTGACCCCTTGGACAGGAGTTTGCGTCAGGGAAATAACTTCACTATAGCCGATTACTTTTGCTTTGCATCGTGGTATTCATTTGGAATATCCTGCACCCCATTCTACGGGGAAAGAGCCGAGATCCCTTCACCGGGAGTGACCTCTTTAGTAAAGGTTTTCGTCACTATATTTTCTAAAAAGCTATCCGTTCCTTCAACGATATCAAGTTCATTACGTTAAAGGTTTTCGCCAGAAACCATTCGTAGCCCTCCATCATTTCAGTTAAATATTCAGTAGTATTCAAGCTATGTATTTTGACCTCACGCCAAGGCATAGCGTCTGGTAGCTGCCGGGTATTTATCTGTTGCATAGATAGATGCGTTGGTTTGGGACAGTCGTACTACTAGTTTGGCCTACGTCAAGGGTATGTACGGGTGGGTTCAAATTAACCTGGACAATGATGGGTAGAACTTGACATGTGACTTATGATATTTTGACCTCACGCCAAGGTCATAAGAGCATGGGGTAAAAATCACATCGGGAGTTTCAAAAGAACTGAAACTTGCCAGATATGCGCATACCTTCTGGAGTGTGATACCGTGAGCGGATTCCGTCACGTTATCATGCAATGATAGTTGGATCCCGATTCCCACTGATGAGTTGGTTTACTCCTCGGGTGACCCCGACTAATTCTTCTTTCAGGTTTGGAGGAGAGTTTGAGGTACAGTGGGAGGTTTCCAGATTAGATAAATTGGTAACCATTCTGATCTTGGTTAGAATGCACGCTGAGTGTTTCTTTTCTCTCTCTCTCTGGCAGCGACCATTGACCCGACCCTAAGACTATGACTCAGTGACCAAGTTAACCGAACCTTCTTTACACTGGCTTTTGGATTGTCAGAGTTGCAGACCTCATTGCCACTCCTACTTTTACCCTTTTCTCCAGGACACCCCGTATTACTACGAACGTCCACTTCCATTGGACAAAACCATCGTATGGTTAGATACGAACTCGAAGGAATTCGAGGATGGTTTCCGGTTCTGGAGAAAACGGATAGGATTATTCAGTTGTCTTTTCCTTTTTGCCTCCTCTCAAGTTACGAGTACTCCTTAGTTTAGGAGATAGTACACCTATTACGCAAATTGGATAGTCTTCTTCCAAAATTTAGGCTGGTGCCGAACAGTGGGGAATGAAGAAAACCAATTAGCATAACGATGGTGTGCAGAAGGTATTAAGATTAAGACAAAGCAAGGGATTAGTAAGAGGGCAAAGTAAATTGCGACTGATATTCACGACCAAACCAAGTATTTCTTCGCCAATCCTAAATCACCTTTGTATTTCTCCAGGACACTCCGTATCACTACGAAGATCCACAGTTTATTGGATACTCCATCGTATGGTTATATACGAACTCGAAAGGAACTTGTTCCAGTTCGGGGATGGATTCTGGTCCAGGAGAAATAGGAATAAGGTTTATTCGGTTGTCTTTTATCTTCACCTTCTCTCGCATTGCGAGTGCTCCTAGGACTAGGACAGTACACCCATTATGCTTATTGGATAGTCTTCTTCCGAACCATAGGCTGGTGCCGAACGGTAGGGAAGGAAGAAAACCATTTGGCCTGAGGGGTGTGCAGAAGGTAATGACTAAAGACATATAAAGGGATTTGGAGAGGTGGCAAAGAATTATACGGTTATAGTTGTGAATCTGGATAATGGTAGAGGCATTACTAGGAATACCAGGATTTCCCATCGAAACATTTCAATGTTTCAGTTCAACTGTGTACTGTTAAAAGAAAACTGATTTCCTGATTAGACATTTGCTCCAGGGTATGTATTTACCAGGTTTGATTCTCACATCTGTATGGCTTTACAGATGATGAGTGGGAGTAAGTTATTGGGAATAGGGTGATCATCCTCATTATATCGGGATTCGTTGTAATCGATGATATTTGAGGAGATCATCTGGGCTGTTTGCAGGTCGGCAAATATTTGGTTTTGAATATCCGCTGTTGTGCACCAATTTCAAATTGATATATCTGTACGTCTATTTTCATAGAGTGAGATATACCTTTTGATATTATGTCGATGACATTTACCTATATCAGTGGATGGTTAGGTAAGGAGCATTTAAACAGCGGTGTAATTCTTCTTAACCATAAGTACAGTTTTCAACCTACGACACACAGTGAAAGAGTTGTTAGACTCAGCGGACTTATACAGAGTATTGTATGTTGTCCAGTGTCCATTAGGACAGAGGGGTTGGTCCTCATACTATATTCTGTTTACTTTTAACTTCTCTAGTTCTTAGACATGTGTTTCGTAGAAACACAGGGTCTAAGTTTTGAGGAGTTATAGGTATTTGAATAGAGTAGAGAACCAGGTGTAGTAAGTATCGGGATTCTTCAAAGTGATCGAAGATGTAGATACTTGTGTATGGTATTCAGTTGATAGTAATGATAAAGAGAACTTGCTTCTCTTTCAGGTTACTCATAATTGGAAGCATTCCTAAGTTGAGTAACGCTGATCGGCCCCCTTCCATTTAGTTGACATGCACTGGAAACAGCTGCATGATTTGAATCTGGCTCAATTAAAATCAATGCCTCTGTTCCTATATTGGATATAGAACAGTTCGTATCTTAACGATGTTAAGGTACGGGGAGTTGTCCGGCTTATGATTAAAACCAGACTCTGGATAACTCGAGGCACGTTTCTGTAATGGCTGTTTGTGGGTTGACCCAGGCTATGACGAGGGTTGACTTTCTACCATAAGAAAGATTAATAGTGATATTGTTCTTGACTCGCCACAGTTTTAAATGGATTTTTTCAAAATCAGTAGTGGGAGTATGGTAGAACTGGAAGTGATTCCAGAACCGCAAACGATTACTGAAGATTTGATAAGGAACCTAAAGATTCAATCTGTTTTGACATTCCATTGGCCACTCCGCAGATAAGGTGGGTAACTTCAGGCACCCGAGAGGTACTCCGGTAGCCTCAAGGACGGTGACAGGGAAGTTCTTGTTTACCCACACTTGCCATTGTTGTTGTTCCAGACTGCGAGACCCGGCAGGAGGATGAGTATAGCGTCGTTCTAAACTAGCTTTAGAAGTGCACGTCTATATGACTCTGCCAGAGGGTTGTCGTAGTCAGTGGGAGCAGCGGAAACATTGGTGGACATCAGGCTTATGTCTATTTATAGACTAAAGCAGATATAGCAGAGATAGATCATCTGTTTCTGATGTGACAGTCATAGGTTTGACGTCATCAGAATAGTGGATGGATCTGTTGAGAAGGTAGTAGGAAGTGATATTCCTATACTACGATCGGTTATATTTTGGTCGTCACACAGTGGTTTCTCCACATGGGACTTGGACATTATATCAGACATACTGGTTACTAGATCTATGGTTTTAGATCTAGATTTGGGTGGTTTCCCAATCAGGGTACTTTGACAGCATTCTAAGAGTATTTAGAATGGACGACTCCTGGCATGGTAGTGTACCTGCAGGTAATGGAGTCACCCTCTCTAAAGGTGTCTTATAGACTAAAGTAGAGAGGGATGTGCATGATTGGCAGATCACTTGCTTAGGCAATTGAGTCAATCATGAGATGTCAAGTACCACACCAGATATTGTTCTTGCACTAGATGCAATAAGTTGATATTGATCCAATCCTGGAGGAACAGTCGGAAGCAGTTTTAGAACATAAGTGAATGTTCTAGGGATATGATAACGGCTGCCTCCTTTAGGAGACGGTTATCACTCCAGGCTTCCAAGGTGACATGGACGACAAGGAGGTTGTCAGAGTTATAGTTTTCCCTCTGACGAGGGACAGTATTCTGGACAGGTGATCCAGGCAGATACTGAGGGAGGCATGGCGCAGGATACTGATTAAGTTCAGTTGACGATACAGTCGAAGAAGTTTGGATTTGGAGTTCATTTATGAGCTAGGTCCCATCAGACATCCAGACATTCCAAGACAGGTATTGCTCATTTCGGGATATGGCTTTCTCCGCGAACTTGAGATATAGAGAGACATAGAAAGAAACATCTAGGCGGATCCACTCACTGAGGCTATTCCTCGAACGCAAGAGTTTCGCAAACAGGCTTTATGAGACTGACTAGTAGAGGAGTTGGATGTTCGGTATCACACGGGCTGTGAGTATGCGACATCGCAATAATTAGCCTTGAGTGCTAGTGGGAGATTGTTGGAGATAATGCCCTCAGAGTCAATTATTGGATCACAGGCACGTGATTGCGATGATTGAGGGAGGACCTATCCCGGTAAGACAGTCTTACTCGAGATGATAGTATGCTATCTGGTTTATCTTTATCATCGTGTACTGCTTTAGGTGACCTGACAGGTCACTATTGCACGTTGATAGAGCCCCTAGGATTCTTGCTTGACCACCAGCAGTATGAGGGCGATCATATAAGTGGGAGCTGGGGTCTATAAGCACATCCTTAAAAGGTCCCTAGTCGTGGGAGTTTCGAGATAGGGCATCGATTCTCCAGAGTAGACTAGTGTGTACAGTTGAGACCCCGACGAGGGGCGGTGGCCGGTCTCACAAGCCACTGGTGTCAGTTGGTTCACCTAAGATGTATACAGGTGCTCATTGGGTTATGAGTACACCGGACAGGACTCACCGGGAACATGCTAGTTGGTCTTATACCTGACGTCAGATAGCAGTTCCCAGGTGACATGTATACAGGTTAGTTCATCGACCTTGGGATCGTCTTTTGTCTCGTGTGAGTTCCCACTGTGCTTTGATTACTACCCTACCACGGCTCAAAGGAGTCGTGCAAACAGGTTTTAGTTGGGTACAGTCCCGAGCCATATGGAGGCAGTGAGCGGATCTTCAGGGGTTCGTCTCTCCCGGTGTTTGGGGTGAGGTCGCGCTGTGTCTAGGAGAGCCATTACACGAAGTCCTTGGCCAAGGCAGGAGATTTACTGGTGGGTATTCTAGTAGTATCTCAGGGTGTTCTGGGCTACACTCCGACACGACTTGTACCGCTTTTGGGGGTCTGACTTTTACCAACCCCCTAGGCCCGACATGCGATGCTCATAGACGAACGGACCGGACTGTACGGATATTGTCACTGACAGGCTCAGTACGGTGTCAGGATGAGTTCGCTCATCGACGTCCCTTTTAGTCAATAGCTGGTGGCCCGTTACGTATTGGCTTATACCTCTGACGTGCTAGTGGTTAAATCCACAGCCATAGTATTGACGAGTCTTTAGAGTCCACCACACTTTCAGTTACTCAAGCTTTCGGGCGGAACGCTGTAGAGGCCGTATGGAGATATGGCAGGGTCCGATCAGATACGTGCGGTATTGCACGGATCAGGATCGGACGGTTTGTACTAGTGGCCGTATGGATATATGGCAGGGTTCGATCAGATACGTGCGGTATTGCACGGATCAGGATCGGACGAACATTACTAGCCGGCTTTGGTTTAAGCCGGATCCTAGTTTAGTACAGTGTAGATTTTGTCTCTTTGCATTTGTATCCGGACGGAATACAGATGCGGGTGTGTATGCACAGTATCGGGGTTTTCCTGTAATTTATTACGGGACCAGTTTTCTGGAGTTGCCAGTTTGCATTCCGATCCGGCCGGTTTTCCTTTGTTCTTTCCCGGCCGGACTTTTCCGATGGAGGGGGTTATTTCCAAGTTTGCAAATAACATTTTGTGGAGGGTTTATTTGTGAGATGAGAGATTATGATAGCATCTTTGATTCCCTCCATCACTTGCATTAAATGAGATTAGAAAGGGTATGGGTTTGATGTTCATTTGTTATGATAATGTTTTGTTTATGGTCATCTCTTCTCATCTCCTACCATCACCTCCCTCTTGGATTATGTTATCACTCCACCACCATTTCCCACTTGAATGGGCCGGCCACTTCTTTGAGTGAGGATGAGAGTGTTTCATTTTGAGTGTGGCAATTTTCCTTGATCTCATTTTATGCTAGAAAAATGCAAGCACCATTTTTCTTATCTTGATTCCTCCATCTATCAAATGGCAACATCCACTACCCCAAAGAGACAAAGCACTACACTTCCTACAGCACATCTTGGACATGTTGACTTGCCAGCTTCATGCCCGAATTGCCTCGGTATAGAGGCGGGAGCCCGTAAAAGAAACAGGCGATGTGGTGCCCTTCCGGCAAGGAGACGACGACCGGAGTTTCCGCGAGAGATCGGGACGATGACGAGAAGACCGGAGGACTCGGATCACTCGGTATATCTCTTCCCTATCTTGTTACTTTGCTAGAACTAGTTTAATGGCCCGATCCGGGGTTTAGTGCGCGGTGGTGCCGGTTTGCTAAGTTCGCAAAATTAAAGTTTATCACCGTTTCCGCATTTGGCCGTCGGATTGACGACCGGGGCGCCGCCGTGCACTTACAATTACAATACATCCACACATCTCTACATCGTCTACGACATCATGAGTAGCGGCCTTGATGCCCTAGTTGCTTCAGTTGAGGTAGGAGTTCGATGCACATCTCCTCGGGTGGATCATCTTGGATTTGAGGAGTCCGACGAGGAAGCAGCGATCCGATACGATCCATGGAGTCGACGACAAGATGGAGGACAACGAGGAATGAAGACCCGAAGGACCGGAATCATGAGGTATAAATTTCGGGACATTTAATTTACCTCACACTAAGTTTGCTAGTTTGGGTTTACAACCGATCCTGAAGTCCGAGTCCGTGTCGTGATCTCTTGTAAAATCGTTCTTCATATATTCCGCCTCCCTGCGAACTCGCGGGGTGTGCGACATGGACTTACAGTGGTATCAGAGCCTACTAAACCCATACTAGCTCATTAGAAAGTTATTAGAAAGTCGATCGTCGGAAAAACCGAAAACTATACATTTTGCACCCTCACGGTTTCTGTCGATTTTTAAACTGTTCTAAAAATTATTTCAAGGGCTTGAAAATTCTGTGCAGGGAATTCTAAGAACACAGAAGAAAAATGAGTCACCAACTCGTCACAACCACCGCAAAACCGCGGCGAATCAGTGGATTTGCCGCTGATCCGCGGAGGAGTTGTGGCCGAGTTGGCTCGTTCTTCTTTTGTTTGTCTTATTTTTGGGTGTATAGTTATTTTGAATATTTGGTTTCTACCCATATTGTTTTGGAGTGCTGATTTGAATTTGGGGTAGATATGGAAAACATATTTCGATCGAAATTCTAATGTACTTGGCTAATCGGGTTTTACCTGTATTGTTCATATGTGTTTTTAAAACTTCATCTAATTGCTATATGTCGGTTAGTTTGAAGTTGCACATATCTGTTCGTTTTTGTATATGGACTTTATTGGATGGTCATGGATGAATAGCCGGGGTTGTGAGATGAGTGTTTTTTTTTATCTTTCATACAATGTAATTATTGTAAATTGATGTAATATTATTTTGCGGGGCACATCCGGGTTGAGGTTGTAGCCACCGTTGTATTATTTCTTCTTACTGTTTTTTGCTCCTACGATAGACCCAAGGTTGGGTGCACAAACTACCGGGTTCTTTGAAATGCCGAGTGGCCTACACACTTTGTTGAGGGAGGTTGCTTCAATTCTGGAATTTGGCGGGTAGTTTGCCGCACCCGTAGGGGTCTGGGGTGGGGTTTGGCTATTCATCACGACCGTGGAATTCGTCTTTCGTTAAAGGCTTAAACGAAACACTATATTCCTAGTATATCTAATATGTTCATCTGTGATCTGGAATGCCTATTATTGCGTCAGACGAATGCCTATTATTATATATGTTATATAATAGATGTCGCTTATGTTTTGCATCCGCGCTAGTCCAGCCCCCGCTCTGGCGTTAGTTAAGTAACCTAACGGTGTTAGACGGGGCCCAGTGGCGAATGCGGATGGCATAAGTGGACGTTGTATTTTCGTCTTTTTCTGTAATGATAGGTGTAATTGATGGGACTGCATTAGATTAATGCAAAGCAAACAAAGAAACGCTGAATCGTTGGAACAAATTTTAAAACCACTTGGTTTTTCCAAAACAACAGACTTTTAAATGCGGTGCTTAAACCACTCCTTTTAAAAAGCTATTAGGTTACTTCGATTATATCAAGTTCACTACGTTCACGGTTTTGCCGAAACCAGTCATAGCCCTCCGTCATTTCAGTTGAATATTCAGTAGTATTCAAGCTATGTATGTTGGCCTTCGTCAAGCCATAGTGATTGGTAGCAGCTAGGCATTCATTTGTAGCATAGATATATGTGTTGGTTTGAGACAGTTGTACTGCTATTTTGGCCTTCGTCAAGGGTATGTACGGATGGGTTCAAATTAACCTGGATAATGACGGGCAGAACATGACATGTGAGTTATGATATGTTGGCCTTCATCAAGGTCATAAGAGCATGGGGCAAAAATCCACATTGGGAGTTTCTAAAGAAACTGAAACTTGATAGTGCTGCATACCATTTGGAGTGTGATAATTTTGGTAGGATTCCTTCGGCTTTATCACACAATGATATTTGAATCCCGATCCTACTGTGAGTATATGCTACTCCTCGGAAGATTTCTACACTAACACAATCAATGCTATAAACCAAGTAGGTGTCTAGAACGGTGTTAGCGGGGCTCTGCCTCTAGGGAAAAGTGGTTATGTAATTAAGGAACTTCGCGAAAGAGTTGGAAACCTCCCTCGAAGTACCAACACCAGCCTAGCCGAACGGTTAAGCAAGTATTGTAAAGTGAGATTAATCCTGACTAATTCTTCTTTTATGGTTTGAAGAGGGATTCGAGATACAGTGGGAGCCATCATGTTTAGATAAACTTAAAAACCAGTCTAAACTTGCAAGAGCATCATGCCGAGTGTATTCTTCTCTCGCTCCTAATTGCAGCAACCTAGTGACCAGATTATGTTACAATTAGATAATAACACGAGTGAGTTTTACTATAAAACTGGCAAAGGTTTGTCCAGATGTCCATTACCTATGACAAATTGGACCACCTCTTTACTACTCAGGCCACTGCCATCCCAGATCCAGTTTCCACCGTCATAGATGTTCATATCCGTAAGACATCGGAAAAAGATTGTGTGAATGCCAAGTGCCTCGTGTTGGTCTCAGTTGATGGAGTATACCAGAGGCAGCACGAGAGGATGTGCTTGGCTTCCAACTTCCTCCATAACAAATATTTATATGGAGAGCAATCTCGTATCGCAAGATATGAGACCTCGAACGAATTGCTTCAATCGAGCTTGGCTGTCGGGTCATCTATAGGGGACAACGTCCTTACGATGACTAGCTATATTGATTAACTCACAGACCTGGAGACCACGTTGGAGAACAAGTCATATAATGACTTAATTCTAGTGTCCCTACCTTCTACTTACTCCCATGAGAAGAAAGTTATACTTCCAGTTGAGGGCACCCTGAAGAAAACCAAGGAGACACACGCTCTGCTTATTGGAGAATCTTCCTCTTCTAGATTCAAGACGAAAGCCAAGGGTCGGAAGAAGAAGACCTCCGCAAAGCCGATAAACGGTGTCTGTAAGTAGAAGAAAAGGGAAAGGCAAAAGTTTCATGGCTAACAATAGTAAAGAGGGGATGTTCCTATTGTCTCGGGAAATGGCATTGGCAGAAGGGATGCAGGGCTTGGAAAGCCAGAATTCAGGATCCGAAGCATGTTGTGGCTTCGGCTTCGGGTGTGTTAGTATTTGAAAACTGTATGTCAATTAGCTCTACTTCCTGGGTACATGATACCGGATCAGGATCTCATTCTTTACAGACTTTGAGAAACCGTAGAGTTATCAGGGTAGGTGATATGATTCTCTGAGGTACTAACGGAATGAGCTTGGATGCTATATCCGTAGGGGAATATCATCTAGAATTGACAAATGAGCAATTATTGACTTTACGTAACCGTTTGTGTGTACCTAGTCCAGATTGTAAAGTCATATCTGTATCTTTACATTATAAAGAAGGATATGATTTACATATGTAAACGATGTAGTCCACATCTACCCAAATCAAAGTATTGATTGGATCAGGTACATTAGATAACGGTATGTGTTAGTGTATATGCCCTAGAGGCCATTACTGTATCATACTAGTTTGTATATTACTTGATGGAAGCTTGGGATATTCACAGTTGTATAGACAATCTTGCTCGAAATGGTAGTATGCTACTGGGTTTGTTTCTACTTTAATGTGTACATGTGTTTCTTTTAGCATATCGCCTATACACATTAGTGGAGCCCTTAGGATCTTTGCTTGATTACCAGCGTTGTGATGGCAGTCACACTTGTGGGGGCTGGGTAATCTATAAGCACATCCTTATACAGGTCCCTAGTCGTAGGACTATCGAGACAGGGCATCGATACTCTGGAGTAGACTAGCGTATACGCTTCTCATCCCAGCAGGGGAGATGGTCTGTCCCACAGCCGTCAGTACGTTGTACTTGAGATAGTATGCGGGTGTTCGTTAGGTTACCAGTACACTGGACAGGACTCGTCGGGAACTGTTGGTTAGTACTATACCTATCATCAGTTATCAGTTCCAGGTGACATGAGTACAGCTTAGTCCGCTGAGTTGACACTGTCACTTCGCCTTGAGTGTGTTCCCATTGTACAATGATTACTACCCTACCACGGCTCAAAGAAGTCGTGCAAATAGGTAGTAGTTGGTTGAAGTCCCGAAGCACTTGGAGGCGTGACGGTTAGATAGGATTCGTCTCTCCCGGTATTGGGGGTTGATATCGCGCTGTGTCTTGGAGAGCCATTACACAAAGTCCCTGGCTAGGGCAAGCTAGATATACTGGTAGGTTATCCAGTGTTGTCTCAGGGTGTTCTGGGATACACTCCGACACGACTTGTACCGCTATTAGGGGACTGACGTTTACCGCCCCCTAGGCCCGCCATGCGATATTCTCAGACGAACAGACCGGACTGTACGGAGATTTTCACATACAGGCTCAGTAGGAGTTCAGATGGGTTCACCTCATCAGTCTTCTTATCGACATCTACGTGGGGATCGTTACGTACAGCTAGTGCCGCTTGTGGTCTGTGGTTAAACCCACTGCCAGCGTAGTGTCGAGTCTTTAGAGTCTCACACAGAGGGTTATTCGTCTTTAGGTAAAACAGAGTAGAGGTCGCATGGTTTTGCGACGGGGTTCGTTCACATCCGTGCACTTGTGCACATTTGGTGTCCGGACAGTTATTACTAGCGGGCTTTGGTTTAAGCAAGATCCTAGTATATGTTTTGGGGTTAGTTTTATCTCATTGTATTCGTGTTCCTCGGAACACGGATGCGGGTGTGTATGCACAGTTGACTGAGGCTAAGGCAGAGGATTCTCATTAGGGTTTTGGTACGGGTGTGTATACACAGTTGACTGTTGTCTTTTTCCAAACCCTAATGAGAATGGGAAATATGGTTAATAATATTATTTAACAATTATTGTGCCATGGTTGAGTTGAATTCTTGACTTTTTTTGACTTGTTGACTTTAGTTGACCGGTTGACCAAAGTAGACTTGTTGACCATCATCATTTGTTTTCAAAGATGCTTCTTATTTTTTGCACAAGCATTTAATGAATGAAATGATAATGGTCATTCATCAACTCACTATCACAAATTGTTAATTATTATTATGGTTATCATTTTCTAAAATATGAGATCATGGTTGTAAAACTCATTCATTCTCACTTGCATCTTCTCTCTCATCCTTTGCTCTCCCTCTTCCTCTAGCTCAAGGCAAAAACCTCTCATATGTTGAGAACCATTTGCCTTGGAGATAAACACCAAAACTCATCTCTACTCATCCTAAGGTTGATGGTTTAGCAAACCTAATACTTTAGTTACCTCAAGTTCGAGGAAGGAGCTCAAGGTAGAGGCCCTCGGGTGGATCATTCTTCGGCAAGAGAAGGCGACGAGGTGAACCATCCAACCCACTCCAAGGAGAAGAAGAGAAGGTGTTCAAAACTAGGTATAACCCCTTAACCGAGTAGGTAAAGCTCGTAGTTGTTACTAATGTGATGTTTAGCAAAGATCCGGGTTTTCTAGTCCATGTTACCATAAACCCTAAAAAAATCGTTTTTCACCGTTTCGGCATCCCCGAAAGAACCGGAATGGGTAACGTGGACTTACAGTGATATCAGAACCTACCTAAACACACACTAGCATGTTAGCAAAGTATCTAGAATTTTGATCGGACAAAAGAACCGCAAAACACGTCAAAATTATCAACTTTCTGCCGATTTTTATTTCTGCTCAAAAAATAATAAATCATGTACTAAAAATCGGCTCAGGGTTTTTAAAGAACACCCAAGAAAAACGATCCAGCGAGTCGGCCAACTCACCGTGGAACCGCGGCAAGAGCATGCTCTTGCCGCGGATCCACGGCCGAGTTGACTCGGCCATGGGTCGTTTCTCCTGTAGTGTTCTTATATTGGTGTTTTGGGATTTTTAGGATGGTTTGTTTCTGTTAGTGTTTATGCCCTAGAAGGCCATTACTGTATCATACTAGCTTGTATATTACTTAATGGAAGCTTGGGATATTCACATGTATATAACAGTCTTGCTAAACATGGTAGTATGCTACTTGGTTTTTCTATCTTAATATGTGAATGTACGTATTGATAGAGCTCTTAGGATCTTGCTTGTCTACCAGCGTTGTGATGGCAGTCACACTAGTGGGGGCTGGGTAGTCTACAAGCACATCCTTATTCAGGTCCCTGGTCGTTGGATTATTGAGACAGAGCATCGATACTCCGGAGTAGACTGGTGTGTACGCTTCTCATCCCAGTTGGGGAGATGGTCTGTCCCACAGCCGTCAGTACGTTGTACTGGAGATAGTATGCAGGTGCTCGTTAGGTTACGGGTACACCGGACAGGACTCACGGGGAACTGTTGGTTGGTTTGATACCAGTCGTCAGTGAGCAGTTCCCAGGTGACATGAGTACAGCATAGTCCGCAGACTTGACACTGCTGCTTCGCCTCGAGTGTGTCCCACTGTTCTTAGATTGCTACCCTACCACGGCTCAAAGGAGTCGTGCAAACAGGTAGCAGTTGGGTACAGTCCCGAGCACTTGGAGGCAGTGGCGGTTAGACAGGATTCGTCCCTCCCGGTATTGGGAGTAGATATCGCGCTGTGTCAGAGAGCCATTACGCAAAGTCCCTGGCCAGGGCAAGCGAGATTTACTGGTAGGTTCCAGTAGTTTCTCAGGGTGTAATGGGCTTCCCTCCGACACGACTTATACCGCTATTAGGGGACTGACGCTTGCCGCCCCCCTAGGCCCGATATGCGATAGTCTTGGACGAACGGACCGGACTGTATGGAGATTGTCACATCAGACTCAGTAGGAGTTCGGATGGGTTTCCTCATCGGCCTTCTTATCGACAACTACCTGGGGACCGTTACGTACAGCTAGTGCCGCTTGCGATCTGTGGTTAAACCTACTGCCAGCGTAGTAGTCGAGTCTCTAGAGTCCCACACAGAGAGTTTCCTACTCCAGGCGAAACGATATAGAGGTTGCATGGTTTTGCGACAAAGGGTTCGGACGCATACGTGCGTTTACGTACGTACGACTTTCGGACAGTTTTTACCAGTCGGCTTTGGTTTAAGCCAGTTACTGGTATCCGGTTATTGGATTTTTACAGTCTAAAGTTTTTCCGTATTTTTGAGGATCGGAGGGGCGTTCTCGTAATTGTGCGAGAAGCTTCTAGAAGATGTGACTAAGGAGGTTACTTTGGATAAGATTTGTGAGTCATGAGGGTGATTCATCATTATCATTATTGCACCATAAATGATAATGACACATGCTTAATGAATCACCACTTAGCATTTATGAAGCATGCTTATTCATCACATTTATTCATTTATTCTTTAAATGAGAATGCTTCATAATATATTATGATACTCACAATCTCATCTCATTATCATTATCATCTTCTCTCTCCTCAAGCTCTCATCTTCAAACCCTAATCCTTACACCTCATGAGTTGAGATCAAAGGATTAGAAAGACTAATCAATCCATAACCATCACTCTATTTCATTCTAGCTTCTTTGATTAGCAATCCAAGAAGGTTAGTTGCCTCAAGTTTAGAGGCTAAGCTTGGAGTTTTGCTCTCGGGTGGATCGTCTACTACCTAGAGAAGGCCGAGGAGAACAAGGAGATCGTAAAGACGAAGGACTAGTTTCGATAGGTATAATCCCTAAGCATAGTAGTTTAGTATAACTATATGTTTAGTTAGTTATCGTTTAGCTTCGATTTAAGCGGTTAGTCGATGTTCGTTCACTAAACAAGATCGTTTTTGAAATTTCCGCCTCCCCACAAGTACTGGGGTGTAGTAGATCGACTTACAGTGGTATCAGAGCCTCGCTAAACAATAAATAACTTAATTGCAAATTTGTACGAATTTCGAACGGAAAAACGAAGCCGGAAAACCCTAAATCTGTAAAGTTTCTGTCGAACTTAAAATGATGTCCAAAAATTTTTCAGGTAAGTGCAGAAAGCTTGATATGAACACAGAAGAACACACAAAAATTTTGGGGCCATGAATCGTCTACGGAGCCGCGGATCCGCGGCGCATAGCACTGTTGCCGCCGCGGAACCGCCGCCGTTTTGACGATTCAGGGATCCATTTTTGTTGTGGTGGTTCTCTGTGGTATTTGGGGTTTTCTGGAATATTTAATATTTGCTCAGGTTTCAGTTTAACAGAGCAGTTTTTGGAGCAATATTAATGTTTTTTAATCGATCGAAATTGTACAGTATTTGCATGTTGGATTATATCTGTGATTGTTTAATGTGTTCGTAAACCTCCCCTAACTGCTAGTATGTCGGTTGGCAGGGGGTTGCACATTTCTGTAATGGTTATATCTGTTTGTGCATATAAACTGTATTGGACTGTTGTGGTGTATAGCCGGGGTTTGCAATGGGTTATTGTTTAATTCATTTGTTGTAAATGTAATTTGTTGTAATATTATTTTTTGCGGGGCACATCCAGGTTGCGGTTGTAGCCACCGTTGTATTATTTCATTTTACTGTTTTTGCTCCTAGGACTGACCCAAGGTGGGGTACACAAACTGCCGGGCGGGTAGTTTGCCGTACCCGTAGGGGTCGAGGGTGGGGTAACGGCTATTCATCACAACTGTGTAATCTGTCTTTTCTTGCAGGCTCAAAAGAAATACAGATTGCTTGCAAATCCAATATTGTTTATCTGTGTTCTGGAATGAATATCATTGCGTCAGACGAATGTAAAATATCTATATTTATTGTAGCTATTTAGACGTCACTTATGTTTTACACCCGCGCTAGCCCAGCCCCCGCTCTGTCGTTAGTTAAGAAACCTAACGGGTGATGACGGGACCCCGTGGCGAATGCGGATGGCATAAGAGGACGTTGTATTTTCGTTGTTTTCTACAATGATAGGTTAATGATGGGACGCATTATCTATAATGCAAAGAAAAACAAACCAAAGTTTAAATCGTTGGAACAATTTAAAAGAAACCACTCGGTTATTTTTAAAACAGATATTTTTAAATGCGGAGCTTTAACCACTCCTTTTAAAAGCTATCAGGTTCCTTCGGTTATATCAAGTTCACTACGTTCACGGTTTCGCCAAAACCATTCGTAGCCCTCCGTCATTTCATTTGGGTATTCAGTAGTATTCAAGCTATGCATTTTGGCCAAAGTCAAGGCATAGTGTTTGGTAGCTGCTGGGTTTTCATTTGTTGCATAAGATAGATGAGTTGGTTTGGGACAGTCGTATTACCATTTGACCAAAGTCAGGGGTATATACGGATGGGTTCAAATTGACAAGATAATGACGGGTAGAACTTGACATGTGACTTATGACATTTTGACCAAAGCCAAGGTCATAAGAGCATGGGGCAAAAACATATATCGGGAATTTCTAAAGAAACTGAAATTTGCAAAGAGATGCATACCATTTGGAGTTTGATGAATGTTGGTAGGATTCCTTCAACATTATCATACGATGATATTTGGATCCCGATCCTACTGTGAGTATATGCTACTTATCAGGATATTCGTCACTTAACGATCAATACTATAAACCTAGTAGGTGTCCAGAAAGGTGTCAGCGGGGTTACGCCCCCAGAGAAAAGAGGTTATTTAATTAAGGAACTTCGCGAAAGCGTTGGAAAACCTCCCTCGAAGTATCGACACTGGCCTGGCTGAACGGTTAAGCAAGTATTGTACGGTGAGAATAGTCCTGGCTAATTCTTCTTTTATGGTTTGAGGAAGGATTCGAGAAACAATGGGAGCCATCCAGTTTAGATAAACTAAAAACCACTCTAAACTTGCAAGAGCATCATGCTAAAGAGTTTTCTTCTCTCTCTCCTAATTGCAGCGACCCTGAAAATGACTGGACTTAAGTTACTTTTAGAAAAAAATATACTGACGGGGCCAAACTATAAAGATTGGCTGCGGAATGTCAAAATGGCTTTGACCTATGACAAACTGGGGTACGTCCTCACCGCTACGGCACCTGCTATCCCTGGTCCCAAATCCAGCAATGCGGATAAGGAAATCCGCAAAACCTGGGATTTAGATTGCGCGAGAGCCAAGTGCGACGTGCTTGCCTCTATGGACAATGAACATCAGAGGAGGCACGAGGATATGTCCCTGGATGGCATATTTCTCCATACAAAGGAACTTTATGTAGAGCAATCTCGTATAGCAAGATACGAGACCTCTAAGAACTTGTTTCGAGCGATGTTGGCTGTCGGGTCATCGGTAGGTGAACATGTCCTACAGATGATCGGCTATATTGAAGAGCTCGCAGACCTTGGGACGACTTTGGATAATGAGCTCTATACAGACCTTATTCTCCAGTCCCTTCCTCCCACCTACGCCCAGTTTATCCTCAACTTCAATCTTCAAGGAAAAGAAGTTGAACTTGCGGAACTCCTGAACATGTTAAGGAGTGCAGAGGGCACCTTGAAGAAAGCAAGGGAAACACCCGCTATGTTTGTTGGCGGTGCATCTTCTTCCGGGTCCAAGGCTAGGGCCAAAGGAAGGAAGAAGAAGGCCGCACCCAAACCTAGAGGAGGTGTTAGTAAGGTGGGAAAGAAGGGAAAGAAAAAGATAGCAGTACCGATAGTTGGCCCGGATGAGTGCTTCCATTGTCACAGGAAAGGGCACTGGAAGAAGGATTGCAAGGCGTGGAACGCCAAGAACCAGGAACCGAAGCAAGCTGTGGCTTCGACTTCAGGTGTGTTTGTAATTGAGAATTGTCTGTCGATCAACTCTACTTCCTGGGTATTGGATACAGGATCAGGATCTCATATTTGCAATTCATTGCAGGCACTGAGAAACCGTAGAGTGCTGAAGGAAGGTGATATGATCCTCAGGGTTGCTAACGGAGCTAGCGTGGGAGCTGCGTCCGTCGGGGATTATCACCTAGGATTGACGAGTGGACATATTTTGGTTTTACATAACTGTTATTTTGTACCAAGCTTAACGTGTAATATCATATCAGTTTCCTTGTTGTCAAATAAAGGTTATGATTTCACGTTTGTAAGAGATGCTGTTAACATCCACCTTAATCATGGTTTGATTGGGTCCGGTGCTCTAAATAACGGCATATATGTTTTAAACCAACTCCAAATTTTCAATGTCCAGAACACACTAAAAAGAAAGTCTCCAGATTTAAATAAAGCTTTCTTATGGCATTGTAGACTGGGTCACATCAATGAGAGAAGGTTGACTAAGTTGCATAGAGAAGGATATTTGGACACGTTCGAATATCAATCCTATGACACTTGTCAATCTTGTCTCAAAGGAAAGATGACAAAGACTCCATTTACTGGACAAGGAGTAAGAGCGAGCGAGCTCTTAGGACTCATACACAGTGATGTATGCGGTCCAATGTCTACACATGCGAGAGGTGGTTTTTCCTATTTCATTACTTTCACGGATGATTACTCAAGATACGGATTCATTTATCTGATGAAACATAAATCCGAGACTTTTGAGAAATTCCAAGAGTATAAGAATGAAGTAGAAAACCAAACCGGCAAAAGTATTAAGACACTAAGATCTGATCGAGGTGGAGAATACTTAAGTGCCGAGTTCCTAGGTTACCTAAAAGAGAAAGGAATTCTCTCTCAGCTTACTCCTCCATACACTCCACAGCATAACGGTGTATCGGAGAGACGGAATCGAACCCTATTGGATATGGTACGATCCATGATGAGTAATGCTGAGTTACCGCGATCTTTCTGGGGTTATGCGCTAGAATCAGCGGCATATCTTTTGAACAGGGCTCCTACCAAGACTGTGCCTACCACTCCATATCAGATGTGGACTGGGAAGAAACCCCATCTTCAACATATAAAGATTTGGGGATGTCCAGCTTTTGTTAAAAAGCAGCATGTGGACAAGCTCGAGGCACGATCAGTAAAATGTATGTTTGTGGGATATCCAAAGAACTCCAAGGGATATTATTTCTATTACGCAGAGGAACAAAAGGTTTTTGTTTCTCGTAATGCCCATTTTCTGGAAAATCAGTTTTTAGAAAAAGAAATAAGTGGGAGCGAAATAGAACTGGAAGAAATTCCAGAACCACAAACTGCTACTGAAAGTTTGGTAGAACCAGAGGTTCAAGAAGAACAGAACATTCCCGCACCCCTCCGCAGGAGTAGTAGGCCGTCTCATCCGCCTGAGAGATACTACGGTTTTCTCATAAACGGGGATAGAGAGGATTGCATCATAGATGATGATGAACCTACTGACTTCCAGCAGGCCATCCAGAGCGGCGACTCGGTACGATGGCTAGATGCAATGCGGACCGAGATGGAGTCCATGTACACCAACAAAGTATGGACTTTGGACTTTGCTCCAGATGGGGTAAAACCCATAGGATGCAAATGGATCTTCAAGAAAAAGATTGGTGTAGATGGACAGGTGGAAACCTATAAGGCTAGACTTGTTGCAAAGGGTTTTAGTCAAAGACCTGGTTTGGACTATGACGAAACCTTTTCTCCAGTGGCTATGCTCAAATCCATTCGGGTCCTTCTTGCTATTGCTGCCTTCCATGATTATGAAATCTGGCAGATGGACGTAAAGACGGCTTTTCTGAATGGAAATTTAGAAGAGAGCGTCTATATGGATCAGCCAGAGGGTTTCAATCAGAGTAGGAGCAGCGGGAAAGTATGCAAGCTGCTTAAGTCTATTTATGGACTAAAGCAGGCATCGCGGAGTTGGAACATCTGTTTTGATGAGACAGTCAAAGAATATGACTTTATCAAAAATCCAGATGAACCGTGCATTTATAGTAAAGTTGTGGCCAGAAGTGTCGTATTCCTCGTCTTGTACGTGGATGACATTCTATTGATAGGAAATGACATTCCTATGCTACAATCTGTCAAAGGATTCTTGTCACACAGGTTCTCCATGAAAGACCTGGGTGATGCCTCGTACATTCTGGGGATCCGGATCTATCGTGATAGATCTAAGAGGATGTTGGGACTTTCGCAGTCCAGGTATATCGACACTGTACTGAAAAGATTCAGTATGGAAGATTCTAAGCGCGGTAACCTACCGGCTTGTCACGGAATCACCCTCTCCAAAGAGATGTCTCCCAAGACTGATTTGGAAAGGGAACGCATGTCTATTATACCCTACGCTTCTGCGGTAGGCTCTATAATGTATGCGATGTTGTGTACCAGACCAGATGTAGCTTACGCACTGAGCGTGGTAAGCCGGTATCAGTCAGACCCAGGGGAGAAACACTGGATAGCAGTAAAGAACATTCTCAAGTACCTAAGGAGGACTAAGGAGATGTTCTTGGTTTACGGCGGAAAAGACCTCAGGTTGGAGGCCTTTGCTGATTCCGGCTTCCAGAGTGATAAGGACGATTCCAAGTCCATGTCGGGTTATGTCTTTACCCTCAATGGAGGGGCGGTGTGCTAGAAGAGCTCCAAGCAGGACACCGTTGCTGACTCGACGATGGAAGCGGAGTATATAGCTGCTTGCGATGCCGCAAAAGAAGCAGTCTGGATGAAGAAGTTCCTAACAGAACTTCAGGTGGTTCCTACCATAGTTGATCCAATACCTCTGTATTGCGACAACAACGGAGCTATAGCTTTAGCGAAGGAACCAAGGTCCCATCAGAAGTCCAGACACATCATGAGGCGGTATCACCTGATCAGGGAGATCATTGATCGTCAGGAGATCGAGGTTCGGAGAGTTGCTTCTGAAGAGAACATTGCTGATCCATTCACGAAGGCCCTACCTCAGATTCAGTTCGAGAGGCTACTCGAGATCATCGGTTTACGATATGCCAGTACATGGCCCTAGTGCAAGTAGGAGATTGTTAGTGTTTATGCCCTAGAAGGCCATTACTGTATCATACTAGCTTGTATATTACTTAATGGAAGCTTGGGATATTCACATGTATATAACAGTCTTGCTAAACATGGTAGTATGCTACTTGGTTTTTCTATCTTAATATGTGAGTGTACGTATTGATAGAGCTCTTAGGATCTTGCTTGTCTACCAGCGTTGTGATGGCAGTCACACTAGTGGGGGCTGGGTAGTCTACAAGCACATCCTTATTCAGGTCCCTGGTCGTTGGATTATCGAGACAGAGCATCGATACTCCGGAGTAGACTGGTGTGTACGCTTCTCATCCCAGTTGGGGAGATGGTCTGTCCCACAGCCGTTAGTACGTCGTACTGGAGATAGTATGCAGGTGATCGTTAGGTTACGGGTACACCGGACAGGACTAACGGGGAACTGTTGGTTGGTTTGATACCAGTCGTCAGTGAGCAGTTCCCAGGTGACATGAGTACAGCATAGTCCGCAGACTTGACACTGCTGCTTCGCCTCGAGTGTGTCCCACTGTTCTTAGATTGCTACCCTACCACGGCTCAAAGGAGTCGTGCAAACAGGTAGCAGTTGGGTGCAGTCCCGAGCACTTGGAGGCAGTGGCGGTTAGACAGGATTCGTCCCTCCCGGTATTGGGAGTAGATATCGCGCTGTGTCAGAGAGCCATTACGCAAAGTCCCTGGCCAGGGCAAGCAAGATTTACTGGTAGGTTCCAGTAGTTTCTCAGGGTGTAATGGGCTTCCCTCCGACACGACTTATACCGCTATTAGGGGACTGACGCTTGCCGCCCCCCTAGGCCCGATATGCGATAGTCTTGGACGAACGGACCGGACTGTATGGAGATTGTCACATCAGACTCAGTAGGAGTTCGGATGGGTTTCCTCATCGGCCTTCTTATCGACAACTACCTGGGGACCGTTACGTACAGCTAGTGCCGCTTGCGGTCTGTGGTTAAACCCACTGCCAGCGTAGTAGTCGAGTCTCTAGAGTCCCACACAGAGAGTTTCCTACTCCAGGAGAAACGATATAGAGGTTGCATGGTTTTGCGACAAAGGGTTCGGACGCATACGTGCGTTTACGCACGTACGACTTTCGGACAGTTTTTACCAGTCGGCTTTGGTTTAAGCCAGTTACTGGTATCCGGTTATTGGATTTTTACAGTCTAAAGTTTTTCCGTATTTTTGCGGATCGGAGGGGCGTTCTCGTAATTGTGCGAGAAGCTTCTAGAAGATGTGACTAAGGAGGTTACTTTGGATAAGATTTGTGAGTCATGAGGGTGATTCATCATTATCATTATTGCACCATAAATGATAATGACACATGCTTAATGAATCACCACTTAGCATTTATGAAGCATGCTTATTCATCACATTTATTCATTTATTCTTTAAATGAGAATGCTTCATAATATATTATGATACTCACAATCTCATCTCATTATCATTATCATCTTCTCTCTCCTCAAGCTCTCATCTTCAAACCCTAATCCTTACACCTCATGAGTTGAGATCAAAGGATTAGAAAGACTAATCAATCCATAACCATCACTCTATTTCATTCTAGCTTCTTTGATTAGCAATCCAAGAAGGTTAGTTGCCTCAAGTTTAGAGGCTAAGCTTGGAGTTTTGCTCTCGGGTGGATCGTCTACTACCTAGAGAAGGCCGAGGAGAACAAGGAGATCGTAAAGACGAAGGACTAGTTTCGATAGGTATAATCCCTAAGCATAGTAGTTTAGTATAACTATATGTTTAGTTAGTTATCGTTTAGCTTCGATTTAAGCGGTTAGTCGATGTTCGTTCACTAAACAAGATCGTTTTTGAAATTTCCGCCTCCCCACAAGTACTGGGGTGTAGTACATCGACTTACAGTTTCTGCCCAGATTTTCCAGAGAACATATTTGTTTTTGGGGTGGTTACAAATCCGTATTTTGATCTAACTTCTCTAGACTTTGGCTAATGGGTTATATCTGTGATGTGATATATGTATTGAACGTCTGTTAATCACTATAGGTCGATTAGTGGGGGTTATACATATCTGTGATCTGTAATGTTGATGGTTTGTTTGTATGAATTTGTTGGATTGTCGCGGATGAATAGCCGGGGGATTGTGAGATGAGGGTTTTCTTTATCTTTCAATTCATGTAATATGTAAATTGATGTAATATTATTTGTATGGCCGCACATCCGGGATGAGGTTGTAGCCGCCATTGTATAATTTCTTTTACAGTTTTTGCTCCTAGGATAGACCCAAGGTGGGGTGCATAAACTACCGGGTACCTCGAAGTGCTGAGTGGCCTACTCACGTTGTTGAGGGAGGTTGCTTCGCTTCGGGTACTTGGAGTGTAGTTTGCCGCACCCGTAGGGGTCTAGGGTGGGGTATTGGCCATTCATCGCGACCGTGTAATCCGCTTTTCGTTGCAGGCTCGAAGGAAACGCGGATTCCTAATATATCCAATGTGTTCATCTGTGATCTGGAATGGCTATCATTGCATCTGACGAATGTATATATCTATATATGATATCTATTTGGGCGTTGCTTATGTTTTGCATCCGCGCTAGTCCAGCCCCCGCGCTGTCGTTAGTTAAGTAACCTAACGGGTGATGACGGGACCCCGTGGCGAATGCTGATGGCATAAGCGTACGTCATATTTTCGTTGTTTTCTGCAATGGTAGGATTCATTGGTGGGACGCATTAAATCAATGCATGAAAATAAACCAAAGTTAAAGTCGTTGGAACAATTTCAAAACCACTCGGTTTCTTCTCAAAACAACTTTTAAACGCGGAGCTTAAACCACTCCTTTTAAAAGCTATCTCGTTCCTTCGATTATATCAAGTTCATTACGTTCACGGTTTCGCCAAAACTATTCGTAGCCCTCCGTCATTTCATATGGATAGTCAATAGTATTCAAGCTGTGTTTGTTGGCCAAAGTCAAGGCACAGTGATTGGTAGCTATTGGGTGTTCATATGCAGTATAGATAGATGCGTTGGTTTGGGACAGTCGTACTGCCTTGTTGGCCAAAGTCAAGGGTAGGTACGGGTGGGTTCAAATTAACCTGGAGAATAACGGGTAGAACTTGACATGTGACTTATGATTTGTTGGCCAAAGTCAAGGTCATAAGAGCATGGGGCAAAAATTCACATCGGGAGTTTCTAAAGAAACTGAAACTTGCTAACGTTGCATACCATTTGGAGTGTGATGATTCTGGTAGGATTCCTTCAGTTTTGCCACACGATGATATTTGGATCCCGATCCTACTGTGAGTATATGCTACTCCTCGGAAACTTTCTCACTTAACAGTCAATGCTATAAACCAAGTAGATGTCTAGAAATGTGTTAGTGGGGCTACGCCCACTGGGAAAAGAGGTTATTTAATTAAGGAACTTCGCGAAAGCGTTGGAAAACCTCCCTCGAAGTACCAACACTGGCCTGGCTGAACGGTTAAGCAAGTATTGTACGGTGAGATTGATCCCGACTAATTCTTCCTTTTTTGGTTTGAGGAGGGATTCGAGAGACAGTGGGAGCCATCCAGTTTAGACAAACTAAAAACCACTCTAAACTTGCAAGAGCATCATGCTAAAAGTGCTTCTTCTCTCTCTCCTAATTGCAGCGACCAAGTCTCATGACCGGACTTAAGTTACTACTAGATAAAACACAGGGCCAAACTACAAAGATTGGCTCAGGAAAGTCGAAATGGCAATCACTTATGACAAGTTGGGGTATCTCCTTACCACCAAAGCTCCCCCTGCCCCAGGTCCCAAAACCAGCGTCGCGGATAAGAAAATCCATAAGACCTGGGAGATCGACTGCGCGAAGGCCAAGTGCCTCGTGCTTTCCTCTATGGACAATGAACATCAGAGGAGGCATGAGAATATGGACCTGGAATCCATATTTCTTCATACAAAAGAACTGTATGGAGAGCAATCCCGTATCGCCAGATACGAAGTCTCGAAAAAGTTGTTTTTGGCAAGATTGGCCATCGGATCATCCGTAGCAGAACACGTGCTTAAGATGATTGGCTTCATTGAGAAGCTCACGGACCTTGGGACCACGTTAGAGAACGAGATCTACACGGACCTGATTCTCCAGTCCCTTCCTTCCACTTACGCCCAGTTTATCCTGAACTTCAACTTGCCTGAAAAGGAAGTTGAACTTTCAGAACTCCTCAACATGTTGAGGAGTGCAATGGGCACCCTACAGAAAGGTAGGGAAACATCCACTTTGTTTGTAGGAGGATCTTCCTCTTCTAGGTCTATGGCGAAAACCAAGGGAAAGAAGAAGAAAACCCCCACAAAACCAAGGGGCGGTGTTAGTAAAGTGGAATCGAAGGG
Organism: Agapanthus africanus; assembly: GCA_030015575.1. Taxonomy (NCBI): domain Eukaryota; kingdom Viridiplantae; phylum Streptophyta; class Magnoliopsida; order Asparagales; family Amaryllidaceae; genus Agapanthus; species Agapanthus africanus. Next base: position 566,418,155 of record JASDDO010000024.1, read on the forward strand.
AAAAGCAAAGGCAGCAAAGGTAGCGGGAAAGCTTGTGGGAAAAGAAGAGTGCTTTTACTGTTACAAGAGTGGACGCTGGAAAAAGGATTGCAGGGCTTGGAAGGCCAGAAACCAGGACCCGAAGCAAGTTGCGGCTTCGGCTTCAGGTGTGTATGTTATTGAAAACTGTCTATCAATAAACTCTACTTCCTGGGTATTGGATACCGGATCAGGATCTCTTATCTGTAATTCATTGCAGGCACTGAGAAACCGTAGGGTTTTGAAGGCAGGTGATATGACCGTCAGAGTTGCAAACGGAGCTGGCATGGATGCTGAGTCCGTGGGGGACTATCACTTGGGATTGTCAGATGGACACGTTTTGGTTTTGCGTAATTGTTATTTTGTACCCAATGCAACTTGTAATATCATTTCTGTATCTTTAATATCTAAAGAAGGTTATGAATTTGCATTTGTAAGCAATGTTGTAAACATTCACCTTAATCAAGTTCTGATTGGGTCAAGTACATTAAGCAATGGTATATACGTATTAAACCAACCACAGATTTTCAATGTCCGGAATACACACAAAAGAAAGTCTCCAGAAATCAATCATGCTTTCTTATGGCATTGTAGACTGGGTCACATCAATGAGAGAAGGTTGACGAAGTTACATACAGAAGGATATTTGGATCCGTTCGAATATCAATCGTATGCAACTTATCAATCCTGTCTCAAGGGAAAAAAGACAAAGACTCCGTTCACTGGACACGGAGTAAGAGGGAGCGAGCTCTTGGGACTCATACACAGCGATGTGTGCGGTCCAATGTCTACGCATGCGCGAAGCGGTTATTCTTACTTCATTACTTCTACGGATGACTTTTCAAGGTACGGATATGTCTTCTTAATGAAACATAAATCCGAAGCCTTTGGAAAATTCTAGGAATATAAGAATGAAGTAGAAAAACAAACAGGCAAAAGTATCAAGACACTGAGATCTGATCGAGGTGGTGAATACTTGAGTGCCGAGTTCCTGGATTACTTAAAAGAGAATGGAATTCTCTCTCAGCTTACTCCTCCATAACTCCACAACATAACGGTGTATCGGAGAGACGAAACCGAACCCTATTGGATATGGTACGTTCCATGATGAGTAACGCTGAGTTACCGCGATCATTCTGGGGATATGCGCTAGAATCAGCTGCATACCTTTTGAACCGAGTTCCAACTAAGACTGTGCCTACACGCCATATCAGATGTGGTATGGGAAGAAACCCTATCTTAAGCACATTAAGACATGGGGATGTCCAGCTTTTGTCAAAAAGCAGCATGCGGACAAACTCGAGGCACGCTCAGTACAGTGCAAGCTTGTGGGATATCCAAAGAACTCCAAGAGATATTTCTTCTATTGCGAAGAGGAACAAAATGTTTTTGTTTCTCGTCATGCCCACTTCTTGGAAACTGAGTTTTTGGAAAATCAGATAAGTGGGAACGCAATAGAACTGGAAGAAATTCCAGAACCACGAACTATTACTGAAAGCTTAGTAGAACCAGAGGGTTCGAAAGATCAGGACATTCCTAGGCCGCTCCGCAGGAGTAGTAGGCAGTCTCATCCGCCCGAGAGATACTACGGTTTTCTCATAGACGAGGATCGAGAGGATTGCATCATTGATAGTGATGAGCCGACTAGCTTCCAGCAGGCCATTCAGAGCGTTGACTCGGTAAAATGGCTGGATGCAATGCAGACCGAAATGGAGTCCATGTACACCAACAAAGTATGGACGTTGGACGTTGCTCGAGATGGGGTAAAAACCGTAGGATGCAAGTGGATCTTCAAAAGGAAGATTGGTGTAGATGGACAGGTTGAGACCTATAAGGCTAGACTTGTTGCAAAGGGTTTTCGTCAAAGACCTGGTTTGGACTATGACGAAACCTTTTCTCCAGTGGCTATGCTGAAATCCATTCGGATCCTTCTTGCTATTGCTGCCTTCCACGATTATGAGATTTGGCAGATGGAAGTAAAGACCGCTTTTCTAAATGGAAATTTAGTGGAGTGTGTCTATATGGACCAGCCAGAGGGTTTCATTCAGAGTGGGAGCAGCGGAAAGGTGTGCAAGTTGCTTAAGTCCATCTATGGACTAAAGCAGGCATCGCGGAGTTGGAACATCTGTTTTGATGAGACGGTCAAAGAATTTGGCTTTATCAAAAATCCAGATGAACCATGCATCTATAGTAGATTTGTAGCAAGAACTGTCGTATTCCTCGTTTTATGCGTGGATGACATTCTCTTGATATGAAATGACATTCCTATGCTACAATCTGTCAAAGGGTTCTTATCACACAGGTTCTCCATGAAAGACCAGGGTGATGCCTCTTATATTCTGGGGATCCGGATCCATCGTGATAGATCCAAGAGGATATTAGGACTTTCACAGTCTAGGTACATCGACACCATACTGAAAAGATTCAGTATGGAAGATTCCAAGCGCGGTAATCTACCGGCTTGTCACGGGATCACCCTCTCCAAAGAGATGTCTCCCAAGACTGATTTGGAAAGCGATCGCATGTCTATTATACCCTACGCTTCTGCGGTAGCTCTATAATGTCTGCGATGTTGTGTACCAGACCAGATGTAGCTTATGCACTGAGTGTGGTAAGCCGGTATCAGTCAAACCCTGGGGAGAAGCACTGGATAGCAGTAAAGAACATTCTCAAGTACCTGAGAAAGACTAAGGAGATGTTCTTGGTGTATGGCGGAAAAGACCTCCAGATCGAGGCCTTTGCTGACTCCAGCTTCCAAAGTGACAAGGATGATTCCAGGTCTATGTCGGGTTATGTCTTTACCCTCAATGGAGGGGCGGTGTGTTAGAAGAGTTCCAAACAGGAAACCGTTGCTGACTCGACGATGGAAGCGGAATATATCGCTGTATCTGATGCCGCAAATAAAGCCGTCTGGATGAGGAAGTTCTTGATAGAACTTCAGGTGGTTCCGTCCATTGTTGATCCAATACCTCTGTATTGCGACAACAACAGGGCTATAGCTTTAGCGAAGGAACCCAGGTCCCATCAGAAGTCTAGGCACATCTTGAGGCGGTATCACCTGATCAGGGAGATCGTGGGTCGCCAGGAGATCGAGGTTCGGAGAGTTGCTACGGAAGATAACACTGCTGATCCACTTACGAAGGCCTTACCGCAGACTCAGTTCGAGCGGCTGATCGAGATGATAGGTCTTCGATATGCCAGTACATGGCCTTAGTGCAAGTGGGAGATTGTTAGTGTATATGCCCTAGAGGCCATTACTGTATCATACTAGTTTGTATATTACTTGATGGAAGCTTGGGATATTCACAGTTGTATAGACAATCTTGCTTGAAATGGTAGTATGCTACCTGGTTTGTTTCTAATTTAATGTGTACATGTGTTTCTTTTAGCATATCGCCTATACACATTAGTGGAGCCCTTAAGATCTTTGCTTGATTACCAGCGTTGTGATGGCAGTCACACTTGTGGGGGCTGGATAATCTATAAGCACATCCTTATACAGGTCCCTAGTCGTAGTACTATCGAGACAGGGCATCGATACTCTGGAGTAGACTAGCGTATACGCTTCTCATCCCAGCAGGGGAGATGGTCTGTCCCACAGCCGTCAGTACGTCGTACTTGAGATAGTATGCGGGTGCTCGTTAGGTTACGAGTACACTGGACAGGACTCGTCGGGAACTGTTGGTTGGTATTATACCTATCGTCAGTTATCAGTTCCAGGTGACATGAGTACAGCTTAGTCCGCTGACTTGACACTGTCACTTCGCCTTGAGTGTGTTCCCACTGTACTTTGATTACTACCCTACCTCGGCTCAAAGGAGTCGTGCAAACTGGTAGTAGTTGGGTGCAGTCCCGAAGCACTTGGAGGCAGTGACGGTTAGATAGGATTCGTTTCTCTCGGTATTGGGGGTTGATATCGCACTGTGTCTAGGAGAGCCATTACACCAAGTCCCTGGCCAGGGCAAGCGAGATATACTGGTAGGATATCCAGTGTTGTCTCAGGGTGTTCTGGGCTACACTCCGACATGACTTGTACCGCTATTAGGGGACTGACATTTACCGCCCCCTAGGCCCGCCATGCGATATTTTTAGATGAACAGATCAGACTGTACGGAGATTGTCACATACAGGCTCAGTAGAAGTTCGGATGGGTTCACCTCATCAGTCTTCTTATCGGCATCTACCTGGGGACCGTTACGTACAGCTAGTGTCGCTTGCTGTCTGTGGTTAAACCTACTTCCAGCGTAGTGTCGAGTCTTTAGAGTCCCACACAGAGGGTTATTCGTCTTTGGGCAAAACAGAGTATAGGTCGCATGGTTTTGTGACGGGGTTCGTTCACATCCACGCACTTGTGCACGTTTGGTGTCCGGACAGTTATTACTAGCGGGCTTTGGTTTAAGCCAGATCCTAGTATATGTTTTGGGGTTAGTTTTATCTCATTGTATTCGTGTTCCTCGGAACACGGATGCGGGTGTGTATGCACAGTTGACTAAGGCAGATGCAGAGGATTCTCATTAGGGTTTTGGTACGGGTGTGTATGCACAGTTGACTGTTGTCTTTTTCCAAACCCTAATGAGAATAGGAAATATCGTTAATAATATTTGTTAACAATTATTGTGCCATGGTTGAGTTGAATTCTTGACTTTTGTTGACTTGTTGTCTTTAGTTGACCGGTTGACCAAAGTAGACTTGTTGACCATCATCATTTGTTTTCAAAGATTCTTCTTATTTTTTGCACAAGCATTTAATGAATGAAATGATAATGGTCATTCATCAACTCACCATCACAAATTGTTAATTATTATTATTGTTATCATTACCTAAAATATGAGAGAATGGTTGTAAAACTCATTCATTCTCACTTGCATCTTCTCTCTCATCCTTTGCTCTCCCTCTTCCTCTAGCTCAAGGCAAAAACATCTCATGTGTTGAGAACCATTTGCCTTGGAGATAAAACACCAAAACTCATCTCTACTCATCCTAAGGTTGAAGGTTTAGTAAACCTAATACTTTAGTTACCTCAAGTTCGAGGAAGGAGCTCAAGGTAGAGGCCCTCGGGTGGATCTTTCTTCGGCAAGAGAAGGCGACGAGGTGAACCATCCAACCCACTCCAAGGAGAAGAAGAGAAGGAGTTCAAGACTAGGTATAACCCCTTAACCGAGTAGGTAAAGCTCGTAGTTGTTGCTACTGTATTGTTTAGCAAATATCCGGGTTTTCTAGTCCATGTTACCATAAACCCTAAAAAAATCATTTTTCACCGTTTCCGCATCCCCGAAAGAACCGGGACGGGTGACGTGGAATTACAGTATGTACGTATTAGATCAAGCTCAGGTTTTCAAACGTCCAGAACACATTTATAAGAAAGTCTCCAGAATCAAATAGGGCCCACACATCAATGAAACAAGGTTGATGTAGTTACATAGAGAGGGATATTTTGAATCCGTTCGAATATCTGTCTTATGCAACTAGTCAATCATGTCTTATAGGAAAGATGTCAAAGACTCCGTTCACTGGGCGCGGAGTAAGAGCGAGCTCGCTCTTAGGACTCATACACAACGACGTGTTTAGTCCAATGTCTACATATGCCAGGAGTGGTTATTCCTATTTCATTACTTTTACAGATGTTTTCTCTAGGTATGGACATGTGTTGTTGTTGAAACATAGATCCAAGTCCTTTGAGAAATTCCGAGAATATAAGAATGAAGTGGAAAAACAAACAAGCATAAGTATGAAAGGCACTGAGCTGATCGACGTGATGAATACTTAAATGCCGAGTTCCTGGATTACCTAAAAGGGAATAGTATTCTTTCTCAGCTTACTCTTCCATACACACCACAACATTATGGTGTATCGGAGAGACGGAACACAACCCTATTGGATATGGTTTGTTCCATGATGAGTAGCACTGAGTTACCACCATCCTTCTGAGGTTATGTACTAGAATCAGATGCATATCTATTGAAAAGGGTTCATACCATGATTGTGCCTACCGCACCATATCAGATATGGAGTGGGAAGAAACCCTAGCTTCAGTACCTGAAGATTTAGGGATATCCAGCTTTTGTAAAAAGCAGTATATGGACAAGTTCGAGGCACGCTCAATACTTTTTAAGTTTGTGGGATACCCAAAGGACTCAAGAGGGTATCTTTTCTATTACGCGGAGGAACAAAAGATTGTTGTTTCTCAGAATGCCCATTTTTTGGAAAATTAATCTTTTTAAAGGAAATAGTGGGAGTGCAATAGAATTGGAAGAAATTCCAAAATCACAAACTATTACTGAAAGTATGGTAGAACCAGAAGTTTCAAAAGAACAGGACATACTTGTGCCACTCCGTGGGAGTAGTTGGCAGTCTCATCCACCCGAGAGAAACTGAGGTTTTCTCATAGACGGGGATAGAGAGGATTGCATCATCTAACAATGATGTACCAACTAGCTTCCAATATGCCATTTAGAGCAGAGACTCGGTATAATCGCTAAATGCAAAGCGGACCGAAATGGATTCCATATACACCAACAAAGTATAGAATTTGAACTTTGCTCCAGAAGGGGTAAAACCCGTAGGCTGCAAATGGATCTTCAGAAAAAAGATTGGTGTAGATGGACAGGTTGAAACCAATAAGGCTATACTTGTTGTAAAGGGTTTTTTCGTCAAAGACCTGGTTTGGACTATGATGAAAACTTTTTCTCCAGTGACTATGCTCAAATCCATTCAGATCCTTCTTAATATTACTGTATTCCATGATTGTGAGTTCTAGCAGATGGATGTATAGAGGGCTTTTCAGTATTTGGAAGAGTGTGTCCATATGGTTCAGCCAGAGGGTTCTCAATCAGAGTGGGAGCAGCTGGTATGTATGCAAGATGCTTAAATCCATTTGTGGACTGAAGCAAGCATCGCGGAGTTGGAACATCTGATTTGATGAGATGGTCAAAGAATTCAACCTTATCAAAAATCTAGATAAAACAAACATCTATAGTAAAATTGTAGGGAGAACTGTGAGATTCCTCGTCAAGAACGAGGATGTCATTCTCTTAATACGATATGATTATCCTATGCTACTATCAGTCAAAAAGGATTCTTGTCACAGAGGTTCTCCATGATATACCTGGGTGATATCAATTACATTCTGGGGATCCAGATCTATCGTGATAGATCAAAATGGATAGTGGGACTTTTTAAGTCTAGGTACACCAACACCATACTAAAATATTTAGTATGGAAGATTGTAAGCACGGTAGTCTACCGGCTTGTCACGGAATCACCCTCTCCAAAGAGATGTCTACCAAGACTGATTTGGAAAGGGCTCGCATGTCGATTATACCCTACGCTACTATGGTAGGCTCTATAATATATGCGATGTTGTGTACCAGACCAGATGTTTCTTACGTAGCGAAAGCATGGTAAGACGGTATCAGTCAAACCCAGGGGAGAAGTACTGGGAAGCAGTATTGAACATTCTCATGTTCCTTAAAAGGACTAATGAGATGTTCTTTGTGTACGGCAGATTGGACCTCCAGTTCGAGGCTTTTGCTGACTCCAGCTTCCAGAGTGATAAGAATGACTCTAAGTCTATATTGAGTTATAGCTTTAACCTCAGTGGAGGGGCGGTCTGTTGGAAGAGCTCCAAGAAGAACACCGTTGCTGACTCGACAATGGAAACGGAGTATATCGCTGCTTATGACACCGCAAAAGAGACAGTCTGGATAAGGAAGTTCTCAACTGAACTTCAAGTGTTTCTTTCCATTGTTGGTCCTATACTTTTGTATTGTGACAACAATCGGCACTACAGCTTTAGGGAATGAACCCGGATCCCATCAGTGATCCAGACATATCTTAAGGCGGTACCACCTGATCAGGGAAATAGCTAATCTCCAGGAGATCGAGGTGAGGAGAGTAGCTACGAAGAATAACACTGTAGATCCACTCACCGGGGCCATCGCTCAGACACGTTCGAGTAGCTATTCGAGATCTTACGTCTGCGATACGCCAATATATGGCCTTAGTGCAAGTGGGAGATTTTTAGTGATATATGCCCTAGAGGACATTATTGAATAATACTGGTTTGTATATTACTTAATGGGAGCTTGGGATATACACGGATACAGTAACAATCTTGCTCAAAATGGTAGTATGCTACCTGGTTTGTATCTACCTCAATATGTGCGTATGTTTCTTTTAACATATCGCTTATACATATTGGTAGAGCCCTTAGGATCTTAGCATGATTACCAGTGTTGTGATGGTAGTCACACTAGTGGAGGCTGGGTAGTCTATAAGCACATCCTTATATAGGTCCCTAGTCGTAGGATTATCGAGTCGGGGCATCGATACTCCAGAGTAGACTAGTGTATACTCTTCTCATCCCAGCAGGGGAGATGGTCTGTCCAACAACCATTAGTACGACGTACTGGAGATAGTATGCAGGTGCTCATTAGGTTATGAGTACACCGGACACGACTCGTCGGGAACTGTTGGTGGGTATTATATCTATCGTCGGGTAGCAGTTCCCAGGTGATATGAGTACAACATAGTCTGTTGACTTGACACTGCTGTTTCGCCTCGAGTGTTGTCACGACCCAAAATAGCACGTGACTGGCACTTGAATCATGTAAAGTATATAGTACCCCACCTAATTCAAGTAAGCCAAAAGCCCAGAAATCTAAACCATTTGAAAAGAGAGTGAAGGAAAAACCTAGTTTTAAGGCAAGTGTTTTATCAAAATAAGCCGTAGTAAACATTTTTAAAACATCAAGTTTTTTCGAAAAATTTCGGTAGAGTTTCCTTTGTAAATACTGGCCCCAAACGGGTACAAACATAAATAATATACATAATGAATAAAGGCATCCCCAAGAGGGAGCTAGCTCTTCGCCAATTGGCGGAAACAACCACGCAAGCAATGTAATATAAAACGCCGAAGGGCGAGGATCGAAACTCTGAAAGAAAACCAACATTCTCAAGAAAACTAGGAAAGAATCATAATAATACAAGCGCACAACTCTAAGGTCGAAAGAATATACAACTGGTCATTTAAGTCTATCAAATATACAAGTCTGGTTGATGGAGTTTACTAGATACAACTGAATGTAAATACAAATTCTACGGTGGTCACGATACAAGTGAACCCACCTACCAAAGCAATCACCCAGAAGGAAGCAGTGTGCCAGCAAAGCCGCCAAGGAAACCTATACAGAAAAACTTGCAAGAAACTGTGGCACAACGGGGGTGAGTTGCCAACTCGTGAGTAGAAAACATCACCGAGCAGAAATCGCATGTATGACTCTATCCTGATAAAATATAACCCTGAAACATCTACACATAAGTGTAATATCAAGAGCTCATGTCAGTGCCTCAGGTAGCAACATATCATAATTATGATGTACGAATGCATTATGAATGAAAACAGAATACATCTTGCATGAGAAAAACTGTTTTGTTATCTCAGTGAGATTTCTGTTAAAACTGAAGTATCATCAATGAAATCAACAGAGAATCCGTGTCAAGCATCGACACAAAACATATATCTCAAAATCTCATTGTCTCAATACCTCGTGCTCCGAATGAACAGGATCGTCCCATGGGCTCCACATGATAAGGATCGGCCTATATCCATCTCTCTCATAACTCCGAACGGTTTCCTCCAGATATCCGTCGAGATACCAAAAAATCACCGGTCGGTAGTGCTCTCCTACCGGGTTCAACGCCTTCCTATACGATCTTCTTGCCCCGAGGTACCGCACCAGGTCCACCATGCACCCGCAGACGGTCCCTCCCCCTACCTCGAATCGGGTGTATGATACCACTCGAGAACCGAGAAAACACATGGTGGACATCACGAATATCATATCACGAGAAAACCACAAATTTCTATTTTTAGAAATGATACCGAGTTTATAAATTCTTGCTGTTTCTCCAAATCCAGAAATCACATGGAAAATCCGAATCCCATAACCAAAAGTCAATAAACAATGAATATCGGTATAGAGCCCCATAATATCGCATGACAAATGAATACATATACATGCATGGTATCTAAGCAAAGAATGCAATAATTAAACTAGCATAGTAATTATATATCGGAACTATCTACTAGCAGTTATATCCATGAAGTAATATTCTCTAAGGTGTACATGACATGGAAATTACCGATGATGATGTGTGTGAGCCGGCAAGTAAGTGTACGTGGAGCATACGCATCATCGGTAATGGTGCTGGTGTCCTGACAACAGGGTTCATATTAACTAACGAAAACACATTTAAGCATGCAATGCGATGCGAACAGCAAGAATATACGGAAAATGAATAGTAAACGCAACAATAAAGAAATATACATTCCTATATACGAGTCATACAGTTTTTGGTGTTCGAAATCGCACGAATCGTGGTTTTAGAAAAATAGGGCTACGGGGTCCTTGAGAAAAGGTGCATCCTTTGAAAAATCCATAGTATCCCTAGGCCTGTCTTTAAAATACCCACGATTCTTTAGTTTTGAAAATAAGTATGACTCGAACGCAATCTAACATCTACGAGGTAAACTACAGGACGAAGCTAAGAGACTAGTCGAAAAGGTAAGGAAATCCACCTAAGTCTGAGTCGATATATCTAGTAGTCGGTGATCCCGCCTCAATAGCGTCACATATGATAAAATATATAATACGACATCCTAAATCAAGAGTGCGGATCAATCATTATATTTATATCTCGTACGGTCAAATCCATCGTACGGCATCCCAAATCGGGCTACGGGTCAAATATCACCTATATCTCATTAATCATATGGTATCAATATCATAATATCATGAACTGGGGTACTGATCTAAGGTCTAGTACATTTCCGACACCATCAACATATATCCACGTGTGTATGAAAACATATCGCCCAACGATCCACTCATATATCATGTCTTATATCATAATACAACCCAATTCACATCACCGATCTCACGGCATCATGCCCAATCACACCGACTCATCTCCAAGTCCCATATACTATCCTCATCATCCGTGTATATGTATACACACACACACACACACACACACACACACACCAACGCATCCACAGACACACACACACATACACACACACATATATAAACACATAAACGTATACACCCAAAACCATATCACGTGTGTGCATGTGTGTGTGTGAACCTTTACCTTAGGGTTTCACGACTAAGAAATTACAGTATAAACACTATCTTACAATTACACTAAAACTAACCCGTGAACACCTAAAACCTATCTTGATAATCATTTAGTCTCACAATACACATATTATATATATATATATATATATATATATATATATATATAACGTATTCGTATACTACACTACGAAACTGCGGGGGTGCTATACGCTATCCACCCGACTTCCCCCGTAGATATACATTTACTCACTCTGATCCTTGCTTGCCGAAGTCGATGTCTCCATGCTCGTCCTTATCGTCCGAAGTCCACGTGAGGGTGCCTACACATATAAACACAAAGTATCGTAAACCAAAATCGCGCATGAAAAAAAAACGGCATACGTATCACACATAGGTTAAAACATATGGTCCGCTCATGCAAATCAACCAAACGACACCCGATATTGACGTACAAATGTCAAGTGACCGATACAAAACACAAATATCAAAAGTTCAAGTCGTTTAAAAGTCACAATTCAAAACAGCAACTCAAGAAAATGGTCCCAGATTTTGGTTCAGGTAAAATTAGTCTAAACTAGCAATATAGTGGTGTTTTATATGAAGTAACTGAGCTACAGACCAAATGTAGACACCAAATACCACATTTTGGCCAGCCACAATGCCCTGAAAACTGGCCAGATCGGTTTTAGTTACATGGATTGGGTTCGTATTTCCAGGGGAGTCTTCTAGTGGTCCATCTAGGTTAGTGGTGTTGCTAGTTTTTCCTGTAAAACTCTCGGGTCACTCCAGATTTCCTGTAGGCCACCAATTAAACACAAAACCGACATTTGGATATCTAAAGTTCAAGTTTGGGGTTCTAGCTCTGGTTTGGTCTATGTTTTAACACCATAGGGGGGTTTGTAGTCTCTAATACATCTCAATTGTACCATCACAACTCATGAAATCCTCAAAACCTCATCTTGGAATTTTCCAAGATCACAAAACTACACTAAATCGATTTTAAACTTAAATAGATTTTAAGGTAAATGAAATACTACTCTAATGGTGAATGAATTACCTCATTTGGCAACTTAAGAATTCTCTTGAGTTGCCCATAGTGCTCAAAATCCTATCTTGATTGGTTCTCCATGCATGTAGTGAGCTTGTGCACATTTTTTGTGAAAGGAAATTGGAGTTTTGAGGTGTTTTTGGGGTTGATATGAGGTGGTGTAGGTGGTGGAGGGAGGTGGGTAGCCATGGTGTGAAGAGGATCTAAGTCTATGTCGCGCACCCCGCGGGATCGCGGGGAGGCAGAATAGGTGAAAAACAATTTTCAAAAGATCGCGGCACGGACTTGGACTCCAGGATCGGTGCTAAACCCTAACTTGCTAACTAGATGTGAGGTTAACTAAATGTTCAGAAGTTTATACCTCACAATTCCGGTCCTTCGGGTCTTCATTCCTCCCTGTCCTTCTTCTAGTTGTTGACTCCATGGAACGATTCTCAAATCCAAGATGATCCACCCGAGGAGATGTGCATCGAACTCCTACCTCAACGGAGGCAACTAAGGCATCAAGATAGCTACTCATGATGTCGTAGGAGATGTAGAGATATGTGGATGGATTGTAATATCTATGCTTGCCTTAGATCACTCAACACATGAGTTCACTAGAGCTTTGAGGAAGAAGATGGCTAAGGAAAGAAAATCTTGAGGAAAGAGAGTGAAGAATGGAGTTAGCTCTCTACATTTTCTCAACTGAGCCATATTGATAATTCACTTGATAAATCAAATAATGAATTATCACATATATGGTTCAAGTAACAAAAAATGACTCATGGGCCAAAATGCCACCATGTGTCATAAGAAGCTAAGTCCAATTTCATGCAATTTCCACCTCATTCTCTCCATGACATAATGAATTTCCATTTAAACCAAAATGAAAAATAACCATATGACATGTCACCTTCTAGAAGCATCTTTGACCAATTTACAAAAAGTGCCCCTCGTCCGTACATACGTACCCATATCCGTATTCCGAAAAAATACGGATACAAAAAGACGAAAACAATCCATCAGTACAATACTAGGATCCGACTTAAACCAAAGCCCGCTAGTATTGTCCGTCCGAATCATCATGCGCGCACAATTACATGCACGTGACCGAATCCTGTCGTAAAACCATACGACCTCAACTGTTTTGTCCGATGCAGGGAAACCCTCTGTGTGGGACTCTAAAGACTCGACACTACGCTGGCGGTGGGTTTAACCACAGGCCGCAAGCGGCACTAGCTGTATGTAACGACCCCCAGGTATATGTCGATGAGAAGGTGTAACATTTCAGAAAAATAAAATATTATTTTTGGGAATTTTTATAATTAAATAATAATTATTATGAATATTTTAATATGGCGGTATAATTAAATACCGATAAATTGGGAAAAATTTTGAAAAAATTATAGAAATTACTGAAATGAGGGTGCTTTATATGATTTATGCAAATTATAAATTTTTATGATTAATTATACACTATTTTAATACTAATCGCGATTAAACATCGCTAATATCGCATTAATCCGGTTTTGTGCACATGACATACACCATGTCATTTTTACACTTTGTTACATTTTCTTTCATGGTTAAATTCTTTTTCATTCTTGGGGGCGCCCCATCTTGTTCTTTCTTTTTATTCATGCATGATTTTGTTTTCTAAAAAGAAAAGATAAAAAAAAGAATAGAAAAGAAAAGAAAAGAAAATGTTAAAGAATTGGGTATGGGCATGAGAGAAAGGGTGAGGGGTCAAACTTGACCATGGCTACTAGACCCAAAAGCTGAGACTTAACCCCAAATACGAACTTTGAAATTCTGCCGATAGGGGAAATTGTGGAAATTGTGATGGTTTTTGGATATCTGCTAACACCCTGAGACCTAGAAAATTAATTAGCAAACACAGGGAATGTGCAGGTGATATAGAGCATACCGTAAAGACCCGAGACCCAACTACCCACACCAGGCCGCAAATAATATCATTCTGGCCGCAAATTGCGGCCAGACCTTGGAGTTCTGGTGTCATTCTTGCTTCATGGCTCTATTACCTGTAAACTAGACCCTTTACATATGCAAAACTTGCCAATTTGACCTAGGGTAAATCTGGGACCATTTTCATAAGTTGTTGCATTGTTTTACGACTTCGTTTTAAAATGGATTTTTAGTAATTGGGTTTTAACTCGATGGTTTGATGTTTGTACATTGACATCGAGGGTTTGTTTGATTATTCTTGCGTGCGTAGGCTATAGGTTTTGACCTATGTGTGATACGCGTGTCGATTTGGTTTTTGTATGTCGTTTCGATTTCGAATTTGGATTTGTTAGTGATATGTATGCCCTAGAGGCCATTACTGTACATATGATGTACATTGTAGAGGATGCTTGGACATATATGTGGAGGACTTTCTTGCTCGACATGATAATATGCTATCTGGTTGCTCTTTATCTTAACATGTACTCTGATTGTCTCTATGTTACATGTTGATAAAGCCTTTAGGATGAGTACTTGACTACCAGGACTATGATGCAGATCATACTAGTGGGGACAATGTAGTCACTAAGTACATCTTTCAAATGTTCCTAGTCGTTGGTGTATCGAGACAGGGCATCGATATACCAGAGTAGACTAGCGTATAGCTTCTCGACCCATATAGATGGGCGATGGATGATCCCATATCCATTGGTGTTTGACATCAGAGACAATATACGGGTGCTCAGTGGAGACTGGGTATGCTGAACAGACTCGCCGAGAACTCCCATATGGTATTATACCTCATCGTCAGATGGCAATTCTCTGGTGACACTGGTACAGGTTAGTCTGTAGACCCGAGATCGTCATAGAGTCTTGTGTGATTCCCACTGTGCTTTGGTTTCCACCTTACCACGTTCAAGAGAACGTGCAAAATGGTGGCTTTTGGGTACAGTCCCGAATCACATGGAGGCAATGAGCGATAGGAGGGGTTTCGTCTCTCCCGGTATTGGGAGTTGATGTTGCGCTGTGTTCGATTGGCTATAACTGGAAATCCCTGGCTAGGGTTGCTGAGATTTACTGGTAAGTGTTATCAGTAGTTTCTCGAACTATTATGGACCTCATATCTGCACGACTTATCGGTTACTGGGTTCTGATGTTTACCACCCCTAGACTGGATATGCGATATATCAGACGAAGAGACCGGACTGTACGGGAGTGTTACTGATTGGATTCGCTGGAGAATGTATAGGCTTGCTTGTTGATCTTCTGATCGCTCAATACCTGGATGGCTGTTACATTTAGCTGACCGCTTGCAGCTTGTGGGTGTTTGATATGATCATCACCTATTGTCGGTGTATTGACGATTCTTTAGAGTCCTACACAGAGGTTTCCTGGCTCAGGCAAAATGGAGTAGGAGCACATATGTGATATGTGCGGGACCGAGAATAATACGAGTATATGATACTGTATTCGATTCTCTTATATGTGATATCGGCCGGGTATATGTGATATAGCCGGGTCATCGGATCAAGTGTTGATTTGATGAACTGATACATTTTATATTAGTCGGTTATTTATGAAATAGCCGGATTATCGGATCAAGTGTTAATTCAATAATTTAATGTATAATTATATATTTGATATATTACATTACATTAACTAATATAAGCTCACTTAAAGATTCTTTTTCTCACTTGGATAATACATTGATGTATATGCGATATATGTTAATTGTATTATTTTATTTTGTTACATTATATATTATATATGTGATATATAATATTGTAACATGTTAGGGTTACAAATGAAACTAGGGTTTTGAGACTTAACCATATTAGGATTTGGATTAGGATTAGGATTATTGTTTTGGATGAGCTTTGTAGAAGCTTCTTGAAGCTTTGACTTTGTCCATTTTTCTTTGATATTTTAGAGAGATATTTATTAACCCAACCCAAACCTTAACCCATGGTAAAGTATCTACATGGGTTAAGCATGTCATGCTTAACCCAAGGTTGCAATTCTAACCTTAACAACAATTCATTATTCATTACAAAAGGATTTCTTCTTCTTCTTCCTCTTGAAAAAGCTTACTAGCTTTTGGGTTTGTGATGATTTAATGTGAGAAATTGAAAACAAAAGAGAGCAAAATTCCTACTTCATCATCCTCATCTATTCTAGCCAAATAGATTAGGGTGTTTACTTTACTAATACATGATTAGTGAAGCAAGAGCTTGGGTTAGTGTTTCTTCAAGGTAGACATCTTAGTTTTTGAAGATTGGAAGCAAGGTTGTATCTTTCTCTTCATGGAGCCTCTCTAGAGTCTGGGTACTTGATGATCGCAGCGAAGGGACCTCAACACAGAGCTTATGAAGCGAAGGAAGGGACTACAAAGGCTGTAATCCCTAACACTTAGATGTTAAAGTGTTAACATGCAAGTTTTGTTTGTTTCTCTAGTTAATGTTCCTTTGTTTAGGGTTATCTATAATGGCAAAATTTGAAATTGGCATTAGAGATGCCACCCGAAACCTTGTTGCCGTTGTAGGTATCCCAACAGGATTTTCATGCGATATGATGTGTTATGATATGTAGGTACCCCCATGAGGACTTCGAGACGACAAGCAAGCGCGTGGCGACATCGTCCTCGGCAAGCGAAGAGCAGGTGAGTAGATATATATCTAAGGGGGAAGTCGGGTTGATGACGTATAGCACCCCCGCAGTGCGTAGTATAGAATATGACTTTCGTTATATATATGATATATATATATATGTGTATTGCGAGATTATTCGTCGATCAAGATGGTTTATAGGTGTACATATTATAGTTTAGTGTAATTAGGAGTAGCTTGTTTAGCTTTCTAGTCATGAAACCCTAGAGTAAGATTACACCCACACACACACACACACAAGCATTCATTTTATACTTGTGCATATATGGGGATATGTATATATATATACACATATAGGTATGGGACTATGTATATATATATACGTATACGTATACTTGGATTATGAGGATAGTATATGACACTTGGAGATGAGTCGATGAGTTTGGGCTTGAGGCCATGAGATCGGTGATGTGACATGGTTCGTATTTGAGATACGACATGATGTTTAGCGGGTCTTTAGGCGTGGTGTTTTCATACACATGCATATATATTATGTAGATGGTATCAGTATTGTACTAGACGTAGATCAGTACCCCAGATCATGATATATGATAAAAAGGATACCAGATGAATAAGGTGATAAATGTGATATTGACCCGTACCCAGATTTGGGATGTCGTACGACGGATTTACCGTACGAGCTATTTATTGATGTTAGATCCGCACTCTTGACTTGAGGATGTCATATGATATATTGTATCGTGCATGATACTATTGAGGCGGGATCACCGACTATTATATATATATATATATATATATATATATATATATATATATATACTCAGACTTAGGTGGTTTTCCTTACCTTTTTGATTAGTCTGGTAGTTTAGACCTGTAGTTTATTTAGTAGATGTTAGACTAGACTCGAGTCATACCTATTTCCAAAACTGACGAATCATGGGTATTTTAAAGACAGGTCCTATTTTTTTTAAAAAAACACGATTCGTGTGATTTCAAATGCCAAACTGTATGACTTGATTATATACAATGTTTATTCCTTATTGTTGCATTGCTATTTATTCCTGCATATTCTTGTGGTCATCATCGCACATTCATATTTTTCATATCGCATTTGCATGCTTATACTTGTGCTTTCGTTATTATTATGAAACCATGATGTTAGGACACAAGCACCATTACTGATGATGTGTATGTTTCACGTACACCTGCTTACCGGCTCACACACATCATCATCGGTAATTGCAATGACACGTACACTTTAGAGAATATTAATTCATTGATATCGCTTGTTAGCTGATAGTTTGACATGATACTAGTGTGCCATCCATTATATGATCGCTTAGACATTGCATTTATTTACCGCGTTATCTCATGCATATATATTCATATATTCATCGCCACGTAATAAATTGGGTCAGTCCGGATTGCCGGAGCCCAGTATTCATTATTTATTTACATCGTGCTTTATTATTTCGGATTTCCATAAGATTTCTGGATTTAGAGAAACCGCAAAGATTTTATAAACTGATTATCTCTTTCAAAAGATAAAAGTGCGGTTTTCTCATGATATGATTTGAGATATGTCCACCTTGAGTTTTCTCGGCTCTTGAGCGATATCATACACCTGATTCGAGGAGGAGGAGGAACCGTCTGTGGGTGCATGGTGGACCCGGTGCGGTACCCCAGGACGAGAAGGTCGCAGATGATGGCGTTGATCCTGTGACAGGGGAGAACTACTGACCGGTTATTGTATTGTGACCCAACGGATATCCGGAGGATACCGATCAGAGTATGTGCCAGTCCGGATAGCCGGAGCCCTGTGGTTTTGAGATTTGATGATATGGGCCAGTCCAGATAGCCGAAGCCCTAGATATTGAGATTCGAGGTTACAGGCCAGTCCGGATTGCCGGAGCCTGAGATATTGAGATATTGGGATTTATGTTTTGTGTCGATGCTTGACACTGATTTCATTGATGATACCTCGATTTATAAATATACAGAATCTCATTATATAAAGAAAACAGTTTTCACATTCATGATGCATTCTGTTTTTATTATACTGCATGCATACCTCATTTTATGATATGTTTCTACCTGAGGCACTGACACGAGCAGTTGGTACTACACTTGTATAGATGTTTACCTTTGCCACCTTATCATGCTTCAGACTTTATCATTTGAGCTTATATATATATTTGATCGTATTGACCTAGGATGAGTCATACATACAATTTCTGCTCGGTGATGTTTTCTACTCACGAGTTGGCAACTCACCCCCTTTGTGCCACAGTTTCTTGCAGGTTTTGCCGTACAGGTTTCGTTGCGGCTTTGCTGGCACACTGCTCATTTTCGGGTGATTGCTTTGGTAGGTGGGTTCACTCGCATCGTGACCACCCTTGTACTATATTTACATTGTTGTATCTAGAAACTCCATCAACCAGACTTGTACATTTATTTCAGACTTAGAGACCAGTTGTATATTATTTCGACCTTGGAGTCGCGCGTTGTATTATTATGGTTTTCATGTTGATTTTGAGTTTCCTTTTGAGTTTTGATCCTCGCCCTTTGGCGTTGTATATTATACTACTTGCGTGGTTGTGACCGTCAATTGATGAAGAGCCAGCTCCCGCATGGGGATGCCTTTTTATATATTATGCAAGTTGTACCCGTTTGGGGCCAGTATTTACAAAGGAAACTCTGCCGAAATTTTCAGAAAAGATTTGTGACTTTAAAAACGCATATTCGGCTTATTTTAACAAAACACTTTCTTTAAAAATAGTTTAGATTTCTGGGAGTTTGGCTTACTTGAATTAGATGGAGTCCTATAGACTTCATATGATTCAAGAGCCAATCACGTGCCATTTCGGGTCGTGACAGAAGGCCGATGAGAATAACTCATCCGAACTCCAACTGAGCCTATTTGTGACAATCTCCGTACAGTCCGGTCTGTTCGTCTAAGAGTATTGCATATCGGGCCTAGGGGGTGGTAAATGTCAGACCCTTAATAGCGGTATAAGTCATGTCGGAGTGTAGCCCATTACACCCTGAGAAACTACTGGAGTACCTACTAGTAAATCTCGCTTGCCCTGGACACGGACTTTGCGTAATGGCTCTCCAAACACAGGGCGATATCAACCCCCAATACCGGGAGAGACGAATCTTATCTAACCGCTACTTCCTCCAAGTGCTTCGGGACTGCACCCAACTATTACCTGTTTTCACAACTCCTTTGAGTGTGGTAGGGTAATAATCAAAGTATAGTGGGAACACACTCAAGGCGAAGTAGCAGTTTCAACTCGAAGGACTAAGCTGTACTCATGTCACCTGGGAACTGCTATCTGACGATAGGTATAGTACCAACCAACAGTTCCCGACGAGTCCTGTCCGGTATACTCATAACCTAATGAGCACCTGCATACTATCTCTAGTACGACGTACTAATGGCTGTGGGACAGACCATCTCCCCTGCTGGGATGAGAAGCGTATACACTAGTCTACTCCGGAGTATCGATGCCCCGTCTCGATAATCCTACGACTAGGGACCTACATAAGGATATGCTTGTAGATTACCCATCCCCCACTTGTGTGACTGCCATCACAACGCTGGTAATCAAGCAAAGATCCTAAGGGCTCTACTAATATGTATAAGCGATATGCAAAAAGAAACACATGCACATATTGAAGTAGAAAGAAACCAGGTAGCATACTACCATTTTGAGCAAGACTGTCAATACAACTGTGAATATCCCAAACTTCCATTAAGTAATATACAAACCAATATGATACAATAATGGCCTCTAGGGCATATACACTAACAATCTCCCACTTGCACTAGGGCCATGTATTGGCATATCGCAGACCTATCATCTCGATTAGCCTCTCGAACTGTGTCTGAGAGATGGCCTTCTTTAGTGGATCTGCAGTGTTGTTCTCCGTATCTACTCTCCGCACCTCGATCTCCTGGCGATCAATGATCTTCCTGATCAGGTGGTAGCGCCTCAAAATATGTTTGGACTTCTGATGGGACCTGGGTTCCTTCTCCAATGCTATTGCGCTGTTGTTATCGCAATACAGAGGTATTGGATTTACAATGGACGGAACCACCTAAAGTTCTGTTAGGAACTTCTTCACCCAGACAGCTTCTTTTGCGGCGTCACAAGCAGCGATGTACTCCGCTTCCATTGTCGAGTCTGCAACGGTGTCTTGCTTGGAGCTCTTCCAACAGATCGCCCCTCCATCGAGGGTAAAGACATAACCCGACATGGACTTGGAGTCATCCTTGTCACTCTAGAAGCTGGAGTCAGCAAATGCCTCGATCTGGAGGTCTTTTCCGCCATACACCAAGAAAATCTTCTTAGTCCTTCTCAGGTACTTGAGAATGTTCTTTACTGCTATCCAGTGCTTCTCCCCTGCGTTTGACTGATACCGTCTTACCACGCTTAGTGCGTAAGCAACATCTGGCTGGTACACAACATCGCATACATTATAGAGCCTACCGCAGAAACGTAGGGTATAGATGTCACGCCAGCCCTTTTCTAATCAGTCTTGGGAGACATCTCTTGGAGAGGGTGATTCCGTGACAAGCTGGTAGATTACCGCGCTTAGAATCTTCCATACTAAATCGTTTTAGTATGGTGTCGATGTACCTGGACGGTGAAAGTCCCAACATCCTTTTGGATCTATCACGATAGATCCAGATCCCCAGAATGTAGGAGGCATCACCCAGGTCTTTCATGGAGAACCTCTGTTACAAGAATCCCTTGACGGATTGTGTTGGAGATAGTTCCCTCAGAGCCAATTATTGGATCACAGGCACGTGATTGCAATGATTGAGGGAGGACCTATCCCGGTAGGACAGTCTTACTCAAGATGATAGTATGCTATCTGGTTTATCTTTATCATCGTGTACTGCTTTAGATGACATTACTGATTACTATTGCACGTTGATAGAGCCCTTAGGATTCTTGCTTGACGACCAGCAGTATGATGGCGATCATATACGTGGGAGCTGGGGTCAATAAGCACATCCTTAAAAGGTCCCTAGTCGTGGGAGTTTCGAGACTGTGAATCGATACTCCATTAGTAGACTAGTGTATACAGTCGAGACCCCGACGAGGGGCGGTGGCCAGTCTCACAAGCCACTGGTGTCAGTTGGTTCACCTAAGATGTATACAGGTGCTCATTGGGTTATGAGTACACCGGACAGGACTCGCCGGGAACATGCTAGTTGGGATTATACCAGACGTTAGATAGCAGTTCCCTGGTGACATGTGTACAGGTTAGTTCATCGACTTGAGATCGTCATTTGTCTCATGTGAGTTCCCACAGTACTTTGATTACTACCCTACCACGGTTCAAAGGAGTCGTGTAAACAGGTTTTAGTTGGGTACAGTCCTGAGCCACATGGAGGCAGTGAGCGGATCTGCAGGGGTTCGTCTCTCCCGGTATTGGGGGTGAGGTCGCGCTGTGTCTAGGAGAGCCATTACACAAAGCCCTCGGCCGAGGCAGGAGATTTACTGGTATGTATTCCAGTAGTATCTCAGGGTGTTTTGGGCTACACTCCGACACGACTTGTACCGCTTTTGGGGGTCTGACTTTTACCAACCCCCTAGGCCCGCCATGCGATACTCATAGACGAACGGACCGGACTGTACGGATATTGTCACTGACAGGCTCAGTAGGGTGTCAGGATGAGTTCGCTCATCGACGTCCCTTTTGGTCAATAGCTGGTAGCCCGTCACGTATGGCTAATACCTCTGACATGCTAGTGGTTAAATCCACAAGCATAGTATTGACGAGTCTTTAGAGTCCCCCACACAGACAGTTACTCAAGTTTCCGGCGAAACGCTGTAGAGGCCGTATGGAGATATGGCAGGGTTCGATCAGATACGTGCGGTATTGCACGGATCGTGATCGGACGGATTTTACTAGCCGGCTTTGGTTTAATCCGGATCCTAGTATTAGACATTGTAGATTTTGTCTCTTTGCATTTGTGTTCAGTGGGAATACAAATGCGGGGATGTATATGCAGTCGCGGGGTTTTCCTGTAATTTATTACGGGATCAGTTTTCTGAAGTTGCCAGTTTGTATTCCGTTCCGGCCGGTTTTTCTTTGTTCCTTCACGGCCGGACTTTTGTGATGGAGGGGGTTATTTGCAAGTTTGCAAATAACTTATTGTGGAGGGGTTTCTTGCTTTTGTAGCATTATGATTGATAAAGCATCTTTGCTTTTCTTATTCTCATCATGGTGCATTAAATGAGATTAGTATTGATTTGGTGTTGTTGTGACATTTATACCTCATTATCATCTATTTGGATGTGGTCACCCCTTCATGTTTCCTACACTCACCTCCCTTGTTGCATTGTTCTTTTTCCTCCTCCATTCTTTAAGGGGCCGGCCACACATAGAAGGGAGAGAGAGAGGTTCATTTGGTGGTGTGGCAAAAATGTTCATCTCGTATCATTTTTGGCTACACCAAAATTCTAAGCTCATTTCCATTCTTCACCTCCATCATCAAAGGCAACTTCAACCCTATTGAAACAAAGTTTTCTGCACTAGTCTACAGCAAACCTTGGACACGTCGGCTAGCCAACTTCGTGCCCGAGTTGCCTCGGTCCAGAGGTGGGAGCCCGTAAGTGAATCCGGCTACGTGGTGCCCTTTCCGGAGAGGAGATGAAGACCGGAGATTCCCCGGGAGATCGGGACGACGACGAGAAGACCGGAGGACACGGATCACTCGGTATATCTCTCACCCCTTCTCTTGATTGCTAAGATTAAGTTAATGGTTACGATCCGGGTATATTGTCCGCGGTAGCGCCGGTTAAAGTTAAGAAAAAATTTTGATTACGCATTTTGGCCTCGAGTAGAAGGCCGGGGCGCTGCCGTGGCGCAACATGGTATCAGAGCCATGCCATTAACCTAGTCTAGCTTTGTCTAGTGTGTTTACATTTTCGATCAAACAAAATTCCAAAACCCGCGTTTTCAAAATTCACAGTTTTTGTCGAAATTTTTTGGGCTCCAAAAATTTTTCAGGTAGTTGCAGAAGCATGTGCAGGGAATTCTAAGAACACTGCAAAAATTTGGTAACCTGATCCTTCCATAGGACCGCGGAACCGCGACCATAACCCCTCTTTGGCCGCGGTTCCGCCGCAGTATGTTAGCTTCATTTCACCAATTTTTTGCAGTGGGCTTTTGGGCTGAAAATGGGGGTTTTGGGATATTCTTTTTGGGCCCAGAATTTCTGTGAGTGCTACAGTAGTGCTTGGGGCCCACTTCGATAAATTTGATCGATCGAATATTTTAAACACATTAGTTCACAGTATTTATATTATATTTGCGACCGTGAATGTCATTTGATCGGTAAATCCTGTCTAACTGCTATAGCCCTTTTAGACGGATTTGCGAACGTGACATTCACGTTGATGTTCTGTGTTGTGCTGTGTTGTTGCGGATCGGTCGTGGGGGATAGCCTGGATGCAATGTTAGTACAGTTTTATTTATATATGTACATTTGATATTGCGGGGCGAGCGTCTGACATGTGGACTGCCGTCACTGCTTGTTTGTATTATTCTTTTGGGGCACGACAAGGTTGCGGTCGATGTACCCGTTGTATGTATATTTCACTTTCTGTACTAGGATTACCCCATGGAGGGGTGCACGGATAGCCGGGTTCTAGAGGGCAACGAGCCCGCATCTCATGGCATTGAGACGGAGGGGGCTTCACTCTAGAATTGGCGGGCTATTCGCCACACTCGTAGGGGGTACAGGTTGACCCAAGAGAGGTGCCCAAGTTACCGGATTCCGTGAAGTGTTGGGTGGTCCATTCACGTCGTTGAAGGGGGCTGCCTCGCTTCAGGTTTTGGCGGGTAACTTGCTGCGCCCGTAGGGGTCTAGGATCTCATTGCACAGGCTATCCACACGACCAGGGGAACGTCGGGTTTCAGCAGCGGCTCTGTGAAACCCGGGGATCCCAGATATCTGTATTGTTCTGTGATGCTGGTTACATTTCTGTGATGTTGCATTTTATCACGTCTTGAGCAAAAATTATATATTACATATATACTAGTAGATGTTGTTTATGTT
The DNA here is from genome assembly GCA_030015575.1 of Agapanthus africanus. NCBI lineage: Eukaryota > Viridiplantae > Streptophyta > Magnoliopsida > Asparagales > Amaryllidaceae > Agapanthus > Agapanthus africanus. The sequence continues at coordinate 566,443,022 of JASDDO010000024.1, forward strand.
TTGCATCCGCGCTAGTCCAGTCCTCGCTCTGTCGTTAGTTAAGTAACCTAACGGGTGATGACGGGACCCAGTAGCGAATGCGGATGGCATATACGTACATCATTATTCTCGTTCTTTTGTGGTGTGATCAATTGATGGGACTGCGTTGATTCGGATCAATGCAAGATAAACAAACCTATTCTGATGTTGTTGGAACATTTTTCAAAAAGCTGTTATTGCAAGGACGTTCACTTTTGTTTTGCATCGTGGTATTCAGTTGGAATATCCTGCTCCTCAGTCGACGAGGCAAGGGCCGAGATCCCTTCACCGGGAGTGACCCCTTGGACAGAAGTTTGCGTCAGGGCAATAACTTCACTATAGCCGATTACTTTTTTCTTTGCATCGTGGTATTCAGTTGGAATATCCTGCACCTCATTCTACGGGGAAAGAGCCGAGATCCCTTCACCGGGAGTGACCTCTTTAGCAAAGGGTTTTCGCCACTATATTTTTATAAAAAACTATGCAGTTCTTTCAACGATATCAAGTTCATTACGTTAAAGATTTTTCGCCAAAACCAGCCATAGCCCTCCGTCATTTCTTACGGGTATTACTTAGTATTCGTGTTGCGTTTGTTGACTGTGTCAACGCGTAGTGTACGGTAGCTAAGTAGTGTTCGTTTGTGGCATATTAAAGGGATTGGTTAGGACAGTCGTGTGGCCTTGTTGACTGTGTCAAGGGCTTGTACGGGTGGGTTTAATGCAATCCAGAATAATGACGGGTTGAACTTGGCTAGGACTCTTTGATTTGTTGACTGTGTCAAGGTCACTTGGGTCCTAGGGGTAAAAATCACATCGGGAGTTTCTAAAGAAACTGAAACTTGCCAGGCATGCGCATACCTTCTGGAGTGTGGTGACGTGAGTGGATTCCGTCACATTGTCATGCGATGATAGTTGGATCCCGATTCCCACTGATGAGTTGGTTTACTCCTCGGGTGATCCCGACTAATTCTTCTTTCAGGTTTGGGGAAGAATTTGACGTTACAGTGGGAGGTTTCCTGATTAGATAAAGTGATAACCATTCTGATCTAGGTTAGAGTGCACGCTGAATGTTTCTTTTCTCTCTCTCTTTGGCAGCGACCATTGACCCGACCCTAGACTATGACTCAGTGACCAAGTTAACCGAACCTTCTTAACACTGGCTTTTGGATTGTCAGAGTTGCAAACCTCATTGCCACTGCTACTTTTACCCTTTTCTCTAGGACACCCCGTATTACTACGAACGTCCACTTCCATTGGACAAAACCATCGTATGGTTATATACGAACTCGAAGGAATTCGAGGATGGTTTCCGGTTCTGGAGAAAACGAATAGGACTATTCAGTTGTCTATTCCTTTCACCTTCTCTCATTGCGAGTACTCCTTGGTTTAGGAGATAGTACACCTATTACGCAAATTGGATAGTCTTCTTCTAAACCATAGGCAGGTGCCGACCGGTAGGGAATGAAGAAAACCAATTAGCCTAAATGGTGTACAGAAGGTATTAAGTTAAGACAAAGAGAGGGATTAGTAAAAGGGCAAAGTAAATTGCGACTGCTATTCATGACCAAACCAAGTATTTCTTCGCCAATCCTAAATCACCTTTGTATTTCTCCAGGACACTCCGTATCACTACGAAGATCCCAAGTTTATTGGATAATCCATTGTATGGTTATATACGAACTCGAAAGGAACTTGTTCCAGTTCGGGGATGGATCCTGGTTCAGGAGAAATAGGAATAAGGTTTATTCGGTTGTCTTTTATCTTCACCTTCTCTCGCATTGCGAGTGTTCGTAGGACTAGGACAGTACACCCATTACGCTTATTGGATAGTCTTCTTCCAAACCATAGGCTGGTGCCGAACGGTAGGGAAGGAAGAAAACCATTTGGCCTAAAGGGGTGTGCAGAAGGTAATGACTAAAGACATAAAAAGGGATTTGGAGAAGTGGCAAAGAATTATACGGTTACAGTTGTGAATCTGGATAATGGAAGAGGCATTACTAGGAATACCGGGATACCCCATTGAAACATTTCAATGTTTCAGTTTCACTGTGTACTGTTAACAGAAAACTGATTTCCCAATTAGACACTTGCTCCAGGGTATGTATTTACCAGGTTTGATTCTCACATCTGTATGGTTTTACAGATGATGAGTGGGAGTAAGTTATTGGGAATTAGGTGATCATCCTCATTATATCGGGATTCATTATAATTGGTGATATTTGAGGAAGTCACCTGGGTTGTTTGCCGGACGACAAATATTTGGTTTCGAATATCTTTGTTATGCACCAATTTCAAATTGATATATCTGTACGTCTATTTTTATAGAGTGAGATATACCTTTTTGAAATTATGTCTATGACATTTACCTATATCAGTGGATGGTTAGGTAAGGAGAATTGAACAGCGGTGTAATTCTTCTTAACCATAAGTACAGTTTTCAACCTACGACACACAGTGAATGAGTTATTAGACTCAAGGGACTTGTACAAAGTATTGTATATTGTCCAGTGTCCATTAGGACAAAGGGGTTGGTCCTCGTACTATATTCGGCTTACTTATGACTTCTCTAGTTTTTAGACAAGTGTTTCGTAGAAACACAAGGTCCGAATTTTGAGAAGTTATAGGTATACGAGTAAAGTAGAGAACCAGGTATTGAAAGTATCGGATTTCTTCAAGGTGATCGAAGATGTAGATACTTATGAATGGTGTTCAGTTGATAGTAATGATTAAGAGAACTAGCTTCTCTTTCAGGTTACTCATAATTGGAAGTACTCCTAAGTTGTGTAACGCTGATCGGCCTCTCTTCCATTTAGTTGACATGCACTGGAGACAGCTGCATGATTTGAATCTGGTTCAATTAAATCTGTGCCTCTGTTTCTATATTGGATATAGAACAGTTCATATCTTGACAATGTTAAGGTACAGGGAGTTGTCCGGCTTATGCTTAAGACCAGACTCTGGATAACTCAAGGCACATTTCTGTAATGGCTGTTTGTGGGTTGACCCAGGCTATGACAAGGGTTGATTTTCTACCATCTGGAAGATCAATAGTGATATTGTTCTTGACTCGCCACATTTTTAAAAGAAATTGATTTTTCAGAAAACAGTAGTGGGAGTATGGTAGAACTGGAAGTGATTCCAGAACCGCAAACGATTACTGAAGATTTAATAAGAACCTAAAGATTCAATCTGATTTGACATTCCATTGGCCACTCCGCAGATAAAGTGGGTAACCTCAGGCACCCGAGAGGTATTTCGGTATGCTCAAGGACGGTGGCAGGGAGGTTCTTGTTTACCCATACTTGCCATTGCTGTTGTTCCAAACTGTGAGACCCGGCAGGAGGATGAGTATAGCGTCGTTCTAAACTGGTTTTAGAAGTGTACGTATATATGACTCTGCCAAAGGGTTGTCGTGGTCAGTGGGAGCAGCGGAAGTATTGGTGGACAAGTGGCTTATGTCTATTTATAGACTAAAGCAGATATAGCGGAGATAGATCATTTATTTCTGACGTGACAGTCATAGGTTTGACTTCATCAGAATAGGGGATGGATCTGTTAAGAAGGTAGTAGGGTATGATATCCTGGTATTTGGATGACATACACAGAGTAGGAAGTGAAATTCCTATACTACGATCGGTTATTCTTTGGTTGTCACACAGTTGTTTCTCCACATAGGACTTGGATATTATACATTCTGGTTACTGGATCTATGGTTTTAGATCTAGATTTGGGTGGTTTCCTAATCTGGGTACTTTGACAGCATTCTATGAGTATTTAGAATGGACAACTCCTGGCACGGTAGTGTACCTGCAGGTGATGGAGTCACCCTCTCTAAAGGTGTCTTACAGACTAAAGGGGAGAGGGATGTGCATGATTGGCAGATCACTTGCTTAGGAAATTGAGTCAATCATGAGATGTCAAGTACCACACCAGATGTTGTTCTTGCAGGAGATGCAATAAGTTGATATTAATCCAATCCTGGAGAAACAATCGGAAGCAGCTTTAGAACATAAGTGGATGTTCTAGGGATTTGATAAGGGCAGACTCCTTTAGGAGACGGTTATCATTCCAGGCTTCCAAGGTGACCTGGATGACAGAGTGGCTGTAAGAGTTATAGTTTTCCCTCTGACGAGGGGCAGTATTTTGGACAGGTGGTCCAGGCAGATACTGTGGGAGGCATGGCGCAGGATACTAATTAAGTTCAGTTGACGATACAGTCTAAGAAGTTTGGATTTGGAGTTCATTTATGAGCTAGGTCCCATCAGACATCCAGACACATTCTAAGACAGGTATTGCTCATTTAGGGAGATGGCTTTCTCCGCGAACTTGAGATATAGAGAGACATAAAAAGCAACATCACAGCGGATCCACTCACTGAGGCTATTCCTCGAACGCAATAGTTTCGCAAACGAGCTTTGTGAGACTGACTAGTAGAGGAGTTGGGTGCTCGGTATCACACGGGCTGTGAGTATGCGATATCGCAATAATTAGCCTTGAGTGCAAGTGGGAGATTGTTGGAGATAGTACCCTCAGAGTTAATTATTAGATCACAGGCACGTGATTGCAATGATTGAGGGAGGACCTATCCCGGTAGGACAGTCTTACTCAAGATGATAGTATGCTATCTGGTTTATCTTTATCATCGTGTACTGCTTTAGGTGACATTACTGATCACTATTGCACGTTGATAGAGCCCTTAGGATTCTTGCTTGACGACCAGCAGTATGATGGCGATCATATACATGGGAGCTGGGGTCTATAAGCACATCCTTAAAAGGTCCCTAGTCGTGGGAGTTTCGAGACTGGGCATCGATACTCCATTAGTAGACTAGTGTATACAGTCGAGACCCCGACGAGGGGCGGTGGCCGGTCTCACAAGCCACTGGTGTCAGTTGGTTCACCTAAGATGTATACAGGTGCTCATTGGGTTATGAGTACACCGGACATGACTCGTCGGGAACATGCTAGTTGGGATTATACCAGACGTCAGATAGCAGTTCCCTGGTGACATGTGTACAGGTTACTTCATCGACCTGAGATCGTCATTTGTCTCATGTGAGTTCCCACTGTACTTTGATTACTACCCTACCACGGCTCAAAGGAGTCGTGCAAACAGGTTTTAGTTGGGTACAGTCCCGAGCCACATGGAGGCAGTGAGCAGATCTGCAGGGGTTCGTCTCTCCCGGTATTGGGGGTTAGGTCACGCTGTGTCTAGGAGAGCCATTACACAAAGCCCTCGGCCGAGGCAGGAGATTTACTGGTAGGTATTCCAGTAGTATCTCATGGTGTTCTGGGCTACACTCCGACACGACTTGTACCGCTTTTAGGGGTCTGACTTTTACCAACCCCCTAGGCCCGCCATGCGATACTCATAGACGAACGGACCGGACTGTACGGATATTGTCACTGACAGGCTCAGTAGGGTGTCAGGATGAGTTCGCTCATCGACGTCCCTTTTGGTCAATAGCTGGTAGCCCGTCACGTATGGCTAATACCTCTGACGTGCTAGTGGTTAAATCCACAGCCATAGTATTGACGAGTCTTTAGAGTCCCCCACACAGACAGTTACTCAAGTTTCGGGCGAAATGCTGTAGAGGCCGTATGGAGATATGGCAGGGTTCGATCAGATACGTGCGGTATTGCACGGATCGTGATCGGACGGATTTTACTAGCCGGCTTTGGTTTAAGCCGGATCCTAGTATTAGACATTGTAGATTTTGTCTCTTTGCATTTGTGTTTAGTGGGAATACAAATGCGGGCATGTATATGCAGTCGCGGGGTTTTCCTGTAATTTATTACGGGATCAGTTTTCTGAAGTTGCCAGTTTGTATTCCGTTCCGGCCGGTTTTTCTTTGTTCCTTCACGGACGGACTTTTATGATGGAGGGGGTTATTTGCAAGTTTGCAAATAACTTATTGTGGAGGGGTTTCTTGCTTTTGTAGCATTATGATTGATAAAGCATCTTTGCTTTTCTTATTCTCATCATGGTGCATTAAATGAGATTAGTATTGATTTGGTGTTGTTGTGACATTTATACCTCATTATCATCTATTTGGATGTGGTCACCCCTTCATGTTTCCTACACTCACCTCCCTTGTTGCATTGTTCTTTTTCCTCCTCCATTCTTTAAGGGGCCGGCCACACATAGAAGGGAGAGAGAGAGGTTCATTTGGTGGTGTGGCAAAAATGTTCATCTCGTATCATTTTTGGCTACACCAAAATTCTAAGCTCATTTCCATTCTTCACCTCCATCATCAAAGGAAACTTCAACCCCATTGAAACAAAGTTTTCTGCACTAGTCTACAGCAAACCTTGGACGCGTCGGCTAGCCAACTTCGCGCCCGAGTTGCCTCGGTCCAGAGGTGGGAGCCCGTAAGTGAATCCGGCTTCGTGGTGCCCTTTCCGGAGAGGAGATGAAGACCGGAGATTCCCCGGGAAATCGGGACGACGACGAGAAGACCGGAGGACACGGATCACTCGGTATATCTCTCACCCCTTTGTTAGTGTATATGCCCTAGAGGCCATTACTGTATCATACTAGTTTGTATATTACTTGATGGAAGCTTGGGATATTCACAGTTGTATATACAATCTTTCTCGAAATGGTAGTATGCTACTTGGTTTGTCTCTGCTTTAATATGTGCATGTGTTTCTTTTAGCATATCGCTGATATACATATTAGTAGAGCCCTTAGGATCTTTGCTTGATTACCAGCGTTGTGATGGCGCTCACACTCATGGGAGCTGGGTGATCTATAAGCACATCCTTATACTGGTCCCTAGTCGTTGGACTATCGAGGCAGGGCATCGATACTCCGGAGTAGACTAGCGTATGCGCTTCTCATCCCAGCGTGGGAGACGGTCTGTCCCACAGCTGTCAGTACGTCGTACTTGAGATAGTATGCGGGTGCTCGTTAGGTTACGAGTACATTGGACAGGACTCGTCGGGAACTGTTGGTTGGTATTATACCTATCGTCAGTTATCAGTTCCCAGGTGACATGTGTACAGCTTAGTCCGTTGACTTGACACTGTCACTTCGCCTCGAGTGTGTTCCCACTGCACTTTGATTACTACCCTACCACGGCTCAAAGGAGTCGTGTAAATAGGTAGTTTTTGGGTGCAGTCCCGAAGCACTTGGAGACAGTGACGGTTAGACAGGATTCATCTCTCCCGGTATTGGGGGTTGACATCGCGCTGTGTCCAGGAGAGCCATTACACGAGTAGTCCCTGGCCAGGGCAAGCGAAATATACTGGTAGGTTTTCAGTGTTATCTCAGGGTGTTCTGGGCTACACTCCGACACGACTTGTACCGCTATTAGGGGACTGACGTTCACCGCCCCCTAGGCCCGACATGCGATGTATCAGACGAACAGACCGGACTGTACGGAGACTGTCACATACAGGCTCAGTAGGAGTTCAGATGGGGTTCACCTCGTCAGTCTTCTTATCGACATCTACCTGGGGACCGTTACGTACAGCTAGTGCCGCTTGCGGTCTGTGGTTAAACCCACTGCCAGCGTAGTGTCGAGTCTCTAGATTCCCACACAGAGAGCTATTCGCCTTTAGGCAAAATGAGTAGAGGTCGCATGGTTTTGCGACAGGGTTCGTTTCACATCCGCGCACTTGTGCACGTTTGCTTTCCGGACAGTTTATACTAGCGGGCTTTGGTTTAAGCCAGATCCTAGTATAGATTTGGGATTGGTTTTTTCTCATTGTATTCGTGTTCCTCGGATCATAAATACGGGTGCGTATGCACAGTTACTTGAGACAGAGGGAGAGGACTTTGATTAGGGTTAATGACTATTGTCATTTTATTAACCCTAATGCTTATGTGTGTATTATGGTTAATTGATATTAGTTTAATATAATTGTGCATGGTTATGGTTGTTGACCATTTGACCTCCTTGACTTGTTGACCTAGGTTGACACTTTGGCCATCATCATTTCATTTGGAAGATGCTCTTTGCTCCTTGCAAATTGCATTAAAAATGAAATGATAATGGTCATGTCTTGATTAACCATGACAATTATCTAGCTAATTATCTAATTACAATAATTCACACATATATGAGAGAATGCTTCATATTTTCTCTCATTCTATTATTCACTTTCTCTCTCTTGTTCTTCCTCTCCCTCAAGCTCTCCCCTCTCATGTGTTGAGAAACGCTTGAGCTTGGGAAAAACCCTTTCTTGATAATCTCTACTCTCATCTAGGGTTCAAGGATTAGCACTTCTTGCACCCTAGTTACTTCTAGCTTGGAGTTGAAGCCAAAGGTCGAGGCTTTCGGGTGGATCTTTCTTCGACGTGAGAAGACGACTAAGGTGACCTCCTTCGACCACTCCAAGGAGCAAGGAGAGATGGACATAAAGCCCAAGGTATAACCTTTCTAGCACTTAGCTAGTTTCTAGTTAGCTTTAGCTTGTTTTTGTTTAGCAAAGATCCTTCTTTGTCTAGTCCATGTTGCCTAAGTTGATAAAAATTTGATTTTTATTCCGTTTTCCAACTCCCCGCAAGTACCGGGATGGGCAACGTGGACTTACAGTGGTATCAGAGCCTAACTAAACATAAACTAGCTAGGTAGTAGAGTGTATCGAAGTTCGAATCGGAAAAATCGAAAAACCGAGTTTTCAAAACCCTAAGTTTCTGTTAATTTTTTTTCTATTCAAAACAAAATAAATTATACTCCAAAAATCATCTCAGGGTTTTGTGAAGAAAGCCACCAAAAACGATCCAGTAATTCGACCAAAGAGCCACGGTTCCGCAGCAATAGCAAGCTATTGCCGCGCAACCGTGGCCGTCTTGGCTCTTCACTGGGTCGAGTTTGGTGCAGTGTATTTCTGGCTTGGTTTTAGGATTTTTAAGATGGTTTATATGTGCCCAGGTTTTCCAGAATAGAAATTTGTTTTTGGGGGCCTATAAATCCGTATTTTTTCCGAACTTCAATACACTTTGACTAAAAGGTTATATCTGTGATGTTTACATGTATTGAACGTCGGCTAATCGCTATATGTCGATTAGTCGGGGTTATACATATCTGTGATCTGTGATTGATGATGGTATGTGTATATGAATGGGTTGGATTGTCGCGGATGAATAGCCGGGGTGGATGTGAGATGAGTGTTGCTTTTTCTTTCATTCATTGTAATATGTAAATTGATGTAATAATATTATTTGTATGGCCGCACAACCGGGTCGGGGTTGTAGCCGTCATTGTATAATTCTTTTTACTGTTTTTGCTCCTAGGATAGACCCATGGAGGGGGTGCACAAACTACCGGGTATATCGAAGTGCCAAGTGGCCTACTCACGGTGGTGAGGGAGGTTGCTTCGCTTCGGGTACTTGGCGGGTAGTTTGCCGCAGCCGTAGGGGTCTTGGGTGGGGTATTGACTATTTACCGCGACCGTGTAATCCGCTTTTCGTTGCAGGCTCGAACGGATTGCGGATTCCTAGTATATCCAATGTATTCATCTGTGATCAGTAATGTCTATCATTGCTATATATTTATATATGATAACTATTTAGGCGTTGCTTATGTTTTACAGCCGCGCTAGCCCAGCCCCCGCTCTGTCGTTAGTTAAGTAACCTAACGGGTGATGACGGGGCCCCGTGGCGAATGCGAATAGCATAAGCGTACGTCATATTTTGGTTGTTTTCTGCAATGGTAGGATTAAATGATGGGACGCATTAAAAGAACTAATGCAAGAAAATAAACCAAGTAAAAGTCGATTGGAACACTTTGAAAACCACTCGGTTCTTTTCAAAACTAAACTTTTAAACGCGGAGCTTGAACCACTCCTTTTAAAAGCTATCTCGTTCCATCGATTATATCAAGTTCACTACGTTCACGGTTTCGCCAAAACCATTCGTAGCCCTCCGTCATTCCACATGAATGGTCAAAAAGTATTCAAGCTATGTATTTTGGCCAAAGTCAAGGCATAGTTGTAGGGTTGCTAGGCACGCGCACAAGGGTCTACGAGGCATCAACCATGCCCGATTAAAAATTTAGCCATGCCGAACAACCCGAATACGGAACTTTAAACTAGAGATTAGGCGAAAACAAGCATGTTAATAACTGTAACACTGAGTGAGAGGGATTACAACCTTTGTAGATCCGGTCCTTCACTTCATATGCTCCGTGTTGTGGTCCCTTCGCTGCGATCATCGGGATTCGGACTCTCGAGAGGTTCCACGAAGAGAAAGACGCAACCTTTGCTTCCGATCTTCGATACTAAGATGATCTACCTTGAAGTTTCTTTAACACAAGCTAACACTCTTGAAATGATGTGAACACCCTCATCTAAATGGCAAGGGAAGATGAGGATGATGAAGTAGGATTTTTGCTCTCTTTATTTATCTTTTTCTCATATTTATTCATCACTTTGAAAAATCAAGCAAGCTTTTTTATGAAAGAATGAAGGAAGAAGAAGATGAACATAATAATAATCCTTTTGTGATGAATAGGAAAAGGAGATAATGATCAATTATGCAATCATGGTTCACTTAACCATTGTAGAGAATTGACTAGGGTTAGGGTTTGGGTTGGGTTAAAGCATGAGTCACTTGTAAATATCTTTATCATGACAAAAAGAAAAGCTTCTAGAAACATCTAGAAAGATTAACCCTAATCCAAACCCTAATCATGTTTAAACTCCACAAAACAAGTTGCATTAGTTATCATATCATGTTACAATATTATATATCACATATATAATATTTATCGTAACAAAATAAAATAATACAATTAACATATATCGCATATATATCAATGTATTACCCGAGTGAGAAAAAGAATCTTTTAGTGAGCAAATATTAGTTAATGTAATTTAATATATCATATATATTATTATACATTAAATTATCGAATTAACACTTGATCCGACAATCCGGCTATATCGCATATAACCGACTAATATTTATCCGTACCGATTCATCGAATCAACACTTGATCCTATGACCCGGCTGATATCAAATATCGCGAGAATAGAATACGGTATCACATATCGCATTATCCTCGGTCCCGCACATATCACATATGTGCTCCTACTCCGTTTTGCCTGAGTCAAGAAACCTCTGTGTAGGACTCTAAAGAATCGTCAATACGCCGGCAGTAGGTGATGATCATATCAAACACCCACAAGCTGCAAGCGGTCAGCTAAACGTAACAGCTACCCAGGTATTGAGCGCTCAGAAGATCAACAAGCAAGCCTGTACATTCTCCTGCGAATCCAAACAGTAACACTCCCGTACAGTCCGGTCTCGTCGTCTGATATGTTGCATATCTCGCCTAGGGGTGGTAAACGTCAAACCCCAGTAGCTCGATAAGTCGTGTCGATTTGAGGTCTATAGCAGTTTGAGAAACTACTGATAACACTTACCAGTAAATCTCAGCAACCCTGGCCAGGGATTTCCGGTTATAGCCAATCGAACACAGCACAACATCAACTCCCTATACCGGGAGAGACGAATCCCCTCCTATCGCTCATTGCCTCCATATGATTCGGGACTGTACCCAAAAGCCACCTTTTTGCACGCCCTCTTGGACGTGGTATGATGGAAATCAAAGCACAGTGGGAATCACACAAGACTCTATGACGATCTCGAGTCGACAGACTACTCTGTACCAGTGTCACCGGAGAACTGCCATCTGACGTATGGTATAATACCATCTGGGAGTTCTCGGCGAGTCCGTCCAGTGTACCCAGTCTCCACTGAGCACCCGTACACAATTCTTGATGTCAAACACCGATGGATATGGGATCATCCATCGCCCATCATATGGGTCAAGATGCGTATACGCTAGTCTACTCTGGTGTATCGATGCCCTGTCTCGATACACCCTCGACTAGGAACAGTTATAGGATGTACTCGTCGACTACCGTGGCCCCACTAGTATGATCTCATCATAGTCCCAGTAGTCGAGTACATATCCTAAGGGCTTTATCAACATGTAATATAGAGACAATCAGAGTACATGTTAAGATAAAGTACAACCAGATAGCATACTATCATGTCGAGCAGAAAGTCCTCCCTATATATGTCCTAGCATCCACTACAATATACATCGTATGTACAGTAATGGCCTCTAGGGCATACATATAACTAACAATCTCCCACTTGCACTAGGGCCATCTGTTGTGGTATCACATACCCAACAATTAGCTGCGGTTGAAGTATCTCATACTCAACCATCCCATAAAAGTCTCTACTGGGAAAAAGGCCTTTGTGAGTGGATCCGCGCTGTCGTCCTCTGTGTCTACTCTCCTAACCTCGATCTCCCTGGAGATCAACCATCTCCATGATCAGGTGATACTGCCTAAGAATTATATCTGGATTTCTGATGGGACGGTAGTTCCTTGGCTAAAACCACAACTCCATTGTCACACAATGGTAGGAACGAAGTTCATCTTATGAACTTATATATATCCAGACTGTCTCTTTGGTAGTATCCTTGGTAACGATGTATCTTGCCTTTAATCGTCTAGTATGTCACGGTATCTAGCTTGGAACTCTTCCAACATATCGTCCCTCCACTGAGGGTAAAGACAATGCCTGCGACTGACATTCAGTCGTCCTTATCACCCTGGAACCTTTCCAGTGATTCTCCTCAGGATCGATTGATACCATCTCACTACAACTAGTGAGTATCCTAACATCCAATTAGATCTATCTCATAGATCCAAAACCTAGGATTTAGGAGGTATCACTTTGATCCTATATGGAGAATCCTTGTGATAAGCGGAGATTGACCGTGCGTAGCATAGGAAACTTCTTCCCTATCAAGAGTATGTCATCCACGTACTCTACGAGGATCTCCACCATACTCCCTACTACCTTTTTGTATATACAAGGTTCATCTACCATTTTGATGAAGTCAAACTCTTTGACTACCACATCAAAACAGATGTTCCAACTCCGCGATGCCTGTTTTATCATATAAAACATCTTGCACACGTTTCCGCTGCTCCCACTGTCTACGAAGCCCTCTGGCTGTGTACTTATAGACGCTATCTTCTAAAACATCATTTAGAAAAGCAGTCATGACACCCAACCACCAGATATCGTAGTCATGGTATGTAGCCGTGGCAAGTAGGATCTGGATGGACTTAAGCATAGCTTTGAAAATCTCAACTTTTCCATGTACACCAAGTAATCTTCTCAAGATATACTCGCTCCTGATGGGGATTTAACCCTTCAGATAAAGCAACCAAAGTCCATACTTTGTTGGTGTATAAGGATTCCATCTCAGATCGATAAGCACCCAGCCATTCTTACAGAGTCCCACTCCTGATGGCCAGCTCGAAACCAGTTGGGTCATCATCTCATGATGCAATCCTCGCTCCCACTGTCATAGAGAAACCGAAGTATCTCTCAGGTGGGTGAGGAACCCTACTAGATCGGCGGAGAGGCTGAGGTTCGTTGGTAACTATTGAATCCTTTGGTTCTACCAAATCATCAGCTGCATTTTGTATAGCTGGAACATTTCCAGTTCTACATAACAGACCTTGCCTCGAGCTTGTCCGGATTTTGCTTTTAGACATAGGCCGGACAACCCAAATCTTAACAAGCTTAAGATATGGGCTCTTCCCTTTCCATATCACATATGAAGTGGTAGGCAACTGATTTGATTTGAACCCTATTCAATAGGTATGCAGCTTCTCAAGTGCATAACTCCCTAAAGGAAATAGGAAACTCAGTAGTACTCAGCATAGAGCACACCATATCACATAGGGTGCTATGGCTCCACCCCGATACACCGACGAGCTGTGGTGTATACGGAGGAGTAATGCTGAGAGAGAATCTCATTCTCCTTTAGAATAGTCCAGGAATTCCGTGCTCAAGTATTCTCCTCCATGATCACATCAAAGGACATAATACTGTTACCCATATTTGTTGGTTCTCTACTTCTAACTTATATTCTGTGAATATCTCAAAAGCTTCGGACCTGTGTTTCAACAGAAACATATGTCTGAATCTTGAGAGATTATCAGAGAATGTAATGAAGTAGAAAGAACCGATCTTGGCATGTGTAGACAGGGGACCTTTCATGCATCAACATGTATCAATCCCAAGAGTTCACTAACTCTTTCTCTGTTTCCAACAAACAGAGCTGTGGTCATCTTATCTTTGTGACATGACCGGCAAGTTTCATAAGATGTAAATTCAAACTAATTTAAATATGCATCTATATGTAACTTCAGCCAGTCGGGTCGCATTGATATGACCTAGTCTATAATACCTCAAAAAGGATTCACTCATTTCTGAACTCTTCCTCTTGTGTGTGTTCCGTATACTAAGAACTGTAATTTGATTTAGAACGTCAATGCTTTTAGATAACGTGCCTGAACCGATCAACTCTTGATATAGGAAATGTTCAAAACATTATCCAACAATACAAAATTATGTCCTTTCTTTACTAATAAAGAGACTGATAAGATTTTGTATATCGGGTTCGGTATCTAATAACATTTGTTCAGAATCAATGCATTCTGGTAATACAGGGTGAGAGTGACCAACAGACTTGGCTGCAACACTTGCACCGTTTTCTGTCTCATGAAACTTATCACCCGTTCTCAGTTCTCTACCTATCTGTAGCCCATGTAACAGATTACATATACGGGATCCTGATCCGGTATCACATACCCAGGACGTAAACGATACTGAGAAACAGTTTTGTGTAATGAACACACCCGAAGATGATGCATCAACATGCACTTTCTTCGTTTGGGCGGCACGGGAAATCTGGTATTCCCCAATTTCCTGCTCTGTCTTATAACAATTATAAGTTGGAGCGGGACCAACGTTCCCCAGCTCAGTATAACAAGCAGGTTCGGTCAATATATCCATTTTATTATCTTGATTAAGGCGTGATATAGTCGCTACCTGGAGAGAGAGAGAAGAAAACACTCGGCGTATGCTCTTGCAAGATTAGATTGGTTATCTAATATATCTAATCAGGATGTCTCCCACTGTTTTAATCAAATCTTCCTTCAAACCCTAAAAGGAAAGACTAGCCGGGATTAATTACACGCTACAAGTTCGCCAATCTTTCAGCCAGGCCAGTGTCGGTACTTTGAGGGAGGTCCCCCGTGCTATCGCACGAACCTAATTAAAGTAAACCTCGTTTTCCCAGAGGCATAACCCCGTTAACACCTTTCTAGACACCTACTTGATCGGCTAATTGTAATGTGTAAAACTCTCCCAGGAGTAACTCTTACTCGCAGCGGGTATCGGGATCCAACTATCTCATAGAAGGTATGCAATCTCATTGCAAATTTCAACACTTGAAATTCCCAATAATATTTTGCCCCTAGCGATCTATGACCTTAACTAAGTCAACAAATCATAAATCGCAAGTCAAGTTCAACCCGTACATTTCTCGATTGAATTAAACCCACCCGTACGACCCTTAACTGAGTCAACAAAGCCGTACGAATACCCTAATCCAATCACATCTCATGTTTTAGCAGATAAACATTACTTAGCTACCGTACACTATGCCTTAACTAAGTCAACAAACATAGCACGAATACTAAATAATATCTATCTGAAATGACGGAGGGCTACGACAGGTTTTTAAGAAAACCTATTGCGTAATGAACTTGATATCGTCGTAGAATCGAGTGATTTTAAATGGAGTGTTTTTTGAGGCTTTTCTAGTTTTGCTAAAGGGGTCAATCCCGGTGAAGGGATCGTCGGCCCTTTCCTCATCGAATAAGGTGTAGGATATATCATATATACCGCTGTGCAAAGCAGAAACTATAGAAGCAATCAAAAGACAAACCGAGTTTGCAGCATCTGCCAGTTATTGCTAAAGGAGTCACTCCCGGTGAAGGGATCTCGGTCCTTTCCTTATCGAATAAGGTGCTGAATGTTCTACAAGGAACACCACTATGCAAAGCAAGAACTAGAGCTACCAGTTTTTATTAAACAAGTTTCTACAACATCTTAGGTTTCTTTTATTTCATTAATCTCATTAATGAAGTCCCATTTTATTATGCTTCGCAAGCATCACATTTGAAAACGAAATCTGCAATATAACATATATCTCATATATATATAATATAAACATTCGTCTCAGGCAGTAATATGATCTCATCACAGAACATTGCAGCAGAAGAACATATATGAAATATTGGATATACTAGGACGTCCGTGTTTTCAATACGAGCCAGTATAAAACACGGATTCCACGGTCGCGATGAATAGCCAAACCCACATCCCTAGACCCCTACGAGAGCGGCAAGTAACACTGCCAATTCTAGGGTTAGGAGACCCGGTCTCGACTCCTCGAGATGGTCTCCCACTGGACCCTAGAACCCGGTTACTTGTGCTCCCCGCCTTGGGTCTACCTAATGCGGAAAAGTAAATAATATACAACGGTGACATCTTCCGCTACCTGGAAGTGCCCCAATAAAAGAATATTACATACAAATGAATTTTACATGAATCAAAAAGTAAAAACTCTCATCTCACATAAAACCCCCGGCTATTCAAAATGCGACGATCCAATATAACATATCACAGCAACACATAATATCTCATATCATCAACGTAAGCAAGTATGCGTATCCCGATTGTCGTTGATGTATAGCAACGAAGCCGGCGATACACCACATACTACGCTTACGGTCACAGAAAAGAAAGTGTAAAACTACAACAGTTGGAATCCGCAACCTCCTTAGACATCGCATGCCTAACCAAATGAATTCCTTAGACATCACATGCCTAACAATTATAAACCCCGCATTTTAGTCTCATTTATCGAAAACTCTTTTCAATATCAAGTCGGGCAATTCAACAAGATTCCCGACGTCCTGATCGAATGCTCGTCGCAAACTTTAGTAGACGGCCGCACCCCCGATACCGTCGACGAAGTGCACCAAGGCGGAACACCGCTACCGGGAGCACCCGAACGGATGCTTTCGGCGACGGGGTTCTCCTACAGTCACTTGGTCGGGGCTATGGGTCGTGGCTGTCTATTAAGTTTACCCGGCGAGTATCCGCGTACACTACGTGATTGCAACGGACTTTTGATCACATCAAAATTCCGTGGCAACCGATCATCTGAGACTAAAGTGCTATGTTTATAATATTCAAATCAGTTATCTCATAACTACCTGTGGATTCCAAATATTGTATCACAATCCAGATAAATAGAAAAAGTTAAACTTTCCGATCGAATCATCAAGCACCCAAGATTTCCCGAATATATCTCAACACTTGAAATCAGTTTAAAAACATCCATCACATGCCACAGTACCAATGGTCCAGCCGTAGAAGGGTCAAGCCAACGCCTCACATGTGGCACGCTGTACTGCCCCAAACCCTAAGGTTCAAAAGGCAGTTCAAGACGGTCACATAATCGAGTTAAGGTTTGTTGTCTTCTAGAGGGTCCACCGAGTTACTTGCACGACTTAGAACATTCTTAAACACGAGAAAAAATCCAACTTTTGAAAAAATTTCCGACAGGGGAAAAAGTGAGTTATTGATATCTGTTCGAACTTTTTAACAGTTTCTAAAAGTTATCCGGACAAAACACATAGACAAAATCTGATAATCCGATCGAAACATCGAATCCCTAAACAACCCCAGAAAACTCAACAGGAGAATAAATATTAAAAATTCCCAGAAAATCCAGCATAATAAAACAAGAGTTACTGTGCAAACAGAAATTGATGACGTCATTATTTAGCCGCGGAACCGCCGCAGAAGGCATGCTTCTGCAGCGGTTACGCCGCGCTTCTTACTGTTCATCAAAAAATTTTTGCACCGTAATTCTTAGAATTCCGTGCTGAATTTTTTAAGCATTTTTAATTTGGAAAAATCCCAGTTTTTAGAAAAAGTCCAGAGAGCGGGTTTTATCGGGGTTTCGGGTTTCGATCGGACTTTAAACTTCGTCTAGACTTCGCCTAAAGCTCTAGCTTGGCTCTGATACCACTGTAGGGTTGCTAGGCACGCGCACAAGGGTCTACGAGGCATCAACCATGCCCGATTAAAAATTTAGCCGTGCCGAACAACCCGAATACGGAACTTTAAACTAGAGATTAGGCGAAAACAAGCATGTTAATAACTTTAAGACTGAGTGAGAGGGATTACAACCTTTGTAGATCTGGTCCTTCACTTCATATGCTCCGTGTTGTGGTCCCTTCGCTGCGATCATCGGGATCCGGACTCTCGAGAGGTTCCACGAAGAGAAAGACGCAACCTTTGCTTCCGATCTTCGATACTAAGATGATCTACCTTGAAGTTTCTTTAACACAACCTAACACTCATGAAATGATGTTAACACCCTCATCTAAATGGCAAGGGAAGATGAGGATGATGAAGTAGGATTTTTGCTCTCTTTATTTATCTTTTTCTCATATTTATTCATCACTTTGAAAAATCAAGCAAGCTTTTTTATGAAAGAATGAAGGAAGAAGAAGATGAACATAATAATAATCCTTTTGTGATGAATAGGAAAAGGAGATAATGATCAATTATGCAACCATGGTTCACTTAACCATTGTAGAGAATTGACTAGGGTTAGTGTTTGGGTTGGGTTAAAGCATGAGTCACTTGTAAATATCTTTATCATGACAAAAAGAAAAGCTTCTAGAAACATCTAGAAAGATTAACCCTAATCCAAACCCTAATCATGTTTAAACTCCACAAAACAAGTTGCATTAGTTATCATATCATGTTATAATATTATATATCACATATATAATATTTATCGTAACAAAATAAAATAATACAATTAACATATATCGCATATATATCAATGTATTACCCGAGTGAGAAAAAGAATCTTTTAGTGAGCAAATATTAGTTAATGTAATTTAATATATCATATATATTATTATACATTAAATTATCGAATTAACACTTGATCCGACAATCCGGCTATATCGCATATAACCGACTAATATTTATCCGTACCGATTCATCGAATCAACACTTGATCCGATGACCCGGCTGATATCAAATATCGCGAGAATAGAATACGGTATCACATATCGCATTATCCTCGATCCCGCACATATCATATATGTGCTCCTACTCCGTTTTGCCTGAGTCAAGAAACCTCTGTGTAGGACTCTAAAGAATCGTCAATACGCCGGCAGTAGGTGATGATCATATCAAACACCCACAAGCTGCAAGCGGTCAGCTAAACGTAACAGCTACCCAGGTATTGAGCGCTCAGAAGATCAACAAGCAAGCCTGTACATTCTCCTGCGAATCCAAACAGTAACACTCCCGTACAGTCCGGTCTCGTCGTCTGATATGTTGCATATCTCGCCTAGGGGTGGTAAACGTCAGACCCCAGTAGCTCGATAAGTCGTGTCGATTTGAGGTCTATAACAGTTCGAGAAACTACTGATAACACTTACCAGTAAATCTCAGCAACCCTGGCCATGGATTTCCGGTTATAGCCAATCGAACACAGCACAACATCAACTCCCTATACCGGGAGAGACGAATCCCCTCCTATCGCTCATTGCCTCCATATGATTCGGGACTGTACCCAAAAGCCACCTTTTTGCACGCCCTCTTGGACGTGGTATGATGGAAATCAAAGCACAGTAGGAATCACACAAGACTCTATGACGATCTCGGGTCGACAGACTACTCTGTACCAGTGTCACCGGAGAACTGCCATCTGACGTATGGTATAATACCATCTGGGAGTTCTCGACGAGTCCGTCCAGTGTACCCAGTCTCCACTGAGCACCCGTACACCATCCTTGATGTTAAACACCGATGTATATGGGATCATCCATCGCCCATCATATGGGTCAAGATGCGTATACGCTAGTCTACTCTGGTGTATCGATGCCCTGTCTCGATACACCCTCGACTAGGAACAGTTATAGGATGTACTCGTCGACTACCGTGGCCCCACTAGTATGATCTCATCATAGTCCCAATAGTCGAGTACATATCCTAAGGGCTTTATCAACATGTAATATAGAGACAATCAGAGTACATGTTAAGATAAAGTACAACCAGATAGCATACTATCATGTCGAGCAAGAAAGTCCTCCCTATATATGTCCTAGCATCCACTACAATATACATCGTATGTACAGTAATGGCCTCTAGGGCATACATATAACTAACAATAGTGATTGGTAGCTATTGGGTATTCATGTGCAGCATAGATAGATGCGTTAGTTTGGGACTGTCGTGCTGCCATTTTGGCCAAAGTCAAGGGTAGGTACGGGTGGGTCCAAATTAACCAGGAGAATGACGGGTAGAACTTGACATGTGACTTATGATATTTTGGCCAAAGTCAAGGTCATAAGAGCATGGGGAAAAAATCCACATCGGGAGTTTCATAAGTACTGAAACTTGCTAGCGCTGCATACCATTTGGAGTGTGATAATTCTGGTAGGATTCCTTCGGTTTTATCACACAATGATATTTGGATCCCGATCCTACTGTGAGTATATGCTACTCCTCGGGAAAACTCTCACTTAATGATCAATGCTATAAACCTAGTAGGTGTCTAGAAAGGTGTTAGCGGGGCTACGCCCACAGGGAAAAGAGGTTACTTAATTAAGGAACTTCGCGAAAGCGTTGGAAAACCTCCCTCGAAGTACCAACACTGACCTGGCTGAACGGTTAAGCAAGTATTGTACGGTGATATTGATCCTGACTAATCCTTTCTTTACGGTTTGAGAAGGGATTCGAGAGACAGTGGGAGCCATCCAGTTTAGACAAACTAAAAACCACTCTAAATTTGCAAGAGCATCATGCTAAAGTGTTTCTTTTCTCTCTCCTAATTGCAGCGACCATTCAACATGACCGGACTTAAGTTATTACTAGATAAAAACATATTGACAGGGCCAAACTACAAAGATTGGCTCAGGAATGTCAAGATGGCAATCACTTACGACAAGTTGGGGTATGTCCTTACCACCAAAGCTCCCCCTGTCCCAGGTCCCAAAACCAGTGTCGTAGATAGGGAAATCTACAAGACCTGGGAAATAGATTGCGCGAAGGCCAGATGCCTCGTACTAGCCTCGATGGACAACGAACATCAGAGGAGGCACGAGAATATAGACCTAGAGTCCATATTTCTTCATACAAAAGAACTATATGGAGAGCAGTCTCGTATCGCAAGATACGAAGTGTCGAAGAAGTTGTTTTCGGCAAGGTTGGCCGTCGGATCATTGGTAGCGGAACACGTGCTTAAGATGATTAGCTACATAGAGGAGCTCGCGGACCTTGGGACCACGTTGGAGAATGAACTCTATACTGATTTGATTCTCCAGTCCCTTCCTTCCACTTACGCCCAGTTTATCCTTAACTTCAACATGCAAGGAAAGGAGGTTGAACTTTCCGAACTTCTGAACATGTTGAGGAGTGCTGAGGGCACCCTACAGAAGGGTAGGGAGACATCCACTTTGTTTGTTGGAGGATCTTCCTCTTCTAGATCCAGGGCGAAAGCCAAGGGTAAGAAGAAGAAAGCCCCCGCCAAACCAAGAGGCGGTGTCGGTAAAGTGGATACGAAGGGAAAAGGAAAAGCAACAAAGATAGTGGGGAAGGAAGAATGCTTCTATTGTCACAAAAGAGGTCACTGGAAACAGGATTGCAAGGCTTGGAAGGCCAGAACACAGGATTTGAAGCGAGTTGCAGCTTCAGCTTCAGGTGTGTATGTTATTGAAAACTGTCTATCAATAAACTCTACATCCTGGGTATTGGATACCGGATCAGGATCTCATATGTGTAATTCTTTGCGGGCGTTGAGAAAGCGTAGAGTTTTGAAGGCAGGTGACATGACCCTCAGAGTTGCAAACGGTGCTAGCATGGATGCTGAGGCCGTGGGGGACTATCACCTGGGATTGTCGGATGGACACTTTTTGGTTTTACGTAGTTGTTATTATGTACCAAATGCAACCTGTAATATCATTTCTGTATCTTTATTATCTAAAGAAGGTTATGAATTTGCATTTGTAAGTAATGTAGTGAACATTCACCTTAATCAAGTTTTGATTGGGTCAGGTACATTGAACAACGGTATATACGTATTAAACCAGCCACAGATTTTCAATGTCCAGAATACACAAAAAAGAAAGTCTCCAGAAATCAATAAAACTTTCTTATGGCATTGTAGACTGGGTCACATCAATGAGAGAAGGTTGACTAAGTTACATACAGAAGGATATTTGGATCCGTTCAAATATCAATCGTATGCAACTTGTCAATCCTGTCTCAAGGGAAAGATGACAAAGACTCCGTTCACTGGACACGGAGTAAGAGCGAGCGAGCTCTTGGGACTCGTACACAGCGACGTGTGCGGTCCAATGTCTACACATGCACGAAGCGGTTATTCTTACTTCATTACTTTTACGGATGACTTTTCAAGGTACGGTTATGTCTTCTTAATGAAACATAAATCCGAGGCTTTTGAAAAATTCCAGGAATATAAGAATGAAGTAGAAAAACAAACAGGCAAAAGTATCAAGGCACTGAGATCTGATCAAGGTGGTGAATACTTGAGTGCCGAGTTCCTGCGTTACTTAAAAGAGAATGGAATTCTCTCTCAGCTTACTCCTCCATACACTCCGCAACATAACGGTGTATCGGAGAGACGGAACCGAACCTTTTTGGATATGGTACGGCCCATGATGAGTAATGCTGAGTTGCCGCAATCGCTCTGTGGATATGCGCTAGAATCAGCTGCATACCTTTTGAACCGAGTTCCAACTAAGACTGTGCCTACTACACCATATCAGATGTCGTGTGGGAAGAGACCCTATCTTAATCACATTAAGACATGGGGATGTCCAGCTTTGCAAAAAAGCAGCATGCGGACAAGCTCGAGGCACGCTCAGTACAGTGCAAGTTTGTGGGATATCCAAAGAACTCCAAGGGATATTTCTTCTATTGCGAAGAGGAACAAAATGTGTTTGTTTCTCGCCATGCCCACTTTCTAGAACACCAGTTCATAGAAAAAGAATTAAGTGGGAGCGCAATAGAACTGGAAGAAATTCCAGAACCACGAGCTATTACTGAAAGCTTAGTAGAACCAGAGGGTTCGAAAGATCAGGACATTCCCACGCCACTCCGCAGGAGTAGTAGGCAGTCTCATCCGCCCGAGAGATACTACGGTTTTCTCATTGAAGGGGATAGAGAGGATTGCATCATAGACTTTGATGAGCCTACTAGCTTCCAGCAAGCCATTCAGAGCGTCGACTCGGTAAAATGGCTGGATGCAATGCGGACCGAAATGGAGTCCATGTACACCAACAAAGCATGGACCTTGGACATTGCTCCAGATGGGGTAAAACCCGTAGGATGCAAGTGGATCTTCAAAAGGAAGATTGGTGTAGATGGACAGGTTGAGACCTATAAAGCTAGACTGGTAGCAAAGGGTTTTCGTCAGCGACCTGATTTGGACTATGACGAAACCTTTTCTCCTGTAGCTATGCTGAAATCCATTCGGATCCTTCTTGCCATTGCTGCCTTCCACGATTATGAGATTTGGCAGATGGACGTAAAGACGGCTTTTCTAAATGGACATTTAGAGGAGTGTGTCTATATGGACCAGCCAGAGGGTTTCATTCAGAGTAGGAGCAGCGGAAAGGTGTGCAAGTTGCTTAAGTCCATTTATGGACTAAAGCAGGCATCGCGGAGTTGGAACATCTGTTTTGATGAGACGGTCAAAGAATTTGGCTTTATCAAAAATCCAGATGAACCATGCATCTATTGTAGATTTGTCGCGAGAACTGTAGTATTCCTCGTTTTATACGTGGATGACATTCTCTTAATAGGAAATGATATTCCTATGCTACAATCTGTCAAGGGGTTCTTGTCACACAGGTTCTCCATGAAAGACCTGGGTGATGCCTCATACATTCTGGGTATCCGGATCTACCGTGACAGATCCAAGAGGATATTAGGACTTTCGCAGTCCAGGTACATCGACACCATACTGAAGAGATTCAGTATGGAAGATTCCAAGCGCGGTAATCTACCGGCTTGTCACGGGATCACCCTCTCCAAAGAGATGTCTCCCAAGACTGATTTGGAGAGGGATCGCATGTCTATTATACCCTACGTTTCTGCGGTAGGCTCTATAATGTATGCAATGTTGTGTACCAGACCGGATGTGGCTTATGCACTGAGTGTGGTAAGCAGGTATCAGTCAAACCCTGGGGAGAAACATTGGATAGCAGTAAAGAACATTATTAAGTACCTGAGAAGGACTAAGGAGATGTTCTTGGTGTATGGCAGAAAAGACCTCCAGATTGAGGCCTTTGCTGACTCCAGCTTCCAGAGTGACAAGGATGATTCCAAGTCCATGTCGGGTTTTGTCTTTACCCTCAATGGAGGGGCGGTGTGTTGGAAGAGCTCCAAACAGGAAACCGTTGCTGACTCGACTATGGAAGCGGAATACATCGCTGCATCTGATGCCGCAAAAGAAGCTGTCTGGATGAGGAAGTTCTTGAGAGAACTTCAGGTGGTTCCGTCCATTGTTGACCCAATACCTCTGTATTGCGACAACAACGGGGCTATAGCTTTAGCGAAGGAACCCAGGTCCCATCAGAAATCCAGACACATCTTGAGGCGGTATCACCTGATCAGGGAGATCGTGGATCGCCAGAAGATCGAGGTTCGGAGGGTTGCTTCAGAAGATAACACAGCAGATCCATTCACCAAAGCCTTGCCCCAGACTCAGTTCGAGCGGCTGATCGAGATGATAGGTCTTCGATACGCCAGTACATGGCCTTAGTGCAAGTGGGAGATTGTTAGTGTATATGCCCTAGAGGCCATTACTGTATCATACTAGTTTGTATATTACTTGATGGAAGCTTGGGATATTCACAGTTGTATATACAATCTTGCTCGAAATGGTAGTATGCTACTTGGTTTGTCTCTGCTTTAATATGTGCATGTGTTTCTTTTAGCATATCGCTGATATACATATTAGTAGAGCCCTTAGGATCTTTGCTTGATTACCAGCGTTGTGATGGTGCTCACACTCGTGGGAGCTGGGTGATCTATAAGCACATCCTTATACTGGTCCCTAGTCGTTGGACTATCGAGACAGGGCATCGATACTCCGGAGTAGACTAGCGTATGCGCTTCTCATCCCAGCGTGGGAGACGGTCTGTCCCACAGCCGTCAGTACGTCGTACTTGAGATAGTATGCGGGTGCTCGTTAGGTTACGAGTACATTGGACAGGACTCGTCGGGAACTGTTGGTTGGTATTATACCTATCGTCAGTTATCAGTTCCCAGGTGACATGAGTACAGCTTAGTCCGTTGACTTGACACTGTCACTTCGCGTCGAGTGTGTTCCCACTGCACTTTGATTACTACCCTACCATGGCTCAAAGGAGTCGTGTAAACAGGTAGTTTTTTGGTGCAGTCCCGAAGCACTTGGAGGCAGTGACGGTTAGACAGGATTCGTCTCTCCCGGTATTGGGGGTTGACATCGCGCTGTGTCCAGGAGAGCCATTACACGAGTAGTCCCTGGCCAGGACACGCGAGATATACTGGTAGGTTTCCAGTGTTATCTCAGGGTGTTCTGGGCTACACTCCGACACGACTTGTACCGCTATTAGGGGACTGACGTTCACCGCCCTCCTAGGCCCGCCATGCGATGTATCAGACGAACAGACCGGACTGTACGGAGACTGTCACATACAGGCTCAGTAGGATTTCAGATGGGGTTCACCTCGTCAGTCTTCTTATCGACATCTACCTGGGGACCGTTACGTACAGCTAGTGCTGCTTGCGGTCTGTAGTTAAACCCACTGCCAGCGTAGTGTCGAGTCTTTAGAGTCCCACACAGAGAGCTATTCGCCTTTAGGCAAAATGAGTAGAGGTCGCATAGTTTTGCGACACGGTTCGTTTCACATCTGCGCACTTGTGCACGTTTGCTGTCCGGACAGCTTATACTAGCGGGCTTTGGTTTAAGCCAGATCCTAGTATAGATTTGGGATTGGTTTTTTCTCATTGTATTCGTGTTCCTCGGATCACGAATACGGGTGCGTATGCACAGTTACTTGAGATAGAGGGAGAGGACTTTGATTAGGGTTAATGACTATTGTCATTTTATTAACCCTAATGCTTATGTGTGTATTATGGTTAATTGATATTAGTTTAATATAATTGTGCATGGTTATGGTTGTTGACTATTTGACCTCATTGACTTGTTGACCTAGGTTGACACTTTGACCATCATCATTTCATTTGGAAGATGCTCTTTGATCCTTGCAAATTGCATTAAAAATGAAATGATAATGGTCATGTCTTGATTAACCATGACAATTATCTAGCTAATTATCTAATTACAATAATTCATACATATATGAGAGACTGCTTCATATTTTCTCTCATTCTATTATTCACTTTCTCTCTCTTGTTCTTCCTCTCCCTCAAGCTCTCCCCTCTCATGTGTTGAGAAACACTTGAGCTTGAGAAAAACCCTTTCTTGATAATCTCTACTCTCATCTAGGGTTCAAGGATTAGCACTTCTTGCACCCTAGTTACTTCTAGCTTGGAGTTGAAGCCAAAGGTCGAGGCTTTCGGGTGGATCTTTCTTCGACGTGAGAAGACGACTAAGGTGACCTCCTTCCACCACTCCAAGGAGCAAGGAGAGAAGGACATAAAGCTCAAGGTATAACCTTTCTAGCACTTAACTAGTTTCTAGTTAGCTTTAGCTTGTTTTTGTTTAGCAAGGATCCTTCTTTGTCTAGTCCATGTTGCCTAAGTTGATAAAAATTTTATTTTTATTCCGTTTTCCGCCTCCCCGCAAGTACCGGGGTGGGCAACGTGGACTTACACCCTTCTCTTGATTGCTAGGATTAGGTTAATGGTTACGATCCGGGTATATTGTCCGCGGTAGCGCCGGTTAAAGTTAAGAAAAAATTTTGATTCCGCATTTTGGCCTCGAGTAGAAGGCCGGGGCGCTGCCGTGGCGCAACAGATTGTAGCATAGGAATGTCATTTCCTATAAAGAGAACGTCATCCACGTACAAGACGAGGAATACCACAGTTCTCTTTACAATCTTACTATATATACCTGGTTTATCTGGATTTTTGATAAAGTCAAATTCTTTGACCGTCTCATCAAAACGGATATTCCAACTCCGCGATGCCTGCTTTAGTCCATAAATGGATTTAAGCAACTTGCACACTTTCCCGCTGCTCCCACTCTGAATGAAACCCTCTGGCTGATCCATATAGACGCACTCTTCCAAATATCCATTTAGGAAAACCGTGTTTACGTCCATATGCCAGATCTCATAATCGTGGAAGGCAGCAATGGCAAGAAGGATTCGAATGGATTTGAGCATAGCCACTGGAGAAAAGGTTTCATCATAGTCCAAACCAGGTCTTTGATGAAAACCTTTTTGCAACAAGTCTAGCCTTATAGGTTTCAACCTGTCCATCTACACCAATCTTCTTTTTGAAGATCCATTTGCAGCCTACGGGTTTTACCCCCTCTGGAGCAAAGTCCAAAGTCCATACTTTGTTGGTGTACATGGACTCCATCTCGGCCCGCATTGCATCTAGCCATTTTACCGAGTCGCCGCTCTGAATGGCTTGCTGGAAGCTAGTTGGCTCATCATTGTCAATGATGCAATACTTTCTATCCCCGTCTATGCGAAAACCGCAGTATCTCTCGGGCGGATGAGACTGCCTACTGCTTCTGTGGAGTAGCGTTGGGATGTCCGGTTCTTCTGAAATTTCTGGTTCTACTATGTTTTCAGTAATTTCTTGTGTTTCTGGAATTTCTTCCAGTTCTATTGCGCTCCCACTTATCTGATTTTCTAAAAATTCAGTTTCCAAGAAGTGAGGATGCTGAGAAACAAAAACCTTTTGTTCCTCTGCGTAATAGAAAAGATACCCCCCTGGAATTCTTTGGGTATCCCACAAACTTACACAGTACTGATCGTGCCTCGAGCTTGTCCGTATGCTGCTTTTTTTACAAAAACTGGACATCCCCATGTTTTAAGGTACTTAAGACAGGGTTTCTTCCCACTCCACATCTGATATGGTGTGGTAGGCACAATCTTAGTTGGAACCTTGTTCAAAAGATATGCAGCTGATTCTAGTGCATAGCCCCAGAAGGATCGCGGTAACTCAGCCTTACTCATCATAGGAGGAACCATATCCAATAGAGTTATGTTCCGCCTTTTCGATACACCGTTGTGTTGAGGTGTGTATGGAGGAGTAAGCTGAGAGAGAATACCATTCTCTTTTAGGTAATTCAGGAACTTGGCACTCAAGTATTCACCACCTCGATCAGATCTTAGCATCTTGAAACTTTTGCATGTTTGTTTTTCCACATCATTCTTATATTCCCAATTTCTCAAAGGCCTCGGATTTATGCTTCATCAAGAAGACATGTCCATACCTAGAGAAATCATCCGTTAAAGTAATGAATAGGAATAACCACCTCGTGCATATAGAGACATCGGACCACATACATCGCTGTGTATGAGTCCCAAGAGCTCGCTCGCTCTTACTCCGTGTCCATTGAACGGATTCTTTATCAACATTCCCATGAGACATGATTGACAAGTCGCATAAGACTGATATTCGAAAAGATCCAAATATCCCTCTCTTTGTAACTTCGTTAACCTTGTTTCATTGATGTGACCCAGTCTACAATGCCATAAGAAATCTTTATTTACTTCTCAAGACTTTCTTTTAAGTGTGTGCTGGACGTTGAAAACCCGAGCTTGATTTATATACCGTTATCTAATGTACCTGACCCAATCAAAGCTTGATTTAGGTGGATGTGGACCACATCGCTTACAAATGCAAAATCATTTCCTTCCTTAGATAGTAAGGATACAGATATGATATTACAAGCCAGACTAGGTACATATAAATAGTTATGTAAGATCAATATCTGCCCACTTGTCAATCCTAGGTGATACTCCCCTATGGATACAGCGTCCACGCTCATTCCGTTAGCAACCCTGAGAGTCATATCACCTGCTCTGATAACTCTACGGTTTCTCAAAGCCTGTAATGAATTACAGACATGAGATCCTGATCCGGTATCTAGTACCCAGGAAGTCGAGTTAATTGACATGTAGTTTTCAATCATAAACACACGCGAAGTCGAAGCCACAACGTGCTTCGGATCTTGGATTCTGGCTTTCCAAGCCCTGCATCCCTTCTGCCAATGTCCTTTCCTGTGATAATAGGAACAACCCTTCTTTCCTACTATTAGCCCCGAAACTTTTGTACTTCCCTTTCTTTCTATTTTACTAACACCGCCTATCAGCTTTTCGGAGGTTTTCCTCTTCTCACCCTTGGCTATCGCTTTGGATCCAGAAGAAGAAGATCCTCTAATAAGAAGAACGGGTGTTTCCCTGGTTTCCTTCAGGGTGCCCTTTTCTTGAAGTATAACTTTCTTCCCCTGGGCGTAAGTAGAAGGTTTGGACTGTAGAATCAAGTCATCACTCGACTTGTTCTCCAACGTGGTCTCCAGGTCCATGAGCTGTTTAATACATCTAATCATTGTAGGGACGTGGTCCCCTACAGATAATCCGACAGCCAACATCGCTTGAAGCAATTCCTTTGAGGTCTCATATCTTGCGATACGATATTGTTCTCCATAAAAAATTTTGTTATAGAGGAAGATAGAGGCAAAGTCTATCTTCTCATATTCCCTCTGGTTTTCACCATCTATTGAGGCCAACACGAGGCACTTGGCATTCACACAGTCTTTTCCTTTTGTCTTATGGATATCATCTGCGATGGTGGAAGCTGGACATGGGACGGCAGGGGTGTGAGTAGTAATGAGGTGGTCCAGCTTGTCATAAGCAATGGACATCTAGAAAAACCTTTGCCAACTAATATAGTCAGGATCAGAAAATTATTATCTAGCTGTAACCTATGTCTGGTCACTTGGTCGCTGCAATTAGGAGAGAGAGAAGAAACACTTTAGCATGATGCTCTTGCAAGTTTAGATTGGTTTTTTAATTTATCTAAACAGGATGGCTCCCATTGTTTCTCGAATCCCTCTTCAAACCATAAAAGAAGAATTAGTCAGGATTAATCTCATCCTACAATACTTTCTTAACCGTTCGGCCAGGCTGGTGTTGGTACTTCGAGGGAGGTTTTCCAACGCTTTCGCGAAGTTCCTTAATTACATAATCTTTTTTCCCTGGAGGCTTAACCCCGCTAACACCGTTCTAGACACCTACTTGGTTTATAGCATTGATTGT
The DNA here is from genome assembly GCA_030015575.1 of Agapanthus africanus. Classification (NCBI taxonomy): domain Eukaryota; kingdom Viridiplantae; phylum Streptophyta; class Magnoliopsida; order Asparagales; family Amaryllidaceae; genus Agapanthus; species Agapanthus africanus. Next base: position 566,473,228 of record JASDDO010000024.1, read on the forward strand.
GTCAGTGAAAAGATCTCCCGAGGAGTATCATATACTCACAGTAGGATCGGGATCCAAATATCATTGTACGATAAAGCTGAAGGAATCCTACCAATTTTATCACACTCCAAATGGTATGCAGCAGTAGCAAGTTTCAGTTTCTTTAGAAACTCCCGATGTGGATTTCTGCTCCATGCTCTTATGACCTTGACGAAGGTCAACAAATCATAAGTCACATGTCAAGTTCTACCAATCATTGTTCAGGTTAATTTGAACCCACCAGTACATACCCTTGACGAAGGTCAGCAAGGTAATACGACTGTCCCAAACCAACGCATCTATCTATACTACATATGAACACTCAGCAGCTACCAATAACTATGCCTTGACGAAGGTCAACAAACATAACTTGAATAAACTGAACATTCATATGAAATGACGGAGGGCTACAATTGGTTTTGGCAAAACCGTGAACGTAGTGAACTTGATATAATCGAAGGAACCTGATAGATTTTAAAAGGAGTGGTTTAAGCTCCGTATTTAATAGTCTGTTGTTTTAAAATAACCGAGTGGTTTTAAAATTTGTTCCAACGATTCAGCTTTGGTTTGTTTGCTTTGCATTAATATAATGCATCCCATCAATTACACCTATCATCACAGAAAAAGACGAAAATACAACGTCTAATTATGCCATCCGCATTCGCCATTGGGCCCCGTCTAATACTGTTAGGTTACTTAACTAACGCCAGAGCGGGGGCTGGACTAGCACGGATTCAAAACATAAGTAGCGTCTATTATATAACATATATAATAATAGCATTCGTCTAACGCAATAATAGGCATTCCAGATCACAGATGAACATATTGGATATACTAGGAATTTCGCGTTTCGTTTAAGCCTGTAACGAAAGACGGATTCCACGGTCGTGATGAATAGCCAAACCCCACCCCAGACCCCTACGGGTGCGGTAAACTACCCGCCAAATTCCAGAAGTGAAGCAGCCTCCCCCAAAAAAGTGAGTAGGCCACTCGGCACTTCAAAGAACCCGGTAGTTTGTGCACCCCACCTTCGGTCTATCCTAGGAGCAGAAAACAGTAAAAAGAAATAATACAACGGTGGCTACAACCTCAACCCGGATGTGCCCCGCAAAATAATATTACATCAAATTACAATTTACATTGAATGAAAGATAAAACAACCGCTCATCTCACATCCCTGACTATTCATCATTGACGATCCAATACATTTCATATACACAAACCAACAGATATGTTCAACTTCAAACTAACTGACATGTAGCAATTTGATGAATTTTAAAACACATATAAACATTACAGAAGAACCGGTTAGCTAAGTACAATTAGAATTTCGATCGAAATACAATTTCCGTAACCACCCCAAATGTAAACCAGCATTCAAAACATACTGGGTAGAAACTGTAGGGTTTCCTTAATACCTCGTTTAGGGTTTGGAAGCATCACACATGCCATAACTTTAAATTTATGAGGTGCTAAGTAAACTAAACTAGGAATCGAACTAGAATTATGAAGTAACAATTAAAAGTATCATATCTAAAAGATAATTTATACTAAGTGGAGAGACTACAACCTTTGTAGACCTCCTAGGATGACTCCTTGGATCTCCTTTGGTTTGGAACGGTTCGCTAGATCATCTCCAAGTCCACGACGATCCACCCGAAGTCCTTCGCCCAAAGCTTGTTGCTTCACTTGATCTTTGAAAACCTAGAAGCAAAACACCCTACACAAAGTAGCAAGGGTTGTATAGGATGATGTAGTGGTTGCTAATCTCACTTAATACCCTTTCTTTTATTTTATCTAACTCAAAATAGAACTCAAGAGAAGGGAAGAAGAAGATGGCTTGATATTTTCTTTTGGAATGAATAATGCAAAAAGAAAATGAGAGAGAGAAATAAATATCAAAAGAATAAACATAGTTAATAAATAATATCTAGATATTTTCTTCTTGAGTTAAAGGCAAAGGAAAAATAAACCATAGTTGAGTCAAAGTCAACCATGGAAAAGTGTAGAAGAAATGAGTCATGGAAAAAGAAATGAGTCATTTTCTATTTTCCTTTATCTTTAACTTTATCCAAAAATATCCATATATATATTTATTTACCATGTGATTCTTATATTCCAATCTAACTTGTATCATAAACCATGATACATTTGCATGTATGTATGTGTGTATGCACATCATCATGTACATATACATGCATGCATCCATTAAAAGAAAAGGGTTTAAATAAATGAGATAAAAGTCAATATTAAATCAACACTTGATTTAATAAACCGGTCATATCTCATACGACCTCGACTAGTATAATACGCCCGATTAAACTACAGTATCACATACTCGTATTTAATCGAGCTTCCGCACATATCACATATGCGCACCACTTCGTTTTGCCTGAGCCGAGAAACTTCTATGTGGGACTCTAAGACTCGTCAATACGCCAGTAGTAGGTGATGATCATATCAAACATCTACAAGCCACAAGCGGTCAGCTAAACGTAACGGCCATCCGGGTATTAAGCGATCAGAAAAAGAACAAGCGAACCTGTCAAAACTCCTTTCAATCCAACTGGCAACACTTACCGTACAGTCCGGTCTCTTCGTCAGATATGCTGCATATCGAGTCTAGGGATGGAATCGTCGACCCTAATAACTAATTAAGTCATGCCGGTATATGGTCTATAACAGATCGAGAAACTTACTAATAACACTTATCAGTAATATCTCAGCAGCCCTGGCCAGGGACTTCCTGTTATAGCCAATCGTGCACAGCACAGCATCAACCCCCAATACCGGAAGAGGCGAAACCCCTCCTATCGCTCACTGCCTCCATATGCCTTGGGACTATACCCAAAATCCACCTGTTTGTACGACTCAGTAGAGCCGTAGTAGGGTGGAGATCAAAGTACAGTGGGAGGACACACAAGACTCTATGACGATCTCGGGTCTACAGACTAACATGTACCAGTGTCACCTGAGAACTGCTATCCGACGTATGATATAATACCATATAGGAGTTCTCGGTGAGTCCGTTCAGTGTACCCAGTCTCACTGAGCACCCGTATACTATCTTTGGTGTCATCACACCAGACGGATATGGGATCATCCATCGCCCATCATATGGAACAAGAATGGTATACGCTAGTCTACACTGGAATATCGATGCCCTGTCTCGATATACCTACGACTAGGAACATTTCAAGAATATGCTTACAAACTACAGATGTCCTACTAGTATGATCCGCATCATAATCCCAGTAGTCAAGCGAAAATCCTTAGGGCTTTATCAACATGTACCAAATGAATATAAACATGATCAAGTGAACATATGATAAAGTGAAACCAGATAGCATACTATCATCTCGAGCAAGACTGTACTCTGAATATATATATATTTACACATCAGTACATACAATATCTCATAATGGCCTCTAGGGCATACATATATCCAACAATCTCCCACTTGCACTATGGCCAGTTTTTGGCGTATCTCATACCCAACATCTCAAAAAGTCGCTCATGCTGCGGCTGAGGGAGGGCCTTGGTGAATGGATCCGCAGCGTTGTTCTTTGTGTCTACTCTCTTAATCTCGATCTCGCGGCGATCAACTATCTCCCGGATCACATGATATCGCTTCAGGATGTGTCTGGAATTCTGATGGGACCTAGGCTCTTTGGCCAATGCCATAGCCCCATTATTGTCACAATACAAAAGTATTAGATCAATAATGGTTGGAACTACTCCTAGCTGTAGGGTTACTTAGCACACTAACAAGTCTCTACAAGGCATCGACCATGCCAAAATTAAATTTTTAGGTGCCGAATAACACTAAGCAAGATCGTATACTAGAGTTTAGGCGAAACAAAAAGCAAGTAAACAACTTTACTCTAAAGGGAATTAAAAATACAACCTTTGTAGATCGGTCCTTCACTTCTTTAGCTCCTTGATGAAGTCCCTTCACTGCGATCGTGGTTCTCCCGGACCCTTGCATGGCTTCACGAGGCGAAAGGTGCGACCTTGCTTGAAGTCTCCGAGGCCGAAGATGATCTACGTCGAGGGAATTCCGACTCAAGCTCCTACTTCACCAACTAGAGAATTAGTGAAGCAAACACCCTATACTAAAGTGCTAATCTAGTAGAGGATGGAGAAATAGGAAGTGGGTTCTCTTTGGATTTTTGTTTCTCACAATCTATCTCACTTTTTTCCAAACCATAGCAAGCTTTTTCTCTAGCTCAATGAAGAAGAAGATGATGAACTAAAGAAAAGAAAATGAGGATAATGATTAAGTGAGAATGCTAACCATGGTGAGTGAGTATCATATACTAACTCATGGTGGGACATAACCATGGCTAAGTCAAGTTGGTTAGGTTAATAAAAATCTAAAGAAAAACAAATTAAGTGGACTTTGTCAAAGCATCCAAAAGCTTCTACAAGCTTCATGCTTATGACATAAGCTTCACTAATTTGTAATTACTTTAAATAAATATTAACCACCATCCAAAATAGTATGGTGTATGTCTTGCACACCCATGTATAGTGTATCATCAACCATGATACAAAAGAAAACACTTTTAATATATATATATATATATCACATATATATATATATTCAAGTGTTCTTGTGAGAAAAACTCTAAACTGAACAAGTGTTAGTAAATGTAAATTAGTATATCTAATATACAATTATACACTTAATTATTAAATCAACACTTGACTTAATAATCCGGTCATATCTCATATAACCGACTAACATTCATCGTATCAACTTATCGAATCAACACTTGATTCGATAACCCGGTCATATCATATATAACCGACCGATACAAGAAGTCGCGAGAATAGAATACGGTATCACATACATGCATTATTCTCGGTCCCGCACATATCACATATGCGCTCCTATTTCATTTTGCCTGAGCCAGTAAAACCTCTATGTAGGACTGTAAAGACTCGTCAATACGCCGGCAGTAGGTGATGATCACATCACACACCCACAAGCCGTCAGCGGTACTAGCTGGACGTAACGGCTACTCGGGTATTGAGCGATCAGAAGATCAGCAAGCAAGCCCACTCCAACTCCTGTAAAAGCCTGCCGGTAACATTTCCCGTACAGTCCGGTCTCCTCGTCTGATATGTCGCATATCAAGTCTAGGGGTGGTAAACGTCAGACCCCAATAACCGATAAGTCGTGCCGATGTGAGGCTCATAACGGGTCGAGAAACTACTGGTAACACTTACCAGTAAATCTCTAATCAGCCCTGGCCAGGGACTTCCCTGTTATAGCCAATCGAGCACAGTGCAACATCAACCCCCAATACCGGGGGAGACGAAACCCCTCCTATCGCTCATTGCCTCCATGTGACCCGGGACTGTACCCAAAAACCACCATTTTGCACGCCCTCATAGACGTGGTAAGGTGGAAATCAAAGCACAGTGGGAATCACACAAGACTCTATGACGATCTCGGGTCTACAGACTAACCTGCACAAGTGTCACCAGAGAACTGCCATCTGACGTAAGGTATAATACCATCTAGGAGTTCTCGGCGAGTCCGTCCAGTGTACCCAGTCTCCTCTGAGCACCCGTATACCATCTCTGATGTCAAACACCAATGGATATGGGATCATCCATCGCCCATCTCATGGGTCGAGATGCGTATACGCTAGTCTACACTGGTATATCGATGCCCCTGTTTCCTGATTTAAAATCAGGAAAGCTTCTGGGAAAAGCTTCAGAAAGGGGTCACGTGTTGGCACGTGACACCTAAAAAAGCATCATCAAGTCAAGTTCAGTTTCCTGACTACGCTGAAGAAAATGGGCTTCAGAAAGAGTCACGTGTTCCCACGTGACCAGGGTCACGTGGCGACACGTGACATTTAAATGCAAGCGTCAAAGGCACACAAGTTCCCTGATCAAGTCAAGGAAAAGGCTTCAGAAGAGGTCACGTGCTTCCACGTGACCAGGGTCACGTGTTGGCACGTGACGTTCAAGACAGCAGACTCGTACTCCAGATGAACCAAGGAAAGAGAGTTCAAACAAGGGTCACGTGCTCACACGTGACCAGGGGTCACGTGGTAGCACGTGACGTTTAAGCAGCAATAAGAAGACAGAACGCAAAAGAAAGGAAAAGACTCATTCCAAAGGGGGTCACGTGCCCACACGTGACCATGAGTCACGTGGTCACACGTGACCAGCTTTCAAAGCCCATTGTGTTAACAGAATTAAATTCTGAGAGAAATTCAAATCTTTCCAAAGGAAAGAGGCTATCTGGAACCAATCGAATTAAAGATTCAGAGGTGATCTATCTATGGGAAAATCTCGGGTTTGGAAAGATTTCCCCGTTAAATCTAACCGAAATAATAAAGGGGAACCTTTGGATTAGAGATCCAATGGTGAATAAAATTCACCTAATAATCCAAAGGTCCAAAATAAATGATGAATGCAAATCAAATCTCTCATGAAGATTCGTCAAAAACTGATTGATTCGGCTGCTTCTCCTATAAATAGGAGCCAAGAGACACAGATGAAAACATATACATACGCAGAGAAGAAAAAAGAAAAGGAGGAGAGCTTTGATACTTTGAAAAGACTCGGATCTTCTGCAGAAACCCTAGGTAAGAAAGGGAAGGCCTTTTGAAAGAAAGAGAATTTAATTCTCAACAGAGTTTAACTCTGATAATATAAAACAGAAGAACATATTTCTTCTCTCTTTGATAGAGGATCTGCAAAGTGCACATCTCCCCTTAAGGTTGAGAATTTAATTCTCAATGGGTCGAGATCCTGCCATGCAGATCCAAAACATAGAGAGGGAATGTAAGCACGAGAATTTAATTCTCACAGAACTATAGGAATTTAATTCCTTTAAAATAAAATTAGGGCTTGACCCTGTATCATGCGAATATAATTCCTTCAGAATAAAAAGAAACAGGGTTTAACCCTAATTAAGAATCAAGGTCTGTTGCAACAGCAGAAATTTAATTCCCTCAATCATAATTTGACAGAAGATGGAAGTTTTAACTCCTTAAAATAGCTTTTGTTAGGGTTTAACCCTATTTAGTTCTTCACATATATGAGGAATTTAATTCCTACAGAAAATTCAGAGTTAAACTCTATTCCAGAAGACAAAGTCTTCGAAAGGAAGTAGGAATTTAATTCCTCTGAAATTTACAGCTCGAGGAATTTAATTCCTGAAAGAAGATTAACAAAGCCTCTGAACAAAATACATAGAGGCAGGGTCACGTGTCATCACGTGACCCCCCAAGAGATCTAAGAGAGCCCCTTTGAGGCACCACCCCACGTGACCCACGTGACCCTCGGCAGAAGCTCTAATACATAGGCATTTGAATGCCCATCACGTGATGGCACGTGATGCCCTGAAAGACACGATAATCTCAGAATAAATGAAGGGAGGGCGCTCTCACGTGCTGCCACGTGACCCCTCTTGTCTTAGTGTTTAACACTAAATTGAAACTCTCGAACTCAGTGTTAAAATACTGTTGGGCTTTAGTGTTCAACACTAATTAAAAAGCTTTATCTGCAGTGTTCAACACTGATTACCTTAGCGTTTAAACACTAATCTGAGATCTTCATTTGCAGTGTTCAACACTGATCTGTTTTTAGTGTTTAACACTAATTCGAAAAGCCTTGTTGCTGGTGTTTAACACCAATTATCTCTTAGTGTTAAACACTAACTTGTCAACCTCATTCCCAGTGTTCAACACTGACTGCTCTGTAGTGTTTAACACTAGACTTTGGCCCAATTGGCCTAAATGGATAGAGGCAAAGCCTCTCCTGATTGGACTTAGCCCAAGATGGCCATAAGTCCTCAATTGGTGATTAACTGGTCCAATGGACTCATAACATAATTAATTCGTCTTGACCCCAAATTGGGCCAAGGACTATTTAATCCACTCCGGTTCTAGGGTACATCTCTTCACTCCTTTGATACTTGGCATTGTAATCCCTCAATGTCTTCAAAGAGGTGACGGGTCCCGACGACCACACATTGATATGGACTGTGGGGTCCTTAAACCCATGGACTACGACGTCCTTAACCTTGACCGAGATGTCTTAAAACTAACAACGGACTGTGGGGTCCTTAAACCCATGGACTACGACGTCCTTAACCTTGACCGAGATGTCTTAAAACTAACAACGGACTGTGGGGTCCTTAAACCCATGGACTACGACGTCCTTAACCTTGACCGAGATGTCTTAACACTAACAATGGACCGCAATGTCCTTAAACTACCCATGGACCGCAATGTCCTTAAACTACCCACGGACCGCAATGTCCTTAAACTACCCATGGACCGCAATGTCCTTAAACTACCCATGGACCGCAACGTCCTTAAACTAGAACAATAGAGCCCCGTATGCTCCTTTGTCGGATCTAAACGGTCCCGTTTAAGTTGATCTTAGCCTCAAAGATGGCTAACGTATCCTTAAACCTTCAAACATAGTGGACTACGAATCCCCCCAATTAACTCTGGCTCAAGGGTACATCCCCGAACTCCTCTGACATCCGTCGTTGTAATCCCTCAACGTCGTCAGAGAAGTGATGGGTCCCGACGGCCATACATTCATGGACCACTATGTCCCTAAACTGGAACATTAGAGTCCAAACGCTCTTTTGTCGGATCTAAACGGTCCCGTTAAGTTGATCTTTGTCACAAAGTTAGACTAACGTATCCTTAACAAGCGTTTGAGTTGATCTTAGCCTCAAGTATGGCTGACGTATCCTCAAACCAAACCCCCCAAACCCAAATCTAAGATAATACGGATTTGGACTAGTCCACGCCCTACGGGCGACGACATAACTCAGTCTCCGTAAACAATCCACGGGCAACAAAATACAAAACAAACACCCACGACACGAAGTGACCATCTGGAGAAGGAGAAAGTTGTTACCGCAATGCGGTAGCGTAATTAACTGCAGGGGCTTGCGCCTGCAGGGAAGAGCGTCCCCACAATCAAAAACCCCTCATTCGAGGGGGAATCTGACGAAGTCTGCTACATCGGACGCATCCGTCTAAACCTTCGATACACGGTGCCATAAATCAACTTGGCATCTTCGGAGAGGTGGACGGATAGCACCAATTAGCATCTGCCCCGAATCTCAGGCAAGACGTCCTGTCGCGCCGTCTTTCGGAGGGGAACAGATTCTGGCACGCCCGGTGGGACCTTTTCCTCTTTCCACTCCACACTTCGTGTGTCGTGACTCGCGAACCAATCGCGGTTCGCTAATGGTTGCCCTTGGGTTTCAAGATACTAAGAATTGGCGTCTTGCTTATTGCAGAAAGCAAAGGATCGATGGCTTCTACTTCTGCGAAATTCTCCAACTGCTCAAACTGCAATTGCGACCAACGCTTTGCCTCGCCAGGAGGTATAGCCTACGGACCCCAAGCTGCTTCCTTGTTCACAATGCCGGTGGACCAAGTAACTCAGGCCACTACCGGATTGTTCTTTGGGACTATACTCCCACCAACAAGCTTCACGGCGCCAGTGCTGACAACGGAACCTCTCAAGAAGTCGGTCTTTGATCGTCTTACCCCTGCCGCGGCTCCTCTCAACGAGTCGCCCAACGTCAACGCCTCGGTCTTCTCTAGATTGGGCCAGAAATCCTGCGAACTCATCATGGGGCCTACATTCTCAGAGAAGGCTGCTTCTAAGAAAGTGACCGCTCCTGCCCCCGAAATCGTCAAGGCAGCTTCTCCGGCCAAAAGGTCGGTCTTTACAAGATTAACGGCTTCAGCTCCCGCTCCTACTGCCCAAAGGACATCGGTCTTTGACAGGCTAATACCAACTGCGACCCCCCACCCAGATAGGGGGCAAGACGAAACCATTCTTACCGCTGACCCTACACCGTCCGCTCGACACGCTCGACGTCGCCATTGGCGCCGAGTGAGGAAGGCTGGGGGCAACTCCCCCTCCGGGTTGACTCCATCGGCCCCGGTGGCAGAGGTTAATGCTGCTGTTCCAACTGGGAACAGCTTTGAAATGCTAAATAAGGTGCGAAGGAATTCCCCTACGGCAGTACTGAAGAGGTCTCCTCCCTCATTAAAAAAGGTTGTCGAAATAAAACCCGAACAACCCCGATCTCCTCAACGGCTGTCTTCCAAAATCTATAAGGTTTGGCGGCAGGCACGGGACTCGATCATCGATCCGAACTTCTCCCGCCAACACAAGAAGCTGAAAATCCAACCGGAAGCTGGTCACCAGGCTAAACCCCAAAAGGCTGTCTGGACGCCCACCTCAACGGCCCCTTCAACCTCCATGGCTCATAAAAGAAGGAGGCCAGAGAAGACCCCACAGCATGCAACGACGGCTAAAAGCACTGAGCCCAGACGCCCTAAGTCTGGGGGCATGGTGGTGCACACTGTTTACATGGCCTCTGGAAAAGATGAATGCCGCACTTCTACGGGCCACCGACCGCTAACCCGATCCGTGACGAAAGCCCAGGAGCAGCAACAAAAGATTCAAGAAATGATGAATGCTATGGCTGCGCTCACCGGGCCAAAAGAAAACCCAGAAACGTCCTCAGACGCACGCCGGGAGGAAGAAACCGATGCTGAATTCCTTCGCCGGACACTGGAGAAAAGGGACAAAGAGGCTGCTGAACAAGCGGCCAACATACAACGGATGGGCCTTCTCTTCCAAGATGTGATAGGAATGATGATCCAGCAGGACTTACCCGCCGAGGATCCCCCGATCGTTCTTGAAGACGACCGAGGAGAAACGTCAAATCCACCACCAGCCCTCTCAACGGCCAAGGAGGAGGCAATCTCTAAGGCTGACTTGGCTGACTACATAGCCCAGCAAATCCGGGTTCATCACGCTACTGAGGCAGCTGGTCAAGTCGTGAAAACGGGGCGGCTGTATCCGAGCTGGTACGACCAAATCAAATACCCGCAAGGCTATACGATACCAAAATTCCACGTGTATAAGGGGACCGGCAATCCCCATCAACATGTCGCCCAGTTTCGGGCCCTCTGCGGTAACACCGGCGATGATGATAAATTGTTGCTCCACCAGTTCGTGGGCAGCTTATCAGAAACAGCGTTCGAATGGTATTCGGAACTCCCGAACGATTCTATCAAAACGTTCGCTGAAATGGAGTTGTTGTTCACTCAGCGATTTGCAAGTGCCAGCGAACGCACTCCAATAACTGCACTTATTAACGCCAGGGTAAAACCGGGCGAAACCTGGGTCCAGTACGCTATACGCTGGCGGAACTTGTGGTCGAGATGTGAGCAACGCATTGAGGAAGCACCTGCGGTGGGCATGTTCGTGGGAACTCTAGACCCTCACGCAACTATCTCCCAGTTTATGATGTTCTTTAAGCCAACCACATTCCAGGCTCTGATCGACAAGTTGGCTCAGATGGACCAGATGGGTTATAGACCACCTACACCGAAGTCGGAACCTCGGAATGACAAGGGTAAAGGGAGGGCAACTTTTGTTGCGAATGCCCAACAGCAACCTAACGCCCCGAAACCGGCAGATCAACTGGAGGAAAGGCGTCGGTATTATAATGAGAAGATGAAGCGTCCCTACTCGTTCCCACGGGACAAGACGAAACGGCTATTCGAGCTGGCAATACGCAACAGACTTATAAACCTGCCAAATCCAAGGCGACCGCCGCAACCCACCGAGGTGAATAACCCTAACTATTGCCCTTACCATCAGACGGTAGGCCATCCGATTGAAGATTGCTTCGTCTTCAAAGGATGGATTGAAGACCAGTACCTCCAGGGGAAATTTGTACTGTCCGAAAAGTGGAAGGTGAACCCACCACAGCCGCATGCTCCTAGGAAAGCGGATACACCGGGGGCAACATGTTCTTTTATTGAAGAAGCTCCGTGGGAGGTCGTGCTATCAACTAAAACCAAAAGAATGCTGAGAGACCTTCATGCGTACCCTGCGATCGAATGGAAGGACCCTCTTGAACCTCAAATTATCAAAGGAATGTTGAAGCCCCGTCCAATTACGAAGACTCGCGATAAGAGCCCAAATACTCACGCCCAACCGTCGAAATCCTCGAAGAAAAAGAAGAGGAAATCCAAGAAGCCCGTGAAGCTTGGAAACGAGCATACGAACTTGCAGAAGCAAATCGACGCGCTGGAAGAATACAATCAAAAGGCGCGAACTCCTGTCACACTGCAAGAGTTCCTCAACCACATCTTTCAAGAGAAAGATGATGGAGAGAGCTCGTCAGATGAATCCGAAGGATATGTGGCGAGCTGTAACGTAGTCTCCCACTCGTTTACCGATGATGGGAAAACTCCCGGCACTAAGAAGCCGGAGGCAGAGCCTGTACCAGAGCGTGCATGGCCAACAGACGAAATGATCGACGCTTTTCTAGACGAGATTCGTCTAAAATGTAAAGCGGACCAGGAGCGTGAAATGACCACGTCGGAAAGAGCCAAATACGGGCGACTGAACGGAAGAGTTGAACTACCTCCGCCAGAGCGAAAGGTATCCGAAGTAGACAAGAAGATATTCAAGACGAGAAAAAGGTTTGCCAAAGCCATGTCAATGGGGATGAAGCTACCGCCCTCGGAAGGAAACACACACGATGGGGTGGAGAGGCACCCTGACTATTGCGCATATCACCGGAAAGTCTCACACCCCACGGAGGAATGCGACGCCTTTAAGATATGGTGGCAAGGATATGTCGCTCGTCGGCAACATGTTAAGCGCATGAAACGTAAGATCCGTCGGGAGCGAAGAAGTACTGTCGATGGGCACAACAGAACGACTGGCAACTGTTGCATGGTTAACGCCAGGGGGTCACAAGTTCCCACCTTTGGGAGAGACTCTGATGAAGAAATGGCTCTGGGCCCTCTCTTTAAAGAATCTGTTTTGGGGAAAGAGGAGGAATCGGAGATCTGCGAGAACATTCAGCTGCGCAATCGCACACTCCCAGAAAAGAATCTCGGGCCCGGGAATAGAAAGGATAAGGGAAAGGAAAAGGTCACTGAAGATATCACTTTAGATGACCAAGTCATGAGAGAGCTGGCTGCCAAAGACCCTCCTAGGAAGAGTAAAGTGGACTATAACATCCTCGCGCACCTAAGGAAGCTACCTTCTCAGCTTAGCATTCTCGATGCCCTCCTATTATCGAAAGAAGCGCGAGACTCACTAATTAAGGCGTTACAAGAACCCGAGCAATTCCAAGCCTTCCTCGCCACTGAAAAGATGAAGGATGAACTGGAGGAAGTGCATACGGCCGACGTCACTTTCGGTGATGAAGACCTCCTTCTCGGGACGTGCGACCACAACCGTCCCCTATATGTCTCCGGATACTGCCATGATATCAAGATAGGCAAGATCCTGGTGGATAATGGATCCTCCGTCAATCTCCTTAATGTTCGGGTGTTGAAGGAAATCTGCATGAGCGTGCAACACCTCGCTCGTGACAAGATTACTATCTCCGGTTTCGATTCACAATCGTCACGGACTCTTGGATCTGTGATACTAACATTACGCTTTGGACTTGTCGTCACAGACATCAAATTCCATGTCATTGACGCCAAGACCTGCTACAACGCCTTGCTCGGCCGTCCTTGGCTACACGAGTACAATATCATCCCTTCTACACAACATCAGTGTATGAAGTACTTCAAGGATGGTTTCGAGTATACCGTAACAGGTGAGTTAAACCCATTTTCCGTGAACGAAGTCCGTAAATACGAAGATGCGAAGTACTTTTTGCCAGATTTCGAGGATACAGAAAGGTGTCGCAATCCGGAGAACAAAACCGCCGCCACCATCCCTATTTTCGGGAGCGATACCGAAGAAGAGGAAGAGATAGTTTATGCAGGGCCATCTCAACGCAACAACCTGGGGACACCCGCCCCCGTATTAGTCTTCGGAAGTGATTCAGAAGATGAAGTTAATGCTGTGTTCTCCAATCGGCTGCCAACACAAGCACCCCTTGGCGATGACCATAGTTTGCAAATCACCATGGTACCGCGAGAACACTACAAGGATCTCGACACGCTTCAAGATCACAGTGTGCAGGACCTGGAAACATTTTACATCCCTCCCAGGCGAAGGGGTGAGAAAGTGATCCTATTTTACCGATCCTCAGAGTCGAAAATAGAGAAAGAGATCTGGCATGGCGCAGATACTACACTCGACAGGCTCCAACCCATCCGTCTGCCCAGATACTATACGGATGGATTAAAGAAGCTATTGAAGCGCCAAGGAGTACCCTTAAAACAGGCTGTTCGGCAGGCTCGGTTCTACAACAAGATTTGGGATGTCCCCGGGACTCAACGCAAATTGCCCAACGGGAAGATAGAAACACTCGGGCTTGGATACGCAAGAGCTGGAAAACGGGAACGGACTCACAGCAGCTACACTATATATACCTTTGATGAAGAAGAGGACGCCCTGTCAGGAGATGCCAACCCTTCATTAAAACTAGACCCCGCGATTGAAGCACCGAGTCCGTCGTTCGAAGAACGAACGAACAAGCCTATCAGGAAAACGGGTCAGAGAGCTCAGGAAGACCACAACCGCGAGATGGCCATCTACAAGAAGGCCAGGACGCAACGTCTATCTCAGCGTACCGAAAAAGGCAAAGACGCATATCCTCGTCAATTCGTTGTACGAAAGGCCCGACGCAGAGACGAAAATAAATCAAGAAGCGGCTCGGGTTTGTCCCTCGTGAAGAAGATGAGTCGAGCGTATTCCTTCCCCCGAGACAAGACGGAGAGGTTACTCAACCTCGCTATAAAACATCAAATGATCACGCTTCCAGAGTCTAGACATCCTGAGCAAGCTAGCAAGGTCTCTCATCCGAGTTATTGCTCTTATCACCAAGCCATAGGACATCCTACCGAAGACTGCTTCACCTTCAAGAACTGGGTCGAGGACCAGTACCGACGGGGTAGATTCGCTTTATCCGACGGCTGGAAGGTAACGCCGCCGCGAAAGCATGAGCCCAAAGCCGCAAGAGCAGAACCGGGTCCACCTCAGTCCAGGGAACGGGTTCGCACTTGTTATACGATTACGATATTAGGAGAAGAGCCCGAGAACGTAGATGACCTTCCCCGGTGCTTTGAGAACAGCAATGATGAGGTGATCTCAGAATTTCCGCCCGCTCCAAAAGAACTGGAAGATGGTATACATACTACTGCAGATAACCTCAAGAAGATTGAGTTGGGATCGGCAGACGACCCGCGACCGACATTTGTCAGCGAGCCGTTATCCGAAGAAAAGGTGGCTGCGTTAAAGAACGTGCTTCTACGGCATAAAGATTGCTTCGCGTGGAACTACTCCGAGATGCCAGGATTGGATCCGGAGATTGCTGTGAATAGATTAGCAATATCCCCAGATATCAAGCCAGTCAAGCAGGCGCCAAGGAGGATGCGACTCGAGCTTGAAATGAGCATCAACGCCGAAGTCAAGAAGTTGATCGATTCTGGATTTATCCAAGAAGTCCAATATCCCGACTGGATTGCCAATATCGTCCCGGTAATGAAGAAGAATGGGACGGTACGCATATGCGTGGATTTCAGGGATCTCAATAAAGCCTGTCCAAAGGATGATTTCCCAGTACCGGTAACCGAGCTAATGATAGATAACACGTCAACTCACGAGGTTTTCTCCTTTATGGATGGTTCGTCAGGATACAATCAGATAAAGATGCATCCCGAAGACCAGAAGCATACCGCTTTCCGCACCCCTTTGGGTATATTTTGCTACAGGGTTATGCCCTTTGGTCTTAAGAACGCTGGCGCCACCTATCAAAGGGCCATGACAAAGATCTTCGACGATCTCATACACGACGTCGTCGAGTGCTATATCGATGACCTTGTAGTGAAGAGCATGTCATACGAAGATCATTTAAAGCATCTGGAGACTGTATTTCAACGCTTTCGGCAATATAATTTGAAAATGAATCCCCTCAAATGCGCGTTTGGAGTCTCCTCGTGCAAATTCCTGGGATTCATCATTCGACACCGAGGTATTGAAATAGATCCGTCAAAGATTAAAGCGATCATGGAAATGCCTCCGCCAAGAACGCTCAAGCAGTTGCGGTCTCTCCAAGGGAAGCTCGCATACATCCGGCGGTTTATCGCTAATCTTTCGGGCAAATGCCGTCCTTACAGCCGCCTGATGAAAAAGGGAACCCCATTCGTTTGGGATCACAAATGTCAAGGTGCACTAGACGAGATCAAGCAATACTTGCAGAGCCCTCCGGTGTTGGCCGCGCCGGTCAAGGGAAAACCCCTCATTCTTTATACGACCGCCCTCGAAGGTTCTTTAGGCGCATTATGGGCACAAGAGAACGATCAGGGGAAAGAGAGAGCACTCTACTACTTAAGTCGAGTTCTACTGGGGGCAGAAAGCAACTATTCCCCCATTGAAAAGCACTGCTTGGCATTGATCTTCGCAATAACAAAGCTTAGACATTACGCATTAGCACATGAAGTCCGTCTTATTTCGAAGGTGGACCCTCTCAAATATTCGATGTCGAAAGCCATATTGACGGGACAACTCGCTAAGTGGGCCCTGCTCTTGATGGAGTTCTCGATAACGTATCAACCTCTCAAGGTAGTGAAAGGCCAGGCCATTGCCGACTTCCTCGCCGAGCACCCGATACCGGCCAATTCTCCTCTGAACTGTGATTTGCCGGACGAGCATGCATTTGATGCGATTAGCGGCGGAAGCACCCAATGGGAACTCTATTTCGATGGAGCGTCCTCCATAAAGAAACAGAAACGAGGTATCCCAATGATCAAATCAGGGATAGGCCTCATCTTTGCAACTCCACAAGGAGGGATAATGCGCTTCGCCTTCTCATTAACAGAGCCGAGGACAAACAATGAAGCCGAATACGAAGCCCTGATAGCAGGCCTCGAGATCGCCATTGACATGGGAATTGAAGACCTCCTCATATACGGGGATTCTCAGCTGGTCGTCAGTCATGTAAATGGTGACTACCAAACGTGCAAGCCGGAATTGGTGAAGTACGGCGAAAGGGTGCAACAACTATTGACCCAAATTCCCTCCTATACTTTGGAGAACATACCGCGCGCGGAAAACAGCAAAGCAGACGCGTTGGCTAAACTTGCTAAAGAACTGGCTGACGAGAACCTCGATGACGTCAGAACCGTGGTACAAAGCCGTCGAGTGCTCGCCCCGGCAGAAATATCTCCGGAATCATGCGGAGAAAAGGGAACGACTGAGCAGATGAACCTACAAATAAAAGACCATGAGAAGGCCGAAGACTGGAGGGAAGTCTTCATAGACTACTTTAAATCCCACCGAATGCCCGAAGAAGCGTCCTCAAGACATCAGCTCATGAAACGAGCTTTATCTTTCGCTTTTGTCAACGACATTCTATACAAGAGATCGTTTGATTCTCTATGGCTCAGATGCTTAGGACCTGACGAAGCAGAAAGAGTCATTCAGGAAGTTCATGATGGACTTTGCGGTTCTCACCAAGCAGGCCCAAAGATGAAGTTAAAAATTAAACGGATGGGTTATTACTGGCCCACGATGATCCAGGACTGCCTCGAGTATGCGAAGCAATGCCACTCATGCCAGATCCATGGAGACTTCATCCACCAACATCCGAATCCACTGCACCCGACGCTGGCTAGTTGGCCATTCGAAATGTGGCGGACTGACATAGTCGGCCCCATTGAGCCAGCATCATCCCGGGGACACCGCTTTATCCTGGCGACAACTGATTACTTCTCCAAATGGGCAGAAGCAGTACCACTGAAGGAAGTGAAGACGGAGAATATCCTCCATTTCTTCAAGACGCACGTCATCTATCGGTTCGGAACTCCACGGCGGATTATCTCCGATAACGGGCCGGCCTACCGAAGCTATAAGATTAGCCGCTTCGCACAGCAGCACAATATAGACTGGAGATATTCTTCAGTTTACAATCCACGAGCTAACGGTCTGGCCGAGGCCTTCAATAAGACCTTGACGAAGATCATAAAAAAGACCGTTTCCAGGAATAAGAGAGACTGGCACGAAAGGCTGCAAGAAGCCTTTTGGGCTTATCGAACTACATTCAAGACGGCCACAAACACAACGCCGTACGCGTTGGTATTTGGGACAGAAGCAGTGCTCCCCCTCGAGATAGAGTTACCCTCTCTGCGAGTAGCAGTCCACCACGAGCTGACGAACGAAGAAAATGCTCACCTTCGGCTTAAGGAGCTTGATGCCCTCGACGAAACCCGGCTCATAGCGCAACAACATCTAGAGGACTACAAAGCAAAGATGACGCGCTCGTACGAAAGATTGACCAGGCCGAGGACATTCCGCCAAGGCGAACTCGTACTAGTGGTCAAAAGACCTATGATCCCCAATCGCGCCAAGCGAGGAAAATTTGAGCCAAACTATGAAGGCCCGTACATCATAGACAAGGTCTACCAGGGTGGAGCCTACCTACTCATGGACATGCACGGTGAAAGGCCTTTCAGGCCAATAAACGGCCGCTTCTTGAAGAAATACAACGCTTAATAAGCCGCAGCCTGGGTTAATGATAGATGACGACGACTATGTCCGCTCACTATCTTCCTAAGCTCAGACTTTACAAGCAGCAGCCGGCCTTCCTATAACGACGGACCGAAACGTCCTTAAACTAACGGCGGACCGAAACGTCCTTAAACTATCGACGGACCGAAACGTCCTTAAACTAACAGCGGACCGAAACGTCCTTAAACTATCGACGGACCGAAACGTCCCTAAACTACTACCGCAACGTCCTTAGGTTGACGAGATGGATAAATAAAAAAAAACAAAAAAAAACGGTATGTCCATAAGCAAAGTGGGCACGGATGAAAACCCGAAAGGGCTCCGTGAGTAAAAACAGCAGGGCTGCCGGCAAGTGTTCGTGAAAACCCGAAAGGGCGCGACCTTGTAAAAAAGAAAAGTAAAAAAAAAAAAGAATAAAAAAAAACGGTATGTCTATAAGCAAAATGGGCACGGATGAAAACCCGAAAAGGGCTCCGTGAGTAAAAACAGCAGGACTACCGGCGAGTGTTTATGAAAACCCGAAAGGGCGCAACCTCGTTAAAGGACACTTACAGAGTCCTCTCGACCTTGTAAGGAGAAACCACCTGCGTGAGATCCTTACGACTCACAAAGGAGCAACACACTTAGGGATCCTCACGATTCCTAAGGAGAAAATACACTTACGAGATCCTCATGACTCGTAAGGAGAATTCTCTTATGGGACCCTCACGGCTCATGAGATTTGAAAGTCTTAAGTTACAGAAATCTGAACCTGTTCTTAAGCAAATCCTCCACAACCTCCAATACATGCCCTACAAGAGGCTCAATACTGACCCTTGTATACAATCCACGGGCGCGAATAAACATTTCCCCAACAAAGTCACACCCGTGACTAGGGACATGTCCATGTGATGAGCAACCCTTGTAGGTCCTCTCGACCCATAAGAAGAAAACCCTCTTGTAGGATCCTTACGACTTACAGAGGAACATACACTTAGGCATCCTCATGATCCCTAAGGAGAAAATACACCCGCAAGATCCTCACGACTTGTAGGGAGAAATACCTTTGTGAGACCCTTACGGCTCATAAAGTCAAAAGCCTTAGTCGACAGGACCTTAACCCTGTTTGCTAAGCCACCTTTGTTCAACATCGACGGAGGCAAATGATGATTCGCTCCTGGCAATATTCCAGTTGCAGCGATGCTGACGCCTAAAGCGGTATCAAATCACAAATTCTTTCATGGCAAATGATGATTCGCTCCTGGCAACGTCCCAGTTGCAGCGATGCTGATGCCGAAATCGGCATCCAAAATCCGAGCTTGTAGCGAAAAAGCAGGCAGGTCACACATGCCTACGAAATAGCCGAAATGATAGGGCAACTTGCAATAAAAAGCAGCAAGTAAGAATGTATGCATGAAAAATAGCCGAAATGATGGGGCAACTCGCAATAAAAAGCAGCGAGTAGAGAATAAATAAATAGCCGAAATGATTGGGCACCGCGAAAAATAGCCGAAATGATTGGGCAGTCGCGATTTTCGCGATATAAAAAGCTGAAATGATAGAGCGTCGCGGGAAAAGAAATAAAATAAAAATAAAATACATGCCCTACAGGTGACGCTACATCAATCCCTGTATACAATCCAGGGGCGCAAACAAAGAAGGAGTCGCACTCTTACTCCCCAGGTTTCATTAGAAGAAGAAACCGAATCTTGACGGGCCACGAGCGACCTAAAGATCATCCCAATACTCGTCTCGTAACAACGGACACAACTTCAAGCTAAGCGGAACAGCGGCAACTCCCAGTTCCATGGCTCGGTGGTATACATATCGCCAACGGTCAAACCTTCACCCCGTGAAATGCGGATATCTAGTGCAAAATTCCTGGTTACGTGGAACGCAGATAATGTCACTCTTTGACCCCGTGGAAAACGTCCAGAGCGGATCCTGGTCCTCGCAGAGCATGGCAGTGAACCCGTGCGAAGCATCCAGAGCGGAGCCTAGTCCTCGCCTAACGCGGCAGTGAACCCGTATGAAGCATCTAGTGCAAAATTCCTGGTTACGTGGAACGCGGATAATGTCACTCTTTGACCCCGTGGAAAACGTCCAGAGCGGATCCTGGTCCTCGCAGAGCATGGCAGTGAACCCGTGCGAAGCATCCAGAGCGGAGCCTAGTCCTCGCCTAACGCGGCAGTGAACCCGTGTGAAGCATCTAGTGCAAAATCCCTGGTTACGTGGAATGCGGATAATGTCACTCTTTGACCCCGTGGAAAACGTCCAGAGCGGATCCTGGTCCTCGCAGAGCATGGCAGTGAACCCGTGCGAAGCATCCAGAGCGGAGCCTAGTCCTCGCCTAACGCGGCAGTGAACCCGTGTGAAGCATCTAGTGCAAAATTCCTGGTCACGTGGAACGCGGATAATGTCACTCTTTGACCCCGTAGAAAACGTCCAGAGCGGATCCTGGTCCTCACAGAGCATGGCAGTGAACCCGTGCGAAGCATCCAGAGCGGAGCCTAGTCCTCGCCTAACGCGGCAGTGAACCCGTGTGAAGCATCTAGTGCAAAATTTCTGGTCACGTGGAACGCGGATAATGTCACTCTTTGACCCCGTGGAAAACGTCCAGAGCGGATCCTGGTCCTCGCAGAGCATGGCAGTGAACCCGTGCGAAGCATCCAGAGCGGAGCCTACTCCTCGCCTAACGCGGCAGTGAACCCGTGTGAAGCATCTAGTGCAAAATTCCTGGTTACGTGGAACGCGGATAATGTCACTCTTTGACCCCGTGGAAAACGTCTAGAGCGGATCCTGGTCCTCGCAGAGCATGGCAGTGAACCCGTGCGAAGCATCCAGAGCGGAGCCTAGTCCTCGCCTAACGCGGCAGTGAACCCGTGTGAAGCATCTAGTGCAAAATTCCTGGTTACGTGGAACGCGGATAATGTCACTCTTTGACCCCGTGGAAAACGTCCAGAGCGGATCCTGGTCCTCCCAGAGCATGGCAGTGAACCCGTGCGAAGCATCCAGAACGAAGCCTAGTCCTCGCCGAGCACGGCAGTGAACCCGTGTGAAGCATCTAGTGCAAAATTCTTGGTTACGTGGAACGCGGATAATGTCACTCTTTGACCCCGTGGAAAACGTCCAGAGCGGATCCTGGTCCTCGCAGAGCATAGCAGTGAACCCGTGCGAAGCATCCAGAGCGGAGCCTAGTCCTCGCCTAACGCGGCAGTGAACCCGTGTGAAGCATCTAGTGCAAAATTCCTGGTCACGTGGAACGCGGATAATGTCACTCTTTGACCCCGTGGAAAACGTCCAGAGCGGATCCTGGTCCTCGCAGAGCATGGTAGTGAACCCGTGCGAAGCATCCAGAGCGGAGCCTAGTCCTCGCCTAACGCGGCAGTGAACCCGTGTGAAGCATCTAGTGCAAAATTCCTGGTTACGTGGAACGCGGATGATGTCACTCTTTGACCCCGTGGAAAACGTCCAGAGCGGAGCCTGGTCCTCGCCGAGCACGGCAGTGAACCCGTGTAAAGCATCCAGAGAAAACACCGGACTGTGGAGTCCTTAAAATCCACGGACTATGACGTCCTTAACCTCGACCGTGATGTCTTAAAACTAACGATCAACCACCCCGATTCCCTACAGATTTTGCCTTGGTTTAAGGGTACATCTCTTCACTCCTTTGATGCCTGGCGTTGTAATTCCTCAACGTCTTCAAAGAGGTGACGGGTCCCTGCAACCAAACACCGGACTGTGGAGTCCCTAAATCCACGGACTATGAGGTCCTTAACCTTGACCGTGACGTCTTTAAACTACGATACCTTGAGAGATCCCTGACCCCGTGAAACACGGATAAGGGTGATCACATCCGGCACTTGCAGGCCCTCACGACCTGTAAGGAAGAAAAACTCTCTTGTGAGATCCTTACGACTCTCAAGGGAAAACCCGCTTAAGGACCCTCACGATCTTTAAGAAGAACTCGCACCTATGGGATCCTCTCGACCTGTAGGGAGAAAAACTCCTTATGAGACCCTCGTGGCTCATAAAAAGCAAATGTCTTAGGGAGCAGATCTTAACCCTGAGTCCCGAGCCACTGCTGTCCTGCAAGGAGATCAAGATAGAATATCCACAGAATACATTCAATGAAAAGGAGACACACCATTTAGAAGAAAAATGTATCTTTTATTCATAAACCAAAATGAGTACAAAGTACAATTTATGAAAGAAACAAAAAGAAAATACTCTCATCTATGAGTATGTACAAAAAGGAAGGAAAAGATACAAAGGTCTCAAGCCGGCGGGCGATTCAGCAGCTTGGTCAGCTCATCCTGCTTTTGCTGAGCCACGGCTTCATGACGCAAGATCTCCAGAAGACGAGCCTCCGCTTGAGCTTGCTGAGCCTGCCGGGCTTCAAGCTCTTTCTCAGTGGCCTTATGAGCCTCAACCCTCTCACGAGTAAACGTGGCAGCTTTGTCGAGAGCCACCACCTCTTTGATGGACTCCTGAAGCACCCGCCAGAGTTCATACGCTTTGTTGGCCCTGGCTGTGAGATTGGCTTGAAGCTCGCTCAGCGCCTTGGAGGCTAACTCCCTTTCCGAGAACTTGCGACCGAGCCTCTTCTCACATAACGTCATGTTGGCCGCGCACCGTGCTATCAACCCTCGTAACTCCGCCTTTGCAGCCACGGCCTCCGAGGAAAGGCGAGAACACTCGAGAGTGTGCAGGCAAGCCTCCACTCGCCGGCAGAACTCCACCCAGACTCGCACCACCTCTTCGCTGTGGTAGGTGGCAAGAAAAGGAAGAGAACCGTTAGCCTCGGCAGCGAATGCTTCAGCCGTGGTCGTGCTGCCAGTACGAAGCTCCTCGATCAGAGACGACAAGGAGACGAGGCTTAATTGGGCCAAGCGTTCTGAAGCCCGCAAGGCATAAGGGCCGGGTGGCATCACGATGCGCGACTCCAACGCCGTGGAGACTGGCAGAGCTGTTCAAATTTAAAAGACGTCAACAAAATGCTTAAGCAAGGAACGAGCGAGAGTGCAATGAAATGTCACTCACCGACAGTCGTGCAAGTAGGAGCTGAAGGCTCCCCTGGCCCTTCGAGAATCTTGACCTCGTCATCGGCTTCCAGAACTGCAGAAAACGTCAATGTCAGTACGCAAAATAACGACGATGCTATGTGAAGGGATGGACGACACCAACCTTGCCCAGACGAGAGGACAATGCGTTGAGGGGAGATCGCCTGCGGAGCTGCCATCTCCAATAAACGCTGAAATGACTGTCGGGGTGATAGATCCGCGATCGTGGCCGCCAAACCGCGCAATTCTGGGAAAGATAAAAGAATTCAGACTATGAAGGGGTTGCTAAATTAAAACACAGAGGAATACCTTCAACAGTCCTCCCATTCTGAGCCGGGGGGATAGCAGCTTCAACGTTCTCCGTCATGACCTCAGGCTCCAACAAAGGGAGGGTAGTCCCGACTACCTCGCTCCCAGCCTTTGGGCCGCTCGCAGTAGGAGTCATTGGGGCGTCGGCCTCCAAAGGAGCCTCCTCCAAAGGGGCAAGCACTCCCTGGCCAAGAACCGCCGCTGGAAGTTCCACCATGAGAGGAGCAGCCTCGTCAGCCCCCTCCATATCCAGCAAGGCCTCATTGAGAATTTTGGCGGGCTTTAGCTTTAATAGGCCCGTAGGAAGCTCCCCCAGCGTCGAAGATTCTGCATGATTCAAATAAGAATAATGATGTATATGCACAGGCATAAATAATCGGAGAGACTACAAAGGAAGCACAACGTACCTATACGCAAAGAAGCCCTCAATATGGCTTCTTCAAGCCGCTGCTCCTTCTCAAGGAGGTGGGCTCGCCGGGGTTCAAGCGTAGACTCATGATCGCCGGTCCACAAAGATAGTGCATCAGCTGCGTCTTCTGAAGCGGCCTGCTTCAAAGCCCTTTCCCCCCATTCCTCCAAAGGGCCGATAAATCGCCGCCGAATCCACGAAGGGTCTTCGTAGAAAATTACAGCGGGGTAAGACTTCTTCGGAACCTTGGCGTTATGAGACGCGTCTTTTGAGCGCCGTATGGCCTCGGCCAACTGTGCAGCCTCCTCATCAGCTGAACTCGGGAAGAGAAGTCCAGCGTCTGACCCTTGCAGGGCCAATGGTTCGTCTTCAGGGATAGGCTCAGACTCCACCACAGAATCAAGCGGGGCTGTAGCCGCTTTCTTCCGCCGTTTAGACCCAGAGCCGGTCGCTGAGGATGACCGCTTCCTCCCTCGCGAAGCCTTATGGCGGCGCTGGCCCACATCGCCCTCAGCACCCTCATCCCTGTTACTCTCGCTCGGTGCCACAACCGAGGACGACATCGCCATTGTCGACACCACGGGGGGCGGCGCCGCCACCGGCAGGGGTGCTACCACCGGAGCCCGTTTACCCCGTGAGCGAGAACCCAAAGGCATACCAGCAATCGGAGTAAGGTCTACCCCGGACTCCCCTGGAATGAGCGCGGTGCCAATCTCCCTCAAAGGAAAGCGGACTGGAACCCTCGGTCGTAACTCAGCCCCAGGAGCCAGAGGAGGGGCATCGTGGCCAAGAAGCACCCTCCTTTCCTCGAGAATGATTGGGCTGACCCGATGAAGATACCAACCCGTAAACGCGCCCACGCATCGAGGCATGTACTCGGCTTCAGGGACCATGAAATAAGAGCCGGTATTCAGCCTCATGAAATGATGAGCGGCATCGCGAACAGCATCGAGCGAAGGGATCGGGGCCACTATAAAAGCCTCGAAAGGAACGCCCTGGTCGTATCCGAGCTGTCGGGCAAATCGATGCGGATTGTACCGCATGAAAAGAGCCGCACTGTCCTGGCGAAACACCAAGTAACCCGGTCTGATTGCATACAATTGCGTGGCCTCCCGGGGCTTCAGAGAAGGTGCGTTGTCTTTCGACTGGTCCCAGAGTTGTTGGACGGGACCCGAAGGAGTAGACAAGACCCGATCAGTAAAAACCAACCCGCCAGCGGTGGCATGAGGAGAAATTAGCACCCGAATAGCCCCAAATTGAGTCGGGTCGGCAGCAGAAGCACCCACCAGCCGCATAAGTCGCGGGAAGGGATAGGCGTCGTAAAAGGCGGGCCTCTGATGCATAGCAAAAGACCCCAGCACATGCATTTCGATCCACGACGTGAAATAATGAAGCGAAAAGTTCACTACGTCCACGTCAGGAGTAGAGGTATTAGCCGCGGTACCCAATCCATTATAGAGGTGCGCCAAGGCCGGGATGCCGATGGCCAACCGCACCCCCTCAGCAATACGATGAGCCGGGTAGATGACCGAGGCTCTCATGAAGCGGCGATGCATGGGGATAACGAACCAACTAAGCCAGACGCTAACAAACCCCACAAAGAACGTCTCCTCGTCCATGCCCGGGACAGCAATGGATTCAAAAGATATCGGCGATATAATAGGGATGTAATATTGAGGTAAATCTGACTCGTTGGTCGGCAACCTCTTCGGACCGAACCCAAAGGGGTCCCCAATGTTGGCAAACTTCGGGGCTGTCTTCGATAAGGCGTCCTTATGAAGGAAACAAGCAATGAAGCTCTTGAAAGTGACACCCTGCTCCTCGGACTCGGTGAATAATCGGTCGAAGATGCCTAGGGCCTTAATTAAACTGGGGCGCTTATGGCGAACATCATTCTCAGCGGATAGGCCGTCAACCGGTGCAGACTCGGGCTCGAAGACATACTCGTCAGGAGGCAATAACTCCTCATACAGTGCGCCCCTGATTGGCAATCCCGAGATTTCATAAAATTCTGCAAGAGAGATCGAGACCTCACGATCTCCAAGAATGAAAGTGTTGGTGGGAAGATTCCATTGGTTCAAAAACGCCTTAACCCACCAGGCATGCGGGGACTTATAGTGGAATAGTGATGCGTATATGGCCTGATAAAGCCCGACTTTCTGCAACCGCGCACGATGGGCAGAAAGGATGTAGCGAGCCCAGAGAAGATAGCCCGTGGGATGCCGGGGAGTGAGCCCTATCTTATAAATTTGCCCCCACGGGTGGGCCTCACCCTGGCAGATACGCCGCCCCAAGATGTCTATGGCCGGAATCGGATGGTTCGGAATACCGGTCGTCGAAGGCTCAAGCCTCCCCGTTGGAGTCCAGTTGGGCATTTCCACAGCAAAAGCTGTCCTTGGAGGATCCATCGGTAAAAAGGGGAAAGTAGGCTCCATTGGCACCGCGCAGAGAAAACTCCGACGACCCTGAATAATCTGACTATACCAAGACCCCCACTGAAGAAGGTTGGTGCAGTTCGGGTCATGAGCCCGAATCATCGCCATCGCTTCCTCATCAGACGGTGACTGAGGAAAAGCCGCCTCCGAGCGAGAAAAGGGAAAGCGTGGAGCAGAAGACATCGCACCTGAAATCCAATAAAAGAAAACCGTTAAAAGGAAAGTCAGCGATATATATTCATGCATGAACATGAAGACCAGCGGGAGAAAGCAACAGCAAAGTTTCCTGGGACCATTGGCTACAAAACACATGGGCCCCACAGAATCCGGATGACGGCTCATTAATAATGAGACCAAACAGTTACAATAAAACAAAAGGGAATATCCTCATTTAATAAAAAATAATGGCCATGCACATTCCCCCAACAGGATCTGTCTCGGGCTCTACAGTGGATCCAATAAAATCAAAGGAATTGAATTCACACAAAAAGACATCATTACAAAGCCCCCATTGCATTAATTGCAGGAAGAACAACCTCGGGCCAAGAGACCCCAGGAAGCCTCTGTGTGAAGAAATTGAGTTCTTCGTTGGAATTAAATTCCTTATTAAGAAAAGGGAGTTAAATTCCCAGAAACATTTTTGGAAGGAATTAAATTCCATGGATCTGAAACGCCATCTCCCCAAGGATCGTCTAAACCCTAAAAGACCTACAGTTTGAAGGTTAAGCGGTTTCATGTTCTTATGGAAAATATGAAGAAAAAAGGGTAAAAACCCTTGTTTTGGATTTAAAATCCAGAGAAATGTGAAGGTCCATCGTTGTCCAAGAACATTACCTGAGGAAAAAGGATTCCTTTTGAACAGAGTTAAACTCTGAAGATTGTTTCAAGACAGAGAACTAAGCTCTGAAAGCGAGAATTAAATTCTCAAAGAAGAAGTTCTCAGAAAAAGAAGATGAACAAAGTGAAGGCTCTTATGAAGAGACAGAGGTATTTATAGAAGACAATGAAAACGTTTCGTCTCCCCAGATCCCTAGAGGAATCCAACGGTCACAAGAGGTGACAGCGTTGCACTCACGTGCAGACACGTGAGAACAACGCTGTGGGGGCATTTGTTTCCTGATTTAAAATCAGGAAAGCTTCTGGGAAAAGCTTCAGAAAGGGGTCACGTGTTGGCACGTGACACCTAAAAAAGCATCATCAAGTCAAGTTCAGTTTCCTGACTACGCTGAAGAAAATGGGCTTCAGAAAGAGTCACGTGTTCCCACGTGACCAGGGTCACGTGGCGACACGTGACATTTAAATGCAAGCGTCAAAGGCACATAAGTTCCCTGATCAAGTCAAGGAAAAGGCTTCAGAAGAGGTCACGTGCTTCCACGTGACCAAGGTCACGTGTTGGCACGTGACATTCAAGACAGCAGACTCGTACTCCAGATGAACCAAGGAAAGAGAGTTCAAACAAGGGTCACGTGCTCACACGTGACCAGGGGTCACGTGGTAGCACGTGACGTTTAAGCAGCAATAAGAAGACAGAACGCAAAAGAAAGGAAAAGACTAATTCCAAAGGGGGTCATGTGCCCACACGTGACCATGAGTCACGTGGTCATACGTGACCGGCTTTCAAAGCCCATTGTGTTAACAGAATTAAATTCTGAGAGAAATTCAAATCTTTCCAAAGGAAAGCGGCTATCTGGAACCAATCGAATTAAAGATTCAGAGGTGATCTATCTATGGGAAAATCTCGGGTTTGGAAAGATTTCCCCGTTAAATCTAACCGAAATAATAAAGGGGAACCTTTGGATTAGTGATCCAATGGTGAATAAAATTCACCTAATAATCCAAAGGTCCAAAATAAATGATGAATGCAAATCAAATCTCTCATGAAGATTCGTCAAAAACTGATTGATTCGGCTGCTTCTCCTATAAATAGGAGCCAAGAGACACAGATGAAAACATATACATACGCAGAGAAGAAAAAAGAAAAGGAGGAGAGCTTTGATACTTTGAAAAGACTCGGATCTTCTGCAAAAACCCTAGGTAAGAAAGGGAAGGCCTTTTGAAAGAAAGAGAATTTAATTCTCAACAGAGTTTAACTCTGATAATATAAAACAGAAGAACATATTTCTTCTCTCTTTGATAGAGGATCTGCAAAGTGCACATCTTCCCTTAAGGTTGAGAATTTAATTCTCAATGGGTCGAGATCCTGCCATGCAGATCCAAAACATAGAGAGGGAATGTAAGCACGAGAATTTAATTCTCACAGAACTATAGGAATTTAATTCCTTTAAAATAAAATTAGGGCTTGACCCTGTATCATGGGAATATAATTCCTTCAGAATAAAAAGAAACAGGGTTTAACCCTAATTAAGAATCCAGTTCTGTTGCAACAGCAGAAATTTAATTCCCTCAATCATAATTTGACAGAAGATGGAAGTTTTAACTCCTTAAAAAAGCTTTTGTTAGGGTTTAACCCTATTTAGTTCTTCACATATATGAGGAATTTAATTCCTACAGAAAATTCAGAGTTAAACTCTATTCCAGAAGACAAAGTCTTCGAAAGGAAGTAGGAATTTAATTCCTCTGAAATTTACAGCTCGAGGAATTTAATTCCTGAAAGAAGATTAACAAAGCCTCTGAACAAAATACATAGAGGCAGGGTCACGTGTCATCACGTGACCCCCCAAGAGATCTACAGAGAGCCCCTTTGAGGCAGCACCCCACGTGACCCACGTGACCCTCGGCAGAAGCTCTAATACATAGGCATTTGAATGCCCATCACGTGATGGCACGTGATGCCCTGAAAGACACGATAATCTCAGAATAAATGAAGGGAGGGCGCTCTCACGTGCTGCCACGTGACCCCTCTTGTCTTAGTGTTTAACACTAAATTGAAACTCTCGAACTCAGTGTTAAAATACTGTTGGGCTTTAGTGTTCAACACTAATTAAAAAGCTTTATCTGCAGTGTTCAACACTGATTACCTAAGCGTTTAAACACTAATCTGAGATCTTCATTTGCAGTGTTCAACACTGATCTGTTTTTAGTGTTTAACACTAATTCGAAAAGCCTTGTTGCTGGTGTTTAACACCAATTATCTCTTAGTGTTAAACACTAACTTGTCAACCTCATTCCCAGTGTTCAACACTGACTGCTCTGTAGTGTTTAACACTAGACTTTGGCCTAATTGGCCTAAATGGATAGAGGCAAAGCCTCTCCTGATTGGACTTAGCCCAAGATGGCCATAAGTCCTCAATTGGTGATTAACTGGTCCAATGGACTCATAACATAATTAATTCGTCTTGACCCCAAATTGGGCCAAGGACTATTTAATCCACTCCGGTTCTAGGGTACATCTCTTCACTCCTTTGATACTTGGCATTGTAATCCCTCAATGTCTTCAAAGAGGTGACGGGTCCCGACGACCACACATTGATATGGACTGTGGGGTCCTTAAACCCATGGACTACGACGTCCTTAACCTTGATCGAGATGTCTTAAAACTAACAACGGACTGTGGGGTCCTTAAACCCATGGACTACGACGTCCTTAACCTTGACCGAGATGTCTTAAAACTAACAACGGACTGTGGGGTCCTTAAACCCATGGACTACGACGTCCTTAACCTTGACCGAGATGTCTTAAAACTAACAATGGACCGCAATGTCCTTTAAACTACCCATGGACCGCAATGTCCTTAAACTACCCACGGACCGCAATGTCCTTAAACTACCCATGGACCGCAACGTCCTTAAACTAGAACAATAGAGCCCCGTATGCTCTTTTGTCGGATCTAAACGGTCCCGTTTAAGTTGATCTTAGCCTCAAAGATGGCTAACGTATCCTTAAACCTTCAAACAGAGTGGACTACGAATCCCCCCAATTAACTCTGGCTCAAGGGTACATCCCCGAACTCCTCTGACATCCGTCGTTGTAATCCCTCAACGTCGTCAGAGAGGTGATGGGTCCCGACGGCCATACATTCATGGACCACTATGTCCCTAAACTGGAACATTAGAGTCCAACACTCTTTTGTCGGATCTAAACGGTCCCGTTAAGTTGATCTTAGTCACAAAGTTAGACTAACGTATCCTTAACAAGCGTTTGAGTTGATCTTAGCCTCAAGTATGGCTGACGTATCCTCAAACCAAACCCCCCAAACCCAAATCTAAGATAATACGGATTTGGACTAGTCCACGCCCTACGGGAGACGACATAACTCAGTCTCCGTAAACAATCCACGGGCAACAAAATACAAAACAAACACCCACGACACGAAGTGACCATCTGGAGAAGGAGAAAGTTGTTACCGCAATGCGGTAGCGTAATTAACTGCA
Organism: Agapanthus africanus; assembly: GCA_030015575.1. Taxonomy (NCBI): domain Eukaryota; kingdom Viridiplantae; phylum Streptophyta; class Magnoliopsida; order Asparagales; family Amaryllidaceae; genus Agapanthus; species Agapanthus africanus. The sequence goes on from JASDDO010000024.1 coordinate 566,504,282, forward strand.
GGGGCTTGCGCCTGCAGGGAAGAGCGTCCCCACAATCAAAAACCCCTCATTCGAGGGGGAATCTGACGAAGTCTGCTACATCGGACGCATCCGTCTAAACCTTCGATACACGGGTGCCATAAATCAACTTGGCATCTTCGGAGAGGTGGACGGATAGCACCAATTAGCATCTGCCCCGAATCTCAGGCAAGACGTCCTGTCGCGCCGTCTTTCGGAGGGGAACAGCCCCGTCTCGATACACCCACGACTAGGGACCTTGAAAGAAGTACTTATGGACTACCATGTCCCCACTAGTATGATCCGCATCATAGTCTAGGTAGTCAAGTACACATCCTAAGGGCTTTACCAAAATATAATGATAAGACAGTATAAAGAGACAAGTATACATGTTAAAGTAAAGTGCAACCAGATAGCATACTATCATGTCGAGCAAGAAAGTCCTCTCTATATATGTCCAAGCATCCAATATAAATATACATCATCTTTACAATACTGGCCTCTAGGGCATACATACAACTAACAATCTCCCACTTGCACTAGGGCCAGCTTCTGTAGTATCGCATACCGAGCATCCCGAAGAGTCTCTCAAACTGTATCTGGGGAATGGCCTTCGTGAGTGGATCCGCTGTGTTATTATTCGTGTCAACCCTCCTGACCTCGATCTCCCGGCGATCAACTATCTTCCGGATCAGGTGATACCGCCTTAGAATATGCCTGGATCGCTGATGGGACCTGGGTTCCTTGGCCAAAGCCAACCGCTCAATTGTTATCTCAATACAAAGGTATTGGATGCTCAATGTATGGAACCACTCCAAGTTCAGTAATGAACTTCTTGATCCAGACAGCCTCTTTGGCAGCATCGTTGGCAGCGATGTATTCAGCCTCCATCGTCGAGTCTGCCACGGTTTCCTGCTTGGAACTCTTCCAGCTAACCGCCACTTCGTAAAGGGTAAAGACAAATCCCGACTACGACTTAGAGTCATCCTTACCACTCTGGAAGCTTGAATCGGTAAAGGACTCCACTTGGAGTTCTCCGTTACCATACACTAAGAGCATCTCCTTAATCCTTCGCAAGTACTTGAGAATGCTCTTCACAGCTGTCTAGTGACTCTCTCCAGGATCAGCTTGATACCTACTCACTACATTTAGTAAGTATGCTACATCGGGTCTGGTTCATAGCATCGTGTACATGATAGAGCCTACTGCCGAAGCATAGGGTATCCCTTGCATGTGAGCTCTCTCCAAATCAGTCTTGGGAGACATCTCTTTGGAGAGAGTGAGCCCTGAGATCGTGGGTAAAAACCCACGTTTGGACTTTTCCATGCTAAACCTCTTTAGTATGGTGTCAATGTACCTGGATTGGGACAATCCCAATATCCGTTTAGATCTATCTCTATAGATCATAATTCCCAATATGCAGGAGGCATCACCAAGATCTTTGTGATAAGAAGAGCTTTACCGATTGCAGCATAGGAATGTCATTTCCTATCAAGAGTATGTCGTCCACGTACAATACGAGGAAGACAACCTTACTCTCTGCCACCTTCTTGTAGATACAAGGTTCATCTACGCTTTTGACGAAATCAAACTCTTTGATAACGACGTCAAAGCAAATGTTCCAACTCCGCGATGCTTGCTTTAATCCATAAATGGATTTAAGCAGCTTGCACACCTTCCCACTGCTCCCACTATCTACGAAGCCCTCTGGCTGAGTCATGTACACGCACTCTTCTAAATCACCGTTTAGAAAGACGGTCTTAATATCCATTTGCCAGATTTCGTAGTCATGATATGCAGCGGATGGCAAGCATGATCCGGATGGATTTTAAGCATAGCCATTCGAGAAAAGGTTTCGTCATAGTCCACACCTGGTCTTTGACGAAAACCTTTTGCAACAAGTCTAGCTTTTGAAAGTCTCCACTTTCCCATCTACACCAAAGTTTTTTCTGAAGATCCACTTGCTCCCAATGGGTTTTACCCATTCAGGAGCAACTTCCCAAAGTCCACACTTTGTTGGTGTACATGAGATTCCATCTCGGACCGCATTGCATCCAGCCATTTCACTGAGTCCCCACTCGTGATGGCCTGCTCGAAGCTAGTTGTGTCATCAATCAACCATGATGCAATCCTCGCTCCCACCATTCATGAGAAAACCGTAGTATCTCTCAGGTGGGTGAGGAACCCTACTAGATCGGCGGAGTGGCTGGGGATCATCGGGAACTACCGAATCCTCTGGTTCCACCATATCTTCTGTTTGCAGCTTTTGTAGCTGGAATCTCTTCCAGTTCTACATCATGACCACTAATCTCTTTTGCAAGAAATTCCTTTTCTAAAAAGGTGGCATGCCGAGAAACAAACACCCTTTGTTCCTCAGTGTGGTAGAGATATACCCTTGAGAATTCTTGGGATATCCTTCAAATTTGCATAGAACAGACCGTGCCTCGAGTTTGTCTGGATTTTGTCGTTTGACATAGGATCGGACAACCCCATATCTTTACATATCTAAGACATGGTCTCTTCCCTTTCCATATCTCATATGGAGTGGTAGGCACAGATTTGGTGGGGGCTATATTCAATAGATGTATGGCTGTCTCTAGCGCATAACCCCAGAAGGAAATAGGTAACTCAGCTGTGCTCATCATAGAGCGCACCATATCTAATAGGGTGCGGTTCCTCCGTTCAGATACACCGTTGTGCTGTGGTGTATATGGAGGAGTCAGCTGAGAGAGAATCCCATTCTCTTTTAGGAAGTCCAGGAATTCATTGCTCAAGTATTCACCTCCTCGATCAGATCGAAGGATTTTAATACTTTTTCCGGTTTGGTTCTCGACTTCTTGTTTATATTCTCTAAGTTTCTCAAAAGCTTCAGACTTGTGTCTTATCAAGAACACATGTCCGTATCTTGAGAGATCGTCAGTGAATGTAATGAAGTACGAAGAACCATCACTGGCATGTGTTGATATGGGACCGCATACATCACTATGTATCAGTCCCAAGAGTTCGGTAACTCTTTCTCCGTGTCCCGTAAACGGAGTTTTGGTCATTTTGCCTTTGTGACATGACTGGCAAGTGTCATAAGATGAAAATTCAAAAGATTTTAAGTATCCATCCTTATGCAACTTAGCTATCCGTGTCGCATTTATATGACCGAGTCTACAATGCCATAAGAAGGGTTCGTTCAGTTCTGAACTCTTCCTCTTGTGTGTGTTTGTTATGCTCAGAACTGTTGATTGATTTAAAACATAAATGCCATTGCACAACGTGCCTGATCCAACCAATTTTTGGTTTAGGAAAATGTTCATAACATTATACTGTAATACAAAATTATATCCCTCTTTACTCAACAAAGAAACCGATATAATGTTGCATATCAGGTTCGGCATGAAATAGCATTCGTTCAGAATCAATGTATTACCAGTTGGCAATACAAGGTGATATTCCCCGACGGTTTTAGCTGCAACAATTGCACCATTTCCAGCCCTTATGTCTTTATCACCTTCTCCAAGTTCTCTACCTTTCCTAAACCCATGTAACTGATTACATATATAGGATCCTGACCCGGTATCTAATACCCAGGACGTAGAGCAAATGGAGAAACAGTTCTCTATAAGGAACACACCCGAAGAAAATGCATCAACATGTACTTTCTTCATTCGGGTAGCATGAGAATCCTGGTATTCCCCTATATCCTGTTCAGTCTTATAACTCTTATAAGAAAGAATGGAACCAACGTTCCCCAGCACAGTATAACATGCGGGTTCGGTCAATACATCCATATTATTATCTTGATTAAAGCATGATATGGTCGCTACCTGGAGAGAGAGAGAGAAGAAAACACTTTAGCATATGCTCTTGCAAGATCAGATTGGTTATTATTTTATCTAATCAGGATGGCTCCCACTGTTTTTATCAAATCTTCCTTCAAACCCTAAAAGGAAAGACTAGCCGGGATTAATTACACCTTACAACTTCGCCAATCTTTCAGCCAGGCCAGTGTCGGTACTTTGAGGGAGGTTCCCCGTGCTTTCGCACGGACCTAATTAAAGTAAACCTCATTTTCCTATAGGTGTAACCCCGTTGACACCTTTCTAGACACGTACTTGATCGGCTAATTGTCCTGTGTAAAACTCTCCCAGGAGTAACAATTACTCGCAGTGGGTATCAGGATCCAACTATCTCATAGAAGGTATGCAATCTCATTGCAAATTTCAACACTTGAAATTCCCGATAATATTTTGCCCCTAACGTGCTATGACCTTGACGAAAGCCAACAAACCATAGCCCGCTAGTCAAGTTCAACCCGTACATTTCTTGATTGAATTAAACCAACCAGCACGACCCTTGACGAAAGCCAACAAAGCCGTACGACTACCCTAATCCAATCGCATCATATGCAGCAGATAAGCAGGATATAGCTACCGCACACTACACCTTGACGAAAGCCAACAAATGCAGCACGAAAACAATATACAACTTATCTAAAATGACAGAGGGCTACGACAGGTTTTTCTGAAAACTTATTGCGTAATGAACTTGATATCGTTGTAGAATCGAGTGAATTTTGAAATGGAGTGATTTTGAGGCTTTATTAGTTTTGCTAAAGAGGTCACTCCCGGTGAAGGGATCTCGGCTCTTTCCTTATGGAATAAGGTGCAGGATATATCATATACATCACTATGCAAAGCAAAACTCCAAAAGCAATCAAAAGCAAACCGAGTTTTGTAGCATCTGCCAGTTTTGCTAAAGAGGTCACTCCCGGTGAAGGGATCTCGGCTCTTTCCCCATCGAATAAGGTGCAGGATATATCATATATATCGCTATGCAAAGCAAAACTGTAGCCATCCTTTTTGAAAAATTTGATTCTACAACATCTTTTAGGTTTCTTTTCTTTCATTAATCACATTAATGAAGTCCCATCATTTAAGTCACCTAAACATCACAGATAAATACGACGTACACTTATGCCATCCGCATTCACATCGATGTCCCCTCATGCACCGTTAGATAGGTAACTAACGACAGAGCAGGGAAAGGCTAGCGCGGGTGTAAAACATAAGTAACGCCTATATAATATATCATATATACTATATACAATATTTATCACAGATATCGCAGCAGAAGAAACATATGAAACATTGGATATACTAGGACGTCCGTGTTTTATTTTGAGCCTCTATAAAACACGGATTCCACGGTCGCGATGAATAGCCAAACCCACACCCCTAGACCCCTACGAGAGAGGCAAGCAACCCTACCAATTCTAGAGTTAGGAGACCCGGACTCGACTCCACGAGTTGGTCTCCCACTGGACTCCAGAACCCGATTACTTGTGCTCTCCTCCTTGGGTCTATCCTAGTGCGGAAAAGTAAATAATATACAAATGGTGACATCGACCTCATCCCGAAAGTGCCCCAATAAAAGAATATTACATACAATTTATTTTACATGAATGAAAATAAGAACTCTCATCTCACATAAAAAAAAAACCCGGCTATTCAAACACGACGATCCAATATAACATATCCAGCAACACATAACATCACATGTCATCAACGTAAGTAAATATGCGACGGTCACAGAACATCCAATTGTCGTTGACATATAGCAACGAAACCGGCGATATCACATATTACACTTACGGTCACAGAAAAGAAAGTGTAAAACTACAACATTTGGAATACACAATCTCTTTAGACATCGTAAATCTGAAATATCACATATTTCGCATTTCATGCCAAACTGTGTGAATTCCACATACTGTATCACATTCCAGAAAAATAGACAGTATTAAACTTTCCGATCGAATATTCAAATACCCAAGATTTCCTAAATAGCTCAACACTTGAGCGGAGTTCAAAAATTCCAGAATACATCACAGTAGCAACGGTCCAGCCGTAGAAGGGTCAAGCCAACGCCTCACATGTGGCACGCCGTACTGCCCCAAACCCTAAGGTTCAAAGGGCAGTTCAAGACGGTCACATAATCGAGTTAAGGTTTGTTGTCTTCTAGAGGGTCCATCACATCACATGTACGTTTTTCGGAAAGATTTAAACCCGAGAAAATTCAACACTTGAATGTTTTTCGTGCCGGGAAAAATTGAGTTAATGATATCCGTTCGAACATTTTAGTACTTTCTAAATTATCCGGAATAACATAACAAAAGTAAATTCTCCGATCGAACTGACGATTACAAAATAAACCCCAAAATAATCAACACTTGAGTTAATTTAAAAATACCCAGAAAATACTAATAACAGAATAAATAATTACTGTGGAAAAATAATAGCATGTATCATCTGTACGGCCGTGGAACCGCGGCCCAAGCAGGGTATTGCCGCGGTTCCGCGGTGGAATGTACGGTGCATGCAGTCGTATTTCACCACAATTCTTATAAAACCCAGCTGAATTTTTTAGGTATTTTTAATTCTGAAAAAACCCAGTTTTTAAAAAATGTACAGAGAGGGGGTTAACTTTGACATTGTCGGGTTCGATCAGGGTTTTAACTTCGTTAACGCATCGCCTAATGCTCTAGCTAGGCTCTGATACTACTGTAGGGTTACTTGGCACACTAACAAGACTCTACAAGGCATCGACCATGCCAAAATTAAATTTTTAGGTGCCGAATAACACTAAGCAAGATCGTATACTAGAGTTTAGGCGAAACAAAAAGCAAGTAAACAACTTTACTCTAAAGGGAATTAGAAATACAACTTTTGTAGATCGGTCCTTCACTTCTTTAGCTCCTTGATGAAGTCCCTACGCTGCGATCGTGGTTCTCCCGGACCCTTGCATGGTTCACGAGGCGAAAGGTGCGACCTTGCTTGAAGTCTCCGAGGCCGAAGATGATCTACGTCGAGGGAATTCCGACTCATGCTCCTACTTCACTAACTAGAGAATTAGTGAAGCAAACACCCTATAGTAAAGTGCTAATCTAGTAGAGGATGGAGAAATAGGAAGTGGGTTCTCTTTGGATTTTTGTTTCTCACAATCTATCTCACTTTTTTCAAAACCCTAGCAAGCTTTTTCTCTTGCTCAATGAAGAAGAAGATGATGAACTAAAGAAAAGAAAATGAGGATAATGATAAGTGAGAATGCTAACCATGGTGAGTGAGTATCATATACTAACTCATGGTGGGACATAACCATGGCTAAGTCAAGTTGGTTAGGTTAATAAAAATCTAAAGAAAAACAAATTAAGTGGACTTTGTCAAAGCATCCAAAAGCTTCTACAAGCTTCATGCTTATGACATAAGCTTCACTAATTTGTAATTACTTTAAATAAATATTAACCACCATCCAAAATAGTATGGTGTATGTCTTGCACACCCATGTATAGTGTATCATCAACCATGATACAAAAGAAAATACTTTTAATATATATATATATATATCACATATATATATATATATATTCAAGTGTTCTTGTGAGAAAAACCCTAAAGTGAACAAGTGTTAGTAAATGTAAATTAATATATCTAATATACAATTATAAACTTAATTATTAAATCAACACTTGACTTAATAATCCGGTCATATCTCATATAACCGACTAACATTCATCGTATCGACTTATCGAATCAACACTTGATTCGATAACCCGGTCATATCATATATAACCGACCGATACAAGAAGTCGCGAGAATAGAATATGGTATCACATACACGAATTATTCTCGGTCCCGCACATATCACATATGCGCTCCTATTTCGTTTTTCCTGGGCCAGTAAAACCTCTATGTAGGACTCTAAAGACTCGTCAATACGCCGGCAGTAGGTGATGATCACATCACACACCCACAAGCCGTCAGCGGTACTAGCTGGACGTAACAGCTACCCTAGTATTGAGCGATCGAAGATCAGCAAGAAAGCCCGCTCCAACTCCTCTAAAAGCCTGCCGGTAACACTTCCCATACAGTCCGGTCTCCTCGTCTGATATGTCGCATATCAAGTCTAGGGGTGGTAAACGTCAGACCCCAATAGCCGATAAGTCGTGCTGATGTGAGGCTCATAACGGGTCGAGAAACTACTGGTAACACTTAACAGTAAATCTCTAATCAGCCCTGGCCAGGGACTTCCCTGTTATAGCCAATCAAGCACAGCGCAACATCAACCCTCAATACCGGGAGAGACGAAACCCCTCCTATCGCTCATTGCCTCCATGTGACTCGGGAATGTATCCAAAAACCACCGTTTTGCACGCCCTCATGGACGTGGTAAGGTGGAAATCAAAGCACAGTGGGAATCACACAAGACACTATGATGATCTCGGGTCTACAGACTAACCAGCACAAGTGTCACCAGAGAACTGCCATCTGATGTAAGGTATAATACCATCTGGGAGTTCTCGGCGAGTCCGTCCAGTGTACCCAGTCTCCACTGAGCACCCGTATACCATCTCTGATGTCAAACACCAATGGATATGGGATCATCCATCACCCATCTCATGGGTCGAGATGCGTATACGCTAGTCTACATTGGTATATCGAAGCCCCGTCTCGATACACCCACGACTAGAGACCTTGAAGGATGTACTTATGGACTACCATGTCCCCACTATTATGATCCGTATCATAGTCCAGGTAGTCAAGTACACATCCTAAGGGCTTTACCAACATATAATAATAAGACAGTATAAAGAGACAAGTATACATGTTAAAGTAAAGTGCAACCAGATAGCATACTATCATGTCGAGCAAGAAAGTCCTCTATATATTTGTCCAAGCATCCAATATAAATATACATCATCTGTACAATACTGGCCTCTAGGGCATACATATAACTAACACTAGCTCCGCGATGAACTTCCTCATCCAGACGGCTTCCTTGGCAGCATCATTTGCAGCAATATATTCAGCTTCCATCGTTGAGTCTGCAATGGTATCCTGTTTGGAACTCTTCCAACTCATCGTCCCTCCATTGAGGGTAAATGCAAACCCTGAGATAGACTTGGTGTCATCCTTGTCACTTTGGAAACTCAAATCAGTAAAGGCTTCCATTTGGAGATCCCCGTTACCATACATCAAAAACAATTCTTTAGTCCTTCGTAAGTACTTAAGAATGTTCTTCACAGCAATCCAGTGATTCTTCCCTGGGTTTGACTGATACCTGCATACTACACTAAGTGCATAAGCAACATCAGGGCGTGTACATAACATCGCATACATTATCGATCCAACTGCCGAAGCATATGGAATAATGCTCATTGCGAGCTCTCTCTATATCAGACTTTGGGCAATCGTCCTTTGAGAGAGTGACTCCGTGGCAAGCGGGTAAGGCACCCCGCTTGGAGTCTTCCATACTAAACCTCTTTAGAATGGTGTTAATGTACTTGGTTTGGGATAATCCCAATAACTGTTTGGATCTATCCCTATAGATCCGTATACCCAATATGTATGTGGCATCACCCAGGTCCTTCATGGAGAATCTTTGTGATAAGAATGATTTGACCGACTGTAGCATAGGAATGTCATTTCCTATCAAAAGTATGTCATCTACGACAATACGAGGAACGTGACATTTCTCCCTACAGTCTTCTTATAAAAACAATGTTCATATAGATTTTTGAAGAAATCAAACTCTTTGATAACATCATCAAAATAGACGTTCCAACTCCATGATGCCTGCTTTAATCCATAAATGGATTTAAGCAACTTACATGCTTTTCCGCTGCACCCACTGTCAATGAAGCCTTCTGGCTGATCCATATAAACGCATTCATCTAAATCACCATTTAGGAATGCAGTTTTAACGTTGTAGGGTTTCTAGGCACACGCACAAGGGTCAAAAAGGCATCAACCATGCCCGATTTAAAATTTAGCCGTGCCGAACAACCCAAAGATGGATCTTTAAACTAGAGTTTAGGTGAAAACAAGCATGTTAAACTTTTTAACACTAAGTGAGAGGGATTACAACCTTTGTAGATCCGGTCCTTCACTTCTTAAGCTCCGTGTTGAGGTCCCTTCACTGCGATCATCGTGTTCCGGACTCTCCAGAGGCTTCACGAAGAGAAAGATGCAGTCTTGCTTCCGATTTTCGATAACATAGTTGATCTACCTTGAAGTTTCATTAACACAAGCTAACACTCACTAAATGAAGTGAACACCTTCATCTAAATGGCAAGGGTAGATGAGGATGATGAAGTAGGATTTTTGCTCTCTTTTATTTTCTTATTCTCACTCATTTTCATCACTTGAAAAAAAGCTAGAAAGCTTTTTCCATGAAAGAAAGAAGGAAGAAGAAGATGAATAATCATTTTTATCCTTTTGTGATGAATAATGAAAAGATAAATATGATGAATAATGCAACCATGGTCAACTAATCCCATGTAGAGAATTAACTAGGGCTAGGGTTTGGGTTGGGTTAAAGCACGAGTCATTTGAAAATATCTTGGCAAAAGCAAAAGAAAACCTTTTAGAATCATCAAGAAGGAACTAACCCAAAACAAACCTTAACCTTGTTTAATCTCCACTAAACATGTTGCATTAGTTATCATATCATGTTACAATATTATATATCACATATATAATATTTATCGTAACAATATAAAATAATACAATTAACATATATCACATATATATGAATGTATTACCCGAGTGAGAAAAAGAATCTTTTAGTGAGCTAATATTAGTTAATGTAATTTAATATATCAAATATATTATTATACATTAAATTATCGAATCAACACTTGATCCGACAATCCGGCTATATTGCATATAACCGACTAATACGATGACTCGGCTATATCGCATATACCCGGCCGATATCTCATATCGCGAGAATCCAATACGGTATAACATAACGCATTATCCTCGGTCCCGCACATATCACATATGTGCTCCTACTCTATTTTGCCTGAGTCAAGAAACCTCTGTGTAGGACTGTAAAGAATCGTCAATATGCCGGCAGTAGGTGATGATCATATCAAACACCTACAAGCTTCAAGCGGTCAGCTAAACGTAACAGCCACCCAGGTATTGAGTGCTCAGAAGATCAACAAGCAAGCCTGTACATTCTCCTGTGAATCCAAACAGTAACACTACCGTACAGTCCGGTCTCGTCGTCTGATATGTCGCATATCTCGCCTAGGGGTGGTAAACGTCAGACCCCAGTAGCTCGATAAGTCGTGTCGATTTGTGGTCTATAACAGTTTGAGAAACTATTGATAACACTTACCAGTAAATCTCAGCAACCCTGGCCAGGGATTTCCGGTTATAGCCAGTCGAACACAGCACAACATCAACTCCCTATACCGGGAGAGACGAAACCCCTCCTATCGCTCGTTGCCTCCATGTGATTCGGGAATGTACCCAAAAGCCATCTTTTTGCACGCCCTCTTGGACGTGGTATGATGGAAATCAAACCACAGTGGGAATCACACAAGACTCTATGACGATCTCGGGTCAACAGACTACTCTGTACCAGTGTCACCGGAGAACTGACATCTGATGTGAGGTATAATACCATCTGGGAGTTCTCGGCGAGTCCGTCCAGGGTACCCAGTCTCTACTGAGCACCCATACACCATCCTTGATGTCAAACACCGATGGATATGGGATCATCCATCGCCCATCATATAGATCAAGATGGGTATACGCTAGTCTACTCTGGTGTATCGATGCCCTGTCTCGATACAACCTCGACTAGGAACTGTTATAGGATGTACTCGTCGACTACCGTGGCCCCACTAGTATGATCTCATCATAGTCCCAGTAGTCGAGTACATATCCTAAAGGCTTTATCAACATGTAACATAGAGACAATCGGAGTACATGTTAAGATAAAGTACAACCAGATAGCATACTATCATGTCGAGCAAGAAAGTCCTCCTTATATATGTCCAAGTATCCATTACAATATACATCATATGTACAGTAATGGCCTCTAGGGCATACATAAAACTAACAATCTTCCACTTGCACTAGGGCCATTTGTTGTGGTATCACATACCCAACAATTAGCTGTGGCTGAAGTATCTCATACTTAACCTTCCCATAAAAGTCTCTACTGGGAGAAGGCCTTTGTGAGTGGATCCACGCTGTTGTCCTCAGTGTCTACTCTCCTAATCTTGATCACCCTGGAGATCAACCATCTCCATGATCAGGTGATACTGCCTAAGAATTATATCTGGATTTCTGATGGGACGGGGGTTCCTTGGCATAAGCCACAACTCCATTGTCACACAATGGTAGGAACGAAGTTCATCTCATGAACTTATATATCCAGACTACCTCTTTGGTAACAATGTATCTTGCCTTTAATCGTCTAGTATGTCAAGGTATCTAGCTTGGAACTCTTCCAACATACCATCCCTCCACTGAGGGTATAGACAAGCCTGCGACTGACATTCAGTCGTCCTTATCATCCTGGAACCTTTCCAGTGATTCTCCCCAGGATCGATTGATACCATCTCACTACAACTAGTGAGTATCCTAACATCCAATTAGATCTATCTCATAGATCCAAAACCCAGGATTTAGGAGGTATCATTTTGATCCTATATGGAGAATCCTTGTAATAAGTAGAGATTGACCGAGCGTAGCATAGGAAACTCCTTCCTATCAAGAGTATGTCATCCACGTACTCTACGAGGATCACCACCATACTCTCTGCTACCTTTTTGTATATACAAGGTTCATCTACCATTTTGATGAAGTCAAACTCTTTGACTACTACATCAAAACAGACGTTCCAACTCCACGATGCCTGCTTTATCACATAAAACATCTTGCACACGTTTCCGCTGCTCCCACTGTCTACGAAGCCCTCTGGCAGTGTACTTATATACGCTCTCTTCCAAATCAACATTTAGAAAAGCAGTCATGATACCTAACCGCCAAATATCGTAGTCATGGTATGTAGCCGTGGCAAGTAGGATCTGGATGGACTTAAGCATAGCTTTGAAAGTCTCAACTTTTCCATGTACACCAAGTAATCTTCTCAAGATATACTTGCTCCTGATGGGGATTTAACCCTTCAGATAAAACAACCGAAGTCCATGCTTTGTTGGTGTATAAGGATTCCATCTCAGATCACTAAGCATCCGGCCATTCTTACAAAGTCCCACTCCTGATGGCCAGCTCGAAACTAGTTGGGTCATCATCTCATGATGCAATCCTCGCTCCCCCTGTCATAGAGAAACCGAAGTATCTCTCAGGTGGGTAAGGAACCCTACTAGATCGACGGAGAAGCTGAGGTTCGTTGGAAACTATTGAATCCTTTGGTTTTACCAAATCATCTGCTGTAGTTTGTATAGCTGGAATTCCTTCCAGTTCTACCTCATAACCACTAATTTCTTCACAAGAAATTCCCTTTCACAAAGGTGGCATGCTGAAAAACAAAACATCTTTTGTTCATCGGTTAGGTAGAAGATATTCCCTTGTGTATGCTTGGGATATCCAACAAACATCCACAGATCTGACTTTGCCTCGAGTTTGTCCGGATTTTGCTTTTTAGACATAGGCCGGACAACCCCAAATCTTAACAAACTTAAGATATGGGCTCTTCCCTTTCCATATCACATATGAAGTGGTAGGCAACTGATTTGATTTGAACCCTCTTCAGTAGGTATGCAGCTTCTCAAGTGCATAACTCCCAAAAGGAAATAGGAAACTCAGTAGTACTCATCATAGAGCACACCATATCACATAGGGTGCTATTGCTCTGCCCCGATATACCATCGTGCTATGGTGTATGCGGAGGAGTAATGCCGAGAGTGAATCTCATTCTCCTTTAGAATAGTCCAGGAATCTTCGTGCTCAAGTATTCTCCTCTTTGATCTCATCAAAGGACATAATACTTATACCCGTTTTTGGTTCTCTACTTCTAACTTATATTCTGTGAATATCTCAAAAGCTTCGGACTTGTGTTTCAACAGGAACATATTTCTGAATCTTGAGAGATCATCAGAGAATGTAATGAAGTACAAAGAACCGGTCCTGGCATGTGTAGACAGGGGACATTCATAAATCAGCATGTATCAATCCCAAGAGTTCACTAACTCTTTCTCTGTTTCCAATAAACAGAGCTATGGTCATCTTATCTTTGTGACATGACCGGCAAGTTTCATAAGATGTAAATTCAAACTAATTTAAATATGCATCTTTATGTAACTTCAGCTAGTCGGGTCGCATTGATATGACCTAGTCTACAATGCCTCAAGATGGATTCATTCATTTCTGAACTCTTCCTCTTGTGTGTGTTCTGTACGTTAAGAACTGTGGTTTGATTTAGAACGTGTATGCTTTTGGATAACGTGCCTGAACCGATCAACTCTTGATATAGGAAATGTTCAAAACATTATACAACAATACAAAATTATATCCTTTCTTTACTAATAAAGAGACTGATATGATGTTATATATCAGGTTCGGTATCTAATAACATTCGTTCAGAATCAATGTATTCTGGTAATACAGGGTGATAGTGACCAACAGACTTGGCTGCAACACTTGCACCGTTTTCTATCTCATGAAACTTATCACCCGTTCTCAGTTCTCTACCTATCTGTAGCCCATGTAACAGATTACATATGCGGGATCCTGATCCGGTATCTCATACCTAGGACGTAAAGGATACTGAGAAACAGTTCTCTGTAATGAACACACCCGAAGATGATGCATCAACATGCACTTTCTTCGTTTTGGGCAGCATGGGAAATCTGGTATTCCCCAATTTCCTGCTCTGTCTTATAACAATTATAAGTTGGAGCGGGACCAATGTTCCCCAGCTCAGTATAACAAGCGGGTTCGGTCAATACATCCGTATTATTATCTTGATTAAGGCGTGATATGGTCGCTACCTAGAGAGAGAGAGAAGAAAACACTCATCGTATGCTCTTGCAAGATTGGATTGGTTATCTAATATATCTAATCAGGATGTCTCCCACTGTTTTAGTCAAATCTTCCTTCAAACCCTAAAAGGAAAGACTAGCCGGGATTAATTACACGCTACAAGTTCGGCAATCTTTCAGCCAGGCCAGTGCCGGTACTTTGAGGGAGGTCCCCCGTGCTTTCGCACGAACTTAATTAAAATAAACCTCGTTTTCCCAGAGGCGTAACCCCGTTAACACCTTTCTAGACACCTACTTGATCGGCTAATTGTAATGTGTAAAACTCTCCTAGGAGTAACTCTTACTCGCAGCGGGTATCGGGATCCAACTATCTCATAGAAGGTATGCAATCTTATTGCAAATTTCAACACTTGAAATTCCCAATAATATTTTACCCCTAGCCTCCTATGACCTTGACAAAGGCCAACAAACCATAGGCTGCTAGTTAAGTTCAACCCTTCATTTCCTGATTGAATTAAACCCACCCGCACGGCCCTTGACAAAGGCCAACAAGGTCGCACGACTACCCTAATCCAATCTGCATCATATGCATAAGCAGATAAGTACTATTCAGCTACCGCACACTACGCCTTGACGCATGCCAAACTACCGCAGTACGAATACTAAGTAATACTTTTCTGAAATGACGGAAGGCTACGCAGGTTTTTGAGAAAATCATGAGCGTAATGAACTTGATATCGTTGTAGAATCGAGTGATTTTAAATGGAGTGTTTTTAAGGCTTTTCTAGTTTTGCTAAAGGGGTCACTCCTGGTGAAGGGATCGTCGACTCTTTCCTCATCGAATAAGGTGCAGGATATTTCACAAATATCACTATGCAAAGCAAGAACTATAGAAGCAATCAAAAGACAAACCGAGTTTGTAGTATCTGCTAGTTTCACTAAAGAGGTCACTCCCGGTAAAGGGATCTCGACTCTTTCCTTATCGAATAAGGTGCTGGATGTTCTACAAGGAACACCGCTATGCAAAGCAAGAACTAGAGCTACCAATTTTTTTTAAACAAGTTTCTACAACATCTTAGGTTTCTTTTAGTTTCATTAATCTCATTAATGAAGTCCCATTTTATTATGCTTCACAAGCATCACATTTGAAACAAAATCTGCAATATAACATATATCTCATATATATAATATAAACATTCGTCTCATGCAGTAATATGATCACATCACAGAACATTGCAGCAGAAGAACATATATGAAATATTGGATATATTAGGACGTCCGTGTTTTCTATACGAGCCTCTATAAAACACGGATTCCACGGTCGCGATGAATAGCCAAACCCACATCCCTAGACTCCTACGAGAGCGGCAAGCAACACTGCCAATACTAGGGTTAGGAGACCCGGTCTCGACTCCTCGAGATGGTCTCCCACTGGACCCTGGAACCCGGTTACTTGTGCTCCCCTCTTTGGGTTTACCTAATGCGGAAAAGTAAATAATATACAATGGTGACATCATCCTCAGCCCGGAAGTGCCCCAATAAAAGAATATTACATACAAATGAATTTTACATGAATGAAAATGAAAAACTCTCATCTCACATAAAACCCCCGGCTATTCAGAACGCGACGATCCAATATAACATATCACAGCAACACATAATATCTCATATCATAAATGTAAGCAAGTATGCGTATCCCGATTGTCGTTGATGTATAGCAACGAAGCCGGCGATACACCACATACTACGCTTACGGTCACAGAAAAGAAAGTGTAAAACTACAACAGTTGGAATCCGCAACCTTTTTAAACATCGCATGCCTAACCAAATGAATTCCTTAGACATCGCATGCCTAACAATTATAAACCCCGCATTTTAGTCTTATTATCGAAAACCCTTTTCAATATCAAGTCGGGCAATTCAACAAGATTCCCGATATACT
Source organism: Agapanthus africanus (assembly GCA_030015575.1). NCBI lineage: Eukaryota > Viridiplantae > Streptophyta > Magnoliopsida > Asparagales > Amaryllidaceae > Agapanthus > Agapanthus africanus. The sequence continues at coordinate 566,521,012 of JASDDO010000024.1, forward strand.
GATCGAATGCTCGTCGCAAACTTTAGTAGACGGCCGCCCCCCCGATGCCGTCGACGAAGTGTACTAAGGCGGAACACCGCTGCCGCGAGCACCCGAACGGATGCTTTTGGCGACGGGGTTCTCCTACAGTCACTTGGTCGGGGCTATGGGGCGTGGCTGTCTATTAAGTTTACCCGGCGAGTATCCGCGTACGCTACGTGATTGCGACGGACTTTCGATCACATCAAAATTCCGTAGCAACCGATCATCTGTGACTAAACTGCTATGTTTATAATATTCAAATTAGTTATCTCATAACTATATGTGGATTCCAAATATTGTATCACATTCCAGATAAATAGACAATGTTAAACTTTCCGATCGAATAATCAAACACCCAAGTTTTCCCAAATAGTTCTCAACACTTGAAATTAGTTTTAAAACATCCATCACATGCATCGGTACCAATGGTCCAGCCGTAGAAGGGTCAAGCCAACGCCTCACATGTGGCACGCCGTACTGCCACAAACCCTAAGGTTCAGAGGCAGTTCAAAACGGTCAAATAATCGAGTTATGGTTTGTTGTCTTCTAGAGGGTCCACTGCGTTACTCGCACGACTTAGAACGTTCTTAACCGATGGAAAAATCCAACTTTTGAAAAATTTTCCGACAGGGGAAAAAGTGAGTTATTTATATCCGTTCGAAATTTTTAACACGTTCTAAAAATTACCCAGACAAAACTAAACGAAGTTAAAATATCCGATCGAATCAACGAGTCCCAATACACCCCAGAAAACTCAACTCTTGAGTATAATTAAAAATTCCCAGAAAAAAATGACAAGAAAGGACCTAAGAATAAATATATGAAATATGAGGGACTAAGTCATAATTTTGGCCGCGGAACCGCCGCCAAACCCATGGTTTGGCCGCGGTTCCGCGGTCATATTAGAGAAGTAGTGGGCCGTACTCCACAGTAATTCTTAGTTTTTCCTGCCCTATTTTCTGAGCATTTTTAATTTATAAAAAATCACATTTTTTAAAAATGTCCAGAGAGGGGTAAACATCGGGGTTTCCGGGTTCGATCGGACTTTAAATTTCGCCTAGACTTCGCCTAAAGCTCTAGCTTGGCTCTAATACCACTGTAGGGTTGCTAGGCACGCACACAAGGGTCTACGAGGCATCAACCATGCCCGATTTAAAATTTAGCCGTGCCGAACAACCCAAAGCCGGATCTTTAAACTAGAGTTTAGGTGAAAACAAGCATGTTAAACTCTTTAACACTAAGTGAGAGGGATTACAACCTTTGTAGATCCGGTCCTTCACTTCTTAAGCTCCGTGTTGATGTCCCTTCACTGCGATCATCGTGTTCCGGACTCTCGATAGGCTTCATGAAGAGAAAGATGCAGTCTTGCTTCCGATCTTCGATAACATAGATGATCTACCTTGAAGTTTCATTAACACAAGCTAACACTCACTAAATGAAGTGAACACCTTCATCTAAATGGAAAGGGTAGATGAGGATGATGAAGTAGGATTTTTTCTCTCTTTTATTTTCTTATTCTCACTCATTTTCATCACTTGAAAAAAAGCTAGAAAGCTTTTTCCAAGAAAGAAAGAAGGAAGAAGAAGATGAATAATCATTGTTATCCTTTTGTGATGAATAATGAAAAGATAAATATGATGAATAATGCAACCATGGTCAACTAATCCCATGTAGAGAATTAGGGCTAGGGTTTGGGTTGGGTTAAAGCATGAGTCATTTGAAAATATCTTGGCAAAAACAAAAGAAAACCTTCTAGAATCATCAAGAAGGAACTAGCCTAAAACAAACCCTAACCTTGTTTAATCTCCACTAAACATGTTGCATTAGTTATCATATGATGTTACAATATTATATATAACATATATAATATTTATCGTAACAATATAAAATAATACAATTAACATATATCGCATATATATCAATGTATTACCCGAGTGAGAAAAAGAATCTTTTAGTGAGATAATATTAGTTAATGTAATTTAACATATCAAATATATTATTATACATTAAATTATCGAATCAACACTTGATCCGACAATCCGGCTATATCACAAATAACCGACTAATACGATGACCCGGCTATATCATATATACCGGGCCGATATCTCATATCGCGAGAATCCAATACGGTATCACATACCGCATTATCCTCGGTCCCGCACATATCACATATGTGCTCCTACTCCGTTTTGCCTGAGTCAATAAACCTCTGTGTATGACTCTAAAGAATCGTCAATACGCCGGCAGTAGGTGATGATCATATCAAACACCCACAAGCTGCAAGCGGTCAGCTAAACGTAACAGCCACCCAGGTATTGAGTGCTCAGAAGATCAACAAGCAAGCCTGTACATTTTCTTGTGAATCCAAACAGTAACACTCCCGTACAGTCCGGTCTCGTCGTCTGATATATCGCATATCTCGCCTAGGGGTTGTGAACGTCAGACCCCAGTAGCTCGATAAGTCGTGTCGATTTGAGGTCTATAACAGTTCGAGAAACTACTGATAACACTTACCAGTAAATCTCAGCAACCCTGGCCAGGGATTTCCTGTTATAGCCAATCGAACACAGCACAACATCAACTCCCTAAACCGGGAGAGACGAAACCCCTCCGATCGCTCATTGCCTCCATGTGATTCGGGACTGTACCCAAAAGCCATCTTTTTGCATGCCCTCTTGGACGTGGTATGATGGAAATCAAGCACAGTGGGAATCACACAAGACTCTATGACGATCTCGGGTCAACAGACTACTCTGTACCAGTGTCACCGGAGAACTGACATCTGACGTGAGGTATAATACCATCTGGGAGTTCTCGGCGAGTCCGTCTAGGGTACCCAGTCTCTACTGAGCACCCGTACACCATCCTTGATATCGAACAACGATGGATATGGGATCATCCATCGCCCATCATATGGATTAAGATGCGTATACGCTAGTCTACTCTGGTGTATCGATGCCCTGTCTCGATACACCCTCGACTAGGAACTGTTATAGGATGTACTCGTCGACTACCGTGGCCCCACTAGTATGATCCCATCCTAGTGCTAGTAGTCGAGTACATATCCTAAGGGCTTTATCAACATGTAACATAAAGACAATCAGAGTACATGTTAAGATAAAGTACAACCAGATAGCATACTATCATCTCGAGCAAGAAAGTCCTCCCTATATATGTCCAAGCATCCATTACAATATACAACATATGTACAGTAATGGCCTTTAGGGCATACATAAAACTAACAAACGTCCATCTACCAGATTTCATAGTCGTAGTGAGCAGCAATAGCAAGTAGGATCCGAATGGATTTAAGCATGGCTACCAGAGAGAATGTCTCGTCATAGTCCAAACCTGGTCTTTGACGAAAACCTTTCGCTACCAACCTTGCCTTATAGGTCTCTACCTGTCCATCTACACCGATCTTTCTTTTAAAGATCCATTTGCAACCCACAGGTTTTATATCGGAGGGTATATCTTCGAAAGTCCATACTTTGTTGGTGTACATGGACTCCATTTCGGATCTCATGGCATCCAGCCATTTCATAGAGTCACCACTCGTGATAGCCTGATGAAAACTGGCAGGATCTTCATCATCCATGATGCAATCTTCTCTATCACCATCAATGAGAAAACCGTAGTATCTCTCCGGTGGGCGAGAAGTCCTACCAGATCTACGGAGTGGCTGAGGCTCATTGGATTCTGTTATAACTTCAGGTTCAGCCAAGTCGTCATTTGTAACTTGTGTCTCTAGAACCTCTTCTAGATCTACCACATTACCATCAGCATCATTCGAAAAAATCTCATTTTCTAAAAAGGTGGCATACTGAGAAACAAACACTTTTTGTTCCTCCTTGTGGTAGAAAAGATACCCAAACGAATGTTTAGGATATCCTACAAATATACATTTAACTGATCGTGTAACGAGTTTGTCTGGATTCTGCTTTTTGACAAAAGCCGGACAACCCCAAATCTTAAATCTTTTAAGAGATGGTCTCTTCACATGCCATATCTCATATGGAGTGGTAGACACGGTCTTGGTTGGAACTTTGTTTAACAGAAAAGCTGTTGTTTCCAATGCATGCCCCAAAAACGAGAGAGGTAACTCAGAATCACTCATCATGGATCGTACCATATCAAATAGGGTACGATTCCTTCGTTCTGACACACCGTTGTGCTGTGGTGTGTAAGGTGGAGTGAGCTGAGAGAGAATCCCATTCTCTTTTAGGAAGTCCAAGAACTCAGTACTTAAGTACTCTCCACCTCGATCTGATCGAAGTATCTTGATACTCTTTCCTGTTTGGTTTTCTACTTCATGTTTATACTACTTGAATTTCTCAAAAGCTTCAGACTTATGCTTTATCAAATACACATGACCGAATCTTGAGAAATCATCAGTAAAAGTTATGAAGTAAGAAAAACCGCCTCTTGCATGTGTAGACATTGGTCGGCATACATCACTATGTATGAGGCCTAGGAGCTCAGTAGCTCTTTCTCCGTGTCCTGTAAACGGAGTTTTGGTCATTTTACCTTTGATACAAGACTGGCAAGTTGCATAAGATTTATACTCAAATAAATTTAAATATCCATCTTTATGAATCTTTTTTAGTCTTGTTTCATTAATATGACCAAGTCTACAATGCCAAAGAAAAGCTTCATTTATATATGAAAATTTTCTTTTATTTGTGTGTTGTACGTTTAAAACTGTGTGTTGATTAAGGACGTATATCCCGTTATTTAATGTACCACAACCAATTAACTCTTGATTAAGTCTAATGTTCATAACATTGTGTCGCACAGCAAAATGATACCCTTCATTGTCTAACAAGGAAACGGATATAATATTACAAAGCATACATGGCACAAAATAACACGGGTTCAAAACCAATATACAACCCGAAGGCAACCCTAGGTGATACTCTCCCACTGAAACTGCATTTACATTCGAACCATTTCCAACTTGGAGTGTATAATCACCTGTCTTCAGAACTCTGCTATTTCTTAACGCTTGCACAGAATTGCAAATATGAGAACCCGAACCGGTATCCAATACCCAGGAAGCAGAGTTAATAGAAAAACAATTTTCAATTACGAACACACCTGAAGCTGAAGCATCACCATGCTTCTTCATAAGTTCTAGGTACTCAATACAGTTCCTCTTCCAGTGTCCCGTCTATTTGCAGTGGAAACATTCTCCTTTCCCCGATTCCCCAACCTTTGACTTGCCTTTTCCCTTAACCTTTTTGACTCCACCCTTAGGTTTGGTGGGTTTCTTCTTCATCTTTCCCTTGGCCTTAGCCTTCGAGTAAGAGGAGGAGGATTGCCCAACACTCATAGCGGGAGTCTTCACTGACTTCATTGTGCTCTCTGCACTCCTTAACATATTAAGGAGTTCAGGCAGTTCCTTCTCCATATTGTGCATGTTGAAGTTAACAATGAACTGAGCAAAGGTGGAGGGGAGAGACTGCAGAATAATATCTATATATTGTTCATTGTCCATTGTCCACCCAAGGTCCTCAAGCTCTTCTATGAGAGCTATCATTTTCAGAACATGGTCTCCTACTGCTGTGCTAGCGGTTATTCGCATCTGAAACAGTTTCTTAGACGCTTCGTATCGTAATACGCGAGATTGCTCTCCATACAACTCTTTTGTATGGAGGAATATGGCTTGTACATCCATATTCTCGTGTTGCATCTGATGTGTGTTATCCATCGATGCAAGCGCGAGGGATTTAGCCGTGGCACAGTCAGCGTCCCATGTCTTACGGATTTCCCTATCCGCAACTGAAGGTTTAGGACCTAGGGTGGGAAGGGTTGGAGCCGTGAGGACATATGATACTTTATCATAAGTCAAGGCAATGTTTAAATTCCTCAGCCAGTCTTTATAGTTGGTCCCATTCAGCTTGTTTTTATCTAATAGAAGCTTAAGTCCTGTCATAGGTATCTGCCATTAAGAGAGAGAAAAGAATACACTTAGCGAAAGCTCTTGCAAAGATCAGATTGGTTATTATCTTGTCTAATCGATATCTCCCACTGTTTTTATCAAATTTTCTTTAAAACCTTTTAAAAAGAAAACTATCCGGGATTAATTACATTCTATAACTTCGCTAACCGTTCAGCCAGGCCAGTGCCGGTACTTGAGGGAGGTTCTCTGTGCTTTTGTACAGACCTAATTAAAATAAACCTCATCTTCCCAGAGGCGTAGCCCCGTTTGACACCTTTCTAGACACCTACTGAGTTAGCTAATTGTAAACTGCAAAATTCTCCCGGGAGCAACATTTGCTCGCAGTGGGATCGGGATCCTACTATCATATAGAAGGCATACAATCTCATTGTAATTTTCAACTCTTGAAATTCCCGATATTATTTTTACCCCTAGTACTCATGACTTTAACTAAAATCAACATATCATAAGTACTAGTCAAGTTCTTCCCGTCATTTCGTGATTAACTAGACCCACCCATATGACCCTTAACTAAAGTCAACATAATCATATGAATGTCCTAACTAATCTGCATCATATGCTGTGTCGGAAGACATCACTTAGCTACCGTCCACTGCGCCTTAACTAAAGTCAAAATGCGTAGCACGAATACTAAGTACTCTACTTCCTAAAATGACGGAGGGCTGCGGATAGTTTTTAAGAAAACTTTTGACGCTTTGAACTTGATATCGTTGTAGAATCTAATGGGTTTAAAAGGAGTGGCTTAAGCTCCGCATTTTGAAACTTGCTTTTCCATAAAAGGCCAAGTGTGTTTCAAATCCGATTCTACAACATCTTTTTAGGTTCATTTATCTTTTACATTAATCTCATTAATGTAGTCCCATCATTTAAATCCTAAGCCATTACAGAAAGAAACGAAAATATAACGTACACTTATGCCACTCGCATTCGCCACAGTGTCCTGATATGCACCGTTAGGTTACTTAACTAACGGCAAACCAGGACGGGGCTAGCGCGGGTGTAAAACATAAGTAACGTCTATTATATATCATATATATAATATCGCATTCGTCTCAGATATTTATTAAAAGATCACATCAGATAGTAAAAGAAACAGAAGCACATTTAATATAGGATATCTAGGAGGTCTGTATTTTGTATTTAGCCAGCAATAAAAATACGGATTCCACGGTCGCGATGAATAGCCAAGCCCACACCCCTAGACCCCTACGAGAGCGGCAAGCAACCCTACCAATTCTGGAGTTTAGGAGACCCGGTCTCGACTCCTCGAGATGGCCTCCCACTGAACCCTAGAACCCGGTCACTTGTGCCCTCCTCCTTGGGTCTATCCTAATGCGAAAAAGTAAATAATATACAACACTGGTGACATCAACCTCAACCTGGAAGTGCCCCAAATAAAAGAATATTACATACAATTAAATTTTACATGAATGAAAAGAAAACTCTCTTCTCACATAAAACCCCCGGCTATTCATTCACGACAATCCTGCACATCAAATCTCATCGACACATAATATCAAATATCATCAACGTAAGTAAGTATGCATACACCGATCGTCGTTGATGTATAGCAACGAAAACCGGCAATACAACTACATACTACACTTACGGCCACAGAGAAATAAAATAAAAAACTACAACAATTGGAATCTTAACTGCTTTTAGACAACACAAACCCGGAATATCACATATACAAGATTTCATGCCTACCAATGTAAAGCTCGCATTTGGGTCTCATCCAAGAAAACACCTTTTCAAAACAAACCGGATAATTCAACAAGATTTCCGTTTATCCCGAGACCGAACTGCTAGATTTACACGCAACAAACAAATTTGTAGATTCCAATTATTGTATCACATACTAATAAACTAGGCGCAGTTAAAACATTCGATCGAACGATTAAACACCCACAGACTTCTCAGAAAGCTCAACACCTGAGCAGTTTTAAAAAATACCAGTAACTACACAAAATAATACGGGCCTGCACAAGAAATTACGTCCCATGAATCGCCTACTGTGCCGCGGAACCGCTGCAACAAGGCCACTAAGGCCGCGGTTCCGCGGTCGTACGGTCGATTCAGGGCATCGTACTTCTGGTGGGCCCATAAAATACCCTGCTGAATTTTTAAAGTATTTTTAATTTGAAAAAATCCAGGTTTTTGAAAAATTTCCAGAGAGCACCCCCCGGGCGTCGTGTTTCGTTCGTTCGAGCTTTTTAACGTCGTCTAGGTTACTCCAAAGCTCTAGCTTGGCTCTAATACCACTGTAGGGTTTCCTTAATACCTCGTTTAGGATTTGGATGCATCACACATGTCATAACTTTAAATTTATGAGGTGCTAAGTAAACTAAACTATGAATCGAACTAGAATTATGAAGTAACAATTAAAAGTATCATATCAAAAGGATAATTTATACTAAGTGGAGAGACTACAACCTTTGTAGACCTCCTAGGATGACTCCTTGGATCTCCTTTGGTTTGGAACGGTTCTCTAGATCACCTCTAAGTCCACGACGATCCACCCGAAGTCCTTCGCCCAAAGCTTGTTGCTTCACATGATCTTTCAAAACCTTGAAGCAAAACACCCTACAAAAAGTAGCAAGGGTTGTGTAGGATGATGTAGTGGTTGCTAATCTCACTTAATACCCTTTCTTTTATTTTATCTAACTCAAAATAGAACTCAAGAGAGTGCTAGAGAGAGGAAGAAGAAGATGGCTTGATATTTTCTTTTGGAATGAATAATGCAAAAAGAAAATGAGCGAGAGAGATAAATATCAAAAGAATAACCATAGTTAATAAATAATATCTAGATTCTTCTTGAGTTAAAGGCAAAGGAAAAATAAACCATGGTTGAGTCAAAGTCAACCATGGAAAAGTGTAGAAGAAATGAGTCATGGAAAAAGAAATGGGTCATTTTCTATTTTCCTTTATCTTTAACTTTATCCAAAAATTTCCATATATATATATATTTATTTATTTACCATGTGATTCTTATATTGCCATCTAACTTGTATCATCAACCATGATACATTTGCATGTATGTATGTGTGTATGCACATCATCATGTGCATATACATGCATGCATCAATTAAAAGAAAAGGGTTAAATAAATGAGATAAAAGTCAATTTTAAATCAACACTTGATTTAATAAACCGGTCATATCTCATACGACCTCGACTAGTATAATACGCCCGATTAAAATACAGTATCACATACTCGTAATTAATCGAGCTTCCGCACATATCTCATATGAGCACAACTTCGTTTTGCCTGAGCTGAGAAACTTCTATGTGGAACTCTAAGACTCGTCAATACGCCAGTAGTAGGTGATGATCATATCAAACATCTACAAGCTGCAAGCGGTCAGCTAAACGTAACGGCCATCCGGGTATTGAGCGATCAGAAAGAGAACCTGTCAAAACTCCTGTCAATCCAACTGGCAACACTTACCGTACAGTCCGGTCTCTTCGTCAGATATGCTGCAAATCGAGTCTAGGGATGGAATCGTCGACCCCAATAACTAATTAAGTCATGCCGGTATATAGTCTATAACAGATCGAGAAACTTATTGATAACACTTATCAGTAATATCTCAGCAGCCCTGGCCATGGACTTCCCGTTATAGCCAATCGTGCACAGCACAGCATCAACCCCCAATACCGGGAGAGACGAAACCCCTCCTATCGCTCACTGCCTCCATATGCCTCGGGACTATACCCAAAATCCACCTGTTTGTATGACTCAGTAGAGCCGTAGTAGGGTGGAGATCAAAGTACAGTAGGAGGATACACAAGACTCTATGACGATCTCGGGTCTACAGACTAACCTGTACCAGTGTCACCTGAGAACTGCTATCCGACGTATGATATAATACCATATAGGAGTTCTCGGTGAGTCCGTTCAGTGTACCCAGTCCCACTGAGCACCCGTATACTATCTTGGTTTCATCACACCAGACGGATATGTGATCATCCATCGCCCATCATATGGAACAAGAATGGTATACGCTAGTCTACACTGGAATATCGATGCCCTGTTTCGATATACCTACGACTAGGAACATTTCAAGGATATGCTTATAAACTACAGATGTCCCACTAGTATGATCCGCATCATAATCCCAGTAGTCAAGCCAATATCCTTAGGGCTTTAGCAACATGTACCAAATGAATATAAACATGATCAAGTGAACATATGATAAAGTGAAACTAGATAGCATACTATCATGTCGAGCAAGACTGTCCTCTGAATATACATATATATACACATCAGTACATACACTATCTCATAATGGCTTCTAGGGCATACATATATCCAACAGAAACCAAATATTCCAGAGAACTAAACACCCAAAGAAAGAAATAACAGAAGAAGAATGGACTGATTCGGCCTCGACTCGGCCGCGGCTCCACGGTGGATCGGTCTGATCCGCCATGGTTCCGCGGTCGTCTCGGCAATTCAGGGGACCATTTTTCTTCAGCCATCTTAGAAAACCCTGCACTTAATTTTAGTACACCTGAAATAATTTTTTCAGCACTTTTAAAAATGGACAGAATGTTGGGTTTTTGGTGTTTTGTTTTCCGGTTTTTCCGACGATCGAAGTTCTAAAACTTGCTAACGAACTAGTTTGGGTTTAGTAGGCTTTGATACCACTGTAAGTCAATGTTGCGCACCGCGCGGGATCGCGAGGAGGCGGAATAGGTGAAAAACAATTTTCAAAAGATCGCGGCACGGACTTGGACTCCAGGATCGGTGCTAAACCCTAACTAGCTAACTAGATGTGAGATTAACTAAATGTTCAGAAGTTTATACCTCATGATTCCGGTCCTTCGGGTCTTCATTCCTCGCTCTCCTTCTTCTAGTTGTTGACTCCAAGGAACGATTCGGATCGCCACTCCCTCATCGGACTCCTCAAATCCAAGATGATCCACCCGAGGAGATGTGCATCGAACTCCTACCTCAACGGAGGCAACTAGGGCTTCAAGATCGCCACTCATGATGTCGTAGGAGATGTAGAGATATGTGGATGGATTGTAATATCTATGCTTTCCTTAGATCACTCAACACATGAGTTCACTAGAGTTTTGAGGAAGAAGATGGCTAAGGAAAGAAAATCTTGAGGAAAGAGAGTGAAGAATGGGGTTAGCTCTCTACATTTTCTCAACTGAACCATATTGATAATTCATTTGATAAATCAAATAATGAATTATCACATATATGGTTCAAGTAACAAAAAATGACTCATGGGCCAAAATGCCACCATGTGTCATAAGAAGCTAAGTTCATTTTCATGCAATTTCCACCTCATTCTTTCCATAACATAATGAATTTCCATTTAAACCAAAATGATAAATAACAATATGACATGTCACCTTCTATAAGCATCTTTGACCAATTTACAAAAAATGCCCCTCGTCCGTACATACGTACCCGTATCTGTATTCTGAAAAAATGCGGATACAAAGAGATGAAAACAATCCATCAGTACAATACTAGGATCCGGCTTAAACCAAACCCCGCTAGTATTGTCCGTCCGAATCATCATGCGTGCACAATTACAGGCACATGACCGAACCCTGTCGTAAAACCATACGACCTCTACATCTTTCGTCCGATGCAGGGAAACCCTCTGTGTGGGACTCTAAAGACTCGACACTACGCTGACAATGGGTTTAACCACAGGCCGCAAGAGACACTAGCTGTACGTAACGGCCCCCAGGTATATGTCGATGAGAAGGCCGATGAGCATAACTCATCCGAACTCCAACTGAGCCTATCTGTGACAATCTCCGTACAGTCCGGTCTTTTCGTCTAAGAGTATCGCATATCGGGCCTAGGGGAGGTAAATGTCAGACCCCTAATAGCGGTATAAGTCGTGTCGGAGTGTAGCCCATTACAACCTAAGAAACTACTGGAGTACCTACCAGTAAATCTCGCTTGCCCTGGCCAGGGACATTGCATAATGGCTCTCTAAACACAGCGCGATATCAACCCCCAATACCGGGAGAGACGAATCCTATCTAACCGCTACTGCCTCCAAGTGCTTCGGGACTGCACCCAACTATTACCTATTTGCACAACTCCTTTGAGCATGGTAGGGTAATAATCAAAGTACAGTGGGAATACACTCAAGGCGAAGCAGCAGTGTCAAGTCGACGGAATAAGCTGTACTCATGTCACCTGGGAACTGCAATCTGACGATAGGTATAGTACCAACCAACAGTTCCCGACGAGTCCTGTCCGGTGTACTCATAACCTAATGAGCACCTGCAAACTATCTCCAGTACGACGTACTAATGGCTGTGGGATAGACCATCTCCCCTGCTGGGATGAGAAGCGTATACACTAGTCTACTCCGGAGTATCGATGCCCCGTCTCGATAATCCTACGAATAGGGACCTGCATAAGGATGTGCTTGTAGATTACCCAGCCCCCACTAGTGTGACTGCCATCACAACGCTGGTAATCATGCAAAGATCCTAAGTACTCTACTAATATGTATAAGCGATATGCAAAAAGAAACACAGGCACATATTGAAGTAGAAACAAACTAGGTAGCATACTACCATTTTGAGCAAGACTGTCAATACAACTGTGAATATCCCAAGCTTCCATTTAATAATATACAAACCAGTATAAAACAATAATGGCCTCTAGGGCATATACACTAACAGAGGTGAAGGATGAAGATAATGAAGAGAAGAAGAAATGGCCATGGTCAATGAAGACCCCCCACCCCTCTCTCTCTCGCTTGCCCATACCTATTTCTTTATTCATTTCTTTTCCTTTTGTTTTCCTTTTTCCTTTTCAATTCAAACCAAACAAAATAAAAACCAATAAATGATAGAAATGAAGCATGGCTTAAAATCAACAAAAGAAATGTAACATGTATTATGAAACATGTCATGTTGCATATCATGCACATATCATACTTAATGAATATTTAGTAAACGCTAATCGAGTTTAGTAATAACCCATACACCATTAATTGCATAAATTTTTATAACGTGTCAAAATCATATAATATTCTTTCAAAATCAATATTCAAATGTATTTTCCAATATTTCCCAATTTAACGGTATTTAATTATACCATATCATTTAAAACTAATCTCCGCACATTAAAATATTCATAATATTTATTATTCAATTATATAAATTCCCAAAAATAATATTTTATTTTTCTGAAATGTTACAGTCTTCCCCCCTTAAATAAATTCGGTCCCCGAATTTAAATTTAAACCCCTCAAATACTAAAACATTTTAGTAAAATGATCAAGTCGCCGGGGCTTCGAAATCATACATATATAAAACATATCGTAGCGCAATGCATGCGCATGAAAAACGAGTATATAACTCAAAATCAAAACTCCGTCAAGCATCACGCAATCCTCGGAGTCATGGTGAAAATACCAATGTCAAAGTCCAATACGAAAACCAAAATGATACACATCAAAACTATAACATGCACATAGTATGCATCGTTGTAAACTTGTCAAAACATCTGAAAAGAAATGCATGCCAAACCTTTTTCAAATCACTGTGCAATGCGCGTATCACGGCACAAGTAGCGGACGTTTATTGTAAGAAAATAATTCTATATACATATATATATCCTTTGTTTAACATACGTCCCGCCATCTTGAAAATAATTTAGAAGGGTTTCCTTTGTAAAATGTTTCGTGTCATCTCGGACACATAGGAAAAATATTGAGACTGTAGCTCCTTTTTGGAAATCCCTTCGATAACTATCGATGCATGCAAAAACACCTAGGTAATGTTCTCAGAACAGTCATGCTGGGTTACTAACCAAATAATAAATATCATGAAAACGTACTGCTCAAAGGAATTCATACTCAATAGTATATGTAATAATACTACGTGCGTCTGGTGTGCACAGAAATCGAAATCAATGAATGTGCCATACATGTGCACAAAAAAAATCTAAGTGCAACGGGTGTGCACGAAAACACCTGTCAAGGGCAACGGGTGTGCCTGACAGCAGTATCCGGTGCATCTGATATGCACGAAGAATCCCGATTTAGTGCATATAGTGTGCACCAAAATCGCATCAAGCGCGTCAAGTATGCGTAAGAATCCAAATCAAGTGCACAAGGTGCACAAAAACAAATATCGAGTATCACAATCGAAACCGACGGTATACAACACATCTCAATCCAAATCAGGTATACCGTGGTATATAATCTCACAACCACGTGCATCAGCGTGCACAAAATCGAATCAAAGTACTGAAAGTACATGAAAACTACACCGAAGGCACAAGTCAAATCACATACACACCATAGACGTGAAATCAAAATCAAACATCTCGAACGACATCAAATCGAAGTCGAGTGCAACCGTGGTGCACAAAATCTCAATCATGCAATTAAATCCCCCAAAATACCGAAATCCAAAATAACGGACACGTGACATTCGAATCACCAAATCGAAAATCGTAAACACTGTCGTCAAAGTGTCCTTCCTTCAAAGTCGAGAAGGTGTCGGTGCATCCAAAGCTAGCAGAGCAAGATATATACTTGTCTCCTGTTCATGGCCTGGCGCCTGGTGCCCTTAGGCTCTCGTCTCTCACTGCGAATTGCTAGTTACATAGCTCCTCGGCTCAACGGCCCAATATGGACGATGACGGAAACAGTTCCGCTCTGGCACATCCTCTAAATATCTCTGGCCAACTATCATGGTCACTCATAACATGTCTCGTCGATGCTGCCGAACTCTGGCCTACTGGTATGCGTAATACGACCGATCCTGGGTCCAATTATTCTCGTTTAGTATTTCCAGAAATATCTTGTCGGGGTCTCTTCCAATCTTTTTTCGGCCGAACTGCCCGGAAGTTATCACCCTTTACTAAATCTATTTCTTGTTCCGGAATAGCTGCAAACTCATTACCACTTCTCCAAAAAGGTATATCCATATTTAACGTCTCTTCATGCATATCACATCTCTGATGTCAACGGAGTGGAACGCCATCTCGTCAAAATCTCGTACGAACCTCTTACTCCACTTTTCTCTAATGTCGACTGATTCGGACTCGTCTTTTCGTTGCTGTATGGACCGCGCTACAACGGCTATACTCATATCTAGAGTCTACCAAGTAATGTATCTCATCATATGATATCCGGACGACGTTAAACCTTTTGATCGATTCATTAAAGTCCCATAATTCCCTGAGAGCTCAACACTTGAGCACAGTTTAATAATATCCAGTACATGCCACAGTACCTATGGACCAGCCGTAGAAGGGCAGACCCAAGCCTCATTAATGGCACCGCGGAACTGCCGCGAACCCTAAGGT
Organism: Agapanthus africanus; assembly: GCA_030015575.1. Classification (NCBI taxonomy): domain Eukaryota; kingdom Viridiplantae; phylum Streptophyta; class Magnoliopsida; order Asparagales; family Amaryllidaceae; genus Agapanthus; species Agapanthus africanus. Next base: position 566,536,311 of record JASDDO010000024.1, read on the forward strand.
TCAAAAGCGGTTCCATGATCATTATGTCGAGTTAGGGTTTCATTCTTCTAGAGGGTTCACAGAATTACTTGGATGTTTTTTCGAATACTTTAAACTTGGAAAAATGGGTTTCTGACATTCGTTCGTTTCTATCGACTCTCAACATGCCTGTGTGAAGTCTTCTCTAGCTGAAATCAATCAATCTGATAACCTCTCCTCGGGGTATGCAAACAAACCGCATGTCCTAGTCATTCATCCATAGGGGACTAGCGATCTTCTATCACATCTCTAAGTACAACTCGAGCTGCAATAGCTTCAAACATCTGGGGCGATATTTTGTCAGTCGCAGCAAAAGCTGGCTCATTCGTCCGCACACTGAACAATGCCTCAATCCACAAGAATATACGATACATTAATGGTCATCACATTCTAGCCGGCCTCTAGCAGTGGCCCAATCCTCTGGTGCTGATCTGCAAGTTCGAGAAATTTTAGTAAACGCAATCCATCAACGCTCATGCCGCGAAAAACACAATAAAACGACACATCTATGCAATCGTGTGTCACTGGAATCACGCCTTGGTCAGTCCTCATCCATGACGAGCTCATGCTGACTGCAACTCTAGCCGCAGCTCTCTCTGCCCGTGCAACCGTGGTAACACAAACCACAACCGATATCGATGAGGATAGATCATATGAACGAATAAAATGCGGTGCAAAGAAATGTACATCCCTAGGATTCTTAAGCGGAGTAGCGTATCGTAAGTATGTCGCGGAACATACATACAGTACGTTACTCTACTTAAGCCACCAACTCCATCAACCAAGGTCAACCTATGCGACGAAAGTTCGGGTCTACTACCCCCTCGACCAAGTCTAAGTTCCATAAGGTCAAGCCTAGGTTCCGAATATAAATATACGCCCTAGACCTCGCATAGTCAAACATAGACTCGAACCAAGGTTAAACCTAGCGCTCTGATACCAACTTTGTCACGACCCAAAATAACACGTGACTGGCACTTGAATCATGAGAAGTCTATAGGACCCCACCTAATTCAAGTATGCCAAAAGCCCAGAAATCTAAACCATTTGTAAAGAGAGTGAAGGAAAAACATAATTTTAAGGCTTGTGTTTTATCAAAATAAGCCGTAGTAAGCATTTTTAAAACATCAAGTCTTTTCCAAAAATTTCGGCAGAGTTTCCTTTGTAAATACTGGCCCCAAACGGGTACAAACATAAATAATAAACATAATGAATAAAGGCATCCCAAGCGGGAGCTAGCTCTTTGCCAATTGGCGGAAACAACCACACAAGCAATGTAATATACAACGCCGAAGGGCGAGGATCGAAACTTTGAAAGAAAACCAACATTCTTAAGAAAACCAGGAAAGAATCATAATAATACAAGCGCGCGGTCGAAAGAATATACAACTGGTCTTCTATGTCTATCAAATATACAAGTCTGGTTGATGGAGTTTACTAGATACAACTGAATGTAAATACAAATTCTACGGTGGTCACGACACAAGTGAACCCACCTACCAAAGCAATCACTCAGAAGGAAGCATTGTGCCAGCAAGGAAACCTATACGGCAAAACCTGCAAGAAACTGTGGCACAACGGGGGTGAGTTGCCAACTCGTGAGTAGAAAACATCACCGAGCAGAAATCGCATGTATGACTCTATCCTAGGTCATACCATAATATCCTCATAAAATATAACCCTGAAACATCTACACATAAGTGTAATATCAAGTGCTCATGTCAGTGCCTCAGGTAGCAACATATCACAATTATGATGTACGAATGCATTATGAATGAAAACAGAATACATCTTGCATGAGAAAAACTGTTTTGTTATCTCAGTGAGATTTCTGTAAAATCTGAAGTATCATCATTGAAATCAACAGAGAATCCGTGTCAAGCATCGACACAAAACATATATCTCAATATCTCATTGTCTCAATACCTCGGGCTCTGCATGAACAGGATCGGCTCATGGGCTCCGCATGATAAGGATCGGCCCATGTCAATCTCTCTCATAACTCCGAACGGTATCCTCCAGATATCCGTCGAGTTACCATACAATCACCGGTCGGTAGTGCTCCCCTGCCGGGCTCAACGCCTTCCTATACGATCTTCTTGCCCCGGGGTACCGCACCGGGTCCACCATGCACCCGCAGATGGTCCCCTACCTCGAATTAGGTGTATGATACCACTCGAGAACCGAGAAAACCCATGGTGGACATCAAAAATATCATATCACGAGAAAACCACAAATTTCTATCTTTAGAAATGATACTGAGTTTATAAATTCTTGCGGTTTCTCCAAATCCAGAAATCTCATGGAAAATCCGAATCCCATAACCAAAAGTCAATAAACAGTGAATACCAGCATAGAGCCCAATAATATCGCATGACAAATGAATACATATACATGCATGGTATCTAAGCAAAGAATGCAATAATTAAACTAGCATAGTAATTATATATCGGAACTATCTACTAGCAGTTATATCCATGAAGTAATATTCTCTAAGGTGTACATGACATGGAAATTACTGATGATGATGTGTGTGAGCCGGCAAGTAAGTGTACGTAGGGCATACGCATCATCGGTAATGGTGCTGGTGTCCTGACAACAGGGTTCATAATAACTAACGAAAACACATTTAAGCATGCAATGCGATGCGAACAGCAAGAATATATGGAAAATAAATAGTAAACGCAACAATAAAGAAATATACATTCCTATATACGAGTCATACAGTTTTTGGTGTTCGAAATCTCCCGAATCGTGGTTTTAGAAAAATAGGGCTACGGGGTCCTTGAGAAAATGTGCATCCTTTGAAAAATCTGTAGTGTCCCTAGGCCTGTCTTTAAAATATCCACGATTCGTTAGTTTTGAAAATAAGTATGACTCGATCCCAATCTAACATCTACCAGGAAAAATACAGGACGAAGCTAAGAGACTGGTCGAAAAGGTAAGGAAATCCACCTAAGTCCGAGTCGATATATCTATTAGTCGGTGATCCCGACTCAATAGCATCACGTACGATAAAATATATAATACGACATCCTCAATCAAGAGTGCGGATCAATCATCATATTTATATCTCGTACGGTCAAATCCATTGTACAGCATCCTAAATCGGGGTACGGGTCAAATATCACCTATATCTCATTAATCATATGGTATCATTATCATAATATCATGAACCGGGGTACTGATCTAAGGTCTAATACATTTCCGACACCATCAACATATATCCGCGTGTATATGAAAACACATCGCCCAACGATCGACTCAAATATCATGTCGTATATCATAACACGACCCAATTCACATCATCGATCTCACGGTATAATACTCAATCACATCGACCCATCTCCAAGTACCATATACCATCCTCATCATTCGTGTATACGTATATATATATATATGTACCAACGCATCCACACAAACACACACACAGATATATATACACATAAACGTATACACCCAAAACCATATCACGTGTGTGCATGTGTGTGTGTGTGTGAACCTTTATCCTAGGGTTTCGCGACTAAGAAATTACTCTATAAACACTATCTTACAATTACACTAAAACTAACCCGTGAACACCTAAAGCCTATATTAATAATCATTTAGTCTCACAATACACATATTATATATATATATACATATATATATATAACGTATTCGTATACTACACTACGAAATTGCGAGGGTGCTATACGCCATCCACCCGACTTCTCCCATAGATATACATATACTCACCTTGATCCTTGCTTGACGAAGTCGATGTCGCCATGCTCGTCCTTATCGTCCGAAGTCCACGTGAGGGTGCCTACACATATAAACACAAAGTATCGTAAACCGAAATCGCGCACGAAAACAAAAACGACACACGTATCACACATAGGTTAAAACCTATGGTCTACTCTTGCAAATCAACAAAACGACACCCGATATCGACGTACAAACGTCAAGTGACCGATACAAAACACAAATATCAAAAGTTCAAGTCGTTTAAAAGTCACAACTCAAAACAGCAACTCAAGAAAATGGTCCCAGATTTTGGTTCAGGTAAAATTAGTCTAAACTAGCAATGCAGTGGTGTTTTATATGAAGTAACTGAGCTACAAACCAAACCTAGACACCAGATACCACATTTTGGCCGGCCACAATGCCCTGAAAACCGGCCAGCTCAGTTTTAGTTGCATGGATTGGGTTCGTATTTCAAGGGGAGTTTTCTAGTGGTCCATCTAGGTTAGTAGTGTTGCTAGTTTTTCCTGTAAAACTCTCGGGTCACTCCAGATTCCCTGTAGGCCACCAATTAAACACAAAACCGACATTTGGATATCTAAAGTTCAAGTTTGGGGTTCTAGCTCTGGTTTGGTCTAAGTTTTAACACCAAATGGGGGTTTGTTGTCTTTAATACATCTCAATTGTACCATCACAACTCATGAAATCCTCAAAACCTCATCTTGGAATTTTCCAAGATCACAAAACTACACTAAATCGATTTTAAACTTAAATAGATGTTAAGGTAAATGAAATACTACTCTAATGGTGAAAGAATTACCTCATTTGGCAGCTCAAGAATTTTCTTGAGTTGCCCCTAGTGCTCAAAATCCTATCTTGCTTGGTACTCCATTCATGTTGTGAACTTGTGCTCATTTTTTGTGAAAGGAAATAGGTGTTTTGAGTTTTTTTTGGGGTTGATATGAGGTGGTGTAGTTGGTGGAGGGAGGAGGGCAACCATGGTGTGAAGAGGAGAAGGATGAAGATAATGAAGAGAAGAAGAAATGGCCATGGTCAATGAAGACCCCTCACCTCTCTCTCTCTTGCCCATACCTATTTCTTTATTCTTTTTTTTTCTTTTTGTTTTCATTTTTCATTTTCAATTCAAACCAAACAAAACAAAAAGCAAGAAATGAAAGAAATGAAGCATGGCTTAAAATCAACAAAAGAAATGTAACATGTATTATGCAACATGTCATGTTGCATATCATGCACATATCATACATAATGAATATTTAGTAAACACTAATCGAGTTTAGTAATAACCCATACACCATTAATTGCATAAATTTTTATAATGTGTCAAAATCATATAATATTCTTTCAAAATCAATATTCAAATGTATTTTCCAATATTTCCCAATTTAACGGTATTTAATTATACCATATGATTTAAAACTAATCTCCGCACATTAAAATATTCATAATATTTATTATTCAATTATATAAATTTCCAAAAAATAATATTTTATTTTTCTGAAATGTTACAAGTGTGTTCCTACTATAATTTGATTACTACCCTACCACGGCTCATAGGAGTCGTGCAAACAGGTAGTAGTTGGGTGCAGTCCCGAAGCACTTGGAGGCAGCGGCGGTTAGATAGGATTCGTCTCTTTCGGTATTGGGGGTTGATGTCGCGCTGTGTTCGGAAAGACATTACACAAAGACTTTGGCCAAGGCAAGAGAGATTTACTGGTAGGTACTCCAGTAGTTTCTCAGGGTGGTTTGGACTGTACTCCGACATGGCTTATACCGCTATTAGGGGTCTGATGATTACCGCCCCCTAGGCCCGATATTTGATACTCTTAGTCGAACAGACCAGACTGTATGGAGATTGTCACAGATAGGCTTAGTAGGAGTTCAGATGAGTTTTTTGTAAGTGCACGGCGGCGCCCCGGTCGTCAATCCGACGGCCAAATGCGGAAACGGTGATAAACTTTAATTTTGCAAACTTTGCAAACCGGCACCACCGCGCACTAAACCCCGGATCGGGCCATTAAACTAGTTCTAGCTAACTACAAGATGGGAAGAGATATACCGAGTGATCCGAGTCCTCCGGTCTTCTCGTCGTCGTCCCGATCTCCCGCGGAAAACCAGATCATCGCCTCCTCGCCGGAAGGGCACCACATCGCCTGTATCTTTTACGGGCTCCCGCCTCTATACCGAGGCAACTCGGGCGCGAAGTTGGCTAGCCGACGCGTCCAAGACTTGCTATAGATATAATGTAGAAGCTTGTCTCTTTTGGGGTTATGAGGTTGCCATGATTGGAGGAATTTTGCACTAGAATTTCATGGATGCTTGATGGAGAAATTGAGCACGCAAAAGAAATGAAATGGAGCCTCCATCAAAGATTGAGCTCGGCCACAAGAAGGAAAAAGCTCACTGGAAAAATCATGAAGCTTGCACTCTGATGAATGTGTGCATGAATTAATCCCCCAAGCAGGAAAAAGAAAAATCCTTTCACTGCACCCTCAAAATATACTCCATCCAATCACACTAATAAATTAATCCCACAACTTTATTCATTCCAGCACACTCAAGGAGGGGGGGCCCACGAAATATACAAGAAGGAAAATTCTCCAAACAAATTAAACCTCTCCCTGTACCCAACAGTGGCCGGCCCAATGATCCATAACAAATTCACAACTAAAACCCATACTCAATCATGTCTTAATTAATGCATCATGGAGCAAAGATGCTACCATATCAAAACTTATGCAATAAACCCCTCCACAAAGAGTTATTTGCAAATATGCAAATAACCCCCTCCATCGGAAAAGTCCGGCCGGGAAAGAACAAAGGAAAACCGGCCGGAACGGAATGCAAACTGGCAACTCCAGAAAACTGGTCCCGTAATAAATTACAGGAAAACCCCGATACTGTGCATACACACCCGCATCTGTATTCCGTCCGGATACAAATGCAAAGAGACAAAATCTACACTATCTAAAACTAGAATCCGGCTTAAGCCAAAGCCAGCTAGTAAAATCCGTCCGATCACGATCCGTGCAATACCGCACGTATCTGATCGAACCCTGCCATATCTCCATACGGCCTCTACAGCGTTTCGCCCGAAAGCTTGAGTAACAGAATGAGTGGTGGACTCTAAAGACTCGTCAATACTATGGCTGTGGATTTAACCACTAGCACGTCAGAGGTATAAGCCAATACGTAACGGGCCACCAGCTATTGACCAAAAGGGACGTCGATGAGCGAACTCATCCTGACACCCTACTGAGCCTGTCAGTGACAATATCCGTACAGTCCGGTCCGTTCGTCTATGAGCATCGCATGTCGGGCCTAGGGGGTGGGTAAAAGTCAGACCCCCAAAAGCGGTACAAGTCGTGTCGGAGTGTAGCCCAGAACACCCTGAGATACTACTGGAATACCTACCAGTAAATCTCCTGCCTTGGCCAAGGACTTCGTGTAATGGCTCTCCTAGACACAGCGCGACCTCACCCCCAATACCGGGAGAGACGAACCCCCGAAGATCCGCTCACTGCCTCCATGTGGCTCGGGACTGTACCCAACTAAAACCTGTTTGCACGACTCCTTTGAGCCGTGGTAGGGTAGTAATCAAAGCACAGTGGGAACTCACACGAGACAAATGACGATCCCCAGGTCGATGAACTAACCTGTACACATGTCACCTGGGAACTGCTATCTGACATGAGGTATAAGACCAACTAGCATGTTCCCGGCAAGTCCTGTCCGGTGTACTCATAACCCAATGAGCACCTGTATACATCTTAGGTGAACCAACTGACACCAGTGGCTTGTGAGACCGGCCACCGCCCCTCGTCGGGGTCTCGACTGTATACACTAGTCTACTCTGGAGAATCGATGCCCGGTCTCGAAACTCCCACGACTAGGGACCTTTTAAGGATGTGCTTATAGACTCCAGCTCTCACTTATATGATCGCCCTCATACTGCTGGCAGTCTAGCAAGAATCCTAGGGGCTCTATCAACGTGCAATAGCGACCTGTCAGGTCACCTGAAGCAGTACACGATGATAAAGGTAAACCAGATAGCATACTATCATCTCGAGTAAGACTGTTCTACCGGGATAGGTCCTCCCTCAATCATTGCAATCACGTGCCTGTGATCCAATAATTGACTCTGAGGGCACTATCTCCAACAATCTCCCACTTGCACTCAAGGCTAATTATTACGATGTCGCATACTCATAGCCCGTGTGATACCGAACACCCAACTCCTCTACTAGTCAGTCTCACAAAGCTCGTTTGTGAAACTATTGCGTTCAAGGAATAGCCTCAGCGAGTGGATCCGCTTAGATGTTTCTTTCTATGTCTCTCTATATCTCAAGTTCGCGGAGAAAGCCATCTCCCGAAATGAGCAATACCTGTCTTGGAATGTCTGGATGTCTGATGGGACCTAGCTCATAAATGAACTCCAAATCCAAACTTCTTCGACTGTATCGTCAACTGAACTTAATCAGTATCCTGCGCCATGCCTCCCTCAGTATTGCCTTGGATCACCTGTCCAAAATACTGTCCCTCGTCAGAGGGAAAACTATAGCTCTGACAACTTCCTTGTCGTCCATGTCACCTTGGAAGCCTGGAATGATAACTGTCTCCCAAATGAGGCTGTCGTTATCATATCCCTAGAACATCCACTTATGTTCTAAAAACTGCTTCCGACTGTTTCTCCAGGATTGGATCAATATCAACTTATTGCACCTACTGCAAGAACAACATCTGGTGTGGTACTTGACATCTTATGATTGACTCAATTGCCTGAGCAAGTGATCTGCCAATCATGCGCATCCCTCTCTACTTTAGTCTATAAGACACCTTTAGAGAGGGTGACTCCATCACCTGCAGGTATACTACCGTGCCAAGAGTCGTCCATTCTATATACTCTTAGAATGCTGTCAAAGTACCCTGATTGGGAAACCACCCAAATCTAGATCTAAAACCATAGATCTAGTAACCAGTATGTCTGATATAATGTCCAAGTCCCATGTGGAGAAAACACTGTGTGACGACCAAAGTATAACCGATCGTTGTATAGGAATATCACTTCCTACCTTGTGTATGTCATCCAAAACCCGGATATCACACCCTACTACCTTCTCAACAGATCCATCCCCTATTCTGATGACGTCAAACCTATGACTGTCACATCAGAAATAGATGATCTATCTCCGCTACATCTGCTTTAGTCTATAAATAGATATAAGCCTGATGTCCACCAATGCTTCCGCTGCTCCCACTGACTACGACAACCCTCTGGCAGAGTCATATAGACGTGCACTTCTAAAGCTAGTTTAGAACGACGCTATATTCATCCTCCTGCTGGGTCTCGCAGTCTGGAACAACAACAATGGCAAGTGTGGGTAAACAAGAACTTCCCTGTCACCGTCCTTGAGGCTACCGGAGTACCTCTCGGGTGCCTGAAGTTACCCACCTTATCTGCGGAGTGGCCAATGGAATGTCAAATCAGATTGAATCTTTAGGTTCCTTATCAAATCTTCAGTAATCGTTTGCGGTTCTGGAATCACTTCCAGTTCTACCATACTCCCACTACTGTTTTTGAAAAAATCCATTTTTATTAAACTGTGGCGAGTCAAGAACAATATCATTATTGATCTTCCAGATGGTAGAAAGTCAACCCTCGTCATAGCCTGGGTCAACCCACAAACAGCCATTACAGAAACGTGCCTTGAGTTGTCCAGTGTCTGGTTTTAATCATAAGCCGGACAACTCCCCGTACCTTAACAACGTTAAGATACGAACTGTTCTATATCCAATATAGAACCAGAGGCACTGATTTAATTGAACCAAATTCAAATCATGCAGCTGTCTCCAGTGCATGTCAACTAAATGGAGAGAGGCTGATCAGCGTTACTCAACTTAGGAATGCTTCCAATTATGAGTAACCTGAAAGAGAAGCAATTTCTCTTTATCATTATTATCAACTGAGTACCATACACAAGTATCTACATCTCCGATCACTTTGAAGAATCCCGATACTTGCTACACCTGGTTCTCTACTCTATTCAAATACCTATAACTCCTCAAAACTTAGACCCTGTATTTCTACGAAACACATGTCTAAGAACTAGAGAAGTTAAATGTAAACAGAATATAGTATGAGGACCAACCCCTCTGTCCTAATAGACACTGGACAACATACAATACTTTGTATAAGTCCGCTGAGTCTAACAACTCTTTCACTGTGTGTCGTAGGTTGAAAACTGTACTTATGGTTAAGAAGAATTACACCGCTGTTTAATGCTCCTTACCTAACCATCCACTGATATAGGTAAATGTCATCGACATAATATTAAAAGGTATATCTCACTCTATGAAAATAGACGTACAGATATATCAATTTGAAATTGGTGCATAAAAGCGGATATTCAAAACCAAATATTTGCCGACCGGCAAACAGCCCAGGTGATCTCCTCAAATATCACCGATTACAACGAATCCCGATATAATGAGGATGATCACCCAATTCCCAATAACTTACTCCCACTCATCATCTGTAAAACCATACAGATGTGAGAATCATACCTGGTAAATACATACCCTGGAGTAAGTATCTAATCGGGAAATCAGTTTTCTTTTAACAGTACACAGTTGAACTGAAACATTGAAATGTTTCGACAGGGTATCCTGGTATTCCTAGTAATGCCTCTACCATTATCCAGATTCACAACTATAATCGTATAATTCTTTTGCCACCTCTCCAAATTCCTTTATATTTCTTTAGTCATTACCTTCTGCACACCCTTTAGGCCAAATGGTTTTCTTCCTTCCCTACCGTTCAGCACCAGCCTATGGTTTGGAAGAAGACTATCCAATAAGCATAATGGGTGTACTGTCCTAATCCTTGGAGCACTCGCAATGCGAGAGAAGGTGAAGATAAAAGACAACCGAATAAACCTTATTCCTATTTCTCCTGGACCCGAATCCATCCCCGAACTGGAACAAGTTCCTTTCGAGTTCGTATATAACCATACGATGGAGTATCCAATAAATTGTGGATCTTCGTAGTGATACGGAGTGTCCTGGAGAAATACAAAGGTGATTTAGGATTGGCGAAGAAATACTTGGTTTGGTCGTGAATATCAGTCGCAATCTACTTTGCCCTCTTACTAATCCCTTGCTTTGTCTTAATCTTAATACCTTCTGCACACCATCGTTATGCTAATTGGTTTTCTTCATTCCCCACTGTTCGGCACCAGCCTAAGGTTTGGAAGAAGACTATCCAATTTGCGTAATAGGTGTACTATCTCCTAAACTAAGGAGTACTCGTAACTTGAGAGAAGGCAAAAAAAGAAAAGACAACTGAATAAACCTTATCCGTTTTCTCCAGAACCGGAAACCATCCTCGAATTCCTTCGAGTTCGTATCTAACCATACGATGGTTTTGTCCAATGGAAGTGGACGTTCGTAGTAATACGGGGTGTCCTGGAGAAAAGGGTAAAAGTAGGAGTGGCAATGAGGTCTGCAACTCAGACAATCCAAAAGTCAGTGTAAAGAAGGTTCGGTCAACTTGGTCACTGAGTCATAGTCTAGGGTTGGGTCAATGGTCGCTGCCAGAGAGAGAGAGAAAAGAAACACTCAGCGTGCACTCTAACCTAGATCAGAATGGTTATCACTTTATCTAATCTGGAAACCTCCCACTGTACCTCAAATTCTCCTCCAAACCTGAAAGAAGAATTAGTCGGGGTCACCCGAGGAGTAAACCAACTCATCAGTGGGAATCGGGATCCAACTATCATCGCATGATAACGTGACGGAATCCGCTCACGGTATCACACTCCAGAAGGTATGCGCATATCTGGCAAGTTTCAGTTCTTTTGAAACTCCCGATGTGAATTTTTTACCCCATGCTCTTATGACCTTGACTTTGGCCAACAAATCATAAGTCACATGTCAAGTTCTGCCCGTCATTCTCCAGGTTAATTTGAGCCCACCCGTACAAGCCCTTGACTTTGGCCAACAAGGCTATACGACTGCCCCAAACCAACGCATCTATCTATGCTGCATATGAATAACCAACAGCTACCAAACACTGTGCCTTGACTTTGGCCAACAAACACAGCTTGAATACTATTGACTACCCATATGAAACGACGGAGGGCTACGAATGGTTTCTGGCGAAAACCTTTAACGTAATGAACTTGATATCGTTGAAGGAACGGATAGCTTTTTAGAAAATATAGTGACGAAAACCTTTACTAAAGAGGTCACTCCCGGTGAAGGGATCTCGGCTCTTTCCCCGTAGAATGGGGTGCAGGATATTCCAAATGAATACCACGGTGCAAAGCAAAAGTAATCGGCTATAGTGAAGTTAATGCCCTGACGCAAACTTCTGTCCAAGGGGTCACTCCCGGTGAAGGGATCTCGGCCCTTGCCTCGTCGACTGAGGAGCAGGATATTCCAAATGAATACCACGGTGCAAAACAAAAGTGAACGTCCTTGCAATAACAGCCTTTTGAAAAGTGTTCCAACAACATCAGATTAGGTTTGTTTAACTTGCATTGATCCAAATCAATGCAGTCCCATCAATTGATCACACCACAAAGAACGAAAATATACTGACGTACGTATATGCCATCCGCATTCGCCACTGGGTCCCGTCATCACCCGTTAGGTTAGCTAACTAACGGCAGAGCGGGGACTGGACTAGCGCGGATGAAAAACATATACAACATCTACTAATATATATACCAATATATAGTATTTCGCTCAAGGCGTGAATAAAATGCAACATCACAGAAATGTACAGCATCACAGAACAATACAGATATCTGGGATCCCCGGGTTTCACAGAGCCACTACTGAAACCCGACGTTCCCCTGGTCGTGTGGATAGCCTGTGCAATGGAAACCTAGACCCCTACGGGCGCAGCAAGTCACCCGCCAAAACCTGAAGCGAGGCAGCCCCCTTCAGCGCCGTGAATGGACCACCCAGCACTTCATGGAATCCGGTAACTTGGGCACCCCTCCTGGGTCAACCTGTACCCCCTACGAGTGCGGCGAATAGCCCGCCAATTCCAGACTGAAGCCCCCTCCGTCCCAATGCCATGAGATGCGGGCTTGTTGCCCTCCAGAACCCGGCTATCCGTGCACCCCTCCGCGGGGTAACCCTAGTACAGAAAGTAAAATATACATACAACGGGTACATCGACCGCAACCAGGTCGTGCCCCAAAAGAATAATACAATCAGGCAGTGACGGCAGTCCACATGTCGGACGCTCGCCCCGCAAAATCAAATGTACATAATACAACAACACTGTACTAGCATCGCATCCAGGTTATCCCCCACGACCGATCCGCAACATCACAGCAAAACACAGAACATCAACGTGAAAGTCACGTTCGCAAATCCGTCTAACCGGGCTATAGCAGTTAGACCGGATTTACCGATCGAGTGACATTCACGGTCGCAGATACAATGTAAATACTGTGAAAAATGTGTTTAAAACTTTCCGATTGACCAAAAATTAACAAGTGGGCCCCAAAGCAATACTGTAGCACTCACAGAAAATCTGGGCCCAAAATTAATATTCCAAAACCCCTAAAATAAGCCCAGAAGCCCACTGGAAAAATACGAAGCATTGACCTCACCACCTTGCGGCGGAACCACGGCAACAAGGGGGGTTTTGCCGCGGTTCCGCGCTTTCACTGAGGGATCATTGTCTCGAATTTTCCCAGAGTTCTTAGAACTCCCTGCACATCATTCTGAGAGCACCTGAAAAATTTTTAGACTTCAAAAAATTTCAACAGAAACTGATGTGAAGGAAAAATACGGTTTTTGGAAATTTTGGTCGATCGGAAATGCAAAACACATCAAACGAAGCTAGACGAAGTTAATGGCGAGGCTCTGATACCACTGTAAGTGCACGGCGGTGCCCCGGTCGTCAATCCGACGGCCAAATGCGGAAACGGTGATAAACTTTAATTTTGCGAACTTTGCAAACCGGCACCACCGCGCACTAAACCCCGGATCGGGCCATTAAACTAGTTCTAGCTAACTACAAGACGGGAAGAGATATACCGAGTGATCCGAGTCCTCCGGTCTTCTCGTCGTCGTCCCGATCTCCCGCGGAAAACCCGATCATCGCCTCCTCGCCGGAAGGGCACCACATCGCCTGTATCTTTTACGGGCTCCCGCCTCTATACCGAGGCAACTCGGGCGCGAAGTTGGCTAGCCGACGCGTCCAAGACTTGCTATAGATATAGTGTAGAAGCTTGTCTCTTTTGGGGTTATGAGGTTGCCATGATTGGAGGAATTTTGCACTAGAATTTCATGGATGCTTGATGGAGAAATTGAGCATGCAAAGGAAATGAAATGGAGCCTCCATCAAAGATTGAGCTCGGCCACAAGAAGGAAAAAGCTCACTGGAAAAATCATGAAGCTTGCACTCTGATGAATGTGTGCATGAATTAATCCCCCAAGCAGGAAAAAGAAAAATCCTTTCACTGCACCCTCAAAATATACTCCATCCAATCACACTAATAAATTAATCCCACAACTTTATTCATTCCAGCACACTCAAGGGAGGGGGGGCCCACGAAATATACAAGAAGGAAAATTCTCCAAACAAATTAAACCTCTCCCTGTACCCAACAGTGGCCGGCCCAATGATCCATAACAAATTCACAACTAAAACCCATACTCAATCATGTCTTAATTAATGCATCATGGAGCAAAGATGCTACCATATCAAAACTTATGCAATAAACCCCTCCACAAAGAGTTATTTGCAAACATGCAAATAACCCCCTCCATCGGAAAAGTCCGGCCGGGAAAGAACAAAGGAAAACCGGCCGGAACGGAATGCAAACTGGCAACTCCAGAAAACTGGTCCCGTAATAAATTACAGGAAAACCCCGATACTGTGCATACACACCCGCATCTGTATTCCGTCCGGATACAAATGCAAAGAGACAAAATCTACACTATCTAAAACTAGAATCCGGCTTAAGCCAAAGCCGGCTAGTAAAATCCGTCCGATCACGATCCGTGCAATACCGCACGTATCTGATCGAACCCTGCCATATCTCCATACGGCCTCTACAGCGTTTCGCCCGAAAGCTTGAGTAACAGAATGAGTGGTGGACTCTAAAGACTCGTCAATACTATGGCTGTGGATTTAACCACTAGCACGTCAGAGGTATAAGCCAATACGTAACGGGCCACCAGCTATTGACCAAAAGGGACGTCGATGAGCGAACTCATCCTGACACCCTACTGAGCCTGTCAGTGACAATATCCGTACAGTCCGGTCCGTTCGTCTATGAGCATCGCATGTCGGGCCTAGGGGGTGGGTAAAAGTCAGACCCCCAAAAGCGGTACAAGTCGTGTCGGAGTGTAGCCCAGAACACTCTGAGATACTACTGGAATACCTACCAGTAAATCTCCTGCCTTGGCCAAGGACTTCGTGTAATGGCTCTCCTAGACACAGCGCGACCTCACCCCCAATACCGGGAGAGACGAACCCCCGAAGATCCGCTCACTGCCTCCATGTGGCTCGGGACTGTACCCAACTAAAACCTGTTTGCACGACTCCTTTGAGCCGTGGTAGGGTAGTAATCAAAGCACAGTGGGAACTCACACGAGACAAATGACGATCCCCAGGTCGATGAACTAACCTGTACACATATCACCTGGGAACTGCTATCTGACATGAGGTATAAGACCAACTAGCATGTTCCCGGCAAGTCCTGTCCGGTGTACTCATAACCCAATGAGCACCTGTATACATCTTAGGTGAACCAACTGACACCAGTGGCTTGTGAGACCGGCCACCGCCCCTCGTCGGGGTCTCGACTGTATACACTAGTCTACTCTGGAGAATCGATGCCCTGTCTCGAAACTCCCACGACTAGGGACCTTTTAAGGATGTGCTTATAGACTCCAGCTCTCACTTATATGATCGCCCTCATACTGCTGGCAGTCTAGCAAGAATCCTAGGGGCTTTATCAACGTGCAATAGCGACCTGTCAGGTCACCTGAAGCAGTACACGATGATAAAGGTAAGCCAGATAGCATACTATCATCTCGAGTAAGACTGTTCTACCGGGATAGGTCCTCCCTCAATCATTGCAATCACGTGCCTGTGATCCAATAATTGACTCTGAGGGCACTATCTCCAACATTTTTCTCATCGGCCTTCTCAGCGACACATACCTGGGGGCCGTTACGTACAGCTAGTGCCGCTTACGGCCTGTGGTTAATCCCACTGCCAGCGTAGTGTCGAGTCTTTAGAGTCCCACACAGAGAGTTTTCCTGCATCGAACGAAAGATGTAGAGGTCGTATGGTTTTTACGACAGGGTTCGATCGCGTATGTGTACTTATGCACGGATGATGATTCAGACGGACAATACTAGTGGGCTTCGGTTTAAGCCTGATCCTTGTAACATTTCAGAAAAGTAAAATATTATTTTTGGGAATTTATATAATTAAATAATAAATATTATGAATATTTTAATGGTGAGGTATAATTAAATACAGATAAATTGGGAAATGTTTGGAAAATTATAGGAATTACTGAAATGAGGGTTTTTATATGATTTAAGCAAATTATAAATTCTTTATGATTAATTATATTCCATTTTAATGCTAATCGCGATTAAATATCACTAATCGTGCATTATGTTTGATTTGTGCACATGACATGCACCATGTCATATTACACATTGTTACATTTTCCTACCATGGTCTTTTATTTATTTTCTTGCATGGCTTTGTTTTAAGTGAGATGAGAAGAAAAGAGAGGAAAAGGAAATAAAAGAATAGAAAAGAAAGAGAAAAGGGAATAAACAATGAGGTATGGGCAAGAGAGAGAAGAGAGGGTTGTAGGGTGTTTTTCGTCACCCCAGTGAGATGGGAATACGCGCGCGCTTGTCAGGCGCACTACAGATTCCCCCGGCCTAGGGTAGGCCGGGGTTTATTGATTGTGGGGATCCGAATCTCCGGCAGCCGCGGACTAAGCTGCCGTTAATTACCCCTCGCCTTTGGGGCGAGGGAACCTCCGATTAACGGGTTAAACTGGTCATGCGAACTCAATGTGCAGTGTACGTGTGTTGTGTTTTGAAAGGGGGGTTTTGGATATATCGGGAGCCACGCAGAGTTTTTACGGGGGTCCCGCTACCCGGATAGCGGGCTGGGGGTCAAGGGGGCTAGCAGCCCCCTTGCGGGGTGCGGGGCAGCGCCCCGTTAGAAATTTTTTTCTAACAGGGACAGTGTCGTGGAGTACGTGTATGTATAAATTTGTATACATATGTATATGTGTATATATGTACACAAAAGAGGGGGAAAAGACATCCAAGGGATGCGCAGGTGCGCAAGCGCGCGCCACGTGTCGGCACGCGGGCGACTTGCGCACTTGCGCAGTTGCGCAAGCGCGCGCGCCACGTGTCGGCACGCGGGCGACTTGCGCACTTGCGCAGTTGCGCAAGCGCGCGCGCCACGTGTCGGCACGCGGGCGACATGCGCACTTGCGCAGTTGCGCAAGCGCGCGCGCCACGTGTCGGCACGCGGGCGACTTGCGCACTTGCGCAGTTGCGCAAGCGCGCGCGCCACGTGTCGGCACGCGGGCGACATGCGCACTTGCGCAGTTGCGCAAGCGCGCGCGCCACGTGTCGGCACGTGGGCGACTTGCGCACACAACAGGCTTTTAGCCTAAAAAGATTTCTCTGAAGAGAAATCAAAGAGGAGTTAGACTCCTGAGTGTTTTTTTTTTTTTTTGTTGGGTTAATGGAAGGGTTCTTCTTCTTCCTCCTGTTGCTTGCTGGATCTTGAAGATCAAGAGATGTAAAATCTCAAAATCTCTCCTTTTTAAGATCTGATGGCAGATCCAAGTTCCCCTTTGTGGGTTTTGTGGTGGAAAACTATTTAGTTTTGAAAAAGGAAGAGTAAAACTCTTGATTTAATTCAAGAGAAAGAAGAAGGTTTTGGAACCTTGAGGAAGGAGAAAAGATCTCAGATCTAATTTTTTTTGGAGAGAATGAAAAGTATTTTTTTATTCATCATCATTTTGCCTTTTATAGGCTTACATATTTGCATATAGCCCCTTGGGCTTTACAAAATGGTATTTTAGCCCATCCCATGGCTCATGTGCCATTTCATTTTTGCACATAAGCCACGGGCTTACAAAATATTGGCTTAATGCCCATTTTGTTTACATTCATGTATATAAAAAAAATACATAAAAATTATTTATTACATGATTTCATTTTTGGCATGGGGAGGGTCGGCCGCTTCATGTTTCGGACTCGACCTGGGCATGGGCCCACTTGACCTGGGCTTGGGCCTACCTGGCTTGGGGTTGACCTTGACTTTGACTCGGTCAACCGGGGTGTAAATTTTTACCCCAACAAAGTGCCCCCCATCAATAAATGCACACCGCACATTTGAGTTGTGTGCATGAAATTGATGGATCTTGAAGCTGAACTTCGAGGTGGAACATCATTCCAGAGGCAAAGCATCATCCCGGGGAGCATGATTCCCGGGGATCGGAGTATCATTCTGATTCGCGGAGCATAATCCCAAGGATCGGAGAAGATCGGAGCATCATTCCGGAGCGCAGAGCATAATTCCAAGGATCGGAGCATGATCCCAGGGTTCGGAGCATCTTTCCGAAGAGCGGAGCATGATTCCAGGATTCGGACCATCTTTCCGAAGAGCGGAGCATAATTCCAAGGATCGGAGCATCATTCCGATGAGCCGAGCATAATTCCAAGGATCGGAGCATCATTCCGATGAGCGGAGCATAATTCCAGAGATCAGAGCATCATTCCGAAGGGCGGAGCATGATTCCAGGGATCAGAGCATCATTCCGATGAGCGGAGCATCATTCCAGGGTTCGGAGCATCTTTCCGAAGAGCGGAGCATAGTTCCAGGGTCGGAGCATTATTCCGATGAGCGGAGCATCATTCCAGGGCTCGGAGCATCTTTCCGAAGAGCGGAGCATGATTCCAGGATTCGGAGCATCTTTCCGAAGAGCGGAGCATGATTCCAGGATTCGGAGCATCATTCCGAAGGGCGGAGCATGATTCCAGGGTATCGGGGCATCATTCCTAAGGGCGGAGCATGATTCCAGGGATCAGAGCATCATTCCGATGAGCGGAGCATCATTCCAGGGTTCGGAGCATCTTTCCGAAGAGCGGAGCATAGTTCCAGGGTCGGAGCATTATTCCGATGAGCGGAGCATCATTCCAGGGTTCGGAGCATCTTTCCGAAGAGCGGAGCATGATTCCAGGATTCGGAGCATCTTTCCGAAGAGCGGAGCATGATTCCAGGATTCGGAGCATCATTCCGAAGGGCGGAGCATGATTCCAGGGTATCGGGGCATCATTCCTAAGGGCGGAGCATGATTCCAGAATTCGGAGCATCATTCCGAAGGGCGGCAGACATTCTGACCGAAGCATGATTTCGATGCAGAGGTAAATTCCAAGGCGAAGTATAATTCCGACAAGGAAGGCAAATATTCCGAGGCGAAGCATTGATTTCGACACGGGACATATTCTGAGACGGAGCATGATTCCGGCGTAGAACTTGTTGGCTAACTTGATTCCGAGACGAAGCATAATTTCGACAGGGAAGGCAGGTACACCGAGGCGAAGCATCATTTCGACACGGGGTGAATTCTGGGACAGAGCATGATTCCGCCGTAGAGGTTGTTGGTTTGATTTGATTTGGGTTGACATCAGCATCGCTACACTGGAATATGGTACCAGGAGCGAATCATCATTTGTCATGAGAGGATTTGGGAATTGGTTTTGGTTGGCATCTGCATTGCTGCACTGGAATAATGCCAGGAGCAACTCATCATGTGCCCCGAGAGGATTTGGATTTGGTTTGTTTGGCATCTGCATTGCTGCACTGGAATAATGCCAGGAGCAACTCATCATGTGCCCCGGGAGGATTTGGGAATTGGTGGCTTAGGAGACAGGTTTAGATCCCTGTCACCTAAGGCTTTTCCATTTTGTGAGCCGTAAGGGTCTCACAAAGCATTTTCTCCCTACGGATTGTAAGGATCCCGCAGGTGTATTTTCTCCTTAGGAGTCGTGGGGACTCCTAAGTGTGTTGCTCCTTTGTGAGTCGTAGGGATCTCACGCGGGAATTTTCTCCTCACAAAGTCGAGAGGACTTTGCGAGTGCATTTCATTTCTTCTTTTTTTCTTCGAGTTTGCGCCCTTTCGGGTTTTCACAAACTCGCCGGCAGTCCTGCTATTTTTACTCACGGAGCCCTTTCGGGTTTTCATCCGTGCCCATTTTGCTTGTGGACGTACCGTTCTTCTTTTTATTTTATTTTTATTTTTTTGGGAGATTGGGATTGTTTTACGCCCGTGGATTGTATACGGTTTTGCAGGATGTATGATCCAGACCGTAGGGCCGGAAAAATTTTGGGTCATTGTTGGCGTCTGCATCGCTGCACTGGAATATGGTACCAGGAGCGACTCATCATTCGCCGCTTGGGGATTGGGGAGCGATGGCTTAGGAGACAGGTTTGGATCCCTATCACCTAAGACTTTTCAATTTTATGGGCCGTGAGGGTCCCATAAAAGCATTTTCTCCCTGCGAGTCGTTAGGATCCCGCAGGTGTATTTTCTCCTTAGGAGTCGTGAGGACTCCTAAGTGTGTTTTTCCTTTATGAGTCGTAAGGATCCCACAAAGGTTTGTTCTCCTCATGTATCGTGAGGACACATGAGTGGGTCTTCTCAATGAAGCATAATTCCAAAGGCGGAGACCAGCCGCGTAACTGGTGGTTGCGGTGGGGATTAGGTATACTGAGAATTATTTGAGCCCGTGGATTGTATACGGTAGTCAATTTGGGGACTGGCCGTAGGGCCGGGAGAATTTTGGAAATTTGAATTTTTGTTGGCGTCTGCATCGCTGCACTGGAATATGGTACCAGGAGCGACTCATCATTCGCCGTTGTTTTGTTTATTATATTTTTTTTTTGGTTTTTGTTTTTGTTTTACCGCGATTGCTCTATCATTTCAGCTTTTATTATCGCGAAGGTCGCGATCGCCCTATCATTTCGGCTATTTATTCGCGGTTGCCCCATCATTTCGGCTTTATTTTCATTTTTATTTTTACTCGCTGATTTTTATTGCGAGTTGCCCCATCATTTCGGCTTTTCTTTATTTTTCTTTTATTTACACATTTTTTTTTATTTACATTTTTTTTTTTTACATTCCCAGTTTAACGACTTAGAGGTCGACTGTTCCCAGTTTAATGACGTGGTGGTCGATTGTTTTCAGAGAAAGGCAGATGCCTGAGAGAATCGGTTTCACGA
Source organism: Agapanthus africanus (assembly GCA_030015575.1). Lineage (NCBI taxonomy): Eukaryota > Viridiplantae > Streptophyta > Magnoliopsida > Asparagales > Amaryllidaceae > Agapanthus > Agapanthus africanus. The sequence goes on from JASDDO010000024.1 coordinate 566,557,384, forward strand.
AGAACTTCGGTCTCCGTTTGTATGAAATTGGCGGTCGCACCTTGACTGTTTACTAACACGCCTTTGGACAGTTCTATCTCTCCTGCCTTGTATTGCTTTTCGATCCAATCTTTGAAGACGAAGCAGTCTTCAATGGCGTGACCTATCACTCTGTGATAGGGGCAGTATTTGGGGTCGTCGGTCCTATTCGCTTCCTGCGGTCTTTTTGACTCTGGCAGTTGTAGACCGTTCTTCAGGGCATCTTTGAATATTTTACGGATTTTGTCCCTTCTGAAGGAATAGACCTTATCCAGCTTCTCTTTCAGTGGAGATTCTCCTCCCTCTCCGAACATTGGCTTCCGAGGCTGGTTGGCGTTAGGCCCGCTCAACCCTTGCTTATTTCGGTTGGCCGAGGCATTGAAAGACTCAGAATCGTCGGGATTTCCGCCTTTGCGATTATCGTCCTTTCGGTTTCTCCATGACCTATTGTTATTTTAGGAATCCGAGGAGGACTCCTGCTTTGAGCGCTCCAGCATCTGAACTTTCCTGGTCAGCTCTTGGAATGTTTTGAGACCCGCGGTGCATAGAAACGGGGCCATCCAATTGTTGAGATTTCCGACGAGGAGACTGACAGATTGGTCTTGCTCTATCGGCGGTTCGCATTTGACGGAGAGATTGCGCCATCGGGTTATAAAATCCGTGCTGCTTTCATTATTCTTGGGCTTGGTCCTTACAAGCTCGGCAATGGTGATCTTATCGCTGACGCTCATGAACCTTTGTCGAAACAAAGATTCCATTTGGATGAAAGTAGTAACGGAGCCATCCGGTATGCTCGCGTACCAGTCGAAAGCAACATCGGTCAAGCTATTAACGAACTGACGGAGGAGAAGCGCATCATTGCCCCCAGTATTCCCGCAAGAGGCTTTGAAGTGGGCGATGTGCTGATTCGCATTTCCCGTCCCATCGAATCTCCCGAATTTAGGGATGACATAGCCGCTAGGAAATTCTACCAGATCATACTGAGCAGGATATGGTCTCCCACTACTGCTAACATCTTTTTGCGCTTCGGCTTCGGCCACCAATGTTTTGACTTTGCTGGCAACCAAATCCATGATTTGATCTTGAGTTAGCGGGCTACTGTCATCGGTACCCAAGACATTTGCTGAGATAGGACGCGACTGATCTTCATGCGGTCCGCCCACTTTTGGATTTGAGGGAACGGGCGTCGGCTGTCTTGGGACACCGTTTCCCGGTTCATGAGCTGAGCCCTGTGCTTGATTGGGCGGCTGAGAGGCAAGTTGGGCCGTAAGCCGTAAGACGACATTTGTCAAGTCGTCGATCTTTGAGTAGAGCTTGGCCATCTCCTTGTCTTTGCTTCTAAGCTGTTTTCGGAGCTCTTGGAGAAGTTGCTGCTCTGCGGTCTTAGGACGGAAAGTTGGCTCATCTTCGCTTTCCGAGCCTGACTCCTCATGAATTGAGGGCTCTCTCTGCCTATCATCCTCATCGAGAGGGTTTTCATCATCCAGCGGAGGCGGCTGTTCTTGGGAAGTGGCAACCACATTCAAGCCAGATTGGATTTGAGATGTGGTGGCCCCGTCCTTGCTCTTGCTGCGCGTGCCCACCACGTAGACAGTATGGATAACACATTCAGCCATCCCCTCATCTTTGGCGGGGTAACCCTGTTCTTTGAACCTCATGAGGTTTAGCATGGCAGGAGCCCTAGCCCTTTTGTTGGCTCTATATCTGAGCCTTTTCTCCCTCAGCTTCTTGATTTTGAAGGTTTGGCGGGAAGCCATTGTGAGTTGATCAGAGGGGAGCTTAGAGAAAACACCCAATCGAGCAGTGGTCAAGAGCACCGCTGGAGCATGCTCGGGACGCATTGTAGCTTTGTTGGTGTTGGTGGCCTTGCCCCCAGCTGGGGCCATGGGGAGTCGTTCGGAAATGGACTTGCGCTTGGGCTGAGTTGCCCTCGCGACCACCACATTTGGCCTCTTACCTTTCGAGACCGGTTTGTTTGCCACCGGGGCTTGAGTAGCTGGGATGGCGCCAACTGGCATGAACATGATAGAGCCGAATGGTAGCAGCGGCTCCTCCCATTGTCGCGCAAGACTGGCCGGGAGGACCGTCCTGGAGTCTATCTTCATCGTGTAAGAGACGGGAGCCGTGCTGAGAGATGAGTTCATCACTGGAGACATTGTTGAAAGGTGACTGCTTGAAGACCTGCATGAAAGAGCATTATTTTAGTATAAATACAGATATGTACATTGATTGAGTTCGCATGAACGCTTAACCCGAAATATGGGAGGAGAGATTGGTCCCACCGGGCGTGCCAGAATCTGTAGGGTGTTTTTCGTCACCCCAGTGAGATGGGAATACGCGCGCGCTTGTCAGGCGCACTACAGATTCCCCCGGCCTAGGGTAGGCCGGGGTTTATTGATTGTGGGGATCCGAATCTCCGGCAGCCGCGGACTAAGCTGCCGTTAATTACCCCCCGCCTTTGGGGTGAGGGAACCTCCGATTAACGGGTTAAACTGGTCATGCGAACTCAATGTGCAGTGTACGTGTGTTGTGTTTTGAAAGGGGGGTTTTGGATATATCGGGAGCCACGCAGAGTTTTTACGGGGGTCCCGCTACCCGGATAGCGGGCTGGGGGTCAAGGGGGCTAGCAGCCCCCTTGCGGGGTGCGGGGCAGCGCCCCGTTAGAAATTTTTTTCTAACAGGGACAGTGTCGTGGAGTACGTGTATGTATAAATTTGTATACATATGTATATGTGTATATATGTACACAAAAGAGGGGGAAAAGACATCCAAGGGATGCGCAGGTGCGCAAGCGCGCGCCACGTGTCGGCACGCGGGCGACTTGCGCACTTGCGCAGTTGCGCAAGCGCGCGCGCCACCTGTCGGCACGCGGGCGACTTGCGCACTTGCGCAGTTGCGCAAGCGCGCGCGCCACGTGTCGGCACGCGGGCGACTTGCGCACTTGCGCAGTTGCGCAAGCGCGCGCGCCACGTGTCGGCACGCGGGCGACTTGCGCACTTGCGCAGTTGCGCAAGCGCGCGCGCCACGTGTCGGCAAGCGGGCGACTTGCGCACTTGCCCAGTTGCGCAAGCGCGCGCGCCACGTGTCGGCACGCGGGCGACATGCGCACTTGCGCAGTTGCGCAAGCGCGCGCGCCACGTGTCGGCACGCGGGCGACTTGCGCACACAACAGGCTTTTAGCCTAAAAAGATTTCTCTGAAGAGAAATCAAAGAGGAGTTAGACTCCTGAGTGTGTTTTTTTTTTTTTTGTTGGGTTAATGGAAGGGTTCTTCTTCTTCCTCCTGTTGCTTGCTGGATCTTGAAGATCAAGAGATGTAAAATCTCAAAATCTCTCCTTTTTAAGATCTGATGGCAGATCCAAGTTCCCCTTTGTGGGTTTTGTGGTGGAAAACTATTTAGTTTTGAAAAAGGAAGAGTAAAACTCTTGATTTAATTCAAGAGAAAGAAGAAGGTTTTGGAACCTTGAGGAAGGAGAAAAGATCTCAGATCTAATTTTTTTTGGAGAGAATGAAAAGTATTTTTTTATTCATCATCATTTTGCCTTTTATAGGCTTACATATTTGCATATAGCCCCTTGGGCTTTACAAAATGGTATTTTAGCCCATCCCATGGCTCATGTGCCATTTCATTTTTGCACATAAGCCACGGGCTTACAAAATATTGGCTTTATGCCCATTTTGTTTACATTCATGTATATAAAAAAAATACATAAAAATTATTTATTACATGATTTCATTTTTGGCATGGGGAGGGTCGGCCGCTTCATGTTTCGGACTCGACCTGGGCATGGGCCCACTTGACCTGGGCTTGGGCCTACCTGGCTTGGGGTTGACCTTGACTTTGACTCGGTCAACCGGGGTGTAAATTTTTACCCCAACAAGGGTGAGGGGTCTTGTGTTGACCTTGGTCATTTGTTTCCCTCTTCATTATCTTCATCATCTTTCCCTCCTCATCTCCATGGCTGCCCTCTCACTCCCCTCTCCTCTACCTCCTCACCACAACCTCAATCCCACCTCAAAACACCTCATTCCCTTCACTAAAAACATGCACAAGCTCACTAAAAGCACTTTGGACCAAGAAAGTTTGGATTTTGGGGACTTGGGGCAACTCAAGAATTTTCTTGAGTTTCCAAATGAGATAATTCCTTTACCATTAGTGTAGTAATTGTATTACTTTAGCACCCATTTAAGTTTAGAAGTGTTTTAGTGATGTTTAGTGAACTTAGAAAATTCCTACAGGAGGTTTGTGGGATTCTTGAATGGAGATAGGGTAATTAAGGTTAGTAGAGACCATACAACCTCTTTAGTGTTTGATTCAAGGCCAAAACCTGAGACTAAAACCCCATTTCAAAAACTTAGAATCCCCGATGTCGTATTTTTCCGGAAATTTTGATGGGAAATTGGAATCTGCTATGACCCGGGGAACCAGAAAATTTTATAGCGATCACAGTGAGTCGTGCAGGCAACCTAAAAGCTACCCTGAAGACCCGAGACCCTAACCCTTCCTCATGGACGCAAATTTAATCTTCCTGGCCGCAAATTGCGGCCAGGGTAGGGTGAAATGCATTTGTGTTTAGTCCATGGCTTTATTTCTATTAAACTAGAACCTTCCCATATGCAAAATTGGCTAATTTCACCTAGGGCAAAATCTGGAATGGTTTTCATAAGTTTCTGATTTCGTTTTGTGGCTTTTAATGAATTGGGATTTGGTATTTGATATTGTTGTAAGTGCACGGCGGCGCCCCGGCCGTCAATCCGACGCTGGAATGCGGAAGCGGTGATTTACTTTAACTTTTCAAACCGGCACCACCGCGCACTATAAAACCCGGATCGTGCCATTAATCCAGTCCTAGCTAACTATAAGATGGGGAAGAGAGATATACCGAGTGATCCGAGCCCTCCGGTCTTCTCGCCGTCGTCCCAATCTCCCGCGGAATGTCCGGTCCCCACCTCCTCGCCGGAAGGGCACCACGTCGCCTGCTTCTTTTAAGGGCTCCCACCTCTATACCGAGGCAACTCGGGCACGAAGCTAGCGAGTCGACGTGCCCAAGGTTTGCTGTAGAATGTGTAGTGCTCATGTCTCATTTTGGGGTTGTGGATGTTGCCTTTGGTGGAGGAAAAGAACCATGTATTTGTTTGGATGAACAAAGGGATTTTTGGCATGAAAATGAGACTCATTTTCTCCTCTCAAAAATTGGACAGCCCCCCCTCAAGTGTGGCCGGCCATGCAATGTGTGGGAATGAGAGGAGAGAGTGATAAAATAATGCAAGAGAGAGAGAAAAAGAAATCATGTGAAGAAATGATCACAAGGCAAAACCAACACTCTACCAACTTCATCATCTCATCACAAAGTCAAGCCATCATGAAAACTATCATGAACCAAAAAGTCAAGCAATCATGAAGCATCATGAAGTCAAGAAGTCAAGAAGTCAAGGTCAAACAAGAGCTATCATGAAGCAACAAAATGCAAAGAACACCCTCCACAAATGCTCATTTGCACAAATGCAAATAAGCCCTCCTCCACCAATCATCGGCCAATGAAAGATACAAACGAAAATGGCCGAAACGGAAAGCAAACTGGAAACTCCAGAAAACTGGTCCCGTAATAAATTACCGGAAAACTCCGATACTGTGTATACACACCCGCATCTGTATTCCGACCGAATACAAATGCAATGAGACAAAATCTACACTGTACTATACTAGAATCCGGCTTAAACCAAAGCCGGCTAGTATTATCTGTCCGATCATGATCCGTGCAATACCACACGTATCTGATCGAACCCTGCCAAATCTCCATACGGCATCTACAGCTTTTCGCCCGAAAACTTGAGCAACAGAATGTGGGGGACTCTAAAGACTCGTCAATAATATGGCTGTGGATTTAACCACTAGCACGTCAGAGGTATTATCCATACGTGACGGGCCACCGGCTATTGACCAAAAGGGACGTCGATGAGCGAACTCATCCTGACACCCTACTGAGCCTGTCAATGACAATATCCGTACAGTCCGGTCCGTTCGTCTATGAGCATCGCATGGCGGGCCTAGGGGGTTGGTAAAAGTCAGACCCCCAAAAGCGGTACAAGTCGTGTCAGAGATCAGCCCAGAACACCCTAAGATACTACTGGAATACCTACCAGTAAATCTCCTTCCTTGGCCAAGGACTTTTCATGTTCTGGCTCTCCTAGACACAGCGCGACCTCACCCCCAATACTGGGAGAGACGAACCCCCGAAGCTCCGCTCACTGCCTCCATGTGGCTCGGGACTGTACCCAACTAAAACCTGTTTGCACGTCTCCTTTGAGCGTGGTAGGGTAGTAATCAAAGTACAGTGGGAACTCACACGAGACAAATGACGATCCCCAGGTCGATGAACTAACCTGTACACATGTCACCAGGGAACTGCTATCTGACGTCAGGTATAAGACCAACTTGCATGTTCCCGGCGAGTCCTGTCCGGTGTACTCATAACCCAATGAGCACCTGTATACATCTTAGGTGAACCAACTGACACCAGTGGCTTGTGAGACCGGCCACCGCCCCTCGTCGGGGTCTCGACTGTATACACTAGTCTACTCTGGAGTATCGATGCCCTGTCTCGAAACTACCACGACTAGGGACCTTTTAAGGATGTGCTTATAGACTACCAGCTCTCACGTATATGATCGCCCTCATACTGCTGGCAGTCAAGCAAGAATCATAGGGGCTCTATCAACGTGTAATAGCGACCTATCAGGTCACCTAAAGCAGTACACGATGATAAAGATAAACAGGATAGCATACTATCATCTTGAGTAAGACTGTCCTACCGGGATAGGTCCTCCCTCAATCATTGGAATTACGTGCCTGTGATCCAATAATTGACTCTGAGGGCACTATCTCCAACAATCTCCCACTTGCACTCAAGGCTAATTATTGTGATGTCGCATACTCACAGCCCCTGTGATACCGAACACCCAACTCCTCTACTTGTCAGTCTCACAAAACTCGTTTGCGAAACTATTGCGTTCGAGGAATAGCCTCAGTGAGTGGATCCGCCTTGATGTTTCTCTCTATGTCTCTCTATATCTCAAGTTCGTGGAGAAAGCCATCTCCCGAAATGAGCAATACCTGTCTTAAAATGTGTCTGGATGTCTGATGGGACCTAGCTCATAAATGAACTCCAAATCCAAACTTCTTAGACTGTATCGTCAACTGAACTTAATCAGTATCCTGCGCCATTCCTCCCTCAGTATTGCCTTGGACAACCTGTCCAAAATACTGCCCCTCGTCAGAAGGAAAAACTATAACTCTAACAACCTTTTTGTCGTCCAGGTCACCTTGGAAGCCTGGAATGATAACTGTCTCCCGAATGAGGCTGTCGTTATCATATCCCAAGAACATCCACTTATGTTCTAAAACTGCTCCCGACTGTTTCTCTAGGATAGGATCAATGTCAACTTATTGCATATAGTGCAAGAACAATATCTGGTGTGGTACTTGACATCTCATGATTGACTCAATTGCCTAAGCAAGTGATTTGCCAATCATGCACATCCCTCTCCCCTTTAGTCTGTAAGACACCTTTAGAGAGGGTGACTCCATCACCTGCAGGTACACTACCGTGCCAGGAGTCGTCCATTCTAAATACTCTTAGAATGCTGTCTAAGTACCCTTAATTAGGAAACCACCCAAATCTAGATCTAAAACCATAGATCTAGTAACCAGTATGTTTGATATAATGTCCAAGTCCTATGTGGAGAAACCACTGTGTGACGACCAAACTATAACCGATCGTAGTATAGGAGTTTCTTTTCCTACTCTGTGTATGTCATCCAAATACCATGACATCACACCCTCCTACCTTCTCAACAGATCCATCCCCTATTCTGATGAAGTCAAACCTATGACTGTCACATCAGAATTAGATGATCTATCTCCGCTACATGTGCTTTAGTCTATAAATAGACATAAGCCACCTGTCCACCAATGCTTCCGCTGCTCCCACTGACTACGACAACCCTCTGGTAGAGTCATATACACGTACACTACTAAATCTAGTTTAGAACGACGCTATACTCATCCTCCTGCCGGGTCTCACAGTCTGGAACAACAGCAATGGCAAGTGTGGGTAAACAAGAACTTCCTTGTAACCGTCCTTGAGGCTACCGGAGTACCTCTCGAGTGCCTGAAGTTACCCACCTTATCTGCGGAGTGGCCAATGGAATGTCAAACCAGATTGAATCTTTAGGTTCCTATGAAATCTTCAGTAATCGTTTGTGGTTCTGGAATCACTTCCAGTTCTACCATACTCCCACTACTGTTTTCTGAAAAAAAATCCATTTTTATTAAAACTGTGGCGAGTCAAGAACAATATCACTATTGATCTTCCAGATGGTAGAAAGTCAACCCTCGTCATTGCCTGGGTCAACCCACAAACAGCCATTACAGAAACGTGCCTTGAGTTGTCCAGTGTCTGGTTTTAATCATAAGCCGGACAACTCCCTGTACCTTAACATCGTTAAGATACGAACTGTTCTATATCCAATATAGGACCAGAGGCACTGATTTAATTCAACCAGATTCAAATCATGCAGCTGTCTCCTGTGCATGTCAACTAAATGGAAGGAGGCCGATCAGCGTTACTTAACTTAGGAATGCTTCCAATTATGAGTAACCTGAAAGAGAAGCAAGTTCTCTTAATCATCACTATCAACTGAATACCATACACAAGTATCTACATCTTCGATCAACTTGAAGAATCCCGATACTTGCAACACTCGGTTCTCTACTTTATTCAAATACCTATAACTTCTCAAAATTCGGAACCTGTGTTTCCATGAGACACCTGTCTAAAAACTAGAGAAGTCATAAGTAAACGGAATATAGTACGAGGACCAACCCCTCTGTCCTGATGGACCCTGGACAACATACAATACTCTGTATAAGTCCCTTGAGTCTGATAACTCATTCACTGTGTGTCGTAGGTTGAAAACTGTACTTATGGTTAAGAAGAATTACACCGCTGTTTAATGCTCCTTACCTAACCATCCACTGATATAGGTAAATGTCATCGACATAATTTCAAAAAGTATATCTCACTCTATGAAAATAGACGTACAGATATATCGCTTTGAAATTGGTGCATAACAGCGGATATTCAAAACCAAATATTTGCCGACCGGCAAACAGCCCAGGAGATTTCCTCAAATACCACCGATTACAACGAATCCCGATATAATGAGGATGATCACCTAATTCCCACTAACCTACTCCTACTCATCATCTGAAAAACCATACAGATATGAGAATCATACCTGGTAAATACATACCCTGGAGTAAGGACTAATTGGGAAATCAGTTTTCCTTTAACAGTACACAGTGAAACTGAAACATTGAAATGTTTCGATGGGGTATCCCGGTATTCCTAGTAATGCCTCTTCCAGATTCACGACTGTAACCGTATAGTTCTTTGCCACCTCTCCAAATCCCTTTATATGACTTTAGTCATTACCTTCTGCACACCCCTTAGGCCAAATGGTTTTCTTCCTTCCCTACCGTTCGGCACCAGCCTATGGTTTAGAAGAAGACTATCCAATAAGCATAATGGGTGTACTGTCCTAATCCTAGGAGCACTCGCAATACGAGAGAATGTGAAGATAAAAGACAACCGAATAAACCTTATTCCTATTTCTCCTGGACCAGAATCCATCCCCGAACTGGAACAAGTTCCTTTCGAGTTCGTATATAACCATACGATGGAGTATCCAATAAACTGTGGATCTTCGTAGCGATACGGAGTGTCTTAGAGAAATACAACGGTGAAGTGGGAGTGGTAATGAAATACCTGGTTTGGTCATGAATATCAGTTGCAATTTACTTTGCCCTCCTACTAATCCCTTGCTTTGTCTTAACTTAATACCTTCTGTACACCATCGTTAGGCTAATTGGTTTTCTTCATTCCCTAACGGTCGGCACCTGCCTATGGTTTGGAAGAAGACTATCCAATTTGCGTAATAGGTGTACTACTCCTAAACCAAGGAGCACTCACAACCTGAGAGAAGGTAAAAGGAAAAGACAACTGAATAGTCCTATTCGTTTTCTCCAGAACCGGAAACCATCCTTTTATAAATCCCTTCGAGTTCATATATAACCATACGATGGTTTTGTCCAATGGAAGTGGACGTTCGTAGTAATACGGGGTGTCCTGGAGAAAAGGGTACAAGTAGGAGTGGCAATGGGGTTTGCAACTCTGACAATCCAAAAGCCAGTGTTAAGAAGGTTCGGTTAATTTTGGTCTCTGAGTCATAGTCTTAGGGTCGGGTCAATGGTCGCTGCCGAAGAGAGAGAGAAAAGAAACACTCAGTGTGCACTCTAACCTAGATCAGAATGGTTACCAATTTATCTAATCTGGAAACCTCCCACTGTACCGTCAAATTCTCCTCCAAACCTGAAAGAAGAATTAGTCGGGATCACCCGAGGAGCAAACCAACTCATCAGTGGGAATCGGGATCCAACTATCATCGCATGATAACGTGACGGGATCCGCTCACGTCATCACACTCCAGAAGGTATGCTCATATCTGGCAAGTTTCAGTTTCTTTAGAAACTCCCGATGTGATTTTTGCCCCATGCTCTTATGACCTTGACGAAGGCCAACATATCATAAGTCACATGTCAAGTTCTACCCGTCATTGTCAAGGTTAATTTGAACCCACCCGTACATACCCTTGACGAAGGCCAAAATAGTAGTACGACTGTCCCAAACCAACGCATCTATCTATGCAGCAGAAAGGTAACAAGCAACTACCATACACTATGCCTTGACGAAGGCCAACATACATAGCATGAATACTACGTGCTACCCATCTGAAACGATGGAGGGCTACGAATGGTTTCTGGCGAAAACCTTTAACGTAAAGAACTTGATATCGTTGAAGGAACTGGATAGCTTTTTGACAATATAGTGACGAAAACCATTGCTAAAGAGGTCACTCCCGGTGAAGGGATCTCGGCTCTTTCCCCGTAGAATGAGGTGCAGGATATTCCAACTGAATACCACGGTGCAAAGAAAAAGTAATCGGCTATAGTGAAGTCATTGCCCTGACGCAAACTTTTTGTCCAAGGGGTCACTCCCGGTGAAGGGATCTCGGCCCTTGCCTCGTCGACTGAGGAGCAGGATATTCCAACTGAATACCACGATGCTAAACAAAAGAGAATGTCCTTGCAATAACAGCTTTTTGAAAAGTGTTCCAACAACATCAGATTAGGTTTGTTTTTAACTTGCATTGATCCGAATCAATGCAGTCCCATCAATTGATCACACCACAAAGAACGAAAATAATATGACGTACGTATATGCCATCCGCATTCGCCACTGGGTCCCGTCATTACCCGTTAGGTTACTAACTAACGACAGAGCGGGGACTGGACTAGCGCGGCTGCAAAACATATACAACATCTACTAATATATATACCAATATATTATATTTCGCTCAAGGCGTGATAAAATGCAACATCACAGAAATTTACAGCATCACAGAACAATACAGATATCTGGGATCCCCGGGTTTCATAGAGCCGCTACTGAAACCCGACGTTCCTCTGGTCGTGTGGATAGCCTGTGCAATGAAATCCTAGACCCCTACGGGCGCGGCAAGTTACCCGCCGAAACCTGAAGCGAGGCAGCCCCCTTCAGCACCGTGAATGGACCACCCAGCACTTCACGGAATCCGGTAACTTGGGCACCCCTCCTGGGTCAACCTGTACCCCCTACGAGTGCAGCGAATAGCCTGCCAATTCTAGAGTGACTCCCCCTCCGTCTCAATGCCATGAGATGCGGGCTCGTTGCCCTCTAGAATCCGGCTATCCGTGCACCCCTCCGCGGGGCAATCCTATTACAGAAAGTAAAATATACATACAATGGGTACATCGACCACAACCTGGTCGTGCCCCAAAATAATAATACAATCAGGCAGCGATGGCAGTCCACATGTCGGACGCTCGCCTCGCAATATCAAATGTACATAATACAACAAAAACTGTACTAGCATTGCATCCAGGCTATCCCCCATGACCAATCCGCAACATCACAGCAAAACACAGAACATCAACGTGAAGGTCAAGTTCGCAAATCCGTCTAAACGGGCTATAGCAGTTAGACAGGATTTACCGATCAAGTGACATTCACGATCGCAGATATAATGTAAATACTGTGAACTAATGTGTTTAAAATATCCGATCGATCAAAATTTACCAAGTGGGCCCCCAAGTACTACTGTAGCACATCAAGAAATTCTGGGCCCAAAAAATAACATTCCAGAAAACCTATTTTCCACTCAAGAGCATTATGTAAAATTTTGGGTCGCGGCGGAACCGCGGCCCAAGCATGGCTTTGGCCGCGGTTCCGCGGTGGTTTGGACTGTTCACGAGCCCAAATTTTCACAGAACTCTTAGAAATCCCTGTGCATCATTCTGCGACACCCTGAAAAAATTTTCGAGCCAGAAAAAAATCGACAGAAAACTGAAGCAAAGAAAAATACGGTTTTTAGAAAATTGTTCGATCGGAAATGTAAAACACATTAGACAAAGCTAGACTATGTTAATGGCGAGGCTCTAATACCACTGTAAGTGCACGGCGGCGCCCCGGCCGTTAATCCGACGCCGGAATGCGGAAGCGGTGATTTACTTTAACTTTTCAAACCGGCACCACCGCGCACTATAAAACCCGGATCGTGCTATTAATTTAGTCCTAGCTAACTATAAGATGGGGAAGAGAGATATACCGGGTGATCCGAGTCCTCCGGTCTTCTCGCCGTCGTCCCGATCTCCCGCGGAATGTCCGGCCTCCACCTCCTCGCCGGAAGGGCACCACATCGCCTGCTTCTTTTACGGGCTCCCACCTCTATACCGAGGCAACTCGGGCACGAAGCCGGCGAGTCGACGTGCCCAAGGTTTGCTCTAGAATGTGTAGTGCTCATGACTCATTTTGGGGTTGTGGATGTTGCCTTTGGTGGAGGAAAAGAACCATGTATTTCTTTGGATGAACAAAGGGATTTTTGGCATGGAAATGAGACTCATTTTCTACTCTCAAAAATTGGACAGCCCCCCCTCAAGTGTGGCCGGCCATGCAATGCGTGGGAATGAGAGGAGAGAGTGATAGAATAATGCAAGAGAGAGGGAAAAAGAAATCATGTGAAGAAATGATCACAAGGCAAAACCAACACTCTACCAACTTCATCATCTCATCACAAAGTCAAGCCATCATGAAAACTATCATGAAGCAAAAAGTCAAGCAATCATGAAGCATCATGAAGTCAAGAAGTCAAGGTCAAACAAGAGCTATCATGAAGCAACAAAATGCAAAGAACAACATCCACAAATGCTTATTTGCACAAATGCAAATAAGCCCTCCTCCACCAATCTTCGGCCAATGAAAGATACAAACGAAAATGGCCGAAACGGAAAGCAAACTGGCAACTCCAGAAAACTGGCCCCATAATAAATTACAGGAAAACCCCGATACTGTGTATACACACCCGCATCTGTATTCCGAGCGAATACAAATGCAATGAGACAAAATCTACAGTGTACTATACTAGGATCCGACTTAAACCAAAGCCGGCTAGTATTATCTGTCCGATCATGATCCGTGCAATACCGCACGTGATCGAACCCTGCCATATCTCCATACGGCCTCTACAGCTTTTCACCCGAAAACTTGAGCAACAGAATGTGGGGGACTCTAAAGACTCGTCAATACTATGGCTGTGGTTTTAACCACTAGCACGTCAGAGGTATTATCCATACGTGACGGGCCACCAGCTATTGACCAAAAGGGACGTCGATGAGCGAACTCATCCTGACACCCTACTGAGCCTGTCAGTGACAATATCCGTACAGTCCGGTCCGTTCGTCTATGAGCATCGCATGGCGGGCCTAGGGGGTTGGTAAAAGTCAGACCCCCAAAAGCGGTACAAGTCGTGTCAGAGATCAGCCCAGAACACCCTGAGATACTACTGGAATACCTACCAGTAAATCTCCTGCCTTGGCCAAGGACTTTTCATGTTCTGGCTCTCCTAGACACAGCGCGACCCACCCCCAATACCGGGAGAGACGAACCTCCGAAGATCCGCTCACTGCCTCCATGTGGCTCGGGACTGTACCCAACTAAAACCTGTTTGCACGTCTCCTTTGAGCGTGGTAGGGTAGTAATCAAAGTACAGTGGGAACTCACACGAGACAAATGACGATCCCCAGGTCGATGAACAAACCTGTACACATGTCACCAGGGAACTGGTATCTGACGTCAGGTATAAGACCAACTAGCATGTTCCCGGCGAGTCCTGTCCGGTGTACTCATAACCCAATGAGCACCTGTATACATCTTAGGTGAACCAACTGACACCAGTGGCTTGTGAGACCGGCCACCGCCCCTCGTCGGAGTCTCGACTGTATACACTAGTCTACTCTGGAGTATCGATGCCCTGTCTCGAAACTCCCACGACTAGGGACCTTTTAAGGATGTGCTTGTAGACTACCAGCTCTCACGTATATGATCACCCTCATACTGCTTATAGTCAAGCAAGAATCCTAAGGGCTCTATCAACGTGTAATAGCGACCTATCAGGTCACCTAAAGCAGTACACGATGATAAAAATAAACCAGATAGCATACTATCATCTTGAGTAAGACTGTCCTACCGGGATAGGTCCTCTCTCAATCATTGCAATCACATGCCTGTGATCCAATAATTTACTCTGAGGGCGCTATCTCCAACAATTGTGTCCCGTTGTCTGACGTTTGTACGTCAGCGACGAGGGTTGTTTGGTTATTCTTGCATGTGTAGACCACAGGTTTTAACCTATGTGTGATACGTATGCCGTTTTTGTTTTCGTATGCAATTTCGGTTTACGATACTATGTGTGATATGTAGGTACCCTCACGTGGACTTCGGACGATGAAGAAAATGATGCCGACATCGACTTCGGCAAGCAAAGATCAAGGTGAGTAGATATTGTAGGGTTCCTAGGCACACTATAGAGGTCTCACAAGGCATCGAACATGCCAATTTAAAATTTTATGGGTGCCGAGAAACCCTAATACGGATCGTCGGCTAGATTTCTAGGCGAAAAACGATTCAAGTTAACAACTTAACTAAAGTTCGGAAGTTACAACCTTTGTAGATCCGGATATCCACTTCCTTAGCTCCACGTAGTCATCCTCTCGCTGTCCTTTTCGAATCCTAGACTCATTCGTCGGCTTCATCGGGAAAACGAGCGGAATAGGTCGTCGGTTTCGTGCCGAAGATGATCTACGTCGAGGTTGCACAAGTTCAAGCTCCAACTTCACCAAGTTATGAAACTTGTGAAGAAAACACCCAAAACAACTTGGCAAGAGGTAGAGGGTGAAGAAATAGGAGGTGGGTTCACTTTAGAATTGGATTTCTCACTTTGGATCTCAAGTTGCCATTGATGGCATCATAGTTTCTTTCTTGAAGATGAAGAAGAAGAAGTAGATAGAATATGATAAGTCTTATGAAAAAGAATAAATAAAATCAAATACTTATCATGTTCTAACCTAGGTTAAGTGTAGAGAATAAACCATGGTCACTTGGATGGGTTAGGGTTAAGCATGATGACAAGAATGGTTACAAAAGTCAAAGCTTCATGAAGCTTCAACTTAAAACAAAAAAGGCCACCATTCTCATCATAATCCTTTTCAAATAAATAAATAAATAAATAAATGAAAATGCAAAACCCTAATCAACACTTAACCATGGTTTAATTCTTTATACTTAACAACAAGATCAAGTATCATCAAACATGATACAAATATGTGCACAAAAGTATATCACATATACTTCTTACACATCAAGTGAGAAAATCCATACAAAGTGAACCAATACTAGTTAATGCAATGTAGTATATCAAATATATAATTATACATTAAATCATTAAATCAACACTTGATTTAACGATCCGGTCATATCGCATATAACCGACTAGTATCCAATGCATCGGCTTATCGAATCAATGATTCGATAACTAGGTCATATCGAATATAACCAATCGAAACATTTATCGCGAGAATGAAATGCGGTATCACATACACGTATTATTCTCGGTCCCGCACATATCTCATATGCGCTCCTATTTCGTTTCGCTTGAGCCAGGAAACCTCTGTGTAGGACTCTAAAGACTCGTCAATACGCCGGTAGCAGATGATGATCATATCAAGCACCCACAAGCCGCAAGCGGTCTGCTAAACGTAACGGCCACCCGGGTATTGAGCGATCAGAAGATCGACGAGCTAGCCCGCTCACACTCCTGCGAATCCGACCAATAACACTTACCGTACAGTCCGGTCACTTCGTCTGATATGTCGCATATCAAGTCTAGGGGTGGTAAACGTCAGACCCCAATAACCCGATAAGTCGTGCCGATGTGAGGCTCGTAACGGGTCGAGAAACTACTGGTAACACTTACCAGCAAATCTCTGATCAGCCCTGGTCAGGGACTTCCCTGTTACGGCCAATCGAGCACAGCGCAACATCAACCCCCAATACCGGGAGAGACGAAACCCCTCCTATCGCTCATTGCCTCCATGTGACTCGGGACTGTACCCAAAGACCACCGTTTTGCACGCCCTCATGGACGTGGTAAGGTGGAGATCAAAGCACAGTGGGAATCACACAAGACTCTATGATGATCTCGGGTCTACTGACTAACCTGCACAAGTGTCACCTGAGAACTGCCATCTGACGTGAGGTATAATACCATCTGGGAGTTCTCGGCGAGTCCGTCCAGTGTACCCAGTCTCTCCTGAGCACCCGTACACCATCTCTGATGTCAAACACCAATGGATATGGGATCATCCATCGCCCATCTCATGGGTCGAGAAGCGTATATGCTAGTCTACTCTGGTATATCGATGCCCTGTCTCGATACACCCACGACTAGGGACCTTGAAGGATGTACTTATGGACTACCATGTCCCCACTAGTATGATCTGCATCACAGTCAAGGTAGTCAAGTACATATCCTAAGGGCTTTACCAACATGTAACTATATGACAGTATAAAGAGACAAGTATACATGTTAAGATAAAGAGTAACTAGATAGCATACTATCATGTCGAGCAAGAAAGTCATCTCTATATATGTCCAAGCATCCAATATAGTATACATCATCTGTACAATACTGGCCTCTAGGGCATACATACAACTAACAATCTCCCACTTGCACTAGGGCCAGCTGCTGTAGTATCGCATACCGAGCATCCCGAAGAGTCTCTCAAACTGTATCTGGGGAATGGCCTTCGTGAGTGGATCCGCTGTGTTGTTCTTCATGTCAACTCTCCTGACCTCGATCTCCCGGCGATCAACTATCTCCCGGATCAGGTGATACCGCCTTAGAATATGCCTGGACCGCTGATGGGACCTGGGTTCCTTGGCCAAAGCCACCGCTCCATTGTTATCACAATACAAAGGTATTGACGCTCAATGGATGGAACCACTCCAAGTTAAGTAATGAACTTCTTGATCCAGACAGCCTCTTTGGCAGCATCGTTGGCAGCGATGTATTCAGCCTCCATCGTCGAGTCTGCCACGGTTTCCTGCTTGGAACTCTTCCAGCTAACCACCCCTCCGTAAAGGGTAAAGACAAAGCCCGACTGCGACTTAGAGTCGTCCTTATCACTCTGGAAGCTCGAATCGGTAAAGGACTCCACTTGGAGTTCTCCGTTACCATACACCAAGAACATATCTCTAGTCCTTCGTAAGTACTTAAGAATGCTCTTCACAGCTGTCCAGTGATTCTCTCCAGGATCAGCTTGATACCTGCTCACTACACTTAGTGAGTATGCTACATCGGGTCTGGTACATAGCATCGCATACATGATAGAGCCTACTGCCGAAGCATAGGGTATCCCTTGCATGCGAGCTCTCTCCAAATCAGTCTTGGGAGACATCTCTTTGGAAAGAGTGACTCCAGAGATCATGGGTAAATTCCTACGCTTGGACTCTTCCATACTAAACCTCTTTAGTATGGTGTCAATGTACCTGGATTGGGACAATCCCAATATCCTTTTGGATCTATCTCTATAGATCCTGATTCCCAATATGCAGGAGGCATCACCAAGATCTTTCATTGAGAATCTTTGTGATAAGAAGAGCTTGCCCGATTGCAGCATAGGAATATCATTTCCTATCAAGAGAATGTCGTCCACGTACAATACGAGGAATACAACCTTACTCTCTGCCACCTTCTTGTAGATACAAGGTTCATCTGGATTTTTGACGAAATCAAACTCTTTGATAACGACGTCAAAGCAGATGTTCCAACTCCGCGATGCTTGCTTTAATCCATAAATGGATTTAAGCAGCTTGCACACCTTTCCGCTGCTCCCACTGTCTACGAAGCCCTCTGGCTGAGTCATGTACACGCACTCTTCTAAATCACCGTTTAGAAAGGCGGTCTTAATATCCATTTGCCAGATTTCGTAGTCATGATATGCAGCGATGGCAAGCATGATCCGGATGGATTTAAGCATAGCCACTGGAGAAAAGGTCTCGTCATAGTCCACACCTGGTCTTTGATGAAAACCCTTTGCTACAAGTCTAGCTTTGAAAGTCTCCACTTTCCCATCTACACCAAGTTTCTTCTTGAAGATCCACTTGCTCCCGATGGGTTTTACCCCTTCAGGAGCAACGTCCAAAGTCCATACTTTGTTGGTGTACATGGATTCCATCTCGGACTGCATAGCATCCCGCCATTTCACTGAGTCCCCACTCGTGATGGCCTGCTCGAAGCTAGTTGGGTCATCATCCTCCATGATGCAATCCTCGCTCCCTCCATCCATGAGAAAACCGTAGTATCTCTCAGGTTGGCGAGGAACCCTACTAGATCGGCGGAGAGGCTGGGGTTCGTCGGGTACTACTGAATCCTCTGGTTCAACTAAATCTTCAGTTTGAGTTTGTGTAGCCGGAATTTCTTCCAGTTCTACCATATCCCCACTAATTTCTTTTGCAAGAAATTCCTTTTCTAAAAAGGTGGCATGTCGAGAAACAAACACTTTTTGTTCCTCTGTATGGTAGAAAAGATATCCATGTGAATGTTTGGGATATCCCACAAACTTACATAGAACTGACCGTGCCTCGAGTTTGTCCGGATTTTGCCTTTTGACATAGGCCGGGCAACCCCATATCTTAACTCGTTTAAGACGCGGTCTCTTCCCACTCCATATCTCATATGGTGTGGTAGATACAGATTTAGATGGAACTTGATTCAATAGGTATGCTGCTGTCTCCGGCGCATAACCCCAGAAGGAAATAGATAACTCAGCTGTACTCATCATAGAGCGCACCATATCTAATAGGGTGCGATTTCGCTGCTCCGATACACCGTTGTGCTGTGGTGTATAAGGAGGAGTAAGCTGAGAGAGAATCCCATTCTCTTTTAGGAATTCCAGGAATTCATTGCTTAAGTATTCTCCTCCTCGATCAGATCGTAGGATTTTAATACTTTTTCCGGTTTGGTTCTCAACTTCTTGTTTATATTCCCTAAATTTCTCAAAAGCTTCTGATTTGTGTTTCATCAGGAACACATACCCGAACCTAGAGAGATCGTCAGTGAATGTAATGAAGTATGAAGAACCATCCCGGCATTTGTAGACATGGGACCGCATAAATCACTATGTATCAGTCCCAAGAGTTCAGTAACTCTTTCTCCGTGTCCCGTAAACGGAGTTTTGGTCATCTTGCCTTTGAGACATGACTGGCAAGTGTCATAGGATGAAAATTCAAACGGTTTTAAATATCCATCTTTATGCAACTTAGCTAGTCGTGTCGCATTGATGTGACCCAGTCTACAATGCCACAAGAAGGATTCGTTCAGTTCAGAACTCTTCCTCTTGTGTGTGTTTGTTATGTTCAGAACTGTTGATTGATTTAGAACATAAATGCCATTGCACAACGTGCCTGATCCAACCAATTTTGGTTATGGAAAATGTTCATAACATTATCCTGTAATACAAAATTATATCCCTCTTTACTTAATAAAGAAACCGATATAATGTTGCATATCAGGTTCGGCATGTAATAGCATTCGTTCAGAACCAATGTATTACCAGTTGGTAATACAAGGTGATATTCCCCGACAGTCTTAGCTGCAACAATTGCACCATTTCCAACTCTAATGTCTTTATCACCTTCTCCAAGTTCTCTACCTTTTCTAAGCCCATGTAACTGATTACATATATGGGATCCTGACCCGGTATCTAATACCCAGGACGTGGAGCAAATGGAGAAACAGTTCTCTGTAACGAACACACCCGAAGAAAATGCATCAATATGTACTTTCTTCATTCGGGTGGCATGGGAATCCTGGTATTCCCCTATATCCTGTTCAGTCCTATAACTCTTATAGGTAAGAACGGAACCAACGTTCCCCAGCACAGTAAAACATGCGGGTTCGGTTAATACATCCATATTATTATCTTCATTAGGGCATGAAATGGTCGCTACCTGGAGAGAGAGAGAAGAAAACACTTTAGCGTATGCTCGTGCAAGATCAGATTGGTTATTATCTTATCTAATCAGGATGGCTCCCACTGTTTTTATCAAATCTTCCTTCAAACCCTAAAAGGAAAGAATAGCCGGGATTAATTACACACTACAAGTTCGCCAATCTTTCAGCCAGGCCAGTGTCGGTACTTTGAGGGAGGTCCCCCGTGCTTTCGCACGAACCTAATTACTGTAAACCTCGTTTTCCCAGAGGCGTAACCTCGTTAACACCTTTCTAGACACCTACTTGATCGGCTAATTGTAATGTGTAAAACTCTCCCAGGAGTAACTCTTACTCGCAGTGGGTATCGGGATCCAACTATCTCATAGAAGGTATGCAATCTATTTGCAAATTTCAACACTTGAAATTCCCGATAATATTTTGCCCCTAGCGTCCTATGACCTTGACAAAGGCCAACAAATCATAGCATGCTAGTCAAGTTCAACCCGTCATTTCTTGATTGAATCAAACCCACCCGCACGGCCCTTGACAAAGGCCAACAAGGTCGTACGACTACCCTGAAACAATCTGCATCATATGCATAAGCAGATAATCACTATTTAGCTACCGCACACTACGCCTTGACAAAGGCCAACAAACGCAGCATGAATACTAAACAGTTCTTATCTGAAATGACGGAGGGCTACGACAGGTTTTTCTGAAAACCTATTGCGTAATGAACTTGATATCGTTGTAGAATCAAATGAAGTTTTGAAATGGAGTGATTTTGAGGCTTTTCTAGTTTTGCTAAAGGGGTCACTCCCGGTGAAGGGATCGTCGACCCTTTCCTCGTCGAATGAGGTGCGGGATATATCATATATATCACTGTGCAAAGCAGAAACTATAGAAGCAATCAAAAGTCAAACCGAGTGTGTAGCATCTGCCAGTTATTGCTAAAGGAGTCACTCCCGGTGAAGGGATCTCGGTCCTTTCCTCATCGAATAAGGTGCAGGGTATATCATATATACCGCTATGCAAAGCAAGAACTGTAGCTACCTGTTTTGTTTAAAATCTGATTCTACAACATCTTAGGTTTCTTTTCTTTCATTAATCACATTAATGAAGTCCCATCATTTAAATACCTAAACATCACAGATAAATACGACGTACACTTATGCCATCTGAATTCGCCTCGATGTCCCCTCGTGCACCGTTAGGTTAGGTAACTAATGACAGAGCAGGGCAGGGCTAGTGCGGGTGCAAAACACAAGTAACGTCTATATAATATATCATATATACTATATAAAGTATCTATCAAAGAACATCACATGATCGCATCACAGATATCGCAGCAGAAGAAACATATGAAACATTGGATATACTAGGACGTCCGTGTTTTCAATACGAGCCAGTATAAAACACGGATTCCACGGTCGTGATGAATAGCCAATCCCACACCCCTAGACCCCTACGAGAGCGGCAAGCAACCCTGCCAATTCTAGGGTTAGGAGACCCGGACTCGACTCCTCGAGTTGGTCTCCCACTGGACCCCAGAACCCGGTTACTTGTGCTCCCCTCCTTGGGTCTATCCTAATGCGGAAAAGTAAATAATATACAAAAGGTGACAACTTCCGCTACCTGGAAGTGCCCCAAATAAAAGAATATTACATACAAGTTTTTACATGAATGAAAATGAAAAACACTCATCTCACATAAAAACCCCCGGCTATTCAAACACGACAATCCAATATAACATATCCAGCAACACATAACATCACATGTCATCAACGTAAGTAAATATGCGCATCCCAATTGTCGTTGACATATAGCAACGAAACCGGCGATATCACATATTACGCTTACGGTCACAGAAAAGAAAGTGTAAAACTACAACAATTGGAATCCGCAACCTTTTTAGACATCACATGCCTAATCAAATGAAATACTTAGACATCACATGCCTAACAGATATAAATCCCGCATTTTAGTCTCATTATCGAAAACTCTTTTCAATATCATGTGGGACTAAGCTGCTAGATTTATAACATTCATTCAGTTATCACATAACTGTTTGTGAATTCCAATTATTGTATCACATTCCAGATAAACAGAAAATGTTAAACTTTCCGATCGAACAGTCGAATACCCAAGTTTTCCCGATACAACTCAACACATGAAATAAGTCTAACAACATTCAGTTCGTGCCTCAGTACCAACGGTCCAGCCGTAGAAGGGTCAAGCCAACGCCTCACATGTGGCACGCCGTACTGCCCCAAACCCGAAGGTTCAAAAGGCAGTTCAAGACGGTCACATAATCGAGTTAAGGTTTGTTGTCTTCTAGAGGGTCCATCGCGTTACTTGCACTACTTAGAGCGTCGTCAAACTACGGAAAAATCCAACACTTGGAAATTTCCCGACAGGGGAAAAGTTGGGTATTTATATCCGGTCGAACCTTTTTTTAACATATTCTTAAAATATCCGGAAAATCACTTAGACAAGGTTCGATAATCCGATCGAAACATCGTTTCCCAATTTAACCCCAGAACACTCAACTTAAGAGTCAATTTAAAAATTCCCAGAAAACTCAGAATAATTAATCAAGAATTACTGTGCAAACTGTAAGTCGATGTACTACACCCCAGTACTTGTGGGGAGGCGGAATTTTCAAAAACGAACTTGTTTAGTGAACGAACATCGACTAACCGCTTGAATCGAAGCTAAACTATAAATAACCAAACACAAAGTGTTTCTAAACTACTGTGTTTAGGGATTATACCTAATGAACCAACTCCTTCGTCTTTACGATCTCCTTGTCCTCCTCGGCCTTCTCTAGGTAGTAGACGATCCACCCGAGAGCAAAACTCCAAGCTTAACCTCTAAACTTGAGGCAACTAACCATCTTGGATTGCTAATCAAAGAAGATAGAATGAAATAGAGTGATGGTTATGGATTGATTAGTCTTACTAACCCTTGTACTCAACTCATGAGAAGGGAGGATTAGTCTTTGAAGAGGGAGAGCTTGAGGAGAGAGAAGGTGAGAATGAATTATGATGAGAATAGTAAGTTATCATAATAAATATGAAGCATTCTTATTTTTTTTTGAAGAAAAGAATAATACATAATGAATAAGCATGCTTCACAGATATCTAATGGTGATTCATTGTCATGACTCACTAAGCATTTATCATGCATTAATGATATGCATGAATCACCCTCATGACTCACTAAACTCATTTAATGCAAATGACACCTAAACCTCCTTAGTCACCACCTACTAGAAGCTTCTCGAGTAATTACGAGAACGCCCCTCCGATCCGTAAAAATACGGAAAAACTTTAGACTGTATAAATCCAATAACCGGATACCAGAAACTGGCTTAAACCAAAGCCGACTGGTAAAAACTGTCCGAAAGTCGTACGCGCGTAAACGCACGTATGCGTCCGAACCCTTTGTCGCAAAACCATGCGACCTCTATATCGTTTCGCCTGGAGTAGGAAACTCTCTGTGTGGGACTCTAGAGACTCGACTACTACACTGGCAGTGGGTTTAACCACAGACTGCAAGCGGCACTAGCTGTACGTAACGGTCCCCAGGTAGTTGTCGATAAGAAGGCCGATGAGGAAACCCATCCGAACTCCTACTGAGTCTGATGTGACAATCTCCATACAGTCCGGTCCGTTCGTCCAAGACTATCGCATATCGGGCCTAGGGGGCGGCAAGCGTTAGTCCCCTAATAGCGGTATAATTCGTGTCGGAGGGAAGCCCATTACACCCTGAGAAACTACTGGAACCTACCAGCAAATCTCGCTTGCCCTGGCCAGGGACTTTACGTAATGGCTCTCTGACACAGCACGATATCTACTCCCAATACCGGGAGGGACGAATCCTTTCTAACCGCCACTGCCTCCAAGTGCTCGGGACTGCACCCAACTGCTACCTGTTTGCACGACTCCTTTGAGCCGTGGTAGGGTAGCAATCTAAGAACAGTGGGACACACTCGAGGCGAAGTAGCAGTGTCAAGTCTGCGGACTATGCTGTACTCATGTCACCTGGGAACTGCTCACTGACGACTGGTATCAAACCAACCAACAGTTCCCTGTGAGTCCTGTCCGGTGTACCCGTAACTTAACGAGCACCTGCATACTATCTCCAGTACGACGTACTGACGGCTGTGGGACAGACCATCTCCCCAACTGGGATGAGAAGCGTACACACCAGTCTACTCCGGAGTATCGATGCTCTGTCTCGATAATCCAATGACCAGGGACCTGAATAAGGATGTGCTTGTAGACTACCCAGCCCCCACTAGTGTGACTGCCATCACAACGCTGGTAGACAAGCAAGATCCTAAGTACTCCATCAATACGTACACTCACATATTAAGATAGAAAAACCAAGTAGCATACTACCATGTTTAGCAAGACTGTTATATACATGTGAATATCCCAAGCTTCCATTAAGTAATATACAAACTAGTATGATACAGTAATGGCCTTCTAGGGCATAAACACTAACAATCTCCCACTTGCACTAGGGCCATGTACTGGCATATCGTAGACCAATGATCTCGAGTAGCCTCTCGAACTGAATCTGAGGTAGGGCCTTCGTGAATGGATCAGCAATGTTCTCTTCAGAAGCAACTCTCCGAACCTCGATCTCCTGACGATCAATGATCTCCCTGATCAGGTGATACCGCCTTAAGATGTGTCTGGACTTCTGATGGGACCTTGGTTCCTTCGCTAAAGCTATAGCTCCGTTGTTGTCGCAATACAGAGGTATTGGATCAACTATGGTAGGAACCACCTGAAGTTCTGTTAGGAACTTCTTCATCCAGACTGCTTCTTTTGCGGCATCGCAAGCAGCTATATACTCCGCTTCCATCGTCGAGTCAGCAACGGTGTCCTGCTTGGAGCTCTTCCAGCACACCGCCCCTCCATTGAGGGTAAATACATAACCCGACATGGACTTGGAATCGTCCTTATCACTCTGGAAGCCGGAATCAGCAAAGGCCTCCAACCTGAGGTCTTTTCCGCCGTAAACCAAGAACATCTCCTTAGTCCTTCTCAGGTACTTGAGAATGTTCTTTACTGCTATCCAGTGTTTCTCCCCTGGGTCTGACTGATACCGGCTCACCACGCTTAGTGCGTAAGCTACATCTGGTCTGGTGCACAACATCGCATACATTATAGAGCCTACCGCAGAAGCGTAGGGTATAATAGACATGCGTTCCCTTTCCAAATCAGTCTTGGGAGACATCTCTTTGGAGAGGGTGATTCCGTGACAAGCCGGTAGGTTACCGCGCTTAGAATCTTCCATACTGAATCTTTTCAGTACAGTGTCGATATACCTGGACTGCGAAAGTCCCAACATCCTTTTGGATCTATCACGATAGATCCGGATCCCCAGAATGTAAGAGGCATCACCCAGGTCTTTCATGGAGAATCTGTGTGACAAGAATCCTTTGACAGATTGTAGCATAGGAATGTCATTTCCTATCAATAGAATGTCATCCACGTACAAGACGAGGAATACGACATTTCTTGCTATATATGCACGGTTCATCTGGATTTTTGATAAAGTCATATTCTTTGACTGTCTCATCAAAACAGATGTTCCAACTCCGCGATGCCTGCTTTAGTCCATAAATGGACTTAAGCAGCTTGCATACTTTCCCGCTGCTCCCACTCTGATTGAAACCCTCTGGCTGATCCATATAGACGCACTCTTCTAAATTTCCATTCAGAAAAGCCGTCTTTACGTCCATCTGCCAGATTTCATAATAATGGAAGGCAGCAATAGCAAGAAGGACCCGAATGGATTTGAGCATAGCCACTGGAGAAAAGGTTTCGTCATAGTCCAAACCAGGTCTTTGACGAAAACCCTTTGCAACAAGTCTAGCCTTATAGGTTTCCACCTGTCCATCTACACCAATCTTTTTCTTGAAGATCCATTTGCATCCTATGGGTTTTACCCCATCTGGAGCAAAGTCCAAAGTCCATACTTTGTTGGTGTACATGGACTCCATCTCGGTCCGCATTGCATCTAGCCATCGTACCGAGTCGCCGCTCTGGATGGCCTGCCGGAAGTCAGTAGGTTCATCATCATCTATGATGCAATCCTCTCTATCCCCATCTATGAGAAAACCGTAGTATCTCTCAGGCGGATGAGACGGCCTACTACTCCTGCGGAGGGGTGCGGGAATGTCCTGTTCTTCTTGAACTACTGGTTCTACCAAACTTTCAGTAGCAGTTTGTGGTTCTGGAATTTCTTCCAGTTCTACTACGCTCTCACTCTTCTGATTTTCCAAAAATTCAGTTTCTAAGAAGCGGGCATGACGAGAAACAAAAACCTTTTGTTCCTCTGTGTAATAGAAACAATATCCATGAGAGTTCTTTGGATATCCCACAAACTTACACTCTACTGAGCGTGCCTCGAGCTTGTCCGGATGCTTCTTTTTTACAAAAGCTGGACATCCCCATGTCTTCAGGTACTGAAGATAGGGTTTCTTCCCACTCCACATCTGATATGGTGTGGTAGGCACAGTTTTGGTTGGAACTCTGTTCAAAAGATATGTCGCTGATTCTAGCGCATAACCCCAGAAAGATCGCGGTAACTCAGCATTACTCATCATGGATCGTACCATATCCAATAGGGTTCGATTCCGTCTCTCCGATACACCGTTATGCTGTGGAGTGTATGGAGGAGTAAGCTGAGAGAGAATTCCTTTCTCTTTTAGGTAACCAAGGAACTCGGCACTCAAGTATTCACCACCTCGATCAGATCTTAGTGTCTTAATACTTTTGCCGGTTTGGTTTTTTTACTTCATTCTTATACTCTTGGAATTTCTCAAAATCCTCGGATTTATGTTTCATCAGATAAATGAATCCGTATCTTGAGTAATCATCCGTGAAAGTAATGAAATAGGAAAAACCACCTCTCGCATGTGTAGACATTGGACCGCATACATCACTGTGTATGAGTCCTAAGAGCTCGCTCGCTCTTACTCCTTGTCCAGTAAATGGAGTCTTTGTCATCTTTCCTTTGAGACAAGATTGACAAGTGTCATAAGATTGATATTCGAACAAGTCTAAATATCCTTCTCTATGCAACTTAGTCAACCTTCTCTCATTGATGTGACCCAGTCTACAATGCCATAAGAAAGCTTTATTTAAATCTGGAGACTTTCTTTTTAGTGTGTTCTGGACATTGAAAATTTGGAGTTGGTTTAAAACATATATGCTGTTATTTAGAGTACCTGACCCAATCAAACCATGATTAAGGTGGATGTTGACAACATCTCTTACAAATGTGAAATCATAACCTTTATTTGATAACAAGGAAACTGATATGATATTACACGTTAAGCTTGGTACAAAATAACAGTTATGTAAAACCAAAATATGTCCACTCGTCAATCCTAGGTGATAATCCCCGACGGACGCAGCTCCCACGCTAGCTCCGTTAGCAACCCTGAGGATCATATCACCTTCCTTCAGCACTCTACGGTTTCTCAGTGCCTGCAATGAATTGCAAATATGAGATCCTGATCCGGTATCCAATACCCAGGAAGTAGAGTTGATCGACAGACAATTCTCAATTACAAACACACCTGAAGTCGAAGCCACAGCTTGCTTCGGTTCCTGGTTCTTGGCGTTCCACGCCTTGCAATCCTTCTTCCAGTGCCCTTTCCTGTGACAATGGAAGCACTCATCCTGGCTCACTACCGGTACCGCAAACTTTTTCTTTCCCTTCTTTCCCACCTTACTAACACCTCCTCTAGGTTTGGGTGCGGCCTTCTTCTTCCTTCCTTTGGCCCTAGCCTTGGACCCGGAAGAAGATGCACCGCCAACAAACATAGCGGGTGTTTCCCTTGCCTTCTGCAAGGTGCCCTCTGCACTCCTTAACATGTTCAGGAGTTCCGCAAGTTCAACTTCTTTTCCTTGAAGGTTGAAGTTGAGGATAAACTGGGCGTAGGTGGGAGGAAGGGACTGGAGAATAAGGTCTGTATACAGCTCATTATCCAAAGTCGTCCCAAGGTCTGCGAGCTCTTCAATATAGCCGATCATCTGTAGGACATGTTCACCTACCGATGACCCGACAGCCAACCTCGCTCGAAACAAGTTCTTAGAGGTCTCGTATCTTGCTATACGAGATTGCTCTCCATAAAGTTCCTTTGTATGGAGAAATATGCCATCTAGGGACATATCCTCGTGCCTCCTCTGATGTTCATTGTTCATTGAGGCAAGCACGATGCACTTGGCTCTCGCGCAATCTAAATCCCAGGTTTTGC
The DNA here is from genome assembly GCA_030015575.1 of Agapanthus africanus. Classification (NCBI taxonomy): domain Eukaryota; kingdom Viridiplantae; phylum Streptophyta; class Magnoliopsida; order Asparagales; family Amaryllidaceae; genus Agapanthus; species Agapanthus africanus. Next base: position 566,586,178 of record JASDDO010000024.1, read on the forward strand.
GGATTTCCTTATCCGCATTGCTGGATTTGGGACCAGGGACAGCAGGTGCCGTAGCGGTGAGGATGTACCCCAATTTGTCATAGGTCAAGGCCATTTTGACATTCCGCAGCCAATCTTTATAGTTTGGCCCTGTCAGTATATTTTTCTCTAAAAGTAACTTAAGTCCAGTCATTTTCAGGGTCGCTGCAATTAGGAGAGAGAGAAGAAAACTCTTTAGTATGATGCTCTTGCAAGTTTAGAGTGGTTTTTAGTTTATCTAAACTGGATGGCTCCCACTGTTTCTCGAATCCTTCCTCAAACCATAAAAGAAGAATTAGCCAGGACTATTCTCACCGTACAATACTTGCTTAACCGTTCAGCCAGGCCAGTGCCGATACTTCGAGGGAGGTTTTCCAACGCTTTCGCGAAGTTCCTTAATTAAATAACCTCTTTTCTCTGGGGGCGTAACCCCGCTGACACTTTTCTGGACACCTACTTGGTTTATAGCATTGATCGTTAAGTGACGAATATCTTGATAAGTAGCATATACTCACAGTAGGATCGGGATCCAAATATCATCGTATGATAATGTTGAAGGAATCCTACCAACATTCATCAAACTCCAAATGGTATGCATCTCTTTGCAAATTTCAGTTTCTTTAGAAATTCCCGATATAAGTTTTTGCCCCATGCTCTTATGACCTTGACGTATGCCAACAAATCATAAGTCACATGTCAAGTTCTGCCCATCATTATCTTGTTAATTTGAACCCACCCGTATATACCCTTGACGTATGCCAACAAGGTAATGCGACTGTCCCAAACCAACACATCTATCTATGCAACAAATGAATACCCCAGCAGCTACCAAACACTATGCCTTGACGTATGCCAACAAGCATAGCTTGAATACTACTGACTATCCATAAGAAATGACGGAGGGCTACGACTGGTTTTGGCGAAACCGTGAACGTAGTGAACTTGATATAACCGAAGGAACCTGATAGCTTTTAAAAGAAGTGGTTAAAGCTCCGCATTTAAAAATATCTGTTTTTAAAATTAACCGAGTGGTTTCTTTTAAATTGTTCCAACGATTTAAACTTTGGTTTGTTTTTCTTTGCATTATGGATAATGCGTCCCATCATTAACCTATCATTGCAGAAAACAACGAAAATACAACGTCCTCTTATGCCATCCGCATTCGCCACGGGGTCCCGTCATCACCCGTTAGGTTACTTAACTAACGACAGAGCGGGGGCTGGGCTAGCGCGGGTGTAAAACATAAGTGACGTCTAAATAGCTATCATATATATAGATATTTTACATTCGTCTGACGCAATGATATACATTCCAGAACACAGATAAACAATATTGGATTTGCAAGCAATCTGTATTTCTTTTGAGCCTTCAAGAAAAGACAGATTACACAGTTGTGATGAATAGCCGTTACCCCACCCTCGACCCCTACGGGTACGGCAAACTACCCGCCCGGCAGTTTGTGTACCCCACCTTGGGTCAGTCCTAGGAGCAAAAACAGTAAAATGAAATAATACAACGGTGGCTACAACCGCAACCTGGATGTGCCCCGCAAAAATAATATTACAACAAATTACATTTACAACAAATGAATTAAACAATAACCCATTGCTAAACCCCGGCTATACACCACAACAGTCCAATACAGTTCATATGCACAAACAGATAAAACCATTACAGAAATGTGCAACCCCCTGCCAACCGACATACTAGCAGTTAGGGGAGGTTTACGAACACATTTATCAATCACAGATATAATCCAACATGCAAATACTGTACAATTTCGATCGATTAAACATCTTTAATATTGCTCCAAAAACTGCTCTGTAAACTGGAAACCTGAGCAAAATTAAAATATTCCAGAAAACCCCAAATACCAGAGAGGACCCACACATGAAAAATGAGTCCATGACTCGGCAACTCGGCCGCGGAACCGCGGCGGATTGGTGGGATCCGCGGCGCTTTAGCCGATTCATGGGCTCAAATTTCATGGGTGTTCTTCTGGACCCTTTTCAAGCTTTCTGAGCAACCCTGAAAAATTTTTGGACTTCATTTAAATTTCGACAGAAACTTGACATTTTTAGGGTTTTCCGGCTTCGTTTTTCCGTTCGAAATTCGTACAAATTTGTAATAAAGTTATTTATTGTTTAGCGAGGCTCTAATACCACTGTAAGTCGATGTACTACACCCCAGTACTTGTGGGGAGGCGGAATTTTCAAAAACGAACTTGTTTAGTGAACGAACATCGACTAACCGCTTGAATCGAAGCTAAACTATAAATAACCAAACACAAAGTGTTTCTAAACTACTGTGTTTAGGGATTATACCTAATGAACCAACTCCTTCGTCTTTACGATCTCCTTGTCCTCCTCGGCCTTCTCTAGGTAGTAGACGATCCACCCGAGAGCAAAACTCCAAGCTTAACCTCTAAACTTGAGGCAACTAACCTTCTTGGATTGCTAATTAAAGAAGATAGAATGAAATAGAGTGATGGTTATGGATTGATTAGTCTTACTAACCCTTGTACTCAACTCATGAGAAGGGAGGATTAGTCTTTGAAGAGGGAGAGCTTGGGGAGAGAGAAGGTGAGAATGAATTATGATGAGAATAGTAAGTTATCATAATAAATATGAAGCATTCTTATTTTTTTTTGAAGAAAAGAATAATACATAATGAATAAGCATGCTTCACAAATATCTAATGGTGATTCATTGTCATGACCCACTAAGCATTTATCATGCATTAATGATATGCATGAATCACCCTCATGACTCACTAAACTCATTTAATGCAAATGACACCTAAACCTCCTTAGTCACCACCTTCTAGAAGCTTCTCGAGTAATTACGAGAACGCCCCTCCGATCCGTAAAAATACGGAAAAACTTTAGACTGTATAAATCCAATAACCGGATACCAGTAACTGGCTTAAACCAAAGCCGACTGGTAAAAACTGTACGAAAGTCGTACGCGCGTAAACGCACGTATGCGTCCGAACCCTTTGTCGCAAAACCATGCGACCTCTATATCGTTTCGCCTGGAGTAGGAAACTCTCTGTGTGGGACTCTAGAGACTCGACTACTACGCTGGCAGTGGGTTTAACCACAGACCGCAAGCGGCACTAGCTGTACGTAACGGTCCCCAGGTAGTTGTCGATAAGAAGGCCAATGAGGAAACCCATCCGAACTCCTACTGAGTCTGATGTGACAATCTCCATACAGTCCGGTCCGTTCGTCCAAGACTATCGCATATCGGGCCTAGGGGGCGGCAAGCGTCAGTCCCCTAATAGCGGTATAAGTCGTGTCGGAGGGAAGCCCATTACACCCTGAGAAACTACTGGAACCTACCAGCAAATCTCGCTTGCCCTGGCCAGGGACTTTGCGTAATGGCTCTCTGACACAGCACGATATCTACTCCCAATACCGGGAGGGACAAATCCTGTCTAACCGCCACTGCCTCCAAGTGCTCGGGACTGCACCCAACTGCTACCTGTTTGCACGACTCCTTTGAGCCGTGGTAGGGTAGCAATCTAAGAACAGTGGGACACACTCGAGGCGAAGTAGCAGTGTCAAGTCTGCGGACTATGCTGTACTCATGTCACCTGGGAACCGCTCACTGACGACTGGTATCAAACCAACCAACAGTTCCCTGTGAGTCCTGTCCGGTGTACCCGTAACCTAACGAGCACCTGCATACTATCTCCAGTACGACGTACTGACGGCTGTGGGACAGACCATCTCCCCAACTGGGATAAGAAGCGTACACACCAGTCTACTCCGGAGTATCGATGCTCTGTCTCGATAATCCAATGACCAGGGACCTGAATAAGGATGTGCTTGTAGACTACCCAGCCCCCACTAGTGTGACTGCCATCACAACGCTGGTAGACAAGCAAGATCCTAAGAGCTCCATCAATACGTACACTCACATATTAAGATAGAAAAACCAAGTAGCATACTACCATGTTTAGCAAGACTGTTATATACATGTGAATATCCCAAGCTTCCATTAAGTAATATACAAACTATTATGATACAGTAATGGCCTTGTAGGGCATAAACACTAACACAAACTCTTAGGGCTGACGTCACCAAATAGCCGCGGAACCGTCGCAGAAGCTAGGCTTTTGCCGCGGTTCCGCCGCACAAAGTACTGTTCATGGGAAACTTTTTGCACCGTAATTCTTAGATTTCATTGCTGAATTTTTTAAGCATTTTTAATTGACAAAAAACCACAAATTTGGAAAAAGTCCAGAGAGCATTATCGGGTTAGGGTTTCGGGTTCGTTCGGACTTCAAACTCCGTCTAGACTTCGCCTAAGGCTCTAGCTAGGCTCTGATACCACTGTAGGGTTCCTAGGCACACTATAGAGGTCTCACAAGGTATCGAACATGCCAATTTAAAATTTTATGGGTGCCGAGAAACCCTAATACGGATCGTCGGCTAGATTTCTAGGCGAAAAACGATTCAAGTCAACAACTTAACTAAAGTTCGGAAGTTACAACCTTTGTAGATCCGGATATCCACTTCCTTAGCTCCACGTAGTCATCCTCTCGCTGTCCTTTTCAAATCCTAGACTCATTCGTCGGCTTCATCGGGAAAACGAGCGGAATAGGTCGTCGGTTTCGTGCCGAAGATGATCTACATCGAGGTTGCACAAGTTCAAGCTCCAACTTCACCAAGTTGTGAAACTTGTGAAGAAAACACCCAAAACAACTTGGCAAGAGGTAGAGGGTGAAGAAATAGGAGGTGGGTTCACTTTAGAATTGGATTTCTCACTTTGGATCTCAAGTTGCCATTGATGGCATCATAGTTTCTTTCTTGAAGATGAAGAAGAAGAAGTAGATAGAATATGATAAGTCTTATGAAAAAGAATAAATAAAATCAAATAATTATCATGTTCTAACCTAGGTTAAGTGTAGAGAATAAAACATGGTCACTTGGATGGGTTAGGGTTAAGCATGATGACAAGAATGGTTACAAAAGTCAAAGCTTCATGAAGCTTCAACTTAAAACAAAAAAGGCCACCATTCTCATCATAATCCTTTTCAAATAAATAAATAAATGAAAATGCAAAACCCTAATCAACACTTAACCATGGTTTAATTCTTTATACTTAACAACAAGATCAAGTATCATCAAACATGATACAAATATGTGCACAAAAGTATATCACATATACTTCTTACACATCAAGTGAGAAAATCCATATAAAGTCTACCAATACTAGTTAATGCAATGTAGTATATCAAATATATAATTATACATTAAATCATTAAATCAACACTTGATTTAACGTTCCGGTCATATCGCATATAACCGACTAGTATCCAATGCATCGGCTTATCGAATCAATGATTCGATAACTAGGTCATATCGAATATAACCAATCGAAACATTTATCGCGAGAATGAAATGCGGTATCACATACACGCATTATTCTCGGTCCCGCACATATCTCATATGCGCTCCTATTTCGTTTCGCTTGAGCCAGGAAACCTCTGTGTAGGACTCTAAAGACTCGTCAATACGCCGGTAGCAGATGATGATCATATCAAGCACCCACAAGCCGCAAGCGGTCTGCTAAACGTAACGGCCACCCGGGTGTTGAGCGATCAGAAGATCGACGAGCTAGCCCGCTCACACTCCTGCGAATCCGACCAGTAACACTTACCGTACAGTCCGGTCACTTCGTCTGATATGTCGCATATCAAGTCTAGGGGTGGTAAACGTCAGACCCCAATAACCCGATAAGTCGTGCCGATGTGAGGCTCGTAACGGGTCGAGAAACTACTGGTAACACTTACCAGCAAATCTCTGATCATCCCTGGCCAGGGACTTCCCTGTTACGGCCAATCGAGCACAGCGCAACATCAACCCCCAATACCGGGAGAGACGAAACCCCTCCTATTGCTCATTGCCTCCATGTGACTCGGGACTGTACCCAAAGACCACCGTTTTGCACGCCCTCATGGACGTGGTAAGGTGGAGATCAAAGCACAGTGGGAATCACACAAGACTCTATGACGATCTCGGGTCTACTGACTAACCTGCACAAGTGTCACCTGAGAACTGCCATCTGACGTGAGGTATAATACCATCTGGGAGTTCTCGGCGAGTCCGTCCAGTGTACCCAGTCTCTCCTGAGCACCCGTACACCATCTCTGATGTCAAACACCAATGGATATGGTATCATCCATCGCCCATCTCATGGGTCGAGAAGCGTATACGCTAGTCTACTCTGGTATATCGATGCCCTGTCTCGATACACCCACGACTAGGGACCTTGAAGGATGTACTTATGGACTACCATGTCCCCACTAGTATGATCTGCATCACAGTCCAGGTAGTCAAGTACATATCCTAAGGGCTTTACCAACATGTAACTATAAGACAGTATAAAGAGACAAGTATACATGTTAAGATAAAGAGTAACCAGATAGCATACTATCATGTCGAGCAAGAAAGTCATCGCTATATATGTCCAAGCATCCAATATAATATACATCATCTGTACAATACTGGCCTCTAGGGCATACATACAACTAACAGATATATATCTACGAGGGAAGTCGGGTGGATGGCGTATAGCACCCCCGCAGTTTCGTAGTGTAGTATATGAATACGTATACCTATATATAAAAATATGTTTATTGTGAGACTAGATGATTTTCAAGATAAGTTTTAGGTGTTCATGGGTTGGTTTTTGTGTAATTATAAGTAACTTAGTTTAGCTTCTTAGTCGCGAAACCCTAAACTGAAGATTTGCAAACACGCACACACACACGCATACATTTGCTTTACTTGTATGTATATGGGGATATATATATATATACACACACATATGTGTATGTCAGTATGTATATATATATGTAGTTATACATATACATGGATTTGAGGATAGTATATGGTACATGGATGAGTCGATGAGATTGGGCATGATGCCACAAGACCGGTGATGTGATTGTTGGAGATAGTGCCCTCAGAGTAGATTATTGGATCACATGCATGTGATTGCAATGATTTAGGGAGGACCTATCCCGGTAGGACAGTCTTACTCAAGATGATAGTATGCTATCTGGTTTACCTTTATTATCGTGTACTGCTTTAGGTGACCTTACAGGTCACTATAGCACGTTGATAGAGCCCCTAAGATTCTTGCTTGACTACCAGCAGTATGAGGGCGATCATATACGTGGGAGCTGGGGTCTATAAGCACATCCTAAAAAGGTCCCTAGTCGTGGGAGTTTCGAGACAGGAAATCGATACTCCAGAGTAGACTAGTGTATACAGTCGAGACCCCAACGAGGGGCGGTGGCCGGTCTCACAAGCCACTGGTGTCAGTTGGTTCACCTAAGATGTATACAGGTGCTCATTGGGTTATGAGTACACCGGACAGGACTCGCCGGGAACATGCTAGTTGGTCTTATACCTGACGTCAGATAGCAGTTCCCTGGTAACATGTGTACAGGTTAGTTCATCGACCTGAGATCGTCATTTGTCTCGTGTGAGTTCCCACTGTGCTTTGATTACTACCCTACCACGCTCAAAGGAGACGTGCAAACAGGTTTTAGTTGGGTACAGTCCCGAGCCACATGGAGGCAGTGAGCGGATCTGCAAGGGTTCGTCTTTCCCGGTATTGGGGGTGAGGTCGCGCTGTGTCTAGGCGAGCCATTACACGAAGTCCTTGGCCAAGGCAGGAGATTTACTGGTAGGTATTCCAGTAGTATCTCAGGGTGTTCTGGGCTACACTCCGACACGACTTGTACCGCTTTTGGGGGTCTGACTTTTACCAACTCCCTAGGCCTGCCATGCGATGCTCATAGACGAACGGACCGGACTGTACGGATATTGTCGCTGACAGGCTCAGTAGGGTGTCAGGATGAGTTCGCTCATCGACGTCCCTTTTGGTCAATGGCTGGTAGCCCATCACGTATGGCTAATACCTCTGACGAGCTAGTGGTTAAATCCATAGCCATAGTATTGACGAGTCTTTAGAGTCCACCACACACTGTTACTCAATTTTCGGGCGAAACGCTGTAGAGTCCGTATGGAGATATGGCAGGGTTCGATCAGATACGTGCGGTATTGCACGGATCGTGATCGGACGGTTTTTACTAGCGGGCTTTGGTTTAAGCCAGATCCTAGTATTAGACAATGTAGATTTTGTCTCTTTGCATTTATGTTCAGTGGGAATACAAATGCGGGTATGTATATACAGTCACGGGGTTTTTCCCGTAATTTTTTACGGGATCAGTTTTCTGAAGTTGCAAGTTTGCAAATAACTTATTGTGGAGGGGTTATTTGCATTTGTGGCTTCATGATATGACTATCATCATGAGATGCTTTATCCATCTTTTCCTTTGCATTAATTGTGATGGTTTGTGATATGATGAGATTAGAAATTGGTGTGACCATTTTCTACACATATTGATTCCTTTTCTTCTCTTGATAATTTGATTCCTTTTTCCCCCCACCACTTAGTGAGGCCGGCCACTTAGAGAGGAGAGAGAGGGTGAGTTCATTTTTGATGAGGGAAATTTGATCATCTCATTTTGCTTGCTCCAAAATCCTTAACCCCTCTCCAAAGCTCATCTCATTCTCTTCTCCATCAAATGGCAACATAAACCCCAAAAGAGACATAGTATTCTACACTAGCCTACAGTACCCTTGGACGCGTCGGCTTGCCAACTTCGCGCCCGAGTTGCCTCGGTCTAGAGGTGGGAGCCCGTAAATGAATTTGGCTATGTGGTGCCCTTTCCGAAAAGGAGGCGACGACCGGAGATTCCGTGAGGAGATCGGAGTGGAGACGAAGACCGAAGGACACGGATCGCTTGGTATATCTCTCTACCCATCTTTTAGTTTGCTAGTAGTTAGGTTAATGGACCGATCCGGATTGAAAGTGCGCGATGGTGCCGGTTTGCAAGTTTCGCAAAGTTTTTCGTTTCCGCGTTTCCAGCGTCAGATCGACGGCCGGGGCGCCGCCGTGCACTTACAGTGATTTGGTTCGTATTATGAGATACGACATGAGATTATAGCGGGTCTTTAGGTGATGTGTTTTCATACACATGCATATATATGTGTGTGTGTGTGTGTGTGTGTGTGTGTGTGTGTGTGTGTGTGTGTTTATGGTATCAGTATGTACTTGACTTTAGATCAGTACCCCTATTTCAGGATATGATGATAAGGATACCAGATGACTAATGAGATAAATGTTATATTCGACCCGTACCCAGATTTGGGATGTCGTACGATGGACTTACCGTACGTGATATAATTATGATGATAGATCCACACTCTTGACTCGATGATGTCATATTATATATTGTATAGTACGTGATACTATTGAGGCGGGATCACCGACTACTAGATATATCGACTCAGACTTATGTGGTTTTCCTTACACTTTCGATTAGTCTGTTAGTTTAGTCCTGTAGTTTACTTAGTAGATGTTAGACTATGCTCGAGTCATACTTATTTCCAAAACTAACGAATCGTGAGTATTTTAAAGACAGACCCAAGGATACTACGGATATTTCAAAGGACATACCTTTTCTTAAAAACACCGTAGCCCCTATTTTCTAAACACCACGATTCATGCTATTTCAATGCCAAACTGTATGACTCGTGTATATTAATGTAGATTCTTTATTGTTGCGTTTATTATTCATTTTCCGCATATTCTTGCTATTCACATCGCATTGCATGCTTACATGTGTTTTTATTGTTATATTGAACCCATGTTATCAGGACACCAGCACCATTACCGATGATGCGTATGTCTACAAACACTTGCTTGCCGGCTCATACACATCATCATCGGTAATTGCCATGTCACGTACACTTTAGAGAATATTAATTCATTGATATCGCTTGATAGCTCATAGTTCCGATATATCATTACTTTTCTAGATTAGATATTGCATTTATTACTGAGATACTTCATGCATTTATACATTCGTTTGTCATGAAATATTATGCAGCTTTATGCCAGTATTCACTGTCTAGTGACATCATGATTTTGAGATTTCGGATTTCCATGAGATTTATGGATTTGGACAAACCGCAAGGATTTTATAAACTGATTACAATTTCTAAAGATAAAATTGCTGTTTTCTCATGATATGATTTGAGAGGTGTCCACCATGAGTTTTCTCGGCTCTTGAGCGATATCATACACCCGATTCAAGAAGGAGGAGGAGCCGTCTGTGGGTGCATGATGGACCCGGTGCGGTACCCCGGGGCAAGATGGTCGCAGATGATGGTGTTGAGCCTGGCAGGGGAGCACTGCCGACCGATGATTTTATTGTGACGCGCTGGGGCAAGATGGTCATAGATGATGGTGTTGAGCTTGGCAGGGGAGATCTACTGACCGGTTGTTTTACTGTGACGCGCCGGATATTCGGAGGATACCGACGCGGTCTTGATATTTGATGATATGGGCCAGTCCGGATTGCCGGAGCACTAGATATTGAGATTTGATGATACGGGCCAGTCTGGACTGCCGGAGCCTGAGATATTGGAATATATATTTTATGTCGATGCTTGACACTGATTCTCTGATGATTTCATTGTTGATACTTCGATTTTTATACAGATATCTCATTAAATAAAGAAAACAGTTTTCTCATTGATAATGTATTCTGTTTTCATTTTATTGCATTCATACATCATATATATGATATGTTTCTACCTGAGGCACTGACACGAGCACTTGATATTACACTTATGTGTAGATGTACAGGGTTATATTATATTGATGATAGACTATCGTATGACCTAGGATTGAGTCATACATACGATTTCTGCTCGGTGATGTTTTGTACTCACGAGTTGGCAACTCACCCCCGTTGTGCCACAGTTTCTTGCAGGTTTTGCCGTACAGGTTTCCTTGGCGGCTTTGCTGGCACACTGCTTCATTCCGGATGATTGCTTTGGTAGGTGGGTTCACTCGTATCATGACCACCATTGTACCTTTATTATTTCAGTTGTATCTAGTAAACTCCATCAACTAGACTGTATTATTTGATAACCTTAGAAGACCAGTTGTATATTATTTCGACCTTAGAGTCGTGCGTTGTATTATTATGGTTTTCCTTTGGTTTTATTCTGAGTTTTGATCCTGGCCTTCCGGCGTTGTATATTATATTGCTTGCGTGGTTGTGACCGCCAATTGGCGAAGAGCTAGCTCCTGCTTGGGGATGCCTTTATATATATTTCATATGTTGTACCCGTTTGGGGTTAGTATTTATAAAGGAGATTCTGCCGAAATTTTCGGAAAAGACTTGATGTTTTAAAAATGTTACTATGACTTTCTAAGTGTTTTATACGCAAACTTTTAAACAAGTTTTCCTTCACTTTCGTCTTTTAAATGGTGAAGATTTCTGGGATTTTGGCTTACTTGAATTAGATGGGGTCCTATAGACTTCATATGATTCAAGTGCCAGTCACGTGCCATTTTGGGTCGTGACAATCCTAGTATTGTATTGATGGATTGTTTTCGTCTTTTGTATTCGTATTTTTCGGAATACAGATACATGTATGTATATACGGACGAGGGGCATTTTTGTAAATTGGTCAAAGATGCTTCTAGAAGGTGCTATGTCATAATGGTATTTTTCATTTTAGTCTAAATGAAAACACTTTGTGACATGGAGAAAAGGAGGTGTAAATTGCATAATGTTGAGTAAAGCTTTGGATGACACTTGTGGGATTTTTAGCCCATGACTCATCAAGTTGTAACTTGAACTCTAATTCACTTTCTAATATGAACTATTCATATTAGAAAGGGAAGAGTTCAGTTTAGAACTAAAAGAGAGAAATACTTATTCATTATGCATTTTTCTTCACTAGTTTTTTCTTCCATAGCCACCTTCTTCCTCACACCCTAGTGAACTAATGTGTTGAGTGATCTAGGGTAAGAAAAGATATTACAATCTATCCACACATCTCTACATCGTCTACGACATCATGAGTAGCGACATTGATGCTCTAGTTGCTTCAGTTGAGGTAGGAGTTCGATGCACATCTCTTCGGGTGGATCATCTTGGATTTGAGGAGTCCGACGAGGAAGCGGCGATCCGATACGATCCATGGAGTCGACGACAAGATGGAGGATAGCGAGGAATGAAGACCCGAAGGACCGGAATCATGAGGTATAAACTTCTGGACATTTAGTTTACCTCACACTAAGTTTGCTAGTTTGGGTTTAGCACCGATCCTGAAGTCTGAATCCGTGTCGTGATCTCTTGTAAAATCGTTTTTCATATATTCCACCTCCCCGCGAACCCGCGGGGTGCGCGACATGGACTTACAGCTTGCTGCTCTCGTAGGTGTCTAGGGATGTGGGTTTGGCTATTCATCACGACCGTGGAATCCGTGTTTTTTACTGGCTTAATTTAAAACACGGACCTCCTAGTATATCCAATATTTCATATGTTGACTTTTGCTGTAATGTTCTATGATGAGATCATATGACTGCCTGAGGCGAATGCTTTATATTATATATATGATTTATAATAAACGTTGCTGATGTTTTGCATCCGCGCTAGTCTTTCCCCCGCTCTGCCGTTAGTTATCTAAGCTAACGGTGCATGACGGGACCCCATGGCGAATGCGGATGGCATAAGCGTACGTTGTATAAGTATTTTGGTTTCTTTATCTGTGATGCATAGGAAGCATAAATGATGGGACTTCATTAATGAGATTAATGAAAGGAAAGAAACCTAAAGATGTTGTAGAATCAAATTTTCAAAAAGGGTAGCTCTAGTTTTTGCTTTGCATAGTGGTATTCCTTGATGAATATCCACAACTCATTCGATGAGGAAAGAGCTGAGATCCATTCACCGGGAGTGACCTCTTTAGCAAAACTGGCAGATGCTACAACCCACTCGGTTTTGTTTTTGATTGCTTCTCCAGTTCTTGCTTTGCATAGTGGTATTCCTTGATGAATATCCAGCACCTTATTCGATGAGGAAAGAGCCGAGATCCCTTCACCGGGAGTGACCTCTTTAGCAAAACTAGTAAGAGCCTAAAAACACTCATTTTTCAAAATCACTTGATTCTACAATGATATCAAGTTCATTACGCAAAAGGTTTTCTTAAAAACCTGTCGTAGCCCTCCGTCATTTCAGATAAGTACTACTTAGTATTCGTGCTACGTTTGTTGGCCTGCGTCAAGGCGTAGTGTGCGGTAGCTATTTAGTGCTTATCTTCTACATATGATGCGATTGGATTAGGGTAGTCGTGCGACTTTGTTGGCCTGCGTCAAGGGTCGTGCGGGTGGGTTTAATTCAATCACGAAATGTACGGGTTGAACTTGACTAGCGGACTATGGTTTGTTGGCCTACGTCAAGGTCATAGGACGCTAGGGGCAAAATATTATTGGGAATTTCAAGTGTTGAAATTTGCAATAAGATTGCATACCTTCTATGAGTTAGTTGGATCCCGATACCCACTGCGAGTAAGGGTTACACCTGGGAGAGTTTTGCACCTTACAATTAGCCGATCAAGTAGGTGACTAGAAAGGTGTCAATGGGGTTATGCCTCTGGAAAAACGTGGTTTATTTTAATTAGGTCCGTGCGAAAGCACGGGGAACCTCCCTCAATGTACCGACACTGTCCTGACTGAAAGATTGGCGAACTTGTAGGGTGTAATTAATCCCGGCTAGTCTTACCTTTTAGGGTTTGAAGGAAGATTTGATAAAAACAGTCGGAGCCATCCTGATTAGATAAAATAATAACCAATCTAATTTTTCAAGAGCATACGCAGAGTGTTTTCTTCTCTCTCTCTCCAGGTAGCGACCATGACATGCCTTAATCAAGATAACAATATGGATGTATTGACCAAACCAGCTTGTTATACTGAGCTAGGGAACGTTGGTTCCACTCTTCCTTATAATTGTTATAAGTTTGAGAAGGAAATAGGAGAATATCTGAATTCTCACGCAACCCAAACGAAGAATAAGCTTGTTGATGCATCTTCTTTGGGTGGGTTTGTGTTAGTTATATGTATGCCCTAGAGGCCATTACTATACATGAGATTTATATTGTAGTGGATGCTTGCACATATATAGGGAGGACTTTCTTGCTCGACATGATAGTATGCTATCTGGTTACTCTTTACCTTAACGTGTACACTGATTGTCTCTCTGTTACATGTTTGTAAAGCCCTTTGGATGTGTACTTGACTACCTGGACTATGATGAGGATCATACTAGTGGGGACGTGGTAGTCCATAAGTACATCCTTCATGGTCCCTAGTCGTGGGTGTATCGAGACGGGGCATCGATATACCATAGTAGACTAGCGTATACCTTCTCGACCCATGTAGATGGGCGATGGATGATCCCATATCCATTGTTGTTTGACATCAGAGATGATATAAGGGTGCTCAGTGGAGACAGGGTACACTGGACGGACTCGCCGAGAACTCCCAGATGGTATTATACCTTATGGCAGATGGCAGTTCTCTGGTGACACTGGTACAGGTTAGTCTGTAGACCCGAGATCGTCATAGAGTCTTGTGTGATTCCCACCGTGCTTTGATTTCCACCTTACCACGTCCAAGAGGGCATGCAAAACGGTGGTTTTTGGGTACAGTCCCGAGTCACATGGAGGCAATGAGCGATAGGAGGGGTTTCGTCTCCCCCGGTATTGGGGGTTGATGTTGCGCGATGCTCGATTGGCCATAACAGGGAAGTCCCCGGCCAGGGCTGGTTTAGAGATTTACTGGTAAGTGTTACCAGTAGTTTATCGACCCGTTATGAGCCTCGCATCGGCATGACTTATCGGTTATTGGGGTCTGACGTTTACCACCCCTAGACTTGATATGCGATATATCAGACGAGGAGACCAGACTATACGGTAGTGTCACTGTCAGGCTTTTTGCAGGAGTTGGAGCGGGTTTCTTGCTGATCTTCTGATCGCTCAATACCCGGGTAACCGTTACTTCCAGCTAGTACCGTTGACGGCTTACGGGTGCTTGATATGATCATTACCTACTACCGGCGTATTGACGAGTCTTTAGAGTCATACATAGAGGTTTTACTGGCTCAGGAAAAATGAAATAGGAGCGCATATGTGATATGTGTGGGACCGAGAATAATGCGAGTATGTGATACCATATTCTATTCTCGTGATGTTTGTATCGATCGGTTATATGTGATATAACCAGGTTATCGAATCAAGGGTTGATTCGATAAGTCGATACATTGGATGTTAGTCGGTTATATGAGATATAACTGGATTATTAAGTCAAGTGTTGATTTAATAATTTAGTGTATAATTTTATATTAGATATACTAATTTACATTAACTAACATTGGTTCACTTAAGCATTTGTTTTTCTCACTTGTGCATAACTTAATATATATGTGATATATATTTATTTGTGTTCATTTAATATCATGTTTGTTGATACACTCTACATGGGTGTATGAGACATATACCATTATAATTATATTGGTGGGGTTTTAATATACAAAGTAAATACAAAATTAGTGGATAATTGTTCAAGTGCATGAAACTTCATGAAGCTTGTGAGTGCATTGACCAAAGTCCACTAGTTTTGTTTTACTTAGTATATTTATAAACCCAACCACTATAATTAGCCATGGTTATGTCTCTATATGAGTTAGTATATGATACCCACTCACCCATGGTTAGCTCTCTCTCTCTTGATTAGTTTTTCTTTCTCATTTTTTGAGCTCATTTTCTTCCTCCTTCAAATGTTTGCTAGGGTTTGATAAAGAGAGAGAAATATATGGAGAAAAGAAATTCTAAAGTGTACCCATTTCCTATTTCATCATCTTCTACTAGACTAGCACTTTAGTTTAGGGTGTTTGCTTCACTAATTCTCTAGTTAGTGAAGTAGTAGCTTGAGTTGGTATTCCCTCGACGTAGATCATCTTCGGCCTCGAAGACTTCAAGCAAGGACGCTTCTTTCGCCTTGTGAACCCATGCAAGAGCCCGGGAGAACCATGATCGCAGCGAAGGGAGTACGACAAGGAGCTTTAGAAGTGAAGGACCGATCTACAAAGGTTGTATTTCGTATTCACTTAGTTGTAAATGGTATTTACTTGCATGTGAAACCCAAATTATCTAGCAAAGATCTTGTTTAGGGTTGTTCGGCACGGCTAAAATTTTAATTGGGCATGGTTGATACCTTGTAGAACCTTGTTAGAGTTCCTAGTAACCCTATAGTGGTATCAGAGCCTAGCTAGAGCATTAGGCGACGTGTTTACGAAGTTAAAACTCCGATCGAACCCCGATATATCGGACTAGACCCGCTCTCTGGAAATTTTGTAAAAATATGATTTTTTCTGCATTAAAAATTCTCAAAAAAATTAGCAGAGAATTCTAAGGATACTTGTAAAATACGACCCTCTAATTCAATCAAAGCACCGCGGAACCGCGGCAAGACCCCTGCTTCCGCCGCGGTTCCGCGGCCATCTCTGTGAATTGGGATTTTATTTTTCTACAGTTTAATCCGTAGTTGTTTCTGCATATTTCTGGGTACTTTTAATCTGACTCAAGTGTTGAGTGATCTGGGGACTATTTTGATTTCGTTGATTCGATCGGAAAATTTAATTTCGTTCTGTTTTCCGGATAATTTAGAAAGTATTAAAATGTTCGAACGGATATCATTAACTCACTTTTTTCCGACACGAGAAACTTTCAAGTGTTGAATTTTTGTTGAGTTTAAATCTGTCGGAAAAACGTGTATGTAACACGCGATGGACCCTCTAGAAGAACACAAACCTTAACTCGATTATATGACCGTCTGAACCGCCTCTAAACCTTAGGGTTTGGGGCAGTACGGCGTGCCATATGTGAGGCGTTGGCTTGACTCTTCTACGGCTGGACCATTGGTACTGTGACGTATTCTGGAATTTTTGAACTCCACTCAAGTGTTGAGCTATTTAGGAAATCTTGGGTATTTGATTATTCGATTGGAAAGTTTAATACTGTCTATTTATCTGGAATGTGATACAATATGTGGAATTCATATAGTTAGGCATGAAATGCGAAGTATGCGATATTTCGGATTTACGATGTCTAAAAAGATTGTGGATTCCAAATGTTGTAGTTTTACACTTTCTTTTCTGCGACCGTAAGTGTAATATGTGATATCGCCGGTTTCGTTGCTTTATATCAACGACAATTGGGATGCGCATATTTTACTTACATTGATGACATGTGATGTTATGTGTTGCTGGATATGTTATATTGGATCGTCGCGTTTCTGAATAGCCGGGGGTTTTATGTGAGATGAGCGTTTTTATTTTCATTCATGTAAAATTCATTGTATGTAATATTCCTTTATTGGGGCACTTCCAGGATGAGGATGATGTCACCATTGTATATTATTTACTTTTTCGCATTAGGTAGACCCAAGGAGGAGAGCACAAGTAACCGGGTTCTAGAGTCCAATGGGAGACCAACTCGAGAAGTCGAGTCCGGTCTTCTAACTCTAGAATTGGAAGGGTTGCCTGCCGCTCTCGTAGGGGTCTAGGGGTGTGGGTTTGGCTATTTATCGCGACCGTGGAATCTGTGTTTTATAGCGGCTCAAAATAAAACACGGACCTCTTAGTATATCCATTATTTCATATGTTTCTTCTGCTGCAATATCTGTGATGTGATCATTTGATATGTTGTGATAGATACTGTATATAGTATATATGATATATTATATAGACGTTGCTTATGTTTTACACCCGCACTAGCCCTGCCCCGCTCTGCCGTTAGTTACCTAACCTAACGGTGCACGAAGGGACATCGAGGCGAATACGGATGGCATAAGTGTACGTCGTATTTATCTGTGATGTTTAGGTAACTTAAATGATAGGACTTCATTAATATGATTAATGAAAAAAAAGAAACCTAAAAGATGTTGTAGAATAAAATTTTCAAAAAGGGTAGCTACAGTTTTTGCTTTGCATAGCGATATATATGATATATCCTGCCTCTTATTGGATGAGGAAAGAGCCGAGATCCCTTCACCGGGAGTGACCTCTTTAGCAAAACTGGCAGATGCTACAACACTCGGTTTGTTTTTGATTGCTTTTGGAGTTTTTGCTTTTCATAGCGATATATATGATATATCCTGCACCTTATTCCATAAGGAAAGAGCCGAGATCCCTTCATCGAGAGTGGCCTCTTTAGCAAAACTAATGAAACCCTCAAAATCACTCCATTTCAAAATTCACTCGATTCTACAATGATGTCAAGTTCATTACGCAATAGGTTTTCAGAAAAACCTGTCGTAGCCCTCCGTCATTTTAGATAAGTTGTATATAGTATTCGTGCTGCATTTGTTGGCTTTCGTCAAGGTGTAGTGTGCGGTAGCTATATGCTGCTTATCTGCTGCATATGATGCGATTGGATTAGGGTAGTCGTACGGCTTTGTTGGCTTTCGTCAAGGGTCGTGCAGGTGGGTTTAATTCAGTCAAGAAATGTATGGGTTGAACTTGACTAGCGGGCTATGGTTTGTTGGCTTTCGTCAAGGTCATAGCACGTTAGGGGCAAAATATTATCGGGAATTTCAAGTGTTGAAATTTACAATGAGATTGCATACCTTCTATGAGATAGTTGGATCCCGAAACCCACTGCGTGTAATTGTTACTCCTAGGAGAGTTTTACACAGGACAATTAGCTAATCAAGTAGGTGTCTAGAAAAGTGTCAACGGGGTTACGCCTCTGGGAAAACGAGGTTTATTTTAATTATGTCCGTGCGAAAGCACGGGAAAGCTCCCTCAAAGTACAGACACTGGCCTGGCTGAAAGATTGGCGAAATTGTATGGTGTAATTAATCCCGGCTAGTCTTTCCTTTTTGAGTTTGAAGGAAGATTTGATAAAAACAGTGGGAGCCATCCTGATTAGATAAAATAATAACCAATCTAATCTTACAAGAGTATACGCTGAGTGTTTTCTTCTCTCTCTCTCCAGGTAGCGACTATATCACGCCTTAATCAAGATAATAATAAGGATTTTTTGACAGAACCAGCTTGTTATACTGAGCTGGAGAACGTTGGTCCCGCTCCAACTTATAAATGTTATAAGACAGAGCAGGAAATAGGGGATTACCAGAATTCCTGTGCCGCCCAAACGAAGAAAGTGCATGTTGATGCATCATCTTCGGGTGTGTTTATTATGGAGAACTGTTTCTCAGTATCCTTTACGTCCTGGGTAAGAGATACCGGATCAGGATCCCACATATGTAATTTGTTACATGGGCTATAGATAGGTAGAGAACTGAGAACGGGTGATAAGTTTCATGAGATAGAAACGGTGCAAGTGTTTCAGCCAAGTCTGTTGGTAGTTATCACCCTGTATTACCAGAATACATTGATTCTGAACGAATGTCAATAGATACCGAACCTGATATACAACATCATATCAGTATCTTTATTAGTAAGAAGGATATAATTTTGTATTGTTGGATAATGTTTTGATCATTTCCTATATCAAGAGTTGATCGGTTAAGATATGTTATCTAAAAGCATTGACGTTCTAAATCAAACTACAGTTCTTAGTATACAGAACACACACAAGAGGAAGAGTTCAGAAATGAACGAATCCTTCTTGAGGTATTATAGACTAGGTCATATCAATGTGACCCGACTAGCTGAAGTTACATATAGATGCATATTTAAATTAGTTTGAATTTACATCTTGTGAAACTTTCCGGTCATGTCACAGAGATAAAATGACCATAGCTCTGTTTATTGGAAACAGAGAAAGAGTTAGTGAACTCTTGGGATTGATACATGCTGATGTATGAAGGTCCCCTATCTACACATGCCAAGACCGATTCTTTGTACCTCTTTACATTCTCTGATGATCTCTCAAGATTCATACATATGTTCCTGTTGAAACACAAGTCCGAATCTTTTGAGATATTCACAGAATATAAGTTATAGTAGAGAACCAAAACGGGTATAAGTATTATGTCCTTTGATAAGATCAAGGAGGAGAATACTTGAGCACGGAATTCCTGGACTATAGTAAAGGAGAATGAGATTCTATCTCAGCATTACTCCTCCGCTTACACCACAGCACGAAGGTGTATCGGGGTAGAGCAAAAGCACCCTATGAGATATGGTGCGCTCTATGATGAGTACTACTGAGTTGCCTGTTTCCTTTTGGGGGTTATACACTTAAGAAGTGTATACCTATTGAATGGCGTTCCCACCAAGTCAGATGCCTGCCACTCCATATGTGATATGGTAAGGAAAGGGCCCATCTCTTAAGTCAGTTAAGATTTGGGGTGGTCCGGCCTATGTCTAAAAGCAAAATCCGGACAGACTCGAGGCAAGGTCAGTTTCGTGGAAGTTTGTTGGATATCCCTAGCATTCGCAAATGAATATCTTCTACCGTACCGAGGAACAAAGGTGTTTTGTTTCTCGGCATGCCACCTTTTTAGAAAAAGGAATTTATTTTGGAAACAAATTTGTGGTCATGAGGTAGAACTGGAAGGAGTTCCAGCTATACAAACTACAGCTGACGATTTGGTAGAACCGGAGGATTCAATAGCTCCCAACGAATCTCAGCCTCTCCGCCGATCTGGTAGGATTCCTCACGCACCTAAGAGATACTTTGGTTTCTCTATGATAGTGGGAGCGAGCATTGCATCATGAGATGATGACCCAACTAGTTTCGAGCTGGCCATCAGGAGTGGGACTCTGTAAGAATGGCTGGATGCTTAGCAATCTGAGATGGAATCCTTATACACCAACAAAGTATGGACTTTGGTTGCTTTATCTGAAGGGTTAAATCCCCATCAGAAGCCAGTATATCTTGAGAAGATTACTTGGTGTATATGGAAAAGTTGAGACTTTCAAAGCTATGCTTATGTCCATCCAGATCCTACTTGCCACGGCTACATACTATGACTACGATATCTGGCGGTTGGGTGTCATGACTGCTTTTTTAAATGATGATTTGGAAGAGAGCGTCTATAAGTACACAGCTAGAGGGCTTTGTAGACAGTGGGAGCAGCGGAAACGTGTGCAAGATGTTTTATGTTATAAAGCAGGCATCGCGAAGATGGAACATTTGTTTTGATGTGGTAGTCAAAGAGTTTGACTTCATCAAAATGGTAGATGAATCTTGTATATACAAAAAGGTAGTAGGGAGTATGGTGGTGATCCTCGTAGAGTACGTGGATGACATACTCTTGATAGGGAAGGAGTTTCCTATGCTACGCTCGGTCAATCTCCGCTTATCACAAGGATTCTCCATATAGGATCAAAGTGATACCTCCTAAATCCTGAGTTTTGATCTATGAGATAGATGTAATTGAATGTTAGGATTCCCACTAGTTGTAGGGAGATGGTATCAATCGATCCTGGGAAGAATCACTGGAAAGGTTCCATAGTGATAAGGACGACTGAAAGTCTGTCATAAGCATTGTCTTTACCCTCAATGGAGGGACGTTATATTGGAAGAGTTCCAAGCTAGATACCGTGACTTACTAGACGATAAAGGCTAGATACATCGCTACCAAAGATGCTACCAAAGAGGCAGTCTGGGTATATATTAGTTCATGAGATGAACTTCGTTCCTTCCATTGTGTGGCAATGGAGTTGTGGCTTATGCCAAGGAACGCCCGTCCCATCAGTGATCCAGACATATTCTAAGGCAGTATCACCTGATCATGGAGATGGTTGATCTCCAGGGGATCGAGGTTAGGAGAGTAGACTCAGAGGGCAACACAGCGGATCCACTCACAAAGGCCTTTTCCCAGAGAGAGACTATTATGGGATGGTTGAGTATGAGATACTACAACCACTGTTATCAGATAGCCCTAGTGCAAGTGGGAGATTGTTAGTTATATGTATGCCCTAGAGACCATTACTATACATGAGATGTATATTGTAGTGGATGCTTGGACATATATAGGGAGGACTTTCTTGCTCGACATGATAGTATGCTATCTGGTTACTCTTTACCTTAACGTGTACACTGATTGTCTCTCTGTTACATGTTGGTAAAGCACTTAGGATGTGTACTTGACTACCTAGACTATGATGCGGATCATACTAGTGGGGACATGGTAGTCCATAAGTACATCCTTCAAGGTCCCTAATCGTAGGTGTATCGAGACGGGGCATCGATATACCAGAATAGACTAGCGTATACCTTCTCGACCCATGTAGATAGGCGATGGATGATCCCATATCCATTGGTGTTTGACAACATAGATGATATACGGGTGCTCAGTGGAGACTGGGTACACTGGACGGACTCGCCGAGAACTCCCAGATGGTATTATACCTTACGTCAGATGGCAGTTCTCTGGTGACACTGGTACAGGTTAGTCTGTAGACCCGAGATCGTCATAGAGTCTTGTGTGATTCCCACCGTGCTTTGATTTCCACCTTACCATGTCCATTGGGGCGTGCAAAACGGTAGTTTTTGGGTATAGTCCCGAGTCACATGGAGGCAATGAGCGATATGAGGGGTTTCGTCTCACCCGGTATTGGGGGTTGATGTTGCGCGATGCTCGATTGGCCACAACAGGGAAGTCCCTGGCCAGGGCTGGTTTAGAGATTTACTGGTAAGTGTTACCAGTAGTTTCTCGACTCGTTATGAGCCTCGCATCGGCATAACTTATCAGTTATTGGGGTCTGACGTTTACCACCCCTAGACTTGATATGCGACATATCAGACGAGGAGACTGGACTGTACGGTAGTGTCACTGTCAGGCTTTTTGCAGGAGTTGGAGCGGGCTTGCTTGTTGATCTTCTGATCGCTCAATACACGGGTAGCCGTTACATCCAGCTAGTACCGCTGACGGCTTGTGGGTGCTTGATATGATCATCACCTACTGCCGGCATATTGACGAGTCTTTAGAGTCCTACATAGAGGTTTTACTGGCTCAGGCAAAACGAAATAGGAGCGCATATGTGATATGTGCGGGACCGAGAAAAATGCGAGTATGTGATACCGTATTCGATTCTCGCGATGTTTGTATCGATCGGTTATATGTGATATAACCAGGTTATCGAATCAAGGGTTGATTCCATAAGTCGATACATTGGATGTTAGTCGGTTATATGAGATATAACTGGATTATTAAGTTAAGTGTTGATTTAATAATTTAGTGTATAATTGTATATTAGATATACTAATTTACATTAACTAACACTGGTTCACTTAAGCATTTGTTTTTATCACTTGTGCACAACTTAATATATATGTGATATATATTTATTTGTGTTCATTTAGTATCATGGTTGTTGATACACTCTACATGGGTGTATGAGACATATACCATTATAATTATATTGGTGGGGTTTTAATATACAAAGTAAATACAAAATTAGTGGATAATTGTTCAAGTGCATGAAGCTTCATGAAGCTTGTGAGTGCATTGACCAAAGACCACTAGTTTTGTTTTACTTAGGATATTTATAAACCCAACCACTATAATTAGCCATGGTTATGTCTCTACATGAGTTAGTATATGATACCCACTCACCCATGGGTAGCTCTCTCTCTCTTGATTAGTTTTTCATTCTCATTTTTTGAGCTCATCTTCTTCCTCCTTCAAATGCTTGCTAGGGTTTGATAAAGAGAGAGAAATATAGCGAGAAAAGAAATTCTAAACTGTACCCATTTCCTATTTCATCATCCTCTACTAGACTAGCAATTTAATTTAGGGTGTTTGCTTCACTAATTCTCTAGTTTGTGAATTAGTAGCTTGAATTTTTATTCCCTCGACGTAGATCATCTTCCGCCCCGAAGACTTCAAGCAAGGACGCTTCTTTCGTCTCGTGAAGCCATGCAAGAGCCTGGGAGAACCATGATCGTAATGAAGGGACTACGACAAGGAGCTTTAGAAGTGAAGGACCGATCTACAAAGGTTGTATTTCGTATTCACTTAGTCGTAAATGGTATTTACTTGCATGTGAAACCCTAATTATCTAGCAAAGATCTTATTTAGGGTTGTTCGGCACAGCTAAAATTTTAATCGGGCATGGTTGATGCCTTGTAGAACCTTGTTAGAGTGCCTAGTAACCCTACAGTTTGTTACCAAGAACTGTTTCTCAGTACACTCTACGTCTTGGGTATTAGATACTGGATAAGGATCCCACATATGTAATATGTTACATGGGCTAAAGAAAGGTAGGCAACTGAGAAAAGGTGATCATTCTCTAAGAGTAGGGAATGGTGCAAATGTTGCAACCAAAACAGTTGGCGAATATCACCTTGTATTACCAACTGGTAATACATTGATTCCGAACAAATGTTATTGCATACCGAACCTGATATGCAATATTATATCAGTTTCTTTATTAAGTAAAAAAGGATATAATTTTGTACCACAGGATAATGTTATGAACATTTTCCTGAATCAAAATTTGATTGGATCAGGCACGTTATGTAATGGCACACACGTTCTAAATCAAACTACATTTCTTAACGTACAGAACACACACAAGAAGAAAAGTTCAGAAATGAACGAATCCTTCTTTTGGCATTGTAGACTAGGTCATATCAATGCGACACGACTAGTTAAGTTACATAAGGATGGATATTTGAATCTGTTCGAACTTACATCTTATGAAACTTTCCAGTCATGTCTCAAAGGTAAAATGACCAAAACTCTGTTTACTGGATACGGAGAAAGAGATACTGAACTCTTAGGAAAGATACATAGTGATGTATGTGTAAGTCTACGGTAGCGCCCTGGCCGTCCGTCCGAGGCCAAAATGCGGAAACGAAAACTTTTTCTTAACTAGAAACCGGCGCTATCGTATACTTTAAATCCGGATCGAACCATTAACATATAACTAGCAGCTAGATAAAGGGTTGGAAAAGCTATACCGATCGATCCATGTCCTTCGGTCTTTGGCCACCATCCCAAGCTCCTCGTGACATCTCCAAGCTCGATCTCCTCGTCGAAAAGGGCACCACATCATTGAGTCTTTTTACGGGCTACCGCTTCGTCCGAACCAACTCGGGCACGAATTTCGCTAGCCGACGTGTCCAAGGAAATGTAGAGAATGTGTGTGATAACTTTGTCAAAAGCATCTATTGATTCTCATCACATGAGAGTGTATGGATGGAGGTTAGAGATGATGCCATTAATGGAGGTTGTGAGCAAGAGCAAGAAGAAGAAAAAGCCTTTTTCTTTTTGTGTTTCTTATGATAAAAAGAGAGAGTGAGAAGTGTAAAAAATACAAGACCAAACTCCCTCTTGGCTGACCTCTCTCTCTCTTCTCATCATATCAACACCAAATCAATCAAATAATGTGACATTAGCACAAGAAAAGACACCATGAGTCACTAATGAAGTCTATGTCACATTAAATGCAAAAAATGATGAAATAATCTCACAATTTCCTTTTGTAAACATTAATCCAAATATTTACAATAATAAAAATATACGGCAACATCTACAGTAAACTCGTGACGGATCACAAGGATACCCCTCACCTGTATACACACACCTGCATCCGCATTCCGACTGAATGCGAATGCGATGAGACTAAAATAATCGAACAAATCTAATACTAGGATCCGGCTTAAACCAAAGCCCACTAGTATGATCCGTCCGATCATGATCCGTGCACTACTGCACGTATATGATCGAACCCTGCCATATGTCATACGGCCTCTACAACGTTTCGCCCGAAACTTGAGAAACTGTCTGTGGGGGACTCTAAAGACTCGTCAATATTTTGGCTGTGGATTTAACCACTAGTACGTCAGTGGTACTAGCTGTACGTAACGGGCTACTAGGTAATGACCAAAAGGGATGTCGATGAGCGAACTCATCCCGACACCCTACTGAGCCTGTCAGTGACAATATTACTACAGTCCGGTCCATTCGTCTATGAGCATCGTATGGCGGGCCTAGGGGTTGGTAAAAGTCAGACCCCCAAAAGCGTACAAGTCATGTCGGAGTGTAGCCCAGAACACCCTGAGATACTACTGGAATACCTACCAGTAAATCTCCTGCCTTGGCCAAGGACTTCGTGTAATAGCTCTCCTAGACACAACGCGATCTTACCCCCAATACCGGGAGAGACGAAACCCCTGCCGATCCGCTCACTGCCTCCATGTGGCTTGGGACTGTACCCAACTAAAACCTGTTTGCATGACTCCTTTGAGCCGTGGTAGGGTAGTAATCAAAGCACAGTGGGAACTCACACGAGACAAATGAAGATCTCAGGTCGATGAACTAACCTGTACACATGTCACCAGGGAACTGCTATCTGACGTCAGGTACGTTGGATATAGTGCCCTCAAAGTCAATTATTGGATCGCAAGCACGTGATTGCAATGATTGAGGAGGACCTATGCCGGTAGGACAGTCTTACTCGAGATGATAGTATGATATCTGGTTTGCCTTTATCAGTCGTGTACATGGTCAGGTGACTGATTACATATTACACGTTGATAGAGCCCTTAGGATCTTGCCTGACTTCCAACAGTATGATGGCGATCATATACGTGAGAGTTGGGTAGTCTATAAGCACATCCTTAATAGTGGTCCCTAGTCGTGAGAGTACCGAGACAGGGCATCGATACTCCGGAGTAGACAAGTGTATACAGTCGAGACCCCGACGAGGTGCTGTGGCCGGTCTCACAAGCCACTGGTGTTAGTTGGATCGCCTAAGATGTATACAGGTGCTCATTGGGTTATGAGTACACCGGACAGGACTCGCCGGGAACCTGCTAGTTGGTATTATACATATCGTCAGATAGCAGTTCCCTGGTGATATGTGTACAGGTTAGTTCATCGACCTGAGGTCGTCATTTGTCTTGTGTGAGTTCCCACCGTGCTTTGATTTCTACCCTACCACGGCTCAAAGGAGTCGTGCAAACAGGTAGTTTTTGGGTACGGTCTCGAGCCACATGGAGGCACGTGAGCGGATCGGCAGGGGATTCGTCTCTCCCGGTATTGGGGGTGGAGATCGCGCTGTGTCTAGGAAAGCCATTACACCAAGTCCTTGGCCAAGACAGGTAAGAATTACTGGTAGGTACTCCGGTAGTTTCTCAGGGTGTTCAGGGCTTGTCTCCGACACGACTTATACCGCTATTGGGGGTCTGACGTTACCAGCCCCCTGGGCCGGATATGCGATACTCATAGATGAACGGACCGGACTGTTAATACATTGTCACTGTTAGGCTCAGTAGGGTTTCTGGATGAGTTCGCTCATCAGCCTCCCTTGAGGTCAGTGCATGGGCAGCCATTACGCACAGCTAGAGCCGCTGACGGCTTGTGGTTAAACCCACTGCCAGGGTACTGACGAGTCATTAGAGTCCCCCACAGATAGTTTCCCAAGTTCGGGCGAAACGTTGTAGAGGCCGTATGGTTTTATGGCAGGGTTCGGAAAATGCACGTGCGTTTACGCACGTGTCATATTTCGGGCAGGTGGGCTTTGGTTTAAGCCGGATCCGAGTATTATACTGTGTAGATATAATATCTTTGTCTCTGGTGCATTTGTATTCAGTCGTAATACAAATGCGGGTATGTTTATACTGTTACGGGGTTGTCCTGAAATTCGTTTCAGGATCGCTTTTGGAAGTTGCCAGTTTCAAGTTTTCTATCACCCGTATTTTACATTCGGTTAAATACGGATTTATCTTTTCTTCATGAGGGTGAGTCATGATGTGAGTCATGAGTGTGGAAGGTTCTTGATTTGGTGACTAGGTTAATGAATCATTGTTTGCTTTAATGAATGGATGACTAGGTTAGATGAGTCATTCATTGCATTAATGGGTTTTGGTTTTGACTAAGATTTTTCTTCTTGATATTTTAGCTTAAGGTTACCCTCCCCCCTCCTACACTCACCCCCCCCAACCTCTATATTGGCCGGCCCCTTGTGAGAATGAGAGAAGATTTCATTTTTGAAAAAAAGATTATGATAATTTAGTTCATGAAATTTCATATGCTCATTTCTTATTTACCCGATTCCAAAAGGCAACTTCATTAACCGTTCGTCCATGGCTTTGGACGAAGTGAGACAAAGTGTTCTACTCATTCTCTACATCAATCTTGGTCTTCTCTTTTAGCAAACTTGATGACCGAGTTGCCTCGGGTCAGAGGCGGGAGCCCGTTTAAAGATCCGATGACGTGGTGCCACCTGGATGAGCAGAGCGGAGATCGACGAGATCGGATGTCACGTCCAAAAAGTACGGAACATGACCAGCACTTAAACTACGAAACGTCTCGAGGTGTACGTATTCTAAGTAAGCCGAAAACCCAGAAATCCAAACCAAGAAAAGTAGTAGAGTGAAGGAAAACCAACTTAAAACAAGTAGTTTTAAAAGCATAAGCCGAATTATGCGTTTTGTTTAAAAACATCAAGTATTTTCTGAAAATTTCGGCAAAGTCTCCTTTGTAAAAACTGGCCCCCAAACGGGATACACATGAATAGTATACGAAATCAAAAAAAAAGCATCCCTAAGCGGGAGCTAGCACTTCGTCAATCGACGGTCACAACCACACAAGCAAAATAATATACAACGCCAAGGGCGAGGATCAAAACTCAAAAGGAAACTCAAAACAACAAGAAATCCATAGAAATACAACGCGCGACTCTAAGGTCGAAAGAATAACATCACTGGTCTCTATCTCAAAATAAATATATGTTTGGTTGATGGAACTTCTAGATACAACAGAATAATAGTATACAAGGTATAATGATGGGTACGATACAAATAAACCCACCTACTAGCAAATCACCCGGAAATGGAAGTAGTGCCAGCAAAGCCGTAATGAAACTTGTACGGCGAAACCTGCAAGAACTGTGGCACAACGGGGGTGAGTTGCCAACTCGTGAATAGAAAAACATCTACGAATAGAAGCGCATGTATGACGCAATCCTAGGTCATACGATCATAATATATCCCCAAATATATATATATAACATTCAGCCTATAACAATGGCTAGGGTATACCTTAAGCAACGGTAATACCAAGTGCTCGTGTCAGTGCCTCAGGTAGCAATATATCATATGAATGAGGTATGAATGCATGAAAACAGAATACATGTAAATGAAGAAACCGTTTCCATAATTTAGTGAGATTTCCTTTGTATTTTTAAAATGAGATATCATATATGAAATTAGCATCAACTGTGTCTAGCATCGACACAAAACGTAAATCTCAATGTCTCAAAATCTCAGGCTCCGGCTATCTGGACTGGCCTGTATCACCAAATCTCAGTACCTCAATATCTCGAAATCTCAATGTCTCAATATCTAGGGCGCCGTCAGTCCAGACCGGCCCCTACCATCCATCTCAAGACCACGACGGTATCCTCCGGATATCCGACGCGTCGGGTAATATCACCGGTAGGTAGTGCTCCCCTGCCAGGCTCAACGTCAGCAACACGACCTTCTTGCCCCGGGGTACCTTACCGGGTCCACCATGTACCCGAAACGGTTCATCCAACTCATCGAATCGGGTCTCGAAATCCATCAGCAAACTCATGGTGGACGACTCATACATCATGGGAAAGCCGTACTTTTTATTTAAAAAGAGAGAAAGAAGTATATAAATGTTTTTGCGGTTTTCCCCCAAATCCAGAAAATCTCATGGAAACCCGAATCCAAATCATCAATAGTATGTAAAAGCATGAATATAAGCATGAGAATCCATGAATGCGGCATAGCGATGAATAATAGTATGCATGAAGTAGCAAGTAATAACTACAATGTCTAAACTAGCATATAAGGCAAGTATACTAATATCATGTCTAAACTATTAGCTAACAACCTATGTCAAATGAAATAGTATTCTCTAAAGTGTTCGTGACATGGCAATTACCGATGAAGATGTGTGTGAGCCGGCAAGTAAGTGTACGTGGTACATACGCGTCATCGGTAATGGTGCTGGTGTCCTAACAGCATGATATCAACAATAGGATATGAATCAACAATGTAAGTATGCGATGCGGAGCGAGCAACCAAAATGAGCGGGAGCTAAATATTAAACAATGGCGCCATTTGAAATAACACGAATTGTGGGGTTTTGAAAATAAGGGTTACGGTGGTTTTAAGAAAGGATACGTCTTTTGAAATATCCGTAGATCCCTTGACCTGTCTTTTAAAATACCCACGATCCACTAGTTTTGAAATAGGTAGGAGTCTAATCTAATCTAACAACTATACTAAACTATACGGCTGAACTAACAAGCTGAACAACAGGTAAGAAAACCGCCTATCATCTGAGTGGATACATATACATACCTGTATATGTATAGTCGGTGATCCCGCCTCAATAATATCATATCCGATACTATATCTATAATTAGACATCCGAAGTCAAGAGTGCGGATCGATCATCAATATATAGCTCGTACGTAAATCCGTCGTACGGCATCCCAAATCTAGGTACGGGTCAATATCACATTCATCATACTATTCATCCGGTATCCTCTTTATCAAATATCATGATCGGGGTACTGATCTACGTCTAGTACAATACTGATACCGCCTAAGTATGCATGCACTTGTGTGAAACACTACGTCGATGGCCCTCTACAACGTCATGTCGTAACTCAAATACGAACCCTGCCATATCACCGATCTCACGACCTCAAATCAAATCTCATCGACTCATCTTAAATCCCAAGTACTATCCTCATCATCCATGCATGTGTATATGAATGTACATATGCATAGTCCCATACCCACGCATATATACATATATACACATCCCAATCTGCGCACAAGAAAGTAATGTATGCAAGTCTGTGTGTGCGTATGTGGGTATAACAACTACTCTAGGGTTTCCCAACTAACCCAAAGCTAATCCATGAACACATAATCATATTTATCATCAATAACTCAAACAATATATAAACAATATATATATGTGTGTATACGTATTCGTATACATCACCACGAACTGCGGGGGTGCTATACTCCATCCACATGACTTCTCCCCGTAGATATAAATCTACTCACCTGGTTCTCGCTCGCCGGTGCCGACGTCGCCACGCGCTTGCTTATCGTCTTGAAGTCCACATGGGGGTACCTACATATCACAACGTATCGTATCGCATAAAAACCAAATCCGAAATCGAAACGGTATACGAAAACCAATTCGGCACGCGTATCACGCAGAGGTCAAAACCTATCGTCTACGCATGCAAGAATAGCTAAAGCAACCCTCGATGTCGATGTGCAAATGTCAAACCATCGAGAAAAACCCAAACACACCCATTTACACATTCACAACACTAATTATAATATGAATTAGGTTGCAATTCACAAAAACCTCAAACTCACTTTAATAGCTATTTTTCCAAAAATCTAGCAAGCAAAATTAACCGTTTTAGTACAAAACTCGATGTATAAACGAATCTAGCGGCCACAATATCCACTAAATATCATAAAAAAGTCATATAAACCATTTCTATAATTTATTCTCATCAATTTGCATAAATTCCAAAATCCTAGTTTGCAAAAATATCAATTTTTAACACCTTTTAAAGAAAAATTCACAATTCAACAATTAAGCTTGGTTAAACTACTCATAATAATTTTAATCATGTCATAACCAAAGATATTAAACCACTCATAATAATGTTAATGATGTCATAAAAAAAACATAATTACATTTTAATCTCAATTATATATGAATTTCACTAAAACCTAGTTTGCAATTTCTTAAAATTACAACAATTTAAATTTAACCCTTTGCAACTAGCAACTAAATTAGTTTTAGCATAATATTAATATGTCAATTACATCACAGAAACATAATCTCACAACACAAAATACCAATTTGAATTCAAACCCCTCTCTTGAATTTTAAATCATGCACATAGAACTAATTAAAAATCTAATTAAACATTTAATTAAGCTAACCTAAAGCAATTAACAACAATTTAACAAAAAGGTTAGAATTATACCTCATGATCAAGAGATCAAATATGAAAATCAAAGACTCTAAAATGCCAACTTGTTCCCTAGATCCATGCAAGTTGGGCTAATGATAAATGGGTAGGGATTAGATTTGGATTTTAGCTTGATTTTGTGGATTTTTGAAGCATTTTGGATGATTTTTTTTTTATGGAAACAAAGAGAGGAGAAGAGGGGAAAGGGGCTGCTGTTGGGGTGCAGGTTCGGCCAGAAATGGGGAGGGAATGGGTGAGGGAGGAGAGAGAGTGAGGTAGAGAAAGTAACATCTAGTCAAAGTCCACTCTTTTTCTATCATTTTCTATTCTTTTCTTTTCTTTTCTTTGCTTTTCTTGGTGATTGGAGAGAGAGAGAGAGAGGGAGGGCTGTCATGGTGGGGCTGGCCACATGGGGAGAGGGAGAGAGGGTGAGGCGTGGGTGTGTGGGTTAGGAAAAAAGATAAATGTATTACCCCAATTTCCGTTAACACTTTTTTTCGATATTTTCTAAACCGTTTTGACAAACCATTTCATTTCAGAAACCACATGATAAAATTTTATTTAATGTGTTATGATGCACAAATTTTTTTCAACTAATTCCAATTTGTAATTTTTCCTAATTAAATGTATTAGTGACGGCTTAAAATAATATTAAAATAATTAATTTCGGAAAAATTTTCAGAAAATTTGAAATTTCACCAGTGGCTCAATAAACACCAAATACTAGCAATTACATAGCTAGAATATGTATATTTAATTTTATAATAAAGATATTTGTATTTTGACTTTTTACCGAAAACCCTCTTATTTTACCGATTTTCCGAAATTTCACCGAAACGATTTTCAAAACGTTACAATCTTCCCCCTTAAAGTAATTCGGTCCCCGAATTTAAATTAAAACTCCCTCCAAATACTAAAACATTTGAGCAAAACCATCAAGTCGTCGGGGCTCCGAGGTCATAATTACATAAAACAAATCATAGCGCAGCGCATGCGCATGAAAAATGAGCATGTAACTCAAAATCAAAACTCCATCCAGCATCCCACAATCATCGGAGTCATGGTGAAGACACAATGTCTAAATCCAAAATGAAAATCAATATGATATACCTCATTAAAACATCTGGAAGCAATGCATGCCAAATCTTCTTCAAATCACTGTGCGATGCTCGCAGCACTGCACAGTGGCGGACGTCTATTGTAAGAAAATAACTACATATCTATATATATCCTTTGTTTAATATGTACGTTCCGCCGTTTTGGAAATAATTTAGAAGGGTCTCCTTGTCTTAAACATTTCGTGTCATATCAGACACGTAGGTAAATACTGAGACTACAGCTCGCCTTTTGAAAATCCCTTCAATAACTATCAATGAATGCAAAATATATTCAGGTACTGTCCTCTGACAAGTCCTGCTCAGTGCGAAAACACATAGCAAATATCATAAAAACGTACTGCTCTATAAGAAATCAATCCCAAAATACTCATATGAATACTACGTGCGTCTGGTGCGCACGGAAATCAAAATCCATATATGTGCCATACATGCGCACAGAAACAACATCTAAGTGCATCGGGTGTGCACGAAACATCTGTCATGGGCAACGTGGGTGCCTGACAGTAAAATCAGGTGCATCTGACATGCACGAAGAATCTCGATTTAGTGCATCTGGTGTGTATCGAAATCGCTTTTCAAAACATGCGCTCAACATGCACGAAAATCAAAACCAGGTGCATTCATTATGCACGAAATCATGAAATCCAATATCAAGCGCCGAACATGCACAAAATCCAATCAGGTGCACAAGGTGCACAAAACAAATATCGAACATCACAATCGAAATCGAAGTCCAGTTCATCTAAATGCACAACATACATAACACTGCACTGCAAGCATAAATGAACTATACCGAGTGCAAAAACCAAATCGTGTGCGTACGTACGCACAAAATCAACTCAACTGTATGAAATCCATATAATCACAAACATGAGAAACTAAGGCACGAAAACTATCTCAAGTGCAACAACTGTGCAAAAATCGTGAATACTCAGTAGGTGCAACCATGGCGTATGAAAACGATATCATGAAATTCAACCATCAAAACTGAATCATACGAATAGATCGCTTAAAATACCAAAATCAAGTATCGCGGAATAGTCCCGCTCAAGCACATCCTCCAAGAATCTCTGGCCAATAGTCGTGGTCACTCATAGCATGTCTCATCGACGAACCTGAATTCCGGCCTGCTGGTGTGCGTAACATGACCACTCCTGGGTCCAAGTCTTCTCGTAAATCATTCCAGAAAGGTCCTGTCGAAATCCCTCCTAAATCTCGTCTCTGTCGAACTGTCCGGAAGTCATCATCCCTTACTAGATCTGTTCTCGTTCCGGAACGGCTGCATACTCATCGCGACTCCTTCTGGAAGGTATATCCAAGTACAACTCGGCATGCGTATCGCATCTCTGATGTCGGCGGAGTGAAACGTCGTCTCATCAAGATCTCGTACGAACCTCTTACTCCACTTTTCCCTAATGTCGATTGCTTCGGACTCGTCTCGTTGTGGCTGCATGGACTGAGCTCCAACGGCTATCATCGTATCTGGAGTCTCCCATGAAATGCATCTCACCACCTAGCATCCGAATGAAGTCGAACCATCCGATCGATTCGTCAAAACCTCATAATCCCCTAAGAGCTCAACATCTTGGTATAGTTTAATAGTATCGAGTACGTACCACAGCATCGATGCTCCAGCCGTAGAAGGGCAAACCCAAGCCTTACTAATGGCGCCGCGGAACTGCCGCAAACACTAAGGTTCAAAGGCTTTCACACGGTCATTAAGTCGAGTTAGGGTTTCATTCTTCTAGAGGGTCCATAGAATTGCCTGCATGCCTTTCCGAATACTTTAATCTTTGAATAATAGGTTTCTGACATTCGATCGTCTCTGTCGACTCCCAACGTCTCCGCGTGAAGTCGTCTCTAGCTGGAATCAATCTATCTGATGACCTCTCATCGGGTAGGAGAACGAACCACATGTCCTAGTCATTCATCCTCGGGTGACTAGCGACCTTCTATCATCTCTTAGTACAACCTGTACTGCAATAGCTCCAACATCTGGGGCGATATCTCGTCATTCGCAGCAATGACTGGCTCACTCGTCTGCACACTGAACAGTGTCTCAATCATCAGGAGTAAGCAATACCTCAACGGTCATCAAAATCTGGCTGGCCTCTGTCAGTGGCTCAATCTTCTGGTACTGATCGGCACGTCCGAGTAACCTCATACAGCAATCCACCCAACACTCGTGGCGCGAAAACACAATGAAAAGACACATCTCTGCAATCTTGTGTCGCCGGAATCATGCCCTAGTCAGTCCTCGTTCTTGACGAGCTCATACTGACTGCAACTCTAGCCGTAGCTCTCCCTGCCCGTAATCGTGGCAGAAAAACCATAACTGGTACCGATGAGGCTAGATCAGGAATGAATATAATACTGAACAAAGAAATGTACATCCTAAGGCTTCTTAAGTGGAATAGCGTATCGAAAGTATGCCGCGGAACATACCCACGGTACGTCACTCTACTTTAGTCACATATTCCATCAACCAAGGGTCATCCTACGCTCCGAAGGTAAAACCTAATGCTCTGATACCAATTTTGTCACGTCCAAAAAGTACGGAACATGACCGGCACTTAAACTACGAAACGTCTCGAGGTGTACGTATTCTAAGTAAGCCGAAAACCCAGAAATCCAAACCAAGAAAAGTAGTAGAGTGAAGGAAAACCAACTTAAAACAAGTAGTTTTAAAAGCATAAGCCGAATAATGTGTTTTGTTTATAAACATCAAGTATTTTCAAAAAATTTCGGCAGAGTCTTCTTTGTAAAAACTGGCCCCCAAACGCGATACACATGAATAGTATACGAAATCAAAAAAAAGGCATCCCCAAGCGGGAGCTAGCACTTCGTCAATCGACGGTCACAACCACACAAACAAAATAATATACAACGCCAAGGGCGAGGATCAAAACTCAAAAGGAAACTCAAAACAACAAGAAATCCATAGAAATACAACGCGCGACTCTAAAGTCGAAAGAATAACATCACTGGTCTCTATCTCAAAATAAATACATGTTTGGTTGATGGAACTTCTAGATACAACAGAATAATAGTATACAAGGTATATTGATGGGTACGATACAAATAAACCCACCTACTAGCAAATCACCCGGAAATGGAAGTAGTGCCAGCAAAGCCGTAATGAAACCTGTACGGCGAAACCTGCAAGAACTGTGGCACAACGGGGGTAAATTGCCAACTCGTGAATAGAAAAACATCTACGAATAGAAGCGCATGTATGATGCAATCCTAGGTCATACGATCATAATATATCCTCAAATATATATATAACATGCAGCCTATAACAATGGCTAGGGTATACCTCAAGCAACGGTAATACCAAGTGCTCGTGTCAGTGCCTCAGGTAGCAATATATCATATGAATGAGGTATGAATGCATGAAAACAGAATACATGTAAATGAAGAAACTGTTTCCATAATTTAGTGAGATTTCCTTTGTATTTTTAAAATGAGGTATCATAAATGAAATCAGCATCAACCGTGTCTAGCATCGACACAAAACGTAAATCTCAATGTCTCAAAATCTCAGGCTCCGGCTATCCGGACTGGCCTGTATCATCAAATCTCAGTACCTCAATATCCCGAAATCTCAATGTCTCAATATCTAGGGCGCCGTCAGTCCAGACCGGCCCCTACCATCCATCTCAAGACCACGACGGTATCCTCCGGATATCTGACGCGTCGGGTAATATCACCGGTAGGTAGTGCTCCCCTGCCAGGCTCAACGTCAGCAATAGACCTTCTTGCCCCGGGGTACCTTACCGGGTCCACCATGTACCCGAAACGGTTCATCCAACTCCTCGAATCGGGTCTCGAAATCCATCAGCAAACTTATGGTGGACGACTCATACATCATGGGAAAACCGCACTTTTTTTTTAAAAAGAGAGAAAGAAGTTTATAAATGTTTTTGCGGTTTTCCCCTAAATCCAGGAAATCTTATGGAAACCCGAATCCAAATCGTCAATAGTATGTAAAACCATGAATATAAGCATGAGAATCCATGAATGCGGCATAGCGATGAATAATAGTATGCATGAAGTATCAAGTAATAACTACAATGTCTAAACTAGCATATAAGGCAAGTATACTAATATCATGTCTAAACTATTAGCTAACAACCTATGTCAAATGAAATAGTATTCTCTAAAGTGTTCGTGACATGGCAATTACCGATGAAGATGTGTGTGAGCCGGCAAGTAAGTATACGTGGTACATACGTGTCATCGGTAATGGTGCTGGTGTCCTAACAGCATGATATCAACAATAGGATATGAATCAACAATGTAAGTATGCGATGTGGAGCGAGCAACCAAAATGAGCGGGAGCTAAATATTAAACAATGATGCCATTTGAAATAACATGAATCGTGGGGTTTTGAAAATAAGGGCTACGGTGGTTTTAAGAAAGGATACGTCTTTTGAAATATCCGTAGATCCCTTGACTTGTCTTTTAAAATACCCACAATCCACTAGTTTTGAAATAGATAGGAGTCTAATCTAATCTAACAACTATACTAAACTATACGGCTGAACTAACAAGCTGAACTACAGGTAAGAAAACCGCCTATCATCTGAGTCGATACATATACATACCTGTATACGTATAGTCGGTGATCCCGCCTCAATAATATCATATCCGATACCATATCTATAATCAGACATCCGAAGTCAAGAGTGCGGATCAATCATCAATATATAGCTCGTACGTAAATCCGTCGTACGGCATCCCAAATCTGGGTACGGGTCAATATCACATTCATCATACTATTCATCCGGTATCCTCTTTATCAAATATCATGATCGGGGTACTGATCTACGTCTAGTACAATACTGATACCGCCTATGTATGCACGCACTTGTGTGAAACACTACGTTGATGACCCGCTACAACATCATGTCGTAACTCAAATACGAACCCTGCCATATCACCGATCTCACGGCCTCAAATCAAATCTCATCGACTCATCTTGAATCCCAAGTACTATCCTCATCATCCATGCATGTGTATATGAATGTACATATGCATAGTCCCATACCCACGCATATATACATATATACACATCCCAATCTGCGCACAAGAAAGTAATGTATGCAAGTCTGTGTGTGCGTATGAGGGTATAACAACTACTCTAGGGTTTCGCAACTAACCCAAAGCTAATCCATGAACACATAATCATATTTATCATCAATAACTCAAACAATATATAAACAATATATATATATGTGTGTATACGTATTTGTATACATCACCACGAACTGCGGGGGTGCTATACGCCATCCACCCGACTTCTCCCCGTAGATATAAATCTACTCACCTGGTCCTCGCTTGCCGGTGCCGACGTCGCCACGCGCTTGCTTATGTCTCGAAGTCCAGATAGGGGTACCTATATATCACAACGTATCGTATCGCATAAAAACCAAATCCGAAATCGAAACGGTATACGAAAACCAATTCGGCACGCGTATCACGCAGAGGTCAAAACCTATCGTCTACGCATGCAAGAATAGCTAAAGCAACCCTCGATATCGATGTACAAACGTCAAACCATCGAGAAAAACCTAAACACACCCATTTACACATTCACAATACTAATTATAATATGAATTAGGTTGCAATTCACAAAAACCTCAAACTCACTTTAAAAGCTATTTTTCTGAAAATCTAGCAAGCAAAATTAACCGTTTTAGTACAAAACATGATGTATAAACGAATCTAATGGCCACAATATCCACTAAATATCATAACAAAGTCATATAAACCATTCCTATAATTTATTCTCATCAATTTGCATAAATTACAAAATCCTAGTTTGCAAAAATATCAATTTTTAACACCTTTTAAAACAAAATTCACAATTCAACAATTAAGCTTGGTTTTGCAAAACCTAAGATATTAAACCACTCTTAATAATGTTAATGATGTCATAAAAAACATAATTACATTTTAATCTCAATTATATATGAATTTCACTAAAACCTAGTTTGCAATTTCTTAAAATTACAACAATTTAAATTTAACCCTTTGCAAATAGCAACTAAATTAGTTTTAGCATAACATTAATATGTCAATTACATCACAAAAACATAATCTCACAACACAAAATACCAATTTGAATTCAAACCCCTCTTTTGAATTTTAAATCATGCACATAGAACTAATTAAAAACCTAATTAAACATTTAATTAAGCTAACCTAAAGCAATTAACAAAAATTTAACAAAAAGGTTAGAATTATACCTCATGATCAAGAGATCAAATATAAAAATCAAAGACTCTAAAATGCCAACTTGTTCCCGAGATCCATGCAAGTTGGGCTAATGATAAATGGGTAGGGATTAGATTTGGATTTTAGCTTGATTTTTGTGGATTTTTTACGCATTTTGGATGATTTTTTTTTGATGGAAACAAAGAGAAGGGAAGAGGCGAAAGGGGATGCTGTTGGGGTGTAGGTTCGGCCAGAAATGGGGAGGTAATGGTTGAGGGAGGAGAGAGTGTGAGGTGGAGAAAGTAACATCTAGTCAAAGTCCACTCTTTTTCTATCATTTTCTATTCTTTTCTTTTCTTTTCTTTGCTTTTCTTGGTGATTGGAGAGAGAGAGAGGGGGAGGGCTGTCATGGTGGGCTGGCCACATGGGGAGAGGGAGAGAGGGTGAGGTGTGGGTGTGTGGGTTAGGAAAAAAGATAAATGTATTACCCCAATTCCCGTTAACACTAAATTCACCAAAAAAAAGGCTTTTTTCTTCGATATTTTCTAAACCGTTTTGGCAAACCATTTCATTTCAGAAACCACATGAT
The DNA here is from genome assembly GCA_030015575.1 of Agapanthus africanus. Taxonomy (NCBI): domain Eukaryota; kingdom Viridiplantae; phylum Streptophyta; class Magnoliopsida; order Asparagales; family Amaryllidaceae; genus Agapanthus; species Agapanthus africanus. The sequence continues at coordinate 566,625,989 of JASDDO010000024.1, forward strand.
AAAATTTTATTTAATGTGTTATGATGCACAAAATTTGTTTCAACTAATTCCAATTTTTAATTTTTCCTAACTAAATGTGTTAGTGACGGCATAAAATAATATTAAAATTATTAATTTCGGAAAATTTTTCAGAAAATTTGAAATTTCACCAGTGGCTCAATAAACACCAAATACTGGCAATTACATAGCTAGAATATGTATATTTAATTTTATAATAAAGATATTTGTATTTTGACTTTTTACCGAAAATCCCCTTATTTTACCGATTTTCCGAAATTTCACCGAAACGATTTTCAAAACGTTACATCGGAGCAGCCGCAACGGAGCGTGGGATGATGGTTAAAGAACGAAAGACTCGGATCGTTAAGTATAACCTTTCAACCCTCTTCGTAGTTTGTTAGTTTAGCGTTAATGGCAGATCCGGGTTATAGTATGCGATAGCGCCAGTTATAAAAGTTTTTGTTCCGCAATTGGCGTAAGTTTGACGGCCGGGATGCTACCGTGGACTTACAAGGTATAATACCAGCTAGCATGTTCCCGGCAAGTCCTGTCCGGTGTACTCATAACCCAATGAGCACCTGTATACATTTTAGGTGAACCAACTGATACCGAAGGCTTGTGAGACCGGCCACCGCCCCTCGTCGGGGTCTCGACTGTATACACTAGTCTATTAATAGAGTATCGATACGCAGCCTCGAAACTCCCACGACTAGGGACCACTTTAAGGATATGCTTATAGACCCCAGCTCCCACGTATATGATCGCCATCATACTGCTGGCAGTCAAGCAAGAATCCTAAGAGCTCTATCAACATGTAATAGCAACCTGTAAGGTCACCTAAAACAGTACACGATGATAAAGATAAATCAGATAGCATACTATCATCTTGAGTAAGACTGTCCTACCGGTATAGGTCCTCCCTCAATCATTGCAATCACGTGTCTGTGATCCAATAATTGACTCTTAGGGTACAATAACCAACAATCTCCCATTTGCTCTCAAGGATAATTATTGCGATGTCGCATACTCACAGCCCGTGTGTTACCGAACTCCCAACTCCTCTACTAATCAGTCTCACAAAGCCCGTTTGCGAAACTATTGCGTTCGAGCAATAGCCTCAGTGAGTGGATCCGCCCTGGTGTTTCTTTCTATGTCTCTCTTTATCTCAAGTTCACGGAGAAAGCCATCTCTCGAATTGAACAATACCTGTCTTAGAATATGTCTGGATATCTGATGGGACCTAGTTTATAAATGAACTCCAAATCCAAACTTCATAGACTGTATCGTCAACTGAACTTAATTAGTATCCCGCGTCATGCCTCCCTCAGTGTCCGCTTGGATCACCTATCCAAAACACTGCCCCTCGTCGGAGGGAAAACTACAACTCTGACAGTCACTCTGTCATTCAGGTCACCTTGGAAGCCTGGAATGATAACTGTCTCCTAAAAGAGGCGGTTGTTATCATATCCCTAGAACATCCACTATGTTCTAAAACTGCTTCCAAACGTTTCTCCAGGATAGGATTAATATCAACTTATTGCAGCTCGTGCTAAAACAACATCTGGTGTGGTACTTGACATCTCATGATCAACTCAATTGCCGACGCAAGTGATTTGCCAATCATGCACATTCCTCTCCCTTTTAGTCTGTAAGACACCTTTAGAGAGGGTGACTCCATCACCTGCAGGTACACTACCGTGCCAGGAGTCGTCCATTCTAAAACACCTTTAGAACACTGTCTAAGTACCCAGATTGGGACACTACCCATGTTAGTGTATATGCCCTAGAGGCCATTACTGTATCATACTAGCTTGTATATTACTTGATGGAAGCTTGGGATATTCACAGTTGTATAGACAATCTTGCTCAAAATGGTAGTATGCTACTTGGTTTGTCTCTACTTCAATATGTGCTTGTGTTTCTTTTAACATATCGCTTATATATACATATTAGTAGAGCCCTTAGGATTTTGCTTGATTACCAGCGTTGTGATGGCGCTCACACTCGTGGGGGCTGGGTAATCCATAAGCACATCCTTATACATGCCCACTACTACAAATAAGGGTTGCCCCTACGGATTTATCGGTAGGGGCAACCCACTGCCCCTACGGATATATACGTAGGGGCGAAAAAAGACCCCGTAGGTGCAAAGGCCGCAGGTGCAAGTTGAGGCCCTGAACGTGCCCCTACGGACAAATTTAAGCCCCTAAGGATATATCAGTAGGTGTTATAGCCCCTACGGAGTACCCCGTAGGGGTAATAAAATCATATATGTAATTTTTTTTTTGAATATATTGTATATACCTACGGATATACCCGTAGGTCCCTTTTAGATCCCTACGGATATATCCGTAGGGGATATAAAGTAGTTCCTACGGATAAGTCCGTAGGGGCTGCTCCCAACACCCTGGACTGATATCAGGTGGGAAAATATCAGGAAACCTGATATTTTCCCCTACGGATAAATTCGTAGGGGATAAACACTGGCCCCTACGGATATGTCCGTAGGGACAACCCCAACACCCTGCACTGATATCAGGTGGGAAAATATCAGGTTTCCTGATAGTTTGCCCCTACGGATATACCCGTAGGGTTAGGGTATGTACCTGCGGCTTAATCCGTAGGTACATATTGTCTGTATTTTTTTAAAAAAAATGGGCTGCTAGATTTTTTGCCGCCCTGTGCACAATACTATATACATCAATCAAATCATATATTGCAGTATTCATAATCACATCTCACGCATATATATAATATACAAAAGAAACCCAAAAACTGAATATGATATAAATACAAACCAATATCAATATCGTTTCAAAATGTAGTACAATGTGATATAAATAAATACATGTTTCAAAAAATAAGAACCAAAAGGCTACCCTAGTTCGGTCCAGCTCCACCTCCGAATAACGTTCGAATAACGCGCGCCTGCTCCTCGGTAAATACACTCTCCAATGCTACATATAAGGAAGTCTGAGCGGCATGTGGAGCTGGCGATGTGGTCTGCGCAGCCGCCGTCGAGGTAGTCGCTTGCGGAGCCGCGGCTGCGGGAGTCTGAGTGGGCGGTGGAGCTACAGGAGCTGTCTGCGGAACCGCAGCCGATGTAGTGGCTTGCGGAGCCGCAGCCGAAGGAGATGCATGTGGAGGCTCGGCCGATCTACCCTGTCGCGTCTGGACATAACGTGTGTAAGAAGCGTGTAAGAACTGTGTATTATTCGAATTCGTTTCATTATTAAGTTATTTCGAAACCCTGTTTGGATATCTAGTGTTGGAAAAGCGTTGTTTATTTTAATTACATATGTATGTATGATTAATCAGACTTAAGTCTAAAACCAAATAAGCTCAACCTACGTACTAATTATGGATATGTTGATATGTATATAATATGAAATGATATTTTACTATAAAGTAGTATACATACCAGCATCTCCTTCAACTCCTGAACGGTGGCCCTCAAGCTATCCAGTTCCTGATGGACATGCCGGCCACTGGAGACGGAGGAAGTAACCGCCGGGGTGGAGTCCAACCTCATATGGGCCCTGCTAGGGCCCAATCCCCGGCCTCTCTCCCAACCTCCGTGGTGCCCTCCGTGTGCGGCGTCCAGAATTGGGGTCAGCAGCCTCGGATCGTTCTGTCCGGTAAAATCGATCCCCGAGGCCTGGGCCTGCTCAACCACCCGCTCCTACACCCACATTAAGCAGTAAAGTATAAGTATAAAATTTAAACTTGAACCTTCCAAAACTAAAATTTCAAATTTGGGTAGAAAAAATATTAACACTTACGCAGTACTCCTGGGTAGCGACGTCGGGACATCGAAGCTCGCCCGTGGCGGGATCTGTCGAGGTGCCGTGGACGGCAAGATATGCGGACAGCACGCTCGGTGTACCACCTGACGCCACGGTCCGAGATGTCTGCAATATTAGAAAGTAACTCTTAATATTAGAAATATTAGAGAATAACTCTTAATATTGCAGAATATTAGAGAATAACTCTTAATTTACTGATAACTCCATGGCTCGAGTAATGTTCCTCGAGCCACCTGTGTAAGTGGGGCGACCCCTCTTCGCCGACTTCCTGTTCTCCGTATTCTGAGCGGCCTGTTTCTGCACAACGCATTAACATTTAGTTTTCTAATTAAGAAACACAAAGAAATAAATTATATCATAAATAATGAATTAAATTTAAAATACATACTTGTTTGCGTTCGGAGTCGAAATAAGCGCACAATAGAGGCCATGTCTCTACGTCGACTCTCGCAAACGCCGGAGTAGATAGGAGGGCCGCTCTCTCTGCCTCGGGGGTCGCTATCCACAGGGAGTAGCAGTCGGCCTTCAGCTCATTCCTGTTATATCGGACCTTGGCCTGCATGTTCTGTAAGTCCACGTTGCGACCCCCGGTTCTTACGGGGAGGCGGAAACGGTATAAAAATCAAATTTTTAGCGCAAGGGGCAACATGGACTAAGCAAAGTCGGGATCTTTAGCTAAACTAAAACTAGCATACAAGCTAAAGAAAGTTAGCTACTCGGATGAGGATGGTTATACCTAAACTTGAACTCCTTCTTCTTCAAACTTTTGTAGAGGTTGATGGTTCTCTTCTTGTCGCCTTCTTCCGTCGAAGATGGATCCACCTCGAAGGTTCGACCTTTGGGCTCTTCCTCGATCTTTGAGTGAACTAGGGTTTCCGGCTTGCTAAACCTTGAACCTAGAATGAGTAGAGAGAGTCTAAGGGGTGCTTTTCTTTTTAAAGAGAAGGATTCTCAACACATGAGAAGGTTTCTCTTTAGCTAGAGGAAGAAGAAGATGAAGTGAAGAGAGAGAATGAATATGATAGAATGAGCTATCCTTTTTCTTTCTTGCAACCATAATGCAAAAGAAAAAGAATTATCAATAATAATAATAATGAAAATGAAAAGGTTGATGGAAAGTTTTAGAATGACCATTATCATTTCAAACATTAAATGAATTTGCTAGAATCAAAGAGCATCTTTCTTTTGTAATGATGATGGTCAAAACTTCAACCATGGTCAACAAGTCAACCATGGTCAACAAGTCAACAAAAACCAACCATAAAACAATTTCATTTTATTATATATTATTAATTGATATAATACAAATCCATTAGGGTTTGGAAAAAGACGACTGTCAACTGTGCATACGCACCCGTTCCGAAACCCTAATGAAAGTCATCTTCCTCCTCCTCAAAAACTGTGCATACACACCTGCATTCTTGTTCCGAGGAACATGAATACTGAGAGATAAAAGCAACCCCAAAACATATACCGGTATCTGACTCAAACCAGAGCCAGCCAGTAATATCCGTCCGGACTCCAAACGTGCACAAGTGCGCGGATGAGAACGAACTCTGTCGCAAAACCATGCGACCTCTACTCTGTTTTTCCCAGAGGCGAATACCCTCTGTGTGGGACTCTAAAGACTCGACACTACGCTGGCAGTGGGTTTAACCACAGACCGCAAGCGGCACTAGCTGTGCGTAACGGTCCCCAGGTAGATGCCGACAAGAAGGCTGACGAGGTGAAACCCCATCTGAACTCCTACTGAGTCTGAATGTGACAGTCTCCGTACAGTCCGGTCTGTTCGTCTGATACATCGCATGTCGGGCCTAGGGGGCGGTAAAACGTCAGTCCCCCAATAGCGGTACAAGTCGTGTCGGAGTGAAGCCCAAAACACCCTGAGATAACACTGGAAGCCTACCAGTATATCTCGCTTGCCCTGGCCAGGGACTACTCGTGTAATGGCTCTCCTAGACACGGCGCGATGTCAACCCCCAATACCGGGAGAGACGAATCCTGTCTAACCGTCACTGCCTCCAAGTGCTTCGGGACTGCACCCAACCACCACCTGTTTGCACGACTCCTTTGAGCCGTGGTAGAGTAGTGATCAAAGTGCAGTGGGAACACACTCGAGGCGAAGTGGCAGTGTCAAGTCAGCGGACTAAGCTGTACTCATGTCACCTGGGAACTGATAACTGACGATAGGTATAATACCAACCTGTCAGTTCCCGACGAGTCCTGTCCAGTGTACCCGTAACCTAACGAGCACCCGTATACTATCTCCAGTACGACGTACTGATGGCTGTGGGACAGACCATCTCCCACACTGGGATGAGAAGCGCATACGCTAGTCTACTCCGGAGTATCGATGCCCTGTCTCGATAGTCCTGCGACTAGGGACCTGTATAAGGATGTGCTTATAGATTACCCAGCCCCCACTAGTGTGACTGCCATCACAACGCTGGTAATCAAGCAAAGATCCTAAGGGCTCCACTAATGCGTATAGGTGATATCGCAATATAAACACATGTACACATTGAAGTAGAAACAAACCAAGTAGCATAATACTATTTTGAGCAAGATTGTTTATACAAGGTGAATATCCCAAGCTTCCATCAAGTAATATACAAACTAGTATGATACAGTAATGGCCTCTAGGGCATATACACTAACAATCTCCCACTTGTACTAAGGCCATGAACTGGCGTACCGAAGACCTATCATCTCGATCAGCCGCTCGAACTGAGTCTGGGGTAAGGCCTTGGTGAATGGATCTGCAGTGTTCTCTTCTGAAGCAACCCTCCGAACCTCGATCTCCTTGCGATCTACGATCTCCCTGATCAGGTGATACCGCCTTAAGATGTGCCTGGATCTCTGATAGGACCTGGGTTCCTTCGCTAAAGCTATAGCCCCGTTGTTATCGCAATACAGAGGTATTGGGTCAACAATGGACGGAACCACCTGAAGTTCTTTCAAGAACTTCCTCATCCAGACAGCTTCTTTTGCGGCATCAGATGCAGCGATGTATTCCGCTTCCATAGTCGAGTCTGCAACGGTTTCCTGTTTGGAACTCTTCCAACACACCGCCCCTCCATTGAGGTTAAAGACAAAACCCGACATGGACTTGGAATCATCCTTGTCACTCTGGAAGCTGGAGTCAGCAAAGGCCTCGATCTGGAGGTCTTTTCCGCCATACACCAAGAACATCTCCTTAGTCCTCCTCAGGTACTTGAGAATGTTCTTTACTGCTATCCAGTGTTTCTCCCCAGGGTTTGACTGATACCGGCTTACCACACTCAGTGCATAAGCTACATCCGGTCTGGTACATAACATCGCATACATTATAGAGCCTACCGCAGAAGCGTAGGGTATAATAGACATACGATCCCTCTCCAAATCAGTCTTGGGAGACATCTCTTTAGAGAGGGTGATCCCGTGACAAGCCGGTAGGTTACCGCGCTTGGAATCTTCCATACTGAATCTTTTCAGTACGGTGTCGATGTACCTGGACTGTGAAAGTCCTAATATCCTCTTGGATCTATCACGATGGATCCGGATCCCCAGGATGTAGGAGGCATCACCCAGGTCTTTCATGGAGAACCTGTGTGACAAGAACCCCTTGACAGATTGTAGCATAGGAATGTCATTTCCTATTAAGAGAATGTCATCCACGTATAAAACGAGGAATACTACAGTTCTCGCTACAAATCTACTATAGATGCATGGTTCATATGGATTTTTGATAAAGCCAAATTCCTTGACCGTCTCATCAAAACAGATGTTCCAACTCCGCGATGCCTGCTTTAGTCCATAGATGGACTTAAGCAACTTGCACACCTTTCCGCTGCTCCCACTCTGAATGAAACCCTCTGGCTGATCCATATAGACACACTCCTCTAAATTTCCATTCAGAAAAGCGGTCTTTACGTCCATCTGCCAAATCTCATAATCGTGGAAGGCAGCAATGGCAAGAAGGATCCGAATGGATTTCAGCATAGCCACTGGAGAAAAGGTTTCGTCATAGTCTAAGCCAGGTCTTTGACGGAAACCCTTTGCTACAAGTCTAGCTTTATAGGTCTCAACCTGTCCATCTACACCAATCTTCCTTTTGAAGATCCACTTGCATCCTATGGGTTTTACCCCGTCTGGAGCAATGTCCAACGTCCATACTTTGTTGGTGTACATGGACTCCATTTCGGTCCGCATTGCATCCAGCCATTTTACCGAGTCAACGCTCTGAACGGCCTGCTGGAAGCTAGTAGGCTCATCATAATCTATGATGCAATCCTCTCGATCCCCGTCTATGAGAAAACCGTAGTATCTCTCGGGCGGATGAGACTGCCTACTACTCCTGCGGAGCGGCGTAGGAATGTCCTGTTCTTTTGAACCCTCTGGTTCCTCTAAGCTTTCAGTAATAGCTCGTGGTTCTGGAATTTCTTCCAGTTCTACTGTGCTCCCACTTATCTGGTTTTCCAAAAACTCAGTTTCCAAGAAGTAGGCATGACGAGAAACAAGAACTTTTTGTTCCTCTTCACAGTAGAAGAAATATCCCTTGGAGTTCTTTGGATATCCCACGAACTTACACTGTACTGAGCGTGCCTCGAGCTTGTCCGCATGCTGCTTTTTAACAAAAGCTGGACATCCCCATGTCTTAATGTTCTTAAGATAGGGTCTCTTCCCACTCCACATCTCATATGGTGTAGTAGGCACAGTCTTAGTAGGAACTCGGTTCAAAAGGTACGCAGCTGATTCTAGCGCATACCCCCAGAATGATCGCGGTAACTCAGCGTTACTCATCATGGACCGTACCATATCCAATAGGGTTCGGTTCCGTGTCTCCGATACACCGTTGTGCTGCGGAGTGTATGGAGGAGTAAGCTGAGAGAGAATCCCATTCTCTTTTAAGTAATTTAGGAACTCGGCACTTAAGTATTCTCCACCTCGATCCGATCTTAGAATCTTGATACTTTTGCCGGTCTGTTTCTCTACTTCATTCTTATATTCCTGGAACTTTTCAAAAGCCTCGGACTTATGTTTCATTAAGAAGACATAACCGTACCTTGAAAAATCATCCGTAAAAGTAATGAAGTAAGAGTAACCGCTTCGCGCATGTGTAGACATTGGACCGCACACGTCGCTGTGTACGAGTCCCAAGAGCTCGCTCGCTCTTTCTCCGTGTCCAGTGAACGGAGTCTTTGTCATCTTTCCCATGAGACAAGATTCACAAGTGGCATAAGACTGATACTCGAACGGATCCAAGTATCCTTCTTTATGTAACTTAGTCAACCGTGTCTCATTGATGTGACCCAGTCTACAATGCCATAAGAAAGCCTGATTAATATCTGGTGACTTTCTTTTGTGTGTATTCTGGACATTGAAAATCTGTGGTTGGTTCAATACGTATATACCATTGCTCAGTGTACCTGACCCAATCAGAACTTGATTAAGGTGAATGTTTACAACATTACTTACAAACGCAAATTCATAACCTTCTTTAGAAACCAAAGATACAGAAATGATATTACAAGTTGCGTTGGGTACAAAAAAGCAATTACGCAAAACCAAAACATGCCCATCTGACATTCCCAGGTGATAGTCCCCCACGGCTTTAGCGTCCATGCTAGCTCCGTTTGCAACTCTGAGGGTCATGTCACCTGCCTTCAAAACACTACGGTTTCTCAACGCCTGCAAAGAATTACAGATATGAGATCCTGATCCGGTATCCAATACCCAGGAAGTAGAGTTTATAGAAAGACAGTTTTCAATAACATACACACCTGAAGCTGAAGCTGCAACTTGCTTCAGTTCCTGTGTCCTGGCTTTCCAAGCCCTGCAATCTTTCTTCCAGTGTCCACTCTTATGACAATAGAAGCACTCTTCCTTTCCAACAAGCTTCCCCGCAATCTTTGTTGCCTTTTCCTTTCCCTTCGCACCCACTTTACTAACACCGCCTCTTGGTTTGGCGGGGGCTTTCTTCCTCTTTCCCTTGGCTTTCGCCTTGGACCTAGAGGAAGAAGATCCTCCTACAAACAAAGCGGGTGTTTCCCTACCCTTCTGTAGGGTGCCCTCTGCGCTCCTCAGCAGATTGAGGAGTTCTGAAAGTTCAACTTCCTTTTCTTGCAAGTTGAAGTTCAGTATGAACTGGGCGTAAGTGGATGGAAGGGACCGGAGAATTATATCCGTATAGAGTTCACTGTCCAACGTGGTCCCAAGTTCCGCGAGCTCCTCAGTGTAGCCAATCATCTTAAGCACGTGGTCCGCTACCGATGATCCGACGGCCAACTTTGTCGAAAATAACTTCTTCGACACTTCGTATCTTGCGATACGAGACTGCTCTCCATACAGTTCTTTTGTATGAAGAAATATGGATTCCAAATCCATATTCTCGTGCCTCCTCTGATGGTCGTTGTCCATCGAGGCAAGTACGAGGCATTTGGCCTTCGCGCTGTCAATCTCCCAAGTCTTACGGATTTCCTTATCCGCGACGCTGGAGGTGGGACCTGGGACGGGGGGAGCTTTGGTGGTAAGAAGATACCCCAGCTTGTCGTAAGAGATTGCCAATTTGACATTCCTGAGCCAATCTTTGTAGTTTGGCCCTGTCAATATGTTTTTATCTAGAAGTAACTTAAGTCCAGTCATTTCGAATTTGGTCGCTGCAGGGGGGAGAGAAGAAACACTTTAGCACGATGCTCTTGCAAGTTTAGAATGGTTTTTAATTTGTCTAAACAGGATGGCTCCCACTGTCTCTCGAATCCCTCCTCAAACCACAAAGGAAGAATTAGCCGGGATCAATCCCACCGCACAATACTTGCTTAACCGTTCAGCCAGGCCAGTGTCGGTACTTCGAGGGAGGTTTTCCAACGCTTTCGCGAAGTTCCTTAATTAAATAACCTCTTTTCCCTGGGGGCGTAGCCCCGCTAACACCTTTCTAGGCACCTACTAGGTTTATAGCATTGATCGTTTAGTGAGAAATTTCCCGAGGAGTAGCATATACTCACAGTAGGATCGGGATCCAAATATCATCGCGTGACGAAACTGAAGGAATCCTACCAGAATCATCACACTCCAAATGGTATGCAAATCTAGCAAGTTTCAGTACTTATGAAACTCCCGATGTGGATTTTCGCCCCATGCTCTTATGACCTTGACTTTGGCCAACAAATCATAAGTCACATGTCAAGTTCTACCCGTCGTTCTCCAGGTTAATTTGAATCCACCCGTACCTACCCTTGACTTTGGCCAACAAGGCAGTACGACTGTTCCAAACCAACGCATCTATCTATGCTGCACATGAATACCCAATAGCTACCAATCACTATGCCTTGACTTTGGCCAACAAACACAGCTTGAATACTATTGACTATTCATGTGAAATGACGGAGGGCTACGAATGGTTTTGGTAAAACCGTGAACGTAGTGAACTTGATATAATCGATGGAACGAGATAGCTTTTAGAAGGAGTGGCTCAATTTCCGCATTTAAAAGTTAGTTTTGAAAAGAACCGAGTGGTTTTTCGAAAGTGTGCCAACGATTTTAACTTGGTTTATTATCTTGCATTAGTTCTTTTAATGCGTGATATTCTTGCATTAGTACTTTTAATGCGTCCCATCATTTAATTCCTACCATTGCAGAAAACAACCAAAATATGACGTACGCTTATGCCATTCGCATTCGCCACGGGGTCCCGTCATCACTCGTTAGGTTACTTAACTAACGACAGAGCGGGGGCTGGGCTAGCGTGGCTGTAAAACATAAGCAACGCCTAAATAGAAAGCAATGATAGACATTACAGATCACAGATGAATACATTGGATATACTAGCAATCCGCAATCCTTTCGAGCCTGCAACGAAAAGCGGATTACACGGTCGCGGTGAATAGCCAAATACCCCACCCAAGACCCCTACGGGTGCGGCAAACTACCCGCCAAGTACTCGGCAGTTTGTGCACCCCCTCCATGGGTCTATCCTAGGAGCAAAAACAGTAAAAAGAATTATACAATGACGGCTACAACCCCGACCCGGTTGTGCGGCCAAACAAATAATATAATTACATCAATTTACATTTACAATGAATGAAAGGAAAAACAAAAGCTCATCTCACATCCACCCCGGCTATTCACCCGCGACAGTCCAATACATTCATATACACATTCCAATATCAAACACAGATCATGTATAACCCCGACTAATCGTCTTATAGCGATTAGCCGACGTTCAATACATGCAAGCATCACAGATATAACCATCATAGTCAAAATGCAGTGAAGTTCGGAAAAAATACGGAATTATAGGATCCCAAAAGTGAATTTCAGTTCTGGAAAATCTGGGCACATATAATATATTTTAAAAATCCCAAAACCAACACAGACACACACTGCACGAAAAACGATGCACAGAAGACGACAAACCGCGGCGCTTCCGCGGCACATGCCTACCTCGTGCGGCGGAAGCGCGGCGGTTTGAACGAATTAGGGCAACGTTTTTCATGGGTGTTCACACAAAACCCTGAGCCGAATTTACAAGTATACAGTTTTTCATTTAGAGCAGAAAAAAATTCAACAGAAACTTAGGGTTTTGTTTTTCCGGTTTTGTGATTTTTTCGGTTCCGAACTTCGTTACACTTCACTACCAAGATAGTTTAAGTTTAGTTAGGCTCTGATACAACTGTAAGTCCACGTTGCGACCCCCGGTTCTTACGGGGAGGCGGAAACGGTATAAAAATCAAATTTTTAGCGCAAGGGGCAACATGGACTAAGCAAAGTCGGGATCTTTAGCTAAACTAAAACTAGCATACAAGCTAAAGAAAGTTAGCTACTCGGATGAGGATGGTTATACCTAAACTTGAACTCCTTCTTCTTCAAACTTTTGTAGAGGTTGATGGTTCTCTTCTTGTCGCCTTCTTCCGTCGAAGATGGATCCACCTCGAAGGTTCGACCTTTGGGCTCTTCCTCGATCTTTGAGTGAACTAGGGTTTCCGGCTTGCTAAACCTTGAACCTAGAATGAGTAGAGAGAGTCTAAGGGGTGCTTTTCTTTTTAAAGAGAAGGATTCTCAACACATGAGAAGGTTTCTCTTTAGCTAGAGGAAGAAGAAGATGAAGTGAAGAGAGAGAATGAATATGATAGAATGAGCTATCCTTTTTCTTTCTTGCAACCATAATGCAAAAGAAAAAGAATTATCAATAATAATAATAATGAAAATGAAAAGGTTGATGGAAAGTTTTAGAATGACCATTATCATTTCAAACATTAAATGAATTTGCTAGAATCAAAGAGCATCTTTCTTTTGTAATGATGATGGTCAAAACTTCAACCATGGTCAACAAGTCAACCATGGTCAACAAGTCAACAAAAACCAACCATAACACAATTTCATTTTATTATATATTATTAATTGATATAATACAAATCCATTAGGGTTTGGAAAAAGACGACTGTCAACTGTGCATACGCACCCGTTCCGAAACCCTAATGAAAGTCATCTTCCTCCTCCTCAAAAACTGTGCATACACACCTGCATTCTTGTTCCGAGGAACATGAATACTGAGAGATAAAAGCAACCCCAAAACATATACCGGTATCTGACTCAAACCAGAGCCAGCCAGTAATATCCGTCCGGACTCCAAACGTGCACAAGTGCGCGGATGAGAACGAACTCTGTCGCAAAACCATGCGACCTCTACTCTGTTTTGCCCAGAGGCGAATACCCTCTGTGTGGGACTCTAAAGACTCGACACTACGCTGGCAGTGGGTTTAACCACAGACCGCAAGCGGCACTAGCTGTGCGTAACGGTCCCCAGGTAGATGCCGACAAGAAGGCTGACGAGGTGAAACCCCATCTGAACTCCTACTGAGTCTGAATGTGATAGTCTCCGTACAGTCCGGTCTGTTCGTCTGATACATCGCATGTCGGGCCTAGGGGGCGGTAAAACGTCAGTCCCCCAATAGCGGTACAAGTCGTGTCGGAGTGAAGCCCAAAACACCCTGAGATAACACTAGAAGCCTACCAGTATATCTCGCTTGCCCTGGCCAGGGACTACTCGTGTAATGGCTCTCCTAGACACAGCGCGATGTCAACCCCCAATACCGGGAGAGACGAATCCTGTCTAACCGTCACTGCCTCCAAGTGCTTCGGGACTGCACCCAACCACCACCTGTTTGCACGACTCCTTTGAGCCGTGGTAGAGTAGTGATCAAAGTGCAGTGGGAACACACTCGAGGCGAAGTGGCAGTGTCAAGTCAGCGGACTAAGCTGTACTCATGTCACCTGGGAACTGATAACTGACGATAGGTATAATACCAACCTGTCAGTTCCCGACGAGTCCTGTCCAGTGTACCCATAACCTAACGAGCACCCGTATACTATCTCCAGTACGACGTACTGATGGCTGTGGGACAGACCATCTCCCACACTGGGATGAGAAGCGCATACGCTAGTCTACTCCGGAGTATCGATGCCCTGTCTCGATAGTCCTGCGACTAGGGACCTGTATAAGGATGTGCTTATAGATTACCCAGCCCCCACTAGTGTGACTGCCATCACAACGCTGGTAATCAAGCAAAGATCCTAAGGGCTCCACTAATGCGTATAGGTGATATCGCAATATAAACACATGTACACATTGAAGTAGAAACAAACCAAGTAGCATACTACTATTTTGAGCAAGATTGTTTATACAAGGTGAATATCCCAAGCTTCCATCAAGTAATATACAAACTAGTATGATACAGTAATGGCCTCTAGGGCATATACACTAACATGTTCTTCATCAGGCCATTGTACAGAGCATGAAGGTCGAGCACCCTCCCCGAGTGATCAGGGTCGGCTACAGGCTGAAAATCGTAATCCAACTGAAAATACAAAAAAAACATTGTTATTAGATTGCAAGTGTTAATAATAAATATATTGGATAGATCAAATGAAAATATATATTAATACATACCCGAGCCTGTTCAAAGAAGAGGGCGAATGAGCGCTGGTGCTGCTCGCCCCACTCAACGTGAAGTGGATAGTTCTTCACGATCCGGCTCTCATCCCCCAAATACCGGCCGAACCTCTCGGCATGAGGACCGGTATAGCGATAGTCAAGGGTAAAAAATAGGGGGAATGCTGCCTCCCCCCTAGCTCTATTAGGCCTCAGCCTATGGGACTGATTCGGGCCTCGAGTCCCCCTCTGGGGATGGAGAGGCCCTGCGTCTGCACGAAATATCAAGAAAATCAATAATAAGACAAAGTTGTATTAAGAAATCAAGGTTAAACAAAAATTCAAGTGTGATATATACCTCCGGTGAATAACGCACGAGCCTGGGCCCGAGCAGCAGCACGAGCGGGACGATAGTTCCTCCGGTGAGGAACAACCGGGGTCCCGGACCCGGACGCATCCCCTCCAACTATAAAATAAACATCGACGCTAAATCTCCATGAAGTTCATATTTATTCTATAGAGCATATGTAAAATAAATAAATATTTTAAATTTATTCATACTAACCTGCAGACGATGCGGAGGGTACGGAAGCGGCAGGAGTGGCCCCTGTGGAAGGTGTGGACGCACCACCTATAATTAGACAATTAAAAATAGATTTTATAAGTAATTTCAAAAAGAATGTGTAGATCAATAATATAACGTTCTAAATCAATATGCATGAACTATAGGACATATAAACATACCCGCAGGTGCGGTGGTGTCACCACCTACAGCTAGACAATAATAAAAATTGCTAAGTAAGAGCAAAAAGAATGTGTATATTTATGATATAGCATTCTAAATCAATATACATACACTATATGATATATAAACATACCTGGAGGAGCGGGGGTGGCCTCTGTCCCAGATGTGGACGCAGGACCAACAACTAGACAATTAAAAATAGATTTGATAAGTAATTGCAAAAAGAATGTGTAGATCAATAATATAACGTTCTAAATCAATATGCATGCACTATAGGACATATAAACATACCCGCAGGTGCGGTGGTGTCACCACCTACAGCTAGACAATAATAAAAATTGCTAAGTAAGAGCAAAAGGAATGTGTATATTTATGATATAGCATTCTAAATCAATATACATACACTATATGATATATAAACATACCTGGAGGAGCGGGGGTGGCCTCTGTCCCAGATGTGGACGCAGGACCAACAACTAGACAATCAAACATTGACAATATAAGTAATTTTGACATAAACAGGCATGAATATCTGTAATATTAAATTGAAAATGGATATGCGTGCAGTATACATGGAGGTGTGGCAAAATCCACACGGAAGGAGGCATCCGAAGGGGTCTCCGATCTGGGTGCAAGACCGGCCCTCTGAAGCTCCCTACGGAGCTCTCCGGGCGGCAGAACCGCTCTGCCTCTGCCTCTACCTCTGCCGCGGCTGGAGCTCCTGCCGCCCCTCGCTGCTCCCGACATCGTCATCCAATCTAGATAAAAGGTTCGTGGACGCATTAGACAATCATTAAAAGTATTGACTATATATGATCTAGAGCGTAAAATGTGAAGTAATAATATAACATTACTGATAACCTTTTTCGTTTCGTGGGCGCATCATACATATCTACTTGGATTTCATCGTCGATGTCATTTCTAACCCACGTAACTTCATGATCGGTCGAAGACAACCCGTCCTTCGAAACAGACGGTCGGAGCACTTTAAGCCTTCTCTCTTCTTCGTCCTCATCGCTGTCCTCGTATTCTGGGACATCGTAGACATCTCTAGGTTTCCATCGGCATACAACACTCCATCCCGGATGCTTCAAACACTGTGAGTAGTATACTTGGAACGCTTGGTTCGGAAAGATAAACGGATCGTCTTGACCGTAAAATCGAAGTGTGTTCACACTGGTCAATCCATATTCATCTTTCCAAGTCCCAAGACTGCTTCTCCACCTGTCTGTATCGGTTCGCGGATCGTACCAAGTACAGTGGAATATATAAAAGGGTTCTGATCGTCCGGGATAGTGGATGCCGAGTATACAATTTAAGTACCCATAGTAAATCACACCGTCCGATCCTACCGTCGCAATACCACTATTCTGAGTGATTCTAGATGTTTCTATGTCCTTAACTTCGAATTTGTATCCAAGGACACCAAATCCTTTGTAATGTGCAACCTCCATACTAGGAAATTGAGCTAAACATCTTGAATCACTCTCAAATGATGCAGACAAGTTCGGATCGTGGATCTAACAAAACAAATTTTACGATAAATACATAACGATACAAGTTTAGATTAAAACTGATAGCAATAAAATGTAATTCGAATAACTTACATGCTCTGTGACCCAATCACAAAAATTATCCTGATGGTATTTTTCCAAACGCTCTTCGTTCCAATCAGGATGCCCCTCACGTACCTCGTTAAAATGAGTTCTGTTTTCGACAAATAATTGTGACATTAATATTATGTCATTTCATACACACACAAACACAGATATAACAATTAATCCAAAAGAACTTACTCTCTAATTTGTTCAAGACATTCGCAATTAAGCAAGATAAACCGGTATATCTTGTTGATAAACATAGTGTCTACCCTCTTATTCTCGGCTTTACCATATGGCCCGTCTTGAATTCTTCGTGGTCGGTTAAGCCTTGTCTCAATGTTCTCGTCCAGATAGCGGGAACAAAATGTGGTTGCTTCATCAAGAAGATAACCTTGCATGATAGAACCCTCTGGTCGATTTTTATTGCGTATATACTTCTTAAGAGTGTAAAGGTACCTAATGAGAATATGTTGAATAAATAAACACGGGCATACATGACAAAAATAAATTTATAAATTGCGCGAAACGAAAAATTACACGTACCTCTCGACGGGATACATCCATCGATATTGTACCGGTCCGGCTAACTTCGCTTCAGTTGCAAGATGAACCGTCAAGTGTATTATGATATCGAAGAATGACGGTGGGAAAATACGCTCAAACTTGCAAAGTATCAACGCAATAGAATTTTCTAGTTTATCCAGCGTCGCAACCTCCAGCGTTTTAGCACACAACTCCCTGAAAAAACAACATAGGTCGTTGATTACTAGACCAACCGAGTCGGGGAGAGAAGTCCTGAGGGCTAATGGAAGAAGGTGCTCCACGATAACATGGTGGTCATGACTTTTCAGCCCATCGATCTTGCCCTTCACAATTTTTATTTTCTTGCTGAATGATCCTGAGAAACCTGTGGGGACTTTCAAATCATGCAACACCTGCAGGAATCTTTTCTTCTCCGGTTGTGACATATGATAAGCGGCATTGGGAAGTGCAAACTTGCCCGGTTTACCCGCTACCGGTTTAGGGTGCAGTTCACTTCTTATTCCCCACTCTTGTAGATCCATCCGGGCATTCATGTTGTCTTTCGATTTCCCGTCTTTACACAGAAGCAAGTTAAGTATGTGCTCTGATACTCCCTTCTCTATATGCATGACGTCCAGACAATGACGCACTGAATTTGTAGACCAGTACGGAAGCTCGAAGAAAATGCTTAACTTGTTCCAATATTGTGGTTTGACCTGTCTCGTCGGATCCATCCCGAAGGTCACGTTATTGTAACCATCCCATTTAGCAGTCACGTCCTCTCCGGACAATGGGGATGGAGGCCCAAGAAGCTCCTGATGACCATCAAAGTGAACCGTGTCTAACCTGTAGGGGTGGTCTGGAGGCAGAAAACGTCGATGGCCGCAATAACAAACCTTCCTGCTAAAATTCAAAAATTTTGATGTTGTGTGTTCATGGCAATGAGGACATGCTTTGTGACCATGTACGGACCAACCTGAAAGCATTCCATATGCAGGAAAGTCATTAATTGTCCACATTAAAGCCGCACGCAGTATGAAGGTTGTATTTGTGTTTGAATCATATGTCTCTACACCATCAATAAACAAAGTTTTCAGCTCCTCAATCAGAGGTCGGAGATAGACGTCGATATTGTTCCCCGGTGAGTTTGGTCCGTCGATAAGAAGAGGCATCATAAAGTATGATTGGTCCATAGCCAACCAAGGCGACAGATTATAAATTATCATTACAACGGGCCATGTACTGTGACTTCCAGCCATATAGTTGAATGGGCAGAAGCCATCGGCAGCCAGTCCGAGCCGGACATTGCGGGGATCGCTACTGAATATTGCGTGCCTCCTATCGAAATCCTTCCATGCCGGTGAATCTCTTGGATGGCTCATTTTTCCATTTTCGCTTAGAGGAGCACGATGATGCCAAATCATTGCCTCGGCTGTTTTCTTGCACCTGAATAGCCTCTGTAGCCTCTGTGTTATGGGAAAATATCGTGCTATCTTCACAGGTATATCAGGCTTCTTATCAGAATCTTTCGGCTTATACCTGGCCTCTCCGCATGTTGGACACTCTTTCAAATCTGAATTCTCTTTCCGGTACAACACGCAATTTTTAGGACATGCTTGAATCTTCTCGCACTTTAGACCCAAATCAGACATCATTTTCTGGGCTTCGTACCAGCTTTCGGGCACATTATTTCCCGGAGGCATAGAATCTTTCAAGAACGAAAGAAGCATTGTGAATGACTTGTTGCTCCATCCATTTAGGCACTTAATTTGGAAAAGTTAGACGAACCATGAGAGGGTGGAATACTTCGCATTCTCATAAATTGGTTTCCTAGCATCATTCATGAAATTTTCATATTTATCCGCACGCGGTCCTTGATCGGAAGGAATGTCATCTTCGGTACGAATAGATTCACCTAGGGCAGCCTCTACCATATCCTCCATTTCTTCTGATGGAAATAAATTTCCGTATCCTGCCGTATTACCGAATTCTTCTTCTTCTCCTGCCGCATTATCGTGTTCTCCTTCTTCTACCGCAGTACTGCATTCTTCTCCTTCCCCGTGATATTTCCAAATTGAATAAAGTCTAGTAAACCCATGTTTTACAATATGAAGCTCTGCCAATTCTACCTTCTGCCAGTACTTATTGCCACATCTATCGCACGGACAGAGAATCTTCTCTATTATAATCTTATTATGTGCTCGTGCAAATTCAAGGAAAGCAGCAACCCCTGCGATAAACTTAGGTTGCATACGTTGTTTCCAATCCACATACATCCAGTCCTTAACTCTGACGTACTCATGGGCCATGTTAGACTGAATAACATATAAATTGTAGGTTATGCTGACTATATTGAGAAATATAAGAACGGGATAGTTACTGACAAAGGAGAAAATCCATGTATATGCTTTGTGTGTGCGTTTGTCGTTGAAAAGAATAAATTATCGCACGTTATGTTGACCGATAGACGGGGACTAAGTGGCGCTTTTAATTAGTTTCATATATGGGTATCGATGGGAATATGAAGGTTTCATATTATCATATATTGGTTTTAACCCGAACATCTCGAGTCGCTCTCTGATTATGCGTTTGTATGTATGTGTTCCGGCTGTCGGGGGTAGGCTTCTATCCCATTAAGAATGTATAGAGCGAACGCCCATCACTTATGCTTTCAACCGTTTCGAGTAAATTTCGGCAGCACCTCCCCGCTGTTCTCCGAGTACACTGTAATAGAATAGATAATCATTTCAAAGCTGTGAAACAACGTTGAAATGAACATCTAATCTATCTTTGTACACGGAGAACCAGCGGAAAGGTACCGACGAAATATCTCGAAACGGATGAAAACACAAGTGAATGAAAGCGTTTGCTTTATACATTCTTAACTTGTCCACACGGGACAAATCTATGGGTTACCATACGATTGAATTTTCTCGTCGCGCAGACTATACGACGGTTGTTAGTATCGAGCTATACTGTCCGATATTTAACAACCTTCGTATAGTTCTAGGTCACGACGAGCATCGCACGTATGTTAACCGATAGACGGGGACTAAGTGGCGCTTTAGTTTCATATACGGGTATCGATGGGAATATGAAGGTTTCATATCATCATCGAGTATCATATATTGGTTTTAACCCGAACATCTCGAGTCGCTCTCTGATTATGCGTTTGTATGTATGTGTTCCGGCTGTCGGGGGTAGGCTTCTATCCCATTAAGAATGTATAGAGCGAACGCCCATCACTTGTGCTTTCAACCGTTTCGAGTAAATTTCGGCAGCACCTCCCCGCTGTTCTCCGAGTACACTGTAATAGAATAGATAATCATTTCAAAGCTGTGAAACAACGTTGAAATGAACATCTAATCTATCTTTGTACACGGAGAACCAGCGGAAAGGTACCGACGAAATATCTCGAAACGGATGAAAACACAAGTGAATGAAGGCGTTTGCTTTATACATTCTTAACTTGTCCACACGGGACAAATCTATGGGTTACCATACGATTGAATTTTCTCGTCGCGCAGACTATACGACGGTTGTTAGTATCGAGCTATACTGTCCGATATTTAACAACCTTCGTATAGTTCTAGGTCACGACGAGCATCGCACGTATGTTAACCGATAGACGGGGACTAAGTGGCGCTTTAGTTTCATATACGGGTATCGATGGGAATATGAAGGTTTCATATCATCATCGAGTATCATATATTGGTTTTAACCCGAACATCTCGAGTCGCTCTCTAATTATGCGTTTGTATGTATGTGTTCCGGCTGTCGGGGGTAGGATTCTATCCCATTAAGAAAAAATGGAGTGTATTTCGCTGTGAGAGACTCTTCAAAGAAATGGAGGAAGAAGCACTAAAGAAAAAAGTGAGAAAAATAAGAATATAAAGTTGAAACTAAACTTGAGCTATCCGCTGAAATCATAAAGCATAGGAAAGTTGATTGAGTCTTGATCTATTGCTCTTTCTTTGCATTATCTCGTATGTCCATTTATAGATTTTAATGCCACATGAGATGTAATCAGTCAGCTCCCTATGGTTGTATTAATGTCAGCTCTTACACAATATGGGTATCTGCCTTACGATTAAGACAACTATGGAATATGTTAATTTAAAATGTAAGGCTAGCTTTCTATGTATTCTGAGGGACTGCTTGCATAGAACTTAGCTTGATCCTCTCAATTATTACACATAAATATGCTGACATGCCTCTCATAACCCTAACCCCAGCCCCACAGTAACCCTAACCCTAGCCCCAACCCTAACCCCAGCCCACCGTAACCCTACCCCAGCCCCACAGTAACCCTAACCCTAGCCCCAACCCTAACCCCAGCCCACCGTAACCCTACCCCAGCCCCACAGTAACCCTAACCCTAGCCCCAACCCTAACCCCAGCCCACCGTAACCCTACCCCAGCCCCACAGTAACCCTAACCCCAGCCCCACCGTAACCCTAACCCCAGCCCCACCCCAGCAGCAGCCGAACCCCAACCCTAACCCTACCCCGACCCCGACCCCGACCCCGACCGCCACCGCGCCCCTGCCCAAACCCAACTCTCGCGCGCGCAACCCAGACCCAGCCATGAATAATCCAAAAATGCTTTAATTTACTCGAGATTTATACCTGAACGGGTGCGCTGGTTACTTGGAGCGACGACGGCGTCGAATTGGCGAAGAAACCGGCGGTGGCGACGACGGTGGCGACGAAACCGGCGGTGGCGACGAGGATGGCGACGAAATCGGCGGTGGCGACGACGGTGGCGACTCTGCCCAACGACGGTGGCGACGCGACGGTGGCGATTTAGGGTTTTTCGCGCGCGTTTGAGGGAGAGAGAGAAAATGAGCGTAGGCTTTTCGATCTGGCTTTGTTTTAAATCGATATTTACTTGCCCCTACGGATATATCCGTAGGTCCTTTGTTTGCGCCACCGTAGGGGCAAACACCAAATTAAGAATTAATTTTTTTATTCTTGAACGTCAGTGCCCGTAGGGGCAACCCTTTAGACCTACGGACTAATCCGTAGGGCCAAGTAAAATCTGCCCCAACGGATAATTCCATCCGTAGGGGCAACCCCCTATTTTACTAGTGAGGTCCCTAGTCATAGGACTATCGAGACAGGTCATCGATACTCCGGAGTAGACTAGCGTATGCGCTTCTCATCCCAGCGGGGGAGACGGTCTGTCCCACAGCCGTCAGTACGTCGTACATGAGATAGTATGTGGGTGCTCGTTATGTTACGAGTATACTGGATAGGACTCGTCGGGAACTGTTGGTTGGTATTATACCTATCGTCAGTTATCAGTTCCCAGGTGACATGAGTATAGCTTAGTCTGCCGACTTGACACTGTCACTTCGCCTCGAGTGTGTTCCCACTGTACTTAGATTACTACCCTACCACGGCTCAAAGGAGTCGTGCAAACAGGTAGTAGTTGGGTGCAGTCCCGAAGCACTTAGAGGCAGTGACGGTTAGACAGGATTCGTCTCTCCCGGTATTGGGAGTTGACATCGCGCTGTGTCTAGGAGAGCCATTACACGAGTAGTCCCTGGCCAGGGCAAGCGAGATATACTGCTAGGTTTCCAGTGTTATCTCAGTGTGTTCTGGGCTTCACTCCGACACGATTTGTACCGCTATTAGGGGACTGACGTTTACCGCCCCCTAGGCCCGCCATGCGATGTATCAGACGAACAGATCGGACTGTACGGAGATTGTCACATATAGGCTCAGTAGGAGTTCAGATGGGTTTACCTCATCGGCCTTCTTATCGACATCTACCTGGGGACCGTTACGTTCGGCTAGTGCCGCTTGCGGTCTGTGGTTAAACCCACTGCCAGCATAGTGTCGAGTCTTTAGAGTCCCACACAGAGAGTTTCCCTGCACTGAGAAAAACGTGTAGAGGCCGTATGGTTTTACGGCAGGGCTACGATCACTTACGTGCACTTGTGTGCGTATGCTGTTCGGGCAGGAAATACTAGTGGGCTTTGGTTTAAGCCAGATCCTAGTGTTGCACAGATGGATTTGATTTGTCTTCTGTGCATTCGCATTCTACAGAATGCGGATGCGGGTGTGTATGCACAGTTTTGAGGAGCGATGAAGGAGGAAGTGCCTCATTAGGGTTTTGACAGTTGGTTCGGTCAAAACCATTATGAGCCGGGGACATTATTTACTAATCCTCTTATTGATAATTATGTTGTGGCTAATTGCATTGACCATCTTGACCATCTTGACTTTGTTGACCGTTCGACCAAAGTTGACTAAGATCTTCTTGAAAGATCTAAAGTATTCTTTGGTTTTCTTTTTCTTTTTGTTATGATAATGGTCATGTCATTTGTAGCCATCAACTTTTTCATGATGGGATTAGTAATGATGAAAATGAGTATTATTGCAACCATGGTTGTGTTTTCTCTTGGTTAAGCTTTTCGTTTGTTCATTCTCATTCTCTCTCTTGAAATGAGAAGCTCCATGGTTGCTAACCTTTCTCCTTCTTCTTCCTCCTCTTGATCTCATCTTTTGATCTCATGTGTTGAGAGAAAAAGATCCCACAAAGACAAATACATCCATACATCTCCTCTATACATTCTAGGGCTTCTTGACTAGCAATCTCTTTGCCCTAGTTGCCTCAGCTTGAGGCGGAGCTTAGTGTACATCTCTCGGGTAGATCGTCTTCGACTCAAGAAGGCCGCGGAGGTGCCCAAGGTCCGGATCGACACTTGGAGCTTTGATGGACGAGCGGGACAGCGGAATGAAGACCCGAAGGACCGGTTTCGTGAGGTATACTTTCAACAGCATAGTAGTTAAACCTCTTAGTGTTTACTAGTTTCTAGTTTAGCAAAGATCCGACTTTTAGTCCATGTTGCCTGTTAGTTATATGTATGCCCTAGAGGCCATTACTGTACATAGGATGTATATTGTAGTAGATGCTGGGACATATATAGGGAGGACTTTCTTTCTCGACATGATAGTATGCTATCTGGTTGCTCTTTACCTTAACGTGTATACCGATTATCTCTCTGTTACATGTTGGTAAAGCCCTTAGGATGTGTACTTGACTACCTGGACTATGATGCGGATCATACTAGTGGGGACATGGTAGTCTATAAGTACATCCTTCAAAGTCCCTAGTCGTGGGTGTATCGAGACGGGGCATCGATATACCAGAGTAGACTAGCGTGTACCTTCTCGACCCATATAGATGGGTGATGGATGATCCCATATCCATTGGTGTTTGACATCAGAGATGATATACGGGTGCTCAGTAGAGACTGGGTACACTGGACGGACTCGCCGAGAACTCCCAGATGGTATTATACCTCACGTCAGATGGCAGTTCTCTGGTGACACTGGTACAGAGTAGTCTGTTGACCCGAGATCGTCATAGAGTCTTGTGTGGTTCCCACTATGCTTTGATTTCCATCTTACCACGTCCAAGAGGGCGTGCAAAATGGTGGTTTTTGGGTACAGTCCCGAGTCACATGGAGGCAATGAGCGATAGGAGGGGATTCGTCTCTCCCGGTATAGGGGGTTGATGTTGCGCTGTGTTCGATTGGCTATAACAGGAAATCCCTGGCCAGGGTTGCTGAGAATTACTGGTAAGTGTTACCAGTAGTTTCTCGAACAGTTATAGACCTCATATCGACACGACTTATCGAGCTATTGGGGTCTGACGTTTACCACCCCTAGGCGAGATATGCGACATATCAGACGATCAGACCGGACTGTACGGTAGTGTTACTGGTCGGATTCACTGGAGTGTGAGCGGGCTTGCTCGTCGATCTTCAGATCGCTCAATACCCGGGTGGCCGTTACGTTTAGCAGACCGCTTGCGGCTTGTGGGTGCTTGATATGATCATCACCTGCTGCCGGCGTATTGACGAGTCTTTAGAGTCCTACACAGAGGTTTCCTGGTTCAAGCGAAACGAAATAGGAGCGCATATGAGATATGTGCGGGACCGAGAATAATGCGTGTATGTGATACCGTATTTCATTCTCGCGATGAATGTATCGATTAGGTTATATGCGATATACCCTAGTTATCGAATCAAGGATTGATTCAATAAACCGATACATTGGATACTAGTCGGTTATATACGATATGACCGGATCGTTAAATCAAGTGTTGATTTAATGATTTAATGCATAATTATATATTTGATATATTACTTTGCATTAACTAGTGTCGGTTCACTTTAATTGGATTTTCTCGCTCGGATGTGCACATTGTATATTCGATATAGTTTTGTGCACATGATTGTATCATGTTTGATGATACATGCCTTTTGGTTAAGTGTAAAGTATCAAACTATAGTTAAGTGGATGATTAGGGTTTTTGATTTCCTTATTTATATATTAATCTTTTTCTTTTTGGAAAAAGAATAAGCAAATGCAAAATGGTGGCTTTATTTGGAAGCTTGTTGAAGCTTCATGAAAACTTTGACTTTGTCACCATTTTGTCTCATGCTTAACCCTAACTACTCCACTAACCCTAGTTCACTCTCTACAACTAACCATGGTTCACTTATGATAAGAATGGATTATTCTTTTCATTTCAAATTATTCTTATCATAATATTTATCTTATTCTTCATCTTCTTCTTCAAGAAGAAAGCAAGGTCCATCAATGGTGATTGATGGAAATGAGTGAGAAATCCAATTCTAAATTGAACCCACTTCCTATTTCTTCATCCTCTACCTCTTGCCAAGTAGTAGAGTGTGTTTACTTCACAAGTTTCTTGACTTGGTGAAGTCGGAGCTTGATTTAGCGATGCCTCGACGTAGATCATCTTCGGCACGTCGTCGATGACCTAGCTCGTACATTCTCCGATGAAGCCGACGCTAGAGCCCGGGACTTGTAATGGACAGCGAGGAGACTTCATTGCGGAGCTATGGAGGTGGAGCACCGGATCTACAAAGGTTGTATTTCCGATTCTTATAGTTAAGTGTTAACTAGTTAGCTTTTTCGCCTAGTTTTCTAGCAAACGATCCGTAGTCGGGTCTCTCGGCACCCTAGATTTTTTATATTGGAATGTTCGATGCCTTGTGAGACCTCACTAGGGTGCCTAGGAACCCTACAGTGGTATCAGAGCCTAGCTAGAGCCTTAGGCGAAGTCTAGACGGAATTTGAAACCCGATCGAACCCGAAACACCAAATCAATCTTGCTCTCTGTACTTTTTTGAAAACAGTGAGTTTTTCCAAATTAAAAATTGCTAAAAAATTCAGCAGGGAAAAATACGAATTACGGTGCAAAAAGTTTCTGGTGAACAGTAAATTTCGCGGCGGATCCGCGGAATAATCCCTGATTATGCGGCGGTTCAGCGGTCCCATGATGACGTCAGCTCCTCATTTCTGCACAGTAATTCCTGATAAATTCTTCTGAGTTTTCTGGGAATTTTTAAAATTTATTCCAAAGTTGATTTTTCTGGGTTGTTTTGGGGATTCGGGTGTTTCGATCGGAGTATCAAATTTTGTCTATGTGGCTTTCCGGATAATTTTTAGAATATGTTAAAAATTTCGACCAGATATAAATACCCAATTTTTCCCCTGTCGGGAAATTTCCAAGTGTTGGATTTTTCCGAAGTTTAACGACGTTCTAAGTAGTGCAAGTAACACGATGGACCCTCTAGAAGACAACAAACCTTAACTCGATTATGTGACCGTCTTGAACTGCCCTTTGAACCTTCGGGCTTGGGGCAGTACGGCGTGCCACATGTGAGGCGTTGGCTTGACCCTTCTACGGCTGGACCGTCGGTACTGAGGCACGAACTGAATGTTGTTGGACTTATTTCATGTGTTGGATTATATCGGGAAAACTTGGGTGTTCGATTGTTCGATCGGAAAGTTTAACATTTTCTGTTTATCCGGAATGGGATACAATAATTGGAATTCACAAAAAGTTATGAGATAACTGAATGAATGTTATAAACATAGCACTTTAGTCTCACTTGATCGGTTGCCACGGAATTTTGATGTGATCAAAAGTCCGTCGCAATCACGTAGCATACGCGGATATTCGCCGGACAAACTTAATAGACAGCTACACCCCATAGCCCCGACCAAGTGACTGTAGGAGAACCCCGTCGCCGAAAGCATCCGTTCGGGTGCTCGCGGTAGCGGTGTTCCGCCTTGGTGCACTTCGTCGACGGTATCGGGGGTGCAGCCGCCTACTGAAGTTTGCGATGAGTATTCGATCAGGATGTCGGGAATCTTGTTGAATTGCCCGACTTGGTATTGAAAAGTGTTTTCGATAAAGAGACTAAAATGCGGGGTTTATAATTGTTAGGCATGCGATGTCTAAGGAATTCATTTGGTCAGGCATGCGATGTCTGAGGTGGTTGCGGATTCCAACTGTTGTAGTTTTACACTTTCTTTTCTGTGACCGTAAGTGTAATATGTGATATCGCCGGTTTCGTTGCTATATGTCAACGACAATTGGGATGCCATATTTACTTACGTTGATGACATGTGATGTTATGTGTTGCTGGATATGTTATATTGGATCGTCGTGTTTGAATAGCCGGGGGTTTTTATGTGAGATGAGTGTTTTTCATTTTCATTCATGTAAAAACTTGTATGTAATATTCTTTTATTGGGGCGCTTCCAGGTTGCGGAAGTTGTCACCCGTTGTATATTATTTACTTTTCCGCACTAGGATAGACCCAAGGAGGAGGGCACAAGTAACCGGGTTCTGGAGTCCAGTGGGAGACCAACTCGAGGAGTCGAGTTCGGGTCTCCTAACTCCAGAATTGGCAGGGTTGCTTGCCGCTCTCGTAGGGGTCTAGGGGTGTGGGTTTGGCTATTCATCACGACCGTGGAATCCGTGTTTTATACTGGCTCGTATTGAAAACACGGACGTCCTAGTATATCCAATATTTCATATGATTCTTCTGCTGCGATATCTGTGATGTGATCATGTGATGTTCTGTGATAGATACAGTATATAGTATATATGATATATTATATAGGCGTTACTTATGTTTTACACCCGCGCTAGCCCTGCCCCGCTCTGCCGTTAGTTACCTAACCTAACGGTGCACGAGGGGACATCGAGGCGAATGCGGATGGCATAAGTGTACGTCGTATTTATCTGTGATGTTTAGGTACTAAAATGATGGGACTTCATTAATGTGATTAATGAAATAAAAGAAACCTAAGATGTTGTAGAATCGAATTTCAAAATAAAACAGGTAGCTACAGTTCTTGCTTTGCGCAGAGGTATATGTGATATATCCTGCACCTTATTCGATGAGGAAAGGACCGAGATCCCTTCACCGGGAGTGACTCCTTTAGCAATAACTGGCAGATGCTACACACTCGGTTTGTATTTTGATTGCTTTTAAGAGTTTTTGCTTTGCACAGTGATATATATGATATATCCCACACCTCATTCGACGAGGAAAGGACCGACGATCCCTTCACCGGGAGTGACTCCTTTAGCAAAACTAGAAAAGCCTCAAAAGCACTCCATTTTAAAATCATTTGATTCTACAACGATATCAAGTTCATTACGCAATAGGTTTTCAGAAAAACCTGTCGTAGCCCTCCGTCATTTCAGATAAATCCTGTTTAGTATTCGTGCTGCGTTTGTTGACCTTGTCAAGGCGCAGTGTGCGGTAGCTAACCAGTATTTATCTGCTTATGCATATGATGCAGATTGGGTTAGGGTAGTCGTGCGGCCTTGTTGACCTTGTCAAGGGTCGTGCGGGTGGGTTTGATTCAATCAAGAAATGACTGGTTGAACTTGACTTGCGGTCTATGATTTGTTGACCTTGTCAAGGTCATAGATCGTTCGGGGCAAAATATTATCGGGAATTTCAAGTGTTGAAATTTGCAATGAGATTGCATACCTTCTATGAGATAGTTGGATCCCGATACCCGCTGCGAGTAAGAGTTACTCCTGGGAGAGTTTTATACATTACAATTAGCCGATCAAGTAGGTGTCTAGAAAGGTGTCAACGGGGTTACGCCTCTGGGAAAACGAGGTTTACATTAATTAGGTTCGTGCGAAAGCACGGGGGACCTCCCTCAAAGTACCGACACTGGCCTGGCTGAAAGATTGGCGAACTTGTAGTGTGTAATTAATCCCGGCTAGTCTTTCCTTTTAGGGTTTGAAGGAAGACTTGATAAAAAACAGTGGGAGCCATCCTGATTAGATAAAATATATAACCAATCTGATCTTGCAAGAGCGCACGCAGAGTGTTTTCTTCTCTCTCTCTCCTGGTAGCGACTATATCACGCCTTAATCAAGATAATAATACGGATGTATTGACCGAACCCGCTTGTTATACTGAGCTGGGGAACGTTGGTCCCGCTCCAACTTATAATTGTTATAAGACAGAGCAGGAAATAGGGAATACCAGAATTCCTATGCCGCCCAAACGAAGAAAGTGCATATGATGCATCTCCTTCGGGTGTGTTCATTACAAAGAACTGTTTCTCAGTATCCTCTGAATCCTGGGTATATGATACCGGATCAGGATCCCAGATATGTAAGCTGTTACATAGGGCTACAAAAAGGTAGAAAAACTGAGGACGGGTGATAAGTTTCATGAGACAGAAACCGGGGCAAGTGTTGCAGCCAAGTCTGTTGGTCATTGTCACCCTGTATTACGAATACATTGATTCTGAACAAATGCTATTAGATACCGAACTTGATATACAAAATCATATCAGTCTCTTTATTAGTAAAGAAATGATATAATTTTGTATTGATGGATAATGTTTTGAACATTTCCTATATCAAAATTTGATCGGTTCAGGCACGTTATCTAAAAGCATTGACGTTCTAAATCAAACTACAGTTCCTCGTATATTGAACACACACAAGAGGAAAAGTTCAGAAATGAACAAATTCTTCTTGAGGCATTGTAGACTAGGTCATATCAATGCGACCCGACTGGCTGAAGTTACATTTAGATGTATATTTAATTAGTTTGAATTTACATCTTGTGAATACTTGCCAGTGTAAGGTTAGTATAGCACCCTATGAAGAGTTTTGAAGCATCACATGACCCAAAGTTTTAATTTTTAAGGTGCTAAACTAACATGCAAAGGATAGATCCTAGAAAATTAGGGTTTACTAAACTTAAAGTTAACAAAAGTTAGGGTTTGAAGGCTACAACCTTTGTAGCTCCCGTTTTTTCTTCGCTCCTTAGGCTCTTTGGTGTTGAAACGAGGTCCTCTTGAACTCCCCTTGTGTCCACGATGATCCACCGCGGAGATATCCGTCCAAGCTCGCTACTTCGTCAAACCGAAGATAACACTCTAAACAAAACGGCTAAGCTTGTGTAGAATGTTGTTGTGGCTTTGGATCTCACTTCAAAAACCTTTCTTTTGTTGTATTTCACTCACTAGAAAAGAACTAGAGAGGAGAAGATGAAGGAGGATGAAAATGGTGGCTTTTTCTTTCAAGAGATAAGATGATAACCATTAGGTTAACTTGCAAAAGAAAATAAATATCACTATATATATTTAATCCTTCTTGACTCTAACCATGATTAAATGATGGATGATTAATTTAACTTGGGTTTAGAATGATAAAGGAAAAGATAACCATGGTTTAGTGGTGGGTGAGAATGGTTAGGTTAAAAGAAGCATGTAGAAACTAGCATAATTATCCTTTCCTTTTCATTTTCTTTTTAAAACCAAAATTAAATAATTATCCATTGTATAATCTATGGTGTGAGGCTTATATTGCCACCATTTCCATATATAATCAACCATGATAGTTTGATGTATGTATGTGTACATATATGCACATCTATATGTGCATAAAACTAGAAAAGAAGAAAGAAACACATGCATGCATGCATACATCCATCAAACCCTAGAAAGGTTTCAAGTGAGATAACTTATGGTTAAATGATAAATCAACACTTGATTTATCAATCCGGACATATCTCATATGACCCCACCAAAAGCAATTCACCCGATCAATGTTCGGTATCATATACGCATATTTCAATCGGGTGCATGCGCATATCGCATATGCGCACCACAACGTTTCGCCTGGACTGGGTAACTCCTCTGTGGGACTCTAAGACTCGTCAATACGCCGGCAGAGGGTAATGATCATATCAAGTGCCCTCAAGCCGCAAGCGGTCAGCTAAACGTAACGGCCACCCGGGTATTGAGCGATCAGAAGACAACAAGCGAACCTGCTACAACTCCCATCGAGCCATCCGGCAACACTACCGTACAGTCCGGTCTCTTCGTCAGATATGCTGCATATCGAGCCTAGGGATGGTCACGTCGACCCCAATAACTCAATAAGTCATGTCGGTGAATGGTCTATAACAGATCGAGAAACTACTGATAACACTTATCAGCAAATCTCAGCAGCCCTGGCCAGGGACTTGCTGTTATAACCAGTCGAACACAGCACAGCATCAACTCCCAATACCGGGAGAGACGAAACCCCTCCTATCGCTCATTGCCTTCGTGTGTCTCGGGACTGTGCCCAACGGCCACCTGTTTGCACGACTCAGTAGAGCCGTGGTAGGGTGGCAATCAAAGTACAGTGGGAGAACACACAAGGCTCTATGACGATCTCGGGTCTACAGACTAACCTGTACCAGTGTCACCTGAGAACTGCTATCCGACGATAGATATAATTCCATATAGGAGTTCTCGGCGAGTCCGTCCAGTGTACCCAGTCACCACTGAGCACCCGTATATGATCTTGATGTCAAACATCGATGAATGTGGGAACATCCATCGCTCATCACATGGGTCTAGTATCATATACGCTAGTCTACTCTGGTATATCGATGCCCCGTCTCGATACACCTCCGACTAGGGACATTTCAGGATATGCTTATAGACTACAGATGTCCCACTAGTATGATCTCCATCATAATCAGAGTAGTCAGGCCGATATCCTTAGGGCTTTATCAGCATGTATGAATGAATAGAAGCATGATCAAATAAACATGTCAGATAAAGAATAACCAGATAGCATACTATCATGTCGAGCAAGAATGCAAACTGAATATATATATACATGTATAGATACATCCACTATCACATAATGGCCTCTAGGGCATACATATATCCAACAATCTCCCACTTGCACTAAGGCCAGTTATTGGCGTATCTCATACCCAACATCTCAAAAAGTCGCTCATGCTGCGGCTGAGGGAGAGCCTTGGTGAATGGATCCGCGGCGTTGTTCTTTGTGTCAACTCTCTTAATCTCGATCTCGCGGCGATCTACAATCTCCCGGATCAAATGAAAGCGCCTCAGGATGTGTCTGGACCGCTGATGGGATCTGGGTTCCTTGGCTAACGCCATCGCCCCATTATTGTCACAATACAAAGGTATTGGATCAATAATGGTTGGAACTACTCCTAGCTCCGAGACGAACTTCTTCATCCAGACGGCTTCCTTGGCGGCATCATTTGCAGCAATGTACTCAGCTTCCATCGTAGAGTCTGCAACGGTATCTTGTTTGGAACTCTTCCAACTTACCGCCCCTCCATTGAGGGCAAATACAAACCCTGAGATAGATTTGCTGTCATCTTTATCGCTCTGGAAGCTCGAATCGGTAAAGGCCTCCATTTGGAGATCTTTATTACCATACACCAAGAACAATTCTTTAGTCCTTCGTAAGTACTTAAGAATGTTCTTCACAGCTGTCCAGTGGTTCTCCCCTGGGTTGGATTGATACCTGCTTACAACACTAAGTGCATAAGCTACATCTGGGCGTGTACATAACATCGCATACATTATAGACCCTACTGCCGAAGCATAAGGTATAATGCTCATGCGAGCTCTCTCTTCATCGGTCTTTGGACAAGAATCCTTGGAGAGAGTGACTCCATGGCAAGCGGGTAAGGCACCCCGCTTGGAGTCTTCCATACTAAACCTCTTTAGGATGGTGTTGATGTACCTGGTTTGGGACAATCCCAATAACTTTTTGGATCTATCTCTATAGATCCTTATGCCCAGGATGTATGTGGCATCACCCAGGTCCTTCATGGAGAACCTCAGTGATAAGAATGATTTGACCGACTGTAGCATAGGAATATCATTTCCTATCAGAAGAATGTCATCCACGTACAATACGAGGAATGTGACAGCTCTTCCTACAGCCTTCCTATAAACACAAGGTTCATCTGGATTTTTGATGAAATCAAACTCTTTGATAACATCATCGAAACAGATGTTCCAACTCCGTGATGCCTGCTTTAACCCATATATGGATTTAAGCAATCTACATGCTTTCTCGCTGCTCCCACTGTCAATGAAGCCCTCTGGCTGATCCATATAAACACATTCTTCTAAATCTCCATTTAGAAATGCTGTTTTAACGTCCATCTGCCAGATTTCATAGTCGTAGTGAGCAGCAATAGCAAGTAGGATCCGAATAGATTTAAGCATGGCTACGGGCGAAAAAGTTTCGTCATAGTCCAAACCTGGTCTTTGACGAAAACCTTTCGCCACAAGTCTCGCCTTATAGGTCTCTACCTGCCCATCCACACCAATCTTTCTTTTAAAGATCCATTTGCACCCTACAGGTTTTACCCCAGGGGGTACAACGTCCAAAGTCCATACTTTGTTGGTGTACATAAACTCCATTTCGGATCTCATGGCATCCAGCCACTTCACAGAGTCACCACTCGTGATAGCTTGCTGAAAACTGGTAGGATCATCATCTTCCATGATACAGTCTTCTCTGTCACCATCAATGAGGAAACCGTAGTACCTCTCCGGTGGGCGAGAAGTCCTACCAGACCTACGGAGTGGCCGAGGTTCTTCAGTTTCTGTTGCAACAGCCGGTTCAACCAAATCGTCATTTGTAGTTTGTGTCTCCAGAACCTCTTCTAGATCTACTACCTTGCCATCATCTCTATCTGTGAAAAACTCTTTTTCCAAGAATGTGGCATACTGAGAAACAAACACTTTTTGTTCTACTTGTTCCTCTTTGTGGTAGAACAGATACCCATAAGAATTCTTTGGATATCCCACAAAGTTACACATGACTGACCGTGTCTCGAGTTTGTCCGGATTCTGCTTTTTAACATAGGCCGGGCAACCCCAAATCTTAATTCTTTTAAGAGATGGTCTCTTCCCATTCCATATCTCATATGGCGTGGTAGATACGGCTTTGGTTGGAACCCTGTTTAGCAGAAACGCCGCAGTCTCCAATGCATGCCCCCAAAACGAGACTGGTAACTCAGCGTCACTCATCATGGACCGGACCATATCTAATAGGGTCCTATTCCATTGTTCTGACACACCGTTGTGCTGTGGTGTGTCAGGAGGAGTGAGCTGAGAGAGAATCCCATTCTCTTTTAGGAAGTTTGCAAATTCTGTACTGAGATACTCACCACCTCGATCTGATCGAAGCATCTTAATACTCAAGCCGGTTTGTTTTTCTACTTCTTGTTTATATTCAACGAACTTCTCGAAAGCGCCGGACTTATGCTTTAATAAAAATACATGACCGAATCTTGAGAAATCATCGGTGAATGTAATGAAGTATGAAAAACCGCCTCTAGCCTGTGTAGACATAGGCCCACATACATCACTATGTATGAGGCCCAGGAGCTGAGTAGCTCTTTCTCCGTGTCCTGTAAACGGAGTTTTGGTCATTTTACCCTTGATACAAGACTGGCAAGTCGCATAAGATTTATATTCAAAAGGGTTTAAATATCCATCTTTATGTAACTTGTTCAGTCTTGTTTCGTTAATATGACCAAGTCTACAGTGCCAAAGAAAAGCTTCATTTAATTCTGAAAATTTTCTTTTATTAGTGTGTTGTATACTGAAAACTGTGTGTTGATTTAGGACATATATTCCGTTATTAAGCGTACCATACCCAACCAACATTTGATTTAGGTGAATGTTCATAACATTGTTCTGCAACACAAAATTATATCCTTCATTGTCCAACAAAGAAACGGATATTATATTACATAGCATAGTTGGTACAAAATAACATGGATTCAAAATCAAAATACATCCAGATGGCAACCCCAAGTGATACTCTCCCACTGCGACTGTATGTACATTGGAACCATTTCCAACGCGGAGAGTATGGTCACCTGTCCTCAAAACCTTGCTATTTCTCAGCCCCTGCATAGAATTGCAAATGTGAGAACCTGAACCGGTATCCAATACCCAGGAAGCAGAGTTTATAGAAAAACAGTTTTCAGTCACAAACGCACCTGAAGCAGAAGCATCACCATGCTTCTTCTTGAGACTTAGGTACTCCGTGCAGTTGCGCTTCCAATGTCCTGTCTTGTGGCAATGAAAACACTCGCCTTTCCCTGGGTCTCCAGCCGTGGACTTTCCCTTTCCCTTCACCTTTTTGACTCCGCCCTTAGGATTAGTGGGTTTCTTCTTTTTCTTTCCCTTGGCCTTAGCTTTTGGGCAAGAAGAAGACTGTCCAATGGTCATAACGGGAGTCTTAGCTGACTTCATAGTGCTCTCTGCACTCCTTAACATATTAAGGAGTTCAGGGAGGTCCTTCTCCATGCCATGCATGTTGAAGTTCACTATGAACTGAGCAAAGGTGGAGGGGAGGGACTGCAGAATAATATCTATATATTGTTCATTGTCCATTGTCCATCCAAGGTCCTCAAGCTCTTCTATAAGAGCTATCATCTTCAACACATGGTCTCCTACTGGTGTGCCAGGGGCCATTCGCATGTGAAACAGTTTCCTCGATGCTTCGTATCGTAATACGCGGGACTGTTCCCCATACAACTCCTTTGTATGGAGCAGTATCCCGTGAATGTCCATGTCCTCGTGCTGCTTTTGATGTGTGTTGTCCATCGATGCAAGCGCGAGGCATTTTGCCGTGGCACAGTCAGCGTCCCATGTCTTGCGGACTTCAATGTCCGCAACTGAGGATTTTGGGCCTGGGACGGGCGGGGCTGAAGCCGTGAGGACATATGATACTTTATCATAAGTCAAGGCGATCTTCAGATTCCTTAGCCAGTCTTTATAGTTGGTCCCATTCAGTTTGTTTTTATCTAGTAGAAGCTTAAGTCCAGTCATTGGTATCTGCCATTAAGAGAGAGAAAAGAATACACTCAGCGAAAGCTCTTGCATAGATTAGATTGGTTTATTATCTTGTCTAATCGATGTTTCCCACTGCTTTTTATCAAGTTTTTCTTTCAAACCTTAAAAAGAAAAACTAGCCAGGATTAATTACAGTCTACAACTTCGCTAACCGTTCAGCCAGGCCAGTGTCGGTACTTTGAGGGAGGTTCCCCGTGCTTTCGCACGGACCTAATTAGAGTAAACCTCGTTTTCCCAGAGGCGGAGCCCCGTTAACACCTTTCTAGACACCTAATGAGTTAGCTAATTGTAAACTGTAAAACTCTCCTAGGAGCAACTATTGCCCACAGTGGGATCGGGATCCAACCATCACATGGAAGGTATGCAATCTCATTGCAAATTTCAACACTTGAAATTCCCGATGTAATTTTTTTTTTTACCCCTAGTACTTATGACCTTAACTATGGTCAACAAATCATAAGTACCAGTCAAGTTCTACCCGTCATTTCTTGATCAATTAGACCCACCCATATGACCCTTAACTATGGTCAACAAAGTCGTATGAATGTCCTAATTAATTTGCATCATATGCAGTGTAGGAAGACAACACTTAGCTACCGTACACTACGCCTTAACTAAAGTCAACAAACGTAGCACGAATACTAAGTACTCTACTTCCTAAAATGACGGAGGGTTGCGAATGATTTTTAAGAAAATCTTTAACGCTTTGAACTTGATATCGTTGTAGAATCAAACAGTTTTTCAAAAGGAGTGGCTTAAGCTCCGCAGTTTTGAAATATAGCTTTTTCATAAATAGCCGAGTAGTTTTTAAATCCGATTCTACAACATCTTTTAGGTTTATTTTCTTTACATTAATCACATTAATGTAATCCCATCATTTAAGTCCTAAAGCCAATCACAGAAAAGAAACGAAAATAACACGTACGCTTATGCCATCCGCATTCGCCGCAATGTTCCGTTATGCACCGTTAGGTTACTTAACTAACGGCATACCGGGACGGGACTAGCGCGGGTGTAAAACATAAGCAACGTCTACTATATATCATATATATAATAAGTCATTCGTCTCAGATATCACAGAACACAGGCAGCAGAAATATAGATATAACGTGGGATATACTAGGACGTCCGTATTTAGTATTTAGCCAGAATAGAAAATACGGATTCCACAGTCGCGATGAATAGCTAAGCCCACACCCTGGACCCCTACGAGAGCGGCAAGTGACCCTACCAATCCTGGAGTTTAGGAGACCCGGTCTCGACTCCTCGAGATGGCCTCCCACTGAACCCCAGAACCCGGTCACCTGTGCTCCCCTCCTTGGGTCCATCCTAATGCGGAAAAGTAAATAATATACAACACTGGTGACACAACCGCAACCTGGAAGTGCCCCAAATAAAAGAATATTACATTACATTTGAATTTACATGAATGAAAATATAAAACTCTCATCTCACAAAAACCCCCCGGCTATTCGATCGCGACAATCCTGCACATCATATCTCAGCAACACATAATATCACATATCATCAACGTAAGTAAGTATGCGTACCCCGATTGTCGTTGATGTATAGCAACGAAACCGGCGATATCTAACATACTACACTTACGGTCGCAGAAAAGAAAGTGTAAAACTACAATATTTGGAATCCAGATTCTCTTTAGACATCATAAATGCGAAATATCACATATTTCGTATTTCATGTCTACACTATATGAATTCCACATATTGTATCACATTCCAGATAAACAGACAGTATTAAAGTTTTCGAACGAACTGTCAAGCACCCAAGATTCACTAAAGCTCAACACTTGAGCAGGGTTCAAAAAACCGGAGTGTGACACAGTAGCGGCGGTCCAGCCGTAGAAGGGTCAAGCCAACGCCTCACATGTGGCACGCCGTACTGCCCCAAACCCGAGGGTTCAAAGGGCAGTTCGAGACGGTCACATAATCGAGTTAAGGTTTGTTGTCTTCTAGAGGGACCACCGCAAAAAGACTTGCACACATCTCCAAACTATTTAAACCCCGTGAATATTGAGTAAATGATATTCGTTCAAACACTTCAATACTTTCTAGTTTACCCGGAAAAGAAATACGAAATGAAAATTCCGATCGAAATGACGAGTTCAAAACCACCTCCAGAATTATCAACAGCAGATTCAGATTAAATACTCTCAAAATATACTGTAGCAGGTAAAGAAAAGTACTGTGCAAAAAATTGTCAGAGAGCCCCTCATATGGCCGCGGAAGCGCGGCCTAAGCTTGCTTATGCCGCGCTTCCGCGGTCAAACTTACTGTTCATGTGTACGGATTTTCCAGATCGTCTAATTTTTACCTGCTCTATTTTTTGAGAATTTTTAATTCTGAAAAAGATCAGTTTTTAAAAAATTTCCAGAGAGCATCCCATAAATCCGTATTTTGGTTCGATCGGACTTTTCACTTCGCAAAAAGGTCGCCTAACGTTCTAGGTCGGCTCTGATACCAATGTAAGGTTAGTATAGCACCCTATGAAGAGTTTTGAAGCATCACATGACCCAAAGTTTTAATTTTTAAGGTGCTAAACTAACATGCAAAGGATAGATCCTAGAAAATTAGGGTTTACTAAACTTAAAGTTAACAAAAGTTAGGGTTTGAAGGCTACAACCTTTGTAGCTCCCGTTTTTGCTTCGCTCCTTAGGCTCTTTGGTGTTGAAACGAGGTCCTCTTGAACTCCCCTTGTGTCCACGATGATCCACCGCGGAGATATCCGTCCAAGCTCGCTACTTCGTCAAACCGAAGATAACACTCTAAACAAAACGGCTAAGCTTGTGCAGAATGTTGTTGTGGCTTTGGATCTCACTTCAAAAACCTTTCTTTTGTTGTATTTCACTCACTAGAAAAGAACTAGAGAGGAGAAGATGAAGGAGGATGAAAATGGTGGCTTTTTCTTTCAAGAGATAAGATGATAACCATTAGGTTAACTTGCAAAAGAAAATAAATATCACTATATATATTTAATCCTTCTTGACTCTAACCATGATTAAATGATGGATGATTAATTTAACTTGGGTTTAGAATGATAAAGGAAAAGATAACCATGGTTTAGTGGTGGGTGAGAATGGTTAGGTTAAAAGAAGCATGTAGAAACTAGCATAATTATCCTTTCCTTTTCATTTTCTTTTTAAAACCAAAATTAAATAATTATCCATTGTATAATCTATGGTGTGAGGCTTATATTGCCACCATTTCCATATATAATCAACCATGATAGTTTGATGTATGTATGTGTACATGTATGCACATCTATATGTGCATAAAACTAGAAAAGAAGAAAGAAACACATGCATGCATGCATACATCCATCAAACCCTAGAAAGGTTTCAAGTGAGATAACTTATGGTTAAATGATAAATCAACACTTGATTTATCAATCCGGTCATATCTCATATGACCCCACCAAAAGCAATTCACCCGATCAATGTTCGGTATCATATACGCATATTTCAATCGGGTGCATGCGCATATCGCATATGCGCACCACAACGTTTCGCCTGGACTGGGTAACTCCTCTGTGGGACTCTAAGACTCGTCAATACGCCGGCAGAGGGTAATGATCATATCAAGTGCCCTCAAGCCGCAAGCGGTCAGCTAAACGTAACGGCCACCCGGGTATTGAGCGATCAGAAGACAACAAGCGAACCTGCTACAACTCCCATCGAGCCATCCGGCAACACTACCGTACAGTCCGGTCTCTTCGTCAGATATGCTGCATATCGATCCTAGGGATGGTCACGTCGACCCCAATAACTCAATAAGTCGTGTCGGTGAATGGTCTATAACAGATCGAGAAACTACTGATAACACTTATCAGCAAATCTCAGCAGCCCTGGCCAGGGACTTGCTGTTATAACCAGTCGAACACAGCACAGCATCAACTCCCAATACCGGGAGAGACGAAACCCCTCCTATCGCTCATTGCCTTCGTGTGTCTCGGGACTGTGCCCAACGGCCACCTGTTTGCACGACTCAGTAGAGCCGTGGTAGGGTGGCAATCAAAGTACAGTGGGAGAACACACAAGGCTCTATGACGATCTCGGGTCTACAGACTAACCTGTACCAGTGTCACCTGAGAACTGCTATCCGACGATAGATATAATTCCATATAGGATTTCTCGGCGAGTCCGTCCAGTGTACCCAGTCACCACTGAGCACCCGTATATGATCTTGATGTCAAACATCGATGAATGTGGGAACATCCATCGCTCATCACATGGGTCTAGTATCATATACGCTAGTCTACTCTGGTATATCGATGCCCCGTCTCGATACACCTCCGACTAGGGACATTTCAGGATATGCTTATAGACTACAGATGTCCCACTAGTATGATCTCCATCATAATCAGAGTAGTCAGGCCGATATCCTTAGGGCTTTATCAGCATGTATGAATGAATAGAAGCATGATCAAATAAACATGTCAGATAAAGAATAACCAGATAGCATA
Organism: Agapanthus africanus; assembly: GCA_030015575.1. Lineage (NCBI taxonomy): Eukaryota > Viridiplantae > Streptophyta > Magnoliopsida > Asparagales > Amaryllidaceae > Agapanthus > Agapanthus africanus. The sequence goes on from JASDDO010000024.1 coordinate 566,667,079, forward strand.
CTATCATGTCGAGCAAGAATGCAAACTGAATATATATATACATGTATAGATACATCCACTATCACATAATGGCCTCTAGGGCATACATATATCCAACAGCCAGTCATGTCACAAAGATAAGATGACCATAGCTCTGTTTAAAGGAAACAGAGAAAAAGTTAGTGAACTCTTGGGATGATACATGTTGATGTATGTAAGTCCCCAGTCTACAAATGCCAGGACTGATTCTTTGTACTTCATTACATTCTCTGATGATCTTTCGAGATTCAGACCTATGTTCTTGTTGAAACATAAGTCCGAACCTTCTGAGATATTCACAGAATATAAGTTAGAAGTAGAGAACCAAAATACGGGTATAAGTATTATGTCCTTTGATGTGATCAAGGAGGAGAATACTTGAGCACGGAAATCCTGGACTATTCTAAAGGAGAATGAGATTCTCTCTCAGCATTACTCCTCCGAATACACCATAGCACGATGGTATATCGGGGCGGAGCAATCACACCCTATGTGATAAGGTGTGCTCTATGATGAGTACTACTGAGTTACCTAATTCCTTTAGGGAGTTATGCACTTGAGAAGTTGTATACCTATTGAATAGGGTTCCAATCAAATCAGTTGCCTACCGCTTCATATGTGATATGGAAAGGGAAGAGCCCATATCTTAAGTTGGTTAAGATTTGGGGTTGTCCAGCCTATGTCTGAAAGCAAAATCCGGACACGCTCGAGGCAAGGTCTGTAATGTAGAACTGGAAAAGTTCCAGCTATACGAACTACAGCAGATGATTTGATAGAACCAAGGGATTCAGTAGATACCAACGAACCTCAGCCTCTCCGCCGATCTAGTAGGGTTCCTCACCCACCTCAGAGATACTTCGGTTTCTCTATGACAGTGGGAGCGAGGATTGCATCATGAGATGATGACCCAACTAGCTTCGAGCAGGCCATCAGGAGTAAGACTCTGTAAGAATGGCTGGATGCTTAGCGATCTGAGATGGAATCCTTATACACCAACAAAGTATGGACTTTGGTTGCAATATCTGAAGGGTTAAATCCCCATCAGGAGCAAGTATATCTTGAGAAGATTGCTTGGTGTAGATGGAAAAGTTGAGACTTTCAAAGCTAGACTTGTTAAAGGTTTGCATCATTGACCAGATATGGATCATAATGTTAAAACCTTTTCAAGTAACTATGCTTAAGTCCATCCAGATCCTACTTGCCACGGCTACATACCATGACTGCGATATCTGGTGGTTGGGTGTCTTGACTGCTTTTCTAAATGACGATTTAGAAGAGAGCGTCTATAAGTACACAGCCAGAGGGCTTCGTAGACAGTGGGAGCAGCGGAAACGTGAGCAAGATGCTTTATAGGATAAAGCAGGCATCGCGGAGTTGGAACATCTGTTTTGATGAAGCGGTCAAAGAGTTTGACATCATCAAAATGGTAGATGAACCTTGTATATACAAAAAGGTAGTAGGGAGTATGGTGACGATCCTCGTAGAGTACGTGGATGACATACTCTTGATAAGAAAGGAGTTTCTTATGCTACGCTCGATCAATCTTCGCTTATCACAAGGATTCTCCATATAGGATTAAAGTGATACCTCCTAAATCCTGAGTTTTGGATCTATGAGATAGATTTAAATGGATGTTGGGATTCTCACTAGTTGTAGTGAGATAGTATCAATTGATCCTGGGGAGAATCACTGGAAGTGTTCCAGGGTGATAAAAACGACTGAATGTCAGTCGCAGGCATTATCTTTTCCCTCAGTAAAGGGAAGGTATATTGGAAGAGTTCCAAGCTAGATACCGTGACATACTAGACGATAAAGGCAGGATACATCGGTACTTAAGATACTACCAAAGAGGCTGTTTGGGTTTATATTGGTTCATGAGATGAACTACGTTCCTACCATTGTGAGACAATGGATTTGTGGCTTATGCCGAGGAACGCCGGTCCCATCAGTGATCCAGACATATTCTAAGGCAGTATCACTTGATCATGGAGATGGTTGATCTCCAGGGTGATCGAGGTTAGGAGAGTAGACTCAGAGGACAACACGGCGGATCCACTCACGAAGGCCTGTTCCCAGAGAGAGACTTTTATGGGATGGTTGAGTATGAGATACTACAACCACTGCTACAGATGGCCCTAGTGCAAGTGGGAGATTGTTAGTTATATGTATGCCCTAGAGGCCATTACTGTACATAGGATGTATATTGTAGTGGATGCTGGGACATATATAGGGAGGACTTTCTTGCTCGAGATGATAGTATGCTATCTGGTTGCTCTTTACCTTAACGTGTATACCGATTGTCTCTCTGTTACATGTTGGTAAAGCCCTTAGGATGTGTACTTGACTACCTGGACTATGATGCGGATCATACTAGTGGGGACATGGTAGTCTATAAGTACATCCTTCAAAGTCCCTAGTCGTGGGTGTATCGAGACGGGGCATCGATATACCAGAGTAGACTAGCGTGTACCTTCTCGACCCATACAGATGGGCGATGGATGATCCCATATCCATTGGTGTTTGACATCAGAGATGATATACGGGTGCTCAGTAGAGACTGGGTACACTGGACGGACTCGCCGAGAACTCCCAGATGGTATTATACCTCACGTCAGATGGCAGTTCTCTGGTGACACTGGTACAGAGTAGTCTGTTGACCCGAGATCGTCATAGAGTCTTGTGTGGTTCCCACTGTGCTTTGATTTCCATCTTACCACGTCCAAGAGGGCGTGCAAAACGGTGGTTTTTGGGTACAGTCCCGAGTCACATGGAGGCAATGAGCGATAGGAGGGGATTCGTCTCTCCCGGTATAGGGGGTTGATGTTGCGCTGTGTTCGATTGGCTATAACAGGAAATCCCTGGCCAGGGTTGCTGAGAATTACTGGTAAGTGTTACCAGTAGTTTCTCGAACAGTTATAGACCTCATATCGAGCTATTGGGGTCTGACGTTTACCACCCCTAGGCGAGATATGCGACATATCAGACGATCAGACCGGACTGTACGGTAGTGTTACTGGTCGGATTCACTGGAGTGTGAGCGGGCTTGCTCATCGATCTTCAGATCGCTCAATACCCGGGTGGCCGTTACGTTTAGCAGACCGCTTGCGGCTTGTGGGTGCTTGATATGATCATCACCTGCTGCCGGCGTATTGACGAGTCTTTAGAGTCCTACACAGAGGTTTCCTGGTTCAAGCGAAACGAAATAGGAGCGCATATGAGATATGTGCGGGACCGAGAATAATGCGTGTATGTGATACCGTATTTCATTCTCGCGATGAATGTATCGATTAGGTTATATGCGATATACCCTAGTTATCTAATCAAGGATTGATTCAATAAACCGATACATTGGATACTAGTCGGTTATATACGATATGACCGGATCGTTAAATCAAGTGTTGATTTAATGATTTAATGCATAATTATATATTTGATATATTACTTTGCATTAACTAGTGTCGGTTCACTTTAATTGGATTTTCTCGCTCGGATGTGCACATTGTATATTCGATATAGTTTTGTGCACATGATTGTATCATGTTTGATGATACATGCCTTTTGGTTAAGTGTAAAGTATCAAACTATAGTTAAGTGGATGATTAGGGTTTTTTATTTCCTTATTTATATATTAATCTTTTTCTTTTTGGAAAAGAATAAGCAAATGCAAAATGGTGGCTTTATTTGGAAGCTTGTTGAAGCTTCATGAAAACTTTGACTTTGTCACCATTTTGTCTCATGCCTAACCCTAACTACTCCACTAACCCTAGTTCACTCTCTACAACTAACCATGGTTCACTTATGATAAGAATGGATTATTCTTTTCATTTCAAATTATTCTTATCATAATATTTATCTTCTTCTTCATCTTCTTCTTCAAGAAGAAAGCAAGGTCCATCAATGGTGATTGATGGAAATGAGTGAGAAATCCAATTCTAAATTGAACCCACTTCCTATTTCTTCATCCTCTACCTCTTGCCAAGTAGTAGAGTGTGTTTACTTCACAAGTTTCTTGACTTGGTGAAGTCGGAGCTTGATTTAGCGATGCCTCGACGTAGATCATCTTCGGCACGTCGTCGATGACCTAGCCCGTACATTCTCCGATGAAGCCGACGCTAGAGCCCGGGACTTGTAATGGACAGCGAGGAGACTTCATTGCGGAGCTATGGAGGTGGAGCACCGGATCTACAAAGGTTGTATTTCCGATTCTTATAGTTAAGTGTTAACTAGTTAGCTTTTTCGCCTAGTTTTCTAGCAAACGATCCATAGTCGGGTCTCTCGGCACCATAGATTTTTTATATTGGCATGTTCGATGCCTTGTGAGACCTCACTAGGGTGCCTAGGAAACCTACATTGCCTTGCGCCAAAATTATCGTTTTTCGCCGTTTCCTCCTCCCCGTAAGAACCGGGGTGAGCAATGTGGACTTACAGTGGTATCAGAGCCAGGCTAAACATAAACTAGTAAGTTAGCAACGTGTTAAGAACATCGATCGGAAAAAAGTCGCAAAACACATCCGCAAAACCTCAAGTTTTTGTCGATTTTTATACTGCTCAAAAAGTGTTTTAAAATATATGAAAAATCGTCTCAAGGTTTTGTGAAAACACTGCAGAAAAACGATCCAGTGATTCGATCAAACGACCGCGGTTCCGTGGCAATGACATGCTCATTGCCGCGGTTCCGCCGCCGTTTTGACTCTTCACTGGATCGGATTTTGTGCAGTGTTTTAGTTTGGATGTTTTGGAATTTTTAATACATGATTTTTCTACCCAGATTTTCCAGAGAGCAAATTGACTTTTCGGGTGGCTAAAAATCCGTATTTTGATCGATATTCCGTACTCTTTGGATAATGAATATTTTCTGTGATGTGATATATGTATTGAACGTCCGCTAATCGCTATACGTCGATTAGTGGGGGTTATACATATCTGTGATCTGTAATGTTGATGGTTTGTGTATATGAACTCGGTGGATTGTCGCGGATGAATAGCCGGGAATGGGTGTGAGATGAGTGTTTCTTTTTCTTTCATTCATTGTAAAAGTTGTAAATTGATGTAATATTATTTGTATGGCCGCACAACTGGGTCGGGGTTGTAGCCGTCATTGTATAATTTCTTTTTACTGTTTTTGCTCCTAGGATAGACCCATGGAGGGGGTGCACAAACTACCGGGTATCCCGAAGTGCCGAGTGGCCTACTCACGGTGTTGAGGGAGGTTGCTTCGCTTCGGCTACTTGGCGGGTAGTTTGCCGCACCCGTAGGGGTCTAGGGTGGGGTTTGGCTAATCATCGCGACCGTGTAATCCGTTTTTCGTTGCAGGCTCGAACGAATCGCGGATTCCTAGTATATCCAAAGTGTTCATCTGTGATCTATAATGTCTATCATTGCTATATATTTATATATGATAACAATTTAGGTGTTGCTTATGTTTTACAGCCGCGCTAGCCCAGCCCCCGCTCTGTCGTTAGTTAAGTAACCTAACGGGTGATGACGGGGCCCCGTGGCGAATGCGAATGGCATAAGCGTACGTCATATTTTGGTTGTGTTCTACAATGGTAGGATTAAATGATGGGACGCATTAAAAGAACTAATGCAATAAAATAAACCAAGTAAAAGACGATTGGAACACTTTCAATACCACTCGGTTCTTTTCAAAAACCAGCATTTTAAACGCGGAGCTTGAACCACTCCTTTTAAAAGCTATCTCGTTCCATCGACTATATCAAGTTCACTACGTTCACGGTTTCGCCAAAACCATCCGTAGCCCTCCGTCGTTTCACATGAATATTCAACAGTATTCAAGCTGTGTTTGTTGGCCTTAGTCAAGGCACAGTGTTTGGTAGCTGGTGGGTATTCATATGTTGCATAGATAGAATGCGTTGGTTTGGGACAGTCGTATTACTTTGTTGGCCATAGTCAAGGGTATATACGGGTGGGTTCAAATCAACCTGGATAACGACGGGTAGAACTTGACATGTGACTTATGATTTGTTGGCCTTAGTCAAGGTCATAAGAGCATGGGGAAAAAATCCACATCGGGAGTTTCATAATTACTGAAACTTGCTAGCACTGCATACCATTTGGAGTGTGATGATTCTGGTAGGATTCCTTCGGTTTCATCACACGATGATATTTGGATCCCGGTCCAACTGTGAGTATATGCTACTCCTCGGGAACATTTTCACTTAACGATCAATGCTATAAACCAAGTAGGTGTCTAGAAAGGTGTTAGCGGGGCTACGTCCACAGGGAAAAGAGGATACTTAATTAAGGAACTTCGCGAAAGCGTTGGAAAACCTCCCTCGAAGTACCGACACTGGCCTGGATGAACGGTTAAGCAAGTATTGTACGGTGAGATTGATCCCGACTAATTCTTCCTTTATGGTTTGAGGAGGGATTCGAGAGACAGTGGGAGCCATCCTGTTTAGATAAATTAAAAACCAATCTAAACTTACAAAAGCATCATGCTGAGTGTTTTCTTCTCTCTCTCTTAATTGCAGCGACCCAGTGACCGCACCTAGGATACACCTAGATAATAAAATGACTGAATCTGACTGTTATGACTGGCAAAGGTCTGTCCAGATGTCCATTGCCCATGACAAGCTGGGACACCTTTTGACTGATCCAACCCCTGCCGTCTCAGGTCCAATTTCCCATGTCACGGATATTCATATCCGCGAGACATCAGAAAAGGAATATGCGAAAGCCAAGTGCCTCGTGTTAGCCTCAGTTGATGGTGTATACCAGAGGCAGCACGAGAAGATGGACTCAGTTTCTATCTTCCTCCATAACAAGGATTTATATGGAGAGCAATCTCGTATCGCAAGATATGAGACCTCGAACGAATTGCTTCCAGCGAGGTTGGCTATCGGGTCATCTGTAAGGGGCAATGTCCTTACAAAGACCAGCTCTTTTGAGCTCACGGACCTGAAGACCACGTTGAAGAACGGGTCAGATGTTGACTTAGTTCAACAGTCCCTACCTACTACCCTGAAGGAAACCAGGAAAGTAGAGAGAAAGGGAAGGGCAGAAGTTTTGGGAATGGATGTAGTAAAAGAGGGATGTTCCTACTGTTACGGGAATGAACATGGGCAGAAGGATTGCAGGGCTTGCAAAGCCAGTAGCCAGAATTCGAAGCATGTTTTGGCTTCGGCTTCGGGTGTATTTGTAATAGAGAACTGTATGTCAGTTAACCCTACTTCCTAGGTATTGGATACCGGATCAGGATCTCATATCTGTAATTCGTTACAGGCTCTGAGAAACCGTAAGGTTATCAGGAAAGGTGATATGACTCTCAGGGTTGCTAACGGAATGAGCATGTATGCTGTATCCGTAGAGGAATATCATCTAGGACTGACAACTGGGCAGATATTGATTCTGCGTGACTGTTTTTATGTACCAGGTGCGACTTGTAATATCATATCTGTATCCTTACTTTCTAAGGAAGGATATGATTTTACTTTTGTAAGCGATGTAGTAAACATCCACCTAAATCAAGTTCTGATTGGGTCAGGAAAAATAAAAAACGGTATATACGTTTTGAATCAAGCTCAGGTATTCAGTGTCCAGAACACACTTAAAAGAAAGTCTCCGGAATTAAATCAGGCTTTCTTATGGCATTGTAGACTGGGTCACATTAATGAGACACGGTTGACAAAGTTATATAAAGAAGGATACTTGGATCCGTTCGAGTATCAGTCTTATGCCACTTGTGAATCTTGTCTCATGGGAAAGATGACAAAGACTTCGTTCACTGGACACGGAGAAAGAGCGAGCTCGCTCTTGGGACTCATACACAGTGACGTGTGTGGTCCAATGTCTACACATGCGCGAAGTGGTTATTCATACTTCATTACTTTCACAGATGATTTCTCTAGGTTTGGGCATGTTTTCTTGATGAAGCACAAATCCGAAGCCTTTGAGAAATTTCGGGAATACAAGAATGAAGTTGAAAAACAAACAGGCAAAAGTATCAAGACACTGAGATCTGATCGAGGTGGTGAATACTTAAGTGCCGAGTTTCTGGAGTTCTTAAAAGAGAATGGAATTCTCTCTCAGCTTACTCCTCCATACACACCACAACACAACGGTGTATCAGAAAGGTGGAATCGAACCCTATTGGATATGGTTCGTTCCATAATGAGTAAGGCTGAGTTGCCGCGATCCTTCTGGAGTTATGCACTAGAAACAGTTGCATATCTTTTGAACCAAGTTCCTACTAAGTCAGTGCCTACCACACCATATGAGATGTGGAGTGGGAAGAAACCCAGTCTTAAACACTTTAAGACATGGGGATGTCCAGCTTTTGTAAAAAAGCAGCACGCGGACAAGCTCGAAGCACGTTCAGTACAGTGTAAGTTTGTGGGATACCCAAAGAACTCCAAGGGGTATCTTTTCTATTACGCAGAGGAACAAAAGGTTTTTGTTTCTCGTCATGCCCGCTTCTTGGAAACTGAGTTTTTGGAAAATCAGATAAGTGGGGGCGCAATAGAACTGGAAGAAATTCCAGAACCACGAGCTATTACTGAAAGCTTAGTAGGACCAGAGGGTTCGAAAGAACCGGACATCCCAGCGCCACTCCGCAGGAGTAGTAGGCAGTCTCATCCACCCGAGAGATACTACGGTTTTCTCATAGACGGGGATAGAGAGGATTGCACCATGGATTATGGTGAGCCTACTAGCTTCCAGCAAGCCATTCAGAGCGGTGACTCGGTAAAATGGCTGGATGCAATGCGGGCCGAGATGGAGTCTATGTACACCAACAAAGTCTGGACTTTGGACTTTGCTCCATAAGGGGTAAAACCCGTAGGCTGCAAATGGATCTTCAGGAAGAAGATTGGTGTAGATGTGCAGGTTGAGACCTATAAAGCTAGACTTGTTGCAAAGGGTTTTCGTCAAAGACCTGGTTTGGACTATGACGAGACCTTTTCTCCTGTGGCTATGCTGAAATCCATTCGGATCCTTCTTGCCATTGCTGCCTTCCATGATTATGAAATCTGGCAGATGGACGTAAAGACGACTTTCCTAAATGGAAATTTGGAAGAGTGCGTCTATATGGATCAGCCGGAGGGATTCATTCAGAGTGGGAGCAGTGGTAGAGTGTGCAAGTTGCTCAAGTCCATTTATGGACTTAAGCAGGCATCGCGGAGTTGGAACATCTGCTTTGATGATACTGTCAAAGAATTCGACTTTATCAAAAACCCAGATGAACCATGCATTTACAGTAAGATTGTAAGGAGAACTGTAGTATTCCTCGTCATGTACGTGGATGACATTCTCCTAATCGGAAATGATATTCCTATGCTACAGTCAGTCAAAGGATTCTTGTCGCAGAGGTTCTCCATGAAGGACCTGGGCGATGCCAACTACATTCTGTGGATCCAGATCTATCGTGATAGATCTAAGAGGATGTTGGGACTTTCACAGTCAAGGTACATCGACACCATACTGAAAAGATTCAGTATGGAAGATTCCAAGCGCGGTAATTTACCGGCTTGTCACGGGATCACCCTCTCCAAAGAGATGTCTCCCAAGACTGATTTGGAAAGGGATCGCTTGTCTATTATACCCTACGCTTCTGCGGTAGGCTCTATAATGTATGCGATGTTATGTACCACACCAGATGTAGCATACGCATTGAGCGTTGTAAGCCGGTATCAGTCGAACCCAGGGGAGAAACACTGGATAGCGGTAAAGAACATTCTCAAGTACCTGAGAAGGACTTAGGAGATGTTCTTGGTGTATGGCGGAAAAGACCTCCAGCTCGAGGCCTTTGCTGACTCCAGCTTCCAGAGTGACTGTTGGAGATAGTTCCCTCATAGTCAATTATTGGATCGCAGGTACGTGATTGCAATGATTGCGGAGGACCTATACCGGTAGAACAGTCTTACTCGAGATGATAGTATGCTATCTGGTTTGCTTTTATCAGTCGTGTACATGTTCAGGTGACTGATTGCATGTTACACTTTGATAGAGCCCTTAGAATCTTGCTTTACTACCAACTGTATGATGGCGATCATATACGTGAGAGTTGGGTAGTTTATATGCATATCCTTAATTGTGGTCCCTAGTCGTGGGAGTTTCGAGACAGGGCATCGATACTCCGGAGTAGACTAGTGTATACAGTCGAGACCCCGACGAGGGGCGGTGGCCGGTCTCACAAGCCACTGGTGTCAGTTGGATCACCTAAGATGTATACAGGTGCTCATTGGGTTATGAGTACACCGGACAGGACTCGCCGGGAATCTGCTAGTTAGTACTATACCTATCGTCAGATAGCAGTTCCCTGGTGACGTGTGTACAGGTTAGTTCATCGACCTGAGGTCGTCATTTTTCTCGTGTGAGTTCCCACTGTGCTTTGATTTCTACCCTACCACGGCTCAAAGGAGTCGTGCAAACAGGTAGCTTTTGGGTACAGTCCCGAGCCATATGGAGGCACGTGAGCGGATCGGCAGGGGATTCGTCTCTCCCGGTATTGGGGGCGAGGTCGTGCTGTGTCTAGGAGAGCCATTACACATAGTCCATGGCCATGGCAGGAGATTTACTGGTAGGTACTCCAGTAGTATCTCAGGGTGTTATTGGGCTACACTCCGACACAACTTATACTGCTATTGGGGGTCTGACGTTACTAGCCCCCTAGGCGGATATGCGATACTCATTGACGAACGGACCGGACTGTATATACATTGTCACTGTTAGGCTCAGTAGGGTTTCTGGATGAGTTCGCTCATCGGCCTCCCTTGAGTTCGCTCATCAGCCTCCCTTGAGGTCAGTCCATGGGCAGCCGTTACGCATAGCTAGTGCCACTGACGGTTTGTGGTTAAACCCACTGCCAGGGTACTGACGAGTCATTAGAGTCCCCCACAGACAGTTTCCCAAGTTCGGGCGAAACGTTGTAGAGGCCGTATGGTTTTATGGCAGGGTTCGGAAAATGCACGTGCGTTTATGCACGTGTCAGTTTTCGGGCAGATGATACTGGTCGGCTTTAGTTTAAGCCGGATCCGAGTATTATATTGAGTAGGTATAATATCTTTGTCTCAGTTGCATTTGTATTCGGTCGTAATACAAATGCGGGTATATTTATACAGTTTCGGGGTTGTCCTGAAATTCGTTTCAGGATCACTTTTGGAAGTTGCCAGTTTCCAGTTTTCTATCAGCCGTCTTTTAACATTCGGTTAAAGACGGATTTATCTTTTCTTGGATGAGGGTGAGTCATACTTCTAGAAGGTTCTAGAAGGTTCTAGATTTGGTGAGGTGTCTTGTGACTCATGCTTTGATTTCAACCATTTCTTGTTTTGCTTAAGATCTTTATGCTTGATTTTTTCATGTGTTCACACATGATATTTTCCTTGTGGTCACCCCCCTCTCCTACGGTCACCTCCCTCTTTGCTATAAGAGGCCGGCCCCCTCTCTCCCTCCTCACACACTCTCTCACTTGAGTTTTCACTTGAAAAGATTATGATAGGTTTTATCGGTGCATGGAATTTTACAGTTCATTTCATTCCATCACCCGATTCCCTCGGCAACTTCATTAACCGATCGTCCACGGCTTTGGACGAAGTGAGACAAAGTCATCTACTCATTCTCTACATCATTCTTGGTCGTCTCTTTTAGCAAACTTGACGACCGAGTTGCCTCGAGTCAGAGGCGGGAGCCCGTTTAAAGAATCGGTGATGTGGTGCCACCTGGACGAGCAGATCGGAGATCGAAGAGATCGGAGCAGCTGCAACGGAGCGTGGGATGATGGTTAAAGAACGAAGGACTCGGATCGTTCGGTATAACCTTTCTACACTCTTTACAGTTTGTTAGTTTAGCAATAATGGCAGATCCGGGTTAAAGTATACGATAGCGCCAGTTAAAAAGTTTTTGTTCCGCATTTGGCGTCTGTAGACTGCCGGGGCGCTACCGTAGACTTACAGTGGTATCAGAGCCTCACCATTTTGCTATACTAACTTGTGCTAACGCGTTTAAAACATCGATCGAACCGGAAATCAAAAATCGCATTTTTCCAACTTGACAGTTTCTGTTGATTTTAAATGGTGTCCTAAAAATATTTCACACATCTCAGAAAACTGTGCAGGGTTTTTTAAGAACGACGTACAAATTTGAGCACATGAGTCGACAAGACAGCCGCGGAAACGCGGCCAAACCCATGGTTTGGCCGCGCATCCGCGGCAGTTCTGGGCGATCATGCCCCCAAATTTGCACAGTGTGTTCCCCTCTGGAAATTGTGGTTTTTGGTATATATCTTTTGGGCCCAGGTTTTGTTACTGTTCTCCAGATTTACGTGGGGCCCACTTTGTGATATTTAGTCGATCGAAATTTAAACATGTTATTTTACAGTGCTTACATTATATCTCCGACCGGGAATGTCATTTGATCGGTAAACCGCGTCCGATTGCTATAGTTCTTTTAGACGGGTTTGCGAACGTGACATTCGCGTTGATGTTCTGTGTTGTGCTGTGATGTTGCGGATTTGTCGTGGTGGATAGCAGTGTGCAATGGTAGTACAGTTTGAGTTTATTTGTACATTTGATATTGCGGGGCGAGCGTCCAACTTGTGGACTGCCGTCACTGCCTGTTGTATAATATTCTTTTGGGGCACGACCAGGTTGCGGTCAATGTACCTATTGTACTATTTTTCATTACTGTACTAGGTTTTGCCCCGCGACGGAGTGCACGGATAGCCGGGTTCTGGAGGGCAACGGGTCCGCATCTCATGGCTTTGAGAGGCAGAGGGGTCCCACTCTAGAATTGGCAGACTATTCGCCGCACTCATAGGGGGTACAGGTTGACCCAAGGAGGGGTGCTCAATTTGCCGGATTCCGTGAAGTGCCGGGTGTTCCATTCACTATGCTGTGGGGACTACCTCGCTTCAGGTTTTGGCGGGTAACTTGCCGCACTCGTAGGGGTCTAGGTTTCATTGCACAGGCTATCCACACGACAGGGGAACGTCGGGTTTCAGCAGCGGCTCTGTGAAACTCGGGGATCCCAGATTATCTGTATTGTTCTGTGATGCTTATTACTTTTCTGTAATGTTGCATATTATCACGCCTGGAGCGATTATTGTATATTGGTTTATATACTATTAGATGTTGTATATGTTTTACACCCGCGCTAGTCCAGTCCCCGCTCTGTCGTTAGTTAAGTAACCTAACGGGTGATGACGGGACCCAGTGACGAATGCGGATGGCATATACGTACATTTTATTTTCGTTCTTTTCTGGTGTGATTGATTGATGGGACTGCGTTGATTCTGATCAATGCAAAAAGTTAAACAAACCTGTTTTCAGTTGTTGGAACAAATTTAAAAAGTGTTATTGCAAAGACGTTTCCTTTTGTTTTGCATAGCGGTATTCAGTGGAATATCCTGCACCTCATTCGACGGGGCAAGGGCCGATATCCCTTCACCGGGACTGACCCCTTGGGCAGAAGTTTGCGTCAGGGTAATAACTTCACTATAGTCGATTACAAGTTGCTTTGCATAGCGGTATTCAGTGGAATATCCTGCACCTCATTCCACGAGGAAAGAGCCGAGATCCCTTCACCGGGAGTGACCTCTTTAGCAAAAGGTTTTCGCCACTATATTTTAAAAAGCTATCAGGTTCCTTCAGCGATATCAAGTTCACTACGCTAAAGGTTTTTCGCCAAAAACCAGCCGTAGCCCTCCGTCATTTCATATGAATGGTCAGTAGTATTCAAGCTATGTTGGTCTGGCCCTTAGCCAGGACATAGTGATTGGTAGCTGCTGGGGTATTCACATGTTGCATAGATAGATGCGTTGGTTTGGGACAGTCGTACAGCCTTGTTGGCCCTTAGTCAAGGGCGAGTACGGGTGGGTTCAAATTAACAAGATAATGATGGGAAGAACTTGACATGTGACTTATGATGGGCTGGCCCTTAGTCACGATCATAAGAGCATGGGGCAAAAATCATATCGGGAGTTTCTAAAGAAACTGAAACTTGCCAAGTATGCGCATACCTTCTGGAGTATGAGTAACGTGGATGCATTCCATCACGTTATCATGCGATGAGAGTTGGATCCCGATTCCCACTGATGAGTTGGTTTACTCTTCGGGTGATCCCGATTGATTCTTCTTTTAGGTTTGGAGGAGAATTTGACGAGACAGTGGGAGGTTTCCGGATTAGATAAAGTGATAACCATTCTGATCTAGGTTAGAGTGCACGCAGAGTGTTTCTTTTCTCTTTCTCTTTGGCAGCGACCATTGACCGACCCTAGACTATGACTCAGTGACCAAGTTGACCGGACCTTCTTAAAATACTGGCTTTTGGATTGTCTATGTTGCATAAGTCATTGCCACTCCTTCTTCTACCCTTTGAAATTCTCAGAACACCCGTATTACTACGGACATCCACTTCCATTGGATAGATCTATCGTATGGTTATATACGAACTCGAAGGGACTTCTTCGAGGATGGATCCAGGTTCAGGAGAAATAGAATTGGTTTATTCAGTTGTCTTTTATTATCACCTTCTCTCAGGTTGCGAGGGCTCCTTGGTTTAGGAGAGTACACCTATTACGCTTATTGGATAGTCTTATTCCAAACCATAGGCAGGTGCCGAAAGGTAGGGAATGAAGAAAACCAATTAGCCTAAATAGGGTGTGCAGAAGGTAATATGTAAAGACAAAATAAAGGGATTAGAAAGAGGGCAAAGTAAATTGCGACTGTTATCATTCACGACCAAAACCGCGTACTTCGTCACCACTCCTATTTCACCTTTAAATAGAATAAGGTATTATTCAGTTGTCTTTTATCATCACCTTCTCTCAGTTGTGAGTACTTCTTGGTTTAGGAGGGTACACCTATTATGCTTACTGGATAGTCTTCTTCCAAACCATAGGCTGGTGCCGAACGGTAGGGAAGGAAGAAAACCATTTAGCCTAACGATGGTGTACAGAAGGTAATGACTAAAGACAAATAAAGGGATTTGGAGAGATGGCAATAAAATATACGGTTGAAGTCATGAATAGGATTATGGAAAAGGCATTGCTATGAATACCAGGATACCCCTACGAAACATTTTCATGTTTCAGTGCATTGTTGAAGTAAAACTGTTTTCCCGATTAGATACTTACTCCAAGGGTATGTATTTACCAGGTTTCATTCTCATACCTGTATGGTTTTACAGATGATGAGTGAGAGTAAGTTATTGGGAATTAGGTGATCATTCTCATTATATCGGAATTTGTTGTAATTGGTGATATTTGAGGAAATCGCCAGGGTACAGTTTTCAACCTACGACGCACAGATTTTGAGTTGTTCAACTCAGCGGACTTATACAGAGTATTGTATGTTGTCCAAGTGTCCATCAGGACAAAGGGGTAGGTCCTCGTACTATGTTCTGTTTACTTATAACTTCTCTAGTATTTAGACAAGTGTTTCGTAGAAATACAAGGTCTAAGTTTTGAGAAGTTGTGGGTATAAGAATAAAGTAGAGAATCAGGTGTCACAAGTATCGGGATTCTTGAAAGAGATCGAAGATGTAGATTCTTGTGATTGGTATTCAGATGATAGTGATGGTTTTGAGAAACTTGTTTCTCTTTCAGGTTACTCATAATTGGATGGATTCCTAAGTTGAGTAATGCTGATTAGCCTCTTTCCATTAAAGTGATATGCACTGGAGACAGCTGAATGATTTGAATATGGTTCCAATTAAATAAGTGCCAAAGTTTCTGTATTGGATATAGAATGGTTCGTACCTTAAAAGATGTTAAGGTACGGGGAGTTGTCCAGCTTATGCTTAAAACCAGACTCTGGATAACTCAGGGAACGTTTCTGTAATGGCTGTTTGTGGGTTGACCCTGGCTATGACGAGGGTTGATATTCTACCATTTGCAAGATCAATAGTGATATTTTTCTTGACTCGCCACAGTTTTAGTAAAATGGATCTTTTTCAGAAAACAATAGTGGGAGTATGGTAGAACTGGAAGTGATTCCAAAACCGCGAACGATTACGGAAAATTTAATAGGACCTATATATTCAATCAAGTTTGACATTCCAATAGCCACTCAACAGATATGGTGGGTAACCTCAGACACCCGAGAGGTACTTCGGTAGCCTCAAGGACGGTGACAGGGAGGTTCTTATCTACCCAGACTTGACACTACTGTTGTTCCAGGATATGAGACCCGATAGGAGGGTTGTCGTAGTCAGTGGGAGCAACGGAAGCATAGTGGGCAAGTAGCTTATGTCTATTTATAGACTAGAGCAGTTATAGCGGAGATAGATCATCTAATTTTGATATGACAGTCATAGGTTTGACTTCAATCAGAATAGGGGATGGATCTGTTAAGAAGGTAGTAGGGTGTGATGTCATGGTATCTGGATGACATACACAAAGTGGGAAGTAAAATTCCTATACTACGATCGGTTGTACTGTGGTCGTCGCACAGGTGTTTCTCCAGACAGGATATGGATATAATATCAGACATTATGGTTTCTGGATCTATGGTTTTAGATCTGGATTTGGGTAGTTTCCCAATGTGGGTACTTTGACAGATATTCTAATGGTTTTTAGAATAGTTGACTCCTAGCATGGTGGTGTACCTGCAGGTTATGGAGTCACCCTCTCTAAAGGTGTCGTATAGACTAAAGGGGAGAGGGAAGTGCATGATTGGCAGATCGCTTGCTTAGGCAATTGAGTCAATAATGAGATGTCAAGTACCACACCAGATGTTGTTTTTGCACTAGATGCAATGAATTTGTATTAATCCAATCCTGGAGAGACATAAGGAAGCAGTTTTAGAACATAAGTGGATGTTCTACGGATTTGATGACGGCAGTCTCCTTCGGGAGACGGTTATCATTCCAGGCTTCAAAGGTGACATGGTTGACAGAGTGATTGTCAGAGTTATAGTTTTTCCCTCTGACGAAGAGGGACGGTATTATGGACAGGTGTCTAAGAGAATACTGTGGGAGGCATGGTGCCGGATACTGATTAGGTTCAGTGATCGATACAGTCTAAGAAGTTTGGATTTGGAGTTCATTTATGAACTAGGTCCCATCAGGTATCCAGACATATTCTAAGACAGGTATTACTCGATTCGGGAGATGGCTTTCTCCACGAACTTGAGATTTTGAGAGATATAGAAAGAAACATCTAGGCGGATCCACTCACTGAGGCTATTTCTCGAACACAATAGTTTTACAAACGGGCTTTGTGAAACTGATTAGTAGAGGAGTTGGATGTTCGGTTTCACACGGGCTGTGAGTAGTCGACATCGCAATATTAGCCTTGAGTGCAAGTGGGAGATTGTTGGAGATAGTGCCCTCATAGTCAATTATTGGATCGCAGGTATGTGATTGCAATGATTGCGGAGGACCTATACCGGTAGAACAGTCTTACTCGAGATGATAGTATGCTGTCTGGTTTGCCTTTATCAGTCGTGTACATGTTCAGGTGACTGATTGCATGTTACACTTTGATAGAGCCCTTAGGATCTTGCTTTACTACCAACTGTATGATGGCGATCATATACGTGAGAGTTGGGTAGTTTATATGCATATCCTTAATTGTGGTCCCTAGTCGTGGGAGTTTCGAGACAGGGCATCGATACTCCGGAGTAGACTAGTGTATACAGTCGAGACCCCGACGAGGGGCGGTGGCCGGTCTCACAAGCCACTGGTGTCAGTTGGATCACCTAAGATGTATACAGGTGCTCATTGGGTTATGAGTACACCGGACAGGACTCGCCGGGAATCTGCTAGTTAGTACTATACCTATCGTCAGATAGCAGTTCCCTGGTGACGTGTGTACAGGTTAGTTCATCGACCTGAGGTCGTCATTTGTCTCGTGTGAGTTCCCACTATGCTTTGATTTCTACCCTACCACGGCTCAAAGGAGTCGTGCAAACAGGTAGCTTTTGGGTACAGTCCCGAGCCATATGGAGGCACGTGAGCGGATCGGCAGGGGATTCGTCTCTCCCGTTATTGGGGGCGAGGTCGTGCTGTGTCTAGGAGAGCCATTACACATAGTCCATGGCCATGGCAGGAGATTTACTGGTAGGTACTCCAGTAGTATCTCAGGGTGTTATTGGGCTACACTCCGACACGACTTATACTGCTATTGGGGGTCTGACGTTACTAGCCCCCTAGGCGGATATGCGATACTCATTGACGAACGGACCGGACTGTATATACATTGTCACTATTAGGCTCAGTAGGGTTTCTGGATGAGTTCGCTCATCGGCCTCCCTTGAGTTCGCTCATCAGCCTCCCTTGAGGTCAGTCCATGGGCAGCCGTTACGCATAGCTAGTGCCGCTGACGGTTTGTGGTTAAACCCACTGCCAGGGTACTGACGAGTCATTAGAGTCCCCCACAGACAGTTTCCCAAGTTCGGGCGAAACGTTGTAGAGGCCGTATGGTTTTATGGCAGGGTTCGGAAAATGCACGTGCGTTTATGCACGTGCGTTTATGCACGTGTCAGTTTTCGGGCAGATGATACTGGTCGGTTTTGGTTTAAGCCGGATCCGAGTATTATATTGAGTAGGTATAATATCTTTGTCTCAGTTGTATTTGTATTCGGTCGTAATACAAATACGGGTATATTTATACAGTTTCGGGGTTGTCCTGAAATTCGTTTCAGGATCACTTTTGGAAGTAGCCAGTTTCCAGTTTTCTATCAGCCGTCTTTTAACATTCGGTTAAAGACGGATTTATCTTTTCTTGGATGAGGGTGAGTCATGCTTCTAGAAGGTTCTAGAAGGTTCTAGATTTGGTGAGGTGTCTTGTGACTCATGCTTTGATTTCAACCATTTCTTGTTTTGCTTAAGATCTTTATGCTTGATTTTTTCATGTGTTCACACATGATATTTTCTTTGTGGTCACCCTCCCTCTCCTACGGTCACCTCCCTCTTTGCTATAAGAGGCCGGCCCCCTCTCTCTCTCCTCACACACTCTCTCACTTGAGTTTTCACTTGAAAAGATTATGATAGGTTTTATCGGTGCATGGAATTTTACAGTTCATTTCATTCCATCACCCGATTCCCTCGGCAACTTCATTAACCGATCGTCCACGGCTTTGGACGAAGTGAGACAAAGTCATCTACTCATTCTCTACATCATTCTTGGTCGTCTCTTTTAGCAAACTTGACGACCGAGTTGCCTCGAGTCAGAGGCGGGAGCCCGTTTAAAGAATCGGTGATGTGGTGCCACCTGGACGAGCAGATCGGAGATCGAAGAGATCGGAGCAGCCGCAACGGAGCGTGGGATGATGGTTAAAGAACGAAGGACTCGGATCGTTCAGTATAACCTTTCTACACTCTTTACAGTTTGTTAGTTTAGCAATAATGGCAGATCCGGGTTAAAGTATACGATAGCGCCAGTTAAAAAGTTTTTGTTCCGCATTTGGCGTCTGTAGACTGCCGGGGCGCTACCGTAGACTTACAGTGACAAGGATGACTCCAAGTCCATGTCGGGTTATGTCTTTACCCTCAATAGAGGGGCGGTTTGCTGGAAGAGTTCCAAGCAGGAGACCGTTGCAGACTCAACTATGGAAGCGGAGTACATAGCTGCTTGCGATGCCGCAAAGGAAGCTGTCTGGATGAAGAAGTTCCTCACGGAGCTTCAGGTGGTTCCTACCATTGTTGATCCAATACCTCTATATTGCGACAACAACGGCGCTATAGCTTTAGCGAAGGAACCCAGGTCCCATCAGAAGTCCAGGCACATTTTGAGGCGGTACCACCTGATCAGGGAGATCGTAGATCGCCGGGAGATCGAGGTAAAGAGAGTAAATACGGAGAACAACACTGCAGATCCACTCACAAAGGCCCTACCCCAGACTCAGTTCGAGCGGCTAATCGAGATGATAGGCTTTCGATACGCCAGTACATGGCCTTAGTGCAAGTGGGAGATTGTTAGTGTATATGCCCTAGAGGCCATTACTGTATCATACTAGCTTGTATATTACTTGATGGAAGCTTGGGATATTCACAGTTGTATAGACAATCTTGCTCAAAATGGTAGTATGCTACTTGGTTTGTCTCTACTTCAATATGTGCATGTGTTTCTTTTAGCATATCGCTTATATATACATATTAGTAGAGCCCTTAGAATTTTGCTTGATTACCAGCGTTGTGATGGCGCTCACACTCGTGGGGGCTGGGTGATCCATAAGCACATCCTTATACAGGTCCCTAGTCGTAGGACTATCGAGACAGGGCATCGATACTCCGGAGTAGACTAGCGTATGCGCTTCTCATCCCAGCGGGGGAGACGGTCTGTCCGACAGCCGTCAGTACGTCGTACCTGAGATAGTATGCGGGTGCTCGTTAGGTTACGAGTACACTGGACAGGACTCGTCGGGAACTGTTGGTTGGTATTATACCTATTGTCAGTTATCAGTTCCCAGGTGACATGAGTACAGCTTAGTCCGCCGACTTGACACTGTCATTTCACCTCGAGTGTGTTCCCACTGTACTTAGATTACTACCCTACCACGGCTCAACCCAAATCTAGATCTAAAACCATAGATCTAGTAACCAGAATGTCTGATATAATATCCAATTCCTATGTAGAGAAACCACTGTGTGACAACCAAAGTATAACCGGTTGTAGTATAGGAATTTCACTTCCTACTCTGTGTATGTCATCCAAATACCAGGACATCACACCTTACTACCTTCTTAACTGATCCATCGCCTATTCTGATGAAGTCAAACCTATGACTATCACATCAGAAATAGATGATATATCTTCGCTATATCTGCTTTAGTCTATAAATAGACATAAGTTACTTGTCCACTATACTTCCACTGCTCCCACTGACTACGATAACCCTCTGGCAGAGCCATATACACGTGCACTTCTAAAGCCAGTTCAGAACGACGCTATACTCATCCTCCTGCCGGGTCTCACAGTCTGGAACAACATCAATGGCAAGTCTGGGTAAACAAGAACCTCCCTGTCACCACCCTTAAGGATACCGAAGTACCTCTCGGGTGCTTGAGGTTACCCACCATATCTGCGGAGTGGCAAATGGAATGTCAAACCAGATTGAATCTTTAGGTTCTTATCAAATTTTCAGTAATCGTTTGCGGTTATGGAATCACTTCCAGATCTACCATACTCCCACTACTGTTTTCTGAAAAAAATCCATTTTACTAAAACTGTGGTGAGTCAAGAATAATATCACTATTGATCTTCCAGATGGTAGAAAGACAACCCTCGTCATAGCCCGGGTCAACCCACAAACAACCATTACAGAAACGTGCCTTGAGTTATCCAGAGTCTGGTTTTAAGCATAAGCCGGACAACTCCCCGTACCTTAACATTGTTAAGATATGAACTATTCTATATCCAATATAGAAACAAAGGCACTGATTTAATTAAAACCAGATTCAAATCATGCAGCTGTCTCCAGTGCATGTAAACTGAATGGAAGGAGGCCGATCAGCGTTACTCAACTTACGAATGCATCCAGATATGAGTAACCTGAAAGAGAAACAAGTTTCTCAAAAACTATTACTATCAACTGAATACCATACACAAGTATCTACATCTTCGATCACCTTGAAGAATCCTGATACTTGCAATACCTGGTTCTCTACTTTATTCTTATACCTATAACTTCTCAAAACTTAGACCTTGCATTTCTACGAAACACATGTCTAAAAACTAGAGAAGTCACAAGTAAACAGAATATAGTACGAGTACCAACCCCTCTGTCCTAATGGACACTGGACAACATACAATACTCTGTATAAGTCTTCTGAGTCTAATAACTCATTCCCTGTGTGTCGTAGGTTGAAAACTGTACTTATGGTTAAGAAGAATTACACCGCTGTTTAATGCTCCTTACCTAACCATCCACTGATATAGTTAAATGTCATAGATATAATTTCAAAAAGTTATCTCACATTATAAAAATAAACGTACAGATATATCAATTTGAAATTGGTGCATAACAACGGATATTCAAAACCAAATATTTGCCGTCCGGCAAAGACCCCAGGCGAATTCCTCAAATATCACCAATTACAACGAATCCCGATATAATGAGGATGATCACCAAATTCCCAATAACTTGCTCCCACTCATCATCCGTAAAACCATACAGATGTGAGAATCAAACCTAGTAAATACATACCCTGGAGCAAGGACTAATTGGGAAATCAGTTTTCTTTTAACAATACACAGTGAAACTGAAACATGAAAATGTTTCGAAGGGGTATCTGGGTGTTCCAAGTAATGCCTCTTCCATTATCGGATTCACAACTATAACCGTATATTTCTTTGACATCTCTCCAAATCCCTTTATATGTCTTAAGTCATTACCTTCTGTACACCACCTTTAGGCCAAATGGTTTTCTTCCTTCCCTACCGTTCGGCACCAGCCTATGGTTTGGAAGAAGACTATCCAATAAGCATAATGGGTGTACTGTTCTAATCCCGAGAGAAGGTAAAGATAAAAGACAAATGAATAAAACCTTATTCCTATTTCTCCTGAACCAGAATCCATCCCCGAACTGGAACAAGTTCCTTCGAGTTCGTATATAACCATACGATACAGTATCCAAATAACTATGGATCTTCATAGTGATACGGAGTGTCCCGGAGAAATACAAAGGTGAAGTAGGAGTGGCGATGAAATACTTGGTTTGGTCGTGAATAGCAGTCACAATTTACTTTGCCCTCTTACTAATCCTTTTATTTTGTATTAACTTATTACCTTCTGTACACCATTGTTAGGCTAATTGGTTTTCTTCATTCCCCACCGTTCGGCACCTGCCTATGGTTTGGAAGAAGACTATCCAATAAGCGTAATAGGTGTACTGTCCTAATCCAAGAAGTACTTGCAACCTGAGAGAAGGTGAAGGGAAAAGACAACTGAATAGTCCTATTCATTTTATCCAGAACCGGAAACCATCCTCGAATAAGTTCCTTCGAGTTCGTATATAACCATATGATGGTTTTATCCAATGGAAGTGGATGTTCGTAGTGATACGAGGTGTTCTGGAGAAAAAGGGTAAAAGTAGGAGTGGCAATGAGGTATGCAACTCAGACAATCCAAAAGCTAGTGTTTTATGAAGGTTCGGTTAATCTTGGTCACTGAGTTATGGTCAAGGGTCGGGCCATGGTCGCTGCCAAAGAGAGAGAGCAAAGAAACACTCTGCGTGCACTCTAACCTAGATTAGAATGGTTATCACTTTATCTAATCAGGAAACCTCCCACTCTAGGGATCACCCGAGGAGTAAACTAACTCATCAGTGGGAATCGGGATCCAACTATAATCGCATGATAACGTGATGGAATCCACTCATATTATCACCCTCCAGAAGGTATGCGCATATCTGGCAAGTTTCAGTTTCTTTAGAAACTCCCGATGTGAGTTTTACCCCATGCTCTTATGACCTTGACGAAGGTCAACAAATCATAAGTCACATGTTAAGTTCTACCCGTCATTGTCCAGGTTAATTTGAACCCACCCGTACAAGCCCTTTCCTAGGGCCAACAAGGCTGTACGACTGTCCCAAACCAACGCATCTATCTAAGCTACAGAAAAGTAACAAATAGCTACCATACACTTTGCCTTGACTAAGGCCAACAAACATAGCATGAATACTAAGTGCTACCCGTCTGAAATGACGGAGGGCTACGAATGGTTTTTTGCGAAAAACCTTTAACGTAATGAACTTGATATCGTTGAAGGAACCGGATAGCTTTTTATAAAAATATAGTGGAGAAAACCTTCGCTAAAGAGGTCACTCCTGGTGAAGGGATCTCGGTTCTTTCCCCGTAGAATGAGGTGCGGGATATTCCAACTGAATACCACGATGCAAAGCAAAAAGTAATTGACTATAGTGAAGTTATTACCCTGACACAAACTTCTGTCCAAGGGGTCACTCCCGGTGAAGGGATCTCGGCCCTTGCCTCGTCGACTGAGGTGCTGGATATTCATAACCGAATACCACTGTGCAAAACAAAAGAGAACGTCCTTGCAATAACATCTTTTTGAAAAATATTCCAACAACATCAGAATAGGTTTGTTTAGCTTGCATTGATCCGAATCAATGCAGTCCCATCAATTAATCACACCACAAAAGAACGAAAATATGATGTACGTATATGCCATCCGCCTTCGCCACTGGGTCCCGTCATCACCCGTTAGGTTACTTAACTAACGACAGAGCGGGGACTGGACTAGCGCGGGTGTAAAACATATATAACATCTACTAGTATATATATCAATATATAATATTCGCTCCAGGCGTGATAAAATGAAACATCACAGAAATGTAATAAGTATCACAGAACAATACAGATAATCTGGGATCCCCCGGTTTCATAGAGCCGCTACTGAAACCCGACGTTCCCGTGGTCGTGTGGATAGCCTGTGCAATGAAATCCTAGACCCCTATGGGCGTGGCAAGTTACCCGCCAAAACCTGAAGCGAGGCAGCCCCCTTTAACAAAGCTAATGGACCACCCAGCACTTCTCAGAATCCGGTAACTTTAGCACCCCTCTTTGGCTCAACTTGTACCCCCTACGAGTGCGGCGAATAGCCCGCCAATTCTGAGTAAATCCCCCTCTGTCTCAAAGCCATGAGATGCGGGCCCGTTTCCCTCTAGAACCCGGCTACCCGTGCACCACACGGCGGGGTAATCCTAGTACAGAAAGTAAAATATATACAACGGGTACATCGACCTCAGCCCGGTCGTGCCCCAAAAGAATAATATACAAACAGGCAGTGACGGCAGTCCACATGTCGGACGCTCGCCCCGCAATATCAAATGTACAAATACAACCAAACTGTACTTCCATTGCATCCAGGCTATCCACCACGACAAATCCGCAACATCACAGCACAACACAGAACATCAACGTGAATGTCACGTTCGCAAATCCGTCTAAAAGGGCTATAGCAATTAGACATGATTTACCGATCAAATGACATTCACGGTCGCAGATATAATGTATGTACTGTAAACTAACATATTTAAAATTTTCGATCGAAAAAATTCCCGAAGTGGGCCCCAAGCACAATTCCCAGTACTCAAACAAATCTGGGCAAAAACAAAATATTCCAGAAACCCCATTTCCAAGTCAGAGACCACCTTAGAAAATTTGGTGCAGTGTTTCTACAGTAATGCGGCGGAACCGCGGCCAAAACGTGGGTACGGCCGCGGTTCCGCGGCGCTACAGGGATATCAGTGTACCAAATTTTCTCAGATCTCTTAAAAAAGCCTGTCTGATTTTCTGCAATACTCAAAATAATTTTTTGACGATAAAAAAAATTCGACAGAAACTCAGAAAATGAAAACGTGGTTTCGGAAATTTTGATCGATCGATGTTTTAAATACGTTAAAACAAGCTAGTAAAGGTTAATGGCGTGGCTCTGATACCATGTAAGTCTACGGTAGCGCCCCGTCCGTCTGTCCGAGGCCAAAATGCGGAAACGAAAACTTTTTCTTAACTAGAAACCGGCGCAATCGTATACCTCAAATCTGGATCGAACCATTAACCTATAACTAGCAACTAGAGAAAGGGTTGGAAAAGCTATACCGATCGATCCATGTCCTTCGGTCTTTGGCCACCATCCCAAGCTCCTCGCGGCATCTCCAAGCTCAATCTCCTCGTCGGAAAGGGCACCACATCATCGAGTCTTTCTAAGGGCTCCCGCTTCATCCGAAACAACCCGGGCACGAAGTTCGCTAGCCGACGTGTCCAAGGCGATGTAGAGAATGTGTGTGATAACTTTGTCTCAAGCATCCATTGATTCTCATCACATGAGAGTGTGTGGATGGAGGTTAGAGATGATGCCATTAATGGAGGTTGTGAGCTAGAGCAAGAAGAAGAAGAAGAAGCCTTTTTCTTTTGGTGTTTCTTATGATAAAAAGAGAGAGTGAGAAGTGTAAAAAATACAAGACCAAACTCCTTCTTGGCTGCCCTCTCTCTCTCTTCTCATCATATCAACACCAAATCAATCAAATAATGTGGCATTAGCACAAGAAAAGAGACCATGAGTCACTAATGAAGTCTATATCACATTAAATGCACAAAATGATGAAATAAGCTCACAATTTCCATTTGTAAACATTAATCCAAATGTTTACAACAATAAAAAGATACGGCAACATCTAAAGTAAACTCGTGACGGATCACAAGGATACCCCTCACCTGTATATACATACCTGCATCCACATTCCGACTGAATGCGAATGCGATGAGACTAAAGTAATCCAACAAATCTAATACTAGGATCTGGCTTAAACCAAAGCCCACTAGTATGATCCGTCCGATCATGATCCATGCACTACTTCACGTATATGATCGAACCCTGCCATATATCATACGGCCTCTACAACATGTCGCCCGAAACATGATAAACTGTCTGTGGGGGACTCTAAAGACTCGTCAATACTTTGGCTGTGGATTTAACAACTAGCACGTCAGTGGTACTAGCTGTACGTAACGGGCTACCAGGTATTGACCAAAAGGGAGGTCGATGAGCGAACTCATCCTGACACCCTACTGAGCCTGTCAGTGACAATATCCGTACAGTTCGGTCCGTTCGTTTATGAGCATCGCATGGCGGGCCTAGGGGGTTAGTAAAAGTCAGACCCCCAAAAGCGGTACAAGTCGTGTCGGATTGTAGCCCAGAACACCCTGAGATACTACTGGAATACCTACCAGTAAATCTCCTGCCTTGGCCAAGGACTTCGTGTAATGGCTCTCCTAGACACAGCGCGATCTCACCCCCAATACCGGGAGAGACGAAACCCCTGCCGATCCGCTCACTGCCTCCATGTGGCTCGGGACTGTACCCAACTAAAACCTGTATGCACGACTCCTTTGAGCCGTGGTAGTGTAGTAATCAAAGCATAGTGGGAACTCACACGAGACAAATGACGATCTCAGGTCGATGAACTAACATGTACACATGTCACCAGGGAACTGCTATCTGACGTCAGGTATAATACCAACTAGCATATTCCCGGCGAGTCCTGTCCAGTGTACTCATAACCCAATGAGCACCTGTATACATCTTAGGTGAACCAACTGACACCAATAGCTTGTGAGACCAGCCACCGCCCCTCGTCGGGGTCTCGACTGTATACACTAGTCTATTAATGGAGTATCGATGCCCAGTCTCGAAACTCCCACGACTAGGGACCACTTTAAGGATGTGCTTATAGACCCCAGCTCCCACGTATTTGATCTCCATCATACTGCTGGCAGTCAAGCAAGAATTCTATGGGCTCTATCAACGTGTAATTGCGACCTGTAAGGTCACCTAAAACAGCACACGATGATAAAGATAAACAAGATAGCATACTATCATCTTGAGTAAGACTGTCCTACCGGTATAGGTCATCTCTCAATCATTGCAATCACGTGCCTGTGATCCAATAATTGACTCTGAGGGCACTATATCCAACAGTATGCAGTCTTATGTCTACATATGCCAGGGTTGGTTCCTCGTACTTCATTATATTCACCGTTGACCTCTCATGATTCGGACATGTATTCCTGTTGAAACACAAGTCTGATGCTTTTGAGATATTCAAGGAATATAAGTACGAAGTAAAGAACCAAATGGGTAAAAGTATTAAAGTCCTTCGATTTGATCGGGAGGAGAATACTTGAGCATGGAGTTCCTGGATTATTTAAAAGACAATGGGATTCTCACTCATCTTACTCCTCTGTATATACCACAACACAACGGTGTATCGGGGTGGAGGAATCACACCCTATTAGATATAGTGCGCTCTATGATGAGTACTGTTGAGTTGCCTATTTCCTTTTGGGGTTATGCATTTGAGAAGCTACATACCTATTGAATAGAGTTCCATCTAAATCAGTGCCTACCACTCCATGTGAGATATGGAATGGGAAGAGACTATCTCTTAAACGTGTTAAGTGTTAGTGTATATGCCCTAGAGGCCATTACTGTATCATACTAGTTTGTATATTACTTGATGGAAGCTTGGGATATTCACAGTTGTATATACAATTTTGCTCGAAATGGTAGTATGCTACTTGGTTTGTCTCTGCTTTAATATATGCATGTGTTTCTTTTAGCATATTGCTGATATACATATTAGTAGAGCCCTTAGGATCTTTGCTTGATTACCAGCGTGGTGATGGCGCTCACACTCGTGGGAGCTGGGTGATCTATAAGCACATCCTTATACAGGTCCCTAGTCGTTGGACTATCGAGACAGGGCATCGATACTCCGGAGTAGACTAGCGTATGCGCTTCTCATCCCAGTGTGGGAGACGGTCTGTCCCACAGCCGTCAGTACGTCGTACTTGAGATAGTATACGGGTGCTCGTTGGGTTACGAGTACACTGGACAGGACTCGTCGGGAACTGTTGGTTGGTATTATACCTATCGTCAGTTATCAGTTCCCAGGTGACATGAGTACAGCTTAGTCCGCTGACTTGACACTGTCACTTCGCCTCGAGTGTGTTCCCACTGCACTTTGATTACTACCCTACCACGGCTCAAAGGAGTCGTGCAAACAGGTAGTTTTTGGGTGCAGTCCCGAAGCACTTGGAGGCAGTGACGGTTAGACAGGATTCGTCTCTCCCGGTATTGGGGGTTGACATCGCGCTGTGTCTAGGAGAGCCATTACACGAGTAGTCCCTGGCCAGGGCAAGCGAGATATACTGGTAGGTTTCCAGTGTTATCTCAGGGTGTTCTGGGCTTCACTCCGGCACGACTTGTACCGCTATTAGGGGACTGACGTTTACCGCCTCCCTAGGCCCGCCATGCGATGTATCAGACGAACAGACCGGACTGTACGGAGATTGTCACATACAGGCTCAGTAGGAGTTCAGATGGGGTTCACCTCGTCAGTCTTCTTATCGACATCTACCTGGGGACCGTTACATACAGCTAGTGCCGCTTGCGGTCTGTGGTTAAACCCACTGCCAGCATAGTGTCGAGTCTTTAGAGTCCCACACAGAGAGCTATTCGCCTTTAGGCTAAATGAGTAGAGGTCGCATGGTTTTGCGACAGGGTTCGTTCACATTCGTGCACTTGTGCACGTTTGCTGTCCGGACAGTTTATACTAGCGGGCTTTGGTTTAAGCCGGATCCTAGTATATGATTTGAGATTGGTTTTTCTCATTGTGTTCGTGTTCCTCGGATCACGAATGCGGGTGTGTATGCACAGTTGCTTGAGATTGAGGGAGAGGACCTTGATTAGGGTTAATGGCTATTGTCATTTTATTAACCCTAATGTTTATGTGTGTGTTATTGTTAATTAGTAATTAGTTTAATAATTGTCCATGGTTGTGGTTGTTGACCATTTGACTTCTTTGACTTGTTGACCTAGGTTGACACTTTGACCATCATCATTTCTTTTGGAAGATGCTTTTTGATCTTTGCAAATTGAAATGATAATGGTCATGTCATGATTTACCATGATAATTATCTAGCTAATTATTCAATTAAATTAATTCACACATATTAGTGAGAAAGGCTCTATTATTTTCTCATTCTCTCATTTCATTTCTCTCTCTTGCTCATCCTCTCCCTCAAGCTTTCTCCCTCTCATGTGTTGAGAAACAAAAAAGCTTGAGAAAAACCTTCACTTGATCTTCTCTACTCTCTTCTAGGGTTCAAGTCTTAGCATTTCTTGCACTCTAGTTACTCCTAGCTTGGAGTTGAAGCTAAAGGTCGAGGCTTTCGGGTGGATCCTTCTTTGACGGGAGAAGACAAGCAAGGTGACCTCTTTCTACCATTCCTAGGAGCAAGGAGAGAAGGACTAAAGACCAAAGGTATAACCTTTCCATCACTTAGCTACTTTGTAGTTAGGTCTAGCAAGTTTATGTTTAGCAAAGATCCTCACAAGCTTGGTCCATGTTGCCTAAGTCCATAAAAATCCAATTTTTATTATGTTTTCCGCCTCCCCGTAAGCTCCGGGGTGGGCAACGTGGACCTACAGTGGTATCAGAGCCTAACTAAACCTAAACTAGCTAAGTAGTTAAGTGTAACGAAGTTTCGAAGCCGGAAAATCGAAAAACCAAACTCGCAAAACCCTAGTTTCTGTTAATATTTTTTCTGGTCAAAATAAAATTTGTTATACACCAAAAATTATCTCAGGGTTTTGTGTAAAAAACCACCAAAGACGAACCAGAGAGGCGACTAAAGGACCGCGGATCCGCGGCAATAGGAAACTCTTGCCGCGGAAGCGCGGCCGTATTGTCCCCTCTCTGCATCGTTTTTGGTGCAGTATGTTTCTGTGTTGGTTTTGGGATTTTTAGGATATGTTATATGTGCCCAGATTTTCCAGAACTAAAATTTACTTTTGGGGGCCTATAAATCCGTATTTTTTCGAAACTTCACTACACTTTAACTATATCGGTTATATCTGTGATGCTTGTATGTATTGAACGTCGGCTAATCGCTATAAGTCGATTAGTCGGGGTTATACATCTCTGTGATCTGTGATTGTTATTGGTTTGTGGATATGAATGGATTGGATTGTCGCGGGTGAATAGCCGGGGTAGATGTGAGATGAGCGTTATTTTTCTTTCATTCATTTGTAACCTGTAAATTGATGTAATAATATTATTTGTATGGCCGCACAACCGGGTCGGGGTTGTAGCCGTCATTGTATAATTCTTTTTACTGTTTTTGCTCCTAGGATAGACCCATGGAGGGGGTGCACAAACTACCGGGTATCTCGAAGTGCCGAGTGGCCTACTCACGGTGGTGAGGGAGGTTGCTTCGCTTCGGGTGCTTGGCGGGTAGTTTGCCGCACCCGTAGGGGTCTTGGGTGGGGTATTAGCTATTCACCGCGACCATGTAATCCGCTTTACGTTGCAGGCTCGAACGCATTGCGGATTCCTAGTATATCCAATGTATTCATCTGTGATCTGTAATGTCTATCATTGCTATATACTTATATATAATAACTATTTAGGCGTTGCTTATGTTTTACAGCCGCGCTAGCCCAGCCCCCGCTCTGTCGTTAGTTAAGTAACCTAACGGGTGATGACGGGGCCCCGTGGCGAATGCGAATGGCATAAGCGTACGTCATATTTTGGTTGTTTTCTGCAATGGTAGGATTAAATGATGGGATGCATTAAAAGAACTAATGCAAGAAAATAAACCAAGTAAAAGTCGATTGGAACACTTTGAAAACCACTCGGTTCTTTTCAAAACTAAAACTTTTAAACGCGGAGCTTGAACCACTCCTTTTAAAAGCTATCTCGTTCCATCGATTAGATCAAGTTCACTACGTTCACGGTTTCGCCAAAACCATCCGTAGCCCTCCGTCATTCCACATGAATGGTCAAAAAGTATTCAAGCTATGTATTTTGGCCAAAGTCAAGGCATAGTGATTGGTAGCTATTGGGTATTCATGTGCAGCATAGATAGATGCGTTGGTTTGGGACAGTCGTGCTGCCATTTTGGCCAAAGTCAAGGGTAGGTACGGGTGGGTCCAAATTAACCAGGAGAATGACGGGTAGAACTTGACATGTGACTTATGATATTTTGGCCAAAGTCAAGGTCATAAGAGCATGGGGCAAAAATCCACATCGGGAGTTTCATAAGTACTGAAACTTGCTAGCTTTGCATACCATTTAGAGTATGATGATTCTGGTAGGATTCCTTCGGTTTTATCACGCGATGATATTTGGATCCCGATCCTACTGTGAGTATATGCTACTCCTCGGGAAAACTCTCACTTAACGATCAATGCTATAAACTTAGTAGGTGTCTAGAAAGGTGTTAGCGGGGCTACGCCCACAGGGAAAAGAGGTTACTTAATTAAGGAACTTCGCGAAAGCGTTGGAAAACCTCCCTCGAAGTACCGACACTGACCTGGCTGAACGGTTAAGCAAGTATTGTACGGTGAGAGTAATCCTGACTAATCCTTCCTTTACGGTTTGAGAAGGGATTCGAGAGACAGTGGGAGCCATCCAGTTTAGACAAATTAAAAACCACTCTAAACTTGCAAGAGCATCATGCTAAAGTGTTTCTTTTCTCTCTCCTAATTGCAGCGACCATTCAAGATGACCGGACTTAAGTTATTACTAGATAAAAACATATTGACAGGGCCAAACTACAAAGATTGGCTCAGGAATGTCAAGATGGCAATCACTTACGACAAGTTGGGGTATGTCCTTACCACCAAAGCACCCCCTGTCCCAGGTCCCACCTCCAGCGTCGCGGATAAGGAAATCCGTAAGACATGGGAGATAGATTGCGCGAAGGCCAAATGCCTCGTATTAGCCTCGATGGACAATGAACATCAGCGGAGGCACGAGAATATGGACCTAGAGTCCATATTTCTTCATACAAAAGAACTGTATGGGGAGCAGTCTCGTATCGCAAGATACGAAGTGTCGAAGAAGCTATTTTCGGCAAGGTTGGCCGTCGGATCATCGGTAGCGGAACACGTGCTTAAGATGATTGGCTACATTAAGGAGCTCGCGGACCTTGGGAGCACGTTGGAGAATGAGCTCTATACTGATTTGATTCTCCAGTCCCTTCCTTCCACTTACGCCCAGTTTATTCTGAACTTCAACATGCAAGGAAAGGAGGTAGAACTTTCCGAACTTCTGAACATGTTGAGGAGTGCTGAGGGCACCCTACAGAAAGGTAGGGAGACATCCGCTTTGTTTGTAGGAGGATCTTCCTCTTCTAGATCCAAGGCGAAAGCCAAGGGTAAGAAGAAGAAAGTCCCCGCCAAACCAAGAGGAGGTGTCGGTAAAGTGGATACGAAGGGAAAAGGTAAAGCAACAAAGATAGCGGGGAAGCTGGTGGGGAAGGAAGAATGCTTCTATTGTCACAAAAGTGGTCACTGGAAACAGGATTGCAAGGCTTGGAAAGCCAGAACACAGGATTTGAAGCGAGTTGCAGCTTCAGCTTCAGGTGTGTATGTTATTGAAAACTGTCTATCAATAAACTCTACTTCCTGGGTATTGGATACCGGATCAGGATCTCATATCTGTAATTCTTTGCAGGCGTTGAGAAAGCGTAGAGTTTTGAAGGCAGGTGACATGACCCTCAGAGTTGCGAACGGTGCTAGCATGGATGCTGAGGCCGTGGGGGACTATCACCTGGGATTGTCAGATGGACATTTTTTGGTTTTGCGTAGTTGTTATTATGTACCAAATGCAACCTGTAATATCATTTCTGTATCTTTATTATCTAAAGAAGGTTATGAATTTGCATTTGTAAGTAATGTAGTGAACATTCACCTTAATCAAGCTTTGATTGGGTCAGGTACATTGAACAACGGAATATACGTATTAAACCAACCACAGATTTTCAATGTCCAGAATACACACAAAAGAAAGTCTCCAGAAATTAATAAAACTTTCTTATGGCATTGTAGACTGGGTCACATCAATGAGAGAAGGTTGACTAAGTTACACACAGAAGGATATTTGGATTCGTTCGAATATCAATCGTATGCAACTTGTCAATCCTGTCTCAAGGGAAAGATGACAAAGACTCCGTTTACTGGACACGGAGAAAGAGCGAGCGAGCTCTTGGGACTCGTACACAGTGACGTGTGCAGTCCAATGTCTACACATGCGCGAAGCGGTTATTCTTACTTCATTACTTTTACGGATGACTTTTCAAGGTACGGTTATGTCTTCTTAATGAAACATAAATCCGAGGCTTTTGAAAAATTCCAGGAATATAAGAATGAAGTAGAAAAACAAACAGGCAAAAGTATAAAGACACTGAGATCTGATCGAGGTGGTGAATACTTGAGTGCCGAGTTCCTGTGTTACTTAAAAGAGAATGGAATTCTCTCTCAGCTTACTCCTCCATACACTCCGCAACATAATGGTGTATCGGAGAGACGGAACCGAACCCTATTGGATATGGTACGGTCCATGATGAGTAATGCTGAGTTGCCGCGATCGTTTTGGGGATATGCGCTAGAATCAGCGGCATACCTTTTGAACCGGGTTCCAACTAAGACTGTGCCTACTACACCATATCAGATGTGGTGTGGGAAGAAACCCTATCTTAATCATATTAAGACATGGGGATGTCCAGCTTTTGTAAAAAAGCAGCATGCGGACAAGCTCGAGGCACGCTCAGTACAGTGCAAGTTTGTGGGATATCCAAAGAACTCCAAGGGATATTACTTCTATTGCGAAGAGGAACAAAAAGTCCTTGTTTCTCGCCATGCCCACTTTCTAGAACACCAGTTCATAGAAAAAGAATTAAGTGGGAGCGCAATAGAACTGGAAGAAATTCCAGAACCACGAGCTATTACTGAAAGCTTGGTTGATCCAGAGGGTTCGAAAGATCAGGACATTCCCACGCCACTCCGCAGAAGTAGTAGGCAGTCTCATCCGCCCGAGAGATACTACGGTTTTCTCATTGACGGGGATAGAGAGGATTGCATCATAGACTGTAATGAGCCTACTAGCTTCCAGCAAGCCATACAGAGCGTTGACTCGGTAAAATGGCTGGATGCAATGCGGACCGAGATGGAGTCCATGTACACCAACAAAGTATGGACGTTGGACATTGCTCCAGACGGGGTAAAACCCGTAGGATGCAAGTGGATCTTCAAAAGGAAGATTGGTGTAGATGGACAGGTTGAGACCTATAAAGCTAGACTGGTAGCAAAGGGTTTTCGTCAGCGACCTGGTTTGGACTATGACGAAACCTTTTCTCCAGTAGCTATGCTGAAATCCATTCGGATCCTTCTTGCCATTGCTGCCTTCCACGATTATGAGATTTGGCAGATGGACGTAAAGACAGCTTTTCTAAATGGTCATTTAGAGGAGTGTGTCTATATGGATCAGCCAGAGGGTTTCATTCAGAGTGGGAGCAGCGGAAAGGTGTGCAAGTTGCTTAAGTCCATTTATGGACTAAAGCAGGCATCGCGGAGTTGGAACATCTGTTTTGATGAGACGGTCAAGGAATTTGGCTTTATCAAAAATCCAGATGAACCATGCATCTATTGTAGATTTGTAGCGAGAACTGTAGTATTCCTCGTTTTATACGTGGATGACATTCTCTTAATAGGAAATGACATTCCTATGCTACAATCTGTCAAGGGGTTCTTGTCACACAGGTTCTCCATGAAAGACCTGGGAGATGCCTCTTATATTCTGGGTATCCGGATCTACCGTGACATATCCAAGAGGATATTAGGACTTTCGCAGTCCAGGTACATCG
Source organism: Agapanthus africanus (assembly GCA_030015575.1). Classification (NCBI taxonomy): domain Eukaryota; kingdom Viridiplantae; phylum Streptophyta; class Magnoliopsida; order Asparagales; family Amaryllidaceae; genus Agapanthus; species Agapanthus africanus. The sequence goes on from JASDDO010000024.1 coordinate 566,702,231, forward strand.
ACACCATACTGAAGAGATTCAGTATGGAAGATTCTAAGCGTGGTAATTTACCGGCTTGTCACGGGATCACCCTCTCCAAAGAGATGTCTCCCAAGAATGATTTGGAGAGGGATCGCATGTCTATTATACCCTACGCTTCTGCGGTAGGCTCTATAATGTATGCAATGTTGTGTACCAGACCGGATGTGGCTTATACACTGAGTGTGGTAAGCAGGTATCAGTCAAACGCAGGGGAGAAACATTGGATAGCAGTAAAGAACATTCTCAAGTACCTGAGAAGGACTAAGGAGATGTTCTTGGTGTATGGCGGAAAAGACCTGCAGATTGAGGCCTTTGCTGACTCCAGCTTCCAGAGTGACAAGGATGATTCCAAGTCCATGTCGGGTTTTGTCTTCACCCTCAATGGAGGGGCGGTGTGTTGGAAGAGCTCCAAACAGGAAACCGTTGCTGACTCGACGATGGAAGCGGAATACATCGCTGCATCTGATGCCGCAAAAGAAGCTGTCTGGATGAGGAAGTTCTTGAGAGAACTTCAGGTGGTTCCGTCCATTGTTGACCCAATACCTCTGTATTGCGACAACAACGGGGCTATAGCTTTAGCAAAGGAACCCAGATCCCATCAGAGATCCAGACACATCTTAAGGCGGTATCACCTGATCAGGGAGATCGTGGATCGCCAGGAGATCGAGGTCCGGAGAGTTGCATCAGAGGATAACACAGCAGATCCATTCACCAAGGCCTTGCCCCAGACTCAGTTCGAGCGGCTGATCGAGATGATAGGTCTTCGATACGCCAGTACATGGCCTTAGTGCAAGTGGGAGATTGTTAGTGTATATGCCCTAGAGGCCATTACTGTATCATACTAGTTTGTATATTACTTGATGGAAGCTTGGGATATTCACAGTTGTATATACAATCTTGCTCGAAATGGTAGTATGCTACTTGGTTTGTCTCTGCTTTAATATGTGCATGTGTTTCTTTTAGCATATTGCTGATATACATATTAGTAGAGCCCTTAGGATCTTTGCTTGATTACCAGCGTGGTGATGGCGCTCACACTCGTGGGAGCTGGGTGATCTATAAGCACATCCTTATACAGGTCCCTAGTCGTTGGACTATCGAGACAGGGCATCGATACTCCGGAGTAGACTAGCGTATGCGCTTCTCATCCCAGTGTGGGAGACGGTCTGTCCAACAGCCGTCAGTACGTCGTACTTGAGATAGTATACGGGTGCTCGTTGGGTTACGAGTACACTGGACAGGACTCGTCGGGAACTGTTGGTTGGTATTATACCTATCGTCAGTTATCAGTTCCCAGGTGACATGAGTACAGCTTAGTCCGCTGACTTGACACTGTCACTTCGCCTCGAGTGTGTTCCCACTGCACTTTGATTACTACCCTACCACGGCTCAAAGGAGTCGTGCAAACAGGTAGTTTTTGGGTGCAGTCCCGAAGCACTTGGAGGCAGTGACGGTTAGACAGGATTCGTCTCTCCCGGTATTGGGGGTTGACATCGCGCTGTGTCTAGGAGAGCCATTACACGAGTACTCCCTGGCCAGGGCAAGCGAGATATACTGGTAGGTTTCCAGTGTTATCTCAGGGTGTTCTGGGCTTCACTCCGGCACGACTTGTACCGCTATTAGGGGACTGACGTTTACCGCCCCCCTAGGCCCGCCATGCGATGTATCAGACGAACAGACCGGACTGTACGGAGATTGTCACATACAGGCTCAGTAGGAGTTCAGATGGGGTTCACCTCGTCAGTCTTCTTATCGACATCTACCTGGGGACCGTTACGTACAGCTAGTGCCGCTTGCGGTCTGTGGTTAAACCCACTGCCAGCGTAGTGTCGAGTCTTTAGAGTCCCACACAGAGAGCTATTCGCCTTTAGGCTAAATGAGTAGAGGTCGCATGGTTTTGCGACAGGGTTCGTTCACATTCGTGCACTTGTGCACGTTTGCTGTCCGGACAGTTTATACTAGCGGGCTTTGGTTTAAGCCGGATCCTAGTATATGATTTGAGATTGGTTTTTCTCATTGTGTTCGTGTTCCTCGGATCACGAATGCGGGTGCGTATGCACAGTTGCTTGAGATTGAGGGAGAGGACCTTGATTAGGGTTAATGGCTATTGTCATTTTATTAACCCTAATGTTTATGTGTGTGTTATTGTTAATTAGTAATTAGTTTAATAATTGTCCATGGTTGTGGTTGTTGACCATTTGACTTCTTTGACTTGTTGACCTAGGTTGACACTTTGACCATCATCATTTCTTTTGGAAGATGCTTTTTGATCTTTGCAAATTGAAATGATAATGGTCATGTCATGATTTACCATGATAATTATCTAGCTAATTATTCAATTAAATTAATTCACACATATTAGTGAGAAAGGCTCTATTATTTTCTCATTCTCTCATTTCATTTCTCTCTCTTGCTCATCCTCTCCCTCAAGCTTTCTCCCTCTCATGTGTTGAGAAACAAAAAAGCTTGAGAAAAACCTTCACTTGATCTTCTCTACTCTCTTCTAGGGTTCAAGTCTTAGCATTTCTTGCACTCTAGTTACTCCTAGCTTGGAGTTGAAGCTAAAGGTCGAGGCTTTCGGGTGGATCCTTCTTTGACGGGAGAAGACAAGCAAGGTGACCTCTTTCTACCATTCCTAGGAGCAAGGAGAGAAGGACTAAAGACCAAAGGTATAACCTTTCCATCATTTAGCTACTTTGTAGTTAGGTCTAGCAAGTTTATGTTTAGCAAAGATCCTCACAAGCTTGGTCCATGTTGCCTAAGTCCATAAAAATCCAATTTTTATTATGTTTTCCGCCTCCCCGTAAGCTCCGGGGTGGGCAACGTGGACCTACATTAAGATATGGGGTTGTCCGGCCTATGTTGAAAAACAAAATCTGGACAAGCTCGAGGCAAGGTCAATACTGTATAAGTTTGTTAGATATCCTGAACATTCGCGAGGGTATATCTTCTACCACACTGAGGAGCAAAAGGTGTTTTGTTTCTCATCATGCCACCTTTTTAGAAAAAGAATTTCTTATGGAAGAAATTAGTGATCATGAGGTAGAACTGGAAGAAGTTCCAGCTAGACAAACTAACATCTGATGATTTGGTAGAACCGGAGGATTCAATAGTTCCCGATGAACCCCAGCCTCTTCGCAGATCTAGTAGGGTTCCTCTTCCACCTGAGAGATACTATGATTTTCTCAATGACAGTGGGAGCGAGGATTGCATCATAGAATATGATGACCCAACTAGTTTCAAGAAGGCCATCATGAGTGGGGACTCTGTGAAATGGCTTGGTGCTATGAGATCTAAGATGCAATCCATGTACACTAACAAAGTGTGACTTTGGAAGTTGAACATGAATGGGTAAAACCCATCGAGAGCAAACGGATCTTGAGAAGATTCTTGGTGTAGATGGAAAAGTTGAGACTTTCGATACTAGACTTGTAGCAAAAGGTTTTCGTCAATGATCAGGTGTCGATTTTGATGAAACTTTTTTCCAGTGCCTATGCTTAAGTCCATCCGGATCCTACTTGCCATTGCTGCATAGCATGACTACGAAATCTGGCAGATTGTCGTCAAGAACTCTTTTCTAAATGGTGATTTAGAAGAGAACGTGTGCATGACATTGCCAGAGGGCTTCGTAGACAGTGGGAGCGGCGGAAAAGTGTGCAAGTTGCTTAAATCAATTTACGGATTATAGTAGGCATCGCGGAGTTGGAACATCTGTTTTGATATAGCTGTCAAAGAGTTTGACTTCATCAAAAGGTAGATAAACCTTGTATATACAAGAAGGTTGTAGGGAGTAAGGCTGTCTTCCTCGTATTGTACGTGGATGACATACTCTTGATAGGAAATGGTGTTCCTATGCTACACTCGGTCAAGCTCCTCTTATCATAATGTTTCTCCATGAAAGATCTGGGTGATGCCTCCTACATCCAGTAATTAAGATCTATAGAGATAGATCTAAGAAGATGTATCATACTCACTTGGTGTAGTGAGTAGGTATCATTCAGATCCTGGGGAGAAACACTGGATTGCTGTGAAGAACATTCTTAAGTACTTAAGAAGCACTAAAGAAACATTCTTGGTGTTTGGTAACGGTGAACTCCATGTGGAGTCCTTTACCGATTCGAGCTTCCAGAGTGATAATTTCGACTGTAAGACAGTCTCGGGTTTTGTCTTTACCTTCAGTGGAGGGACAGTATGTTGAAAGAGTTCCAAGATAGATACCGCGGCAGACTCAACGATAAAGGGTGAATACATCGCTTCCAACGATGCTACCAAAGAGGCTGTCTCGGTATAGATGTTCATGAGATGAACTTCATTCCTACCATTGCGGTGACAAAGGAGTTGTGGCTTTGGCATAGGAACCCTGGTCCTATCAGTGATCCAGACATATTCATAGGCAGTCTTACCTAATCAGGAAGATGGTTGATCTCCAGGAGATCGAGGTCAGGAGAGTTGAGACGAAGAATGACACGGCGGATCCACTCACCGAGGCCAAAACCCCAGATACAGTTTGAGAGTTTTTGGGACGTTGGGTATGAGATACTACGGCAACTGGCCTTAGTGCAAGTGGGAGATTGTTAGTTGTATGTATGCCCTAGAGGCCATTGTTGTATATGATTGTATATTACAATGGATGCTTGGACATATATAGGGAGGACTTTCTTGCTCGAAATGATAGTATGCTATCTGGTTACTTTTTATCTTAACATGTTGACTAGTATTGTGATACTATCTTGCACTCACATGTTTGTAATGTCGGGTTACTACAGCACCCGGGCCATCAATCCGTGACCAAATGCGGAACAAAAATTTATAAAACTTGGCGCTACCACAACCAATTACCCGGATCTACCCATAAGCCCTAGATAACAGAACATGCAAAGGAGTTAGAATAGTTATACCGAATAGATCCGTGTCCTTCGGTCTTCAACCATCATCCCTGTAAGGTTACGCCAGCGCCCCGGCCATCAATCCGTAGCCAAACGCAAAACAAAAACTTTTAAAACGGGCGCTAACGGAACCCTAAACGACGGATCGTGCCATTAATCATATACTAGTTAACTGTAAAGAGGTTTAAGAGATTATACCGATCGATCCATTTCCTTCGGTCTTCAATCTCTGTCCCAAGCTTGCCGCGGCCGCCTTGAACAAGTTCTCTCTCCGTTCCCTCTCGTCGAAGAGGATCCACGTCGAGGATTCTTTATATGGGCTCCCGCTTTTAAACCGAAGCAATTCGGACATCAAGTTTGCTAGCATAGATACCCAAGGTGAAGTAGAGACAGTGTGTGAATACTTTGTCTCAAAACATCCTTGGATTCTCAACTCATGAGTGGGTATGGATGGAGGTGAAGAAGAAGCCAAGTGAAGAATTGTGAGCTCAAGTTTTTGGCCAAAGAAAAACCCTTGTGAAAAAACTGTCTGTTGTTTTTCTTTAGTTGGTTGTGAAGTATTTTGTGTGAGCTCAAGTAAAGAAAAATCCCAACACAAAAAATCTCACACCAATCCCAATACCATGAGTCACCAAGTGAGCACATGCCACCATGAATGCATAAGGTCAAGACTTGCACTCATGTGTCATGCCACAATCAATGCCCAATGTGCCAAAACTTAATCTCACAAATTCCACACAATAAACATTAAAACTTAATGTTTAATCCAAGAAAAGAAATAGCATCTTCAAAAGTAATATCGTAACGAATTACAAGAATTTCCCTCATCTGTATATACATACCTCCATCCGTATTCCGACTGAATACGAATACAACAAGATGAAAGTAATCCAACAATATAATATTAGGATCCGGCTTAAACCAAAGCCCACTAGTATTATCCGTCCGATCATGATCCATGCACAAGTGCACGTATATGATCGAACCCTGCCATAAAACCTTACGGCCTTTACAACGTTTCGCCCGAACTAGGGAAACCCTCTGTGTAGGACTCTAAAGACTCGTCAATACGCTGGCAGTGGGTTTAACCACAAGCACGTCATTGGCACTAGCCGTACGTAACGGCTACCCAGGTATTGAGCGAAAGGGAGGCCGACGAGCAAACTCATCCTGAAACCCTACTGAGCCTGACAGTAACAATATCCGTACAGTCTGGTCCATTCGTCTATGAGTATCGCCTATCGGGTCTAGGGATGGATAAAGTCAGACCCCTAATAACGCGATATTTAGTGTCGGTATGAAGCCCATCACCACCTGAGAAACTACTGATCTGAATCAGTATTTCTCGACTACCTTTGCCATGGATTTCTGGACATGGCCACCCGTGCACACCGCGACATCAACACCCAATACCGGAAGAGACGAATCCCCTGACGATCCGCTCAATGCCTCCATGTGGCTCGGGATTGTACCAAACTAAAACCTGTTTGCACGACTCCTTTGAGTCGTGGTAGGGTAGTAATCAAAGCACGGTGGGAACTCACACGAGACAAATGACGATCTTAGGTTTATAGACTGACCTGTACACATGTCACCAGGGAACTCCTATCTGACAATTGGTATAATACCAACTAGCATGTTCCCGGCGAGTCCGTCCGGTGTACACATAACCCAATGAGCACCTGTATACATCTTAGGTGAACCAACTGACACCAATGGCTTGTGAGACCGGTCACCGCCCCTCGTCGGGGTCTCGATCAGTATACACTAGTCTACTCTGGAGTATCGATGCCCAGTCTTGAAACTCACACGACTAGGGACATTTAAGGATGTGCTTATAGACTACCCAGCTCTCACGTATATGATCGCCATCATACTGCTGGTAGTCAAGCAAGAATCCTATGGCTCTATCAACATGTAATAGTGATCTGTAATGTTACATGAAGCATTTACACGATGATAAAGACAAACCAGATAGCATACTATCAACTCGAGTAAGACTGTCCTACCGGTATAGGTCCTCCCTCAATCATTGCAATCACGTGCCTGCGATCCAATAATTGACTTGAGGGTACTATAGCCAACAATCCCGAACTCCTAGGGGCTTCATTGATCAAGATTGATCTCCGGTCTCTCTCCATCGAAGATGATCCACCCGAGAGTCTATGCAACGAGCTCCAATGTCACGACCCGAAAGAACGGAACATGACCGGCACTTAAACTACGAACGTCTCGAGGCGTACGTAATATAAGTAAACCGAAAACCCAGAAATCCAAACCAAGAAAAGTAGTAGAGTGCAGGAAAAACCAACTTAAAACAAGTAATTTCAATAGCATAAGCCGAATTATGCGGTTTTTTTTAAAACTTCAAAAATTTACTGAAAATTTCGGCAGAGTCTCCTTTGTAAATACTGGCCCCCAAACGGGATACAACATGAATAGTATACGAAATCAAGAAAAAAGACATCCCCAAAAGGGAGCTAGCTCTTCATCAATCGACGGTCACAACCACACAAGCAATATAATATACAACGCCAACGGCGAGGATCAAAAACTCAAAAGGGAACTCAAAACCACCAGAAATATAACGAGCGACTCTAAGGTCGAAAGAATAAACAACACTGGTCTCTATCTCAATAGATACATGTTTGGTTGATGGATCTTCTAGATACAACAGAATAATGATACACAAGATATATAATGGGGGTATGATACAAGTAAACCTACCTACTAGCAAATTACCCGAATGAAACTGAGCCCGCAAGCCGTAATGAAACCTGTACGGCAAATCTGCAAGAAACTGGGGCACAACGGGGGTGAGTTGCCAACTCGTGAATAGAAAAACATCTACGCACAGAAATCACATAAATAACGCAACCTAGGTCAATGATCATAATATATCCTCAAATATAAATATAACAGGCAGCCTATAACAATGACTAGGGTAATACCTAACCCGAGTATAATTTCATGTGCCCGTGTCAGTGCCTCAGGTAGCAATATATCATATGAATGAGGTATGAATGCATGAAACAGAATACATGTAAATGAAGAAACTGTTTTCATAAATTAGTGAGATTTCCTTCGTATTTTTAAACTGAGGTATCATAATGAAATCAGTATCAACAGTGTCTAGCATCGACACAAAACATAAATCTCACTGTCTCGAAATATCAATGTCTCAAGCTCAATATCTAGGGCGCCGTCAGTCCGGACCGGCCCCTACCATCCATCTCAAGACCACAACGGTATCCTCCGGATATCCGACGCGTCGGGTAATATCACCGGTAGGTAGTGCTCCCCAGCCAGGCTCAACGTCAACACCACATTCCTCTTGCCCCGGGGTACCATACCGGGCCCACCATGTACCCATGACGGTTCCTCCACTCCTCGACACGGATCTCCAAAACCACAGCAAACTCATGGTGGACGACACTTTACATCACTAGAAAACCGCAACATTTTAAATATTAAAATATCATAAGTTGTAAATTTTGCGGCTTTCCCCGAAATCCAGAAATATCATAAATCTCAAGAAATCATCACAAGTGCATATGTCAATGATAATGAACTAGGCATGAACAACTGAATAACAGTATGCATGAAGTGGTAGGTAATAACTACAATGCCTAATATGGCATATAAGGGAAGTACACTAATATCATGTCAAAACTACCCGCTAACAATCTAAGTCAAGCAATTATATTCTCTAAAGTGTACGTGACATGGCAATTACCGATGAAGATGTGTGTGAGCCGGCAAGTAGGTGTACGTGGTACATACGCATCATCGGTAATGGTGCTGGTGTCCTAACAGCATGATATCAATAATGGAATATGCAGCAAAATAAATATGCGAGGCAGAGCGAACAGCAATAATGTGCGGGAGCTGAATACTAGACACAACGATAACTAATCTGCAATAATCTAATATAAGTCCTACGAATGGTGCCTTTTGAAATAACACGAATCATGGGGTTTTGAAAATAGGGGCTACGGTGTTTTTATGAAAAGATACGTTGTTTTTGAAATATCCGTAGATTCCCTTGAGCTGTCTTTAAAAATGCCCACGATTCGTTAGTTTTTGAAATAGGTAAGAAGTCTAATCTAATCTAACAACTACACTAAACTATACGGCTGAACTAACAAGCTGAACTACAGGTAAGGAAACCGCCTATCATCTGAGTCGATACATATACATACATGTATATGTATAGCTGGTGATCCCGCCTCAATAATATCATATCCGATACCATATCTATAATCAGGCATCCCAACTCAAGAGTGCGGATCAATCATCAATATAGCTCGTACGTAAATCCGTCGTACGGCATCCCAATTTGGGTACGGGTCAATATCACATTCATCATACTATTCACCTGGTATCCTCTTTATCAATATCATGATCGGGGTACTGATCTACGTCTAGTACCATACTGATACCGCCTACGTATGCATGGACGTGTGTGAAACACTACGTCAAGGACCCGCTACAACGTCATGTCGTATCTAAGATACGGACCCTGCTATATCACCGATCTCACGGCCTCAAATCAAATCTCATCGACTCAGCTCAATCCCAAGTATCATCCTCAATCCGTATGTGAACACATAGTCCCATACCCATGTGAACACATAACTATAAAGAAGCCCATGAGCACATATCAATAGGAATGTATGCAAGTATGTATGTGTGTATGTGTGTGTAACACTACCCTAGGGTTCGCAACACTAAAGTAATCCAACACACCAATATCCATCCTAAGCATCGTTATTAATCCCAAATAACATATAATAATTGTTGGTGTGTATACGCATCCGTATACACCACCACGGACTGCGGGGGTGCTATACGCCATCCACCCGACTTCTCCCCGTAGATATAAATCTACTCACCTGGTCCTCGCTAGCCGGTGCCGACGTCGCCACGCGCTTGCTTGTCGTCTCGAAGTCCACATGGGGGTACCTACATATCATAACGCACCATATCTCATTAAAATCCGACTCATGATCAAAACGATGCACGAATCCCACATAGGTCAAAACCTATGGTTGCTTTCACAAATCAACCCAAAAACCCTCGACGTCGGCGTACAAACGCCAAACCATCGAGAAAAACCCAATCACACTCATTTGCACAATTACAAGCACTAATTATAATATAAAATAGCTTAAAATTCCCAAAAACCCCAATTTCACTTAAAAAGTCGTTTTTCCGAAAATCTAGCAAGCACAATTCGCCGTTTGTACAAAACATGATGTTTAAATGAATGTAGCGGCCAATATACTTATTAAATATCATAAATAAGTCATAGAAACAATTTCCGGAATTTAATCTCATTAAATTCCAAAAACCCTAATATTCTAGTTTACAAAATACCCTTTTTACAATTTCATAGCAAAAATGCACAAACTACGATTTAGGTTGGATTTCCATGAACTAAAGTGTTAAACTACACTTAATAAAGTTAATAATATGATAAAAAGCCTAACCATATTTTAATTCTCGATTTAACACAATATTTACAAAAACTAGTTTGCAATTTTAACCAATTTCGACCATTTTATAGCAAAATGCACATACAACAATCTAGTTTGGATTTGCATGATCTAAAGCATTAAACTACATTTTATAATGTTAATAAAGTCATAAAATTCTTAGTTAGATTTTAAATCACCCATTTGCAACTAAAACTAAAACCTAGTTTGCTTAAATAACTAAATTTGGACTTTTAGATGCAACAATTTACAAATTATCTTCTAGATTAGGTTTAACATGTCTTAACATGCTAACTACACCATGCAACCTTAAACAAGTGACAACAACCCTATTGAATTTAAAACCCTAACTTTTCAATTCAAACTCCTTCTCTTTAGATTTCCAAACTTGCAATTAAACCATATTTAAGCACCTAATAAGATACATTAAGGAATTTAACCCAACAATTGAACAATAGGTTAGGATTTATACCTTAAAACCATCTTGAGATCAACATGAAACTAGACCTCCAAATTGAAATCTTTGCACCAAGATCCATGCTTAAAGAGATAAGAGAAAATGGGTAGGGCTTTGATTTGCATTTTAGCTTTGATTTTTGATGGAAATGGGTGAATTTTTTGATGGAAAATGAGAGGAGAAGAGGGAGGGAGGGGCTGCTGTTGGGGGCTGAGAATTTCGGCCAGAAGTGGGTGAGGGGAGAGAGAGGGAGGTGAGGAAAATGCAAGGGAGGAAAGTCAAGGTCAAGGTAAGGTCAAAGTCTAACTACTTTATCTATTTTCTAATCTTTTCTTTTATTTCTTTTCATTTCTTTTTCCTTTGCAAACCAAGTGGGGAAAAAGTGAGGGCTGCTGAATTTGGCTAAGGGGAGGAGTAAGTGGGGGTGTGTGGGTGTGGGCACGGGTGTGGGGTGATGAAAAATGATAAATACAATACCCCAAACATCCATTTACGCTAAAAAAAAGCCTTTTTTCTTCAATAATTTCTAAACCGTTTTGGCAAATGATTTCGTTCTAAAAACCACATGATAAATTTTTATTTAATGTTTTATGATGCACAAAATTTGTTTCAACTCATTCCAATTTGTAATTTTCCCTAATTAAATGTATTAGTGACGGCTTAAAATAATAATAAAATAATATTTTTTTCAGAAAATTTGAAATTTCACCAGCGGCTCAATAAACACCAAATAATAGCAATTACATAGCTAGAATATGTATATTTAATTTTTATAATAAGATATTTGTATTTTGACTTTTTACAGAAAACCCCCTCATTTTACCGATTTTCCGAAATTTCACCGAAACGATTTTCAAAACGCTACAATCTTCCCCACTTAAAGAAATTCGGTCCCCGAATTTAAATTCAAACTCCCCCAATTACTAAAACATCTAAGAAAAACCCTCAAGTCGTCGGGGCTCCGAAATTGTAAATACATAAAACAAATCGTAGCGCAGCGCATGCGCTTGAAAAATGAGTATATAACTCAAATCAAAACTCCGTCAAGCATCCCGCGATCATCGGAGTCGTGGAGAAGACATCAATGCCAAATCCAAATCAAAACCAATATGATATAACTCGAAACTATAAATGTAAATATCGAATCTATATCTGTAAGTATCTGAAGGAAATGCATGTCAAATCTCTTTAAGTCGCTGTGCAACGCGTATAACACTGCACAGTGGCGGACGTCTACCATAAGAAAATAACTATATACATATATACCTTTGTTTGAAATGTACGTTCCGCCGTTTTGGAAACAATTTAGAAGGGTCTCCTTGTTTTAAACATTTCGTGTCCTATCAGACACGTAGGTAAATACTGAGGCTATAGCTCGCTTTTTGGAAATCCCTTCAATAACTATCAATGCATGCAAAATATATTACTGTCCTCTGACTAGTCCTGCTCAGTACGAAAACACATAGCAATATCATAAAAACGTACTGCTCTATACGAAATCAATTCTAAAATATGCACATGAATGCTTCGTGCGTCTGGTGCGCACGGAAATCAAAATCCATGAATGTGCCATACATGCGCACAGAAACAACATCTAAGTGCATCAGGTGTGCACGAAACATCTGTCGTAGGCAACATGTGTGCCTGACAGCAAAATCAGGTGCATCTGACATGCACGAAAAATCTCGATTTAGTGCATCTGGTGTGCACTAAAATCGCATCTCAAGACATGCGCGAAAATTCAAATCAGGTGCATCCATCGTGCACGAAATCATGAAATCCAATATCAAGCGCCGAACGTGCGCAAAATCAATCAGGTGCACAAGGTGCCCAAAACAAATATCGAGTATCACAATCGAAATCGAAGTCCAGTGCATCTAAGTGCACAAAAGGCGTATCACTGCACTGCAAGCATATATGAACTATACAGAGTGCAGGAACGAAATCGTGTGCGTGCATACGCACAAAATCAACTCAAATGTCTGAAACCGTAAAATCACAAACATGTGAAACCCAAGCACGAAAACGATATCAAGTGCAACACTGTGCAAGAATCGTAAATTCTCAATCATCAAAATCAAATCATGCGAATAAATCACCCAAAACATCGAAATCGATAATGGCGGAATAGTACCGCTCAAGTGCATCCTCTAAGAATCTCGGGCCAACTGTCGCGGTCACTAGTGGGACGTCTCGTCGATGATCATGGACTCTGGCCTGCTGGTGTGCGTAACAATGACCACTCCTGGGTCAAGATCTCCACTGTGAATTACCAATCTCTCGGTCCATCGGCTCATCGGCCCTGTCAGGTGTGCTAACGGGGATGATCCCATTCTGGCACTTCTCTGGTCATCTCTCGGTCAATCATTGCGACCACTCATAAGACAGCATATCACTGGCGTCGGCCTCTGGCTCTCTGAATATACGTGACACATCTGATCCTGGGTGCAAGTATCATTGCAGCAGTGTCCTGGAAGGAATCCAGCTCACGGTCTCTTCCATGTCTCGTCCCTGCCAACTGTCCGGAAGTCATCGTCCTTTCCTATATCTGCATCTTGCTCCGGAACGGCTGCATACCCATCGCGACTCCTTCTGGAAGGTATATCCAGTACTCTGCCTCGGCATGCGTATCGCATCTCTGATGTCGGCGGAGTGGAACGTCGTCTTATCCAGATCTTGTACGGACCTCTTTACTCCACTTTCTCTAATGTCGACTGCTTCGGAATCGTCTCATCATGGCTATATGGACTGAGCTCCAACGGCAATCCTCGTATCTGGAGTCTCCCAAGAAATGCATCTCACCACCTAGCATCCGAATTAAGTCGAGCCATCCGACCGAGTCGTCAAAACCTCATAATCCCCCAAGAGCTCAACATCTTGGGCACAGTTTAATAGTATCGAGTACATACCACAGCATCGGTGGTCCAGCCGTAGAAGGGCAAACCCAAGCCTCACTAATGGCGCCGTAGAACTGCCGCAAACCCGAAGGTTCAAAGGCTTTCACACGGTCATTAAGTCGAGTTAGGGTTTCATTCTTCTAGAGGGACCATAGAATTGCCTGCATGTCTTTCCGACTACTTTAAACTCGGATAAATAGGTTTCTGACATTCGATCGTCTCTGTCGACTCTCAACGTCTCCGCGTGAAATCGTCTCCAGCTGGAATCAATCTATCTGATGACCTCGCATCGGGGTAGGCGAACGAACCACAAGTCCTAGTCATTCATCCTCGATGACTAGCGACCTTCTATCATCTCTTAGTACAACTCGTTCTGCACTAACGCCAGCATCTGGGGCAATATCTCGTCGTTCGCAGCAATAACTAGTTCGCTCGTCTGCACGCTGAACAGTGCCTCACCATCATGAATAAGCAACACACCAACGGTCATCAAAATCTGGTTGGCCTCTGTCAGTGGCCCAATCCTTTGATACTGATCGGCACGTCCGAGAAATCTCATAAAGGCGATCCGCCAAACGCTCGTGGCGTGGAAACACAGTAAAAAGACACATCTCCGCAATCGTGTGTCGCCGGAATTTCGCCCTGGTCAGTCCTCGTTCGTGACGAGCTTGTGCTGACTGCAACTCTAGCCGTAGCTTTCCCTGCCGGTAACCGTAGAAGCAAAACCAAGCTGGTACCGATGAGGCTAGATCAGGAAGGAATATAATACTGAACAAGGAAATGTACATCCTAAGGCTTCATAAGTGGAGTGGCGTGTCGTAAATATGCCGCGGAACATACCAACGATACGTCACTCTACTTTAGTCACCTATTCCATCAACCAAGGGTCATCCTACACTCCGAAGGTAAAACCTAACGCTCTGATACCAACTTTGTCACGACCCGAAAGAACGGAACATGACCGGCACTTAAACTACGAACGTCTCGAGGCGTACGTAATCTAAGTAAACCGAAAACCCAGAAATCCGAACCAAGAAAAGTAGTAGAGTGCAGGAAAAACCAACTTAAAACAAGTAATTTCAATAGCATAAGCCGAATTATGCGGTTTTTTTTTAAAACTTCAAAAATTTACTGAAAATTTCGGCAGAGTCTCCTTTGTAAATACTGGCCCCCAAACGGGATACAACATGAATAGTATATGAAATCAAGAAAAAAGGCATCCCCAAGCGGGAGCTAGCTCTTCATCAATCGACGGTCACAACCACACAAGCAATATAATATACAACGCCAACGGCGAGGATCAAAAACTCAAAAGGGAACTCAAAACCACCAGAAATATAACGAGCGACTCTAAGGTCGAAAGAATAAACAACACTGGTCTCTATCTCAATAGGTACATGTTTGGTTGATGGAACTTCTAGATACAACAGAATAATGATACACAAGATATATAATGGGGGTATGATACAAGTAAACCCACCTACTAGCAAATCACCCGAATGAAACTGAGCCCGCAAGCCGTAATGAAACCTGTACGGCAAATCTGCAAGAAACTGGGGCACAACGGGGGTGAGTTGCCAACTCGTGAATAGAAAAACATCTACGCACAGAAATCGCATAAATAACGCAACCTAGGTCAATGATCATAATATATCCTCAAATATAAGTATAACAGGCAGCCTATAACAATAACTAGGGTAATACTTAACCCGAGTATAATTTCATGTGCCCGTGTCAGTGCCTCAGGTAGCAATATATCATATGAATGAGGTATGAATGCATGAAACAGAATACATGTAAATGAAGAAACTGTTTTCATAAATTAGTGAGATTTCCTTCGTATTTTTAAACTGAGGTATCATAATGAAATCAGTATCAACAGTGTCTAGCATCGACACAAAACATAAATCTCACTGTCTCGAAATATCAATGTCTCAAGCTCAATATCTAGGACGCCGTCAGTCCGGACCGGCCCCTACCATCCATCTCAAGACCACAACGGTATCCTCCGGATATCCGACGCGTCGGGTAATATCACCGGTAGGTAGTGCTCCCCAGCCAGGCTCAACGTCAACACCACATTCCTCTTGCCCCGGGGTACCATACCGGGCCCACCATGTACCCGTGACGGTTCCTCCACTCCTCGACACGGATCTCCAAAACCACAGCAAACTCATGGTGGACGACACTTTACATCACTAGAAAACCGCAACATTTTAAATATTAAAAGATCATAAGTTGTAAATTTTGCGGCTTTTCCCGAAATCCAGAAATATCATAAATCTCAAGAAATCATCACAAGTGCATATGTCAATGATAATGAACTAGGCATGAACAACTGAATAACAGTATGCATGAAGTG
Source organism: Agapanthus africanus (assembly GCA_030015575.1). NCBI lineage: Eukaryota > Viridiplantae > Streptophyta > Magnoliopsida > Asparagales > Amaryllidaceae > Agapanthus > Agapanthus africanus. The sequence goes on from JASDDO010000024.1 coordinate 566,718,352, forward strand.
GTAGGTAATAACTACAATGCCTAATATGGCATATAAGGGAAGTACACTAATATCATGTCAAAACTACCCGCTAACAATCTAAGTCAAGCAATTATATTCTCTAAAGTGTACGTGACATGGCAATTACCGATGAAGATGTGTGTGAGCCGGCAAGTAGGTGTACGTGGTACATACGCATCATCGGTAATGGTGCTGGTGTCCTAACAGCATGATATCAATAATGGAATATGCAGCAAAATAAATATGCGAGGCAGAGCGAACAGCAATAATGTGCGGGAGCTGAATACTAGACACAACGATAACTAATCTGCAATAATCTAATATAAGTCCTACGAATGGTGCCTTTTGAAATAACACGAATCATGGGGTTTTGAAAATAGGGGCTACGGTGTTTTTATGAAAAGATACGTCGTTTTTGAAATATCCGTAGATTCCCTTGAGCTGTCTTTAAAAATGCCCACGATTCGTTAGTTTTTGAAATAGGTAAGAAGTCTAATCTAATCTAACAACTACACTAAACTATACGGCTGAACTAACAAGCTGAACTACAGGTAAGGAAACCGCCTATCATCTGAGTCGATACATATACATACATGTATATGTATAGCTGGTGATCCCGCCTCAATAATATCATATCCGATACCATATCTATAATCAGGCATCCCAAGTCAAGAGTGCGGATCAATCATCAATATAGCTCGTACGTAAATCCATCGTACGGCATCCCAATCTGGGTACGGGTCAATATCACATTCATCATACTATTCACCTGGTATCCTCTTTATCAATATCATGATCGGGGTACTGATCTACGTCTAGTACCATACTGATACCGCCTACGTATGCATGGACGTGTGTGAAACACTACGTCAAGGACCCGCTACAACGTCATGTCGTATCTAAGATACGGACCCTGCTATATCACCGATCTCACGGCCTCAAATCAAATCTCATCGACTCAGCTCAATCCCAAGTATCATCCTCAATCCGTATGTGAACACATAGTCCCATACCCATGTGAACACATAACTATAAAGAAGCCCATGAGCACATATCAATAGGAATGTATGCAAGTATGTATGTGTGTATGTGTGTGTAACACTACCCTAGGGTTCGCAACACTAAAGTAATCCAACACACCAATATCCATCCTAAGCATCGTTATTAATCCCAAATAACATATAATAATTGTTGGTGTGTATACGCATCCGTATACACCACCACGGACTGCGGGGGTGCTATACGCCATCCACCCGACTTCTCCCCGTAGATATAAATCTACTCACCTGGTCCTCGCTAGCCGGTGCCGACGTCGCCACGCGCTTGCTTGTTGTAACATCCGAGCCCAATAATACTATTTATATTACTAGTTGAGGGTTATATATTGCTCATTCCAATTTTCCTGATTTTCTGGTGTTTATTGCTAAATTTTACCCGGTTGAGTCATTTTGGCACATAACAAATTTTAACTCCTAAAATGAAATTTAAAATGTCCATGTTGGCCTACTCGTCGCCACTAGTCGCGTGGTAGCGTCCGCGTGTCGAGATTCCGTTCCGTTTGGCTAAACGGGCAGGTTTGGGCGACTACGCGCGCGTGCAAGTGTCCGACTTGGGGGCATGCATTTTAATCATTAAACACCTATTTTCAAAATTTTGAACCCGCTTAAAATCCTATAATTTGAATTTGGAACATTTGGGCGCAACCCGGGCGCGATTTGGAAATGTTTCATTTCGCGCCAAAAAGGGCCCGTTTCAATTTAATATCTTAAACTACTATACACTTAATATTCATTATTAGATTCTACACGTAAAATCCTTGATAACAATCTTTGCAAATATCAGTTTTAACCCCCCAGCCAATCACATGGCTTTTTCCCCTCGTGGGCCCCCCTTCCAATCTCTCTCTCTCTCCGCTTCTCTCTACATCTCTCCTCATTCTCTCTCTCTCTCTATCTCATCAAATCCCCCCTTTCTCTCTCCAATCTCTCTCTCTGTTCCTCTGTATATATAAAGAAGCCATGCAACAGCCGCCCCTCACCATCCCCTTCTTCGCGATAACCCACACGAAACCCTAACCCTAGCCTCCCGCAGTCTCACCGCCGGCCTCCTCGCGACCTCGCCGTCGCCGCCCTCACCACCACGACCTCCACCGCACCCACCTACCCTCTTCCTCCCGTTCTCCCGCTCCTCCCCGCACCTGCACGCAACCCCGGCCTCGCCTCCAACCTCGCAGACCTCGCCGTTGACGCCACCCATCGTCGTCGACGACTCCCGCGGCACCCTTTCACCCTACTCGACCCGACCTCGTCGTCGTTCCCTCCTCCCCTCGCCGGAACACCCAACACGAGCCCTAACCCATTGCCTACCTCCGCTGTTCGCCGGAGAAACGTGCCGGCGACCTCGTCGACGCCACCTTCGACCACCTCCCTCTCTCCCTCGACCACCAGAGCCGACCACACTCTTCCCCACTCACCGCAGCACCCCTTTCCAGCGACCCCGAGCCCTTTCAGCCGTTCCAGCACCCTCGCCGCACCTCCTGTTCACCGCCGGTGGGTCCATCGCCGTCGGGCCCGTCATAGTTACCCCTGTTTCTCCTCTGTAAGCATCACTTTACTTCCTTTGGTGCAAAGCCCCGCTGATCTTGTATGTTTATCTTATTGCTAACTTGTTGCCGATAACTTTTGCCGGAATCCGACCGTGCCGTCTGACGAACCCGACGCTCCAGCGAAGTCCCCTGGTCCGTGTGATCCCGTTGACCTCTGTTGGGACTCGATCCGTGGCCCGTGCTTCCACATCGCAGTTTCTGCCGACATCGCATCCGTGTTTCGGTTTGCGGAACCGCCGAGGCAAGTATCCGAATACTTGCTTTAACATGCTACAACTTAATCATCATGTTATAACCACACAACTATTATAACATCGATACCTTTTATAACTTAGAATTGCTAGTCACAATTATCCGTAACTTTAAATCAATGAAATCATTGCTCGTATTAACCGGTCTGCTATTAATTCATACTTAACTAATCAAACCAAGTAGATCATCCCCACTTCATTTGTTAAAATCACTCATGAGACAATTATTATGCTTAGTTCAAATTCATGTAACTCCATTACATATATTATCGATATTGTTTCGTCTTGTGGCTTTTGCACCTCAAAGGTGCGTGAACCGGATTAATAAGAGAATACGAAACATCACTGTGTTTACCTAGATTAATATTGTTATTTACTGTTTCCTGCTACTGTTCATTATTGATTGCATACCTGTTGCGAGCACACACCTGATTGCATTACATATTGACCGATCTTGATACACATGACACATGTACTGATACACCGGACATGACACCCTGTGCATATCGACTCGACCTGTTGAAAGTAACCTGACCTGTTACCTGATTTCATGCCTAATGCCGACAAACCTGACCATTCCCGCTGTCTATCCAGACAGACCTACTCTTACTGGATCTTGCGTTGGCATTAGTCCTTGACAACTGAATACCTGACCTGACATACATAGCTTGGGGGTATGGGGAAATCAAAGGTGAAACCGACTTGTAACTCAACAGTTCGATACTTGTTCTGATCAGTCTTACGGGCTTGGCCAGCTCCGGAGTGTTGATGCTGACATCACTCATCTATCCTACTACCTTTTACTGCTTAGCGGCACGTCTCGGATTCAGCCCCGAGGATCATGACCGTGGTCCCGGGCATGCACGGGATACTATTGAGTTACATCGACGATTCATCAATTGGTTTCAAAGACTATAGAGTAGAAAACCTGATAGGACAGTTTAGTCACCATTACATATTACCCTGCTTGTTATCTCTTATTGTTGCTTATTCATGTTCATACTTGCATTGTTTATTACCATGTTTATGCTATATACTTGATATCTTGACGCGCTGACGTCTGGCTTTTGCATGGCCCAGATTCCGTACCTTTGTCGTCGACCGAGCAGGAGTACTTCAGCCAACAGGCTGAACTGTGAGTTCCTTAGAGTTTAGTTTATTTATGTCATTTCATTTCCAGATGTGAGCCCGCATTATGGGACATACTGTTTATTCATTGTATTGGATCGTTAGCTTCCGCACTTATTGTTTATTGATTCTTGTTATTATGGATTTGGACATGTATTAGATTAGCTTATTATCTTGTTCTTGATATCTCTACAACCGTAATGTGACTGTGGGTGGATACTTCCTACCCACAGGTAGCATGGTTGGCTATGTCACGTGCCCTAATCTTGCGTACTCTGGGAAGTGGGGCGTGACATGGTTTTATGGTATCAGAGACATAGGTTAATTGGGTTGATTCTTGTAGTTGGGTATTGCACCCGATACATGAATCAGAATACCCGTGATTAGGAAACATGTCCTGCCACTTTGACCGTTTTACTATCCTTGAATCATTCTTCCGGATCATGTCGACGTGCAAACTTACTTTGCATTTGTCAACTCAAAAACCTAATTTCTTGTTATCTCTAGGACTTAGGCGACTTGGGTGGAGTTAAGTAATTGCGGCTATGATACCGCGGCATAGCTATAATGCAGTACTCTATTTAAGTATCTTGGAGTTCTAGCCTTGATCTATACTCAGAATCTATCATCATGCTAATGTTGGGTACTTTGATTTCCAGGATTCATGGCAGGTACGAATTTGAAGATGGACCAAAGAAGTGCGGTCTTAGCCGCCAGGCGTAGAGTGATAAGGGGATTGCTGGAGAGTCTAAAGGAACAGATCGAGCTGGAACCGGCTTTTGCACTGAACCAAACGTCGGTACGTAGAAGTATTCCAGTGAACAGGCGCAGCGTAGCACCGATGAAGAAAATGATTGTGGGTGATCGAAAGGGGAGCGTGATCTGTAGCCACTGCCATAAACCCGGACATGTGCGAAGGGAGTGTCGTTTGAGGCTGGGACTCTGTTTGAGATGTGGAGCGGCAGATCACACCGTTAATGCTTTTCCGTCGAAGCCTCCGCAGAGACCGTTCCAAGGGCAGAGACAGTCGAATCAAGGACCAAATCAGGCTCGAGCGTTCGTGTTGACAACGGAAGAAGCTAAGGCATCGGGAGAAGTGGTTTCAGGTAATTTACTCGTTCATGGTTTTTCCCGCTTTGGCATTACTTAATTTCGGAGCATCCCATTGTTTATGTCATCCAAATTTATAACTACACACTCGATCACCTGCACGACCCTGTCTAGTTTCTGGGACGTACACACTGGGAATGGGAAAATCATAGCTAGTAAGGAAGGTAGAGATTGTACAGTTGTTGTTTGCGGACGGGAGCTTTTGCAGATTTCTTGGCGATAGATCCGGGCAGTTATGAGGTTGTCTTGGGGATGGATTTCCTTGGCACTTTCCACGCCCACATTGATTGTAGGGCAAGGAAGGTAATTCCAGAATCCCGGACATCCTAAGTTTACTTTCATTGGAGGAAGCAGTTCTGTCGGGCCAGTCGAGTTTAGGGCTAGGCCGACGAACAATGTTCTTGCGGCTATAGTAATGGAGAGTAATGAAGAGCCGGCAATTGTCCGCGACTTTATGGATGTGTTTGAAGATATTTCGGGCTTACCGCCGAAGCGAGAAGTGGAGTTTGCGATTGACCTTATTCCTGGTGTAGTGCCAGTATCAAAATCTTATCCGATGGCACCGGTGGAATTGGAAGAAGTTAAGAAACAAGTGGGTGAATTACTCGAGAAGGGATGAATTCGAAACAGCAACTCACCGTGGGAAGCTCCAGTTCCTTTAGTGAAGAAGAAGGATCGCACTGCCGACGCTGAGACAGGAGAAATTATTCGCGAAGATGAGTAAGTGCGAATTCTGGTTGGAAGAAGTGAAGTTTCTGGGGCATGTCGTGTCGGGCGATGGAATCGCCGTTGATCCCGAGAAGATTGCAGCAGTTCGAGTTTGGCCTGTTCCAAAGAATGTTGCAGAGATAAGAAGTTTTCTTGGACTCGCCGGTTACTACAGAAGATTTGTGGAGAACTTCGCTCGTTTAGCTGAGCCGTTAACCAAGCTTACGCGTAAGGAGGTACCGTTTGTTTGGACAGATGGATGTGCATTGGCCTTTGAGACGTTGAAGCAGAAGTTGATAACCGCCCCTATCCTAACCGTACCGGATGATTCAGGAGGACTGGTGATTCACAGCGACGCATCTGGAAAAGGATTGGGATGTGTTTTAATGCAGAATGGGAAAGTCGTCGTTTACGAGACAGCTGAAGACTCATGAGAAGAACTATCCGACTCATGACTTAGAGCTTGCAGCCGTGATCTTCACCCTGAAGATTTTGAGACACTACCTTTTGGGCGAGAGAGTTGAAGTCTTTACGGATCATAAGAGTTTGAAATATGTGTTCACTCAGAAGGAGTTGAACATGAGGTAACGCAGATGGTTGGAGCTGATGGCCGACTACGACCTTGATCTTAAGTACCATCCGGGAAAAGTTAATATCGTGCCAGATGCACTAAGTCGGTTACCAGCAATTCAGTTATTGACTGCACAGAGAGAGATCATTGAGGAGTTTCGGAGATTTGACTTGGAGGTTGTGCTACCGCGTGCTACAGGACAGTTGATGCAGTTGCAAGTACAATCGTCCTTAGTTGAGAAGATTAAAGCGGCGCAATCGCAGGATCCTAGACTGCAAAAGTTTCGAGAGCAGGTTGGAGCTGGACTACGAACCGATTTACTGATCCATGAAGATGGTTCGTTGAGATATGGTAGCCGTGTGTGTGTGCCAAAAGGAGATGTGCGTGAAGAGCTTATGAAGGAGGCACGCAGTTCAGCTTACTCTGTACATCCAGGAGGGACTAAGATGTACCGAGATATTCGACAGCATTTCTGGTGGGAAGGTATGAAACGGGAAATTGCTCGCTTCGTGGCTAAGTGCTTGGTGTGTCAGCAAGTCAAGGCTGAACACCAAAGGGTTGCTGGTTTGTTGCAACCACTTCCGATTCCTCAATGGAAGTGGGAACATATAACCATGGATTTCGTGACGGCTTTACCGCGGAGTCCAAAGGGCAACAATGCAGTATGGGTGATTGTCGATCGGTTGACCAAGGCAGCTCACTTTATTCCTTTTCGGGTTGGTCAATCGACAGAGACTTTGGCAGAGCGGTACATGCAGGAGATTGTCAGATTGCGTGGAGTACCGGTAAGCATCGTGTCCGATCGGGACACTCGGTTCTTGTCGCACTTTTGGAGGAGATTACAAGAAAGTTTGGGGACTCGATTGAAGTTTAGCACAGCTTATCATCCCCAGACTGATGGACAATCAGAGAGAACGATCCAGACCCTTGAAGATATGTTGAGGGCTTGCATGTTAGACTTCAAAGGTTCTTGGGAGGATCATCTACACCTGGTGGAGTTTTCGTACAACAATAGCTTCCAAGCAACTATTCAGATGGCCCCGTTTGAAGCACTGTATGGTCGTAAGTGTCGTTCACCTGTTTGTTGGGATGTTGTTGGTGAACGAAGGTTACTAGGACCAGATTTGGTGGTACAGACAGTCGAGAAGGTGAATACAATCAGGAAGCATATGAAGGCAGCTCAAGACAGACAGAAGAGTTGGGCCGACACGTCAAGAAGACCTCTAGAGTTCGCCGTGGGTGATTTGGTATTCCTGAAGATATCACCGACTAGAGGGGTGATTCGCTTTGGAAGTCGGGGAAAGCTTAGTCCCCGATTCGTTGGACCCTTCGAGATATTGGAGCGTGTTGGAGAAGTATCGTACCGGTTGGCGTTATCACCGTCATTAGCAGGAGTTCACAATGTGTTTCATGTGTCTCAACTACGGAGGTATGTTCGTGATGAGACTCATGTCTTGGATCATTCGGAGTTGACTGTGCGAGAGGATCTGACTTTCGAGGAGCGACCAGTTGAAATCAAGGATCGAAGAGAAAAGGTTCTTAAGAACAAGGTTATCCCTCTTGTGCTAGTTTCTTGGGGTAATCGATCGCACGGAGAATCCACTTGGGAGCGAGAAGACGAGATCCGGCAGAAATTCCCTCACCTTTTCCAGTAGTTAGCTATCTTGTATTCTTGGAATTTCGAGGACGAAATTCTTTTGTAGTTGGGTATGATGTAACACCCGAGCCCAATAATACTATTTATATTACTAGTTGAGGGTTATATATTGCTCATTCCAATTTTCCTGATTTTCTGGTGTTTATTGCTAAATTTTACCCGGTTGAGTCATTTTGGCACATAACAAATTTTAACTCCTAAAATGAAATTTAAAATGTCCATGTTGGCCTACTCGTCGCCACTAGTCGCGTGGTAGCGTCCGCGTGTCGAGATTCCGTTCCGTTTGGCTAAACGGGCAGGTTTGGGCGACTACGCGCGCGTGCAAGTGTCCGACTTGGGGGCATGCATTTTAATCATTAAACACCTATTTTCAAAATTTGGAACCCGCTTAAAATCCTATAATTTGAATTTGGAACATTTGGGCGCAACCCGGGCGCGATTTGGAAATGTTTCATTTCGCGCCAAAAAGGGCCCGTTTCAATTTAATATCTTAAACTACTATACACTTAATATTCATTATTAGATTCTACACGTTAAATCCTTGATAACAATCTTTGCAAATATCAGTTTTAACCCCCCAGCCAATCACATGGCTTTTTCCCCTCGTGGGCCCCCCTTCCAATCTCTCTCTCTCTCCGCTTCTCTCTACATCTCTCCTCATTCTCTCTCTCTCTCTATCTCATCAAATCCCCCCTTTCTCTCTCCAATCTCTCTCTCTCTTCCTCTGTATATATAAAGAAGCCATGCAACAGCCGCCCCTCACCATCCCCTTCTTCGCGATAACCCACACGAAACCCTAACCCTAGCCTCCCGCAGTCTCACCGCCGGCCTCCTCGCGACCTCGCCGTCGCCGCCCTCACCACCACGACCTCCACCGCACCCACCTACCCTCTTCCTCCCGTTTTCCCGCTCCTCCCCGCACCTGCACGCAACCCCGGCCTCGCCTCCAACCTCGCAGACCTCGCCGTTGACGCCACCCATCGTCGTCGACGACTCCCGCGGCACCCTTTCACCCTACTCGACCCGACCTCGTCGTCGTTCCCTCCTCCCCTCGCCGGAACACCCAACACGAGCCCTAACCCATTGCCTACCTCCGCTGTTCGCCGGAGAAACGTGCCGGCGACCTCGTCGACGCCACCTCCGACCACCTCCCTCTCTCCCTCGACCACCAGAGCCGACCACACTCTTCCCCACTCACCGCAGCACCCCTTTCCAGCGACCCCGAGCCCTTTCAGCCGTTCCAGCACCCTCGCCGCACCTCCTGTTCACCGCCGGTGGGTCCATCACCGTCGGGCCCGTCATAGTTACCCCTGTTTCTCCTCTGTAAGCATCACTTTACTTCCTTTGGTGCAAAGCCCCGCTGATCTTGTATGTTTATCTTATTGCTAACTTGTTGCCGATAACTTTTGCCGGAATCCGACCGTGCCGTCTGACGAACCCGACGCTCCAGCGAAGTCCCCTGGTCCGTGTGATCCCGTTGACCTCTGTTGGGACTCGATCCGTGGCCCGTGCTTCCATATCGCAGTTTCTGCCGACATCGCATCCGTGTTTCGGTTTGCGGAACCGCCGAGGCAAGTATCCGAATACTTGCTTTAACATGCTACAACTTAATCATCATGTTATAACCACACAACTATTATAACATCGATACCTTTTATAACTTAGAATTGCTAGTCACAATTATCCGTAACTTTAAATCAATGAAATCATTGCTCGTATTAACCGGTCTGCTATTAATTCATACTTAACTAATCAAACCAAGTAGATCATCCCCACTTCATTTGTTAAAATCACTCATGAGACAATTATTATGCTTAGTTCAAATTCATGTAACTCCATTACATATATTATCGATATTGTTTCGTCTTGTGGCTTTTGCACCTCAAAGGTGCGTGAACCAGATTAATAAGAGAATACGAAACATCACTGTGTTTACCTAGATTAATATTGTTATTTACTGTTTCCTGCTACTGTTCATTATTGATTGCATACCTGTTGCGAGCACACACCTGATTGCATTACATATTGACCGATCTTGATACACATGACACATGTACTGATACACCGGACATGACACCCTGTGCATATCGACTCGACCTGTTGAAAGTAACCTGACCTGTTACCTGATTTCATGCCTAATGCCGACAAACCTGACCATTCCCGCTGTCTATCCAGACAGACCTACTCTTACTGGATCTTGCGTTGGCATTAGTCCTTGACAACTGAATACCTGACCTGACATACATAGCTTGGGGGTATGGGGAAATCAAAGGTGAAACCGACTTGTAACTCAACAGTTCGATACTTGTTCTGATCAGTCTTACGGGCTTGGCCAGCTCCGGAGTGTTGATGCTGACATCACTCATCTATCCTACTACCTTTTACTGCTTAGCGGCACGTCTCGGATTCAGCCCCGAGGATCATGACCGTGGTCCCGGGCATGCACGGGATACTATTGAGTTACATCGACGATTCATCAATTGGTTTCAAAGACTATAGAGTAGAAAACCTGATAGGACAGTTTAGTCACCATTACATATTACCCTGCTTGTTATCTCTTATTGTTGCTTATTCATGTTCATACTTGCATTGTTTATTACCATGTTTATGCTATATACTTGATATCTTGACGCGCTGACGTCTGGGTTTTGCATGGCCCAGATTCCGTACCTTTGTCGTCGACCGAGCAGGAGTACTTCAGCCAACAGGCTGAACTGTGAGTTCCTTAGAGTTTAGTTTATTTATGTCATTTCATTTCCAGATGTGAGCCCGCATTATGGGACATACTGTTTATTCATTGTATTGGATCGTTAGCTTCCGCACTTATTGTTTATTGATTCTTGTTATTATGGATTTGGACATGTATTAGATTAGCTTATTATCTTGTTCTTGATATCTCTACAACCGTAATGTGACTGTGGGTGGATACTTCCTACCCACAGGTAGCATGGTTGGCTATGTCACGTGCCCAAATCTTGCGTACTCTGGGAAGTGGGGCGTGACACTTGTCGTCTCGAAGTCCACATGGGGGTACCTACATATCATAACGCACCATATCTCATTAAAATCCGACTCATGATCAAAACGATGCACGAATCCCACATAGGTCAAAACCTATGGTTGCTTTCACAAATCAACCCAAAAACCCTCGACGTCGGCGTACAAACGCCAAACCATCGAGAAAAACCCAATCACACTCATTTGCACAATTACAAGCACTAATTATAATATAAAATAGCTTAAAATTCCCAAAAACCCCAATTTCACTTAAAAAGTCGTTTTTCCGAAAATCTAGCAAGCACAATTCGCCGTTTGTACAAAACATGATGTTTAAATGAATGTAGCGGCCAATATACTTATTAAATATCATAAATAAGTCATAGAAACAATTTCCGGAATTTAATCTCATTAAATTCCAAAAACCCTAATATTCTAGTTTACAAAATACCCTTTTTACAATTTCATAGCAAAAATGCACAAACTACGATTTAGGTTGGATTTCCATGAACTAAAGTGTTAAACTACACTTAATAAAGTTAATAATATGATAAAAACCCTAACCATATTTTAATTCTCGATTTAACACAATATTTACAAAAACTAGTTTGCAATTTTAACCAATTTCGACCATTTTATAGCAAAATGCACATACAACAATCTAGTTTGGATTTGCATGATCTAAAGCATTAAACTACATTTTATAATGTTAATAAAGTCATAAAATTCTTAGTTAGATTTTAAATCACCCATTTGCAACTAAAACTAAAACCTAGTTTGCTTAAATAACTAAATTTGGACTTTTAGATGCAACAATTTACAAATTATCTTCTAGATTAGGTTTAACATGTCTTAACATGCTAACTACACCATGCAACCTTAAACAAGTGACAACAACCCTATTGAATTTAAAACCCTAACTTTTCAATTCAAACTCCTTCTCTTTAGATTTCCAAACTTGCAATTAAACCATATTTAAGCACCTAATAAGATACATTAAGGAATTTAACCCAACAATTGAACAATAGGTTAGGATTTATACCTTAAAACCATCTTGAGATCAACATGAAACTAGACCTCCAAATTGAAATCTTTGCACCAAGATCCATGCTTAAAGAGATAAGAGAAAATGGGTAGGGCTTTGATTTGCATTTTAGCTTTGATTTTTGATGGAAATGGGTGAATTTTTTGATGGAAAATGAGAGGACAAGAGGGAGGGAGGGGCTGCTGTTGGGGGCTGAGAATTTCGGCCAGAAGTGGGTGAGGGGAGAGAGAGGGAGGTGAGGAAAATGCAAGGGAGGAAAGTCAAGGTCAAGGTAAGGTCAAAGTCTAACTACTTTATCTATTTTCTAATCTTTTCTTTTATTTCTTTTCATTTCTTTTTCCTTTGCAAACCAAGTGGGGAAAAAGTGAGGGCTGCTGAATTTGGCTAAGGGGAGGAGTAAGTGGGTGTGTGTGGGTGTGGGCACGGGTGTGGGGTGATGAAAAATGATAAATACAATACCCCAAACATCCATTTACGCTAAAAAAAAGCCTTTTTTCTTCAATAATTTCTAAACCGTTTTGGCAAATGATTTCGTTCCAAAAACCACATGATAAATTTTTATTTAATGTTTTATGATGCACAAAATTTGTTTCAACTCATTCCAATTTGTAATTTTCCCTAATTAAATGTATTAGTGACGGCTTAAAATAATAATAAAATAATATTTTTTTCAGAAAATTTGAAATTTCACCAGCGGCTCAATAAACACCAAATAATAGCAATTACATAGCTAGAATATGTATATTTAATTTTTATAATAAGATATTTGTATTTTGACTTTTTACAGAAAACCCCCTCATTTTACCGATTTTCCGAAATTTCACCGAAACGATTTTCAAAACGCTACATCCAACCTCATATTCGAGGAAACTAGGGTACATAGATCGCTACTCTAGATACCGTAGATGAAGTAGAGAGTGATGAAGGATTAATTTATCTCAAGAAACCCAAGGATTCTCAACTCATGAGAGGGTTTGGGTGGAGCAAGAGGAAGAAGAAGATGCCATGAGAATGAGGCGTTGAGAGCAACTCAAGAGAGAGAGAAAAAGAAATGAATAATGGCTTGTGTTTTTGTTTGTTGTGTGAGTGAGATAAGAAATAATGGAGCCATCACATAAATGTTCATGTCTCTAAAATATCTTAGTCAACAAAAAATATCTTAAGTCAACATAATCTCACAACAAATAAAAACCCTGAGCATGCTAGAATAATAACCATGGGTCACTAATTAGCATGCCAGCAAAATGCAATAAACACCTCATCCTACACCCCAATAACCTTTTAATCCAAAAGGTCTAAACCATGATGAAGTTTAATCTTCTAAAAGTAATCTTGTAATAAATTACAAGAATACCCCTCAACCGTATATACAAACCCACATCCGTATTTCGACGAATACGAATACAAAGAGACGAAAATAATCCAACAAATATAATACTAGGATCCGGCTTAAACCAAACCCCACCAGTATTATCCGTCCGAACATCATGCGTGCACAAGTACACATATGTGATCGAACATTTCCGTAAAACCATACGGCCTCTTCATCATTTCGCCCGAAGCAGGGAAACCCTCTGTGTGGGACTCTAAAGGCTCATCAATACGCTGGCAGTGGGTTTAACCACAAGCATGTCAGCGGGACTAGCTGTACGTAACGACTACCCAGGTATTGAGCGAAAGGGAGGCCGACGAGCAAACTCATCCTAAAACCCCTACTGAGCCTGACAGTGACAATATCCGTACAGTCCGGTTCGTTCGTCTATGAGTATCGCATATCGAGTCTAGGGGGTGGATAAAATCAGACCCCTAATAACACGACATTTATTGTCGGTATGAAGCCCATCACCACCTGAGAAACTACCGATCCTAGATCAGTAATTCTCAACTACCTTGGCCAAGGATTTCTGGTGATGGCCACCCGTGCACAACCGCAACATCAACCCCCAATACCGGGAGAGACGAATCCCCCGACGATCCGCTCACTGCCTCCATGTGGCTCGGGACTATACCAAACTAAAACCTGTTTTCACGACTCCTTTGAGCCGTGGTAGGGTAGTAATCAAAGCACAGTGGAAACCCATACGAGACAAATGACGATCTCAGGTCGATAAACTAACCTGTACACATATCATCCGGGAACTGCTATCTGACAATAGGTATAATACCAACTAGCATGTTCCCAGCGAGTCCGTCCGGTGTACTCATAACCCAATGAGCACCAGTATACATCTTAGGTGAACAAACTAACACCAATGGCTTGTGAGACTGGCCACCGCCCCTCGTCGGGGTCTCGATCAGTAGACACTAGTCTAATCTGGAGTATCGATGCCCAGTCTTGAAACTCCCACGACTAGGGACATTTAAGGATGTGCCTATAGACTACCCAGCTCCCACGTATATGATCGCCATCATACTGCTGGCAGTCAAGCAAGAATCCTATAGGCTCTATCAACATGTAATAATGATATGTAATGCCACCTAATGCTGTATATGATGATAAAGATATACCGGATAGCATACTATCATCTCGAGCAAGACTGTTCTACCGGTATAGGTCCTCCCTCAATCATCATAATCACCTGCCTGCGACTATGATAATTGCCTTGAGGGCACTACAGCCAACAATCTTCCACTTGCACTTAAGGCTAATTATTGCGGTGTCGCTTACTCACAGCCCGTGTGATACCGAACACCCAATTCCTCTACTAATCAGTCTCGCAAAGCTTATTTGCGAAACTATTGTGTTCGAGAAATAGCCTCAGTGAGAGGATACGCTCCAATGTTTCTTTCTGTATTTCTCTATATCTCAACTTCGATGAGAAAGCTATCTCCCGAAATGAGCAATACCTATCTTAGAATATGTCTGGATATATGATGGGACACAGTTCACAAACGAACTTCAAATCTAGCAAACTTCTTAAACTGTATTGTCCACTGAATTTAATCAGTATCCTGCATCATGCCTTCCTCAGTATCCTCTTGGACCACCTGTCCAAACTACTGCCCCTCAAAAGTGGGAAAACTAAAGCTCTGACAGTTGCTCTGTTATCCAGGTCACCTTGGAAGCCTGGAATGATAGCCGTCTCCCGAAGGAGACCGCTGTTACCATATCCTATGAACATCCACTTATGTTCATAAACTGCTTCCCAACGTTTCTCCAGGATAGGATCAATATATTCTTATTGCAGCTAGTGCAAAAACAACATCTGGTGTGGTACTTGACATCTCATGATTGACTCAATTGCCTAAGCAAGTGATATGCCAATCATGCAGATCCCTCTCCCCTTTAGTCTGTAAGACACCTTTAGAGAGGGAGACTACATCACCTGCAGGTGCACCACCATGCCAGGAGTCGTCCATTCTAAAACACCTTTAGAATACTGTCAAAGTACCCAGATTGGAATACTACCCAAATCTAGATCTAAAACCATAGATCTAGTAACCAGACTGCCTAATATAATATCCATATCCTATATGGAGAAACCACTATGTAACAACCACAGTATAACCAATCGTAGTGTAGGAATTTCACTTCCAACAAAGTGTATGTCATCCAAATACCAGGACATCACACCCTACTACATTTTTAACCGATCCATCTCCTATTCTGATGAAGTCAAAGACTATGACTATCACATCAGAAATAGATGATCTATCTCCGCTATACTTGCTTTAGTTTATAAATAGACGTAAGCTACTTGTCCACTATGCATTCGCTGCTCCCACTGACTACAACAACCCTCTGGCAGAGTCATATACATGTGCATTTCTAAAGCTAGTTTAGAACGACGCTATACTCATCCTCCTGTCGGGTCTCATAGTCTAGAACAGCAGTAATGGCAAGTTTGGGTAAACAAGAACCTCCCTATCACCGTTTTTGAGGATACTGAAGTACCTCTCGGGCGTCTGAGATTACCCACCATATCTGCGGAGTGGCTAATGGAATGTCAAACCTGATTGAATCTTTAGGTTCTATTAAAATTTTAGTAATCGTTTGTGGTTCTGGAATCACTTCCAGTTCTACAATACACCCACTACTGTTTTCTGAAAAATTCCATTTTGCTAAAACTGTGGCGAGTCAAGAACAATATCACTATTGATCTTCCAGATGGTAGAAAGTTATCCCTCGTCATAGCCCGGGATAACCCACAAACTGCCATTACTGAAACGTGCCTTGAGTATGTCCAGAGTCTGGTTTTAAGCATAAGCCGGAAAACTCCATATACCTTAACATCGTTACGATATGAAGCATGTAGGGTTACTTAACACGACAACAAGATTTCGGGAGGCATCGTCCATGCCATTTTAAAAAATTTGCCTTGCTACTTAACCCTAACCTTAGAATCTTAACTTGAGATTTAGACAATACAATATGTAAACTACTTTACATCTAAGTGAATATGGAATACAACCTTTGTAGACCGGTCCTTCACTTCAAATGCACCATGTAGAAGTCCCTTCGCTCCAAGTAGCGGTGATCCAGACTCTCCGTAGGCTCCACAAGTCGAAATGAATGTGCTTTCTCAATGATCTTTGAGGCCGAAGATGATCTACTTTGAGGAGATACCAACTCTAGCTACCTCTTCACAAATTAGGGATTAATGAAGCTAACACCCTAAACTAAATGGCTAATCTAATAAAGGATGATGAGGTAGGAATTTTGCTCATTTTAGAATTCTTTTTCTCACTCTATTTCTTTACCTCACCAAAACCTAGAGAGCTTTCTCTTGTTGAAGATGAAGATGAAAAGAATAATGGATGAGAGATTGAATGGCAACCATGGGTGAGAAATATCTCATATAACCCTTGTACAGACATAACCATGGCTGAAGATCAAGGTTAGGTTAATAAATATCTAATGCAAGACAAATTTAGTGGACTAAGTCAATGGTTTCCACAAGCTTCCAAAGCATGCAACCATGCTTAATTCCCACCAATTTATATTTGCATTGAATAAATAAAACCCTAATATATAATCTAAAACATGGTGTAAGACTCATACACCCATGTTGCATGTATAATCAAGCATGACAAAAAGAAAACATAAATAATATACATCACATATATATCAAGTGTGCACATGTGAGAAAAGAAATGTATAAGTGATCAAATATTAGTTAATGTAAATTAATATATCAAATATATAAATATACATTAAATTATCAAATCAACACTTGATTCAATAATCCGGCTATATCACATATAACCAACTAATATTATATGTATCCATTTATCGAATCAACACTTGATTCGATAACCCGGCTATATCATATATAACCGACCGATATCACATATCGAGAGAATAGAATACGGTATCACATACTCGTACCATTCTCGGTCCCGCACATATCACATATGTGCTCCTACGTCGTTTTGCCTGAGCCAGTAAACCACTTTGTAGGACTCTAAAGACTCGTTAATACGCCGGCAGTAGGTGATGATCATATCAAGCACCCATAAGCCGTCAGCGATACTAGCTGGACGTAACGGCTATCCGGGTATTAAGCGATCAGAAGATCAACAAGCAAGCCTCCTCATACTCCTGTAAAGTCTATCAGTAACACAACCGTACAGTCCGGTCTATTCGTCTGATATGTCGCAAACCCTGTCTAGGGGTGGTAAACGTCAGACCCCAGTAACCGATAAGTCGAGCCGATGTGAGGCTCATAATGGGTCTAGAAACTACTGATAACACTTACCAGTAGATCTCCGTATCAGCCCTGGCCAGGGACTTCCTGTTATAACCAATCGAGCACAGCGCAACATCAACCCCCAATACCGGGAGAGACGAAACCCCTCCTATCGCTCATTAACTCCATGTGATTCAGGACTATACCCAAAAGACACCGTTTTGCACGTTCTCTTGAACGTGGTAAGGTGGAAATCAAAGCACAGTGGGAATCACACAAGACTCTATGACGATCTCGGGTCTACAGACTAACCTGTACCAGTATCACCAGAGAACTACTATATGACGATAGGTATAATACCAACTAGGAGTTCTCGGCGAGTCCGTTCAGTGTACCCAGTCTCCACTGAGCACCGGTATACCCTCTTTGATGTCAAACACCAATGGATGTGGGATCATCTATCACCCATCATATGGGTCAATAAGTTTATACACTAGTCTACTCTGGAATATCGATGCCCTGTCTCGATATACCCTCGACAAGGAACAATTAAAGGATGTACTTGTGAACTACCCTGGCCCCATTAGTATGATCTCTATCATAGTCCTGGTAATCAAGTACACATCCTAAGGGCTTCATCAACATATGAGAGGAAGACAGTATCACAATACAAATCTACATGTTAAGACAAAGAGCAACCAGATAGCATACTATCATGTCGAGCAAGAAAGTCCTCTCTATATATGTCCAAGCATCCACTATAATATACATCATATGTACTGTAATGGCCTCTAGGGCATACGCATAACTAACAATCTTCAACTTGAACTAAGGCCAGTTGTTGTAGTATCTCATACCCAACATCCCGAAGAGTCTCTCAAATTGTATCTGTGGTATGATCTTCGTGAGTGGATCTGCCGTGTTGTTCTTCGTGTCAACTCTCCTGACCTCGATCTCCCGGCGATCAACTATCTCCCGGATCAGGCGATTCCACCTCAGAATATTCCTGGATCGCTGATGGGACCTGGGTTCCTTGGCCAAAGCCACTGCTCCATTGTTATAACAATACAAAGGTATTGGATGCTCGATGGACGGAACCACTCCAAGTTCGTTTATGAACTTCTTCATCCAGACAGGCTCTTTGGCAGCATCGTTGGAAGCGATGTATTCAGCCTCCATCATCGAGTCTGCCACGGTTTCCTGTTTGGAACTCTTCCAACAAACCGCCCCTCCATTGAGGGTAAAGGCAAATCCCTAGACCGACTTAGAGTCGTCCTTATCACTCTGGAAGCTCGAATCAGTAAAGGACTCCACTTGGAGTTCTCCGTTACCATACACAAAGAACATCTCTTTAGTCCTTCTCAAGTACTTGAGAATGTTCTTCACAGCTGTCCAGTGACTCTCTCCTGGATCTGCTTGATACCTACTCACTACACTTAGTGAGTATGCTACATCGGGAATGGTACATAGCATCGCGTACATGATAGAGCCTACTGCCGAAGCATAGGGTACCTGTTGCATGCGAGCTCTCTCCAAATCAGTCTTGGGAGACATCTTTTTGGAGAGAGTGAGTCCTGTGATCGTGGGTAAATTCCCATGCTTGGATTCTTCCATACTAAAGCTCTTTAGTATGGTGTCAATGTACCTGGATTGGGACAATCCCAGTATCCGTTTAGATCCATCTCTATAGATCTTAATCCCCAAGATGTAGGAGGCATCACCTAGATCTTTCATTGAGAATCTATGTGATAAGAAGAGCTTGACCGAGTGTAGCATAGGAACATCATTTCCTATCAAGAGTATGTCATCCACGTACAATACGAAGAAGACAACCTTACTCGCTACCACCTTCTTGTATATATAAGGTTCATCTACGTTTTTGATGAAGTCAAACTCTTTGACTACGACATCAAAACAGATGTTCCAACTCTGCGATGCCTGCTTCAACCCATAGAAGGATTTAAGAAGCTTGCACACCTTTCCTCTGCTCCCACTGTCTACGAAGCCCTCTGGCTGCGTCATGTAAACGCACTCTTCTAAATCACCATTTAAAAAGGCGGTCTTAACATCCATTTGCCAGATTTCCTAGTCATGGTATGCAGAGATGGGAAGTAGGATCCGGATGGACTTAAGCATAGCCACTGGAGAAAAGGTTTCATCATAATCCACACCTGGTCGTTGACGAAAACCTTTTGCAACAAGTCTAGCTTTGAAATTCTCAACTTTTCCATCTACACCAAGTTTCTTCTTAAAGATCCATTTGCTCCCAATGGGTTTTACCCCTTCGGGAGCAACTTCCAAAGTCCATACATTGTTGGTGTACATGGATTCCATCTCAAATCGCATTTCATCCAACCATTTCACAGAGTCCCCACTCGTGATGGCCTGCTCGAAGCTAGTTGGGCCATCATCTTCCATGATGTAATACTTGCTCCCACCATCAATGAGAAACCCGTTGTATCTCTCAGGTGGATGAGGAACCCTACTAGATCGGCGGAGAGGCTGAGGTTCGTTTGGAACTATCGAATCCTCCGGTTCTACCAAATCTTTTTCTGTAGTTTGTGCGGTTGGAACTTCTTCCAGCTCTACTCTTTGCCACTAATCTCTTTTACAAGAAATTCCTTTTCTAAAAATGTGGCATATTGAGCAACAAACACCATTTGTTCCTCACTGAGGTAGAAATGATATCCATACGAATTGTTTGGATATCCCACAAACTTGCAAAGAACCGATCTTGCCTCGAGCTTGTCCGAATTTTGCTTTTTAACATAGGCCGGACAACCCCATATCTTAACTCGTTTAAGAGATGGTCTCTTCCCATTCCATATGTCATATGGAGTGGTAGGCACCGATGTGGTTGGAACTCTATTCAATAGGTATGCGGCCGTCTCCAGCGCATAACCGGAAAAGGAAATAGGCAACTCAGCGGTGCTCATCATAGAGCGCACCATATCTAATAGGGTGCGATTCCTCCGCTCCGATACACCGTTGTGCTGTGGTGTATATGGAGAAGTAAGCTGAGAGAGAATCTCACTCTCTTTTAGATAGTCATGGAATTCTGTGCTTAAGTATTCTCCTCCCCGATCAGATCGTAGGATTTTAATACTTTTACCCGTTTGGTTCTCGACTTCTTGCTTATATTCTTTGAATTTCTCAAAAGCTTCAGACTTGTGTTTCAATAGGAACACATGTCCATATCTTGAGAGATCGTCAGTGAATGTAATGAAGTACGAAGAACCAATCCTGGCATGTGTAGACATGGGACCGCATACATCACTATGTATCGGTCCCAAAAGTTCCGTAACTCTTTCTCCGTGTCTAGTAAACGGAGTTTTGGTCATCTTTCCTTTGGGAAATGACTGGAAAGTGTCATAAGATAAAAATTCGAACGGATTCAAATATCCTTCCTTATGTAACTTAGCTAGTCGTGTCTCATTGATATGACCTAGTCTACAATGCCACAAGAAGGATTCGTTAATTTCTGAACTCTTCCTCTTGTGTGTGTTTTGTATGTTAAGAACTGTGGTTTGATTTAGAACGTATATTCTATTATTTAACGAGCCTGATCCAATCAACTTTTGATTCAGGAAGATATTCATAACATTATCCTGTACTACAAAATTATATCCTTCTTTACTTAATAAAGAAACTGATATAAGATTGCATATCAGGGTCGGTATGTAAGAATATTCATTTAGAATCAATGTATTACCATTTGGTAATACAAGGTGAAATTCGCCAACTGCTTTGGCTGCAACATTTGCACCATTCCCTACTATTACGGAATGATCACCCATTCCCAGTTCTCTACCTTTCCTTAGCCCATGTAACATATTACATATGTGGGATCCCGATCCGGTATCTAATACCCAGGACGTAGAGTGCACTAAGAAACAATTCTCTGTAACTAACACACCCGAAGAAGATGCATCAACATGCTTATTCTTCATTTGGGCAGCATAGGAATCCGGATATGTCCCTATTCCCTGCTCAGTCTTATAACAATTATAAGAAAGAACGGAATCAACGTTCCCCTACTCAGTATAACAAGTGGGTTCGGTCAATACATCCATATTATTATCTTGATTAAGGCCTGACATGGTTGCTACCTGGAGAGAGGGAGAAGAAAACACTTTAGCGTATGCTCTTGCAAGATTAGATTGGTTATTCTCTTATCTAATCAGGATGGCTCCCACTGTTTTTATCAAATCTTCATTCAAACCCTAAAAGGTAAGATTAGCAGGGATTAATTACACCTTACAAGTTCGCCAATCTTTCAGCCAGGACAGTGTTAGTACTTTGAGGGAGGTTCCCCGTGCTTTCGCACGGACCTAATTAAAATAAACCTCATTTTCCAAGAGGCATAACCCCGTTAACACCTTTCTAGACACCTACTTGATCGGCTAATTGTGATGTGTAAAACTCTCCCAGGAGTAACTCTTAATCGCAGTGGGTATCGGGATCCAACTATCTCATAGAAGGTATGAAATCTCATTGCAAATTTCAACACTTGAAATTCCCGACAATACTTTTATACCCTTAGCAACTTATGACTTTGGCTACGGTCAACAAATCATAAGCGCTAGCCAAGTTCAACCCGTCATTTCCTGATTGAATTAAACCCACCCGTACGACCCTTGGCTAAAGTCAACAAAGTCGTACGACTACCCTAACTTAATCACATCATATGCAGTAGATAAGCACTAATTTGCTACCGTACACTACGCCTTGGCTAAGGTCAACAAACGCAGCATGAATACTAAGCAGTACTTATCTGAAATGACGGAGGGCTACGACAGGTATTTAAGAAAACCTTTTGCTCAATGAACTTGATATCGTTGCAGAATCGAGTGATTTTTGAAAAGGAGTGTTTTTTAGGCATTTGCTAGTTTTGCTAAAGAGGTCACTCCCGGTGAAGGGATCTCTGCTCTTTCCTTATCGAATAAGGTGCAGGATATTTCACAAATACCACTATGCAAAGAAAGAACTAAAGAAGCAATCAAAAACAAAACCGAGTGAGTTGTAGCATCTGTTAGCTTTTGCTAAAGAGGTCACTCCCGGTGAAGGGATCTCGGCTCTTTCCTTATCAAATAAGGTGCTGGATATTCTACAAGGAATACCGCTATGCAAAGAAAAAACTAGAGCTACCCTTTTTGAAAATTTGATTCTACAATATCTTATAGGTTTCTTTTCTTTCATTAATCTCATTAATGAAGTCCCATCATTTATGTTTCCTAAGCATCACAGAAGAAACGAAAATACAACGTACGCTTATGCTATCCGCATTCACCACAGTGTCCCGTTATGCACCGTTAGGTTACATAACTAACGACATAGTGGGGCGGGACTAGAGCGGGAGCAAAACATAAGCAACGTTTATTATATATCATATATATAATAATAAAGCATTCATCTCATGCATATAAAGTGATCACATAAAGAATATCAGAAGTAGAAGATAACATATGAAATATTGGATATACTAGGAATTCCGTGTTTTAAATTAAACCAGTATAAAACACGGATTCGACGGTCGCGATGAATAGCCAAACACACATCCCTAGACCCCTACAAGAGAGGCAAGAAACCCTCCAATTATAGAGTTAGGAAACCCGGATTCGACTACTCGAGATGGTCTCCCACTGGATTCTAGAATCCGGTCACTTGCGCTCCACACCTTGGGTCTATCCTAATGCGAAAAAGTAAATAATATACAACATTGGTGACATCATCCTCATCCCGGAAGTGCCCTAATAAAAGAATATTACAAACAATGAATTTTACATGAATGAAAATAAAAACTCTCATCTCACATAAAACCCCCGGCTATTCAAAACACGACGATCGAATATAACATATCACGGCAACACATAACATCACATGCCATCAACGTAAGTAAATATGCGTATCCCAATTGTCATTGACATAAAACAACGAAACCGACGATACACCACATATTACACTTACGGTCGCAGAAAAGAAAATATCAAACTACAACATTTGGAATCTACAATCACCTTAGACATCATAAACCCGAAATATCACATACCTCGGATTTCATGCCTAACAATATGAATTTCAAATACTGTATCACATTGCAGAAAAAGCTAGACGATGTTAAACATTCCGATCGAATCAACAAACACCCAAAATTTCCCAAAGAGCTCAACACTTGAGCGTAGTTTAAAAATACTCAGTACATGCCACAGTACCTATGGACCAACCGTAGAAGGGTCAACCCTTGACTCACCTATGGCGCCGTGGAACTACCAAAAACCCTAGGGTTTGGCGGCGGTTCTTACGGTCATAGAATCGAGTTAGGGTTTCGTTCTTCTAGAGGGTCCATCGCATTACTTGCATGATTTTTGAATGTTCTTTAACTTGGAAAAATCCAACTTTTGGAAAATTTCCGTCGAGGGAAAATTGGGTTATTGATATCCGTTCGAACTTTTAAACGCCGTCTAAATGACCCGAAATAATGTTAGAATTATGACTACGAAACACTCCGAATTGCCTTTATAGAAAATTAACATCTCATGAAATTTTAGAAAAGACAAGCAACACCTGAAATACCAAAACCCCGAGACTGGAACACCACAAAAATTTGAAGCCAAAATCCGACTAAAAAACTGGTGAGCTCGGATTTTCACGAATGTGGCCGGCCATTTTCCGACCATCTTCCTTCAAATTCCTGTGGTGTTCATGTTATATCACATTCAACATTGTGCAATTAGTTAAAAAAAATTTAGAGCCCATTTAAAAATCGACAGAAACTTGATTTCACTGTTTCAAGTTACGGAGTAGTTTCAGTTTCGTAATCTAACAAACATCGTCTAATTCTCTAGCTTGGCTCTGATACTACAGTAGGGTTACTTAGCATGACAGCAAGGTTTCGGGAGGCATCGTCCATGCCATTTCCAAAAATTTTCCATGCTACTTAACCCTAACTTTAGAATCTTAACTTGAGAATTAGACAATACAATATGTAAACTACTTTACATCTAAGTGAATATGGAATACAACCTTTGTAGACCGGTCCTTCACTTCAAATGCTCCGTGTAGAAGTCCCTTCGCTCCAAGTAGTGGTGATCCGGACTCTCCGTTGGCTCCACTAGTCGAAATGAACGAGCTTGCTCAATGATCTTCGAGGCCGAAGATCATATACTTTGAGGAGACACCAACTCTAGCAACCTCTTCACTAATTAGGGATTAATGAAGCTAACACCCTAAACTAAATAGCTAATCTTGTAGAGGATGATGAAGTAGGAATTTTGCTCACTTTAGAATTCTTTTTCTCACTCTATTTCTTTACCTCACCAAAACCTAGAGAGCTTTCTCTTGTTGAAGATGAAGATGAAGAGAATAATGGATGAGAGAGTGAATGGCAACTATGGGTGAGAAATATCTCATATAACCCTTGTAGAGACATAACCATGTCTAAAGATTAAGGTTAGGTTAATAAATATCTAATGCAAGACAAGTTTAGTAGACTAAGTCAATGGTTTCCACAAGCTTCCAGACTTGCAACCATGCTTAATTCCCACCAATTTATAATTGCATTAAATAAATAAAACCATAATATATGATCTAAAACATGGTGTAAGTCTCATACACCCATGTTTCATGTATAATCAAGAATGATAAAAAAACACAAATAATATATATCACATATATACCAAGTGTGCACATGTGAGAAAAGAAATGTATAAGTGAGCATATATTAGTTAATATAAATTAATATATCAAATATATAATTATACATTAAATTATCAAATCAGCACTTGATTCAATAATCCGGCTATATCACATATAACCGACTAATATTATATGTATCCATTTATCGAATCAACACTTGATTCGATAACCCGGCTATATCATATATAACCGACCGATATCATATATCGCGAGAATAGAATACGGTATCACATACTCGTATTATTCTCGGTCCTGCACATATCACATATGTGCTCCTACTTCGTTTTGCCTGAGCTAGTAAACCACTCTGTAGGACTCTAAAGACTCGTCAATACGCCGGCGGTAGGTGATGATCATATCAAGCACCCACAAGCCATCAACGGTACTAGCTGGACGTAATGGCTACCCGGGTATTGAGCGATCAGAAGATCAACAAGCAAGCCTGCTCATACTCCTGTAAAGCCTGTCAGTAACACTACCGGGCAGTCCGGTCTCTTCGTCTGATATGTCGCATATCCAGTCTAGGGGTGGTAAACGTAAGACCCCAGTAACCGATAAGTCGTGCCGATGTGAGGCTCATAATGGGTCGAGAAACTACTGATAACACTTACCAGTAGATCTCCGTATCAGCCTTCGCCAGGGACTTCCTGTTATAACCAATTGAGCACAGCGCAACATCAACCCCCAATACCGGGAGAGACGAATCCCCTCCTATCGCTTATTGCCTCCATGTGATTCGGGAATGTACTCAAAAGCCACCGTTTTGCACGTTCTCTTGAACGTGGTAAAGTGGAAATCAAAGCACAGTGGGAATCACACAAGACTCTATGATGATTTCGGGTCTACAGACTAACATGTACCAGTGTCACCAGAGAACTGCTATCTGACGATAGGTATAATACCAACTAGGAGTTCTCGGCGAGTCCGTTCAGTGTACCCAGTCTCTACTGAGCACCCATTTACCATTTTTGATGTCAAACACCAAGGTATGTGGGATCATCCATCGCCCATCATATGGGTCAAGAAGCGTATACGCTAGTCTACTCTGGAATATCGATACCCTGTCTCAATACACCCTCGAATATGAACAATTAAAGGATGTACTTGTGGACTACCCTGGCCCCACTAGTATGATCTCTATCATAGTCCTGGTAATCAACTACACATCCTAAAGGCTTCATCAACATGTGAGAGCAAGCCAGTATCACAATACAAGTCTACATGTTAAGACAAAGAGCAACCAGATAGCATACTATCATGTCGAGCAAGAAAGTCCTCTCTATATATGTCCAAGCCTCTACTATAATATACATCATATGTAAAATAAAGGCCTCTAGGGTATACACATAACTAACAAACCATTCTATATACAATATAGAAATAGAGGCACTAATTTAATTAGAACCAGATTCAAATCATGCAGCTGTCTCCAGTGCATGTCAACTAAATGGAGAGAGGCCGATCAACATTACTCAACTAGGAGTGCATCCACATATGAGTAACCTGAAATAGAAGCAAGTTCTCAAAACCATTATTATCAACGAAATACTAAACATAAGTATCTACATCTTCGATCACCTTGAAGAATCCCGATACTTGCAACACAAGGTTCTCTACTTTATTCTTGTACCTATTACTTCTCAAAACTTGGACCTTGTATTTCTACGAAATACTTGTCTAAAACTGGAGAAGTCACAAGTAAACAGAACATAGCACAAGCAACAACCCCTATTTCCTAATGGACACTGGAAAACATACAATACTTTATATAAGTCCTCTGAGTTCAATAACTCAAACCCTGTGCGTTGTAGGTTCAAAACTGTACCATGGTTAAGAAGAATTACACCGTTGTTGAATGCTCCTTACATAACCATCAACTGATATAGGTAAATGTCATAAACATAATTTCAAAAAGTTATATCTCACTTTATAAAATAAACGTACAGATATATCAGTTTGAAACTGGTGCATAACTACGGATATTTAAAACCAAATTTTGCCGTACGGCAAAAACCCAGGTGATTTCCTCAAATATCACCAATTACAACGAATTCCGATATAATGAGGATATAATCACCTAATTCCCAATATCTTACTCACACTCATCATCTGTAATACCATACAGATGTGAGAATTAAACCTGGTAAATACATACCCTGGAGTAAGAATCTAATTGGGAAATCAGTTTTCAATTAACAACTCACAGTGAACTGAAACATGAAAATGTTTCGAAGGGGTATCCGGGTATTCCTAGTAATGCCTCTTCCATTATCCAGATTCATGACTGTAACCATATATTTCCTTTCCATCTCTCCAAATCCCATTATTTGTCTTTACTAATTACCTTATGTACACCACCCTTAGGCTAAATGGTTTTCTTCCTTCCCTACCTTTTTGCACCAAACTAAGGTTTGGAAGAAGACTATCCAATAAGCGTAATAGGTGTACCCTCCTAATCCTAGGAGCCCTCGCAACCTGAGAGAAGGTAAAAGGAAAAAGACAACTTAACAATCCTTATTCTATTTCTCCTGAACCAGAAACCATCCTCGAACTGGAACAAGTTCCTTCGAGTTCGTATGTGACTATACGATGGCGTATCCGATAAATGTGGATCTTCATAGTGATACGGAATGTTCCGGAGAAATGCAAAGGTGAAGTAAGAGTGGCGATGATATATGCGGTTTCGTCATGAAAGATAGCAGTCGCATTTTACTTTGCCCTCTTTCTAATCCCTTTATTTGTCTTTACTTATTACCTTCTGTACAACACAATTAGACTAATTGGTTTTTTTCCTTCCCCATCCTTCGGCACCGGCCTAAGGTTCGGAATAAGACTATCCAATAAGCGCAATAGGTTTACCCTCTCCTAATCCCAGGAGCCCTCACAACTTGAGTGAAGGTAAAAGGAAAAGACAACTGAATAGTCCTATTCAATTTCTCCAGAACCGAAAAGCATTCTCGAATCTAAAACAAGTTTCTTCGAGTTCGTATGAAACTATAGGATGGTCATATCCAATAACTGTGGATCTTCGTAGTGATACGGAATGTTCCGGAGAAAAGTAAAGGGTAAATGTAGGAGTGGCAATAAAGTATGCAACTCTGACAATTCAGAAGCCAGTGTGTTTTAAGAAGGTTCGGTTAACTTGGTTCATTAGTTCTAGTCTAGGGTCGGGCCATGGTCGCTGCCAAAGAGAGAGAGAAAAGAAACACTCAGCGTGCACTCTACCGTAAATCAGAATGGTTAATCACTTTATCTAATCCGGATGGCTCCTACTGTTTCCTCGAATCTTCCCCCAAACCCAAAGGAGAATTAGTCGGGATCATCTAAAATCACCCGAGGAGTAAACCAACTCATCAGCGGGAATCGGGATCCAACTATCATCGCATGATAACTTGATGGAATCCACTCAAGTTATCACACCTCAGAAGATATGCACATGCCTGGCAAGTTTCAGTTTCTTTAGAAATTCCCGATGTGATTTTTACCCCATGCTCTTATGACCTTGACTAAGGCCAACAAATCATAAGTCACATGTCTAGTTCTACCCGTAATTATCCAGGTTAATTTGAACCCACCCGTACTCGCCCTTGACTAAGGCCAACATGGCTATACGACTGTCCCAAACAAACGCATCTATCTATGTAACAGAAAAGTAACAAATAGCTACGATACACTATGCCTTGACTAAGGCCAACAAACATAGCATGAATACTAAGTGCTACCTGTTTGAAATGACGGAGGGCTATGAATGGTTTTTGGCGAAAAACCTTTAATGTAATGAACTTGATATCGTTAAAGGAACCGGATTTTTTTACAAATATATAGTGGTGAAAACTTTTGCTAAAGAGGTCTATCCCGGTGAAGGGATCTCGGCTCTTTCCTCGTCGAATGAGGTGCAGGATATTCCAAACTGAATATCATGATGCAAAGAAAAATGTAATCGACTATAGTGAAGTTATTACACTGACGCAAATTTCTGCCCAAGAGGTCACTCACGGTTAAGGGATCTCGGCTCTTGCCTCGTCGAATGAGGTGCTAGATATTCATAACCGAATATCACTGTGCAAAATAAAAGAAAACGTCTTTGTTATAACAGTTTTTGAAAATTGTTCCAACAACATCGAATAGGTTTGTTTTCCTTGCATTGATCAGAATCAACACAGTCCCATCAGTTAACATATCATACCACAGAAAAAGGAACGAAAAATAAAATGTACGTATATACCATCTGCATTCCCCACTGGGTCCCGTCATCACCTGTTAGGTTACTTAACTAACGACAGAGTGGGGACTAGACTAGTGTGGGTGCAAAACATATACACCATCTACTAGTATTTATATAAATATAAATAACAATCGTCCCAGGCATGATATAAAGCAACATCTCAGAATCACAGCCAAGCATCACAGAGTGGTAGATAATCCTGGAGCCCCGGGTTTCACTTGAGCCGCAAGTGAAACCCGACGTTCCCGTGATTGTGTGGATAGCCTGTGAATGAAAACCTAGACCCCTACAAGTGCGGAAAGTTATCCGCCAAAATCAGAAGTGAGGCAACCCCAATCAACAACGTGAATGGGCCACCCAGCACTTCACGGGATCCGGTAACTTGAGCATTCCTCCGTGGGTCAATCTATACCCCCTACGAGTGCGGCGAATAGCCCGCCAATTCTAGAGTGAGACCCCCTCCGTCTCAACGCCATGAGATGTGGGCCTGTTGCCCTCTAGAACCCGACTATTCGTGCACACCACCGTGGAGTAATCTTAGTACAGAATAGAAAATAAGTACATGGGTGACATCGATCTCAATCCAGTCGTGCTCCAAACAAATAATATACAAACTGGCAGTGACGACATTCCACATGTCGGACGCTCGCCCCACAATATCAAATGTACAAATAAATCCAAACTGCACTAATATTGCACCCAAGCTATCCACCACGACTGTCACGACCCAAGTTTAGATGTGACCGGCACTTAGATTGTATCATATCTAAAGATATGCACACAGTCCAAGTAAGCCGAAAACCAAGATCAAAATCCTTTTTGCGGAATTCTTTATATAGAAAATTTAGTTTTTAAGTAAAAATCACTTGTTACGAAGTTTAAAGTATTAAACAAGTATGAGATGTTAAGTTTAGTTGTATCCCTCGTTGGGTTCAACAATATCAACAGCGGAAAATAAAATCTCAGTATATAGGACATTAACACGAATCTCAGACATAAAGAAAAGAAACCACAATTTATAGAACTAACGATCTCAACTGTCAATAATACACATATCAACTCTCACTCTAAGCCATATACAGGTCTGATGGAGATTTTTCTAGATACAAAATACAATACCAAAAGAGAAGGTTACTACATATGTAACCTACCTATCAAAAGATGTAATAAAGCTGCAAAAAGTAGATCTACGCCGCTGCTAACCGTCCATTCTACACCTGCAAGGAACTGTGGCACAACGGGGGTGAGTTGCCAACTCAGTGAATATAACCAACATATATCGGTTAATAATGTAAATATGACAGTCATGCTAATTAACTTGTGAACAAGTATAATGTATGATTTTCTGTGGAAATCATGAATCTACCGTACGAATCACATAATCAAAACTGAAATCTCATCATTTATTTCCAATAAAAATTCAATTTTCCATGTCCATCATCGACACAAAACTTCAATTTCTCACAGGCATCATTCCTCGAATGATCCTGAGTTCAACAATACCGGTCGTTATCATCTAGATATACACCGTATTATACCACTCTATCCGGTATCGAGTAACCTCGCTAGGCTCCCGCGTCTCAATGCGGCTATCATGCCCCTCGGTCTCGACCGGGTCCACCATGTATCCACCTGTATATCTCCCCCACTCAATATGGATAACGTAAAATCCGCGACCGTATATCTCCCCCACTCGGTCCGGAATAAAATCAAATCATAAAACATCACATGGTGGACATGACACATCAATCATGAAAATCACTGGATTTATGTAATAGTATTCAAACTTAAAACCATAAATCCTCAATAATACATCTACCTCTTATATCAACATGAAATACTCAAATACTAAACATGATATTAATGATGCCAACTACTATTGTTATTAGTGTTTAAAATATGATATGAATCAGTTTTAGCAAGAAATTTACTAAGTGTAAAAGTGACATGGTAATATCAACGAGGTGTGTGTAACATATAGATGTGCACGTGGCATAACTCGTTGATACTTGTGCAGTGTACTAGCAACTAAGCAAAATATATGTGAATTATGAATGCATATCGTCAATTTAGTATAACAAAGTAAAACATTTATTTAAGTAGACTACGGGCGTAACACGCCATTTTTACAAAATTCCCCGGTAGATGTTTAGTCTACTCACCGGAAAACGTCGAATCTACTCAGGAATTGCCAATCCCTTCCCTTTCCTGGCTGCCTCCGTAAATCCCGTATTCGAATCTAATATCACAATTTAATTTATATAAGTAAACGGCTACTCCGACATGACGGAAATGAAAAACACCCGTTCCCACATACTAGTTACATTGTATATGCCTATATCGAACTATTAAACACTTAACCGTACTGGATTTTAACCCCAACCTGCATCGCTACAGAATTTAAATCGCGATGCGTTTTAATCGTGTCGTATTTTATGTTTTAAGATATCCTTTCCTATATACGCTTCCATATTCTATCTGCAGTGAAACTAATTTAATTAAACAATACCAAAATGGCCAAACTGATCTACTGAAACCTACACAGTCGACGGATTTCCTATGTTGATCGCCGGCCCAAATCCGAGCCCTCTGGTTCGTGATCCTATGGGTTGTTCTAGGTGTTACACACATCATTTTAGCACTGTTTTGTTAAGTTAATTATCTTCCAAACAAATAGCAGATTTCAACAGAGCTTATAATTAACTAAAATACGATATTATGGAACTTTGTTCAATTCAATTTAACTAAGTTACAGAACTTAAATCTCCTACTATGTTTAAGAATTTTACCCTCCAAAAATTTGTTGGAATAACCCCTCCAAGATGCTAAGCCCCTCCTAGCTTGATGGTGAAGAAAACCTAGAACATAGCTTCTTTGATCTTCTTCTTCCTCTTGTTCTTTCTTTATCTCTTTATTTTTCTTTTGATTTCCAAAATTTTCAGAATTCTTAATTAACTATGATCTGAACATAACCTATATATGAGAAGAAGGAAGGGTGAGGTGGTAGAAGGAGGTGTCAAGGGTTGAAGGGTGCTCATTTCATGCAAGGAGGAGGTGTGGCACGAGTGTGTGCATGCAAGCATGAGGTGTGCTAGCCTTATTTTCATAATTTGTTTTAATTTGAATCTAAATTCTGAACTAAAATGATTTTCCATCCCTTTTTCATTTACACCCTTAACAATTTTCCATTTGCACAAAAATTCTAAACTTTACCTAAAAACCCCTCACAACTTAGTTTATTATAAAACACACATTTTATTAAAATGAAGCTAAAATTGTTACTAAAACCCTTATAACTTATTTATGTTGCATACTAAAATCTTTATTTAAATTGTTTTACATAGAACTTATGAAAATTGACTTATTGTTTTTAAAAACTTTGCGATTTATCATATTACTATTAAATTAATTTATTTTGTTTATTTCTAAATTTCCAAAATGCTACAATATTCTCCCCTTAAGAAAATTTGGTCCCCGAATTTAAAATTTAACTAGACATACCTTCAAAAAGATATGGAAATTTCTTCCGCATCGCATCCTCGGTCTCCCAAGTAATCTCCTCGCGATTCTTTCCTTGCCAAAGAACCTTTACAGATGGAAGTACCCTCGATCGTAGTTTCTTTGCTTGCCTGTCAAGAATAGCGACTGGTTGCACTATGTAGGATAAATCCGGCTCAAGCTGTAAGGTCTGATACTGGATCGCGTGAGAAGGATCGTGATGATACTTACGAAGTATCGAAACGTGGAACACCGGATGCACGTCGAGAAAACTCGGTGGAAGTGCTAAACGATAAGCTACAGCACCCACCCTCTCCAGAATCTCGTAAGGTCCGACATATCTGGGGCTGAGCTTCCCTTTCTTTCCGAAGCACATCACACCTTTCATCGGAGATACCCGAAGGAACACATGATCTCCCACTCTAAACTCGAGTCTACGACGTCGTCGATCTGCATACGATTTCTGTCTGCATTGGGCCGCCTTCATTCTATCCTGTATCAATTGAATCTTCTCTGTAGTCTCCTGTACTATCTACGGTCCCAATATGCAACTCTCGCTCAGTTCCGTCCAGCAAACAGGTGATCGACATTTCCTCCCATACAAAGCTTCAAAGGGTGCCATCTGGATCATCTCCTAAAAACTGTTGTTGTACGAGAATTCTATTAAAGGTAGGTGACGATCCCAACTACCACCGAAATCAAGGTTACAAGCCCGAAGCATATCCTCTAGTGTCTGAATGGTCCGCTCCGACTGACCATATGTCTATGGGTGGAAAACTGTACTAAAACTCAACCGTGTACCCAAAGCTTCTTGATGTTTTTTCCATAGCCTGCTAGTAAACTGGGTACCCCTATTTTAAGCTATGCACGTCGGAACTCCATGCAGACGTACAATCTTATCAATATAAATCTGAGCATACTGTTCAAAACCATACGTCGTCTTCAATGGGAGAAAATGAGCTGCATTTATCAATCTATCTACAATCACCCAAATGGAATCATACCCTCTGCTAGTCCTGGGTTGACCCACCATTAAATCCATGGAAACCTGTTCCCATTTCCACTCTGGTATGGGTAAGGGCTGCAACTCTCCGGCTGGCCTCTGGTGTTCTTCTTTGACTTGATGACAAGTCAAGCATCTCGAAACATATTCCGCAACATCCCTCTTCATTCCTTCCCACCAGTAAACAACCTTCAGATCATGATAAATTTTGGTGGAACCAGGATGAATACTGTATGCTGACTGATCAGTCCAAAATACTGCATTTTTAACACGGCAATTTTCCTATCATTTGAACTCATCTAGAGCTGTTCGGCATTCATATAGCACATATTAGCAAAACAGTCGTAAAATACCAGATTGCATGTGTTATACTCTAAAACCGGCATTTTTAGGGAAATTGACTGTTTATCATGGCATCGCATCATTCTTTTATTGCGCAACACTTGTTTCGAAGTCTGTGTAGGAAATTCCAGAAGAATGGTCAAATTTAAATAACAGTGCTGTTAAAGAATACGCCAACTCAAGGATTTGACATCTGGAAATGATCTAGAAGGAATTCAGGTATTCAATATATCAGAAAAACACCAATAAGACATCAGGAAGCAACACTACAAAACTGAAGCCCTAAGCCTCCCATATGGACGCGGATCCGCGGCCGGAGCCGGCTTGCGCCGCGGATCCGCGGCTGACATGCCACGTCATCACTCCCTCTCTGCTGTAGTATTCCTATCTCAGTTCCTATACCTCAGCAAGCCACTGCAAATTCCAGAACACTCCAGAACATTCTGCCAAATCAGAAAGGGCTCTTTGTGCAAACTAATGATGTCCAAGCTTCCAAAGCAAGCTTCACCCTAACTACCTTAAAAGCCTAGAACCTTCCCACTAACCTCCTAGCTTAAGGTGGAAGCTAAACCCTAACTAACTAGTTCTAGAGGCTTCTACCTAACTAACTAGCTTACAAGGGGAGCTAACCTAATCCAAGCTTCTTAAGGAAGCTAATCATTCCTAAGCCTATAAAAAGGACCCTATGCCTCACTTGAAAAGGTTGTTGATTGTTCACCAATTATTCCCACAAGTTGAGTGACATGACTTGTGCCTCAAACCCTAACCCTAATCCAATCAAGAAACTAAAGTTCAAGATTCTTTGAATTCAAGCAAAGCAAGCCTTCAACCATCCTTCATAAGCGAAGCCGGACTTCATCGGAGCATGAGATCCAAGCCGATCCGCGACTCAAGGAGCCGAAGCGACGCCAAATTCGACGATCTTGTTCCCTTCTCAAATTCTTGTAGTTCTTTGAGCAAAGTGTAACAAATTGTTGAATACATAAAGGTGAGATTCTTTTAACTTGCTTATCTTTCAATTCAAGCATTATGATTCAACTTCGATTCTTGAATGTATTCTTTGTGATGATGCTTGAGTAAAACTCCGCTCGTGGAGGAGTCGAGACGATCGGTAGAATGATGGTGTTGACGAATCTTTAAACATTTTCTTAAATCCTATAATGATTGTAAATTCTTGAAAATTGAATGATCGAGGATCTAGTTTCGGTGTGAAATGCTTTCTTGATTATTTTCGCACGGAACTAGAGATCAACGATCGATCATTCGATTTCCTAGAAGCTATCTTGTGAATGTGATTCATCGAATGGACAAAGGATAAGATGAGGAATCCTAGTTCTTCGCAAGATCCTTAATCCTCGATAAATCGACATCAACCAAGCATCAATTCGTTAATTGATAAGAAGAAGTAATTTCTAGCCTTCTTCACATCTAAGATCTAATCGACTCCTACGAGCTACATTTCAATTCTTGAAAATTTAATCGATTGGAATTCTATCAATTCTTGTTCTTGATTTTTTAATGCGTTCTTGATTTTTGATGAGATCTAGATAATTCTTGAAATTCATTGATATAAAATCATATGATCAAGTTTTCTTTTCTCTTATCATAAATTTTCAATTCAAACAAAACAAATACGAACGAATCATACAATCCCAGTGGACGATCCGCACTTACTAACGCGCTACATTCGACACCGTTATTGATTGCGGTCAAATAATTCTTTGATTATGATTTCTATTCATTTTCTAAACCGACACACAAAGAAAAGATCAATCAAATGGCGCCGTTGCCGGGGATCGTGCGCTAATTCGTTCTTAGTTGAAATTTGAATTGAAAGATTTACTCCATTACAATTTTGAGATCAAAATTCACGCAAAAATCTAAACGTGTTGTTGTGATTTGATTACGAGGAAATCTGGAAGCTATGGAGCAAGTGAATTTTTTTTCAGAATATTGCAGAGGACTCAGGGGCTGAACAGAAGCTCTCTGGAAAAATTTCGTGCAGGGATCCCACTTTACCACCACGTTTCCGCGGCCCTAGCTCCCTATTACGGCGATTGCGCGGCTTGTTAGCTTCCTCTCTGTACAAAATTTTGCAGGTATATCTCTAACTTTCTTATCTCCTTCCTCATCTGCTCCAATAAACAATTTTCTGCAGGTTTCTTTGCAAAAATCGCAGCACCACAAAAAACAAAATAAATTGTGTGTGTTTTTGGTTTTGTGGTTGTTTGCATATTAATACAGACATTAAGGGGCACGGCCAAATCCAGATTTGGTGGGGATTTCATTACCCTTCCTAAGCCCCAAAAATCACAAACTTGCATCCGCATTTACCCTCATTAACTAAAAAAGATCTAGAGATGACTCTAAAGACCGTCACGCTCACTTAGGACAAGAGAAGGCCGTGGGTAATTCATTGCTTATCCGCGTTTCTTTTGTGGTGTCTAAGGCAAGTGTGTCGAAGGCTAGTGGTTACTTAATTAGGCCCACTACTTACGTAGTGGAGTACCTCCCACTTACCTGGCACTTACCTGGCCACAGGAGAGACAAAGAGGCAGTGGAGGATATATCCTACGACTTGTCTTTTGGCAGTTAGGAGCGGTCTAGAGCTTTGACCTAGGTGACCCCTAGAATTAGGGTTTTGCTTGTTGCATTTGTTGTGATCGCATCATATTTTCAAAAATCTGTATCATTTTTCAAACCAAACACCGCATTAATTCATTTCCCCTAATTATAAGTCACGCTGCCACTTGTACTAACCCTTTTTAGTGCAAGATATACTGGACACGGGATTCTAGTACCCGTTTAGTCCGCGTCCCCCCGATCGACTCCGAAGTCGGTATTTCTCCATTTACTTCTTCTTTACCCACCACCACACCCACATCGATGGATCCGTCTCCATCAATTTCTTTACCACTAAACATCCGCCGTCCGTTGGTGCGCAGAATCCACCCCGCATCTCTCTCCAAGAGAGGTGCTATCCTTTGCGAGGTCCTCTTTCGACCTGCTTATCCATTCCACCAGCCAACGGGGATAATTTTGAGATTAAAACCCAATACATCAACCTTCTACCCAAATTCCAAGGACTCGAGACTGAAGATGCATACGTCTTTATTACAAAATTTGAAAACGTATGCGCAATGATGGGTACGTCACAACTTTCAGTGGATGCTATGCGTCTACGTCTTCTTCCATTTACCTTGTGCGATATAGCCGAGAAGTGGCTGTATAACACTACCGCACATTCCATTACGAATTAGGAAGAATTCGATGCGGCATCCCTTAAGAAATTCTACCCTATGCAAAAGACAGCTCGAATCCGTAGCGAACTAAATCAATTCACCCAGCTTCCGACTGAACCATTCTCGAAATGCTTTAAACGATTCAAGGATCTTTTGGTTCAATGTCCACATCACGGCATCCCGAGATAGGATCTTTTCCGAATCATATATGAGGGCATTAACCCAAACACTAAACATAACCTTAAAAACATGTGTTAAGGCACCTTTATGACCAAGGATGATGGGGAAGCTTGGAAATTTTTAGAAGAGTTCGCTGAAAAATCCTTACAGTGGGAGAGTGGAACCCAGTCATCGTCTAGGGGTGGCGTACACCAAATTGATGTGTCCATAGGTGTTCGAGCTGAGATGGCAGCAATGCAAAAGAAGCTCGAGGCTATGGAACACAATTTTTTAGCAGCCTTCCTAAACCCGATATCGCTCCCTAAAACTGTATGTGGGTGCTATTCTGATCCTTCTCACTTAACGGAAGAATGTCCATTAAACTCTCTATTTCAAGGTCACGAGCATACCAATGCCACATTTCAAAGACCTAGAAACGATCCATATTCTTCCACGTACAATCAGGGTTGGAGGAATCACCCAAATTTTGCTTGGAACCAACAACAACAATCTCAAAACACGGTTCCAAGCCAAAATAATTTCCAAAGGGCTCTTCCACCACAACAGCAACCACTTCAACTCACTCAGCACCCCTACCAGTCACAAAATTTTCAAAACCAGGTCAACACTCCTGCACCGTCTAATCCTATGCAGATGACCTGTTCTGACGAATTCTCTCAATTCACTCAAACCATGAAATCACTCTTGTCGAATTTCATAGAGGTGTCGGCTGAGGTTAGATCTTCCGTCAGTGAGATAAAGAAAAACTCAGCTTCCCAAGCAGAGAGTATCAGATCGATGGAAGCTGAAATTGCACGACTTAAAGCCGAAATGAGTGTGAGAGAAAAAGGGAAACTTCCGTCTCAACCCCTACCGAATCCTGGGCATTACAATGTAAATGCCGTCACAACGTTGAGATCAGGAAAAGTGCTGAATAACCATGTTGGGGAAGAAATTGATGATATTGAAAATCCTATCAATATCACCCCGGCTGAGACCTTTCCTCAAACACACACTTCTACTTTTGATCCTTGTTCTTTTACCCCACCGCCGTCTCACGAGCCTATTCTCCATTTCCCACTAGGCTCGACACCTCAGCACGGCACTTCTAGTTCTCCACAGACGATCCCCACTCCTGTTTTGGGATCACGTCTACCCCCACTTCCTTCTCCTATGATGGACCCAGCGCTTATTGCTAAAGCTCCTTACCCGAATCGGTTAAGGGGTAACAAATCGAGTCCACATATGGAGAAAATTATAGAAATGTTCAAACAGGTTAACATCAACATCCTTCTCCTAGATGCTATTCAACAAGTCCCCGCTTATGCGAAAATTCTTAAAGACTTGTGCACTAGGAAGAGGAAGACTCAAGTGCCGAAGAAGGTCTTCATGTCTAATTGTTAGTGTATATGCCCTACAGGCCATTACTGTATCATACTAGTTTGTATATTACTTAATGGAAGCTTGGGATATTCATCTTGTATAGACAATCTTGCTCAATATAGTAGTATGCTACTTGGTTTGTTTCTACTTTAATGTATACATGTGTTTATTTTAGTATATCACCTATACACATTAGTGGAGCCCTTAGGATCTTTGCTTGATTACCAGCGTTGTGATGGCAGTCACACTAGTGGGGGCTGGGTCTGTGAGTCCATATTGCGACCCCCGGTTCTTACGGGGAGGCGGAAACGGTATAAAAAACGAATTTTTATCGCAAGAGGCAACATGGACTAACTTATGGTCGGGATCGTTACCTAAACTAAAACTAGCAAACTAAGCTAAAGATATTTAGCTACTCGGATGAAGATGGTTATACCTAAACTTGAACTCCTTCTCTTCAAGCTCCGGTGGTGGTCCGATGGCTCCTTCTCGTCGTCTCCGTACGCCGAAGATAGATCCACTTGAAAGCTCCAACCTTTAGCTCCTTCTTCGGTCTTTGAAGAAACTAGTTCACTTGGTTTGCTAAACCTAGTGAACTAGAATGAGTAGAGAGGAAATAGAATGGGATTTTATCTATGGTTCTTGATTCTCAACTCATGAGACAAGAGAACCATAGATCAAGAGAGGGAGCAAGAGGTTGAGGGTGAGAGCAAGGGGAGAGCTCAAGAACAAGAGAGAGAATGAACAAGAAAGAATGAGGCTCTTTTTTCTCTCTTACCCTCTCATAATCCAAAGTGATCATAACTCATCATATCAAAAAAGTCTTTTGGTGATGGTTAGAAGCAACCACAAGGTTATCATATCATGCACTCATTTTACTCAAAAAGCAAGCAAGAAAAAAGTCTTTGGCATGAAATGATAACCATGGTTATCATGATGGTCAACTAGTCAAGCCTAGTCAACCGGTCAACAAGTCAACAAAAGTCAACAAGTCAACAACCATACCACCATAATACTTAATTAATATAATAGTTAATCACATATCATATTCTCATTAGGGTTGAGCAAAAAGTCAAAAGTCAACGGTCAACTGTCAACAACCCTAATGAGAATCCACTGCCTCTGCCTCCCTGTCAACTGTGCATACACACCCGCATCCGCGTTCCGAGGAACACGAATGCAAACTGGATAAATCCAATCCCATAAGGTACACTAGGATCTGGCTTAAACCAAAGCCCGCTAGTGTAAACTGTCCGGACACTGCACGTGCACAAGTGCACGGATGTGACCGAACCCTGTCGCAAAACCATGCGACCTGTCGCAATACCATGCGACCTCTACTCTTTTGCCTAAAGGCGAAAAGCTTTCTATGTGGGACTCTAAAGACTCGACACTACGCTGGCAGTGGGTTTAACCACAGACCGCAAGCGGCACTAGCTGTGCGTAACGGTCCCCAGGTAATGCCGACAAGAAGACCGACGAGGCGAAACCCATCTGAACTCCTACTGAGCCTGAGTGTGACATTCTCCATACAGTCCGGTCTGTTCGTCTGATACATCGCATGGCGGGCCTAGGGGGCGGTAAACGTCAGTCCCCCAATAGCGGTACAAGTCGTGCCGGAGTGAAGCCCAATACACCCTGAGATAACACTGGAAACCTACCAGTATATCTCGTTTGCCCTGGCCAGGGACTACTCGTGTAATGGCTCTCCTAGACACAGCGCGATGTCAACCCCCAATACCGGGAGAGACGAATCCTGTCTAACCGTCACTGCCTCCAAGTGCTTCGGGACTGCACCCAACCACCACCTGTTTGCACGACTCCTTTGAGCCGTGGTAGGGTAGTAATCAAAGTACAGTGGGAACACACCCGAGGCGAAGTGACAGTGTCAAGTCAGCGGACTAAGCTGTACTCATGTCACCTGGGAACTGATAACTGACGATAGGTATAATACCAACTAGTCAGTTCCCGACGAGTCCTGTCCAGTGTACCCGTAACCTAACGAGCACCCGCATACTATCTCAAGTACGACGTACTGACGGCTGTGGGACAGACCGTCTCCCACACTGGGATGAGAAGCGCATGCGCTGGTCTACTCCGGAGTATCGATGCCCTGTCTCGATAGTCCTGCGACCAGGGACCTGAATAAGGATGTGCTTATAGATTACCCAGCCCCCACTAGTGTGACTGCCATCACAACGCTGGTAATCAAGCAAAGATCCTAAGGGCTCCACTAATGCGTATAAGTGATATACTGAAATAAACACAAGTACACATTGAAGTAGAAACAAACCAAGTAGCATACTACTATTTTGAGCAAGATTGTATATACAAGGTGAATATCCCAAGCATCCATTAAGTAATATACAAACTAGTATGATACAGTAATGGCCTCTAGGGCATATACACTAACAATCTCCCACTTGCACTAAGGCCATGTACTGGCGTATCGAAGACCTATCATCTCGATCAGCCGCTCGAACTGAGTCTGGGGCAGGGCCTTGGTGAATGGATCAGCAGTGTTATCTTCTGAAGCGACTCTCCGAACCTCGATCTCCTGGCGATCTACGATCTCCCTGATCAGGTGATACCGCCTTAAGATGTGCCTGGATTTCTGATGGGACCTGGGTTCCTTCGCTAAAGCTATAGCCCCGTTGTTGTCGCAATACAGAGGTATTGGATCAACAATGGACGGAACCACCTGAAGTTCTTTCAAGAACTTCCTCATCCAGACAGCTTCTTTTGCGGCATCAGATGCAGCGATGTATTCCGCTTCCATCGTCGAGTCTGCAACGGTTTCCTGTTTGGAACTCTTCCAACACACCGCCCCTCCATTGAGGGTAAAGACAAAACCCGACATGGACTTGGAATCATCCTTGTCACTCTGGAAGCTGGAGTCAGCAAAGGCCTCGATCTGGAGGTCTTTTCCGCCATACACCAAGAACATCTCCTTAGTCCTTCTCAGGTACTTGAGAATGTTCTTTACCGCTATCCAGTGTTTCTCCCCTGGGTTAGACTGATACCGGCTTACCACACTCAGTGCATAAGCTACATCCGGTCTGGTACACAACATCGCATACATTATAGAGCCTACCGCAGAAGCGTAGGGTATAATAGACATGCGATCCCTCTCCAAATCAGTCTTGGGAGACATCTCTTTAGAGAGGGTGATCCCGTGACAAGCCGGTAGGTTACCGCGCTTGGAATCTTCCATACTGAATCTCTTCAGTATGGTGTCGATGTACCTGGACTGTGAAAGTCCTAATATCCTCTTGGATCTGTCACGGTAGATCCGGATACCCAGAATGTATGAGGCATCACCCAGGTCTTTCATGGAGAACCTGTGTGACAAGAACCCCTTGACAGATTGTAGCATAGGAATGTCATTTCCTATTAAGAGAATGTCATCCACGTATAAAACGAGGAATACTACAGTTCTCGCTACAAATCTACTATAGATGCATGGTTCATCTGGATTTTTGATAAAGCCAAATTCTTTGACCGTCTCATCAAAGCAGATGTTCCAACTCCGCGATGCCTGCTTTAGTCCATAGATGGACTTAAGCAACTTGCACACCTTTCCGCTGCTCCCACTCTGAATGAAACCCTCTGGCTGGTCCATATAGACACACTCCTCTAAATTTCCATTTAGAAAAGCTGTCTTTACGTCCATTTGCCAGATCTCATAATCGTGGAAGGCAGCAATGGCAAGAAGGATCCGAATGGATTTCAGCATGGCTACTGGAGAAAAGGTTTCGTCGTAGTCCAAGCCAGGTCTTTGACGAAAACCCTTTGCTACCAGCCTAGCTTTATAGGTCTCAACCTGTCCATCTACACCAATCTTCCTTTTGAAGATCCACTTGCATCCTACGGGTTTTACCCCGTCTGGAGCAATGTCCAACGTCCATACCTTGTTGGTGTACATGGACTCCATTTCGGTCCGCATTGCATCCAGCCATTTCACTGAGTCAACGCTCTGAACGGCCTGCTGGAAGCTAGTAGGCTCATCATAATCTATGATGCAATCCTCTCTATCCCCGTCTATGAGAAAACCGTAGTATCTCTCGGGCGGATGAGACTGCCTACTACTCCTGCGGAGCGGCGTAGGAATGTCCTGTTCTGTTGAACCCTCTGGTTCCATCAAGCTTTCAGTAACAGTCTGTGGTTCTGGAATTTCTTCCAGTTCTACTGCGCTCCCACTTATTTCTTTTTCTATGAACTGGTGTTCTAGAAAGTGGGCATGTCGAGAAATAAGAACTTTTTGTTCCTCTTCACAGTAGAAGAAATATCCCTTGGAATTCTTTGGATATCCCACAAACTTGCACAGTACTGAGCGTGCCTCGAGCTTGTCCGTATGCTGCTTTTTGACAAAAGCTGGACTTCCCCATATCTTAATGTGATTAAGATGGGGTCTCTTCCCACACCACATCTCAAATGGCGTGGTAGGCACAGTCTTAGTGGGAACTCGGTTCAAAAGGTATGCGGCTGATTCTAGCGCATACCCCCAGAATGATCGCGGTAACTCAGCGTTACTCATCATGGACCGCACCATATCCAATAGGGTGCGGTTCCGTCTCTCCGATACACCGTTATGTTGCGGGGTGTATGGAGGAGTAAGCTGAGAGAGAATTCCGTTCTCTTTTAAATAGTCCAGGAACTCGGCACTTAAGTATTCTCCACCTCGATCCGATCTTAGAATCTTAATACTTTTGCCGGTCTGTTTCTCTACTTCATTCTTATACTCCTGGAATTTTCCAAAGGCCTCGGACTTATGTTTCATTAAGAAGACATAACCGTACCTTGAGAAGTCATCCGTACAAGTAATGAAGTAAGAATGTCCGCTTCGGGCATGTGTAGACATTGGACCGCACACGTCACTGTGTACGAGTCCTAAGAGCTCGCTCGCTCTTACTCCTTGTCCAGTAAACGGAGTCTTTGTCATCTTTCCTTTGAGACAAGATTGACAAGTGGCATACGATTGATATTCGAACGCATTCAAATATCCTTCTGTATGTAACTTAGTCAACCTTCTCTCATTGATGTGACCCAATCTACAATGCCATAAGAAAGTCTGATTTATTTCTGGAGACTTTCTTTTGTGTGTATTCTGGACGTTGAAAATCTGTGGTTGGTTTAACACGTATATACCATTACTCAATGTACCTGACCCAATCAAAACTTGATTAAGGTGAATGTTTACAACATTACTTACAAACGCAAATTCATAACCTTCTTTAGAAACTAAAGATACA
This sequence comes from Agapanthus africanus, assembly GCA_030015575.1. Lineage (NCBI taxonomy): Eukaryota > Viridiplantae > Streptophyta > Magnoliopsida > Asparagales > Amaryllidaceae > Agapanthus > Agapanthus africanus. The sequence continues at coordinate 566,762,853 of JASDDO010000024.1, forward strand.
GAAATGATATTACAAGTTGCGTTGGGTACAAAAAAGCAATTACGCAAAACCAAAACATGTCCATCTGACATTCCCAGGTGATAGTCCCCCACGGCTTTAGCATCCATGCTAGCTCCGTTTGCAACTCTGAGGGTCATGTCACCTGCTTTCAAAACACTACGGTTTCTCAACGCCTGCAAAGAATTACAGATATGAGATCCTGATCCGGTATCCAATACCCAGGAAGTAGAGTTTATTGAAAGACAGTTTTCAATAACATACACACCTGAAGCTGAAGCTGCAACCTGCTTCAATTCCTGTGTTCTGGCCTTCCAGGCCCTGCAATCATTCTTCCAGTGTCCTTTCTTATGACAATAGAAGCATTCTTCCTTATCCACAAGCTTCCCCGCTATCTTTGTTGCTTTGCCTTTTCCCTTCGTATCCACTTTACCAACACCGCCCCTTGGTTTGGCGGGGGCCTTCTTCTTCTTTCCCTTGGCTTTCGCCTTGGACCTAGAAGAAGATGATCCTCCTACAAACAAAGTGGATGTTTCCCTACCTTTCTGTAGGGTGCCCTCTGCGCTCCTCAGCATGTTGAGGAGCTCTGATAGTTCAACCTCTTTTTCTTGTAGGTTGAAGTTCAGTATAAACTGGGCGTAAGTGGAAGGAAGGGACTGGAGAACTATATCCGTATATAGCTCACTCTCCAATGTGATCCCTAGGTCAGCGAGCTCCTCAATGAAGCCGATCATTTTTAGCACATGCTCGGCTACTGATGATCCGACGGCCATTCTTGTCGAAAATAACTTTTTCGACGCTTCGTATCTTGCGATACGTGATTGCTCTCCATACAGTTCTTTTGTATGGAGCAATATGGACTCCATGTCCATATTCTCATGCCTCCTCTGATGTTCGTTGTCCATCGAGGCAAGCAGGAGGCACTTGGCCTTCGCGCTATCAATCTCCCAAGTCTTGCGGATTTCCTTATCCGCGACACTGGAAGTTGGACCAGGGACAGGGGGAGCTTTGGTGGTAAGAAGATACCCCAGCTTGTCATAAGTGATTGCTATCGTGACATTCCTGAGCCAATCTTTGTAGTTTGGCCCTGTCAGTTTGTTTTTATCTAGGAGTAACTTAAGTCCAGTCATGTTGATTGGTCGCTGCAATTAGGAGAGAGAAGAAGAAACACTCAGCATGATGCTCTTGCAAGTTTAGAGTGGTTTTTAGTTTGTCTAAACAGGATGGCTCCCACTGTTTCTCGAATCCCTCCTCAAACCATAAAGGAAGAATTAGTCAGGATCAATCCCACCGTACAATACTTGCTTAACCGTTCAGCCAGGCCGGTGTCGGTACTTCGAGGGAGGTTTTCCAACGCTTTCGCGAAGTTCCTTAATTAGAGAACCTCTTTTCCCTGGGGGCGTAGCCCCGCTAACACCTTTCTAGGCACCTACTAGGTTTATAGCATTGATCGTTAAGTGAGAAATTTCCCGAGGAGTAGCATATACTCACAGTAGGATCGGGATCCAAATATCATTGCGTGACGAAACTGAAGGAATCCTACCAGAATCATCACACTCCAAATGGTATGCAAATCTAGCAAGTTTCAGTACTTATGAAACTCCCGATGTGGATTTTTGCCCCATGCTCTTATGACCTTGACTTTGGCCAAAATATCATAAGTCACATGTCAAGTTCTGCCCGTCACTATCCAGGTTAATTTGGATCCATCCGTACCTACCCTTGACTTTGGCCAAAATGGCAGCACGACTGTCCCAAACCAACGCATCTATCTATGCTACACATGAACACCCAATAGCTACCAATCACTATGCCTTGACTTTGGCCAAAATACATAGCTTGAATACTATTGCCTATTCATGCGAAGCGACGGAGGGCTACGAATGGTTTTGGCGAAACCGTGAACGTAGTGAACTTGATTTAATCGATGGAACGAGATAGCTTTTAGAAGGAGTGGCTCAAGCTCCGCATTTAAAAGTTATTTTTGAAAAGAACCGAGTGGTTTTTCGAAAGTGTTCCAACGACTTTAACTTGGTTTATTATCTTGCATTAGTTCTTTTAATGCGTGATATTCTTGCATTAGTACTTTTAATGCGTCCCATCATTTAATCCTACCATTGCAGAAAACAACCAAAATATGACGTACGCTTATGCCATTCGCATTCGCCACTGGGCCCCGTCATTACCCGTTAGGTTACTTAACTAACGACAGAGCGGGGGCTGGGCTAGCGCGTCTGTAAAACATAAGCAACGCCTAAATAATATCTTATATAGATATACTGCAATGATAAACATTTCAGATCACAGATAAATACATTGGATATACTAGTAATCTGTAATTTGTACGAGCCTGTAACAAAAACAGATAACACGGTCGCGGTGAATAGCCAATACCCCACCCAAGACCCCTACGGGTACGGCAAACTACCCGCCAAGTACCCGAAGCGTAGCAACCTCCCTCATCTCCATGAGTAGGCCACTCGACACTTCGGCATACCCGGTAGTTTGTGCACCCCTCCACGGGTCTATCCTAGGAGCAAAAACAGTAAAAAGAAATTATACAATGACGGCTACAACCCCGACCCGGTTGTGCGGCCAAACAAATAATTATTACATCAATTTACAAATTTACATGAATTGCAAGAAAAGTAAACTCTCGTCTCACAACCCCCGGCTATTCACCCGCGACAATCCAACATATTTATATACACATTCCAGCACATTACAGATCATGTATAACCCCGACTAATCGACTTATAGCGATTAGCCGACGTTCAATACATGCAAACATCACAGATATAACCATCATAGTCAAAGTGCAATGAAGTTCGGAAAAAAATACGGAATTATAGGACCCCAAAAGGAAATTTCTTTTCTGTAAAATCTGGGCACTTATAATATATCTCAAAAATCCCAAAACCAACACAGACACACACTGCACGAAAAACGACGCACTAAAGACAACAAACCGCGGCGCTTCCGCGGCGGCCAAGAAGGGTCACGCGGCGGAAGCGCGGCGGTTTAGACGAATTGGTGAATCGTTTTTCATGGGTGTTCTAACAAAACCCTGAGACGAATTTAGGAGTATGAAGTTTTTCATTTTGACCAGAAAAAATTTCAACAGAAACTCAGTTTTTGTAGTTTTCCGGTTTTGTGATTTTTTTTCGGTTCCGAACTTCGTTACACTTTACTACCTAGCTAGTTTAAGTTTAGTTAGGCTCTGATACCACTGTGAGTCCATATTGCGACCCCCGGTTCTTACGGGGAGGCGGAAACGGTATAAAAAACGAATTTTTATCGCAAGAGGCAACATGGACTAACTTATGGTCGGGATCGTTACCTAAACTAAAACTAGCAAACTAAGCTAAAGATATTTAGCTACTCGGATGAAGATGGTTATACCTAAACTTGAACTCCTTCTCTTCAAGCTCCGGTGGTGGTCCGATGGCTCCTTCTCGTCGTCTCCGTACGCCGAAGATAGATCCACTTGAAAGCTCCAACCTTTAGCTCCTTCTTCGGTCTTTGAAGAAACTAGTTCACTTGGTTTGCTAAACCTAGTGAACTAGAATGAGTAGAGAGGAAATAGAATGGGATTTTATCTATGGTTCTTGATTCTCAACTCATGAGACAAGAGAACCATAGATCAAGAGAGGGAGCAAGAGGTTGAGGGTGAGAGCAAGGGGAGAGCTCAAGAACAAGAGAGAGAATGAACAAGAAAGAATGAGGCTCTTTTTCTCTCTTACCCTCTCATAATCCAAAGTGATCATAACTCATCATATCAAAAAAGTCTTTTGGTGATGGTTAGAAGCAACCACAAGGTTATCATATCATGCACTCATTTTACTCAAAAAGCAAGCAAGAAAAAAGTCTTTGGCATGAAATGATAACCATGGTTATCATGATGGTCAACTAGTCAAGCCTAGTCAACCGGTCAACAAGTCAACAAAAGTCAACAAGTCACCAAAGTCAACAAGTCAACAAAAGTCAACAAGTCAACAACCATACCACCATAATACTTAATTAATATAATAGTTAATCACATATCATATTCTCATTAGGGTTGAGCAAAAAGTCAAAAGTCAACGGTCAACTGTCAACAACCCTAATGAGAATCCACTGCCTCTGCCTCCCTGTCAACTGTGCATACACACCCGCATCCGCGTTCCGAGGAACACGAATGCAAACTGGATAAATCCAATCCCATAAGGTACACTAGGATCTGGCTTAAACCAAAGCCCGCTAGTGTAAACTGTCCGGACACTGCACGTGCACAAGTGCACGGATGTGACCGAACCCTGTCGCAAAACCATGCGACCTGTCGCAATACCATGCGACCTCTACTCTTTTGCCTAAAGGCGAAAAGCTTTCTATGTGGGACTCTAAAGACTCGACACTACGCTGGCAGTGGGTTTAACCACAGACCGCAAGCGGCACTAGCTGTGCGTAACGGTCCCCAGGTAATGCCGACAAGAAGACCGACGAGGCGAAACCCATCTGAACTCCTACTGAGCCTGAGTGTGACATTCTCCATACAGTCCGGTCTGTTCGTCTGATACATCGCATGGCGGGCCTAGGGGGCGGTAAACGTCAGTCCCCCAATAGCGGTACAAGTCGTGCCGGAGTGAAGCCCAATACACCCTGAGATAACACTGGAAACCTACCAGTATATCTCGTTTGCCCTGGCCAGGGACTACTCGTGTAATGGCTCTCCTAGACACAGCGCGATGTCAACCCCCAATACCGGGAGAGACGAATCCTGTCTAACCGTCACTGCCTCCAAGTGCTTCGGGACTGCACCCAACCACCACCTGTTTGCACGACTCCTTTGAGCCGTGGTAGGGTAGTAATCAAAGTACAGTGGGAACACACCCGAGGCGAAGTGACAGTGTCAAGTCAGCGGACTAAGCTGTACTCATGTCACCTGGGAACTGATAACTGACGATAGGTATAATACCAACTAGTCAGTTCCCGACGAGTCCTGTCCAGTGTACCCGTAACCTAACGAGCACCCGCATACTATCTCAAGTACGACGTACTGACGGCTGTGGGACAGACCGTCTCCCACACTGGGATGAGAAGCGCATGCGCTGGTCTACTCCGGAGTATCGATGCCCTGTCTCGATAGTCCTGCGACCAGGGACCTGAATAAGGATGTGCTTATAGATTACCCAGCCCCCACTAGTGTGACTGCCATCACAACGCTGGTAATCAAGCAAAGATCCTAAGGGCTCCACTAATGCGTATAAGTGATATACTGAAATAAACACAAGTACACATTGAAGTAGAAACAAACCAAGTAGCATACTACTATTTTGAGCAAGATTGTATATACAAGGTGAATATCCCAAGCATCCATTAAGTAATATACAAACTAGTATGATACAGTAATGGCCTCTAGGGCATATACACTAACAGGGTAATCCATAAGCACATCCTTATGCAGGTCCCTAGTCGTAGGACTATCGAGACAGGGCATCGATACTCCGGAGTAGACTAGCGTATGCGCTTCTCATCCCAGTGTGGGAGACGGTCTGTCCCACAGCTGTCAGTACGTCGTACTTGAGATAGTATGCGGGTGCTCGTTAGGTTACGAGTACACTGGACAGGGCTCATCGGGAACTGTTGGTTGGTACTATACCTATCGTAAGTTATCAATTCCCAGATGACATGAGTACAGCTTAGTCAGCTGACTTGACACTGTCACTTCGCCTCAAGTGTGTTCCCACTGTACTTAGATTACTACCCTACCACGGCTCAAAGGAGTCGTGCAAACAGGTAGTAGTTAGGTGCAGTCCCGAAGCAATTGGAGGCAGTGACGGTTCGACAGGATTCGTCTCTCCCGGTATTGGGGGTTGACATCGCGTTGTGTCTAGGAGAGCCATTACACGAGTAGTCCTTGGCCAGGGCAAGCGAGATATACTGGTAGGTTTCTAGTGTTATCTCTGGGTGTTCTGGGCTACACTCCGACACGACTTATACCGCTACTAGGGGACTGACGTTTACCGCCCCCTAGGCCCGCCATACGATGTATCAGACGAACAGACCGGACTGCACGGAGATTGTCACATTCAGGCTCAGTAGGAGTTCAGATGGGTTTCACCTCGTCCGTCTTCTTGTCGGCATCTATCTGGGGACCGTTACGCACAGCCAGTGCCGCTTGCGGTCTATGGTTAAACCTACTGCCAGCGTAGTGTCGAGTATTTATAGTCTCACAGAGAAAGCTATTCGCCTTTAGGCAAAAGAGTAGAGTTTGCGTGGTTTTGCGACAGGGTTCAGTCACATCCGTGTACTTGTGCACGTTTGGTGTCCGGACAGTTAACACTAGCGGGCTTTGGTTTAAGCCAGATCCTAGTGTACATTTTGGGATTGGTTTTATCTCGTTTGTATTCGTGTTCCTTGGAACGCGGATGCGGGTGTGTATGCACAGTTGACAGAGAGACAGAGGCAGAGGATTCTCATTGGGGTTGTTGACTGTTGACTGTTCACTGTTGACCATTGACTTTTGCTATAACCTAATGAGAATAAGAAATATGATTTATGATAATATTAATTAAGTATTATTGTGTCATGGTTGAGATGAGGGGTTGACTTTGTTGACTTGTTGACTTTGTTGACCGGTTGACTAGGTTGGACTAGTTGACCATCATCATTACAATGGCTATCATTTCATGGCAAAGAATTTTGCTTGCTTGTTTGTTTTTCCAAAGTGAGTGCATAAAATGATATGGCCATTTTGACTTGAACCATCACATAATACTCAATTACTATTATGAGTAATCATGGTTTTGGATTATGAGAGCTTGGATGGCAAAAGACTTACTCATTCTCTCGTTTCATTTCTCTCTCTTGCTTGAGCTCTACCTCTTGCTCTTCCTCTTGCTCTCTCTCTAGCTCAAGGCAACACCCTCTCATGAGTTGAGAAACATTGCCTTAGAGATAAAAGAAAACCCATATCACTTCTTTACTCATCCTAGTTCACAAGGTTTAGTAAACCAAGTGTTCTAATTTCTTCAAGTTCGAAGAAGAAGCCAAAGGTAGAAGTTTTCAGGTGGATCCATCTTCGGCGCAAGGAGACGACGAGGTGAGGCCGATCCGTACACCGAAAAGAGTTGAAGGCGAAGGAGTTCAAGAAAGGTATAACCCCCTAACCGAGTAAGTAAAACTCTTGTTAGGTTTGTTAGTTAGTTGTTTAACAAAGATCCGTATTTTGAGTCCATGTTACCACCTCTTGAAAAATCGTTTTTCATCATTTCCGCGAGCCCATAAGTACCGGGAGAGGTAACGTGGACTTACAGTGGTATCAGAGCCATGTTAAACACTATCTAACATGTTAGCAAAGTAACTAGAAATTCGATCGGAGAAAAAGTTGCGAAATACGCCCGAAATGCTTACTTCTGCCGAATTTTTTTCTGTTCCAAAAAATGATAAATCTTATCTTAAAATTCGGTTCAGGCTTTTTAGAAGCAACTGTAGAAAAATGGTCCACTGAACCGATCAACGCGTTGCGGAACCGCGGCCGAGTTGACTCGGCCGTGGGCGATTTTTCTCACAGTTTGTTCAGTGGGGTATTTTGGGATTTTTACAATATGATTTTTCTGCCCAGATTTTCCAGAAAGCAAAATTTGTTTTTGGGGCTTAAAAATCCGTATTTTGATCAGACTTCTATAGACTTAAGCTGACGGGTATACATCTGTAATGTGTTATATGTATTGAACGTCCGCTAATCGCTATACGTCGATTAGTGGGGGTTATACATATCTGTGATCTGTAATGTTGATGGTATGTGTATATGAATTCATTGGATTGTCGCGGATGAATAGCCGGGGGTTTGTGAGATGAGATTTTTTCCTTTTATCTTTCAATTCATGTAAATTTGTAATTGATGTAATATTATTTTTGGCCGCACAACCGGGTCAAGGTTGTAGCCGTCATTGTATAATTTCTTTTACTTTTTTTGCTCCTAGGATAGACCCAAGGTGGGGTGCACAAACTACCGGGTATCTCAAAGTGCCGAGTGGCCTACTCACGTCGTTGAGGGAGGTTTCTCTGCTTCGGATATTTGGCGGGTAGTTTGCCGCACTCGTAGGGGTCTAGGGTGGGGTATTGGCTATTCATCGCGACCGTGTAATCCGTTTTTTGTTACAGGCTCATACGAATTGCGGATTCCTAGTATATCCAATGTGTTCATCTGTGATCTGGAATGGCTATCATTGCAATATATCTATATATGATATTATTTAGGCGTTGCTTATGTTTTGCATCCGCGGTAGTCCAGCCCCCGCTCTGTCGTTAGTTAAGTAACCTAACGGGTAATGACGGGGCCCCGTGGCGAATGCGGATGGCATAAGCGTACGTCATATTTTGGTTGTTTTCTGCAATGGTAGGATTAAATGATGGGACGCATTGGAATTAATGCAAGAAAAAATAAAACAAGTAAAAGTAGTTGGAACACTTTCAAAACCACTCGGTTTCTTTTCAAAAATAACTTTTAAACGCGGAGCTTAAGCCACTCCTTTTAAAAGCTATCTCATTCCTTCGATTATATCAAGTTCACTACGTTCACGGTTTCGCCAAAACCACTCGTAGCCTTCCGTCGTTTCACATGAATGGTCAATAAGTATTCAAGCTATGTATGTTGGCCAAAGTCAAGGCATAGTGATTGGTAGCTATTGGGTATTCATGTGCAGCATAGATAGATGTGTTGGTTTGGGGCAGTCGTTCTACCATTTTGGCTAAAGTCAAGGGTATGTGCGGGTGGGCTCAAACCGTGTACCCAAAGCTTCTTGAAGTTTTTCCCATAGCCTGCTAGTAAACTGGGTACCCTTATTTTAAACTATGCACGTCAGAACTCCATGCAGACGCACAATCTCATCGATATAAATCTGAGCATACTGTGCAAAACCATACGTCGTCTTCAATGGGAGAAAATGAGCTGCATTTGTCAATCTATCTACAATCATCCAAATGGAATCATACCCTCTGCTAGTCCTGGGTAGACCCACCATGAAATCCGTAGAAACCTGTTCCTATTTCCACTCTGGAATGGGTAAGGGCTGCAACTCTCCCGCTTGCCTCTGGTGTTCTTCTTTGACTTGATGACAAGTCAAGCATCTCGAAACATATTCCGCAATATCCCTCTTCATTCCTTCCCACCAGTAAACATCCTTCAGATCATGATAAATTTTGTTGGAACCAGGATGAATACTGTATGCTGACTGATCAGTCCAAAATACTGCATTTTTAACACTGCAATTTCCCTATCATTTGAACTCATCTAGAGATGTTCGGCATTCATATAGCACATATTAGCAAAACAGTCGTAAAATACCAGATTGCATGTGTTATACTCTAAAACCGGCATTTTTAGGGAAATTGACTGTTTATCATGGCATCGCATCATTCTTTTATTGCGCAACACTTGTTTCGAAGTTTGTGCAGGAAATTCCAGAAGAATGGTCAAATTTAAATAACAGTGCTGTTAAAGAATACACCAACTCAAGGATTTGAAATCTGGAAATGATCTAGAAGGAATTCAGGTATTCAATATATCAGAAAAACACCAATAAGACATCAGGAAGCAACACTACAAAACTGAAGCCCTAAGCCTCCCATATGGCCGTGGATCCGCGGCCGGAGCCGGCTTGAGCCGCGGATCCACGGCTGACATGCCACGTCATCACTCCCTCTCTGCTGCAGTATTCCTATCTCAATTCCTATACCTCAGCAAGCCACTGCAAATTCCAGAACATTCTGCCAGATCAGAAAGGGCTCTTTGTGCAAACTAATGATGTCCAAGCTTCCAAAGAAAGCTTCACCCTAACTACCTTAAAAGCCTAGAACCTTCCCACTAACCTCCTAGCTTAAGGTGGAAGCTAAACCCTAACTAACTAGTTCTAGAGGCTTCTACCTAACTAACTAGCTTATAAGGGGAGCTAACCTAATCCAAGCTTCTTAAGGAAGCTAATCATTCCTAAGCCTATAAAAAGGACCCTATGCCTCACTTGAAAAGGTTGTTGATTGTTCACCAATTATCCCCACAAGTTGAGTGACACGACTTGTGCCTCAAACCCTAACCCTAATCCAATCAAGAAACTAAAGTTCAAGATTCTTTGAGTTCAAGCAAAGCAAGCCTTCAACCATCCTTTATAAGCGAAGCCGGACTTCATCGGAGCATGAGATCCAAGCCGATCCGCGACTCAAGGAGCCGAAGCGACGCCAAATTTGACGATCTTGTTCCCTTCTCAAATTCTTGTAGTTCTTTGAGCAAAGTGTAACAAATTGTTGAATACATAAAGGTGAGATTCTTTTAACTTGCTTATCTTTCGATTCAAGCATTATGATTCAACTTCGATTCTTGAATGTATTCTTTGTGATGATGCTTGAGTAAAACTCCGCTCGTGGAGGAGTCGAGACGATCGGTAGAATGATGGTGTTGACGAATCTTTAAACATTTTCTTAAATCCTATAATGATTGTAAATTCTTGAAAATTGAATGATCGTTGATCTAGTTTCGGTGTGAAATGCTTTCTTGATTATTTTCGCACGGAACTAGAGATCAATGATCGATCATTCGATTTCTTAGAAGCTATCTTGTGAATGTGATTCATCGAATGGACAAAGGATAAGATGAGGGACCCTAGTTCTTCGCAAGATCCTTAATCCTCGATAAATCGACATCGACCAAGCATCAATTCGTTAATGGATAAGAAGAAGTAATTTCTAGTCTTCTTCACATCTAAGATCTAATCGACTCCTACGAGCTACATTTCAATTCTTGAAACTTTAATCGATTGGAATTCTATCAATTCTTGTTCTTGATTTTTTAATGCGTTCTTGATTTTTGATGAGATCTAGATAATTCTTGAAATTCATTGATATAAAATCATATGATCAAGTTTTCTTTTATCTTATCATAAATTTTCAATTCAAACAAAACAAATACGAACGAATCACACAATCCCTGTGGACGATCCGCACTTACTAACACGCTACATTCGACACCGTTATTGATTGCGGTCAAATAATTCTTTGATTGTGATTTCTATTCATTTTCTAAACCGACACACAAAGAAAAGTTCAATCAAATGGCGCCGTTGCCGGGGATCGTGCGCTAATTCGTTCTTAGTTGAAATTTGAATTGAAAGATTTATTCCATTACAATTTTGAGAACAAAATTCGCGCAAAAATCTAAACGTGTTGTTGTGATTTGATTACGAGGAAATCTGGAAGCTGTGGAGCAAGTGAATTTTTTTTCAGAATATTGTAGAGGACTCAGGGGCTGAACAGAAGCTCTCTGGAAAAATTTCGTGCAGGGATCCCACTTTACCACCGTGTTTCCGCGGCCCTCGCTCCCTATTGCGGCGATTCCGCGGCTTGGTAGCTTCCTCTCTGTACAAAATTTTGCATGTATATCTCTAACTTTCTTATCTCCTTCCTCATCTGCTCCAATAAACAATTTTCTGCAGGTTTCTTTGCAAAAAGCGCAGCGCCACAAAAACCAAAATAAATTGTGCATGTTTTTGGTTTTGTGGTTGTTTGCATATTAATACGGACATTAAGGGGCACGGCCAAATCCAGATTTGGTGGGGATTTCATTACCCTTCCTAAGCCCCAAAAATCATAAACTTGAATCCGCATTTATCCTCATTAACTAAAAAAGATCTAGAGATGACTCTAAGGACCGTCACGCTCACTTAGGACAAGAGAAGGCCGTGGGTAATTCATTGCTTATCCGCGTTTCTTTTGTGGTGTCTAAGGCAACTGTGTCGAAGGCTAGTGGTTACTTAATTAGGCCCACTACTTATGTAGTGGAGAACCTCCCACTTACCTGGCACTTACCTGGCCACAGGAGAGACAAAGAGGCAGTGGAGGATTTATCCTGCGACTTGTCTTTTGGAAGTTAGGAGCGGTCTAGAGCTTTGACCTAGGTGACCCATAGAATTAGGGTTTTCCTTGTTGCATTTGTTATGATCGCATCATATTTTCAAAAATCCGTATCATTTTTCAAAACAAACACCGCATTCATTCATTTCCCCTAATTATAAGTCACGCTGCCACTTGTACTAACCCTTTTTAGTGCAAGATAGGCGGGACACGGGATTCTAGTGCCCGTTTAGTCCGCGTCCCCCCGATCGACTCCGAAGTCGGTATTTCTCCATTTACTTCTTCTTTACCCACCACCACACCCACATCGATGGATCCGTTTCCATCAAATTTCTTTACCACTAATCTTTCGCCGTCCGTTGGTGCGCAGAATCCACCCCGCATCTCTCTCCAAGAGAGGTGCTATCCTTTGCGAGGTCCTCTTTCGACCTGCTTATCCATTCCACCAGCCAACGGGGATAATTTTGAGATTAAACCCCAATACATCAACCTTCTACCCAAATTCCACGGACTCGAGACTGAAGACGCATATATCTTTATTACAAAATTTGAAAACGTATGCGCAATGATGGGTACGTCACAACTTTCAGTGGATGCTATGCGTCTACGTCTTCTTCCATTTACCTTGTGCGATATAGCCGAGAAGTGGCTGTATAACACTACCGCACATTCCATTACCAATTGGGAAGTATTCGTTGCGGCATCCTTTAAGAAATTCTACCCTATGCAAAAGACAGATCGAATCCGTAGCGAACTAAATCAATTCACCCAGCTTCCGACTGAACCATTCTCGAAATGCTTTGAACGATTCAAGGATCTTTTGGTTCAATGTCCACATCACGGCATCCCAAGATGGGATCTTTTCCGAATCATATATGAGGGCATTAACCCAAACACTAAACATAACCTTGAAAACATGTGTCAAGGCACCTTTATGACCAAGGATGTTGGGGAAGCTTGGAAATTTTTAGAAGAGTTCGCTGAAAAATCCTTACAGTGGGAGAGTGGAACCCAGTCATCGTCTAGGGGTGACGTACACCAAATTGATGTGTCCATGAGCTGAGATGGTGATCGCACGCTTTTGGCGTGTCGGATGTTCAAAGAATTAAAGTGTAACCGCGATCAGGACGGTGTCGCTATGCAGCTAGCCGGTTGAGCACGGGTCGGTCCACAGGGAGATGGTGTTATCTTACCTTCTTGTCTTAGACGAGTTAATAAAGAATCTGTGTATGTTTGTTCGAGACTAACCTATGTGTTTATTTGCAAGTATAAAGTTGTTAAGAAGAAAATACGAGATTGTAAGCTAAAGAAATCCGTACTCAAAACCTTTGAGCCGAGTCTTGACCAATTGAAGCTCGAGCAATCGGCAACAACGTGGATTAGGGGATTTAAGCGCGGTATTCGTGGAATCCGGCTTATTTACCCTTGTCCTTCCGTTCTTGTCTCTTGCTTTCGCCTCCGGCCAAACCGAACGCAACCGGTCGCGGTTAGGAGTCACCGTTACCTTGTCAGGGTACGGTGCCTAACGGAGCGCTTGCGTATGGTTTGGGCGGAGTTCAATGGAAAATAACGGGAAAAGGAAAAGAGCAAAGAAATGTTAACTTACAATATCATATGGATTCTTAACAACAACAATAATTACAACATTCACAAAATGAACAAAAGAGAACAAAAAGAAAAGAACAAAGAAAAGAATACAAGTAATTAAGTGCATGAATATAAATTGCAAGTAATTAAAGTGCATGGAAATAAATTGCAAGTAATAAAAAGCGATAAAAAGAACACGAAACTAGGACTCAAGACAAGCATGTGATCAATAGCCAACCCTTAAACTTGCAAGCTCAATGAAGAGGTTGCAAGATCAAGGGAAGGGTAGAGAACGCATGTGAAATGAAGTGCTAATTCCATGAAAGAAAATACGACCCTTGAGATCGATAACTAACCCTTAACCATTCAAGCTCAATGAAGAGGTTGAATGATCAAGAGAAAGCAAGAATCTCAAGGGGAAGAAGAAACAAAAGAGAATGATACAAAACCCTCATCTTCATTGATCTCCCACTCAAAAAGCTCTCACTACAATTTTCATGGAAAAAGAATGAAGAAGAAGAAGAAAAACTATACAAAAGACTACAAAAGAGGAACAAAAGAATCCCCTTGGCTTAGCTCAAATCTGCTGTATTTATAGGCAGGGAGTTGAAGATCTAGGACAACAAACTGGACCCATGTGAAAAGACCATCCTACCCCCCAAAGCCCATGCCCTGAAGCGCCTGTACGGCCGCGGATCCGCCGCCAATAGCCCCTATTGGCCGCGGATCCGTGCCCCTACAGTAGGGTTAGGGTGTGGGCAACTTTGTACTTCCCTGGTCTGCTGTCCCCTGTTGTCTGGTACATGTATTTTCTGATAATTTCTTCCAGAATATCTTCAGATTCTTAGTCCAAGATTGCATCTTTTCTTCACTTTTGACTTTATCTCTCTTGAGCTCCGCGCACCCATTGATTCTTGTGCTGCCCCCCTCGTGCTCTGTGCTTGTCCGAGACACGAATGACCGCTGTCATATGTCTTGTCCCTGGAACTGGTACTCGGCACTGGACGGATATGGATGACCGGAACCCGGCTTTTATCTGCTGTGACAGATGTTCTGTATTTGGTGTAACTGTGGAGATTTTGTCTTGATTTGCAATATTTGGACTGAAAACCTGTACTCTGTAAATATGTAACAAACACGGATTAAAAGTACCTACCTATAAACACACGAGCATAAGAATGGGCGGTAAAAAATGCAGTATTCTGATATGAACAAATACCCCCAAACTTAACTTTTGCTCGTCCCGAGCAAAACCAATTATTCACAAAAAATAAAATCCTAACCGCACTTTCGCAGGGAACGCGATTGCACTGAGCGTGTGCAACAAGCCGTTAAACCTCTAGGTGTCCCTAGTAGGAGGAGTGTTGTCTCCTGAGGGTTTTCAGCGGATTACACCCACAAAATCCCGTAAAGTTGGTTTCGTAAAATAACTAAGATTCAAACCCTAAAGTTTTGTTTTTAGAAAATAACAATTCTATAATCCTAAGTCTAGACCATCGAACCTTTATTTTTCACACCTCGCTTCTTATTTAACTACAAATTTTATATGTCTTTACGTGCAGTGCAAATAGTGTCGTTAAGTTCCCGAAAGGTCGAATAAAGTCATCACGTCGCACAATAAAGCCCAGATAACAATTTTTAAAAGGATCACATAAGTTTTATAAAGAGTTAAGCATTTTTCAAGTTTCGTTTTCCAGTAAGGTTTCAACTTCAGAATTTCTATCTTCCATAACAGGAAACTAAGTCGTATTTTTCACTCCACCTTTTTCTTGTTTTCATTTCATACACACCTCTGTGAACGTGCAATAGTCTTTATCATAGAATAAAACCTTCATATCTCCGTTAATTTTTTTTTTTATAAAAGCCTGTCTTTTATCAAGATTATTCTCACACAAAGAACCGTTAGGAATTTTAACTCGGAGAGAACACTTTCTTGACTTTGTTTTAAACTGGACTTTCTAGGCTTCTTAGCGAGCTTTGGGCCAATGCACCCAAACCAGTTGGTTTTAGGGCATTAGGTGTAGAAACACCCCAGCGGACTTAATTACTCAAGTTACCTAGGTCCAAAAACAAAAGACAGTTTGACGTGAAAATCAGATGATTTAATACGAACGGAGATATAACCGGCAGTTCAATTATTTTTTTGGATAAAAGACGTGTTTAGTGGGTTTGGTGCGTAATCATTCCAATCAAGTTTCCGATGGGTTATTTTTCAGACTTAGCTCCAATTACGGCATCAATAACATTCCTTCATATTCGCTTTACTTCATAAACTATTCTTGACATTACTTATTTCAGAACAAACCTATTTGATCCTCAGAAATCATTTATCTGTTTAAAAGTTTTTTTAAACATAAAAGACTTGTCATCTAATTCCCAAAAACTCACGACACGTGTAGTGTGATGTAAAGACGTATATCAGCTATAGTTAACTTCAAAGGAGAATTATCTTTCAGGTTTTCAAAATCTAAACATAAGATTTAGTTATTCCTATCTTTTCAAACAAAAACCGTCGAAATGTTGAATCAGAGTTTTTCCACAAGCTACTTGACAGAAAAGTTTTTATGTTTTTAGAAAATTTTCAATTTTTTGTGGGTTTTTAATAGGGTATGTAAATGCAAAATATACAAATGAATGCGAAGGAAGAAAGCTTACCGAGCACACCCCTAAACTTAAACTTGACAGTGCCCTCACTGTCAGGCTATACCAAGAGGGTTAAAATTGCCGGTGCTTCCTAGAAACAAATTATATACAAAACAAAAAGGAAAACAAAAATATATACAAAAAAGTGTCCCCCCCAAACTTAAGTAAAACAGTGTTTCCACTGTTAAGCGTTGAAATTCAGGATTTAGGGGGGAAAGAACAGTATCAAGCTATACAAGGCCTTACACAGGCCAAAAGTGAGCACCAACCATTCAAAGATTTTATCGCTATAATGTACAGGTTGGTGGAAGAAGGCGTAGAGAAAAGAGAAGGACAATACGCGAGACCGTATGCGAAGAGAAGCGGGATACGGTCTCGGTATATGAGAGGAAGAAGAATGGCGGAAGGGAAAAAGAAGTGGAATACGAACTTGAGGGTGCAAATGGAGTAAATAGATTAGCACAATTTGTGATGACCGATGTGTGAAAAGTGATTGTGCTAATATATTTACTTGTCGAGAAATTGGGTCAAATCCCTCAAGGTTCGTGAGAAACCATGGGTACGCCGAACCTGGTAAACCAGACATAGTAAATGAAAGTGGTACGGGTTCTTGCAAGGTCGGAACGATGGAAAGGATGGAGGGAAGTGGTTGAGGAAGGGTATCGGTTAAGGGTTCTGGAGGGTGTACACAGTCAGTGAAGGGAACAGGATGAATTAGAAAATCCGACTCATCATCCAGAACTGTTTCATCCTCAAAAATATCCTCAAAATTTTCCTCAAAGTTAAGCTTATCCATGCATATTTCATCAAAGTCCAGACGCATATGGGGTTCGGGAAAACCATTTAATGACTCGGGATGATGATTTGAAGAGACAAACTCAGCCAAATCTACGGGTTCATCATCCAAAATATTCCCAGCGTCAATATCCTCAATCAAGTGAAAATCACTATTCTCAGATACCTCATCAAAAGCATGGATTTCAATCAATTCAGGTTCTAAGATGGAGGTGTAGAGGTCAAAAGGTTTAGGATCGGTTTCACTTGGAAGAGACCCTTCACAATCGGGCAAATCAAACACTACGAAGTCGCACAACTCATTCATCATTCTATCTTCAATTGATAAATCATTTGGGACACTTGATAGACTTTCAACACAGGAGTTGTGGGATTCAATTTGGGACGGGTAGGTTTGATTTGGAAGGGGGTACATCTCACTCTCTCCACTCAAATTCACAGCCTGTCCTGCCGCCTCATCATACGTTAAAAAAGTTGGAGCTAGTTGAAAACTAGCTACCGGGTCACTAGGTTGCATGAGGGCGGCCATGGACGTATTCAAATCCATCATCTGTTGGCTTGACGCTACCCTAAAGTCTTCCAACGACTGTTCCAGACTAGACATGGGTTGTGAAGGGGTTTCAGTAAAGGATTCAAAGTTGTTTGTATACTGAAAATTCCCAAAAGGCTGTGTAGAAGCAATGTCTAGGGAAGTTGCAAAAGTAGGGTAGGATTGGTAGGAATTGAACGGTTGGACAGGAGCAGGATCAACATCTGGATAGGAAGGTGAATGGAATTGTTGATCCCAAGAATTTGAAGTGGTGAAAGGAGTGAAAGATCGGCTACGAGATTGTTCAATACGTTCTGCAATAGACATAGGTCTTGGAGTTGCAACATGACTCGAAGAAGGGGTATCAACGTAAGAAGGGGTGAATGTATGAAATGGTTGATACGAAGTGGATTGCGGAGTCAAATTGTTTGTCCTAGACGCGTCTATCCGATCTCTCAATGAAATTTTTGGCATGGATGGATCGTTCGAAGTTCGGCCAAAGCAAGAACCGTAAGAAGTAATGTCTGGTTGGGGGTACCAAAGTTCGGCAAGAGTTTTTCGAGGTGGGGTACCCATGATATGAAGAGGGAGAAAGAAAGGTAGAGAAGAGGAGGGGAAAAAGAATGTGATTTTTTTTTTATTTTTTTTTAGATATTAACAAAAGAATGAAATATACACAGAAAGAATATGGACAAAAATAATCACGACACAAAAATACCACACACCTAATCGTTCTAGGGTTCACCTAGGTCAACTAGACCTGCTCAAGAACTTGATTGTCGAAGTAAAACTGTGTCGAGAAACAGACTCAAGATACACTGATCACGAGGCCAGGTAAGTGCAGAGATAAGGAGAGGTTTTCCAACGCTTTCGCGAAGTTCCTTAATTAAATAACCCTTTCTCTTTTGGCGGTTTCGCCGTTCACACTTTCCTAGACACCCCGTAAACAATATACCGTTAAGCGAGGTTCTAAACACAGTTAACTTCTCCTAGTGAGCGCGAAGTCCTTAAGGCTTAAAGTCTAATTTCTTTTAAAATTTGTGCGGGTAAACGTTATGCTCAAGTTCGTGATTTGTAGGCCACGGAAAAGGTGATGAAATCCTTTACCGTATGTTGTGGGGTTCGCTTGCCCTTAAGTCCGTATTAATATATGCAATGCGCAATTCAAAAAATTCTATAAAGAATCAAACAATCGTTTTTTAGTTTAAGCGCGGCGCTGCAACAAATACGGGTTAGTCAATTTTTAGCGTTTGCTAGCGAACTTGCAAAGAATCCTGCAAAGAATAGTATATTGGATGCGTCGGATTTGAGAAGAAGGTGTTAGTAAAATACGTACCGTTAAGTTTTGGGTTAGGAAACCCCCGTTGAATCAAATCCGGTAAGCTTGAAAAGTTCGCTTGCGCGGGTCAAACTACCCGGATCTTTGGCACTGTACTTTGCAATCACCTTTTCCTTGAATGCACACTTTGCTCCCCACAATCGCAGTTTGCAAATACGCAAAAATCTGCACTCTTGCCCACAAAAATGATAAAAACAAAAACAAAAAAAAAAAACAAAAAGATTTTTTTTTTATATATATACAAAAAGAATATTAACCCGAATAACAAGAAAAGAAATACGCTACCGTCTCCCCGGCAACGGCGCCATTTGATCGCACGCTTTTGGCGTGTCGGATGTTCAAAGAATTAAAGTGTAACCGCGATCAGGACGGTGTCGCTATGCAGCTAGCCGGTTGAGCACGGGTCGGTCCACAGGGAGATGGTGTTATCTTACCTTCTTGTCTTAGACGAGTTAATAAAGAATCTGTGTATGTTTGTTCGAGACTAACCTATGTGTTTATTTGCAAGTATAAAGTTGTTAAGAAGAAAATACGAGATTGTAAGCTAAAGAAATCCGTACTCAAAACCTTTGAGCCGAGTCTTGACCAATTGAAGCTCGAGCAATCGGCAACAACGTGGATTAGGGGATTTAAGCGCGGTATTCGTGGAATCCGGCTTATTTACCCTTGTCCTTCCGTTCTTGTCTCTTGCTTTCGCCTCCGGCCAAACCGAACGCAACCGGTCGCGGTTAGGAGTCACCGTTACCTTGTCAGGGTACGGTGCCTAACGGAGCGCTTGCGTATGGTTTGGGCGGAGTTCAATGGAAAATAACGGGAAAAGGAAAAGAGCAAAGAAATGTTAACTTACAATATCATATGGATTCTTAACAACAACAATAATTACAACATTCACAAAATGAACAAAAGAGAACAAAAAGAAAAGAACAAAGAAAAGAATACAAGTAATTAAGTGCATGAATATAAATTGCAAGTAATTAAAGTGCATGGAAATAAATTGCAAGTAATAAAAAGCGATAAAAAGAACACGAAACTAGGACTCAAGACAAGCATGTGATCAATAGCCAACCCTTAAACTTGCAAGCTCAATGAAGAGGTTGCAAGATCAAGGGAAGGATAGAGAACGCATGTGAAATGAAGTGCTAATTCCATGAAAGAAAATACGACCCTTGAGATCGATAACTAACCCTTAACCATTCAAGCTCAATGAAGAGGTTGAATGATCAAGAGAAAGCAAGAATCTCAAGGGGAAGAAGAAACAAAAGAGAATGATACAAAACCCTCATCTTCATTGATCTCCCACTCAAAAAGCTCTCACTACAATTTTCATGGAAAAAGAATGAAGAAGAAGAAGAAAAACTATACAAAAGACTACAAAAGAGGAACAAAAGAATCCCCTTGGCTTAGCTCAAATCTGCTGTATTTATAGGCAGGGAGTTGAAGATCTAGGGCAACAAACTGGACCCATGTGAAAAGACCATCCTACCCCCCAAAGCCCATGCCCTGAAGCGCATGTACGGCCGCGGATCCGCCGCCAATAGCCCCTATTGGCCGCGGATCCGCGCCCCTACAGTAGGGTTAGGGTGTGGGCAACTTTGTACTTCCCTGGTCTGCTGTCCCCTGTTGTCTGGTACATGTATTTTCTGATAATTTCTTCCAGAATATCTTCAGATTCTTAGTCCAAGATTGCATCTTTTCTTCACTTTTGACTTTATCTCTCTTGAGCTCCGCGCACCCATTGATTCTTGTGCTGCCCCCCTCGTGCTTTGTGCTTGTCCGAGACACGAATGACCGCTGTCATATGTCTTGTCCCTGGAACTGGTACTCGGCACTGGACGGATATGGATGACCGGAACCCGGCTTTTATCTGCTGTGACAGATGTTCTGTATTTGGTGTAACTGTGGAGATTTTGTCTTGATTTGCAATATTTGGACTGAAAACCTGTACTCTGTAAATATGTAACAAACAAGGATTAAAAGTACCTACCTATAAACACACGAGCATAAGAATGGGCGGTAAAAAATGCAGTATTCTGATATGAACAGATGGCAGCAATGCAAAAGAAGCTCGAGGCTATGGAACACAATTTTTTAGCAGCCTTCCTAAACCCGATATCGCTCCCCAAAACTTTATGTGGGTACTGTTCTGATCCTTCTCACTTAATGGAAGAATGTCCATTAAACTCACTGTTTCAAGTTCACGAGCATACCAATGCCGCATTTCAAAGACCTAGAAACGATCCATATTCTTCCACGTACAATCAGGGTTGGAGGAATCACCCAAATTTTGCTTGGAACCAACAACAACAATCTCAAAACACGGTTCCAAGCCAAAATAATTTCTAAAGGGTCCTTCCACCACAACAGCAACCACTTCAACTCACTCAGCACCCTACCAGTCACAAAATTTTCAAAACCAGGTCAACACTCCTGCACCGTCTAATCCTATGCAGATGACCTGTTCTGACGAATTCTCTTAATTCACTCAAACCATGAAATCACTCTTGTCGAATTTCATAGAGGTGTCGGCTGAGGTTAGATCTTCCGTCAATGAGATAAAGAAAAACTCAGCTTCCCAAGCTGAGAGTATAAGATCGATGGAAGCTGAAATTGCACGACTTAAAGCCGAAATGAGTGCGAGAGAAAAAGGGAAACTTCCGTCTCAACCCCTACCGAATCCTGGGCATTACAATATAAATGTCGTCACAACATTGAGATCAGGAAAAGTGCTGAATAACCATGTTGGGGAAGAAATTGATGATATTGAAAATCCTATCAATAACACCCCGTCTGAGACCTTTCCTCACACACACACTTCTACTTCTGATCCTTGTTCTTCTACCCCACCGCCTTCTCACGAGCCTATTCTCCATTTCCCACTAGGCTCGACACCTCAGCACGGCTCTTCTAGTTCTCCACAGACGATCCCCACTCCTGTTTTGGGATCACGTCTACCCCCACTTCCTTCTCCTATAATGGACCCAGCGCTTATTGCTAAAGCTCCTTACCCGAATCGGTTAAGGGGTAACAAATCGAGTCCACATATGGAGAAAATTATAGAAATGTTAAAACAGGTTAACATCAACATCCTTCTCCTAGATGCTATTCAACAAGTCCCCGCTTATGCGAAAATTCTTAAAGACTTGTGCACTAGGAAGAGGAAGACTCAAGTGCCGAAGAAGGTCTTCATGTCTAATTGTTAGTGTATATGCCCTACAGGCCATTACTGTATCGTACTAGTTTGTATATTACTTAATGGAAGCTTGGGATATTCACCTTGTATAGACAATCTTGCTCAATATAGTAGTATGCTACTTGGTTTGTTTCTACTTTAATGTATACATGTGTTTATTTTAGTATATCACCTATACACATTTGTGGAGCCCTTAAGATCTTTGCTTGATTACCAGCGTTGTGATGGCAGTCACACTAGTGGGGGCTGGGTAATCCACAAGCACATCCTTATGCAGGTCCCTAGTCGTAGGACTATCGAGACAAGGCATCGATACTCCGGAGTAGACTAGCGTATGCGCTTCTCATCCCAGTGTGGAAGACGGTCTGTCCCACAGCCGTCAGTACGTCGTACTTGAGATAGTATGCGGGTGCTCGTTAGGTTACGAGTACACTGGACAGGACTCGTCGGGAACTGTTGGTTGGTACTATACCTATCGTAAGTTATCAATTCCCAGATGACATGAGTACAGCTTAGTCCGCTGACTTGACACTGTCACTTTGCCTCAAGTGTGTTCCCACTATACTTAGATTACTACCCTACCACGGCTCAAAGGAGTCATGCAAACAGGGAGTAGTTGGGTGCAGTCCCGAAGCACTTGGAGGCAGTGACGGTTCGACAGGATTCGTCTCTCCCGGTATTGGGGGTTGACATCGTGCTGTGTCTAGGAGAGCCATTACACGAGTAGTCCCTGGCCAGGGCAAGCGAGATATACTGGTAGGTTTCCAGTGTTATCTCAGGGTGTTCTGGGCTACACTCCGACACGACTTGTACCGCTAGTAGGGGACTGACGTTTACCGCCCCCTAGGCCCGCCATACGATGTATCAGACGAACAGACCGGACTGTACGGAGATTGTCACATTCAGGCTCAATAGGAGTTCAGATGGGTTTCACCTCGTCAGTCTTCTTGTCGGCATCTATCTGGGGACCGTTACGCACAGCCAGTGCCGCTTGCGGTCTATGGTTAAACCCACTGCCAGCGTAGTATCGTGTCTTTAGAGTCTCACACAGAAAGCTATTCGCCTTTAGGCAAAAGAGTAGAGGTCGCATGGTTTTGCGACAGGTCGCATAGTTTTGCGACAGGTTTCGGTCACATCCGTCCATTTGTGCACGTTTGGTGTCCGGACAGTTAACACTAGCGGGCTTTGGTTTAAGCCAGATCCTAGTGTACATTTTGGGATTGGTTTTATCTCGTTTGTATTCATGTTCCTCGGAACGTGGATGCGAGTGTGTATGCACAGTTGACAGAGAGACAGAGACAGAGGATTCTCATTGGGGTTGTTGACTGTTGACTGTTCACTGTTGACCATTGACTTTTGCTAAACCCTAATGAGAATAAGAAATATGATTTATGATCATATTAATTAAGTATTATTGTGTCATGGTTGAGATGAGGGGTTGACTTTGTTGACCGGTTGACTAGGTTGGACTAGTTGACCATCATCATTACAATGGCTATCATTTCATGGCAAAGAATTTTGCTTGCTTGTTTGTTTTTCCAAAGTGAGTGCATAAAATGATATGGCCATTTTGACTTGAACCATCACATAATACTCAATTACTATTATGAGTAATCATGGTTTTGGATTATGAGAGCTTGGATGGAAAAAGACTTACTCATTCGCTCATTTCATTTCTCTCTCTTGCTTGAGCTCTCCCTCTTGCTCTTGCTCTCTCTCTAGCTCAAGGCAACACCCTCTCATGAGTTGAGAAACATTGCCTTTGAGATAAAAGAAAACCCATATCACTTCTCTACTCATCCTAGTTCACAAGGTTTAGCAAACCAAGTGTTCTAATTTCTTCAAGTTCGAAGAAGAAGCCAAAAGTAGAAGCTTTCAGGTGGATCCATCTTCGGCGCAAGGAGACGACGAGGTGAGGCCGATCCGTACACCGAAAAGAGTTGAAGGAGAAGGAGTTCAAGAAAGGTATAACCCCCTAACCGAGTAAGTAAAACTCTTGTTAGGTTTGTTAGTTAGTTGTTTAACAAAGATCCGTATTTTGAGTCCATGTTACCACCTCTTGAAAAATCGTTTTTCATCATTTCCGCAAGCCCATAAGTACCAGGAGAGGTAACGTGGACTTACAGTGGTATCAGAGCCTGGTTAAACACTATCTAACATGTTAGCAAAGTAACTAGAAATTCGATTGGAGAAAAAGTTGCGAAATACGCCCGAAATGCTTACTTCTGCCGAATTTTTTTCTGTTCTAAAAAATGATAAATCTTATCTTAAAATTTGGCTCAGGCTTTTTAGAAGCAACTGTAGAAAAATGGTCCACTGAACCGATCAACGCGCCACGGAACCGCGGCCGAGTTGACTCGGCCGTGGGCGATTTTTCTCACGGTTTGTTCAGTGGGGTATTTTGGGATTTTTACAATATGATTTTTCTGCCCAGATTTTCCAGAAAGCAAAATTTGTTTTTGGGGCTTAAAAATCCGTATTTTGATCGGACTTCTAAAGACTTAAGCTGACGGGTATATATCTGTGATGTGTTATATGTATTAAACGTCCGCTAATCGCTATACGTCGATTAGTGGGGGTTATACATATCTGTGATCTGTAATGTTGATGGTATGTGTATATGAATTTATTGGATTGCCGCGGATGAAATAGCTGGGGGGTTGTGAGATGAGAGTTTTTCCTTTTATCTTTCAATTCATGTAAATTTGTAATTGATGTAATATTATTTTTGGCCGCACAACCGGGTCGAGGTTGTAGCCGTCATTGTATAATTTCTTTTACTGTTTTTGCTCCTAGGATAGACCCAAGGTGGGGTGCACAAACTACCGGGTATCTCAAAGTGCCAAGTGGCCTACTCACGTCGTTGAGGGAGGTTGCTCCGCTTCGGATATTTGACGGGTAGTTTGCCGCACCCGTAGGGGTCTAGGGTGGCGTATTGGCTATTCATCGCGACTGTGTAATCCGTTTTTTGTTACAGGCTCGTACGAATTACGGATTCCTAGTATATCCAATGTGTTCATCTGTGATCTGGAATGACTATCATTGCAATATATCTATATATGATATTATTTAGGCGTTGCTTATGTTTTTGCATCCGCGCTAGTCCAGCCCCCGCTCTGTCGTTAGTTAAGTAACCTAACGGGTAATGACGGGGCTCCGTGGCGAATGCGGATGGCATAAGCGTACGTCATATTTTGGTTGTTTTCTGCAATGGTAGGATTAAATGATGGGACGCATTGGAATTAATGCAAGAAAAAATAAACCAAGTAAAAGTCGTTGGAACACTTTCAAAACCACTCGGTTTCTTTTCAAAAATAACTTTTAAACGCGGAGCTTAAGCCACTCCTTTTAAAATCTATCTCATTCCTTCGATTATATCAACTTCACTACGTTCACGGTTTCGCCAAAACCATTCGTAGCCCTCCGTCGTTTCACATGAATGGTCAATAAGTATTCAAGCTATGTATGTTGGCCAAAGTCAAGGCATAGTGATTGGTAGCTATTGGGTATTCATGTGCAGCATAGATAGATGTGTTGGTTTGGGGCAGTCGTTCTACCATTTTGGCCAAAGTCAAGGGTATGTGCGGGTGGGCTCAAATTAACCTGGAGAATGACGGGTAGAACTTGACATGTGACTTATGATATTTTGGCCAAAGTCAAGGTCATAAAAGCATGGGGCAAAAAATCCACATCGGGGCTTTCAAAAGAACTGAAACTTGCTAGCACTGCATACCATTTGGAGTGTGATGATTCTGGTAGGATTCCTTCAGTTTTGTCACGCGATGATATTTGGATCCCGATCCTACTATGAGTATATGCTACTCCTCGAGAAATTTCTTACTTAACGATTAATGTTATAAACCAAGTAGGTGTCTAGAAAGGTGTTAGCGAGGCTAGCCCCCATGGAAAAGAGGTTATTTAATTAAGGAACTTCGCGAAAGCGTTGGAAAAGCTCCCTCGAAGTACCGACACCAGCCTGGCCGAACGGTTAAGCAAGTATTGTACGGTGAGATTGATCCTGACTAATTCTTCATTTTTGGTTTGAGGAGGGATTCGAGAGACAGTGGGAGCCATCCTGTTTAGACAAATTAAAAACCACTCTAAACTTGCAAGAGCATCATGCTAAAGTGTTTCTTCTCTCTCTCCTAATTGCAGCGACCAAACATCATGACCGGACTTAAGTTACTACTAGATAAAAACATACTAACAGGGCCAAACTACAAAGATTGGTTCAGGAATGTCAAAATGGCAATCACTTATGACAAGTTGGGGTATCTCCTTACCACCAAAGCTCCCCCTGTCCCATGTCCCAAAACCAGCGTCGCGGATAGGGAAATCCATAAGACCTGGGAAATCGATTGCGCGAAGGCCAAGTGCCTCGTGCTTGCCTCTATGGATAATGAACATCAGAGGAGGCACGAGAATATGGACCTCGAATCCATATTTCTCCATACAAAAGAACTGTATGGAGAGCAATCTCGTATCGTCAGATACGAAGTGTCGAAGAAGTTGTTTTCGGCAAGATTGGCCGTCGGATCATCGGTAGCGGAACACGTGCTTAAGATGATTGGCTTCATAGAGGAGCTCGCGGACCTTGGGACCACGTTGGAGATAGAGCTCTATACGGACTTGATTCTTCAGTCCCTTCCTTCCACTTACGCCCAGTTCATCCTGAATTTCTACTTGCAAGAAAAGGAAGTTGAACTTTTAGAACTCCTCAACATGCTGAGGAGTGCAGTGGGCACCCTACACAAAGGTAGGGAAACATCCACTTTGTTTGTAGGAGGATCTTCCTCTTCTAGGTCCAAGGCGAAAGCCATGGGAAAGAAGAAGAAAAACCCCGCCAAACCAAGGGGCGGTGTTAGTAAAGTGGATACGAAGGGAAAGGCAAAAGCAACAAAGATAGCGGGGAAACTTGTGGGGAAGGAAGAGTGCTTTTACTGTCATAAGAGTGGGCACTGGAAGAAAGATTGCAGGGCTTGGAAAGCCAGAACACAGGATCTGAAGCAAGTTGCGGCTTCAGCTTCAGGTGTGTATGTTATTGAAAACTGTCTATCAATAAACTCTACTTTCTGGGTATTGGATACCGGATCAGGATCTCATATCTTTAATTCTTTGCAGGCGTTGAGAAACCGTAGGTTTTTGAAGGCAGGTGACATGACCCTCAAAGTTGCAAACGGAGCTAGCATGGATGCTAAGGCCGTGGGGGACTATCACCTGGGAATGTCAGATGGACAAGTTTTGGTTTTACGTAATTGCTTTTTTGTACCCAACGCAACTTGTAATATCATTTCTGTATCTTTGATTTCTAAAGAAGGTTATGAATTAGCGTTTGTAAGTAATGTTGTAAACATTAACCTTAATCAAGTTCTGATTGGGTCAGGTACATTAAGCAATGGTATATACGTATTAAACCAACCACAGATTTTCAATGTCCAGAATACACACAAAAGAAAGTCTCCGGAAATAAATCAAACTTTCTTATGGCATTGTAGACTGGGTAACATCAATGAGAGAAGGTTGACGAAGTTACATACAGAAGGATATTTGGATCCGTTCGAATATCAATCGTATGCCACTTGTCAATCCTGTCTCAAAGGAAAGATGACAAAGACTCCGTTCACTGGACACGAAGTAAGAGCGAGCGAGCTCTTGGGACTCGTATACAGCGACGTGTGCGGTCCAATGTCTACACATGCGCGAAGCGGTTATTCTTACTTCATTACTTTTACGGATGACTTTTCAAGGTACGGTTATGTCTTCTTAATGAAACATAAATCCGAAGCCTTTATAAAATTCCAGGAATATAAGAATGAAGTAGAAAAACAAACCGGCAAAAGTATCAAGACACTGAGATCGGATTGAGGTGGTGGATACTTGAGTGCCGAGTTCCTGGATTACTTAAAAGAGAATGGAATTCTCTCTCAGCTTACTCCTCCATACACTCAGCAACATAACGGTGTATCGGAGAGACGGAACCGAACCCTATTGGATATGGTACGGTCCATGATGAGTAACGTTGAGTTACCACGATCATTCTGGGGATATGCACTAGAATCAGCTGCATACCTTTTGAACCGAGTTCCAACTAAGACTGTGCCTACTACACCATATCAGATGTGGTGTGGGAAGAAACCATATCTTAATCACATTAAGACATGGGGATGTCCAGCTTTTGTCAAAAAGCAGCATGCGGACAAGCTCGATGCACGCTCAGTACAGTGCAAGTTTGTGGGATATCCAAAGAACTCCAACGGATATTTGTTCTATTGCGAAGAGGAACAAAAGTTTTTTGTTTCTCGGCATGCCCACTTCTTGGAAACTCAGTTTTTGGAGAATCAGATATGTGGGAGCGCAATAGAACTGGAAGAAATTCAAGAACCATGTGCTATTACTGAAAGCTTAGTAGAACTAGAGGGTTCAAAAGAACATGACATTCCTACGCCGCTTCGCAGGAGTAGTAGGGAGTCTCATCCGCCCGAGAGATACTACGGTTTTCTCATAGACGGGGATAGAGAAGATTACATCATTGATTATGATGAGCCGACTAGCTTCCAGCAGGCCATTCAAAGCGTTGACTCGGTAAAATGGCTGGATGCAATGCGGACCGAAAGGGAGTCCATATACACCAACAAAGTATAGACGTTGGATGTTGATTCAGATAGGGTAAAACCCGTAGGATGCAAGTGGATCTTCAAAAGGAAGACTGGTGTAGATGGACAGGTTGAGACCTATAAAGCTAGACTGGTTGCAAAGGGTTTTCATCAAAGACCTGGTTTGGACTATGACGAGACCTTTTCTCCAGTAGCTATGCTGAAATCCATTGGGATCCTTCTTGCCATTGCTGCCTTCCACGATTATGAGATTTAGCAGATGGACGTAAAGACCGCTTTTCTAAATGGAAATTTAGAGGAGTGTGTTTATATGGACCAGCCAGAGGGTTTCATTCAGAGTGGGAGCAGCGGAAAGGTGTGCAAGTTGCTTAAGTCCATCTACGGACTAAAGCAGGCATCGCGGAGTTGGAACATCTGTTTTGATGAGACGGTCAAAGAATTTGGCTTTATCAAAAATCCAGATGAACCATGCATCTATAGTAGATTTGTAGCGAAAACTGTAGTATTCCTCGTTTTATACGTGGATGACATTCTCTTAATAGGAAATGACATTCCTATGCTACAATCTGTCAAAGGGTTCTTGTCACACAGGTTCTCCATGAAAGACCTGGGTGATGCCTCATACATTCTGGGGATCCGGATCTATCGTGACAGATCCAAGAGGATATTAGGACTTTCACAGTCCAGGTACATCGATACCATACTGAAAAGATTCAGTATGGAAGATTACAAGCGCGGTAATCTACAGGCTTGTCACGGGATCACCCTCTCCAAAGAGATGTCTCCCAAGACTGATTTGGAAAGGGATCGCATGTCTATTATACCCTACACTTCTGCGGTAGGCTCTATAATATATGCGATGTTGTGTACCAGACCAGATGTAGCTTATGCACTGAGTGTGGTAAGCCGGTATCAGTCAAACCCTGGGGAGAAACACTGGATAGCAGTAAAGAACATTCTCAAGTACCTGAGAAGGACTAAGGAGATGTTCTTGGTGTATGGCGGAAAAGACCTCCAGATCGAGGCCTTTGCTGACTCTAGCTTCCAGAGTGAAAAGGATGATTCCAAGTCCATGTCGGGTTATGTCTTTAGCCTCAATGGAGGGGCGGTGTGTTGGAAGAGTTCCAAACAGGAAACCGTTGCTGACTCGACGATGGAAGCGGAATATATCGCTGCTGCAGATGCCGCAAAAGAAGCCGTCTGGATAAGGAAGTTCTTAACTGAACTTCAAGTGGTTCCGTCCATTGTTGATCCAATACCTCTGTATTGCAACAACAACAGGGCTATAGCTTTAGCAAAGGAACCCAGGCCCCATCAGAAGTCTAGACACATCTTGAGGCGGTATCACCTGATCAGGGAGATCGTGGGTCGCCAGGAGATCGAGGTTCGGAGAGTTTCTACGGAAGATAACACTGCCGATCCACTCAAAAAGGCCTTACCCCAGAATCAGTTCGAGCGGCTGATCGAGATGATAGGTCTTCGATACGCCAGTACATGGCCTTAGTGCAAGTGGGAGATTGTTAGTGTATATGTCCTAGAGGCCATTACTGTATCATACTAGTTTGTATATTACTTAATGGAAGCTTGGGATATTCACCTTGTATAGACAATCTTGCTCAATATAGTAGTATGCTACTTGGTTTGTTTCTACTTTAATGTGTACATGTGTTTATTTTAGTATATCACCTATACATATTAGTGGAGCCCTTAGGATCTTTGCTTGATTACCAGCGTTGTGATGGCAGTCACGCTAGTGGGGGCTGGGTAATCCACAAGCACATCCTTATGCAGGTCCCTATTCGTAGGACTATCGAAACAGGGCATCGATACTCCGGAGTAGACTAACGTATGCGCTTCTCATCCCAGTATGGGAGACGGTATGTCCCACAGCCGTCAGTACGTCGTACTTGAGATAGTATGCGAGTGCTCGTTAGGTTACGAGTACACTGGACAGGACTCGTTGGGAACTGTTGGTTGGTACTATACCTATCGTCAGTTATCAGTTCCCAGGTGACATGAGTACAGCTTAGTCCGCTGACTTGACACTGTCACTTCGCCTCAAGTGTGTTCCCACTGTACTTAGATTACTACCCTACCACGGCTCAAAGGAGTCATGCAAACAGGTAGTAGTTGGGTGCAGTCCCGAAGCACTTGGAGGCAGTGACGGTTAGACAGGATTCGTCTCTCCCGGTATTGGGGGTTGACATCGCGCTGTGTCTAGGAGAGCCATTACACGAGTAGTCCCTGGCCAGGGCAAGCGAGAAATACTGGTAGGTTTCCAGTGTTATCTCAGGGTGTTCTGGGCTACACTCCGACACGACTTGTACCGCTAGTAGGGGACTGACGTTTACCGCCCCTAGGCCCGCCATGCGATGTATCAGACGAACAGACCGGACTGTACGGAGATTGTCACATTCATGCTCAGTAGGAGTTCAGATGAGTTTCACCTCGTCAGTCTTCTTGTCGGCATCTATCTGGGGACCGTTACGCACAGCAAGTGCCGCTTGCGGTCTGTGGTTAAACCCACTGCCAGCGTAGTGTCGAGTCTTTAGAGTCCTACACAGAAAGCTATTCTCATTTAGGCAAAAGAGTAGAGGTCTCATGGTTTTGCGACAGGTCGCATGGTTTTGCGACAGGGTTCGGTCACATCCGTGCACTTGTGCATGTTTGGTGTCCGGACAGTTAACACTAGCGGGCTTTGGTTTAAGCCAAATCCTAGTGTACATTTTGGGATTGGTTTTATCTCGTTTGTATTCGTGTTCCTCGGAACGCGGATGCGGGTGTGTATGCACAGTTGACAGAGAGACAGAGGCAGAGGATTCTCATTGGGGTTGTTGACTGTTGACTGTTCACTGTTGACCATTGACTTTTGCTAAACCCTAATGAGAATAAGAAATATGATTAATGATTATATTAATTAAGTATTATTGTGTCATGGTTGAGATGATGGGTTGACTTTTTTGACTTGTTGACTTTGTGGACCGGTTGACTAGGTTGGACTAGTTGACCATCATCATTACAATGGCTATCATTTCATGGCAAAGACTTTTGCTTGCTTGTTTGTTTTTGCAAAGTGAGTGCATAAAATGATATGGCCATTTTGACTTGAACCATCACATAATACTCAATTACTATTATGAGTAATCATGGTTTTGGATTATGAGAGCTTGGATGGCAAAAGACTTACTCATTCTCTCATTTCATTTCTCTCTCTTGCTTGAGCTCTCCCTCTTGCTCTTTCTCTTGCTCTCTCTTTAGCTCAAGGCAACACCCTCTCATGAGTTGAGAAACATTGCCTTAGAGACAAAAGAAAACCCATATCACTTCTCTACTCATCCTAGTTCACAAGGTTTAGCAAACCAAGTGTTCTAGTTTCTTCAAGTTCAAAGAAGAAGCCAAAGGTAGAAGCTTTCAGGTGGATCCATTTTCGGCGCTAGGAGACGACGAGGTGAGGCCGATCCGTACACCGGAAAGAGTTGAAGACGAAGGAGTTCAAGAAAGGTATAACCCCCTAACCGAGTAGGTAAAACTCTTGCTAGGTTTGTTAGTTAGTTGTTTAACAAAGATCTGTATTTTGAGTCCATGTTACCACCTCTTTAAAAATCGTTTTCATCATTTCCGCAAGCCCGTAAGTACCGGGAGAGGTAACGCGGACTTACACTAATAACATTAGCACTGCTTTTATCCCACAGCTACCAAAGAAACGTAAGGACCCAGGATGTCCTACGATATCGATTTCTATTGGGGGTAAAAACATCAACCGTGCTCTTTTAGACCTTGGCGCAAGTGTTAACCTACTTCCATATTCTGTCTATGAGCAGCTAGGGATTGGAGAGTTGAAACCAGCTCACTGCACTCTCCAAATGGAAGACCGTTCAATCACCAAACCTAGAGGTGAACTAGAGGATGTGTTGATAAAGGTCGGGGAATTTGTATTCTCTGTGGACTTCATTGTACTCGATACACAACCTGTAGCGAACCTCCGGAGCCAAATTCCTGTGATTTTGGGTCGACCATTCCATGCCACTTCCAATGCTGTCATTAACTGTAGAAACGGTTCAATGAACTTATCCTTTGGAAATATGACCATTGAACTGAACATCTACAAAGTTGGAAGTCAGCCATCGGAACCCTCTGCTCATATCCTTGATGTGTGCTCTGTCCACGAGATTGCTCCCGAAAGTTGCGGAGTTGAGGAACTTTTCTTTACAAATATCGACGACACTATCACATCATTGTTTGATCTTGCACATGATCTTAGTGAGGACACCTTTCCCACACTTGAGTCCGACACTCTCGACTTATCACAACCTGAGTCTGTATCTTTCACAGGCTATGAGCTGTTGGATGTATATGCCTTAGAGGCCTTCATTGTATAGGATACTGGGGATATGTATGCACATAACAGTCTTGCTTAATATGATAATACGCTATTTGGTTTGTCTTTATCTTGACATATGATATATTTTGCGTAGTATTCATATATATATATACGTGTTGATAAAGCCAATAGGGTGTTTGGCTGACTTCCAGCGTTATGATGGCAGTCATACTAGTGGGAGCTGGATAGTCAATAGGCACATCCTTAGATGTCCCTGGTCGCAGGAGTATCGAGACTGGGCATCGATACTCTGGAGTAGACTGGTGTATACATATCTAGACCCTGAGGAGGGGTGATGGATTGGTCCCGCAGCCATTGGTGGAGTGCACCTAAGATTGTATACAGATGCTCACTGGGTGTGAGTACACCGGACAAGACTCGCCGAGAACTGACTGGATGGTATTTATACCTAACTTCAGATAGAAGTTCTCGGGTGACATGTGTGCAATAGTCCGTTGACTTAAAGTCATCATTTGTCTCGTGTGAGCTCCCACTGTGCTTTGATTACTACCCTACCACGGTTCAAAGGAGTCGTGCAAACAGGTTTTAGTTGGGCACAGTCCCGAGCCACGTGGAGGCAGTGAGTGACTGTTAAGGATTCGTCTCTCCCGGTATAGGGAGTTGATATCGCACAGTGATCGGTTGGTCATTACCATAAGTCCCTGGCCAGGGCTGATTGAGAATTACTGATAGAATGATCAGTAGATTCTCTGATAGTGATTGAGCCATACCGACACGACTTATACAGTTATTAGGGATCTGACGTTTACCACCTTCCTAGAACTTACATGCGATACGCTTAGACGAACAGAACGTACTGCACGGATATTGTCACGCACAGGATGAGTAGGAGTTCGGATGGGTATCCTCACCGGCCTTCTTATCGACATCTACCAGGGGACCGTTACGTACAGCTAGTGCCGCTTGCGGTCTGTGGTTAAACCCACTGCCAGTGTAGTAGTCGAGTCTTTAGAGTCCCACATAGAGTTTTCCCAATTCCAGGCGAAATGATATAGAGGTCGTACGGTTTTACGACAAAGGGTTCGGACGCATACGTGTTTAAACGCACGTACGACATTCGGACAGTTTTTACTAGCCGGCTTTGGTTTAAGCCAGATTCTAGTATCGGGTTATTCGATTCATACAGTCTAAAGTTTTTCCGTGTTTTCACGGATGCGAGGGGCGTTCTCGTAATTTTCCGGAAAGCTTCTAGAAGGAGGGTGACTAAGAAGGTTAAGGTGACATTTTCATTTAATGCAAATTGTGACTCATTAATGTGATTCACTATGTCATTAATGCATCATTTATTGCTTAATGACTCACATAGTGAATCACTCATATTGAATTAATGAAGCATGGTGAATAATCATTTATATTCATTTATTTGATAATTCATTATGTTTCATATATTCAAGTGGGAAGCTTTTTCATTCTCATTATCATCTCCACCTTCTCTCTCCTCAAGTTCACTCCTTCTTCAAACCCTAATCCTACCACTCATGAGTTGAGACCAAGGATTAGGATAGACTAAACACTCCATAACCTAACTCTACATCATCTTAGTTCCTTTGGTTAGCAACTAGAGAAACTTAGTTACCTCAAGTCTTGAGGTGTAGCTTGGATTAGGGTACTCGGGTGGATCGTCTATTACGGAAAGGAGGCCGAGGAGGACGTAGAGATCACAAAGACGAAGGAATAGAATCATTAGGTATAATCTCTTTACATAGTAGCTAAGAACTCTATGGTTGTTGTTAATTATCGTTTAGCAAAGATCTTCGGTTAGTCGATATTTACATACAAAACAAGATCATTTTTCATATTTCCGCCTCCCCGCAACTCGTGGGGTGTTGCACATCGACTTACAGTTGTATCAGAGCCTCACTAAACAATAATTAACTCACTTGCAAAGTCGTATGAATTTCGAACGTAAAACGAACCGGATAATACCCCGATATCACATAGTTTCTGTCGATTTTAAAATGAGGTCCAAAAATTTTTCAGGTTCCTCCAGAATGACCAGCACGAAAATATAAGAACACAGAAGAAAAATGGGCTCCTGAATCGGCCACTGAGCCGTGGAACCGCGGCCGATCCTACCGATCCGCCGCGGATCCGCGGCCGAGTTGGGGCCGATTCAGCCCAGTTTTCCTCTGTGCATCTTTTGTGATATTTTGTATTTTCTGGTACTGTTTATTTTCTGCTCAGGTTTCAAATTTGCAGAGAAGATTTGGAGTAGAATTTAATGTGTTTAATCGATCGAAATTATACGATGTTTTCTTGTTTGATTATATCTATGAACTGTATTATGTGTTCGTAAACCTCCCCTAACTGCTAGTATGTCGGTTGGCAGGGGGTTGCACATATCTGTAATGTTTTAACTGTTTGTGATTATGAACTCTATTGGACCGTTGTGATGATTAGCCGGGGTTTTGTGATGGGTTATTGTATTTATTCATTCGATGTAATTGTAATAAGTTCTAATATTATTTTGCGGGGCACATCCAGGTTGCAGTTGTAGCAACCGTTGTATTATTTCTTTTTACTATTTTTGCTCCTAGGATAGACCCAAGGTGGGGTGCACAAACTACCGGGTATTTCGAAGTGTTTAGTGGCCTACTCACATTGCTGAGGGAGACCGCTTCACTTCGGGTACTTGGCGGGTAGTTTGCCGTACCCGTAGGGGTCTAGGGTGGGGTAATGGTTATTCATCACAACTGTGTAATCCGTCTTTTCTTACAGGCTCAAAAGAAACGCGGATTGCTTGCATATCTAATAAAGTTTATCTGTGATCTGGAATGCCTATTATTGCGTCTGACGAATGTACAATATCTATATATGATAGCTATTTGGACGTCACTTATGTTTTACACCCGCGCTAGCCCAGCCCCCGCTCTGCCGTTAGTTAAGTAACCTAACGGGTGATGACGCGACCCCGTGGCGAATGCGGATGGCATAAGAGGACGTTGTATTTTCGTTGTTATCTGTAATGATAGGTTAAAGATGGGACCCATTATTTTTTAATGCAAAGAAAAATAAGACCTAAACTGAATCGTTGGAACAATTTCTAAAAACCACTCGGTTTTCTTGGAAAAGCAAATTTTAAATGCGGAGCTTAAACCACTCCTTTTAATAAAAGCTATCTTAGTTCCTTCGATCAAATCAAGTTCATTACGTTAACGGTTTTTTGCCAAAAACTAGCCGTAACACTCCGTCGTTTCAGATAGACAGCACTTCGTATTCATGCTATGCTTGTTGGCCTACGTTAAGGCATAGTTTATGGTAGCAGCGTGTTTGCCTATTTGTTGCATAGATAGATGCATTAGTATAGGACAGACGTACAGCCTTGTTGGCCTACGTCAAGGTCATGTACGATGTACCTAAATTAATCAGGACAACGACGGGTAGAACTTGACTTGTGTCTTATGACTTGTTGGCCTATGTCAAGGTCTATAAGAGCTTGGGGTATAAAAATCATATCGGGAGTTTCAAACATAAAGGAAACTTGCAGATTTAGCATACCTTCTAGAGTATGGTGAGTAGAGTGGCTTCCATCTAGTGCATCATGCAATGATAGTTGGATCCCGATCCCACTGATGAGTAGGATTACTCTCGGGAAACATTCTCACTTAACAATCAATGTTATAAACCAAGTAGGTGTCCAGAAAGGTGTTAGAGGGGCTACGCCTCTAGGGAAAAGAGATTATTTAATTAAGGAACTTCGCGAAAGCGTTGGAAAACCTCCCTCGAAGTACCAACACCAGCCTGGCTGAAAGGTTAAGCAAGTATTGTGACGTGTGATTAAATCCAGACTAGTTCTTCTTTTAGGTTTTGAAGAAGGATTTGAGGTAACAGTGGGAGCCATCATGTTTTGATAAACTAATAACCAATCTAAAATTGTAAGAAGCATATGCTGAGTGTTTTCTTTTCTCTCTCTCTAGCAGCTACCATGACAGGACTAAAACTATTACTTGAAAAAAATATACTGACCGGGCAGAACTATAAAGATTGGCTAAGGAACGTCAACATTGCACTGACTTATGATAAAGTAGCATATGTTACCACCGCTGTTCCTCCCCTTATCCCTGGACCAGATTCCTCAGTTGTGGACAAGGAAGTTCGCAAAACCTGGGATCTGAATTGTGAGCGAGCTAAGTGTATCGTGCTGGCATCCATGAACAATAAACTCCAGAAACAGCACGAGAGTATGGATATTGTATCCATCTTTCTCCATGTTAAGGAATTATATGGAGAGCACTCCCGTATCGCAAGGTACGGGACCTCAAGGAAACTCTTCCAGATGAGGTTAGCTCCAGGATCACCTGTAGGAGCGCACGTCCTCAAAATGATCAGCCTCATTGAGGAACTCGCAAACCTGGGATGCGTGCTAGAGAATGATTTGTATATCGACTTGATTTTGCAGTCCCTTCCCCACACCTTCTCTCAGTTCGTGCTTAGCTTCAACATGCACGAAATGGAAGCTGATCTTCCAAAGCTCCTCAACATGTTGAGGGTAGCAGAGACCTCCTTGAAAAAGGAGAAGACCCCCGTTCTGTATGTTGGCCAATCATCCTCTTCTAAATCTAAAGCGAAAGCTAAAGGGAAGAAGAAGATGAAAGCCACCAAACCGAAGGGTGGGGTCAAGAAGGTGCAGGGAAAGAACAAGGCAGGAAGGGTGAAAGCGGATATAAACGAATGCCATTATTGTCATAAGCAAGGGCACTGGAAGAAGGACTGTATGGCCTTCAAGGCAAAGGACACGAAGCAAGCGGTTGCTTCTGCTTCAGGTGTGTTCGTAATCGAAAATTGTCTTTCAGTAAACTCTACATCATGGGTACTTGATAAGGGTTCTGGTTCTCACATCTGTAATTCATTGCAGGATCTGAGAAATAGTAGAGTACTGGAGACAAGTGATATGACTCTCCTGATGGGCAATGGAATGCATGTAGATGCTGTTGCAATAAGGGAGTATCACCTAGGGTTGACTAGTGGGCACGTTTTGGTGTTGTACAGCTGTTTTTGTATTCCCAGTATGCTGTGTAATATTATATCAGTATCTTTGTTGTCTAATAAAGGATATAATTTTGCGCTTGAAAGTAATGTCATGAACATTCTCCTAAATTAAGAACTGATTGGGTATGGCACACTGGAAAACGGCATATACATACTTAATCAATCTCGAATTTTCAATATTCAAAACACACTTAAAAGAAAGGCTCCAGATTCAAATCAAGCCTTCTTATGGCATTGTAGACTTGGTCATATAAACGAAACAAGGTTGACTAAGTTACATAAATATGGATATCTAGATCCGTTTGAATATTCATCATATGCAACTTGTCAATCATGTATCAAAGGAAAAATGACCAAATCTTCGTTCTCCGGACACAGAGCAAGAGCTACTGAACTCTTGGGATTTATACACAGTGATGTATGTGTTCCAATGTCTACACATGCACGAAGCGGTCACTCCTACTTCATCACTTTTACTGATGACTTCTCTAGGTATGGACATGTGTTCTTAATGAAACATAAATCAGAGACCTTTGAGAAGTTTAAGGAGTATAAAAATGAAGTAGAGAAACAAACTGGTAAAAGTATCAAGACACTTCGATCTGATCGAGGTGGAGAATACTTAAGTACCAGTTTCTTTGAATACGTAAAAGAGAATGGAATTCTCTCTCAGCTTACTCCGCCTTATACACCTCAGCATAATGGTGTATCAGAAAGGAGGAATCGCACGCTATTAGATATGGTGCGTTCAATGATGAGCAGTGCTGAGTTGCCACTTTCCTTCTGGGGATTTGCTCTAGAATCAGCAGCATACTTATTGAATAGAGTTCCAACTAAGTCTGTGCCTACCACTCCATAAGAAATGTGGAGCAGGAAGAGACCATATCTCAAGTATATCAAGATATGGGGGTGTCCGGCATATGTTAAAAAGCATAGACCGGACAAGCTCGAGTCACGATCGGTTTTGTGCAAGTTTGTAGGTTACCCCAAACATTCAAGGGGGTACATGGTCTACCACACTGAAGAACAAAAGGTGTTTGTCGCTCGCCACACTGTCTTCTTAGAAAGCGAATTTCTTGCAAAAGAAATTAGTGGGAGCGCGGTAGAGCTGGAAGAAATTCCAGAACCTCAAACTGCTACCGAGGACTTAGAAGAACCTCAGATTTCAATAGAACATGATGAACCGATGCCACTCCGCAGATCTAGTAGGCTTTCTCATTCTCCAGAAAGATACTATGGTTTTCTTCTGGATGGGGATCGAGAGGATTGCATCATCGATGATGATGAGCCTACTAGTTTTCAGCAGGCTATCACGAGTATTGACTCGATGAAGTGGCTGGATGCTATGAGATCCGAAATGGAATCCATGTAC
The DNA here is from genome assembly GCA_030015575.1 of Agapanthus africanus. Classification (NCBI taxonomy): domain Eukaryota; kingdom Viridiplantae; phylum Streptophyta; class Magnoliopsida; order Asparagales; family Amaryllidaceae; genus Agapanthus; species Agapanthus africanus. The sequence continues at coordinate 566,802,193 of JASDDO010000024.1, forward strand.
ACCAATAAAGTATGGACTTTAGAAGTTGCTCCTCCTGGGGTGAAACCAGTTGGATGCAAATGGATCTTCAAAAAGAAGATTGGTGCACTTGGACAACTGGAAACCTACAAAGCTAGACTCGTTGCAAAAGGTTTTCGTCAAAGACCAGGATTGGACTATGATGAAACTTTTTCACCTGTAGCTATGCTTAAATCCATTCGGATCCTGCTTGCCATTGCTGCCTTCCATGACTATGAAATCTGGCAGATGGATGTAAAAACAGCTTTTCTAAATGGACATTTAGAAGAGAGTGTTTACATGGATCAACCAGAAGGTTTCTTAGACAGTGGGAGCAGCGGAAGAATGTGCAGGTTGCTTAAATCCATTTATGGATTAAAGCAAGCATCGTGAAGTTAGAACATCTGCTTTGATGAGACAGTCAAAGAGTTTGACTTTATCAAAAATGTAGATGAACCATGTATTTATAGGAAGATTGTAGAAGGAGCAGCAGTCTTCCTCGTTTTGTACGTCGACGACGTACTACTAATAGGGAATGATGTCCCTATGCTACAATTAGTAAAGGCTTTCTTGTCACAGAAATTCTCCATGAAAGACTTGGGTGATGCAACCTACATTTTGGGCATTAAGATCTATCGTGATAGATCTAATAGAATGTTGGGACTTTCACAGTCCAGGTATATTGACACTATACTAAAAAGGTTTAGTATGGAAGATTCCAAGCACGGTAACATTCCCGCTTGTCACGGGATCACCCTCTCCAAAGAGATGTCTCCAAAGACTGATGAAGAGAGGGATCGCATGAGCATTTTACCCTACGCTTCGGCGGTAGGATCTATAATGTAAGCGATGTTATGTACAAGACCGAATGTAGCTTATGTAAGTGCACGGCGGTGCCCCGGCCGTCAATCCGACGCCGGAATGCGGAAGCGATGATTTACTTTAACTTTTTGAACCGGCACCACCGCGCACTAAAATCCCGGATCGTGCCATTAAACTAGTTCTAGCTAACAAGAGAAGGGTAGAGAGATATACCGAGCGATTCGTGTCCTTCGGTCTTTTCGTCGTCGTCCCGATCTCCCCGCGGAATCTCCGGTCTCCACCAAGTCGCGGAAGGGCACCACGTCGCCGGCTTCTTTTACGGGCTCCCACCTCATGACCGAGGCAACTCGGGCACGAAGTTGGCGAGTCGACGTGCCCAAGATTTGCTGTAGGTTAACTGTAGAATGCTTTGTCTCTTGGGGTTGTAGGAGGTTGCCATATGGTGGAGGTATGAGATATGAGCTTTTGGAGGAGGAGCTAAAATGATTTTGCCAAGCCAAATGAGTGTAAATCCCATACCCAAAAATTGGGACAGCCCCCCCTTTCCCTTTGGCCGGCCAAGACAAGGTGAGAATGAGAGGAGTGTGAGGAGCCAGATGAATATGGGTGTCTCCAATAATCAACAGAGAGAAAGGGTGATCATTGATCAAAGAAAATGATCACAAACTAAACCAAACACTCCATCAACCATAACCCTCCATCATCACCAAACTGTAAGTCCACGTTGCCCACCCCGGTGCTTGCGGGGAGGCGGAAAACGGAATAAAAATCGGATTTTTACTACTCTAGGAAACATGGACTAGACAAATTAGGATCTTTGCTAAACAAAAACAAGCTAAAGCTAACTAGAAACTAGCTAAAGGGTTGAATGGTTATACCTAGGGCTTTATGTCCTTCTCTCCTTGCTCCTTGGAGTAGTAGAAAGGGATCACCTTTGTCGTCTTCTCACGTCGAAGAAGGATCCAGCAGAAAGCCTCAACCTTTGGCTTCAACTTCAAGCTAGAAGTAACTAGGGTGCTAGAAGTGCTAATCCTAGAACCCAAGATGAGAGTAGAGATTACTATGGAATGGTTTTTCTCAAGCTCAAGTGTTTCTCAACACATGAGAAGGGAGAGCTTGAGGAAGAGGAAGAGAAAGAGAGAGAAAGTATATGATATAATGAGAGAATTATGAAGCATTCTCACATATATGTGTGAATTATTGTGAATTGATAATTAGTGAGATAATTGTCATGGCTTAATCAAGACATGACCATTATCATTTCATTTTTAATGCAAATTGCAAGGATCAAAGAGCATCTTCCAAATGAAATGATGATGGTCAAAGTGTCAACCTAGGTCAACAAGTCAAGAATGTCAAATGGTCAACAACCATAACCATGCAAAATTATATTAAACTAATATCAATTAACCATAATACACACATAAGCATTAGGGTTAATGAAATGACAATGGTCATTAACCCTAATCAAAGTCCTCTCCCTCTGTCTCAAGCAACTGTGTATACGCACCCGTATTCGTGATCCGAGGAACACGAATACAAAGAGATAAAACCAATCCCAAATCATATACTAGGATCTGGCTTAAACCAAAGCCCGCTAGTATAAGCTGTCCGGACAGCAAACGTGCACAAGTACGCGGATGTGAACGAACCCTGTCGCAAAACCATGCGACCTCTACTCATTTTGCCTAAAGGCGAATAGCTCTCTGTGTGGGACTCTAAAGACTCGCCACTACGCTGGCAGTGGGTTTAACCACAGACCGCAAGCGGCACTAGCTGTACGTAACGGTCCCCAGGTAGATGCCGATAAGAAGACTGACGAGGTGACCCCATCTGAACTCCTAATGAGCCTGTATGTGACAGTCTCCGTACAGTCTGGTCTGTTCGTCTGATACATCGCATGGCGGGCCTAGGGGGGCGGTAAACGTCAGTCCCCTAATAGAGGTACAAGTCGTGTCGGAGTGTAGCCCAGAACACCCTGAGATAACACTGGAAATCTACCAGTATATCTCGCTTGCCCTGGCCAGGGACTACTTGTGTAATGGCTCTCCTGGACACAGCGCGATGTCAACCCCCAATACCGGGAGAGACGAATCTTGTCTAACCGTCACTGCCTCCAAGTGCTTCGGGACTGCACCCAAAAACTGTTAGTGTATATGCCCTAGAGGCCATTACTGTATCATACTAGTTTGTATATTACTTAATGGAAGCTTGGGATATTCACCTTGTATATACAATCTTGCTCAAAATAGTAGTATGCTACTTGGTTTATTTCTACTTCAATGTGTACATGTGTTTATTTTAGTATATTGCCTATACACATTAGTGGAGCCCTTAGGATCTTTGCTTGATTACCAGCGTTGTGATGGCAGTTATACTAGTGGGGCTGGGTAATCTATAAGCACATCCTTATGCAGGTCCCTGGTCGCAGGACTATCGAGACAGGGCATCGATACTCCGGAGTAGACTAGCGCATGCGCTTCTCATCCCAGTGTGGGAGACGGTCTGTCCCACAGCCGTCGGTACGTCGTACTTGAGAGAGTATGCGGGTGCTCGTTGGGTTACGAGTACACTGGACAGGACTCGTCGGGAACTGACTAGTTGGTATTATGCCTATCGTCAGTTATCAGTTCCTAGGTAACATGAGTACAGCTTAGTCCGCTGACTTGACACTGTCACTTCGCCTCGAGTGTGTTCCCACTGTACTTTGATTACTACCCTACCACGGCTCAAAGGAGTCGTGCAAACAGGTGGTAGTTGGGTGCAGTCCCGAAGCACTTGGAGGCAGTGACGGTTAGACAGGATTCGTCTCTCCCGGTATTGGGGGTTGACATCGCGCTGTGTCTAGGAGAGCCATTACACGAGTAGTCCCTGGCCAGGGCAAACGAGATATACTGGTAGGCTTCCAGTGTTATCTCAGGGTGTTTTGGGCTTCACTCCGACACGACTTGTACCACTATTGGGGGACTGACGTTTACCGCCCCCTAGGCCCGCCATGAGATGTATCGGACGAACAAACCGGACTGTACGGAGAATGTCACATTCAGGCTCAGTAGGAGTTCAGATGGGTTTCTCCTCGTCAGTCTTCTTGTCGGCATCTACCTGGGGACCGTTACGCACAGCTAGTGCCGCTTGCGGTCTGTGGTTAAACCCACTGCCAGCGTAGTGTCGAGTCTTTAGAGTCCCACACAGAAAACTATTCGCCTTTAGGCAAAAGAGTAGAGGTCGCATGGTTTTGCGACAGGTCGCATGGTTTTGCGACAGGGTTCGGTCACATCCGTACACTTGTGCACGTACAGTGTCCGGAAAGTTTACACTAGCGGGCTTTGGTTTAAGCCAGATCCTAGTGTACCTTTTAGGATTGGATTTATCCAGTGTGTATTCATGTTCCTCGGAACGCGGATGCGGGTGTGTATGCACAGTTGACGGAGAGACAGAGGCAGAGGATTCTCATTAGGGTTGTTGACCGTTGACCGTTGACTATTGACTTTTTGCTCAACCCTAATGAGAATTTGATATATGATTAACAATAATATTAATTAAGTTTTGTGGTGACATGGTTGTTGAGGGGTTGACTTTGTTGACTTGTTGACTTTGTTGACCGGTTGACTAGGTTGGACTAGTTGACCATCATGATGACAATGGCTATCATTTCATGGCAATGACTTTTTACTTGCTTGTTTCTCTTGTGAGAAATGAGTGCATGAAATGATTTAGCCATTTTGACTTGAACCATTTTACACAATACTTGATTATTATTTTTGTGATGATGGTTTTGGATTATGAGAGCCAAGAGAGAAAAGTCTTCTCTCATTCTTTCATGCTCACTCTCTCTCTTGTTCTTGAGCTCTCATCTTCCTCCTCTTGCTCTCCCTCTCTTGATTCTATGGTTCACTTGTCTCATGAGTTGAGAACCAAGAACCATAGATAAAATCCCATACAAACTCTTCTCTACTCACTCTAGTTCACAAGGTTTAGCAAACCGAGTGAACTGGTTTCTTCAAAGTTCGAAGAAGGAGCCAAAGGTTGAAGCATTCAGGTGGATCTATCTTCGGCGCAAGGAGACGACGGGGAGAAGCCGATTCGGACGACCATCGAAGCTTGAAGACGGAGGACTTCGAGAAAAAGAAAGGTATAACCCCCTAACCGAGTAGTTAGCAACTCGTAGTTAGGTTGTTAGTTAGATGTTTAACAAAGATCCGGTTTTGAGTCCATGTTACCACCTCTAAGAAAATTGTTTTTCATCAAATTCCGCATGCCCGAAAGTACCGGGAGAGGTAGCATGGACTTACAAAAACTACCTGTTTGCACGACTCCTTTGAGCCGTGGTAGGGTAGTAATCAAAGTGCAGAGGGAACACACTCGAGGCGAAGTGACAGTGTCAAGTCAGCGGACTAAACTGTACTCATGTCATCTGGGAACTGATAACTGACGATAGGTATAATACCAACCAACAGTTCCCGACGAGTCCTGTCCAGTGTACTCGTAACCTAACGAGCCGCATACTATCTCAAGTACGACATACTGACGGCTGTGGGACAGACCGTCTCCCACGCTGGGATGAGAAGCGCATACGCTAGTCTACTCCGGAGTATCGATGTCTTGTCTCGATAGTCCAACGACCAGGGACCTGTATAAGGATGTGCTTATGGATTACCGAGCCCCCATGAGTGTGAGCGCCATCACGACGCTGGTAATCAAGCAAAGATCCTAAGGGCTCTACTAATATGTATTTAAGCGATATGCTAAAAGAAACACATGCACATATTGAAGTAGAGACAAGCCAAGCAGCATACTACCATTTCGAGCAAGATTGTATATACAACTGTGAATATCCCAAGCTTCCATCAAGTAATATACAAACTAGTATGATACAGTAATGGCCTCTAGGGCATATAAACTAACAATCTCCCACTTGCACTAAGGCCATGTACTGGCGTATCGAAGACCTATCATCTCGATCAGCCGCTCGAACTGAGTCTGGGGCAAGGCCTTGGTGAATGGATCTGCAGTGTTATCTTCTGAAGCAACCCTCCGAACCTCGATCTCCTGGCGATCCACGATCTCCCTGATCAGGTGATACCGCCTCAAGATGTGTCTGAATTCTGATGGGACCTGGGTTCCTTCGCTAAAGCTATAGCCCCGTTGTTATCGCAATACAGAGGTATTGGGTCAACAATGGACGGAACCACCTGAAGTTCTTTCAAGAACTTCCTCATCCAGATAGCTTCTTTTGTGGCATCAGATGCAGCGATGTATTCTGCTTCCATAGTCGAGTCAGCAACGGTTTCCTGTTTGGAGCTCTTCCAACACACCGCCGCTCCATTGAGGGTAAAGACAAAACCCGACATGGACTTGGAATTATCCTTGTCACTCTGGAAGCTGGAGTCAGCAAAGGCCTCAATCTGAAGGTCTTTTCCGCCATACACCAAGAACATCTCCTTAGTCCTTCTCAGGTACTTGAGAATGTTCTTTACTGCTATCCAATGTTTCTCCCTAGGGTTTGACTGATACCTGCTTACCACACTCAGTGCATAAGCCACATCTGGTCTGGTACATAACATCGTATACATTATAAAGCCTACCGCAGAAGCGTAGGGTATAACAGACATGCGATCCCTCTCCAAATCAGTCTTGGGAGACATCTCTTTGGAGAGGGTGATCCCGTGACAAGCCGGTAGATTACCGCGTTTGGAATCTTCCATACTGAATCTCTTCAGTATGGTGTCGATGTACCTGGACTGTGAAAGTCCTAATATCCTCTTGGATCTGTCACGGTAGATCCGGATACCCAGAATGTATGAGGCATCTCCCAGGTCTTTCATGGAGAACCTGTGTGACAAGAACCCCTTGACAGATTGTAGCATAGGAATGTCATTTCCTATTAAGAGAATGTCATCCACGTATAAAACGAGGAATACTACAGTTCTCGCTACAAATCTACAATAGATGCATGGTTCATCTGGATTTTTGATAAAGCCAAATTTCTTGACCGTCTCATCAAAACAGATGTTCCAACTCCGCGATGCCTGCTTCAGTCCATAAATGGACTTAAGCAACTTGCACACCTTTCCGCTGCTCCCACTCTGAATGAAACCCTCTGGCTGGTCCATATAGACACACTCCTCTAAATGTCCATTTAGAAAAGCGGTCTTTACGTCCATCTGCCAAATCTCATAATCGTGGAAGGCAGCAATGGCAAGAAGGATCCGAATGGATTTTAGCATAGCTACTAGAGAAAAGGTTTCGTCATAGTCCAAACTAGGTCGCTGATGAAAACCCTTTGCAACCAGTCTAGCTTTATAGGTCTCATCCTGTTCATCTACACCAATCTTCCTTTTGAAGATCCACTTGCATCCTACGGGTTTTACCCCATCTGGAGCAATGTCCAACGTCCATACTTTGTTGGTGTACATGGACTCCATTTCGGTTCGCATTGCATCCAGCCATTTTACCGAGTCGACGCTCTGAATGTCTTGCTAGAAGCTAGTAGGCACATCACAATCTATGATGCAATCCTCTATATCCCTGTCAATGAGAAAACCGTAGTATCTCTCGGGCGGATGAGACTGCTTACTACTCCTGCGGAGTGGCGTGGGAATGTCCTGATCTTTCGAACCCTCTGGTTCTACTAAGCTTTCAGTAATAGCTCGTGGTTCTGGAATTCCTTCCAGTTCTATTGCGCTCCCACTTATTTCTTTTTCTATGAACTGGTGTTGTAGAAAGTGGGCATGGCGAGAAACAAAAACCTTTTGTTCCTCTTCGCAATAGAAAAAATATCCCTTGGAGTTCTTTGGATATCCCACAAACTTGCACTGTACTGAGCGTGCCTCGAGCTTGTCTGCATGCTGCTTTTTTAAAAAAGCTGGACATCCCCATGTCTTAATGTGATTAAGATAGGGTCTCTTCCCACACCACATCTGATATGGTGTAGTAGGCACAGTCTTAGTTGGAACTCGGTTCAAAAGGTATGCAGCTGATTCTAGCTCATATCCCCAAAACGATCGCGGCAACTCAGCGTTACTCATCATGGACCGTACCATATCCAATAGGATTCGGTTCCGTCTCTCCGATACACCGTTATGTTGCGGAGTGTATGGAGGAGTAAGCTGAGAGAGAATTCCATTCTCTTTTAAGTAACCCAGGAACTCGGCACTCAAGTATTCACCACCTCGATCAGATCTCAGTGCCTTGATACTTTTGCCTGTTTGTTTTTGTACTTCATTCTTATATTCCTGGAATTTTTCAAAAGCCTCGGATTTATGTTTCATTAAGAAGACATAACCATACCTTGAAAAGTCATCCGTAAAAGTAATGAAGTAAGAATAACCGCTTCGTGCATGTGTAGACATTGGACCGAACACGTCGCTGTGTACGAGTCCCAAGAGCTCGCTCGCTCTTACTCCGTGTCCAGTGAACGGAGTCTTTGTCATCATTCCTGTGAGACAGGATTGACAAGTTGCATACGATTGATATTCGAACGGATCCAAATATCCTTCTGCATGTAACTTAGTCAACCTTCTCTCATTGATGTAACCCAGTCTACAATGCCATAAGAAAGTTTTATTGATTTCTGGAGACTTTCTTTTGTGTGTATTTTGGACATTAAAAATCTGTGGTTGGTTTAATACGTATATACCGTTGTTCAATGTACCTGACCCAATCAAAACTTGATTAAGGTGAATGTTCACTACATTACTTACAAATTCAAATTCATAACCTTCTTTAGATAATAAAGTACAGAAATGATATTACAGGTTGCATTTGGTACATAATAACAACTACGCAAAACCAAAAGTGTCTATCCGACAATCCCAGGTGATAGTCCCCCACGGCCTCAGCATCCATGCTAGCACCGTTTGCAACTCTGAGGGTCATGTCACCTGCCTTCAAAACTCTACGCTTTCTCAACGCCTGCAAAGAATTACAGATATAAGATCCTGATCCGGTATCCAATACCCAGGATGTAGAGTTTATTGATAGACAGTTTTCAATAATATACACACCTGAAGCTGAAGCCGCAACTCGCTTCAAATCCTGTGTTCTGGCCTTCCAAGCCTTGCAATCCTGTTTCCAGTGACCACTTTTGTGACAGTAGAAGCATTCTTCCTTCCCCACCAGCTTTCCCGCAACCTTTGTTGCCTTTCCTTTTCCCTTCGTATCCACATTACTGACACCGCCTCTTGGTTTGGCGGGGGCTTTCTTCTTCTTACCCTTGGCTTTCACCCTGGATCTAGAAGAGGAAGATCCTCCTACAAACAAAGTGGATGTCTCCCTACCTTTCTGTAGGGTGCCCTCAGCACTCCTCAACATGTTCAGAAGTTCGGAAAGCTCAACCTCCTTTCCTTGCATGTTGAAGTTAAGGATAAACTGGGCGTAAGTGGAAGGAAGGGACTGGAGAATCAAATCAGTATAGAGTTCATTCTCCAACGTGGTCCCAAGGTCCGCGAGCTCCTCTATGTAGCCAATCATCTTAAGCACGTGTTCCGCTACCGATGATCCGACGGCCAATCTTGCCGAAAATTGCTTCTTTGACACTTCGTATCATGCGATACGAGACTGCTCTCCATACAGTTCTTTTGTATGGAGAAATATGGACTCCAGGTCCATATTCTCATGCCTCCTCTGATGTTCGTTGTCCATCGAGGCAAGCACGAGGCATTTGGCCTTCGCGCAATCGATCTCCCATGTCTTACGGATTTCTTTATCCGCGACACTTGAGGTGGGACCTAGGACAGGGGGAGCTTTGGTGGTAAGGACATAACCCAACTTGTCGTAAGTGATTGCCATCTTGACATTCCTGAGCCAATCTTTGTAGTTTGGCCCTGTCAGTATGTTTTTATCTAGTAATAACTTAAGTCCGATCATATTGAATGGTCGCTGCAATTAGGAGAGAGAAAAGAAACACTTTAGCCTGATGCTCTTGCAAGTTTAGAGTGGTTTTTAGTTTGTCTAAACTGGATGGCTCCCACTGTCTCTCGAATCCCTTCTCAAACCTTAAAGAAAGGATTAGTCGGGATCAATCTCACCGTACAATACTTGCTTAACCGTTCATCCAGGCCAGTATCGGTACTTCGAGGGAGGTTTTCCAACGCTTTCGCGAAGTTCCTTAATTTAAGAACCTCTTTTCCCTGGGGGCTAGCCCCGCCAACACCTTTCTAGACACCTACTAGGTTTGTAGTATTGATCGTTAAGTGAGAGTTTTCCCGAGGAGTAGCATATACTCACAGTAGGATCGGGATCCAAATATCATCGCGTGATAAAACCGAAGGAATCCTACCAGAATCATCACACTCCAAATGGTATGCAGCGCAAGCAAGTTTCAGTACTTATGAAACTCCCGATGTGGATTTTTGCCCCATGCTCTTATGACCTTGACTTTGGCCAAAATATCATAAGTCACATGTCAAGTTCTACCCGTCATTCTCCTGGTTAATTAGGACCCACCCGTACCTACCCTTGACTTTGGCCAAAATAGCAGCACGACTGTCCCAAACCAACGCATCTATCTATGCTGCACATGAATACCCAATAGCAACCAATCACTATGCCTTGACTTTGGCCAAAATACATAGCTTGAATACTTTTTGACCATTCATGTGGAATGACGGAGGGCTACGAATGGTTTTGGCGAAACCGTGAACGTAGTGAACTTGATATAATCGATGGAACGAGATAGCTTCTAAAAGGAGTGGTTCAAGCTCCGCGTTTAAAAGTTTAGTTTTGAAAAGAACCGAGTGGTTTTCAAAGTGTTTCAATCGACTTTTACTTGGTTTATTTTCTTGCATTAGTTCTTTTAATGCGTCCCATCATTTAATCCTACCATTGCAGAAAACAACCAAAATATGACGTACGCTTATGCCATTCGCATTCACGACGGGGCCCCGTCATCACCCGTTAGGTTACTTAACTAACGACAGAGCGGGGGCTGGGCTAGCGCGGCTGTAAAACATAAGCAACGCCTAAATAGTTATAGTATATAAATATATAGCAATGATAGACATTACAGATCACAGATGAATACATTGGATATACTAGGAATCCTCAATCCGTTCGAGCCTGCAACGAAAAGCGGATCACACGGTCGCGGTGAATAGCCAAATACCCCACCCAAGACCCCTACGGGTGCGGCAAACTACCCGCCAAGTACCCGAAGCGAAGCAACCTCCCTCAACACCCTGAGTAGGCCACTCGGCACTTTGAGATACCCGGTAGTTTGTGCACCCCCTCCATGGGTCTATCCTAGGAGCAAAAACAGTAAAAAGAATTATACAATGACGGCTACAACCCCGACCCGGTTGTGCGGCCATGCAAATAATAATACATCAATTTACATATTACAATGAATGAAAGAAAAAGAAACACTCATCTCATAACCACCCCCGCTATTCACCCGCGACAATCCAACGCATTCATATACACATACCATCATCAAACACAGATCACAGATATGTATAACCCCCACTAATCGACTTATAGCGATTAGCAGACGTTCAATACATAAAAACATCACAGATATAACCGATTAGTCAAAGTATAGTGAAGTTCGATCAAAAAATATGGATTTATAGGCCCCCAAAAACAAATTTCTTTTCTGGAAAATCTGGGCTGAAATAAACCATCTTAAAAATCCCAAAACCACAACCTAAAAACACTGCACCAAACTCGGTCATGAACCGAGTCAAAACGGCGGCGGTTTCGCGGCAAAAGTATACCCATTGCCGCGGAACCGCGGCGCTTTGAAGGGATCACTCGACCGTTTTTGGTGGGCTTCTTCACAAAACCCTGAGATGATTTTTGGAGTATGACTTTTTATTTTTAGAGTAGAAAAATTTTTAACAGAATCTTAGGGTTTTGCATGTCGTAGTTTTGCGATTTTTCCGATCGAACTTCTAGACACTTTACTACCTAGCTTGTTTATGTTTAGTTAGGCTCTGATACCAATGTAAGTCCACGTTGCCCACCCCGGTGCTTGCGGGGAGGCGGAAAACGGAATAAAAATCGGATTTTTACTACTCTAGGCAACATGGACTAGACAAAGGAGGATCTTTGCTAAACAAAAACTAGATAAAGCTAACTAGAAACTAGCTAAAGGGTTGAATGGTTATACCTAGGGCTTTATGTCCTTCTCTCCTTGCTCCTTGGAGTAGTAGAAAGGGATCACCTTTGTCGTCTTCTCACGTCGAAAAAGGATCCACCCGAAAGCCTCAACCTTTGGCTTCAACTTCAAGCTAGAAGTAACTAGGGTGCTAGAAGTGCTAATCTTAGAACCCTAGATGAGAGTAGAGATTACTATGGAATGGTTTTTCTCAAGCTCAAGTGTTTCTCAACACATGAGAAGGGAGAGCTTGAGGAAGAGGAAGAGAAAGAGAGAGAAAGTATATGATATAATGAGAGAATTATGAAGCATTATCATATATATGTGTGAATTATTGTGAATTGATAATTAGTGAGATAATTATCATGGCTTAATCAAGACATGACCATTATCATTTCATTTTTAATGCAAATTGCAAGGATCAAAGAGCATCTTCCAAATGAAATGATGATGGTCAAAGTGTCAACCTAGGTCAACAAGTCAAGAATGTCAAATGGTCAACAACCATAACCATGCATAATTATATTAAACTAATATCAATTAACCATAATACACACATAAGCATTAGGGTTAATGAAATGACAATGGTCATTAACCCTAATCAAAGTCCTCTCCCTCTGTCTCAAGCAACTGTGCATACGCACCCGTATTCGTGATCCGAGGAACACGAATACAAAGAGATAAAACCAATCCCAAATCATATACTAGGATCTGGCTTAAACCAAAGCCCGCTAGTATAAGCTGTCCGGACAGCAAACGTGCACAAGTGCGCGGATGTGAACGAACCCTGTCGCAAAACCATGCGACCTCTACTCATTTTGCCTAAAGGCGAATAGCTCTCTGTGTGGGACTCTAAAGACTCGACACTACGCTGGCAGTGGGTTTAAGCACAGACCGCAAGCGGCACTATCTGTACGTAACGGTCCCCATGTAGATGCCGATAAGAAGACTGACGAGGTGACCCCATCTGAACTCCTACTGAGCCTGTATGTGACAGTCTCCGTACAGTCCGGTCTGTTCGTCTGATACATCGCATGGCGGGCTTAGGGTGCGGTGAACGTCAGTCCCCTAATAGCGGTACAAGTCGTGTCGGAGTGTAGCCCAGAACACCCTGAGATAACACTGGAAACCTACCAGTATATCTCGCTTGCCCTGGCCAGGGACTACTTGTGTAATGGCTCTCTTGGACACAGCGCGATGTCAACCCCCAATACCGGGAGGGACGAATCCTATCTAACTGTCACTGCCTCAAAGTGCTTCGAGACTGCACCCAAAAACTACCTGTTTGCACGACTCCTTTGAGCCGTGGTAGGGTAGTAATCAAAGTGTAGTGGGAACACACTCGAGGCGAAGTGACAGTGTCAAGTCAGCGGACTAAGCTGTACTCTTGTCACCTGGGAACTGATAACTGACGATAGGTATAATACCAACCAACAGTTCCCGACGAGTCATGTCCAGTGTACTCGTAACCTAACGAGCACCCGCATACTATCTCAATTACGACGTACTGACGGCTGTGGGACAGACCGTCTCCCACGCTGGGATGAGAAGCGCATACGCTAGTCTACTCCGAAGTATCGATGCCCTGTCTCGATAGTCCAACGACCAGGGACCTGTATAAGGATGCGCATATGGATTACCCAGCCCCCACGAGTGTGAGCGCCATCACGACGCTGGTAATCAAGCAAAGATCCTAAGGGCTCTACTAATATGTATATAAGCGATATGCTAAAAGAAACACATGCACATATTGAAGTAGAGAAAACCCAAGTTGCATATTACCATTTCGAGCAAGATTGTATATACAACTGTGAATATCCCAAGCTTCCATCAAGTAATATACAAACTAGTATGATACAGTAATGGCCTCTAGGGCATATACACTAACACAAACATCATCATCAAGTGTAATGATTCCAAAAGTGAACCATGATGAATAAGAAAGTCAAGCAATGATGACAAGAAGAAGTCAAAGGGAGGCAAAACCATCATGTTCCAACAATATGCAAAAACAACCCTCCAAAATGCTTATTTGCACAAATGCAAATAAGCCCTCCTCCACCAATCTTCAGCCAATGAAAGATACAAAGAAATATGGCTGAAACGGAAAACAAACTGGCAACTCGAAAAAACTGATCCCGTAATAAATTACAGGAAACCCCCGCTACTGTATATACATACCCGCATTTGTATTCCGACCAAAATTCAAATGCAATGAGACAAAATCTACACTGTACAATACTAGGATCCGGCTTAAACCAAAGCCCGCTAGTATTAACCGTCCGATCCTGATCCGTGCAATACCGCACGTATCTGATCAAACCCTGACATATCTCCATACGGCCTCTACAGCGTTTCGTCCGAAACTTGAGCAACTGTTTTTGGGGGACTCTAAACACTCGTCAATACTGTGGCTGTGGATTTAACCACTAGCACGTCAGAGGTATTAGCCATACGTGACGGGCTACCAGCTATTGACCAAAAGGGACGTCGATGAGCGAACTCATCCTGACACCCTACTGAGCCTATCAGTGAAAATATCCGTACAGTCCGGTCCGTTCGTCTATGAGCATCGCATGGCGGGCTTAGGGGGTTGGTAAAAGTCAGACCCCCAAAAGCGGTACAAGTCGTGTCGGAGATCAGCCCAGAACACCCTGAGATACTACTAGAATGCCTACTAGTAAATCTCCTACCTTGGCCAAGGACTTTTCATGTGCTGGCTCTCCTAGACACAGCGCGACGTCACCCCCAATACCGGGAGAGAGGAACCCCTGAAGATCTGCTCACTGCCTCCATGTGGCTCGGGACTGTACCCAACTAAAACCTGTTTGCACGTCTCCTTTGAGCGTGGTAGGGTAGTAATCAAAGTACAGTGGGAACTCACACGAGACAAATGACGATCCTCAGGTCGATGAACAAACCTGTACACATGTCACCAGGGAACTGCTATCTGGCGTCAGGTATAAGACCAACTAGCATGTTCCCGGTGAGTCTTGTCCGGTGTACTCATAACCCAATGAGCACCTGTATACATCTTAGGTGAACCAACTGACACCAGTGGCTTCTGAGACCGGCCACCGCCCCTCGTCGGGGTCTCGACTGTATACACTAGTCTACTCTGGAGTATCGATGCCCTGTCTCGAAACTCCCACAACTAGGGACCTTTTAAGGATGTGCTTATAGACTACCAGCTCCCACGTATATGATCGCCCTCATACTGCTGGCAGTCAAGCAAGAATCCTAGGGGCTCTACCAACGTGTAATAGCGACCTGTCAGGTCACCTAAAGCAGTACACGATGATAAAGATAAACCAGATAGCATACTATCATCTTGAGTAAGACTATCCTACCGGGATAGGTCCTCCCTCAATCATTGCAATCACGTGCCTGTGATTCAATAATTGACACTGAGGGCACTATCTCCAACAATCTCCCACTTGCACTCAAGGCTAATTATTGCGATGTCGCATACTCACAGCCCGTGTGATACCGAACACCCAACTCCTCTACTAGTTAGTCTCACAAAGCTCGTTTGCGAAACTTTTGCGTTCGAGGAATAACCTCAGTGAGTGGATCCACTGTGAAGTTTCTTTCTATGTCTCTCTATATTTCAAGTTCGCAGAGAAAGCCATCTCCCGAAATGAGCAATACCTGTCCTAGAGTATGTCTGGATATCTGATCGGACCTAGCTCATAAATGAACTCCAAATCCAAACTTCTTAGACTGTATCGTCAGCTGAACTTAATCAGTATCCTGTGCTATGCCTCCCTCAGTATTGCCTTGGACCACCTGTCCAAAATACTGTCCCTCGTCAGAAGGTAAACTATAACTCTGACAACCTCCTTGTCGTCCAGGTCACCTTGGAAGCCTGGAATGATAACTGTCTCCCGAATGAGGCTGTCGTTATCATATCCCTAGAACATCCACTCATGTTGTAAAACTGCTTCCTACTGCTTCTCCAGGATTGGATCAATATCAACTTATTGCATCTACTTCAAAAACAACATCTGGTGTTGTACTTGACATCTCATGATTGACTCAATTGCCTAAGCAAGTGATCTGCCAATCATGCACATCCCTCTCCCCTTTAGTCTGTAAGACACCTTTAGAGAGGGTGACTCCATCACCTGTAGGTACACTACCGTGCCAGGAGTCGTCCATTCTAAATACTCTTAGAATGCTGTTTAAGTACCCTGATTGGGAAACCACCCAAATCTAGATCTAAAACCATAGATCTAGTAACCAGTATGTCTGATATAATGTCCAAGTCCCATGTGGAGAAACCACTGTGTGACGACCAAAGTATAACCGATCGTAGTATAGGAATATCACTTCCTACTCTGTGTATGTCATCCAAATACCATGACATCACACCCTACTACCTTCTTAACTGATCCATCCCTTATTCTGATGAAGTCAAACCTATGATTGTCACATCAGAAATAGATGATCTATCTCCGCTACATCTGCTTTAGTCTATAAATAGACATAAGCCACTTGTCCACCAATGCTTCCGCTGCTCCCACTGACTACGACAACCCTCTGGCAGAGTCATATACACGTACACTTCTAAAGCAAGTTTAGAACGACGCTATACTCATCCTCCTGCCGGGTCTCACGGTCTGGAACAACAGCAATAGCAACTCTGGGTAAACAAGAACTTCCCTGTCACCGTCCTTGAGACTACCGGAGTACCTCTCGGGTGCCTGAAGTTACCCACCTTATCTGCGGAGTGGCCAATGGAATGTCAAACCAGATTGAATCTTTAGGTTCCTATCAAATCTTCAGTAATCGTTTGTGGTTCTGGAATCACTTCCAGTTCTACCATACTCCCACTACTCTTTTCTGAAAAAATCCATTTTTGTTAAAACTGTGGCGAGTCTAGAACAATATCACTATTGATCTTCCAGATAGTAGAAAGTCAACCCTCGTCATAGCCTGGGTCAACCCACAAACAGCCATTATAGAAACGTGCCTTGAGTTATCCAGAGAATGGTTTTAAGCATAAGCTAGACAACTCCCCGTACCTTAACATCGTTAAGATATGAACTGTTCTATATCCAATATAGAATCAGAGGCACTGATTTAATTGAACCAGATTCAAATCATGCAGCTGTTTCTAGTGCATGTCAACTAAATGGAGAGAGGCCGATCAACGTTACTCAACTTAGGAATGCTCCCAATTATGAGTAACCTGAAAGAGAAGCAAGTTCTCTTAATCATTACTATCAACTGAATACCCTACACAAGTATCTACATCTTCGATCACCTTGAAGAATCCCGATACTTGCAATACTTGGTTCTCTACTTTATTCATATACCTATAACTTCTCAAAATCCGGACCTTGTGTTTCTACGAAACACCTGTCTAAATACTAGAGGAGTCATAAGTAAACCGAATATAGTACGGGGACCAACCCCTCTGTCCTAATGGACACTGGACAACATACAATACTCCGTATAAGTCCCTTGAGTCTAATAACTCACTCCCTGTGTATCGCAGGTTGAAAACTGTACTTATGGTTAAGAAGAATTACACCGCTGTTTAATGCTCCTTATCTAACCATCCACTGATATAGGTAAATGTCATAGACATAATTTCAAAAAGGTATATCTCACTCTATCAAAATAGACGTACAGATATATCAATTTGAAATTGGTGCATAACAGCGGATATTCAAAACCAAATATTTGCCGTCCGGCAAACAACCCAGGTGACTTCCTCAAATATCATCGATTACAACGAATCCCGATATAATGAGGATGATCATCTAATTCCAAATAACTTACTCCCACTCATCATCTGTAAAATCATACAGATGTGAGAATCATACCTGGTAAATACATACCCTGGAGCAAGTGTCTAATTGGGAAATCAGATTTCCTTTAACAGTACACAGTGAAACTGAAACATTGAAATGTTTCGATGGGGTATCCCGGTATTTCTAGTAATGCCTCTTCCATTATCCAGATTCACAACTGTAACCGTGTAATTCTTTTCCAACTTTCCAAATCCCTTTCTATGTCTTTAGTCATTACCTTCTGTACACCCCTTTAGGCCAAATGGTTTTGTTCCTTCCCTACCGTGCGGCACCAGCCTATGGTTTGGAAGAAGACTATCCAATAAGCATAATGGGTGTACTGTCCTAATCCTAGGAACACTCGCAATGCGAGAGAAGGTGAAGATAAAAGACAACCGAATAAACCTTATTCCTATTTCTCCTGAACCAGAATCCATCCCCGAACTGGAACAAGTTCCTTTCGATTTCGTATATAACCATACGATGGAGTATCCAATAAACTGTGAATCTTCGTAGTGATACGGAGTGTCCTGGAGAAATACAAAGGTGATTTAGGATTGGCGAAGAAATACTTGGTTTGGTCGTGAATAGCAGTCGCAATTTACTTTGCCCTCTTACTAATCCCTCTCTATGTCTTTACTTAATACCTTCTGTACACCATCGTTATGCTAATTGGTTTTCTTCATTCCCCACCGTTCGGCACCAGCCTAAGGTTTGGAAGAAGACTATCCAATTTGCGTAATAGGTGTACTATCTCCTAAACCAAGGAGTACTCGCAACCTGAGAGAAGGTAAAAGGAAAAGAAAACTGAATAGTCCTATTCGTTTTTTCTCCAGAACCGGAAACCATCCTCGAATAAATTCTTTCGAGTTCGTATATAACCATATAATGGTTTTGTCCAATGGAAGTGGACGTTCGTAGTAATACGGGGTGTCCTGGAGAAAAGGGTAAAAGTAGGAGTGGCAATGAGGTTTACAACTCTGACAATCCAAAAGCCAGTGTTTAAGAAGGTTCGGTTAATTTTGGTCTCTGAGTCATAGTCTAGGGTTGGGTCAATGGTCGCTGCCAAAGAGAGAGAGAAAAGAAACACTCAGCGTGCACTCTAACCTAGATCAGAATGGTTAGCAATTTATCTAATCTAGAAACCTCCCACTATACTGTCAAATTCTCCTCCAAACCTGAAAGAAGAATTATTCGGGATCACCCGAAGAGTAAACCAACTCATCAGTGGGAATCGGGATCCAACTATCATCGCATGATAACGTGACGGAATCCGCTCACGTCATCACACTCCAGAAGGTATGCGCTTATCTGGCAAGTTTCAGTTTCTTTAAAAACTCCCGATGTGATTTTTACCCCATGCTCTTATGACCTTGACTTTGGCCAACATATTGTTAGTGTTTATGCCCTAGAAGGCCATTACTGTATCATACTAGTTTGTATATTACTTAATGGAAGCTTGGGATATTCACATGTATATAACAGTCTTGCTAAACATGGTAGTATGCTACTTGGTTTTTCTATCTTAATATGTGAGTGTACGTATTGATAGAGCTCTTAGGATCTTGCTTGTCTACCAGCGTTGTGATGGCAGTCACACTAGTGGGGGCTGGGTAGTCTACAAGCACATCCTTATTCAGGTCCCTGGTCGTTGGATTATCGAGACAGAGCATCGATACTCCGGAGTAGACTAGTGTGTACGCTTATCATCCCAGTTGGGGAGATGGTCTGTCCCACAGCCGTCAGTATGTCGTACTGGAGATAGTATGCAGGTGCTCGTTAGGTTACGGGTACACCGGACAGGACTCACAGGGAACTGTTGGTTGGTTTTATACCAGTCGTCAGTGAACAGTTCCCAGGTGACATGAGTACAACATAGTCCGCAGACTTGACACTGCTACTTCGCCTCGAGTGTGTCCCACTGTTCTTAGATTGCTACCCTACCACGGCTCAAAGGAGTCGTGCAAACAGGTAGCAGTTGGGTGCAGTCCCGAGCACTTGGAGGCAGTGGCGGTTAGACAGGATTCGTCTCTCCCGGTATTGGGAGTTGATATCGTGCTGTGTCAGAGAGCCATTACGCAAAGTCCCTGGCCAGGGCAAGCGAGATTTGCTGGTAGGTTCCAGTAGTTTCTCAGGGTGTAATGGGCTTCGCTCCGACACGACTTATACCGCTATTAGGGGACTGACGCTTGCCGCCCCCCTAGGCCCGATATGCGATAGTCTAAGACGAACGGACCGGACTGTATGGAGATTGTCACAGCAGACTCAGTAGGAGTTCGGATGGGTTTCCTCATCGGCCTTCTTATCGACAACTACCTGGGGACCGTTACGTACAGCTAGTGCTGCTTGCGGTCTGTGGTTAAACCCACTGCCAGCGTAGTAGTCGAGTCTCTCGAGTCCCACACAGAGAGTTTCCTACTCCAGGCGAAACGATATAGAGGTCGTATGGTTTTACAACAAAGGGTTCGGAAGCATATGTGTGTTTACACACTTACGTCGTTTGGACAGTTTTTACCAGTCGGCTTTGGTTTAAGCCAGTTACTGGTATCCGGTTATTGGATTTATACAGTCTAAAGTTTTTCCGTATTTTTACGGATCGGAGGGGCGTTCTCGTAATTACGCGAGAAGCTTCTAGAAGATGGTGACTAAGGAGGTTTAGGTGGCATATACATTGAATGAGATTAGTGAGTCATGAGAGTGATTCATCATGGTCATTAATGCATCATAAATGCTTAATGACTCATGACAATGAATCACCATTAGATATTTGTGAAGCATGCTTATTCATCACTTATTTTCTTTTCTTGATAAAAGAGAATGCTTCATTTATATTATGATAACTTACTATTCTCACTTCATAATATCATTCACATTCTCTCTCCTCAAGCTCACTCTCTTCAAACCCTAATCCTCACCTCTCATGTGTTGAGAACAAGGATTAGTTAGACTAAACAATCCATAACCCTCACTCTATCTCATCTATCTTCTTTGATTAGCAATCCAAGAAGGTTAGTTGCCTCAAGTTTAGAGGCTAAGCTTGGAGTTTTGCTCTCGGGTGGATCGTCTACTACAAAGAGAAGGCCGAGGAGGACAAGGAGATCGTAAAGACGAAGGAGTTGGTTCATTAGGTATAATCCCTAAACACAGTAGTTTAGAAACACTTTGTGTTTGGTTATTTATAGTTTAGCTTCGATTCAAGCGGTTAGTCGATGTTCGTTCACTAAACAAGTTCGTTTTTGAAAATTCCGCCTCCCCACAAGTATTGGGGTGTAGTACATCGACTTACAGTGGTATCAGAGCCTCGCTAAACAATAAATAACTTTATTGCAAATTTGTACGAATTTCGAACGGAAAAACGAAGCCGGAAAACCCTAAAAATATCAGTTTTCTGTCGATTTTAAAATGATGTCCTAAAATTTTTCAGGGTTGTTCAGAAAGCTTGAAAAGCATCCAGGAGAACACCCAAGAAAATTGGGCCCATGACTCGGCTAAAGAGCCGCGGAAACGCGGCGGATCCCAATCGATCCGCCGCGGTTCCGCCGCCGAGTTGCCGACTCATGAACCCAAATTTCTTGTGTGGGTCCCCTGTGATATTTGGTGTTTTCTGGAATATTTTATATTTGCTCAGGTTTCAAGTTTACAGAGCAGTATTGGAGCAATGTTAAATCCGTTTAATCGATCGAAATTGTACAGTATTTGCATATTGGATTATATCTGTGATTGTTTAATGTGTTCGTAAACCTCCCCTAACTGCTAGTATGTCGGTTGGCAGGGGGTTGCACATTTCTGTAATGGTTTTTTCTGTTTGTGCATATGAACTGTATTGGACTGTTGTGGTGTATAACCGGGTTTAGCAATGGGTTATTATTTAATTCATTTGTTGTAAATGTAATTTGTTGTAATATTATTTTTGCGGGGCACATCCAGGTTGCGGTTGTAGCCACCGTTGTATTATTTCATTTTACTGTTTCTGCTCCTAGGACTCACCCAAGGTGGGGTGCACAAACTGCCGGGCGGGTAGTTTGCCGTACCCGTAGGGGTCGAGGGTGGGGTAATGGCTATTCATCACAACTGTGTTATCCGTCTTTTCTTGCAGGCTCAAAAGAAATACGGATTGCTTGCAAATCCAATTAAGTTCATCTGTGTTCTGGAATGTATATCATTGCGTCAGACGAATGTAAAATATCTATATATATGATAGCTATTTAGACGTCACTTATGTTTTACACCCGCGCTAGCCCAGCCCCCGCTCTGTCGTTAGTTAAGTAACCTAACGGGTGATGACGAGACCCCGTGGCGAATGCGGATGGCATAAGAGGACGTTGTATTTTCGTTGTTTTCTGCAATGATAGGTTAATGATGGGACGCATTATCTATAATGCAAAGAAAAACAAACCAAAGTTTAATCGTTGGAACAATTTAAAAGAAACCACTCGGTTAATTTTAAAAACAGATATTTTTAAATGCGGAGCTTTAACCACTCCTTTTAAAAGCTATCAGGTTCCTTCGGTTATATCAAGTTCACTACGTTCACGGTTTCGCCAAAACCATTCGTAGCCCTCCGTCATTTCATTTGGGTATTCAGTAGTATTCAAGCTATGCATTTTGGCCAAAGTCAAGGCATAGTGTTTGGTAGCTGCTGGGTTTTCATTTGTTGCATAAGATAGATGAGTTAGTTTGGGACAGTCGTATTATCATTTGACCAAAGTCAGGGGTATATACGGATGGGTTCAAATTGACAAGATAATGACGGGTAGAACTTGACATGTGACTTATGACATTTTGACCAAAGCCAAGGTCATAAGAGCATGGGGAAAAAACATATATCGGGAATTTCTAAAGAAACTGAAATTTGCAAAGAGATGCATACCATTTGGAGTTTGATGAATGTTGGTAGGATTCCTTCAACAGTATCATACGATGATATTTGGATCCCGATCCTACTGTGAGTATATGCTACTTATCAGGATATTCGTCACTTAACGATCAATGCTATAAACCAAGTAGGTGTCCAGAAAAGTGTCAGCGGGGTTACGCCCCCAGAGAAAAGAGGTTATTTAATTAAGGAACTTCGCGAAAGCGTTGGAAAACCTCCCTCGAAGTATCGACACTGGCCTGGCTGAACGGTTAAGCAAGTATTGTACGGTGAGAATAGTCCTGGCTAATTCTTCTTTTATGGTTTGAGGAAGGATTCGAGAAACAGTGGGAGCCATCCAGTTTAGATAAACTAAAAACCACTCTAAACTTGCAAGAGCATCATGCTAAAGAGTTTTCTTCTCTCTCTCCTAATTGCAGCGACCCTGAAAATGACTGGACTTAAGTTACTTTTAGAGAAAAATATACTGACAGGGCCAAACTATAAAGATTGGCTGCGGAATGTCAAAATGGCTTTGACCTATGACAGATTGGGGTACATCCTCACCGCTACGGCACCTGCTGTCCCTGGTCCCAAATCCAGCAATGCGGATAAGGAAATCCGCAAAACCTGGGATTTAGATTGTGCGAAAGCCAAGTGCATCGTGCTTGCCTCAATGAACAATGAACATCAGAGGAGGCACGAGGATATGTCCCTAGATGGCATATTTCTCCATACAAAGGAACTTTATGGAGAGCAATCTCGTATAGCAAGATACGAGACCTCTAAGAACTTGTTTCGAGCGAGGTTGGCTGTCGGGTCATCGGTAGGTGAACATGTCCTAAAGATGATCGGCTATATTGAAGAGCTCGCAGACCTTGGGACGACTTTGGATAATGAGCTCTATACAGACCTTATTCTCCAGTCCCTTCCTCCCACCTACGCCTAGTTTATCCTCAACTTCAACCTTCAAGGAAAAGAAGTTGAACTTGCGGAACTCCTGAACATGTTAAGGAGTGCATAGGGCACCTTGCAGAAGGCAAGGGAAACACCCGCTATGTTTGTTGGCGGTGCATCTTCTTCCGGGTCCAAGGCTAGGGCCAAAGGAAGGAAGAAGAAGGCCGCACCCAGACCTAGAGGAGGTGTTAGTAAGGTGGGAGGGAAGGGAAAGAAAAAGTTTGCGGTACCGGTAGTGGGCCAGGATGAGTGCTTCCATTGTCACAGGAAAGGGCACTGGAAGAAGGATTGCAAGGCGTGGAACGCCAAGAACCAGGAACCGAAGCAAGCTGTGGCTTCGACTTCAGGTGTGTTTGTAATTGAGAATTGTCTGTCGATCAACTCTACTTCCTGGGTATTGGATACCGGATCAGGATCTCATATTTGCAATTCATTGCAGGCACTGAGAAACCGTAGAGTGCTGAGGGAAGGTGATATGACCCTAAAGGTTGCTAACGGAGCTAGCGTGGGAGCTGCGTCCGTCGGGGATTATCACCTAGGATTGACGAGTGGACACATTTTGGTTTTACATAACTGTTATTTTGTACCAAGTTTAACGTGTAATATCATATCAGTTTCCTTGTTATCAAATAAAGGTTATGATTTCACGTTTGTAAGAGATGTTGTCAACATCCACCTTAATCATGGTTTGATTGGGTCCGGTACCCTAAATAACGGTATATATGTTTTAAACCAACTCCAAATTTTCAACGTCCAGAACACACTAAAAAGAAAGTCTCCAGATTTAAATAAAGCTTTCTTATGGCATTGTAGACTGGGTCACATCAATGAGAGAAGGTTGACTAAGTTGCATAGAGAAGGATATTTGGACTCGTTAGAATATCAAACTTATGACACTTGTCAATCTTGTCTCAAAGGAAAGATGACAAAGACTCCATTTACTGGACAAGGAGTAAGAGCGAGCGAGCTCTTAGGACTCATACACAGCGATGTATGCGGTCCGATGTCTACACATGCAAGAGGTGGTTTTTCCTATTTCATTACTTTCACGGATGATTACTCAAGATACGGATTCATTTATCTGATGAAACATAAATCCGAGGCTTTTGAGAAATTCCAAGAGTACAAGAATGAAGTAGAAAACCAAACCGGCAAAAGTATTAAGACACTAAGATCTGATCGAGGTGGAGAATACTTAAGTGCCGAGTTCCTAGGTTACCTAAAAGAGAAAGGAATTCTCTCTCAGCTTACTCCTCCATACACTCCACAGCACAACGGTGTATCGGAAAGACGGAATCGAACCCTATTGGATATGGTACGATCCATGATGAGTAATGCTGAGTTACCGCGATCTTTCTGGGGTTATGCGCTAGAATCAGCGGCATATCTTTTGAACAGGGCTCCTACCAAGACTGTGCCTACCACTCCATATCAGATGTGGACTGGGAAGAAACCCCATCTTCAACATATGAAGGTTTGGGGATGTCCAGCTTTTGTTAAAAAGCAGCATGTGGACAAGCTCGAGGCACGATCAGTAAAATGTTTGTTTGTGGGATATCAAAAGAACTCCAAGGGATATTATTTCTATTACGCAGAGGAACAAAAGGTTTTTGTTTCTCGTAATGCCCATTTTCTGGAAAATCAGTTTTTAGAAAAGGAAATAAATGGGAGCGAAATAGAACTGGAAGAAATTCCAGAACCACAAACTTCTACTGAAAGTTTGGTAGAACCAGGAGTTCAAGAAGAACAGGACATTCCCGCACCCCTCCGCAGGAGTAGTAGGCCGTCTCATCCGCCTAAGAGATACTACGGTTTTCTCATAGATGGGGATAGAGAGGATTGCATCATAGATGATGATGAACCTACTGACTTCCAGCAGGCCATCCAGAGCGGCGACTCGGTACGATGGCTAGATGCAATGCGGACCGAAATGGAGTCCATGTACACCAACAAAGTATGGACTTTGGACTTTGCTCCAGATGGGGTAAAACCCATAGGATGCAAATGGATCTTCAAGAAAAAGATTGGTGTAGATGGACAGGTGGAAACCTATAAGGCTAGACTTGTTGCAAAGGGTTTTCGTCAAAGACCTGGTTTGGACTATGACGAAACTTTTTCTCCAGTGGCTATGCTCAAATCCATTCGGGTCCTTCTTGCTATTGCTGCCTTCCATGATTATGAAATCTGGCAGATGGACGTAAAGACGGCTTTTCTGAATGGAAATTTAGAAGAGAGCGTCTATATGGATCAGCCAGAGGGTTTCAATCAGAGTGGGAGCAGCGGGAAAGTATGCAAGCTGCTTAAGTCCATTTATGGACTAAAGCAGGCATCGCGGAGTTGGAACATCTGTTTTGATGAGACAGTCAAAGAATATGACTTTATCAAAAATCCAGATGAACCGTGTATATATAGTAAAGTTGTAGCCAGAAGTGTCGTATTCCTCGTATTGTACGTGGATGACATTCTATTGACAGGAAATGACATTCCTATGCTACAATCTGTCAAAGGATTCTTGTCACACAGGTTCTCCATGAAAGACCTGGGTGATGCCTCTTACATTCTGGGGATCCGGATCTATCGTGATAGATCCAAGAGGATGTTGGGACTTTCGCAGTCTAGGTATATCGACACTGTACTAAAAAGATTCAGTATGGAAGATTCTAAGCGCGGTAATCTACCGGCTTGTCACGGAATCACCCTCTCCAAAGAGATGTCTCCCAAGACTGATTTGGAAAGGGAACGCATGTCTATTATACCCTACGCTTCTGCGGTAGGCTCTATAATGTATGCGATGTTGTGCACCAGACCAGATGTAGCTTACGCACTGAGCGTGGTAAACCGGTATCAGTCAGACCCAGGGGAGAAGCACTGGATAGCAGTAAAGAACATTCTCAAGTACCTGAGAAGGACTAAGGAGATGTTCTTGGTTTACGGCGGAAAAGACCTCAGGTTGGAGGCCTTTGCTGATTCCGGCTTCCAGAGTGATAAGGACGATTCTAAGTCCATGTCGGGTTATGTCTTTACCCTCAATGGAGGGGCGGTGTGCTGGAAGAGCTCCAAGCAGGACACCGTTGCTGACTCGACGATGGAAGCGGAGTATATAGCTGCTTGCGATGCCGCAAAAGAAGCAGTCTGGATGAAGAAGTTCCTAACAGAACTTCAGGTGGTTCCTACCATAGTTGATCCAATACCTCTGTATTGCGACAACAACGGAGCTATAGCTTTAGCGAAGGAACCAAGGTCCCATCAGAAGTCCAGACACATCTTAAGGCGGTATCACCTGATCAGGGAGATCATTGATCGTCAGGAGATCGAGGTTCGGAGAGTTGCTTCTGAAGAGAACATTGCTGATCCATTCACAAAGGCCCTACCTCAGATTCAGTTCGAGAGGCTACTCGAGATCATCGGTCTACGATATGCCAGTACATGGCCCTAGTGCAAGTGGGAGATTGTTAGTGTTTATGCCCTAGAAGGCCATTACTGTATCATACTAGTTTGTATATTACTTAATGGAAGCTTGGGATATTCACATGTATATAACAGTCTTGCTAAACATGGTAGTATGCTACTTGGTTTTTCTATCTTAATATGTGAGTGTACGTATTGATAGAGCTCTTAGGATCTTGCTTGTCTACCAGCGTTGTGATGGCAGTCACACTAGTGGGGGCTGGGTAGTCTACAAGCACATCCTTATTCAGGTCCCTGGTCGTTGGATTATCGAGACAGAGCATCGATACTCCGGAGTAGACTAGTGTGTACGCTTCTCATCCCAGTTGGGGAGATGGTCTGTCCAACTGTTAGTTATATGTATGCCCTAGAGGCCATTACTGTACATAGGATGTATATTGTAGTGGATGCTGGGACGTATATAGGGAGGACTTTCTTGCTCGACATGATAGTATGCTATCTGGTTGAACTTTACCTTAACGTGTATACTGATTGTCTCTCTGTTACATGTTGGTAAAGCCCTTAGGATCTGTACTTGACTACCTGGACTATGATGCGGATCATACTAGTGGGGACATGGTGGTCCATAAGTACATCCTTCAAAGTCCCTAGTCGTGGGTGTATCGAGACGGGGCATCGATATACCAGAGTAGACTAGCGTATACCTTCTCGACCCATACAGATGGGCGATGGATGATCCCATATCCATTGGTGTTTGACATCAGAGATGATATACGGGTGCTCAGTAGAGACTGGGTACACTGGACGGACTCGCCGAGAACTCCCAGATGGTATTATACCTCACGTCAGATGGCAGTTCTCTGGTGACACTGGTACAGAGTAGTCTGTTGACCCGAGATCGTCATAGAGTCTTGTGTGGTTCCCACTGTGCTTTGATTTCCATCTTACCACGTCCAAGAGGGCGTGCAAAACGGTGGTTTTTGGGTACAGTCCCGAGTCACATGGAGGCAATGAGCGATAGGAGGGGATTCGTCTCTCCCGGTATAGGGAGTTGATGTTGCGCTGTGTTCGATTGGCTATAACAGGAAATCCCTGGCCAGGGTTGCTGAGATTTACTGGTAAGCGTTACCAGTAGTTTCTCGAACAGTTATAGACCTCATATCGACACGACTTATCGAGCTATTGGGGTCTGACGTTTACCACCCCTAGGCGAGATATGCGACATATCAGACGATCAGACCGGACTGTACGGTAGTGTTACTGGTCGGATTCACTGGAGTGTGAGCGGGCTTGCTCGTCGATCTTCAGATCGCTCAATACCCGGGTGGCCGTTACGTTTAGCAGACCGCTTGCGGCTTGTGGGTGTTTGATATGATCATCATCTGCTGCCGGCGTATTGACGAGTCTTTAGAGTCCTACACAGAGGTTTCCTGGCTCAAGCGAAACGAAATAGGAGCGCATATGAGATATGTGCGGGACCGAGAATAATACGGTATGTGATACTGTATTCGATTCTCACGATGTGACATTGATCGGTTATATGCGATATAGCCGGGTTATCGGATCAAGTGTTGATTCGATAAGTTGTTACTGTTGATATTAGACGGTTATATGCGATATGACCGGATCGTTAAATCAAGTGTTGATTTAATGATTTGATGCATAATTATATATTTGATATATTACTTTGCATTAACTAGTATCGGTTCACTTTAAATGGATTTTCTCACTCGGGTGTGCGCATTACATATGCGATATGATTTTGTGCATTTGATTGTATCATGTTTGATGATACATGTTTACTTGGTTAAGTGCAAAGAATTAAACCATGGTTAAAAGAATGGTTAGGGTTTCATTTCCTTTATTTATTCATTTATTTATTTGTTTATTCATTTTGGAAAAGAGGAGAAAAGAATGGTGGCTTAATTTGGAGTTTAGTTGAAGCTTCATGAAACTTTGATCAAGTCAACCATTCTTATCTCATCCTTAACCCTAACCATTCCCACTAAACATGATTCATTCTCTACACTTGACTCTAGTTAACATTATGATAAGAATTCATTTTCTTTTCTTTTTCAATTATGCTTATCATAATACTAGCTTCTTCTTCTTCTTCCTTCAAGTGAAGAAAAGCTTGAGGTCATCAATGGTGGATTGATGATTTGAGTGAGAAATCCAATTCTAAAGTCTACCCACTTTCTATTTCTTCATCCTCTACCTCTTTCCAAGTAGTAGAGTGTGTTTCCTTCACAAGTTTTAGGGCTTGGTGAAGGTGGAGCTTGATTTAGCGATGCCTCGACGTAGATCATCTTCGGCATGGACATCGACGACCTGGCTCACTTTTTCTCCGATGAAGCCGACTCTAGAGCCCGGATTTGTTTTGGACAGCGGAGACGACTTCGTTGCGGAGCCGCGGAGGTGGAGGACCGGATCTACAAAGGTTGTATTTCCGTTTCTCATTAGTTAAGTGTTAACTTGTTCTTTTTCGCCTAGACATCTAGTTATCGATCCGTAGTCGGGTCTCTCGGCACCGTTAAAATTTTAATTTGGCATGGTTGATGCCTTGTGAGACCTCATTAGGGTGCCTAGGAACCCTACAGTGGTATCAGAGCCTAGCTAGAGCCTTAGGCGAAGTCCAGACGGAATTTGAAGTCCGAACGAACCCGGAACCCCAAACTAAACTTGCTCTCTGTACTTTTTCAAAACAGTGCATTTTTCCATATTAAAAATATTCAGTGAAATCAGCAGGAAATTTTAAGGAATACTGCAAAATTAGAGTTCCTGATTCCATCATTGAGCCGCGTTTCCGCGGCACGAGCCTGTCTCGTGCGGCGGAAACGCGGCAGCTTTGTCGTTTTGTGCGTATCATTCTGCACAGTAATTCTTAATTTTGTATGCTGGTTTTCCTGGGAATTTTTAATATTTTTTCAAGGGTTGAATTTCTGCAGTTGTTTTGGGGATTCGGTGTTTCGATCGGGGTATCAAATTTTGTCTGTTTGGCTTTCCGGATAAATCTTAGAATATGTTAAAAAGTTCGACCGGATATAAATACCCAATTTTTCCCCTGTCGGGAAATTTCCAAGTGTTGGATTTTTCCGTAGTTTAACGACGTTCTAAGTAGTGCAAGTAACGCGATGGTCCCTCTAGAAGACACAAACCTTAACTCGATTATGTGACCGTCTTGAACTGCCCTTTGAACCTTCGGGTTTGGGGCAGTACGGCGTGCCATATGTGAGGCGTTGGCTTGACCCTTCTACGGCTGGACCGTTGGTACTGAGGCACGAACTGAATGTTGTTAGACTTATTTCATGTGTTGATCCGTATCGGGAAAACTTGGGTGTTTGACTATTCGATCGAAAAGTTTAACATTTTCTGTTTATCTGGAATGAGATACAATAATTGGAATTCACAAATTGTTATGAGATAACGGAATGAATGTTATAAACATAGCAGTTTAGTCTCACTTGATCGGTTGCCACGGAATTTTGATGTGATCAAAAGTCCGTCGCAATCACGTAGCGTACGCGGATATTCGCCGGGTAAACTTAATAGACAGCCTCACTCCATAGCCCCGACCAAGTGACTGTAGGAGAACCCCGTCGCCGAAAGCATCCGTCCGGGTGCTCGCGGCAGCGGTGTTCCGCCTTGGTGCACTTCGTCGACGGTATCAGGGGTGCGGCCGTCTACTGAAGTTTGCGACGAGCATTCGATCAGGATGTCGGGAATCTTGTTGAATTGCCCGACTTGGTATTGAAAAGAGTTTTCGATTTTGAGACTAAAATGCGGGGTTTATAATTGTTAGGCATGCGATGTCTAAGAAATTCATTTGGTCAGGCATGCGATGTCTGAGGAGGTTGCGGATTCCAACTGTTGTAGTTTTACACTTTCTTTTCTGTGACCGTAAGTGTAATATGTGATATCGCCGGTTTCGTTGCTATATGTCAACGACAATTGGGATGCGCATATTTACTTACGTTGATGACATGTGGTGTTATGTGTTGCTGGATATGTTATATTGGATCGTCGTGTTTGAATAGCCGGGGGTTTTTATGTGAGATGAGTGTTTTTCATTTTCATTCATGTAAAAACTTGTATGTAATATTCTTTTATTGGGGCGCTTCCAGGTTGCGGAAGATGTCACCTTTTGTATATTATTTACTTTTCCGCACTAGGATAGACCTAAGGAGGAGGGCACAAGTGACCGGGTTCTGGAGTCCAGTGGGAGACCAACTCGAGGAGTCGAGTCCGGGTCTCCTAAC
The DNA here is from genome assembly GCA_030015575.1 of Agapanthus africanus. Lineage (NCBI taxonomy): Eukaryota > Viridiplantae > Streptophyta > Magnoliopsida > Asparagales > Amaryllidaceae > Agapanthus > Agapanthus africanus. The sequence goes on from JASDDO010000024.1 coordinate 566,833,390, forward strand.
TCCAGAATTGGTAGGGTTGCTTGCCGCTCTCGTAGGGGTCTAGGGGTGTGGGTTTGGCTATTCATCGCGACCGTGGAATCCGTGTTTTATACTGGCTCGTATTGAAAACACGGACGTCCTAGTATATCCAATATTTCATATGTTTCTTCTGCTGCGATATCTGTGATGTGATCATGTGATGTTCTATGATAGATACAGTATATAGTATATATGATATATTATATAGACGTTACTTATGTTTTACACCCGCGCTAGCCCTGCCCTACTCTGCCGTTAGTTACCTAACCTAACGGTGCACGAGGGGACATCGAGGCGAATGTGGATGGCATAAGTGTACGTCGTATTTATCTGTGATGTTTAGGTATTTAAATGATGGGACTTCATTAATGTGATTAATGAAATAAAAGAAACCTAAGATGTTGTAGAATCGAATTTCAAAATAAAACAGGTAGTTACAGTTCTTTCTTTGCACAGTGATATATGTGATATATCCTGCACCTTATTCGATGAGGAAAGGACCGAGATCCCTTCACCGGGAGTGACTCCTTTAGCAATAACTGGCAGATGCTACACACTCGGTTTGTCTTTTGATTGCTTTTAAGTGTTTCTGCTTTGCACAGTGATATATGTGATATATCCCGCACCTCATTCGACGAGGAAAGGACCGACGATCCCTTTACCGGGAGTGACTCCTTTAGCAAAACTAGAAAAGCCTCAAAAGCACTCCATTTTAAAATAATTTGATTCTACAACGATATCAAGTTCACTACGCAATAGGTTTTCAGAAAAACCTGTCGTAGCCCTCCGTCATTTCAGATACGTACTAGTTAGTATTCGTGCTGCGGTTGTTTGGCCTCCGTCAAGGCGTAGTGTACGGTAGCTAACTAGTGCTTATCTGCTAGCATATGATGCGATTGGATTAGGGTATTCGTACGGCGTTGTTTGGCCTCCGTCAAGGGTCGTGCGGGTGGGTTTAATTCAATCAGGAAATGACGGGTTGAACTTGATTAGCGGACTATGGGTTGTTTGGCCTCCGTCAAGGTCATAGCGAGCTAGGGGCAAAATATTATCGGGAATTTCAAGTGTTGAAATTTGCAATGAGATTGCATACCTTCTATGAGATAGTTGGATCCCGATACCCGCTGCGAGTAAGAGTTACTCCTGGGAGAGTTTTACATATTACAATTAGCCGATCAATTAGGTGTCTAGAAAGGTGTTAACGAGGTTACGCCTCTGGGAAAACGAGGTTTACATTAATTAGGTTCGTGCGAAAGCACGGGGGACCTCCCTCAAAGTACCGACACTGGCCTGGCTGAAACATTGGCGAAATTGTAGTGTGTAATTAATCCCGGCTAGTCTTTCCTTTTAGGGTTTGAAGGAAGATTTGATAAAAAGCAGTGGGAGCCATCCTGATTAGATAAAATAATAACCAATCTATTCTTGAAAGAGCGCACGCTGAGTGTTTTCTTCTCTCTCTCTCCAGGTAGCGACCATATCACGCCTTAATCAAGATAATAATACGGATTATTGACCGAACCCGCTTGTTATACTGAGCTGGGGAACGTTGGTCCCGCTCCAACTTATAATTGTTATAAGACAGAGCAGGAAATTGGGGATTACCAGAATTCCCGTGCCGCCCAAACGAAGAGAGTGCATGTTGATGCATCATCTTCGGGTGTGTTCATTACAAAGAACTGTTTCTCCGTATCCTCTGCGTCCTAGGTATTTGATACCAGATCAGGATCCCAGATATGTAATCTGTTACATAGGGCTACAGATAGGTAGAGAACTGAGAACGGGTGATAAGTTTCATGAGGCAGAAAACGGGGCAAATGTTGCAGCCAAGTCTGTTGGTCACTGTCACCCTGTATTACCAATACATTGATTCTGAACAAATGTTATTAGATACCGAACCTGATATACAAAATCGTATCTATCTCTTTATCAGTAAAGAAATGATAAAATTTTGTATTGTTGGATAATTTTTTGAACATTTCCTATATCAAAAGTTGATCGGATCAGGCACGTTATCTAAAAGCATTAATGTTCTAAATCAAACTACAGTTCTTAGTGTATGGAACACACACAAGAGGAAGAGTTCAGAAATGAACGAATTCTTCTTGAGGCATTGTAGACTAGGTCATATCTATGCGACCCGACTGGCTGTAGTTACATGTAGATGCATATTTAAATCAGTTTGAATTTACATCTTGTGAAACTCGCTAGTCATGTCACAAAGATATAATGACACCAGCTCTGTTTACTGGAAACAGAGAATGAGTTAATGAACTCTTGGGATGATACATGTTGATGTATGTAGGTCCCCTGTCTACACATGCCAAGACCGGTTCTTTGTACTTCATTACATTCTCTGATAATCTCTCGAGATTCAGACCTATGTTCCTGTTGAAACACAAGTCCGAACCTTCTGAGATATTCACAGAATATAAGTTAGAAGTAGAGAACCGAAATACGGGTATAAGTATTATGTCCTTTAATGAGATCAGGGAGGAGAATACTTGAGCACGGAATTCCTGAACTATTCTAAAGGAGAATGAGATTCTCTTTCAGCATTACTCCTCCGAATACACCATAGCACGATGGTATATCGGGGTGGAGCAATTACACCCTATGTGATAAGGTGTGCTCTATGATGAGTAATACTGAGCTACCTATTTCCTTTTGGGTGTTATGCACTTGAGAAGCTGCATACCTATTGAAAAAGGTTCTAATCAAATCAGAGCCTACCGCTTCATATGTGATATGGAATGGGAAGAGCCCATTTCTTAAGTTAGTTAAGATTTGGGGTTGTCCGGGCTATGTCTAAAAGCATAATCCGGACAAGCTCGAGGCAAGGTAAGTTATGTAGAACTGGAAAAGTTCCAGCTATGCAAACTACAGCAGATGATTTGGTACAACCAAATGATTCAATAGTAACCAACGAACCTCAGCCTCTCCGCCGATCTAGTAGGGTTCCTCACCCACCTGAGAGATACTTCGGTTTCTCTATGACAGTGGGAGCGAGGATTGCATCATAAGATGATGACCCAACTAGCTTCGAGCAGGCCATCGAGAGTAAGACTCTGTAAGAATGGCTGGATGTTTAGCGATCTGAGATGGAATCCTTATACACCAACAAAGTATGGACTTTGGTTGCTATATCTGAAGAGTTAAATCCCCATCAGGAGCAAGTATATCTTGAGAAGATTACTTGGTGTAGATGGAAAAGTTGAGACTTTCAAAGCTGGACTTGTTAAAGGTTTTCGTCATCGACCAGGCGTGGATAATGATGAAACCTTTTCCAGGATCTATGCTTAAGTCCATCCAGATCCTACTTGCCACGGCTACAGACCATGACTATGATATCTGGTGGTTGGGTGTCATGACAGCTTTTCTAAATGTTGTTTTAGAAGAGTGCGTCTATAAGTACACAGCCAGAGGGCTTCGTAGACAGTGGGAGCAGCGAAACATGTGCAAGATGCTTTATAGGATAAAGCAGGCATCGCGGAGTTGGAACATCTGTTTTGATGAAGTAGTCAAAGAGTTTGACATCATCAAAATGGTAGATGAACCTTGTATAAACAAAAAGGTAGTAGGGAGTATGGTGGTGATCCTCGTAGAGTACGTGGATGACATACTCTTGATGGGGAAGGAGTTTCCTATGCTACGTTCGATCAATCTCCGCTTATCACAATGATTCTCCACATAGGATCAAGATGATACCTCCTAAATCTTGGGTTTTGGATCTATGAGATAGATCTAATTGGATGTTAGGATTCTCACTAGTTGCAGTGAGACGGTATCAATCGATCCTGAGGAGAATCACTGGAAGGGTTCCAGGGTGATAAAGACGACTGAATGTCAGTCACAGGCATTGTCTTTACCCTCAGTAAAGGGACGGTATGTTGGAAGAGTTCCAAGCTGGATACCGTGACATACTAGACGATAAAGGCAGGATACATCGCTACTTAAGATGCTACCTAAGAGGATGTTTGGGTGTATATTAGTTCATGAGATGAACTACGTTCCTACCATTGTGAGACAATGGAGTTGAGGCTCATGCCGAGGAACGCCGGTCCCATCAGTGATCCAGACTTATTCTAAGGCAGCATCGCCTGATCATGGAGATAGTTGATCTCCAGGGTGATCGAGGTTAGGAGAGTAGACTCAGAGGACAACACAGCGGATCCACTCACAAAGGCCTGTTCCCAGAGAGAGACTTTTATGGGATGGTTGAGTATGAGATACTGCAACCACTGCTATCAGATGGCCCTAGTGCAAGTGGGAGATTGTTAGTTATATGTATGCCCTAGAGGCCATTACTGTACATAGGATGTATATTGTAGTGGATGCTGGGACGTATATAGGGAGGACTTTCTTGCTCGACATGATAGTATGCTATCTGGTTGAACTTTACCTTAACGTGTATACTGATTGTCTCTCTGTTACATGTTGGTAAAGCCCTTAGGATCTGTACTTGACTACCTGGACTATGATGCGGATCATACTAGTGGGGACATGGTGGTCCATAAGTACATCCTTCAAAGTCCCTAGTCGTGGGTGTATCGAGACGGGGCATCGATATACCAGAGTAGACTAGCGTATACCTTCTCGACCCATACAGATGGGCGATGGATGATCACATATCCATTGGTGTTTGACATCAGAGATGATATACCGGTGCTCAGTAGAGACTGGGTACACTGGACGGACTCGCCGAGAACTCCCAGATGGTATTATACCTCACGTCAGATGGCAGTTCTCTGGTGACACTGGTACAGAGTAGTCTGTTGACCCGAGATCGTCATAGAGTCTTGTGTGGTTCCCACTGTGCTTTGATTTCCATCTTACCACGTCCAAGAGGGCGTGCAAAACGGTGGTTTTTGGGTACAGTCCCGAGTCACATGGAGGCAATGAGCGATAGGAGGGGATTCGTCTCTCCCGGTATAGGGAGTTGATGTTGCGCTGTGTTCGATTGGCTATAACAGGAAATCCCTGGCCAGGGTTGCTGAGATTTACTGGTAAGCGTTACCAGTAGTTTCTCGAACAGTTATAGAACTCATATCGACACGACTTATCGAGCTATTGGGGTCTGACGTTTACCACCCCTAGGCGAGATATGCGACATATCAGACGATCAGACCGGACTGTACGGTAGTGTTACTGGTCGGATTCACTGGAGTGTGAGCGGGCTTGCTCGTCGATCTTCAGATCGCTCAATACCCGGGTGGCCGTTACGTTTAGCAGACCGCTTGCGGCTTGTGGGTGTTTGATATGATCATCATCTGCTGCCGGCGTATTGACGAGTCTTTAGAGTCCTACACAGAGGTTTCCTGGCTCAAGCGAAACGAAATAGGAGCGCATATGAGATATGTGCGGGACCGAGAATAATACGGTATGTGATACTGTATTCGATTCTCGCGATGTGACATTGATCGGTTATATGCGATATAGCCGGGTTATCGGATCAAGTGTTGATTCGATAAGTTGTTACTGTTGATATTAGACGGTTATATGCGATATGACCGGATCGTTAAATCAAGTGTTGATTTAATGATTTGATGCATAATTATATATTTGATATATTACTTTGCATTAACTAGTATCGGTTCACTTTAAATGGATTTTCTCACTCGGGTGTGCGCATTATATATGCGATATGATTTTGTGCATTTGATTGTATCATGTTTGATGATACATGTTTACTTGGTTAAGTGCAAAGAATTAAACCATGGTTAAAAGAATGGTTAGGGTTTCATTTCCTTTATTTATTCATTTATTTGTTTATTCATTTTGGAAAAGAGGAGAAAAGAATGGTGGCTTAATTTGGAGTTTAGTTGAAGCTTCATGAAACTTTGATCAAGTCAACCATTCTTATCTCATCCTTAACCCTAACCATTCCCACTAACCATGATTCATTCTCTACACTTGACTCTAGTTAACATTATGATAAGAATTCATTTTCTTTTCTTTTTCAATTATGCTTATCATAATACTAGCTTCTTCTTCTTCTTCCTTCAAGTGAAGAAAAGCTTGAGGTCATCAATGGTGGATTGATGATTTGAGTGAGAAATCCAATTCTAAAGTCTACCCACTTCCTATTTCTTCATCCTCTACCTCTTGCCAAGTAGTAGAGTGTGTTTCCTTCACAAGTTTTAGGGCTTGGTGAAGGTGGAGCTTGATTTAGCGATGCCTCGACGTAGATCATCTTCGGCATGGACATCGACGACCTGGCTCACTTTTTCTCCGACGAAGCCGACTCTAGAGCCCGGATTTGTTTTGGACAGCGGAGACGACTTCGTTGCGGAGCCGCGGAGGTGGAGGACCGGATCTACAAAGGTTGTATTTCCGTTTCTCATTAGTTAAGTGTTAACTTGTTCTTTTTCGCCTAGACATCTAGTTATCGATCCGTAGTCGGGTCTCTCGGCACCGTTAAAATTTTAATTTGGCATGGTTGATGCCTTGTGAGACCTCATTAGGGTGCCTAGGAACCCTACACCAACAGCCGTCAGTACGTCGTACTGGAGATAGTATGCAGGTGCTCGTTAGGTTACGGGTACACCGGACAGGACTCATAGGGAACTGTTGGTTGGTTTTATACCAGTCGTCAGTGAACAGTTCCCAGGTGACATGAGTACAGCATAGTCCACAGACTTGACACTGCTACTTCGCCTCGAGTGTGTCCCACTGTTCTTAGATTGCTACCCTACCACGGCTCAAAGGAGTCGTACAAACAGGTAGCAGTTGGGTGCAGTCCCGAGCACTTGGAGGCAGTGGCGGTTAGACAGGATTCGTCTCTCCCGGTATTGGGAGTTGATATCGCGCTGTGTCAGAGAGCCATTACGCAAAGTCCCTGGCCAGGGCAAGCGAGATTTGCTGGTAGGTTCCAGTAGTTTCTCAGGGTGTAATGGGCTTCGCTCCGACACGACTTATACCGCTATTAGGGGACTGACGCTTGCCGCCCCCCTAGGCCCGATATGCGATAGTCTAAGACGAACGGACCGGACGGTATGGAGATTGTCACAGCAGACTCAGTAGGAGTTCGGATGGGTTTCCTCATCGGCCTTCTTATCGACAACTACCTGGGGACCGTTACGTACAGCTAGTGCCGCTTGCGGTCTGTGGTTAAACCCACTGCCAGCGTAGTAGTCGAGTCTCTAGAGTCCCACACAGAGAGTTTCCTACTCCAGGCGAAACGATATAGAGGTCGTATGGTTTTACGACAAAGGGTTCGGACGCATATGTGTGTTTACACACTTACGTCGTTTGGACAGTTTTTACCAGTCGGCTTTGTTTTAAGCCAGTTACTGGTATCCGGTTATTGGATTTATACAGTCTAAAGTTTTTCCGTATTTTTACGGATCGGAGGGGCGTTCTCGTAATTACGCGAGAAGCTTCTAGAAGATGGTGACTAAGGAGGTTTAGGTGGCATATATATTGAATGAGATTAGTGAGTCATGAGAGTGATTCATCATGGTCATTAATGCATCATAAATGCTTAATGACTCATGACAATGAATCACCATTAGATATTTGTGAAGCATGCTTATTCATCACTTATTTTCTTTTCTTGATAAAAGAGAATGCTTCATTTATATTATGATAACTTACTATTCTCACTTCATATTATCATTCACATTCTCTCTCCTCAAGCTCACTCTCTTCAAACCCTAATCCTCACCTCTCATGTGTTGAGAACAAGGATTAGTTAGACTAAACAATCCATAACCCTCACTCTATCTCATCTATCTTCTTTGATTAGCAATCCAAGAAGGTTAGTTGCCTCAAGTTTAGAGGCTAAGATTGGAGTTTTGCTCTCGGGTGGATCGTCTACTACAAAGAGAAGGCCGAGGAGGACAAGGAGATCGTAAAGACGAAGGAGTTGGTTCATTAGGTATAATCCCTAAACACAGTAGTTTAGAAACACTTTGTGTTTGGTTATTTATAGTTTAGTTTCGATTCAAGCGGTTAGTCGATGTTCGTTCACTAAACAAGTTCGTTTTTGAAAATTCCGCCTCCCCACAAGTATTGGGGTGTAGTACATCGACTTACACATATCAGAAGTCAAATGTCGAGTTCTACCCGTCATTCTCCAGGTTAATTTGAGCCCACCCGTACATACCCTTGACTTTGGCCAAAATAGTAGTACGACTGCCCCCAAACAAACGCATCTATCTATGCTGCATATGAATACACAATAGCTACCAATCACTATGCCTTGACTTTGGCCAACATACACAGCTTGAATACTATTGACCACCCATATGAAACGACGGAGGGCTACGAATGGTTTCTGGCGAAAACCTTTAACGTAATGAACTTGATATCGTTGAAGGAACCAGATAGCTTTTATAAAAATATAGTAACGAAAACCTTTGCTAAAGAGGTCACTCCCGGTGAAGGGATCTCGGCTCTTTCCCCGTAGAATGAGGTGCAGGATATTCCAACTGAATACCACGGTGCAAAGCAAAAGTAATCGGCTATAGTGAAGTTAATGCCCTGACGTAAACTTCTGTCCAAGGGGTCACTCCCGGTGAAGGGATCTCGGCCCTTGCCTCGTCGACTGAAGAGCAGGATATTCCAACTGAATATCACGATGCAAAACAAAAGAGAACGTCCTTGCATTAACAACTTTTTGAAAAGTGTTCCAACAACATCAGAATAGGTTTGTTTTTAACTTGCATTGATCCGAATCAACGCGGTCCCATCAATTGATCACACCATAAAGAACGAAAATAATGACGTACGTATATGCCATCCGCATTCGCCACTGGGTCCCGTCATTACCCGTTAGGTTAGCTAACTAACGATAGAGCGGGGACTGGACTAGCGCGGATGCAAAACATATACAACATCTACTAGTATATATATCAATATATAATATTTTCGCTCGAGGCGTGATAAAATGCAACATCACAGAAATGTACTGCATCACAGAACAATACAGATATCTGGGATCCCCGGGTTTCACAGAGCCGCTACTGAAACCCGACGTTCCCCTGGTCATATTGATAGCCTGTGCAATGAAATCCTAGACCCCTACGGGCGCGGCAAGTAACCCGCCAAAACCTGAAGCGAGGCAGCCCCCTTCAGCAACGTGAATGGACCACCCAGCACTTCACGGAATCCGGTAACTTGGGCACCCCTCCTGGGTTAACCTGTACCCCCTACGAGTGCGGCGAATAGCCCGCCAATTCTAGAGTGAGGCCCCCTCCGTCTCAATGCCATGAGATGCGGGCCCGTTGCCCTCTAGAACCCGGCTATCCGTGCACCCCTCTTTGGGGTAATCCTACTACAGAAAGTAAAATATACATACAACAGGTACATCGACCTCGACCCGGTCGTGCCCCATAAGAATAATACAAACAGGAAGTGACGGCAGTCCACATGTCGGACGCTCGCCCCGCAATATCAAATGTACATAATACAACAAAAACTGTACTAGCATTGCATCCAGGCTATCCTCCACGACCAATCCGCAACATCACAGCAATACACAGAACATCACCGTGAATGTCGCGTTCGCAAATCCGTCTAACCGGGCTATAGCAGTTAGACAGGATTTACCGATCAAGTGACATTCACGGTCGCAGATATAATGTAAATACTGTGAACTAATGTGTTTAAAATATCCGATCGATCAAATTTTACCAAGTGGGCCCCAAGCATTACTGTAGCAGATGAAGAAATTCTGGGCCCAAAAATAATATACCAAAACCCCTATTTTCAGCCCAAAAGCCCACTGCAAAAAAATTGGTGGAATGAAACTAAATTCCTGCGCCGGAACCGCGGCCAAAGAGGGGTTATGGCCGCGGTTCCGCGGTCCTATGGAAGGATCAGGTTACCAAAATTTTATAGTGTTCTTAGAATTCCCTGCACATGTTTCTGCAACATACTGAAAAATTTTTGGAGCCAAAATAAATTTCGACAGAAACCGATTGTACATGAAAACGCGGTTTTAGGATTTTTGTTCGATCGGAAATGTAAACACGTTAGACAAACCTAGACTAGGTTAATGGCAAGGCTTTGATACCACTGTAAGTTTACGGCGGCGCCCCGGCCGTCAATCCGACGCCGGAATGCGAAAGCGATAATTTACTTTAACTTTTTGAACCGGCACCACCGCGCACTAAAATCCCGGATCGTGCCATTAAACTAGTCCTAGCTAACAAGAGAAGGGTAGAGAGATATACTGACCGATCCGTGTCCTTCGGTCTTCTCGTCGTCGTCCCGATCTCCCCGCGGAATCTCCGGTCTCCACCAAGTCGCCGGAAGGGCACCACGTCGCCGGCTTCTTTTACGGGCTCCCACCTCTTGACCGAGGCAACTCGGGCACGAAGTTGGCGAGTCGACGTGCCCAAGATTTGCTATAGGTTAACTGTAGAATGCTTTGTCTCTTGGGGTTGTAGAAGGTTGCCATATGGTGGAGGTATGAGATATGAGCTTTTGGAGGAGGAGCTAAAATGATTTTGCCAAGCCAAATGAGTGTAAATCCCACACCCAAAAATTGGGACAGCCCCTCCTTTCCCTTTGGCCGGCCATGACAAGGTGAGAATGAGAGGAGTGTGAGGAGCCAAATGAATATGGGTGTCTCCAATAATCAAGAGAGAGAAAGGGTGATCATTGATCAAAGAAAATGATCACAAACTAAACCAAACACTCCATCAACCATAACCCTCCATCATCACCAAACATCATCATCAAGTATGATGATTCCAAAAGTGAACCATGATGAATAAGAAAGTCAAGCAATGATGACTAGAAGAAGTCAAAGGGAGGTAAAACCATCATGTTCCAACAATATGCAAAAACAACCCTCCAAAATGCTTATTTGCACAAATGCAAATAAGCCCCCCTCCACCAATCTTCAGCCAATGAAAGATACAAAGAAATATGGCTGGAACGGAAAACAAACTGGCAACTCCAAAAAACCGATCCCGTAATAAATTATAGGAAAACCCCGCTACTGTATATACATACCAGCATTTGTATTCCGACCGAAATACAAATGCAATGAGACAAAATCTACACTGTACAATACTAGGATCCGGCTTAAACCAAAGTCCGCTAGTATTAACCGTCTGATCCTGATCCGTACAATACCGCACGTATCTGATCAAACCCTGCCATATCTCCATACGGCCTCTACAGCGTTTCGCCCGAAACTTGAGCAACTGTCTGTGGGGGACTCTAAACACTCGTCAATACTGTGGCTGTGGATTTAACTACTAGCACGTCAGAGGTATTAGCCATACGTGAGACCAGCTATTGACCAAAAGGGACGTCGATGAGCGAACTCATCCTGACACCCTACTGAGCCTGTCAGTGACAATATCCGTATAGTCCGGTCCGTTCGTCTATAAGCATCGTATGGCGGGCCTAGGAGGTTGCTAAAATTCAAACCCCAAAAAGCGGTACAAGTAGTGTCGGAGATCAGCCCAGAACACCCTGAGATACTACTGGAATGCCTACCAGTAAATCTCCTGCCTTGGCCAAGGACTTTTCATGTACTGGCTCTCCTAGACACAGCGCGGCCTCACCCCCAATACCGGGAGAGACGAACCCCTGAAGATCCACTCACTGCCTCCATATGGCTCGGGACTGTACCCAACTAAAACCTGTTTGCATGTCTCCTTTGAGCGTGGTAGGGTAGTAATCAAAGTACAGTGGGAACTCACACGAGACAAATGACGATTCTCAGGTCGATGAACTAACCTGTACACATGTCACCAGGGAACTGCTATCTGACGTCAGGTATACGACCAACTAGCATGTTCCCGGCGAGTCCTGTCCGGTGTACTCATAACCCAATGAGCACCTGTATACATCTTAGGTGAACCAACTGACACCAGTGGCTTGTGAGACCGGCCACCGCCCCTCGTCGGGGTCTCGACTGTATACACTAGTCTACTCTGGAGTATCGATGCCCTGTCTCGAAACTCCCACGACTAGGGACCTTTTAAGGATGTGCTTATAGACTACCAGCTCCCACGTATATGATCGCCCTCATACTGCTGGCAGTCAAGCAAGAATCCTAGGGGCTCTACCAACGTGTAATAGAGACCTGTTAGGTCACCTAAAGCAGTACACGATGATAAAGATAAACCAGATACCATACTATCATCTCGAGTAAGACTGTCCTACCGGGATAGGTCATCCCTCAATCATTGCAATCACGTGCCTGTGATCCAATAATTGACTCTGAGGGCACTATCTCCAACAGCTTAAGCACTTGGTGTGGTAAGTAGGTATCAGTCTGACCCAGGTGAGAAACATTGGATAGCGGTAAAGAGCATTCTCAAGTACCTGAGAAGGACTAAGGAGATGTTCTTGATTTACGGTAATGGGGACCTCCAGGTAGAGGCTTTTACCGACTCCGGCTTCCAAAGTGACAAAGATGATTCTAAATCCATTTCGGGTTTTGTGTTTACCCTCAATGAAGGGGCGGTGTGTTGGAAGAGTTCGAAACAGGATACTGTCGCAGACTCAACTACGGAGGCTGAGTATATAGCTGCTAGTGAAGCCGCAAAAGAGGTTGTCTGGATGAGAAAGTTCATCTCTAAACTTCACGTAGTTTCGTCCATTGCCAATCCAATATCTTTGTATTGTGATAACAATGGGACCGTAGCATTGGCAAAGGAACCCAGGTCCCATCAGAAATCCAGGCATATCTTAAGGCGTTTTCACCTGATCAAGGAAATCGTTGATCGTCGGGAGATCGAGGTACGGAGAGTGGATACAAAAGACAACACGGCAGATCCATTCACAAAGGCCATCCCTCAAGTTCAGTTCGAGAGGCTGTTTGAGATGTTGGGCATGCGGTACTCCAGCAACTGGATATAGTGAAGACAGTGGGTACTCATTGCGCCAATTATAGGCCTTAGTGCAAGTGGGAGATTGTTGGATGTATATGCCCTAGAGGCCTTCATTGTATAGGATACTGGGGATATGTATGTACATAACAATCTTGCTTAAAATGATAGTACGCTATTTAGTTTGTCTTTATCTTGACATATGATATATTTTGCGTAGTATTCATATATATATATATAGACGTGTTGATAATGCCCATAGGGTGTTTGCCTGACTTCCGGCGTTATGATGGCAGTCATACTAATGGGAGCTGGATAGTCAATAGGCACATCCTTAGATGTCCCTGGTCGCAGGAGTATCGAGACTGGGCATCGATACTCCGGAGTAGAATGGTGTATACATATCTAGACCCTGAGGAGGGGCGATGGATTGGTCCCGCGGCCATTGATGGAGTGCACCTAAGATTGTATACAGATGCTCACTGGGTGTGAGTACACCCGACAGGACTCGCCGAGAACTGACTGGATGGTATTTATACCCAACGTCAGATAGCAGTTCTCAGGTGACATGTGTGCAGATAGTCCGTTGACTTAAAGTCATCATTTGTCTCGTGTGAGTTCCCACTGTGCTTTGATTACTACCCTACCACGGTTCAAAGGAGTCGAGCAAACAGGTTTTAGTTGGGCACAGTCCCGAGCCACGTGGAGGCAGTGAGTGACAGTTAGGGATTCGTCTCTACCGGTATAGCGAGTTGATATCGCACAGTGATCGGTTGGTCATTACCATAAGTCCCTGGCTAGGGCTGATTGAGAATTACTGATAGATTGATCAGTAGATTCTCGGATGGTGATTGAGCCATACCGACACGACTTGTACGGTTATTAGGGGTCTGACGTTTACCACCTTCCTAGACCTTACATGCGATACTCTTAGACGAACAGACCGGACTGCACGGATATTGTCACGCACAGGCTCAGTAGGAGTTCGGATGGGTATCCTCACCGGCCTTCTTATCGACATCTACCTGGGGACCATTACGTACAGCTAGTGCCGCTTGCGGTCTGTGGTTAAACCCACTGCCAGCGTAGTAGTCGAGTCTTTAGAGTCCCACACAGAGTTTTCCCAACTCCAGGCGAAATGATATAGAGGTCGTACGGTTTTACGACAAAGGGTTCGGACGCATACGTGTTTAAACGCACGTACGACATTCTGACAGTTTTTACTAACCGGCTTTGGTTTAAGCCAGATTCTAGTATCGGGTTATTGGATTCATACAGTCTAAAGTTTTTCCGTGTTTTCACGGATGCGAGGGGCGTTCTCGTAATTTTCCGGGAAGCTTCTAGAAGGAGGGTGACTAAGGAGGTTAAGGTTGCATTTTCATTTAATGCAAATTGTGACTCATTAGTGTGATTCACTATGTCATTAATGCATCATTTATTGCTTAATGACTCACATAGTGAATCACGCATATTGAATTAATGAAGCATGGTGAATAATCATTTATATTCATTTATTTGATAATTCATTATGTTTCATATTTTCAAGTGAGAAGCTTTTTCATTCTCATTATCATCTCCACCTTCTCTCTCCTCAAGTTCACTCATTCTTCAAACCCTAATCCTACCACTCATGAGTTGAGACTAAGGATTAGGATAGACTAAACACTCCATAACCTAACTCTACATCATCTTACTTACTTTGGTTAGCAACTAGAGAAACTTAGTTACCTCAAGTCTTGAGGTGTAGCTTGGATTAGGGTACTCGGGTGGATCATCTATTACGGAAAGGAGGCCGAGGAGGACGTAGAGATCATAAAGACGAAGGAATAGAATCATTAGGTATAATCTCTTTACATACAAAACTTTATGGTTGTTGTTAATTATTGTTTAGCAAAGATCTTCGGTTAGTCGATGTTTACATACAAAACAAGATCTTTTTTCATATTTCCGCCTCCCCGCAACTCGTGGGGTGTTGCACATCGACTTACATGAGCTTCTTTGTGACTCCGAAAATCACTCGATGATCCCACCTTCTATTATTTCTCCGCCAGCATTAGATCTCAAAATTTTACCTTCACATCTTAAATATGCTTATTTAGGTGAGAATGAGTCTTTACCGGTTATCATATCAACTTCTCTAGCATCAGAGCAAGAGAATGCACTTTTATCGATATTGAGATCTAATAGGGAGGCATTTGGTTGGACTATGGAGGACATCAAAGGGATTAGTCTCTTGATTGTAGAACATCATATACATGTGATGGATGATACCAGACCAACCCGAGAACCACAGAGACGGTTGAACCCCGTCATGAAGGAAGCGGTGATGAAAGAAATCGTCAAATGCCTTGATAATGGTATTATATACCCAATCTCCGATAGCCAATGGGTTAGTCCAATACATGTCGTCCCTAAGAAATCTGACATCACTGTTATTACCAATGAGGCAAATGAGTTGATTCAGACACGCGCCCAAACTGGGTGGCGTGTATGTATTGATTACAGAAAACTCAATGCCGCAACGAGGAAAGACCACTTTCCTCTACCTTTCATTGATCAAATGCTGGAACGCTTAGATGGATGTGAGTATTATTGCTTTATGGACGTATACTCTGGCTATAATCAGGTCCCCATAGCTAAAAAGGATCAAGATAAAACCACTTTTACTTGTCCTTTTGGTACCTTTGCTTATAGACGCATGCCCTTTGGGTTATGCAATGCACCCGCTACCTTTCAGCTGTGTATGATGGTGATATTCTCTGACATGGTCAAGAATTTTTTGGAGATTTTTATGGACGATTTCTCGATTTTCGGAGACTCTTTTTCTGATTGCCTATCGAATCTTGACGCAGTTCTTACTCGTTGCAAAGAGAAGAACTTAACCTTGAATTGGGAAAAATGCCATTTCATGGTCCAAGAGGGAATTGTGCTTGGACATATTATTTCACAGAAAGGCATTGAGGTTGAAAGAGTTAAGATAGATGTCATACAAAACCTTCCTCATCCCAAAAGCGTCAAGGATATCCGATCATTTCTTGGCCATGCGGGCTTTTATAGGAGATTCATTAAGGATTTTAGCAAAATTGCTAGACCCTTAACTCTTCTCTTGGCCAAGGATACGACCTTCCACTTTGACTCGGATTGTGAGGCAGCATTCGACTCACTCAAACACTCCCTCACTACAGCCCCCGTTCTATCATCTCCAAATTGGGACTACCCCTTTGAGCTTATATGTGACGCATCAGATTTTGCAGTAGGTGCGGTCTTAGGAAAACACATTGAAAAGATCCCACACGTGATCTATTATGCGAGTAAGACCCTGAATGATGCTCAAATCAACTATACGACTACCGAAAAAGAACTTTTGGCGGTTGTATTTGTATTAGAAAAATTCAGGCCTTACTTGATTGGCTCACCAATAGTTGTGTACACTGACCACTCTTCCTTGAAACGTCTTTTCGCGAAGAAAGATGCAAAGGGTAGGCTAATACGTTGGATCCTTCTATTACAAGAATTTGATCTTGTTATCAAAGATAAAAAAGGATGTGAAAACGTTGTAGCCGACCATCTTTCTCGCATCTCTTCTTCACCCGTGACCCTGCCGATCAATGATTCGTTTCCAGACGAACAACGCTTGAGCGTATCCAATGAACCTTGGTTCAGGGATATTGTGAACTATCTTGTCACGGGACTGATACCCAGCGATTGGTCAAAACAGGACAAACACCGTTTTCTATCCCAAGTAAAACATTTTTACTGGGATGATCCATATCTGTTTAAGTATTGTCTTGATCAGATCATTCGCCGGTGTGTCCCAAATGAGGAATTCAAGAGTGTTCTATCTTTTAGTCATGATCAGGCCTGTGGGGGTCACTTCGGTCCTAAAAAGACGGCGGAGAAGGTTTTACAATGCGGTTTTTATTGGCCGACCTTGTTCAAGGACGCATTTGAGCATTGCAAAACCTGTACACAGTGTCGGCACACGGGTAGGATTTCCCGTAGAAATGAAATGCCTCAGTAACCCATCTTGGTGGTTGAAATTTTCGATGTTTGGGGCATTGACTTTATGGGTCCCTTTCCTAACTCCTTTGGGAATTTGTATATACTGCTTGCAGTTGATTATGTCTCAAAGTGGGTTGAAGCCATTCCATGTCGCGCTAATGACAAGAAGGTTGTCATTAAGTTCTTAAAAGAAAATATCTTTTCGCGATTTGAACACCCACGCGCTATCATTAGCGATAACGGGACACATTTCTGTAACAGGTCTTTCGTGACTCTGATGCGGAAATACACACTGAACCATAGACTTTCTACACCCTATCATCCCCAAACGAGCGGGCAGGCTGAGATTTCAAATAGACAGATCAAACAAATCCTGGAGAAGACTGTTGCTAAGAATATAAAAGATTGGTCGACAAAACTGACAGATGCTCTTTGGGCATTCCAAACTGCATTTAAAACCGACCTAGGGATGTCTCCATATAGGTTAGTGTTTGGGAAGGCTTATCACTTGCCGGTCGAGATTGAGCATAAAGCATTGTGGGCTATTTAGGAAATCAACTTTGACTTAAACCAGGCCTGCAACTTTCGGAAGCTACAATTAAATGAGCTAAGCGAACTCCGCGATAAAGCTTATGACAACGCTGTAATCATAATGAATAGGACTAAGGTTTTTCACGATAAAAACATTTTGTGGAAAACATTTTCACCTGGTCAACAAGTCCTTCTTTATGATTCACGACTACACCTTCACGCGGGTAAGCTTCGATCTCGTTGGAAGGGACCTTTTGTTGTGCGGTCTGTATACCCGCACGGGGCAGTAGAGGTAGAAAATGTAAAAAAAAAATTCAAAGTGAATGGACATAGATTAAAGCCATATTTTTCTACTGACCCCACGGAGGAGCTCCTGTTCTTACAGGAGCCATTTTATTTGGATTAAAATTTCTCCGTCTCACCTCCATGTCCTGTATATTATTGCATCATCTTTTGAATGGAGGTGAGTGAAAAGAATAGGTTTGGGGGAGGATCTTCACTTATATATTTTGCCCCCACTAATAAATTCCTTCCAGGCTTACAGTTTTGTAGATATAGCAGTTGGCAACAGTGAGGACACTGTTGAAAACAAGTTTAGGGGAGGTTTGTGCTTATTTTTGCATCATTTGCATATCATTTGCATAAGCACAAAACATTTCTTTAAAAACCAATACAAATTTTAAAATTTTCAAAACCCATAAAAATTAAAAATTTTCAAAATATTTAGTATTTAAACATTTTTTGTACATAAATATGATAATAAAAGATTAGATAATGAAAAAAATTACATCCATGAGATTAGAAAAATTTAAGAAAACCAAGAAAATTAGAAGTTTTCTTATACGAACTAGTAATAAGTAGTTATGAGCCGTTGTCCCAAAGGTTAGTAAGATAAAAGAAGTAACTAATCTGAGGATAAAAATAAGTCTGAAAAATAGTTTCTATTCTGGAAGCCAAACATTTTGAACGTTGATACCCTGCTATTCGCACTTACACACGTCTTGAAGCTCGGGATAGTAAAGGATACCTTGAAATGCTCTTGTCTAAAAACCGATGTATGAAGGAAATAAAAAAAAATGAAGAAAATATATAGTGGTGAGAAAAATGGACACTGGTTTTGTTATCGCCAAGGCAGCAATAAAAAAAATATAGCGAGGGTGCCTCTTCACCTAGTGCCCTAAGGCCAACTGGTCAGGGAGTCACTGCTAAGCCTTAGGTGGTGCAAGACGAGGAAAATACACCAAATAAGCAAGCATGTGAGTAATCGGTCGGTTAATACCTCAATAAGTATTAACGGTTGCATGAAAGTGTGTGAGCAATCTCATCTAAATATTCATTAATTAAAAAGTACTGAGGCTGATGGGCAAGAGTATGATAGCTTGAATTGAATTCTCCGGGTGTAGGGATGTCTTTACACACACGCAGGGTTATGTGATCGATATTTGGAAGAAAGATAGGAATGAAGAATAAGACGATGTTTTATTGAGGGAGGACGTGATTTCCGACATCTTTTCATAACTATTAAGATAAGGCTCATGACAACCGAAAAGCTAGCTTAGATGAAAACCCTAATTTTCAAGGCTTTTCTTTTACAATTCTTTTCTTTAAATGTAATATTCATAATCTTTCTTTTATTATTGGATTTTGTGGGTGCAATCCGCTGAAAACCCTCAGGAGACAACACTCCTCCTACTAGGGACACCTAGAGGTTTAAAGGCTTGTTGCACGTGCTCAGTGCAATCGTGTTTCCTACGAAAGTGTGCTTGTTAGATTTTCTCTTTCTTTATTTTCTCCTTCTCTTTTTAACAAAACAGTTCGCTCAAGACGATTGAAAATAAGTTTGGGGGAATTTGATCGGTCGAAAATACTGCATTTTTAACACGGCAATTTCTCTATCATTTGCACTCATCTAGAGCTGTTCGGCATTCATATAGCACGTTTTAGCAAAACAGTTGTAAAATACCAGATTGCATGTGTTATACTCTAAAACCGGCATTTTTAGGGAAATTGACTGTTTATCATGGCATCGCATCATTCTTGTATTGCGCAACACTTGTTTCGAAGTCTGTGTAGGAAATTCCAGAAGAATGGTAAAATTTATATAATAGTGCTGTTAAAGAATACGCCAACTCAAGGATTTGAAATCTGGAAATGATCTAGAAGGAATTCAGGGATTCAATATATCAGAAAAACACCAATAAGACATTAGGAAGCAACACTACAAAACTGAAGCCCTAACCCTCTTACATGGCCACGGTTCCGCGGCCGGAGCTGGCTTGCGCCGTGGATCCGCGGCTGACATGCCACGTCATCACTCCCTCTCTGCTGCAGTATTCCTATCTCAGTTCCTACACCTCAGCAAGCCACTACAAATTCCAGAACATTCTGCCAGATCAGAAAGGGCTCTTTGTGCAAACTAATGATGTCCAAGCTTCCAAAGCAAGCTTCACCCTAACTACCTTAAAAGCCTAGAACCTTCCCCTAACCTCCTAGCTTAAGGAGGAAGCTAAACCCTAACTAACTAGTTCTAGAGGCTTCTACCTAACTAACTAGCTTACAAGGGAAGCTAACCTAATCCAAGCTTCTTAAGGAAGCTAATCATTCCTAAGCCTATAAAAAGGACACTAGGCCTCACTTGAAAAGGTTGTTGATTGTTCACCAATTATCCCCACAAGTTGAGTGACACGACTTGTGCCTCAAACCCTAACCCTAATCCAATCAAGAAACCAAAGTTCAAGATTCTTTGAGTTCAAGCAAAGCAAGCCTTCAACCATCGTTTAGAAGCGAAGCCGGACTTCATCGGAGCATGAGATCCAAGCCGATCCGCGACTCAAGGAGCCGAAGCGACGCCAAATTCGACGATCTTGTTCCCTTCTCAAATTCTTGTAGTTCTTTAAGCAAAGTGTAACAAATTGTTGAATACATAAAGGTGAGATTCTTTTAACTTGCTTATCTTTCAATTCAAGCATTATGATTCAACTTCGATTCTTGAATGTATTCTTTGTGATGATGCTTGAGTAAAACTCCGCTCGTGAGGAGTCGAGACGATCGGTAGAATGATGATGTTGACGAATCTTTAAACATTTTCTTAAATCCTATAATGATTGTAAATTCTTGAAAATTGAATGATCGATGATCTAGTTTCGGTGTGAAATGCTTTCTTGATTATTTTTGCACGGAACTAGAGATCAACGATCGATCATTCGATTTCCTAGAAGCTATCTTGTGAATGTGATTCATCGAAAAGACAAAGGATAAGATGAGGAACCCTAGTTCTTCGCAAGATCCTTAATCCTCGATAAATCGACATCGACCTAGCATCAATTCGTTAATGGATAAGAAGAAGTAATTTCTAGTCTTCTTCACATCTAAGATCTAATCGACTCCTACTAGCTACATTTCAATTCTTGAAACTTTAATCGATTGGAATTCTATCAATTCTTGTTTTTGATTTTTTAATGCGTTCTTGATTTTTGACGAGATCTAGATAATTCTTGAAATTCATTGATATAAAATCATATGATCAAGTTTTCTTTTCTCTTATCATAAATTTTCAATTCAAACAAAACAAATACGAACGAATTGCACAATCCCTGTGGACGATCCGCACTTACTAACGCGCTACATTCGACACCGTTATTGATTTCGGTCAAATAATTCTTTGATTGTGATTTCTATTCATTTTCTAAACCGACACACAAAGAAAAGATCAATCACTGACCTATGGGACTCCTCTAAAATCTCACGCCTCAATCCGTCAGAATCTGGTACACAGAAACGAGTCCTAAAACGTAATACTCCATGTTCATCAATCACAAACTCCATCTCCTTACCCTGCCTAACCCGATCCATAATCGCCACCATATGAGTATCTGCGGGCTGTGCCTCTCGAATACGATCCAATAACTGAGGTCGGGTATGAACATGTGCTAGCTGTCCTCCTGTCGGGGTGAACTCAAACTGTATACGACTATCACATAAAATCTGCCAGTCTGTAGAAGACTGTCTCTGCAAGATACGGAAATGAGATAAGCTACCTCCAGGTCTTCGACTTAAAGCATCTGCTACAACATTCGCTTTGCCTGGATGATACAAGATCACACAATCATAATCTTTCATCAGTTCTATCCATCGACGCTGCCTTAGGTTCAGATCTCTCTGCTGAAAAATATATTTTAAGCTCTTATGATCTGTGAAGATTTGACACGACTCTCCATACAAGTAATGTCTCCAAATCTTCAATGCGAATACCACAGCAGCCATCTTTAGATCATGAGAGGGGTAGTTTTGTTCGTGGCTCTTCAACTGTCGAGAAGCATAAGCTACAATCCTGCCGTGCTGCATCAGCACACAGCCTAAACCCACTCTAGAAGCATCACAATACACAACAAAAACCCCTGACCCGGAAGGTAAAGATAAGATAGGTGCAGTTGTCAAGCACGTCTTCAACTGCTGGAAACTCTGCTCACATGCATCTATCTACTGAAATGGAACCTCCTTCCTAGTCAATCCGGTCAAAGGTGCAGCTATCCCTGAAAAATCCTGCACGAAGCGTCGGTAATAACCTGCCAGACCTAAGAAATTCCGAACCTCTGTAACTGACATAGGTCTGGGCCAGTGCTGTACCGCTTCAATCTTCTTTGGGTCCACACATATACCCTCTCTCGTAACTATGTGACCCAAGAACTCCACACTATCGAGCCAAAAAGCACACTTAGAGAATTTTGCAAACAGCTGATGCTCCTTCAAAGTCTGCAACGTAATACGCAAATGCTGCTCGTGCTCTGTCCGACTCCGAGAATAAATAAGAATGTCATCTATGAACACTATAATAAACCGATCAATGAAGGGTCTAAAGATACGGTTCATCATATCCATAAAAGCTGCTGGCGCGTTGGTGAGTCCGAACGACATCACCAGAAATTCATAGTGCCCATATCTCATACAGAACGCCGTCTTCGGAATATCGTCTTTCCGAACCCTCAATTGGTGATACCCCGACCTCAAATCAATCTTTGAGAAATAACCAGCTCTCTGCAACTGATCGAATAAGTCATATATACGTGGTAGTGGATACCTTTTTCGTACAGTGACGCGATTCAGCCGTCGGTAGTCGATACACAGTCTCATACTATCGTCCTTCTTCTTTACAAATAAGACAGGAGCTCCCCAAGGTGATACACTGGGACGAACATGCCCTCTATCTAACAACTCTTGCAATTGGATTTTAAGTTCCTTCAACCCCGTCGGTGCCATTCGATAGGGTGGTATAGAAATAAGCCCCGCACCCGGAATTAAGTCGATGCAAAATTCGATGTCGCGATCAGGTGGCAATCCTGGTAACTCAGCAGGAAACACCTCAGGAAATTCTCGTGTGATTAGAACCGGTCCAATGGAATCTCAGCGACCCCTAAGTCCTGAACAAAAGCCAAGAACCAATGACAACCCTTCTTCAAGAGTCGCCCCGCACAAAGAGCGGAAATCATGTTGGCAGGAGTTATTTTACAATCCCCCTGCACAACAAACACCGGTTCACCTGGAAAAAAAAATCTAACCACCTTTCCCCGACAATCTACATAAGCATGACAGGCGGCTAACCAATCAATACCAAGAAGTATATCGAAATCTAGCATATCTAGGAGAATTAGATCAACTAGCGAATCTCTATCACCAATACGCACAGAACATGACCTGAATACGTGCCGAGCTATAAAAGAATCTCCGACTAGGGTAATCACCACTAATGGTAATTCTAACAACGACGACTCTTTCCCCAAAGAAATTGCAAATCGTGAAGATACATAAGAATATATAGAACCGGGATCAAATAAAACCTGTGCCTCTAACGAGCATACTGTAACAGTACCTGTCACAACTGCATTTGATGCCTGGGCATCCCGTGGAGTCAGCGCAAATACTCGTGCCTAGCCCCAGCCCGCATCCTGTCGTCTTCTACCTCTATCTCCTCGACCTCTCTGAGAACGGACCGTAAAGCCTCGACCTCGTGGTGCAACTGCCTGGCGTATAGCGCCTACTGGGGGAGGAAGTAAAGCCATTGGTGTAGAAGGTGGAAGGGGTAAAGCAGCCTGTGGAACAACGGTCCCTCCCTGGGATCTACAATCCCGCGCAAAGTGTCCGAGAAGTCCACAACTAAAGCATGTAGATGGAGGTCTGATCATCGGGATAAGAACTGAACATTTGGCCCTGGGTCCAACCTCGTCGGACACTGCGGCCTGGAGTATATCTGCCTCTACCTCTGCCAAACTGTCTAGTCATTGGCCCGATCGGTCTACACCTCTTTGGCTCTGGAACCACCACTGCCTAGCTCAAACGCTCCTCCATTCGTATCGCTGCATCCATGGCCTGCGCATACGTATCAAAATGCTGGGAGCCTATAGCCAGATACAACTGCGTGTCAAAACTCCTTAGGAACCTCTTCACCCGAAGCTCCTCCATAGGTACTAAGTATGGGGCATAGCGCGACAGCTGGGTGAATTGTAAATCATAATCTGCCACCGACATACTTGCCGATTTCCACAACGCTTCAAAACTGCTAGCTCTATCGTCCCTCACACTCTGTGGAAGAAATCTGGCAAGAAAGACCTCGGAAAACTTGGTCCACGACATCGGAGGAAGTCCCGTAGCTCGCCCTCTCTCCATTGACTCACACCACTCCTGTGTAAGTCCCTCCAAATGAAAGCTAGTCAGCTCAACTGACCTCGCATCAGAACATCACAATGATCTGCCAATCCTCGCCATCCTATCAAGAAAGGACTGTGGATCATCTGCTACTTCGGTCCCGTAAATACCGGAGGCCTCAATCTCATAAACTCTGCAAGTGATACCTCCATCACTCTCGTATCTACCAGTGCCACCGTCTGCATAGGCTATACCTCGGACTCTGCTATGGTCGGTGCTGGATCCTGCCTCAGTACTCGAGTGGCCTCAGCTAACTGTCCTACCACTCGCTGCAATCCCAACATGCCCTCCTCAATCCTAGTCATGCAATCTGGAGGAGGAGGATCAACATGCTTATGCACCGCCGGAACGTCCGGTGTACCAGTCGCCGTCACAGGCGGACTCGGCCTAGCTGCATCTCTGGCTGCGGCTCGTCTAGCACGTGTAGCCATAACAACTGGAATAAGAAATGAGAGTTGATAAGGCTTACGAATAGGAACAATCAATAACGGAAGAATAGATCAAGATATACATCCTAAGGTTAGTTAGGCTGAGTACGATAACGTAAATATGCCGCGGAATATACGTACGGTACTGCACTCATCCTAATTCACCTACTCCATCAAACCAAAGGTCATCCTAAATCACGGACTCACGTCAACCTATTTTAAATTTCCCTACTCGATTCCGTAAGGTTACTCCTAAGCTCTGATACCAACTTTGTCGCGACCCAAGTTTGGATGTGGCCGGCACCTAAATTGTATAATATCTAAAGATATGCACACAGTCCAAGTAATCCGAAAACCAAGATCAAAATCCTTTTTGCGGAATTCTTTACATAGAAAATTTAATTTTAAAGTAAAAATCACATGTTATGAAGTTTAAAGTATTAAACAAGTATGAGATGTTAAGTTTAGTTGTATCCCTAGTTGGGATCAACAATATCAACAGCGGAAAATAAAATCTCAGTATATAGGACATCAACACGAATCTCAGACATAAAGAAAAGAAACCACAATTTATAGAACTAACGATCTCAACTGTCAATAATACACATATCAACACTCACTCTAAGCCATATACAGGTCTGATGGAGATTTTTCTAGATACAAAATACAATACCAAAAGAGAAGATTACTACATATGTAACCTACCTATCAAAAGATGTAATAAAGCTGCAAAAAGTAGATCTGCGCCGCTGCTAACCGTCCACTCTACACCTGCAAGGAACTGTGGCACAACGGGGGTGAGTTGCCAACTCAGTGAATATAACCAACATATATCGGTTAATAATGTAAATATGACGGTCATGCTAATTAACTTATGAACAAGTATAATGTATGATTTTCTGTGGAAATCATGAATCTACCGTACGAATCTCATATTTAAAACTGAAATCTCATCATTTATTTCCAATAAAAATCCAATTTCCCGTGTCCATCATCGACACAAAACTTCCATTTCTCACAGGCATTATTCCTCGAATGATCCTGAATTCAACAATACCGGTCGTTATCATCTAGATATACGCCGTATTTTACCACTCTATCCGATATCCAGTAACCTCGCTAGGCTCCCCCGCCTCAACCGGGTCCACCATGTATCCAACTGTATATCTCCCTGTAGCGTTTTGAAAATCGTTTCGGCGAAATTTCGAAAAATTGATAAAATAAGGGGGTTTTCTGTAAAAAGTCAAAATACAAATATCTTATTATAAAAATTAAATATACATATTCTAGCTATGTAATTGCTAGTATTTTGTGTTTATTGAGCCATTGGTGAAATTTCAAATTTTCTGAAAAAAAAATTATTTTATTAATATTTTAAGCCGTCACTAATACATTTAATTAGGGAAAAATACAAATTGGAATGAGTTGAAACAAATTTTGTGCATCATAACACATTAAACAAAATTTTATCATGTAGTTTTTGAAATAAAATGGTTTGCCAAAACGGTTTAGAAATTATTGAAGAAAAAAAGGCTTTTTTAGTGAATTTAGTGTAAATGGATGTTTGGGGTATAATATTTATCATTTTCCATCACCCCACACCCATACCCACACTCACACACCCCCATTTTTCCTCCCCCTTGGCTGAATTCAGCAGCCTCCCTCAATTGTCCCCACTTGTTTTGCAAAAGAAAAGAATAGAATAAAGAATGTATTAATTAAAGGAGGCATGGGGGTAATTGTTGACTTGTGACTTTTCCAACACCACACAATCTCTCTCTCTCTCTCCCCCACCAAAAATTGGCCGAAACCCCTTCCCCTTGCTGCAGCAGCAGCTCCCCCACTTGTCCCCCCTCATTTCTTGTGCTAAAATCATCAAATCTCACTCAAAAATCCACCAAAAATCCCACAAAATAAAAATCTAATCCCTACCCATTTCTCATTGGCCTATCTAGTATGGATCTTGGGGAAAAGTTGGAATTTTGGAGGCTTAGTTTGCATGTTGATCTCATGGTTGTGAGGTATAAATCCCAACCCATGTTTAAATCGTTGTTTAAATTGTTTCAATCTAGCATATTTAAGTGTTAAATTGGTTCTAGTTGTTAATTTAGAAAATTAAAGAGAATGGGTTGTGATCAAATTAGGGTTTTGGGTATTTGGATCATGGATTGTATGTTGTAATTGAGATCTTAAGACTTGCTAAATCAAATCTAGTCGCTAGTTCGTATTCTGTTAATTTAAATTTGTAATAAGTATATATAAATTGCAAGCTAGTTTTTAGCTTTTAGTTGCAAATGGGTGATTTAAAATCTAATTAAGGTTTTGATGACTTTATTAACATTTTAATTGTTGTTTAGCAACTTAGATCATGCAAAACCATGCTTAATTGATAAATTGTGAATTTTACTTTAAAAAGAGTTAAAATCGGTATTTTTGCAAACTAGGAATTTGGAATTTATACAAATTGATGAGATTAATTTATGAATTTGATTTGTATGAATTAGTTATGATATTTAGTTGATATTGAGGCCGCTAGATTTGTTTAAATATCAAGTTTTGTACTAAAACGGTTAATATTGCTTGCTAGATTTTCGGAAAAATGGCTTTTAAAGTGAGTTTGGAGTTTTTGTGAATTTTAACCCATTTTATATTATAATTAGTGTTCGTGAATGTGCAAATGAGTGTGTTTGGATTTTTCTCGATGGTTTGACGTTTGTACATCGATATCGAGGGTTGGTTTGACTATTCTTGCATGCGTAGGCGATAGATTTTGACCTATGCGTGATACGAGTGCCGATTTGATTTTCAAAATGCCGTTTCGATTTCGAATTGGGTTTTAATGCGATACGGTTCGTTATGATATGTAGGTAACCCATGTGGACTTCGAGACGACAAGCAAGCGCGTGGCGACGTCGGCACCGGCGAGCGAGGACCAGGTGAGTAGATTTATATCTACGGGGAGAAGTCGGGTGGATGGCGTATAGCTCTCCCGCAGTCCGTAGTATAGTTCATATATATATGTTTATATAGGTGTTTTATGATACGAGAATGTTTATTCATAATATGTTTATGTGTTCATGGAGTACCTTTGGGTTAGTTGCGAAACCCCAGAGTAGTTGTTATACCCACATACGCATACACAGACTTGCATACATTACTTTCTTGTGCGTAGATGGGGATGTGTATATATGTATATATGTGTGGGGTATGGGACTATGCATATATACATTCATATACACATGCATGGATAATGAGGATAGTACTTGGGATTTAAGATGAGTCGATGAGATTTGATTTGAGGCCGTGAGATCGGTGATATGGCAGGATTCGTATTTGAGATACGACATGAAGTTGTAGCGAGTCGTTGACGTAGTGTTTCACACACGTGCATGCATACTTAGGCGGTTTCAGTATTGTACTAGACGTAGATCAGTACCCCGATCATGATATTTGATAAAGAGGATACCAGATGAATAGTATGATGAATGTGATATTGACCCGTACCCAGATTTGGGATGCCGTACGACGGATTTACGTACGAGCTATATATTGATGATTGATCCGCACTCTTGACTTGGGATGTCTGATTATAGATATGGTATCGGATATGATATTATTGAGGCGGGATCACCAACTATACATATACAGGTATGTATATGTATCGACTCAGATGATAGGCGGTTTCCTTACCTGTAGTTCAGCTTGTTAGTTCAGCCGTATATTTTAGTGTAGTTGTTAGATTAGATTAGACTCCTAGCCGTTATTTTCAAAACCCCACGATTTCTGTTATTTCAAATGGCACCATTGTTTAATATTTAGCTCCCGCTTATTTTGGTTGCTCGCTCCGCTTCGCATACTTACATTGTTATTTCATATTGCATTGTTCATATTATGCTGTTAGGACACCAGCACCATTACCGATGATGCGTATGTACCACGTACACTTACTTGCCGGCTCACACACATCTTCATCGGTAATTGCCATGTCACGTACACCTTAGAAAATATTATTGCTTAACTTAGCTTGATAGCTAGTAGTTTGACGTAATATTAGTGTACTTCCTTATATGCCAGCTTAGATATTGTAGTTATTACTTGTCACTTCATGCATACTGTTATTCATTGTTATGCCGTATTCATGGATTCTCACGCCTATATTCATGGGTTTATATGCTATTGATGATTTGGATTCGGATTTCTATGAGATTTTCTGGATTTGGGGGAAAACCGCAAAACTTGTATAAGCTTCTTCCCTCTCTTTTAAATAAAAAGTGCGGTTTTCCCAAGATGTATGAGTCGTCCACCATGAGTTTACTGATGGATTTCGAGACCCGATTCGAGGAGATGGATGAACCGTTTCGGGTACATGGTGGGCCCGGTGCGGTACCCCGGGGCAAGAAGATCGTGTTGTTGACGTTGAGCCTGTGCAGGGGAGCACGACCGACCGGTGATTTTACCCGACGCGTCGGATATCCGGAGGATACCGTCGTGGTCATGAGATAGATGGTAGGGGCCGGTCTGGACTGACGGCGCCCTAGTCATTGTGATTGAGACATTAAGATTTCGAGATATTGAGGTACAGAGACTGTGATATAGAGATATCGAGATATTGGGATTACGTTTTGTGCCGATGCTAGGCACTGTTTTATGCTGATTTCATTATGATACCTCATTTTAAAAATACAGAAATCTCACTAATTTATGAAAGCATTTTTCTTCAGTACATGCATTCTGTTTCATGCATTCATGTAAGTCCACGTTGCGACCTCCGGTTCTTACGGGGAGGCGGAAACGGTATAAAAGTCAAATTTTTAGCGCATGGGGCAACATGGACTAACAAAGTCGGGATCTTTTCCTGAACTAAAGCTAGCAAACAAGCTAAAGAGAGTTAGCTACTCGGAAAGATGGTTATACCTAAACTTGAACTCCTTCTTCTTCAAACTTTTGTAGAGGTTGATGGTGCTTTCCTCGTTGCCTTCTTCCGTCAAAGATGGATCCACCTGAGGGTTCAACCTTCGGGCTCTTTCTCGAACTTTGAGAGAACTAGAATCTTCGGCTTGCTAAACCTTTGATTCTAGAGTGAGTAGAGAGTGTCTAAGGGGTGTTTACTTTTCAAGGAGAGGGATTCTCAACACATGAGAAGGATTCTCCTTGAGCTTGAGGAAGAAGAAGATGAAGTGAGGAGAGAGAATGAATATGATAGAATGAGCTCTTTTCCTTCTTGCAACCATAACAAAAGGAAAAAGAATTATCTAATTAATAATAATAATTCAAATGAAATAGTTGATGGTTGTATTTGGAATGACCATTATCATCACTTCATTAAATGAATGTAAGCTAGAATCAAGGAGTATCCTTGCAAAGCAATGATGATGGTCAAACATTCAACCATGGTCAACAAGTCAACCATGGTCAACAAGTCAACAAAATCAACCATGACACAATTTCATTTTATTACTATTATTAATTGATATTTCATAAATCCATTAGGGTTTGGAAAAAGACGACTGTCAACTGTGCATACGCATCCGTTCCGAAACCCTAATGAAAAACCTCTTCCTCCGCCTCAAACAACTGTGCATACACACCTGCATTCTCGTTCCGAGGAACAAGAATACTGAGAGATAAAAGCAACCCCAAAACATATACCAGTATCTGACTCAAACCAGAGCCAGCCAGTAATATCCGTCCGGACTCCAAACGTGCACAAGTGCGCGGATGAGAACGAACCCTGTCGCAAAACCATACGACCTCTACTCTGTTTTGCCCAGACGCGAATAGCCCTCTGTGTGGGACTCTAAAGACTCGACACTACGCTGGCAGTGGGTTTAACCACAGACCGCAAGCGGCACTAGCTGTGCGTAACGGTCCCCAGGTAGATGCCGACAAGAAGGCTGACGAGGTGAACCCCATCTGAACTCTTACTGAGTCTGAATGTGACAGTCTCCGTACAGTCCGGTCTATTCGTCTAATACATCGCATGTCGGGCCTAGGGGGCGGTAAAACGTCAGTCCCCTAATAGCGGTACAAGTCGTGTCGGAGTGAAGCCCAAAACACCCTGAGATAATACTGGAAGCATACCAGTATATCTCGCTTGCCCTGGCCAGGGACTACTCGTGTAATGGCTCTCCTAGACACAGCACGATGTCAACCCCCAATACCGGGAGAGACGAATCCTGTCTAACCGTCACTGCCTCCAAGTGCTTCGGGACTGCACCCAACCACTACCTGTTTGCACGACTCCTTTGAGCCGTGGTAAGGTAGTGATCAAAGTGCAGTGGGAACACACTCGAGGCGAAGTGCCAGTGTCAAGTCAGCGGACTAAGCTGTACTCATGTCACCTGGGAACTGATAACTGACGATAGGTATAATACCAACTTGTCAGTTCCCGACGAGTCCTGTCCAGTGTACTCGTAACCTAACGAGCACCCGTATACTATCTCCAGTACGACGTACTGATGGCTGTGGGACAGACCATCTCCCACACTGGGATGAGAAGCGCATACGCTAGTCTACTCCGGAGTATCGATGCCC
This sequence comes from Agapanthus africanus, assembly GCA_030015575.1. Lineage (NCBI taxonomy): Eukaryota > Viridiplantae > Streptophyta > Magnoliopsida > Asparagales > Amaryllidaceae > Agapanthus > Agapanthus africanus. The sequence goes on from JASDDO010000024.1 coordinate 566,864,396, forward strand.
TGTCTCGATAGTCCTGCGACTAGGGACCTGTATAAGGATGTGCTTATAGATTACCCAGCCCCCACTAGTGTGACTGCCATCACAACGCTGGTAATCAAGCAAAGATCCTAAGGGCTCCACTAATGCGTATAGGTGATATCGCAAAATAAACACATGTACACATTGAAGTAGAAACAAACCAAGTAGCATACTACTATATTGAGCAAGATTGTTTATACAAGGTGAATATCCCAAGCTTCCATTAAGTAATATACAAACTAGTATGATACAGTAATGGCCTCTAGGGCATATACACTAACAATCTCCCACTTGCACTAAGGCCATGTACTGGCGTATCGAAGACCTATCATCTCGATCAGCCGCTCGAACTGAGTCTGGGGTAGGGCCTTGGTGAATGGATCTGCTGTGTTTTCTTCTGAAGCAACCCTCCGAACCTCGATCTCCTTGCGATCCACGATCTCCCTGATCAGGTGATACCGCCTCAAGATGTGCCTGGATCTCTGATGGGACCTGGGTTCCTTCGCTAAAGCTATAGCCCCGTTGTTGTCGCAATACAGAGGTATTGGGTCAACAATGGACGGAACCACCTGAAGTTCTTTCAAGAACTTCCTCATCCAGACAGCTTCTTTTGCGGCATCAGATGCAGCGATGTATTCCGCTTCCATAGTCGAGTCTGCAACGGTTTCCTGTTTGGAACTCTTCCAACACACCGCCCCTCCATTGAGGGTAAAGACAAAACCCGACATGGACTTGGAATCATCCTTATCACTCTAGAAGCTGGAGTCAGCAAAGGCCTCGATCTGGAGGTCTTTTCCGCCATACACCAAGAACATCTCCTTAGTCCTTCTCAGGTACTTGAGAATGTTCTTTACTGCTATCCAGTGTTTCTCCCCAGGGTTTGACTGATACCGGCTTACTACACTCAGTGCATAAGCTACATCCGGTCTGGTACACAACATCGCATACATTATAGAGCCTACCGCAGAAGCGTAGGGTATAATAGACATGCGATCCCTCTCCAAATCAGTCTTGGGAGACATCTCTTTAGAAAGGGTGATTCCGTGACAAGCCGGTAGGTTACCGCGCTTGGAATCTTCCATACTGAATCTTTTCAGTACGGTGTCGATGTACCTGGACTGTGAAAGTCCTAATATCCTCTTGGATCTATCACGATGGATCCGGATCCCCAGGATGTATGAGGCATCACCCAGGTCTTTCATGGAGAACCTTTGTGACAAGAACCCCTTGACAGATTGTAGCATAGGAATGTCATTTCCTATTAAGAGAATGTCATCCACGTATAAAACGAGGAATACTACAGTTCTCGCTACAAATCTACTATAGATGCATGGTTCATCTGGATTTTTGATAAAGCCAAATTCCTTGACCGTCTCATCAAAACAGATGTTCCAACTCCACGATACCTGCTTTAGTCCATAGATGGACTTAAGCAACTTGCACACCTTTCCGCTGCTCCCACTCTGAATGAAACCCTCTGGCTGATCCATATAGACACACTCCTCTAAATTTCCATTTAGAAAAGTGGTTTTTACATCCATCTGCCAAATCTCATAATCGTGGAAGGCAGCAATGGCAAGAAGGATCCGAAAGGATTTCAGCATAGCCACTGGAGAAAAGGTTTCGTCATAGTCCAAGCCAGGTCTTTGACGGAAACCCTTTGCTACAAGTCTAGCTTTATAGGTCTCAACCTGTCCATCTACACCAATCTTCCTTTTGAAGATCCACTTGCATCCTACGGGTTTTACCCCGTCTGGAGCAATGTCCAACGTCCATACTTTGTTGGTGTACATGGACTCCATTTCGGTCCGCATTGCATCCAGCCATTTTACCGAGTCAACGCTCTGAACGGCCTGCTGGAAGCTAGTAGGCTCATCATAATCTATAATGCAATCCTCTCTATCCCCGTTTATGAGAAAACCGTAGTATCTCTCGGGCGGATGAGACTTCCTACTACTCCTGCGGAGCGGCGTAGGAATGTCCTGTTCATTTGAACCCTCTGGTTCCACTAAGCTTTCAGTAATAGTCTGTGGTTCTGGAATTTCTTCCAGTTCTACTGCGCTCCCACTTAATTCTTTTTCTAAGAACTGGTGTTCTAGAAAGTGGGCATGACGAGAAACAAGAACTTTTTGTTCCTCCTCGTAGTAGAAGAGATATCCCTTGGAATTCTTTGGATATCCCACAAACTTACACAGTACTGAGCGTGCCTCGAGCTTGTCCGCATGCTGGACTTCCCCAAGTCCTAATGTGGCTGAGATGGGGCCTCTTCCCACACCACATCTCATATGGTGTAGTAGGCACAGTCTTAGTAGGAACTCGGTTCAAAAGGTACGCAGCTGATTCTAGCGCATACCCCCAGAATGATCGCAGTAACTCAGCATTACTCATCATGGACCGTACCATTTCCAATAGGGTTTGGTTCCGTCTCTCCGATACACAGTTGTGTTGCGGAGTGTATGGAGGAGTAAGCTGAGAGAGAATCCCGTTCTCTTTTAAATAATTCAGGAACTCGGCACTTAAGTATTCTCCACCTTGATCCGATCTTAGAATCTTGATACTTTTGCGGGTTTGTTTTTCTACTTCATTCTTATATTCCTGGAACTTTTCAAAGGCTTCGGACTTATGTTTCATTAAGAAGACATAACCGTACCTTCAAAAATCATCCGTAAAAGTAATGAAGTAAGAGTAACCGCTTCGCGCATGTGTAGACATTGGACCGCACACGTCGCTGTGTACGAGTCCCAAGAGCTCGCTCGCTCTTACTACGTGTCCAGTGAACGGAGTCTTTGTCATCTTTCCTTTGAGACAGGATTGACAAGTGGCATATGATTGATATTCGAACGGATCCAAATATCCTTCTGTATGTAACTTAGTCAATCTTCTCTCATTGATGTGACCCAGTCTACAATGCCATAAGAAAGTCTGATTGATATCTGGAGACTTTCTTTTGTGTGTATTCTGGACATTGAAAATCTGTGGTTGGTTTAATACTATATACCATTGCTCAGTGTTCCTGACCCAATCAGAACTTGATTAAGGTGAATGTTTACAAATTACTTACAAACGCAAATTCATAACCTTCTTTAGAAACCAAAGATACAGAAATGATATTACAAGTTGCGTTGGGTACAAAAAAGCAATTACCCAAAACCAAAACATGCCCATCTGACATTCCCAGGTGATAGTCCCCCACGACTTTAGCATCCATGCTAGCTCCATTCGCAACTCTGAGGGTCATGTCACCTGCCTTCAAAACCCTACGGTTTCTCAACGCCTGCAAAGAATTACAGATATGAGATCCTGATCCGGTATCCAATACCCAGGAAGTAGAGTTTATCGAAAGACAGTTTTCAATAACATACACACCTGAAGCTGAAGCCGCAACCTGCTTCAGTTCCTGTGTCCTGGCTTTCCAAGCCCTGCAATCTTTCTTCCAGTGTCCACTCTTGTGACAATAGAAGCATTCCTCTTTACCCACAAGCTTCCCCGCAATCTTTGTTGCCTTTTCCTTTCCCTTCGTACCCACTTTACTAACACCGCCCCTTGGTTTGGCGGGGGCTTTCTTCCTCTTTCCCTTGGCTTTCGCCTTGGACCTAGAAGAAGAAGATCCTCCTACAAACAAAGCAGGTGTTTCCCTACCTTTCTGTAGGGTGCCCTCTGCGCTCCTCAGCATGTTGAGGAGTTCTGAAAGTTCAACTTCCTTTTCTTGCAAGTTGAAATTCAGTATGAACTGGGCGTAAGTGGATGGAAGGGACTGGAGAATTAAATCCGTATAGAGTTCACTTTCCAACGTGGTCCCAAGTTCCGCGAGCTCCTCAATGTAGCCAATCATCTTAAGCACGTGGTCCGCTACCGATGATCCGACGGCCAATTTTGCCGAAAATAACTTCTTCGACACTTCGTATCTTGCGATACGAGACTGCTCTCCATACAGTTCTTTTCTATGGAGAAATATGGACTCGAGGTCCATATTCTCATGCCTCCTCTGATGTTCGTTGTCCATAGAGGCAAGCACGAGGCACCTGGCCTTCGCGCAATCAATCTCCCAAGTCTTACCGATTTCCTTATCCGCGACGCTGGAGGTGGGACCTGGGACGGGGGGAGCTTTGGTGGTAAGAAGATACCCCAGCTTGTCGTAAGTGATTGCCATTTTGACATTCCTGAGCCAATCTTTGTAGTTTGGCCCTGTCAGTATGTTTTTATCTAGAAGTAACTTAAGTCCAGTCATTTCGATTTGGTCGCTGCAGGGGGGAGAGAAGAAACACTTTAGCACGATGCTCTTGCAAGTTTAGAATGGTTTTTTAATTTGTCTAAACAAGATGGCTCCCACTGTCTCTCGAATCCCTTCTCAAACCACAAAGGAAGAATTAGCCGGGATCAATCCCACCGCACAATACTTGCTTAACCGTTCAGCCAGGCCAGTGTCGGTACTTCGAGGGAGGTTTTCCAACGCTTTCGCGAAGTTCCTTAATTTAAGAACCTCTTTTCCCTTGGGGCGTAGCCCCGCTAACACCTTTCTAGGCACCTACTAGGTTTATAGCATTGATCGTTTAGTGAGAAATTTCCCGAGGAGTAGCATATACTCACAGTAGGATCGGGATCCAAATATCATCGCATGACGAAACTGAAGGAATCCTACCAGAATCATCACACTCCAAATGGTATGCAAATCTAGCAAGTTTCAGTACTTATGAAACTCCCGATGTGGATTTTTGCCCCATGCTCTTGTGACCTTGACTTTGGCCAAAATATCATAAGTCACATGTCAAGTTCTGCCCGTCACTATCCAGGTTAATTTGGATCCATCCGTGCCTACCCTTGACTTTGGCCAAAATGGCAGTACGAGTGTCCTAAACCAACGCATCTATCTATGCTACACATGAACACCCAATAGCTACCAATCACTATGCCTTGACTTTGGCCAACATACATAGCTTGAATACTATTGCCTATTCATGCGAAACGACGGAGGGCTACGAATGGTTTTGGTAAAACCGTGAACGTAGTGAACTTGATATAATCGATGGAACGAGATAGCTTTTAGAAGGAGTGGCTCAAGCTCCGCATTTAAAAGTTAGTTTTGAAAAGAACCGAGTGGTTTTTCGAAAGTGTTCCAACGACTTTAACTTGGTTTATTATCTTGCATTAGTTCTTTTAATGCGTGATATTCTTGCATTAGTTCTTTTAATGCGTCCCATCATTTAATCCTACCATTGCAGAAAACAACCAAAATATGACGTACGCTTATGCCATTCGCATTCGCCACGGGGTCCCGTCATCACCCGTTAGGTTACTTAACTAACGACAGAGCGGGGGCTGGGCTAGCGCGGCTGTAAAACATAAGCAACGCCTAAATATAAAGCAATGATAGACATTACAGATCACAGATGAATACATTGGATATACTAGCAATCCGCAATCCGTTCGAGCCTGCAATGAAAAGCGGATTACACGGTCGCGGTGAATAGCAAATACCCCACCCAAGACCCCTACGGGTGCGGCAAACTACCCGCCAAGTACCCGGTAGTTTGTGCACCCCTCCATGGGTCTATCCTAGGAGCAAAAACAGTAAAAAGAATTATACAATGACGGCTACAACCCCGACCCGGTTGTGCGGCCATACAAATAATATTATTACATCAATTTACATTTTACAAATGAATGAAAGAAAAACAAAAGCTCATCTCACATCCACCCCGGCTATTCACCCGCGACAGTCCAACACATTCATATACACATTCCAATATCAAACACAGATCACAGAGATGTATAACCCCGACTAATCGACTTATAGCGGTTAGCCGACGTTCAATACATGCAAACAACACAGATATAACCAACATAGCCAAAGTGTAGCGAAGTTCGAAAAAAAAATACGGATTTATAGGACCCCAAAAGTAAATTTCTTTTCTGGAAAATCTGGGCACATATAACATATTTGAAAAATCCCAAAACCCTACCAGAAGAACACTGCACAAAACACGATCGCATGAAGAGCCCAAACGGCGGCGGATCCGCGGCGAAGAGAATAGCTGAGGCCGCGGATCCGCGGCGGTTTGAAGGATTCATGGTATCGTTTTTCGTGGGTGTTCTCACAAAACCCTGAGCCGATTTTAGGAGTAAAAAGTTTTACTTTTAGAGCACAAAAAATTTCAACAGAAACTTAGGGTTTTTGATTTCCGGTTTTTGTGATTTTTCGGTTTCGAACTTCCATACACTTCGCTACCAAGCTATTTTAAGTTTAGTTAGGCTCTGATACCACTGTAAGTCCACGTTGCGACCCCCGGTTCTTACGAGGAGGCGGAAACGGTATAAAAGTCAAATTTTTAGCGCATGGGGCAACATGGACTAACAAAGTCGGGATCTTTTCCTAAACTAAAGCTAGCAAACAAGCTAAAGAGAGTTAGCTACTCGGAAAGATGGTTATACCTAAACTTGAACTCCTTCTTCTTCAAACTTTTGTAGAGGTTGATGGTGCTTTCCTCGTTGCCTTCTTCCGTCAAAGATGGATCCACCTGAGGGTTCAACCTTCGGGCTCTTTCTCGAACTTTGAGAGAACTAGAATCTTCGGCTTGCTAAACCTTTGATCCTAGAGTGAGTAGAGAGTGTCTAAGGGGTGTTTTCTTTTCAAGGAGAGGGATTCTCAACACATGAGAAGGATTCTCCTTGAGCTTGAGGAAGAAGAAGATGAAGTGAGGAGAGAGAATGAATATGATAGAATGAGCTCTTTTCCTTCTTGCAACCATAACAAAAGGAAAAAGAATTATCTAATTAATAATAATAATTCAAATGAAATAGTTGATGGTTGTATTTGGAATGACCATTATCATCACTTCATTAAATGAATGTAAGCTAGAATCAAGGAATATCCTTGCAAAGCAATGATGATGGTCAAACATTCAACCATGGTCAACAAGTCAACCATGGTCAACAAGTCAACAAAATCAACCATGACACAATTTCATTTTACTACTATTATTAATTGATATTTCATAAATCCATTAGGGTTTGGAAAAAGACGACTGTCAACTGTGCATACGCACCCGTTCCGAAACCCTAATGAAAAACCTCTTCCTCCGCCTCAAAAAACTGTGCATACACACCTGCATTCTCGTTCCGAGGAACAAGAATACTGAGAGATAAAAGCAACCCCAAAACATATACCAGTATCTGACTCAAACCAGAGCCAGCCAGTAATATCCGTCCGGACTCCAAACGTGCACAAGTGCGCGGATGAGAACGAACCCTGTCGCAAAACCATGCGACCTCTACTCTGTTTTGCCCAGAGGCGAATAGCCCTCTGTGTGGGACTCTAAAGACTCGACACTACGCTGGCAGTGGGTTTAACCACAGACCGCAAGCGGCACTAGCTGTGCGTAACGGTCCCCAGGTAGATGCCGACAAGAAGGCTGACGAGGTGAACCCCATCTGAACTCCTACTGAGTCTGAATGTGACAGTCTCCGTACAGTCCGGTCTGTTCGTCTAATACATCGCATGTCGGGCCTAGGGGGCGGTAAAACGTCAGTCCCCTAATAGCGGTACAAGTCGTGTCGGAGTGAAGCCCAAAACACCCTGAGATAATACTGGAAGCCTACCAGTATATCTCGCTTGCCCTGGCCAGGGACTACTCGTGTAATGGCTCTCCTAGACACAGCGCGATGTCAACCCCCAATACCGGGAGAGACGAATCCTGTCTAACCGTCACTGCCTCCAAGTGCTTCGGGACTGCACCCAACCACTACCTGTTTGCACGACTCCTTTGAGCCGTGGTAGGGTAGTGATCAAAGTGCAGTGGGAACACACTCGAGGCGAAGTGCCAGTGTCAAGTCAGCGGACTAAGCTGTACTCATGTCACCTGGGAACTGATAACTGACGATAGGTATAATACCAACCTGTCAGTTCCCGACGAGTCCTGTCCAGTGTACTCGTAACCTAACGAGCACCCGTATACTATCTCCAGTATGACGTACTGATGGCTGTGGGACAGACCATCTCCCATACTGGGATGAGAAGCGCATACGCTAGTCTACTCCGGAGTATCGATGCCCTGTCTCGATAGTCCTGCGACTAGGGACCTGTATAAGGATGTGCTTATAGATTACCCAGCCCCCACTAGTGTGACTGCCATCACAACGCTGGTAATCAAGCAAAGATCCTAAGGGCTCCACTAATGCGTATAGGTGATATCGCAAAATAAACACATGTACACATTGAAGTAGAAACAAACCAAGTAGCATACTACTATATTGAGCAAGATTGTTTATACAAGGTGAATATCCCAAGCTTCCATTAAGTAATATACAAACTAGTATGATACAGTAATGGCCTCTAGGGCATATACGCTAACAATTCATACATCATCCATATGATATATTGCTATCTGAGGCACTGACACGAGCACTTGGTATTACTGTTGTTTAGAGCTATACCCTTGCAATTGTTATAGGCTACTGGTTATATATTTGAGGATTATATTATGATCGTATGACCTAGGATTGCGTCATACATGCGATTTCTATTCGTAGATGTTTTTCTATTCACGAGTTGGCAACTCACCCCCGTTGTGCCCCAGTTTCTTGCAGGTTTGCCGTACAGGTTTCATTACGGCTTTGCGAGCACAGTTTCGTTCTGGTGACTTGCTAGTAGGTGGGTTTTTTTTTGTATCGTACCCATCATATTACCTTGTATAATATTATTCAGTTGTACCTAGTAAATTCCATCAACCAAACATGTATTTATTTCAGAGATAGAGACCAGTGATGTTTATTCTTTCGACCTTAGAGTCGCGCGTTGTATTTCTGTGGATTTCTTGTTGTTTTGAGTTTCCTTTTGAGTTTTGATCCTCGCCCTTGGCGTTGTATATTATATTACTTGTGTGGTTGTGACCGTCGATTGACGAAGAGCTAGCTCCCGCTTGGGGATGCTTTTTATTGATTTCGTATACTATTCATGTTGTATCCCGTTTGGGAGCCTGTATTTAGAAAGGAGACTCTGCCGAAATTTTCAGGAAATATTTGATGTTTTTAAAAAACCGCATGATTCGGCTTATGCTATTAAAACTACTTGATTTTAAATTGGTTTTCCTTCACTCTACTACTTTTCTTGGTTTGCATTTCTGGGTTTTCGGCTTACTTGGATTACGTACGCCTCGAGGAGTTTCGTAGTTTAAGTGCCGGTCATGTTCCGTACTTTCGGGACGTGACAAAGTTGGTATCAGAGCGTTAGGTTTTACCTTCAGAGCGTAGGATGACCCTTGGTTGATGGAATAGGTGACTAAAGTAGAGTGACGTACCGTGGGTATGTTCCGCGGCATACTTACGATACGCTACTCCACTTAAGAAGCCTTAGGATGTACATTTCCTTGTTCAGTATTATATTCATTCCTGATCTAGCCTCGTCGGTGCCAGTTAAGGTTTTGTTGCCACGATTACGGGCAGGGAGAGCTATGGCTAGAGTTGCGGTCAGCCTGAGCTCGTCACGAACGAGGACTGACCAGGGCGTAATTCCGGCGACACACGATTGCGGAGAAGTATCTTTTTATTGTGTTTTCATGCCCCGAGCGTTTGGTGGATCGCTAGATGAGATTACTCGGACGGGCAGAGGATTGAGCCAATGATAGAGGCTAACCAGATTTTGATGATCGTTGGTGTATTGTTTATTCATGATGTTTGAGACACTGTTCAGCGTGTAGACGAGTGAGCCAGTTATTGCTGCGAACGACGGGATATCGCCCCAGATGTAGCAGTACGAGTTGTACTAAGAGATGATAGAAGGTCGCTAATCACGGAGGATGAATGACTAGGACATATGGTTCGTTCGCTACCCCGATGAGAGATCATCAGATAGATTGATTCCAGCTAGAGACGACTTCACGCGGAGACGTCGAGAGTCGACAGAGATGATCGAATGTCAGAAATCTATTATTCCAAGTTTAAAGTATTCGGAAAGACATGCAGGCAATTCCATGGAACCTCTAGAAGAATGAAACCCTAACTCGACTTAATGACCGTGTGAAAGCCTTTGAACCTTAGGGTTTGCGGCAGTTCCGCGGTGCCATTAGTGAGGCTTGGGTTTGCCCTTCTACGGCTGGACCATCGATGCAGTGGTACGTACTCGATACTGTTAAACTGTACCCAAGATGTTGTGCTCTTGGAGGATTATGAGGTTTTGACGAATCGATCAAATGGTTTGACTTCATTCGGATGCCAGATAGTGAGATGCATTTCTTAGGAGACTCCAGATACGAGGATAGCCGTTGGAGCTCAGTCCATGCAACCACGACGAGACGAGTCCGAAGCAGTCGACAGTAGAGAAGGTGGAGTAAGAGGTTCGTACGAGATCTTGATGAGACGACGTTCCACTCCGCCGACATCAAAGATGCGATACGCATGAAGAGGCATTGTACTTGGATATACCTTCCAGAAGGAGTCGTGTTGAGTATGCAGCCGTTCCAGAACGAGAACAGATCTAGTAAGGGACGATGACTTCTGGACAGTTCGGCAGAGATGAGATTGGGAGAGATCTCGATAGGACCTTTCTGGAATAAATTACGAGAAGACTTGGACCCAGTAGTGGTCATGTTATGCACACCGGCAGGCCAGAGTTCAGGATCGTCGACGAGACATGCTATGAGTGACCACGGCAGTTGGCCAGAGATTCTTGGAGGATGTGCTTGAGCAGGGCTATTCCGCCATACTTGAATTGCGTATTTTGGGCGATTTATTCACATGATTGATTTTGATGATTGAGTTTCATGATATTTGTCCTCATGGACCATGGTTGCACTGCTGAGTATTTACGATTTTTGCACGGTTGTTGCACTTGATATCATTTTCGTGCCTTGGTTCTCATGTTTGTGATTATATGGATTTCATACAGTTGAGTTGATTTGTGCGTATATACGCACGCGATTTGGTTTTTGCACTCGGTATAGTTCATATATGCTTGCAGTGTAGTGTTACGTATGTTGTGCATTTAGATGCACTGGACTTCGATTTCGATGGTGATGTTCGATATTTGTTTTGTGCACCTTGTGCACCTGATTGGATTTTGCGCATATTCGGCACTTGATATTGGATTTCATGATTTCGTGCATGATGGATGCACCTGATTTGGATTTTCGCGCATGTTGGGCGCATGTTTTGAGGTGCGATTTTGGTGCACACCAGATGCACTAAATTGATATTTTTCGTGCATGTCAGATGCACCTGATTTTGCTGTCAGGCACCCACGTTGCCTATGACAGATGTTTCTGTTAGGTCCACGTTACCTCTCCCGGTACTTTCGGGGTTGCGGAACGGTAAATCAAAATTTTTTCTAAACTTTGTAACATGGACCGTAAAAGCCGGATCTTTGCTAAACTAAACTAGCATACTTGCTAAAGAGAGTTAGCTACTATGATGATGGTTATACCTAAACTTGAACTCCTTCTCTTCTTGTTGTTGTTCTTCTTTCTTGTTCTTTGTAGTAGCTTGAATGGTTCTCTTCTCGTCGCCTTTTTCCGTCGAAGATGGATCCACCTCGAAGGTTCGACCTTTGGGCTCTTCCTCGATCTTTGAGTGAACTAGGGTTTCCGGCTTGCTAAACCTTGAACCCTAGAGAGAGTAGAGAGTGTTTAGGGGTTGTTTTCTTTTCAAGGTGAAGGAATCTCAACACATGAGAAGGAATCACCTTGAGCTAGAGGAAGAAGAAGATGAAGAGAGGAGAGAGAATGGATATGAAAGAATGAGCTCTCTTTTTCTTTTTGCAACCATATCAAAAAGAAAAAGAATTATCTAAATGATAATAATTCAAAATGAGAATAGTTGATGGCAATTTGGAATGACCACTACCATGCTTCATTTAAAGAAATGTAAGCATGAATCAAGGAGGACTTTTTAAAGCATGATGGTGGTCAACATTCAACCATGGTCAACAAGTCAACCATGGTCAACAAGTCAACAAAATTAACCATAACATAATTCTCATTTAATTACTATTATTAATAGATAATTCATAAATCCATTAGGGTTTGGAAAATGATAACTGTCAACTGTGCATACGCACCCGTTCCGAAACCCTAATGAAATACCTCATCCTCCGACTCAAGCAACTGTGCATACACACCTGCATTCTCGTTCCGAGGAACAAGAATACCAAGATATAAAAGCAACCCCAAATGTATATACCAGTATCTGGCTCAAACCAGAGCCTGCCAGTATAATCCGTCCGGACTCCAAACGTGCACAAGTGCGCGGATGAGAACGAACCCTGTCGCAAAACCATGCGACCTCTACTCTGTTTTGCCCAGAGGCGAATACCCTCTGTGTGGGACTCTAAAGACTCGACACTACGCTGGCAGTGGGTTTAACCACAGACCGTAAGCGGCACTAGCTGTGCGTAACGGTCCCCAGGTAGATGCCGACAAGAAGGCTGACGAGGTGAAACCCCATCTGAACTCCTACTGAGTCTGAATGTGACATTCTCCATACAGTCCGGTCTGTTCGTCTGATACATCGCATGGCGGGCCTAGGGGGGCGGTAAACGTCAGTCCCCTAATAGCGGTACAAGTCGTGTCGGAGTGAAGCCCAATACACCCTGAGATAACACTGGAAACCTACCAGTATATCTCGCTTGCCCTGGCCAGGGACTACTCGTGTAATGGCTCTCCTAGACACAGCGCGATGTCAACCCCCAATACCGGGAGAGACGAATCCTGTCTAACCGTCACTGCCTCCAAGTGCTTCGGGACTGCTCCCAACTACTACCTGTTTGCACGACTCAGTAGAGCCGTGGTAGGGTAGCAATCAAAGAACAGTGGGAACACACTCGAGGCGAAGTGACAGTGTCAAGTCAGCGGACTAAGCTGTACTCATGTCACCTGGGAACTGATAACTAACGATAGGTATAATACCAACCATCAGTTCCCGACGAGTCCTGTCCAGTGTACTCGTAACCCAACGAGCACCCGCATACTATCTCAAGTACGACGTACTGACGGCTGTGGGACAGACCGTCTCCCTTGCTGGGATGAGAAGCGCATACGCTAGTCTACTCCGGAGTATCGATGCCCTATCTCGGTACTCCCACGACTAGGGACGCGTATAAGGATGTGCTTGTAGATTACCCAACCCCCACGAGTGTGATCGCCATCACAATGCCGGTAATCAAGCAAAGATCCTAAGGGCTCTACTAATGCGTATAGGTGATATAATAAATAAACACACATGTACACATTAAAGCAGAGGCAAACCAAGTAGCATACTACTATATTGAGCAAGATTGTCTGTACAACTGTGAATATCCCAAGCTTCCATCAAGTAATATACATACTAGTATGATACAGTAATGGCCTCTAGGGCATATACACTAACAGTTTCATGCACACCCGATGCACTTCGATCTTGTTTCTGTGCACATGTTGGCACATATATGGATTTTGATTTCCGTACGCACCAGACACACGTAGTATTCGTATGCATATTTTGGGATTGATTTCTTAAAGAGCAGTACGTTTTATGATATTTCCTATGTGTTTTCGTACTGAGCAGGACTAGTCAGAGGACAGTACCTGAATGTATTTTGCATGCATTGATAGCTATCGAAGGGAATTCCAAAAAGCGAGCTATAGTCTCAGTATTTACCTACGTGTCTGATATAACACGAAACGTTTAAAACAAGAAAACCCTTCTAAATTGTTTCCCAAAATGGCGGAACGTACAGTTCAAACAAAAGGTATATGTGTATATGATTATTTTCTTAAGATAGACGTCCGCCACTGTGCAGTGTTATGCGCATTGCACAGCGACTTTAAGAGATTTGGCATGCATTCCCTTCAGATATTTACATATATAGATTTGATATTTACGTGTATAGTTCGAGTTATATCATATTGGTTTTGTATTGGATTTGACATTTGTGTCTTTACCATGACTCCGATGATTGCGGGATGCTTGACGGAGTTTTTATTTTGAGTTATTTGCTCATTTTTCATGCACATGCGCTGCGCTATGATTTGTTTGATGTATTTATGATTTCGGAGCCCCGACGACTTGATGATTTTGCTTAGATGTTTTTGTATTTGGGGGGAGTTTGAATTTAATTCGGGGACCGGATTTCTTTAAGAGGGGAAGATTGTAGCGTTTTGAAAATCGTTTCGGTGAAATTTCGGAAAATCGGTAAAATAAGGGGATTTTTTGTAAAAAGTCAAAATACAAATATCTTATTATAAAAATTAAATATACATATTCTAGCTATGTAATTGCTAGTATTTGGTGTTTATTGAGCCACTGGTGAAATTTTAAATTTTCTGAAAAAAAAATTATTTTATTATTATTTTAAGCCGTCACTAATACATTTAATTAGGGAAAAATACAAATTGGAATGAGTTGAAACAAATTTTGTGCATCATAACACATTAAACAAAATTTTATCATGTGGTTTTTGAAATAAAATGGTTTGCCAAAACGGTTTAGAAATTATTGAAGAAAAAAAGGCTTTGTTTAGTGAATTTAGTGTAAATGGATGTTTGGGGTATAGTATTTATCATTTTCCATCACCCCACACCCATACCCACACTCACACACACCCATTTTTCCTCCCCCATGGCTGAATTCAGCAGCCCCCCCTCAATTGTCCCCACTTGTTTTGCAAAAGAAAAGAATAGAATCAAGAATGTATTAATTAAAGGAGGTATGGGGGTAATTGTTGATTTGTGACTTTTCCAACACCACACAATCTCTCTCTCTCTCTCTCCCCCCACCAAAAATTGGCCGAAACCCCTTCCCCTTGCTGCAGCAGCAGCTCCCCCACTTGTCCCCCCTCATTTTTTGTGCTAAAATCATCAAATCTCACTTAAAAATCCACCAAAAATTCCACAAAATCAAAATCTAATCCCTACCCATTTCTCATTGGCCTATCTAGTATGGATCTTGGGGAAAAGTTGGAATTTTGGAGGCTTAGTTTGCATGTTGATCTCATAGTTGTGTGGTATAAATCCCAACCCATGTTTAAATCGTTGTTTAAATTGTTTCAATCTAGCATATTTAAGTGTTAAATTGGTTCTAGTTGTTAATTTAGAAAATTAAAGAGAATGGGTTGTGATCAAATTAGGGTTTTGGGTATTTGGATCATGGATTGTATGTTGTAATTGAGATCTTAAGACTTGCTAAATCAAATCTAGTCGCTAGTTCGCATTTTGTTAATTTAAATTTGTAATAAGTATATATAAATTGCAAACTAGTTTTTAGCTTTTAGTTGCAAATGGGTGATTTAAAATCTAATTAAGGTTTTGATGACTTTATTAACATTTTAATTGTTGTTTAGCAACTTGGATCATGCAAAACCATGCTTAATTGATAAATTGTGAATTTTACTTTAAACAGAGTTAAAATCGGTATTTTTGCAAACTAGGAATTTGGAATTTATACAAATTGATGAGATTAATTTATGAATTTGATTTGTATGAATTAGTTATGATATTTAGTGGATATTGAGGCCGCTAGATATGTTTAAATATCAAGTTTTGTACTAAGATTTTCGGAAAAATGGCTTTTAAAGTGAGTTTGGGGGTTTTTGTGAATTTTAACCCATTTTATATTATAATTAGTGTTCGTGAATGTGCAAATGAGTGTGTTTGGGTTTTTCTCGATGGTTTGACATTTGTACATCGACATCGAGGGTTGGTTTGACTATTCTTGCATGCGTAGGCGATAGGTTTTGACCTATGCGTGATACGAGTGCCGATTTGATTTTCAAAATGCCGTTTCGATTTCGAATTGGGTTTTAATGCGATACGGTTCGTTATGATATATAAGTAACCCATGTGGACTTCGAGACGACAAGCAAGCGCGTGGCGACGTCGGCACCGGCGAGCGAGGACCAGGTGAGTAACTTTATATCTACGGGGAGAAGTCGGGTGGATGGCGTATAGCACCCCCGCAGTCCGTAGTATAGTTCATATATATATATATTTATATAGGTGTTTTATGATACGAGAATGTTTATTCATAATATGTTTATGTGTTCATGGATTACCTTTGGGTTCGTTGCGAAACCCCAGAGTAGTTGTTATACCCACATACGCACACACAGACATGCATACATTACTTTCTTGTGCGTAGATGGGGATGTGTAAATATGTATATATGTGTGGGGTATGGGACTATGCATATATACATTCATATACACATGCATGGATAATGAGGCTAGTACTTTGGATTTAAGATGAGTCGATGAGATTTGATTTGAGGCCGTGAGATCGGTGATATGGCAGGGTTCGTATTTGAGATACGACATGACGTTGTAGCGGTTCCTTGACGTAGTGTTTCACACACGTGCATGCATACTTAGGCGGTATCAGTATTGTACTAGACGTAGATTAGTACCCCGATCATGATATTTGATAAAGAGGATACCAGATGAATAGTATGATGAATGTGATATTGACCCGTACCCAGATTTGGGATGCCGTACGACATATTTACGTACGAGCTATATATTGATGATTGATCCGCACTCTTGACTTGGGATGTCTGATTATAGATATGATATCAGATATGATATTATTAAGGCGGGATCACCGACTATACATATACAGGTATGTATATGTATCGACTCAGATGATAGGCGGTTTCCTTACTTGTAGTTCAGCTTGTTAGTTCAGCCGTATAGTTTAGTGTAGTTGTTAGATTAGATTAGACTCCTACCTATTTCAAAACTAGCGGATCGTGGGTATTTCAAATGGCACCATTGTTTAATATTTAGCTCCCGCTTATTTTGGTTGCTCGCTCCGCATCGCATACTTACATTGTTATTTCATATTGCATTGTTGATATTATGCTGTTAGGACACCAGCACCATTACCGATGATGCGTATGTACCACGTACACTTACTTGCCGGCTCACACACATCTTCATCGGTAATTTCCATGTCACGTACACCTTAGAAAATATTTTGCTTAACTTAGCTTGATAGCTAGTAGTTTGACGTAATATTAGTGTACTTACCTTATATGCCAGCTTAGATATTGTAGTTATTACTTGTCACTTCATGCATACTGTTATTCATTGTTATGCCGTATTCATGGATTCTCACGCCTATATTCATGGGTTTATATGCTATTGATGATTTGGATTCGGATTTCTATGAGATTTTCTGGATTTGGGGGAAAACCGCAAAACTTGTATAAGCTTCTTCCCTCTCTTTTAAATAAAAAGTGCGGTTTTCCCATGATGTATGAGTCGTCCACCATGAGTTTACTGATGGATTTCGTCACCCGATTCGAGGAAATGGATGAACCGTTTCGGGTACATGGTGGGCCCGGTGCGGTAGCCCAGGGCAAGAAGATCGTGTTGTTGACGTTGAGCCTGTGTAGGGGAGCACGATCGACCGGTGATTTTACCCAACGCGACGGATATCCGGAGGATACCGTCGTGGTCATAGATAAATGGTAGGGGCCGGCCTGGACTGACGACGCCCTAGTCATTGTGATTGAGACATTGAGATTTCGAGATATTGAGGTACAGAGACTGTGATATAGAGATATCGAGATATTGGGATTACGTTTTGTGCCGATGCTAGGCACTGTTTTATGCTGATTTCATTATGATACCTCATTTTAAAAATACAGAAATCTCACTAATTTATGAAAGCATTTTTCTTCAGTACATGCATTCTGTTTCATGCATTCATACATCATCCATATGATATATTGCTATCTGAGGCACTGACACGAGCACTTGGTATTACTGTTGTTTAGTGCTTTACCCTAGCAATTGTTATAGGCTACTGGTTATATATTTGAGGATTATATTATGATCGTATGACCTAGGATTGCGTCATACATGCGATTTCTATTCGTAGATGTTTTTCTATTCACGAGTTGGCAACTCACCCCCGTTGTCCCCCAGTTTCTTGCAGGTTTGCCGTACAGGTTTCATTACGGCTTTGCGGGCACAGTTTCGTTCGGATGACTTGCTAGTAGGTGGGTTTTTTTTGTATCGTATCCATCATATTACCTTCTATAATATTATTCAGTTGTACCTAGTAAATTCCATCAACCAAACATGTATTTATTTCAGAGATAGAGACCAGTGATGTTTATTCTTTCGACCTTAGAGTCGCGCGTTGTATTTCTGTGGATTTCTTGTTGTTTTGAGTTTCCTTTTGAGTTTTGATCCTCGCCCTTGGCGTTGTATATTATATTGCTTGTGTGGTTGTGACCGTCGATTGACGAAGAGCTAGCTCCCTCTTGGGGATGCCTTTTATTGATTTCGTATACTATTCATGTTGTATCCCGTTTGGGAGCCAGTATTTACAATGGAGACTCTGCCGAAATTTTCAGGAAATATTTGATGTTTTTTAAAAACCGCATGATTCGGCTTATGCTATTAAAACTACTTGATTTTAAATTGGTTTTCCTTCACTCTACTACTTTTCTTGGTTTGCATTTCTGGGTTTTCGGCTTACTTGGATTACGTACGCCTCGAGGCGTTTCGTAGTTTAAGTGCCGGTCATGTTCCGTACTTTCGGGACGTGACACTCCCCCACTCAGTATGGATAACGTAAAATCCACGACTGTATAGCTCCCCCACTCGGTCCGGAATAAAATAAAATCATAAAACATCACATGGTGGACATGACACATCAATTATGAAAATCCCTGGATTTATGTAATAGTATTCAAACTTAAAATCATAAATCCTCAATAATACATCTACCTCTTATATCAACATGAAATACTCAAATACTAAACATGATATTAATGATGCCAACTACTATTATTATTAGTGTTTAAGATCTGATATGAATCAGTTTTAGCAAGAAATTTACTAAGGGTAAAAGTGACATGGTAATATCAATGAGGTGTGTGTAACATATAGATGTGCACGTGGCATAACTCGTTGATACTTGTGCAGTGTACTAGCAACTAAGAAAAATATATGTGAATTATGAATGCATATCGTCAATTTAGTATAATAAAGTAAAACATTTATTTAAGTAGACTACGGGCGTAACACGCCATTTTTACAAAATTCCCCGGTAGATATTTAGTCTACTCACCGGAAAACGTCGAATCTATTCAGGAATTGCCAATCCCTTCCCTTTCCTTGCTGCCTCCGCAAATCCCGTATTCTAATCTAATATCAAAATTTAATTTATATAAGTAAACGGCTACTCCGACATGACGGAAATGAAAAACACCCATTCCCGCGTACTAGTTATATTGTATATGACTATATCGAACTATTAAACACTTAACCTTACTGGATTTTAACCCCAACCTGCATCGCTACAGAATTTAAATCGCGATGCGTTTTAATCGTGTCGTATTTTCTGTTTTAAGATATCCTTTCCGATATACGCTTCCATATTCTATCTGCAGTGAAACTAATTTAATTAAACAATACCAAAATGGCCAAACTGATCTACTGAAACCTACACAATTACCCAAAACACCCTAGCTATCCACAAATCCGGCGACGCCGGATTTCGTTTGTTGGTCGCCGGCCCAAATCCGAGCCCTCTGGTTTGTGATCCTATGGGTTGTTCTAGGTGTTACACACATCATTTTAGAACTGTTTTGTTAAGTTAATTATCTTCCAAACAATAGAAGATTTCAACAGAGCTTATAATTAACTAAAATACGATATTATGGAACTCTGTTCAATTCAATTTAACTAAGTTACAGAACTTAAATCTCCTACTGTGTTTAAGAATTTTATCCCCCAAAAAGTTGTTGGAATAACCCCTCCAAGATGCTAAGCCCTTCCTAGCTTGATGGTGAAGAAAACCTAGAACATAGCTTCTTTCATCTTCTTCTTCCTCTTGTTCTTTCTTTTTCTCTTTATTTTTCTTTTGATTTCAGAAATTTTCAGAATTCTTAATTAACTATGATCTGAACATAACCTATATATGAGAAGAAGGAAGGGTGAGGTGGTAGAAGGAGGTGTCAAGGGTTAAAGGGTGCTCATTTCATGCAAGGAGGAGGTGTGAGATGAGTGTGTGCAGGCAAGCATGAGATGTGCTAGCCTTATTTTCATAATTTGTTTTAATTTGAAACTAAATTCTGAACGAAAATGATTTTCCATCCCTTTTTCATTTACACCCATAACAATTTTCCATTTGCACAAAAATTCTAAACTTTACCAAAAAACCCCTCACAACTTAGTTTATTATAAAACACACATTTTAATAAAATGAAGCTAAAATTGTCACTAAAACCCTTATAACTTATTTATGTTGCATACTAAAATCTTTATTTAAATTGTTTTACATAGAACTTATGAAAATTGACTTAATTGTTTTTAACAACTTTGCGATTTATCATATTATTATTAAATTAATTTATATTGTTTATTTCTAAATTTCCAAAATGCTACAACGACGATCTAGTCACAATACAGCAAAACACAAAACATCAACGTGAATGTCACGTTCGCAAACCCGTCTAAAAGAACATATAGCAGTTAGATGAATTGTACCGCTCGAATGACATTCATGGTCGCATATAGTAATGTATGTACTGAAAACTACGACATTTGAATTCCGCACGCAATTAGCAAACTAAACCAATTTCCAAAACCATGAAAAAACAGTGAGCTAAAGTTCCAAAATCCGACCGTTTAAAGCCAATTCGGAAGTCCGAATCAAAACGTAACGCGCCCGAACCTTCGCGAAGAGTTAGAGAATGAAATTAACTTCGAGTCGGGGGCCTAGAGGGGGTACCCCACCCTCTAGGCCACCACGAGGTGTCCAGGGGGTGAGGCAGACCCGAAACTGCCCAAGGTGGGGCAGTTTCGGGTCCCCACTGCCAAGACCACATTGTGGTGGTCTTGGGGAGTGGGCCCAGCCGTTCGGTCCTCCCCCAGAAGTTCCTCGGGGTGCCCATGCACCACCCCGTGACTTCTCAGTTCAAACCGTGAGTCTGCGGGGTGTGCAAACATCTCAAATTTTCAGTTTTCGGAACTATTTTTGTCGGCAGTTTTCGCACGATAAAAACGGCGGATTTCTAATGTCGCAATGAGTTAACTAAGGCTTATGGAGTGGCTCTGATACCATATTGGGTTACGGCAGCTCCCCGGCCGTCAATCCGTGACCAAATGCGGAACAAAAATTTATAAAACTTTGCGCTACAACAACCAATTACCCGGATCTACCCATAAGCCCTACATAACAAAACATGCAAAGGAGTTAGAATGGTTATACCGAATAGATCCGTGTCCTTCGGTCTTCAACCATCATCCCAAGCTCCTAGGGGCTTCCTTAATCAAGCTTGATCTCTGGTCTCCCTCCACCGAAGATGATCCACCGGAGAGTCTATGCAACGAGCTCCAACCTCATATCCGAGGACACTAGGGCACTTAGATCTCTACTCTAGATACCGTAGATGAAGTAGAGAGTGATGAAGGATTAATTTGTCTCAATACATCCAAGGATTCTCAACTCATGAGAGGGTTTGGGCGGAGCTAGAGGAAGAAGAAGATGCCATGAGAATGAGGTGTTGAGAGCAACTCAAGAGAGAGAAAAAGAAATGAATAATGGCTTGTGTTTTTGTTTGTTGTGTGAGTGTGATAAGAAATAATGGAGCCATCACATAAATGTCCATGTCTCCAAAATATCTTAGTCAACAAAAAATATCTCAAGTCAACATAATCTCATAACAAACAAAAACCCTAAGCATGCTAGAATAGTAACCATGGGTTACTAATTAGCCATGCCACAAAAATGCAATAAACACCTCATCCTACACCTCAATAACCTTTTAATCCAAAAAGGTCTAAACCATGATGAGGTGTAATCTTCTAAAAGTAATCATGTAATAAATTACAAGAATAACCCTCAACCGTATATCCTACACCTCAAAAAATATCTCAAGTCAACATAATCTCATAACAAACAAAACCCTAAGCATGCTAGAATAGTAACCATGGGTTACTAATTAGCCATGCCACAAAAATGCAATAAACACCTCATCCTACACCTCAATAACCTTTTAATCCAAAAAGGTCTAAACCATGATGAGGTGTAATCTTCTAAAAGTAATCATGTAATAAATTACAAGAATAACCCTCAACCGTATATACATACCCGTATCAGTATTCCGAAGAATACGAATACAAAGAGACAAAAATAATCCAACAAATATAATACTAGGATCCGGCTTAAACCAAAGCCCACTAGTATTATCCGTCCGAACATCATGAGTGCACAAGTACACGTATGTGATCGAACATTGCCGTAAAACCATACGGCCTCTACATTGTTTCGCCCGAAGTAGGGAAACCCTCTGTGTGGGACTATAAAGGCTCGTCAATACGCCGGCAGTGAGTTTAACCACAAGCACGTCAGCGGCACTAGCTGTACGTAACGGATACCCAGATATTGAGCGAAAGGGAGGCCGACGAGCAAACTAATCCTGAAACCCCTACTCAGCCTGATAGTGACAATATCTGTACAGTCCGGTTCGTTCGTCTATGAGTATCGCATATCGAGTCTAGGGGGTGGATAAAGTCAGACCCCTAATAACACGACATTTAGTGTCGGTATGAAGCCCATCACCACCTGAGAAACTACCTATCCTAGATCAGTAATTCTCGACTACCTTGGCCAAGGATTTCTGGTGATGGCCACCTGTGCACAACCGCGACATCAACCCTTAATACCGGGAGAGACGAATCCCCCGACGATCTGCTCACTGCCTCCTTGTGGCTCGGGACTATACCAAACTAAAACCTGTTTGCACGACTCTTTTGACCCGTGGTAGGGTAGTAATCAAAGCACAGTGGAAACTCACACGAGACAAATGACGATCTCAGGTCGATAGACTAACCTGTACACATGTCACCTGGGAACTGCTATCTGACAATAGGTATAATACCAACTAGCATGTTCCCAGCGAGTCCGTCCGGTGTACACATAACCCAATGAGCACCAATATACATCTTAGGTGAACAAACGAACACCAAAGGCTCGTCAATACGCTGGCAGTGAGTTTAACCATAAGCACGTCACCGGCACTAGCTGTACATAACAACTTCCCAGGTATTGAGCGAAAGGGATGCCGACGAGAAAACTCATCCTGAAACCCATATTGAGCCTGACAGTAACAATATCCGTACATTCCGGTCCGTTCGTCTATGAGTATCGCATATTGAGTATAGGTGGTAGATAAAGTCAGACCCCTAATAACACGACATTTAGTGTCGGTATGAAGCCCATCACCATCTGAGAAACTACCGATCCTACATCAGTAATTCTCGACTACCTTGGCCAAGGATTTCGGGTGATGGCCACTCGTGCACAACCGCGACATCAACCCCCAATACCGGAAGAGTCGAATCCCCCGACGATCCGCTCACTGCCTCCATATGGCTCGGGATTGTACCCAACTAAAACCTATCTGCACGACTCCTTTGAGCCGTGGTAGGGTAGTAATCAAAGAACAGTGGGAAATCACACAAGACAAATGACGATATCAGATCGATAGAGTAACCTGTACACATGCTACCTGACAATAGGTATAATACCAACTAGCATGTTCCCGGTGAGTCCGTTCGTTGTACTCATAACCCAATGAGCACCTGTATACATCTTAGGTGAACAAACTAATACCAATGGCTTGTGAGACTGGCCACCGCCATTCGTCGGGGTCTCGATCAGTATACACTACTCTACTCTGGAGCATCGATGCCAAGTCTCGAAACTCCCACGACTAGGGACATTTGAGGATGTGCCTATAGACTACCCAGCTCCCACGTATATGATCGCCATCATACTGCTGGCAGTCCAGCAAGAATCTTATGGGCACTATCAACATGTAATAGTGATCTGTAATGCCACCTAATGCTGTACATGATGTTAAAGACAAACCAGAGAGCATACTATCATCTCAAGCAAGACCGTTCTACCGGTATAGGTCCTCTCTCAATCAACATAATCACCTGCCTGCGACTATGATAATTGCCTTAAGGGCACTATAGCCAACAGGTAAAGCCCTTAGGATGTACACTTGACTACCAGGATTATGATGCAGATCATACTAGTGGGGCCAGGGTAGTCCACAAGTTCATCCTTTAATTGTTCCTATTCGAGGGTGTATCGAGATGGGGAATCGATATTCCATAGTACACTGGCGTATACGCTTCTTGACCCATTTGATGGGCGATGGATGATCCCATATCCATTGGTGTTTGACATCGAAGAAGGTATACAGGTGCTCAGTGGAGACTGGGTACACTGAACAGGACTCGCCGAGAACTCATAAATGGTATTATACAAAACGTCAGATAGCAGTTCTCTGGTGACACTGGTACAGATTAGTCTGTAGACCCGAGATCGTCATATAGTCTTGTATGATTCCCATTGTGCTTTGATTTCCACCTTACGATATTCAAGAGAGCATGCAAAACGGTGGTTTTTGGATACAGTCCCAAGTCACATGGAGGCAATGAGCGATAGGAGGGGATTTGTCTCTCCCGGTATTGGGAGTTGATGTTGCGCTGTGCTCGATTGGCCAAAACAGGAAGTCCCTGGCCAGGGCTGATACAGATATTAACTGGTAAGTGTTGTCAGTAGTTTCTCGACCCGTTATGAGCCTCATATCCGCATGACTTATCAAGTTACTGGGTTCTGACGTTTACCATCCCTAGACTCGTTATGCGACATATCAGACGAAGAGACCAGACTGTACAGTTGTGTTACTTATTGGATTCATAGGAGTATGGACAAGCTTGCTTGTTGATCTTCTGATCGCTCAATACCCAGGTAGCCGTTACGTCCAGCTAGTACCACTGACGGCTTGTGGGTGACTGATATGATCATCACCTACTGTCGGCGTATTGGCGAATCATTAGAGTCCTACACAGAGGTTTCCCAACTCAGAGGAAACAAAGTAGGGCACATATGTGATATGTGTGGGACCGAGATTAATACGTGTATGTGATACCGTATTCCAATCTCTCAATACAAGTTATATGTGATATAACCGGATTGTTGAATCAAGTGTTGATTCAATAATATATTATTGTTAGTTATATGTATGTCCTAGAGGCCATTACTGTACATGTGATGTATATTGTAGTGGATGCTTGGACATATATATGGAGGACTTTCTTGCTCGACATGATAGTATGCTATCTCGTTGCATTTTATCTTAACGTGTACACTTATTGTCTCTCTATTACATGTTGATAAAGCCCTTAGGATGAGTACTTGGCTACCAAGATGTCACGGCCCGAAAATTTGCACGTGACGGCCCTTAAACTACGCAGCGTCTATAAGCGTAACGCAATTTAAGTAAGCCGAAAACCCAGTAATCTAAAGCATCAAAAGTAGTAAGTGATAAGAACATTGCTAAAACATTTGAAAATCTCAAACCAAATTCTTTAAATTCCAACTTTATTTCTTTAAAAATTTCGGCAGCACCTCCTTTGTAAAAACTAACCGCCAAAATGGGTAAAACATAAAGATAAACTAAAGCGTCCCCAACGGGAGCAAATCCACCCCCAAAGGCGGAAAACAACCACCACAACAGATATACGACGTAGTAGCGAAGAAATAAAAGACGATATAAGTAAAACTGCATAAACGACATCCAAGACACCAAAATATACAATACCGTCCTCACATCAAGTCTCTAAGTCTTATACATGATAGTGGTAGATGGAGAGTACAGGATACAACGAATATACAATAAGCAACATTGGATAACCGCAAAACCCACCTATAGCAAAACTGCGCACAGTCAGCCGAAGCGGTATCCGCTGCAAAAGATGATACGAAAGATAAAATGCCTGCCGCGACTGCTCTGAGGGACTTCCTGCAAAACACTATGGCACAACGGGGTGAGTTCCCAACTCATGAATAGTAAATAACATATGCAGGTAATCGTAAGTATGCACGTACAACGCGAATCTAATACATGCAAGCTGATAGCAATAAATGGCCATAGGTATGCGGCAGTCATGAAAGGTACTCTGTCAAGTAAAACTAATACATGAAGCAATAAATGGCAATATGTATATGCAACAGTCATGAAAGGTACTCTTTCAGGTACTACTAATACATGAAGCAATGCATATAAAATAAATGAGGAGTATGGAATAAAACATGTCATTCTCACGGAATCCTGACCTCGTGACAGGACCAAAGTCCATCAAGACAATCTAAATCCCAAATTTCCTCAAATCAGCACCCAAATTGGCCCTCATATCCTGTATGTCTCATATATCCTGAATGTACAATATCAAGTAAATCTCATTTATCCTGAATGTACAATATCAAGTAAACTTCATATATCCTGAATCTACAGTATCAAGTAAATCTCATCTATCCAATATCCAGAATCGAGTAAGTTTCATATAAATTGAGTGTCCAACATCGACACCCAAAAACATCATGAAACATGTGTCTAGCATCGACACATAAATACTCATATCCAAACGTTCCTCGAATCGTAAGTGTCCGGTATTGACACCCGTGATTCACGTATCGGTCTTTCTCATATTCATACGTTCCTCGAATCGTAAGTGTCCGGTATCAACACCCGTTGAAAGGTCTATGTTACCCACCCCGGTTCTTTCGGGGAGGCGGAATAGGTAAAAATCAAAATTTTCTCACAAGGAAATATAGACCAACCATGAAGGATCTTTGCTAAACAAAAACTAACAAACGGATTACAAGTTCTAGCTACTAGGTTAGATTGTTATACCTAGTTCTTGAACTCCTTCTCTTCTTGTTGTGGTCCTCCTTCTTGCTTGCTCCTTGGAGTGGTGTAGATGGCTCCTCCTCTTCGTCTTCTCTTTGCCGAAGAAAGATCCACCCGAAGGCCTCTACCTTGAGCTCCTACCTCAACCAAGAGGTAACTAGAGTGCTTGGCTTGCTAGACTAAGGACCCTAGAATGAGTAGAGAGTTGTCTTGATGGTTTTATCTCACAAAGCTCATGTTTTTCAACACATGAAAGAAGAGAGCTTTGAGAGAGGAAGATGGAGAGCTTTGCATGAGAGAGAAAGAGCAAGAGAGAATGATCAAGAAGCACCACCATGCTCTCATATGAGAATAATAATAATAATAACTAAAGAAAATTGTGATGGTTAGTTGAAATGACTATTATCATTTCATATTTAATGCAATTTGCAAGAATCAAGAAGCATCTTGCAAAAGAAATGATCATGGTCAAATGGTCAACCAAAGTCAAATGGTCATCCTAACCATGGCATAATTATCCTTAATTAATATTATTAATCATATTTCTCATTCTCATTAGGGTTTAGAAAAAGTCAACTGTCAAAAACCCTAATGAGATTCCTCTGCCTCTATCAACTGTGCATACACACCCACATCAGTGTTCCGAGGAACACGAATACAATGAGACAAAACCAATCCCAAAACAAATACTAGGATATGGTTTAAACCAAAGCCCGCTAGTAATAACTGCCCGGACACCAAACGTGCACAAGAGCGCGGATGTGAACGAACCCCGTCGCAAAATCATGCGACCTCTACTCTGTTTTGCCCAAAGGCGAACAACCCTTTGTGTGGGACTCTAAAGACTCGACACTACGCTGGCAGTGGTCTTAACCACAGGCCGCAAGCGGTACTAGCTGTACGTAATGTTCCCCAGGTAGATGCCGATAAGAAGACCAATGAGGTGAACCCATCCGAACTCCTACTGAGCTTGAATGTGACAATCTCCGTACAGTCAGGTCTGTTCGTCTGTGAGTATCGCATATCGGGCCTAGGGGGCGGTAAACGTCAGACCCCTAATAGTGGTACAAGTCGTGTCGGAGTGTAGCCCAGAACACCCTGAGAAACTACTGGAAACACTACCAGTAAATCTCTCTTGCCCTGGCCAGGGACTTTGTGTAATGGCTCTTCTAGACACAGCGCGATATCAACTCCCAATACCGGGAGAGATGAATCCTGTCTAACCGTCACTGCCTCTAAGTGCTTCGGGACTGCACCCAACTACTACCTGTTTGTACGCCTCAATAGAGCCGTGGTAGGGTAGTAATCTAAGAACAGTGGGAACACACTCGAGGCGAAGTGACAGTGTTAAGTCAACGGACTAAGCTGTACCCATGTCACTTGGGAACCGTTAACTGACGATAGGTATAATATCAACCAACAGTTCCCGACGAGTCATGTCCAGTGTACTCGTAACCTAACTAGCACCTGCATACTATCTCCAGTACGACGTACTGATGGCTGTGGGACATACCATCTCTCCTGCTGGGATGAGAAGCGTATGCACCAGTCTACTCTTGAGTATCGATGCCCTGTCTTGATAATCCTACGACTAGGGACCTGTATAAGGATATACTTATAGACTACCAAGCCCCCACTAGTGTGATCACCATCACAACGCCGGCAGTCAAGCAAAGATCCTAAGGGCTCCATCAATATGGATTAGCGATATGTTAAAAGAAACATATACATATATTACGATAGATACAAACCAAGTAGCATACTGCAATATCGAGCAAGACCGTCGTCAAACCATGTATATATCCCAAGCTTCCAAAATGAAATATACAGACTAGTACTATACAATAATGTCCTCTAGGGCATATATATCCAACAATCTCCCACTTACACTAAAGGCCAGTAATTGGTGTACCGCATACCGAACGTCTGCACTAAAGCCAGTTGCTGGCGTACCGCATACCCAATAGCTCAAAAAGTTGCTCGAACTGTGTTTGAGGGAGGGCCTTTGTGAATGGATCTGCCGTGTTGTCTTTAGTGTCCACTCACCGTACCTCGATCTCCTGGCGATCAATGATCTCCCTGATCAGGTGATACCGCCTTAAGATGTGTCTGGACTTCTGATGGGACCTGGGTTCCTTTGCTAAAGCTATAACCCCATTGTTATCGCAATACAAAGGTATTGGGTCAACAATGGACGGAACCACCTAAAGTTCACTAATGAACTTCTTTATCCAGACCGCCTCTTTTGCGGCATCGCTTGCAGCAATGTATTCAGCCTCCATCGTCGAGTCTGCGACGGTATCCTGTTTGGAACTCTTCCAACACACCGTCCCTCCTTTGAGGGTAAACACAAAACCCGAGACAGACTTGCTGTCGTCCTTGTCACTCTGGAAGCTTGAATCGGTAAATGACTCGACCCTGAGGTCTCCATTACCGCAAACCAGGAACATCTCCTTAGTCCTTCTTAGGTACTTGAGAATGTTCTTCACTGCAATCCAGTGGTTCTCACCTGGGTCTGACTGATACCGGCTCACCATACTTAGTGCGTATGCTACATATGGTCTTGTACATAGCATCGCATACATTATAGATCCTACCGCCAAAGCGTAGGGTATAGTGCTCATGCGAACCCTCTCCTCGTCAGTCTTGGGAGACATCTTCTTGGAGAGGGTGATTCCGTGCAATGCTGGTATATTACCGCGTTTGGAATCTTCCATACTAAATCTCTTTAGTATGGTCTCTATGTACCTGGACTGCGACAGTCCCAGTAATCTCTTGGATCTATCTCTGTAGATTCTGATCCCCGGTATGCATATGGCATCACCTAGGTCCTTCATGGAGAACCGTTGTGATAAGAATAGCTTGACCGATTGTAGCATAGGAATGTCATTTCCTATCAAATGAATGTCGTCCACGTACAAGACTAGGAATACGACAGTTCGTCCTACAATCTTCTTATAAATACAAGGCTCATCCTCGTTCTTGATGAAATCAAATTCCTTGATTGCTTCATCAAAACAGATGTTCCAGCTTCGCGATGCCTGCTTTAATCCATAAATGGATTTAAGCAACTTGCACACCTTTCCACTGCTCCCACTGTCTACAAAACCTTTTGGTTGATCCATATAAACGCATTCTTTCAAACTGCCATTTAGAAAAGCCGTTTTTACGTCCATCTGCCAGATTTCATAGTCATGGAAAGAAGCAATGGCAAGAAGGATCCGGATGGATTTGAGCATAGCCACTGGAAAAAATGTTTCGTCATAGTCCACACCAGGTCTTTGACGAAAACCTTTTGCAACGAGTCTAGCCTTATACGTTTCCACCTGCCCATCTACACCAAGTTTTCTTTTGTAGATCCATTTGCATCCAACAGGTTTTATCCCAGGTGGAGCTATATCCAAGGTCCACACTTTATTGGTGTACATGGACTCCATTTCGGATCGCATAGCATCCAGCCACTTATCAGAGTCCCTACTGATAATGGCCTTCCTGAAACTAGTAGGATCATCTTCTTCCAAGATGCAATCCTCTCGATCCCCGTCTATGAGAAAACCGTAGTATCTCTCGGGCAGATGAGAAATCTTACCAGATCTGAGGAGTGGCTAAGGTTCGTTGGGTAAAATTGAATCTAGCGGTTCGACCAAATCTTCAGTTATAGTTTGTGTCTATAGAATTTCATCCAGTTCTACCGTGCTGCCACTAATATTTTTAACAAGAAATTCTTTTTCCAAAAATGTGGCGTTCCTGGAAACAATAATCTTATGTTCCTCTGCATGGTAGAATAGATACCCACTAGAATCTTTTGGGTATCCCACAAACTTACACAGTCCGTGCCTCAAGTTTGTCTGGGTTCTGCTTTTTGACATCAGCTGGGCAACCCCAAATCTTAATACGTTTAAGATACAAACTCTTACCACTCCATATTTCATACGGAGTCTTAGGCACGGATTTGGATGGAACTTGATTCAATAGATGTGCTGCTATTTGAAGTGCATATCCCTAGAATGAAAGAGGCAACTCAGCACTACTCATCATGGAGCGAACCATATCCAATAGGGTATGATTCCTCCGCTCCGATACACCGTTGTGCTGTGGTGTATAAGGAGGAGTAAGCTGAGAGAGAATTCCATTCTCTTTTAAGTAATCTAGGAATTCCGTGCTTAAGTACTCCCCTCCTCTATCTGATCGAAGGATCTTGATACTTTTGCCAATCTGGTTCTCTACTTCGTTTCTGAATTCTCTGAATTTCTCAAAAGCTTCAGATTTGTGTTTCAGCAGATACACATATACGAACCTAGAGAGATCGTTAGTGAATGTGATGAAGTATGAGAACCCACCCCTTGCATGTATAGACATTGGACCACATACATCACTGTGTATGAGTCCCAAGAGCTCTGTTGCTCTTCTCCATGTCCGGTGAACGGAGATTTGGTCATCTTTCCTTTGAGACAAGACTGACAAGTTTCATAAGATGAAAACTTGAACGTATTCAAAAGTCCATCTTTATGCAACTTACTTAGTCTTTCCTCTCCGATATGACCAAGTCTACAATGCCACAAGTAGGATTCATTCGTATCTGAATTCTTTCTCTTGCGTGTGATTTGTATATTGAGAACTGTATTCTGATTTAGAACATAGATACCATTACACAGTGTACATTCTACAACCAGTACCTTATCAAGGTAAATGTTTATGATATTTCTATCAAGAACAAAGTTATATCCATCTTTATAGAGTAAAGAAACTGATATGATGTTGCAAACCATGGGCGGTACATAGTAGCAATTGTTCAAAACCATAGTATTGCCATTTGGCAACACTAGGTGATATTCACCGACGGCTGCAGCATTAACTAGTGCTCTGTTCCCTACCCTGAGGGACATATGACCAGATGCAACTTTCCTACTTTTTCTCATTCCCTGCAATAAATTATAGATATGAGATCTTGATCCGGTATCAAGTACCCAAGATGTAGGGCTGACCGAAAAGCAGTTCTCAATTACAAGAACACCTGAAGTAGATGCAAAACAATGCTTCTTCTTAAACTGGGTCTCCTTGGAATCCATACAATACTCTTTCCCTTGCTCATACTTATGACTGTTGTCATAAGTTAGAGCCGAACCGACGTTCCCCAGCCCCGAATAAGAATTCAGATCTGTCAAGCGATACATTTTATTATCGTGATTAGGGCGTGAAATGGTTGCTACCTGGAGAGAGAGAAAAGAAACACTTAGCGTGCGCTCTTGCAAGATTAGATTGGTTATTAATTTATCTAACCAGGATGGCTCCCACCGTTTCCTCAAATTCTTCTTCAAAACCTAAAAGAAGAACTAGTCAGGATTAATCGCACGTCACAATACTTGCTTAACCTTCAGCCAGGCTAGTGTTGGTACTTCGAGGAAGGTTTTCCAACGCTTTCGCGAAGTTCCTTAATTATATAACCTCTTATCCCTGGAGGCGTAGGCCCGCTAAAACCGTTCTAGACACTTACTTGGTTTATAGCATTGATTGTTAAGTGAAATAATCTCCCGAGAGTAATCTAACTGATCAGTGGGATCGGGATCCAACTATCATTGTGTGATGACCTAGATGGAATCCACTCTAGTCACCACAATCAGAAGGTATGCTAAATCTGCAAGTTTCCTGTATATTTGAAACTCCCGATGTGGTTTTTGCCCCTAGGACCCAAGTGACCTTGACACAGTCAACAAATCAAAGAGTCCTAGTCAAGTTCAACCCGTCATTATCTTGATTGCATTAAACCCACCCGCATAATCCTTGACACGGTCAACAAGGTTACACGACTGTCCTAACCAATCACATTGTATGCTACAGATAAGCAATACTCAACTACCATTCACTGCGCCATGATACAGTCAACAAACGCAGCACGAATACTAAGTATAACTTATAAGAAATGACGGAGGGCTACGGCTGGGTTTTTGGCGAAAAAACCCGTTAACGTAATGAACTTGATATCGTTGAAGGAACTTGATAACCCTTTTAAAAAATATAGTGGCGAAAACTTTTGCTAAAGAGGTCACTTCCTGTGAAGGGATCTCGGCTCTTTCCTCGTCGAATGAGGTGCAGAATATTCCAAACTGAATACCTCGATGCAAAGCAAGAATAATCGACTATAGTAAAGTTATTACCTTGACGCAAACTTCTGTCCAAAGGGTCACTCCCGATGAAGGGATCTCGGCCCTTGCCTCGTCGAATGAGGTGCCGGGTATTCATAACCGAATAACTCTGTGCAAAAGAAAAGAGAACACCCTTGTAATAACAGCTTTTTGAAAATTGTTCCAACAACATCTTTTAGGTTTGTTTTTCTTTGCATTAATATAATGCGTCCCATCAGTTATGTAAGTCCATGCTACCTCTCCCGGTACTTTCGGGCATGCGGAATTTGGTGGAAAAAAAACTTCTAGAGGCGGTAACATGGACTCAAAACCGGATCTTTGTTAAACATCTAACTAACAACGTAATTAGGAGTTGTTAACTACTCGGTTAGGGGGTTATACCTTTCTATCTTGAACTCCTTCGTCTTCATCTCTTGATGGTGTACGGATTGGCTTCACCCCGTCGTCTCCTTGCGCCGAAGATCGATCCACCCGAAAGCTTCTACCTTTGGCTTCTTCTTCGAACTTTGAAGAAACTAGTTTACTTGGTTTGCTAAACCTTGTGAACTAGAGTGAGTAGAGGAGAGTGTGACGGGATTTTCTCTATGGTTCTTGCTTCTCAACACATGAGACAAGTGAACCATAGACAAGAGAGAGCAAGAGGAAGAGGGTGAGAGCAAGAGGAAGAGAGAGCTCAAAACCAAGAGAGAGAAAGACAATGAAAGGATGAGCCTCTCTTTTCTCTTTCACCCTCTCATAATCCAAAAGCATCATGAGCCATAATGTTAATCAAGTATTATTATGTGATGGTTCATATCATGTCAAAGGCAATATCATTTCCATGCACTCATTTTGCAAAGCACAACAAGCAAGCAAAAGTCTTTGCATGAAAATGACAACCATTGTGATGATGATGGTCAACCAGTCCAACCTAGTCAACCGGTCAACAAAGTCAACAAGTCAACAAAGTCAACCCCTCAACAACCATGTCACTATAATACTTAATTAATATTATTGCTAATCATATATCATATTCTCATTAGGGTTGAGCAAAAAGTCAATAGTCAACAGTCAACGGTCAACAACCCTAATGAGAATCCTCTGCCTCTGTCTCTCCGTCAACTGTGCATACACACCCGCATTCGCGTTCCGAGGAACACGAATACAAACTGGATAAAACCAATCCCAATACGTACACTAGGATCTGGCTTAAACCAAAGCCCGCTAGTGTAAACTGTCCGGACACTAAATGTGCACAAGTGCACGGATGTGACTGAACCCTGTCGCAAAACCATGCGACCTCTACTCTTTTGCCTAAAGGCGAATAGCTTTCTGTGTGGGACTCTAAAGACTCGACACTACGCTGGCAGTGGGTTTAACCACAGACCGCAAGCGGCACTAGCTGTGCGTAACGGTCCCCAGGTAGATGCCGACAAGAAGACTGACGAGGTGAAACCCATCTGAACTCCTACTGAGCCTGAATGTGACAATCTCCGTAAAGTCCGGTCTGTTCGTCTGATACATCGCATGGAGGGCCTAGGGGGCGGTAAACGTTAGTCCCCTAATAGCGGTACAAGTTATGTCGGAGTGAAGCCCAATACACCCTGAGATAACGCTGGAAGCCTACCAGTATATCTCGCTTGTCCTGGCCAGGGACTACTCGTGTAATGGCTCTCCTAGACACAGCGCGATGTCAACCCCCAATACCGGGAGAGACGAATCCTGTCTAACCGTCACTGCCTCCAAGTGCTTCGGGACTGCACCCAACTACTACCTGTTTGCATGACTCCTTTGAGCTGTGGTAGGGTAGTAATCAAAGTACAGTGGGAACACACTCGAGGCGAAGTGACAGTGTCAAGTCAGCGGACTAAGCTGTACTCATGTCACCTGGGAACTGATAACTGACGATAGGTATAATACCAACCGGTCAGTTCCCGACGAGTCCTATCCAGTGTACTCGTAACCCAACGAGCACCCGCATACTATCTCCAGTACGACATACTGATGGCTGTGGGACAGACCACCTCCCACTCTGGGATGAGAAGCGCATACGCTAGTCTACTCCGGAGTATCGATGCCCTGTCTCGATAGTCCTGCGACTAGGGACCTGCATAAGGATGTGCTTATAGATTACCTAACCTCCATTGGTGTGACTGCCATCACAACGCTGGTAATCAATCAAAGATCCTAAGGGCTCCACTAATGTGTATAGGCGATATACTAAAATAAACACATGTACACATTGAAGTAGAAACAAACCAAGTAGCATACTACTATTTTGAGCAAGATTGTATATACAAGGTGAATATCCCAAGCTTCCATTAAGTAATATACAAACTAGTATGATACAGTAATGGCCTCTAGGGCATATACACTAACAATCTCCCACTTGCACTAAAGCCATGTACTGGCGTATCGAAGACCTATCATCTCGATCAGCCGCTCGAACTGAGTCTGGGGCAAGGCCTTCGTGAGTGGATCTGCAGTGTTATCTTCTAAATTTACTCTCTTTACCTCCATCTCCCAGCGATCAATGATCTCCCTGATCAGGTGGAACCGCCTCAAAATGTGCCTGGACTTCTGATGAGACCTGGGTTCCTTCGCTAAAGCTATAGCGCCGTTGTTGTCACAATACAGCAGTATTGGATCAACAATGGTAGGAACCACCTGAAGTTCCGTGAGGAACTTTTTCATCCAGACAGCTTCCTTTGCGGCATCGCAAGCAGCTATGTACTCCGCTTCCATAGTTGAGTCAGCAACGGTTTCCTGCTTGGAACTCTTCCAGCAAACCGCCCCTCCATTGAGGGTAAAGACATAACCCGACATGGACTTGGAGTCATCCTTGTCACTCTGGAAGCTGGAGTCAGCAAAGCCCTCAATCTGGAGGTCTTTTCTGCCATACACCAAGAACATCTCCTTAGTCCTTCTCAGGTACTTGAGAATGTTCTTTACTGCTATCCAGTGTTTCTCCCCAGGGTTCGACTGATACCGGCTTACAACGCTCAATGCGTATGCTACATCTGGTCTGGTACATAACATCGCATACATAATAGAGCCTACCGCAGATGCGTAGGGTATTGATGACATGCGAGCCTTTTCCAAATCAGTCTTGGGAGACATCTCTTTGGAGAGGGTGATTCCGTGACAAGCCGGTAGATTACCGCGCTTGGAATCTTCCATACTGAATCGTTTCAGTATGGTGTAGATGTACCTTGACTGTGAAAGTCCCAATATCCTCTTAGATCTATCACGAAAGATCTGGATCCCCAGAATGTAGTTGGCATCGCCCAGGTCCTTCATGGAGAACCTCTGCGACAAGAATCCTTTGACTGACTGTAGCATAGGAATATCATTTCCTATTAGGAGAATGTCATTGACGTACAAAACGAGGAATACCACATTTCTCCCTACAATCTTACTGTAAATGCATGGTTCATCTGGGTTTTTGACAAAGTCGAATTCTTTGACAGTATCATCAAAGCAGATGTTCCAACTCCGCGATGCCTGCTTGAGTCCATAGATGGACTTGAGCAACTTGCACACTTTAGCGCTGCTCCCACTCTGAATGAATCCCTCTGGCTGATCCATATAGACGCGCTCTTCTAAATTTCCATTTAGGAAAGCCGTCTTTACGTCCATCTGCCAGATCTCATAATCGTGGAAGGCAGCAATGGCAAGAAGGATCCGAATGGATTTAAGCATGGCTACCGGAGAAAAGGTCTCGTCATAGTCCAAACCAGGTCTTTGACGAAAACCCTTTGCAACGAGCCTAGCTTTATAGGTTTCAACCTGCCCATCTACACCAACTTCTTTCTGAAGATCCATTTGCAGCCTACGGGTTTTACCCCTTCTGGAGCAAAGTCCAAAGTCCAAACTTTGTTGGTGTACATGGACTCCATCTCGGTCAGCATTGCATCCAGCCATTTTACCGAGTCACCGCTCTGAATGGCTTGCTGGAAGCTAGTAGGCTCATCATAATTAACTGTGCAATCCTCTCTATCGCCGTCTATGAGAAAACCGAAGTATCTCTCGGGCGGATGAGACTGCCTACTACTTCTGCGGAGCGGCGTAGGAATGTCCGGTTCTCTTGAAACGTCTGGTTCATCCAAGCTTTCAGTAACAGCTTATGGTTCTGGAATTTCTTCCAGTTCTATTGCGCCCCAACTTATCTGATTTTCCAAAAATTCAGTTTCCAAGAAGTGGGCATGCGGAGAAACAAAAACTTTTTGTTCTTCTGCGGAATAGAAAAGATACCCTTTGGAGTTCTTTGGGTATCCCACAAACTTAAACAGTACCGAGCGTGCCTCGAGCTTGTCCGCATGCTGCTTTTTTACAAAAGCTGGACATCCCCATACCTTAAGATACTTAAGACAGGGTTTCTTCCCACTCCACATCTGATATGGGGTGGTAGGCACAGTCTTGGTTGGAGCCTTGTTCAAGAGATATGCAGCTGCTTCTAGTGCATAACCCCAGAAAGATCGCGGTAACTCAGCCTTACTCATCATGGAACGAACCATATCCAATAGGGTCCGATTCCGTCTTTCCGATACACCGTTGTGTTGTGGTGTGTATGGAGGAGTAAGTTGAGAGAGAATTCCATTCTCTTTTAAGTAGCCCAGAAACTCGGCACTCAAGTATTCTCCACCTCGATCCGATCTTAGAATCTTGATACTTTTGGCGGTTTTTTTTTCAACTTCATTCTTGTATTCTTGAAATTTCCCAAAGGCCTCGGATTTGTGCTTCATTAAGAAGACATGTCCATACCTAGAGAAATCATCTGTGAAAGTAATGAAGTATGAATAACCACTTCGCGCATGTGTAGACATTGGACCACACACATCACTGTGTATGAGTCCCAAGAGCTTGCTCGCTCTTTCTCCGTGTCCAATGAACGGAGTCTTTGTTATCTTTCCCATGAGACAAGATTCACAAGTGGCATAAGACTGATACTCGAACGGATTCAAGTACCCTTCTTTATGTAACTTAGTTAATCGTGTCTCATTAATGTGACCCAGTCTACAATGCCATAAGAAAGCCTGATTTGTTTCCGGAGACTTTCTTTTAAGTGTGTTCTGGACACTGAAAATCTGAGCTTGATTTAACACGTCTATTCCGTTCTGTAATG
Organism: Agapanthus africanus; assembly: GCA_030015575.1. NCBI lineage: Eukaryota > Viridiplantae > Streptophyta > Magnoliopsida > Asparagales > Amaryllidaceae > Agapanthus > Agapanthus africanus. The sequence goes on from JASDDO010000024.1 coordinate 566,902,349, forward strand.
TACCTGACCCAATCAGAACTTGATTTAGGTGGATGTGTACTACATCACTTACAAAAGTAAATTCATATCCTTCCTTAGAAAGTAAGGATACAGATATGATATTACAAATCGCACCTGGTACATACAAACAGTTACGTAAAATCAATATCTGCCCAGTTGTTAGTCCAACATGATATTCCCCTACGGATTCAGCATCCATGCTCATTCCGTTAGCAACCCTGAGAGTCATATCACCTTTCTTTATAACCCTACGGTTTCTCAGAGCCTGTAACGAATTACAGATATGAGATCCTGATCCGGTATCCAATACCCAGGAAGTAGGGTTAACTGACATACAGTTCTCAATTACAAACACACTCGAAGCCGAAGCCACAACATTCTTCGAATTCTGGTTACTGGCTTTGCAAGCCCTGCAATCCTTCTGCCAATGTTCATTCCCGTTACAATAGGAACGTCCCTCTTTAACCATATCCAGTCCCGAAACTTTTGCCCTTCCTTTTCCTTCTTCTTCCCTGGTTTCCTTCAGGGTATAAGCAGAGGGCAGGGACTGTAGAAATAAGTCAGTACTTGACCCATTCTCCAACGTGGTCTCCAGGTCCGTGAGCTCAAAATAGCTGGTCTCTGTAAGGACGTTGTCCCTTACAGATGACCCGACAGCCAACCTCGCTTGAAGCAATTCGTTCGAGGTCTCATATCTTGCGATACGAGATTGCTCTCCATATAAAACTTTGTTATGGAGGAAGATAGAAACTGAGTCCATCTTCTCGTGCTGCCTCTGGTTTGCACCATCAACTGAGGCTAACACGAGGCACTTGGCTTTCGCACAATCCTTTTCCGATGTCCTGCGGATGTAAACATCCGTGACAGGGGAAACTGGACCTGAGACGGTAGGGGTTTGATTAGTTAAGAGGTGTCCCAGCTTGTCATGGGCAATGGACATCTGGACAGACCTTTGCCAGTCATAACAGTCAGGTTCAGTCATTTTATTATCTAGATGTAACCTAGGTGTGGTCACTGGGTCGCTGCAATTAAGATAGAGGGAGAAGAAAACACTCAGCATGATGCTCTTGCAAGTTTAGATTGGTTTTTAATTTATCTAAACAGGATGGCTCCCACTGTCTCTCGAATCCCTCCTCAAACCATAAAGGAAGAATTAGTCGGGATCAATCTCACCGTAAATACTTGCTTAACCGTTCAGCCAGGCTAGTGTCGGTACTTCGAGGGAGGTTTTCCAATGCTTTCGTGAAGTTCCTTAATTAAATAACCTCTTTTCCCTGTGGGCGTAGCCCCGCTAACACCTTTCTAGACACCTACTTGGTTTATAGCATTGATCGTTAAGTGAGAAATTTCCCGAGGAGTAGCATATACTCACAGTAGATCGGGATCCAAATATCATTGCGTGACAAAACTGAAGGAATCCTACCAGAATCATCACACTCCAAATGGTATGCAACGCTAGCAAGTTTCAGTTCTTTTGAAACTCCCGATGTGGATTTTTGCCCCATGCTCTTATGGCCTTGACGAAGGTCAACAAATCATAAGTCACATGTCAAGTTTTACCCGTCATTATCCAGGTTAATTTGAACCCACCCGTATATACCCTTGACGAAGGTCAACAAGGTAATACGACTGTCCCAAACCAATGCATCTATCTATGCTACATATGAACACCCAACAGCTACCAATCACTATGCCTTGACGAAGGTCAACAAACATAGCTTGAATACTATTGAATATTCATACGAAACGACGGAGGGCTACGAATGGTTTTGGCGAAACCTTGAACGTAGTGAACTTGATATAATCGAAGGAACGAAATAGCTTTTAAAAGGAGTGGCTCAAGCTCCGCATTTAAAAGTTAGTTTTGAAAAGAACCGAGTGGTTTTTCGAAAGTGTTCCAACGACTTTTACTTGGTTTATTTTCTTGCATTAGTTATTTTATTGTGTGTTATTCTTGCATTAGTTCTTTTAATGCGTCCCATCATTTAATCCTACCATTGCAGAAAACAACCAAAATATGACGTACGCTTATGCCATTCGCATTCGCCACGGGGCCCCGTCATTACCCGTTAGGTTACTTAACTAACGACAGAGCAGGGGCTGGGCTAGCGCGGCTGTAAAACATAAGCAACGCCTAAATAATATCATATATAGATATATTGCAATGATAGCCATTTAAGATCACAGATGAACACATTAGATATACTAGGAACCCGCAATTCGTACGAGCCTGTAACGAAAAGCAGATTACACGGTCGCGGTGAATAGCCAATACCCCACCCAAGACCCCTACGGGTGCGGCAAACTACCAGCCAAGTACTCGAAGCGAAGCAACCTCCCTCATCTCTGTGAGTAGGCCACTCGGCACTTCGGCATACCCGGTAGTTTGTGCACCCCCTCCATGGGTCTATCCTAGGAGCAAAAACATTAAAAAGAAATTATACAATGACGGCTACAACCCCGACCCGGTTGTGCGGCCATACAAATAATTATTACATCAATTTACAAATTTACATTAATTGAAAGAAAAGAAAACTCTCGTCTCACAACCCCCCGGCTATTCACCCGCGACAATCCAATGAATTCATATACACATTCCAATAACATTACAGATCACAGATTTGTATAACCCCCACTAATCGACATATAGCGATTAGCAGACGTTCAATACAAATATCACATCACAGAAAAACCCGTCAGCTTAAGTCTTTTAGAAGTTCGATCAAAAATACGGATTTTCAGGCCCCAAACACAAAATTTTCGTTCTGGAAAATCTGGGCAGAAAATACATATTCCAAAAATCCCAAAATACCCCTATGAACAAACTGCAAAAATAAAATCCCACGACCGAGTAAACTCGGCCGCGGAAACGCGGCGCGTTGATCGATTCAGTGGGTCGACTTTTTGTAGTTTCTTCTAAAAACCCTGAGTCGATTTTTGGTATATCTCAAATAATTTTTGCAGCACTTTGAAAATCGACAGAAAGTTTAAAATCCGAGTGTATTTCGCTACTTTTTCTCCGATCGAATTTCTAGTTACTATGCTAACATGTTAGGTAGTGTTTAACCTGGCTCTGATACCACTGTAAGTCCATGCTACCTCTCCCGGTACTTTCGGGCATGCGGAATTTGGTGAAAAACAAACTTCTAGAGGCGGTAACATGGACTCAAAACCGGATCTTTGTTAAACATCTAACTAACAACCTAACTAGGAGTTGTTAACTACTCGGTTAGGGGGTTATACCTTTCTTTCTTGAACTCCTTCGTCTTCATCTCTTGATGGTGTACGGATTGGCTTCACCCCGTCGTCTCCTTGCGCCGAAGATCGATCCACCCGAAAGCTTCTACCTTTGGCTTCTTCTTCGAACTTTGAAGAAACTAGTTCACTTGGTTTGCTAAACCTTGTGAACTAGAGTGAGTAGAGGAGAGTGTGATGGGATTTTCTCTATGGTTCTTGCTTCTCAACACATGAGACAAGTGAACCATAGACAAGAGAGAGCAAGAGGAAGAGGGTGAGAGCAAGAGGAAGAGAGAGCTCCAAACCAAGAGAGAGAAAGACGATGAAAGAATGAGCCTCTCTTTTCTCTTTCACCCTCTCATAATCCAAAAGTATCATGAGCCATAATGTTAATCAAGTATTATTATGTGATGGTTCGTATCATGTGAAAGGCAATATCATTTCCATGCACACATTTTGCAAACCACAACAAGCAAGCAAAAGTCTTTGCATGAAAATGACAACCATTGTGATGATGATGGTCAACTAGTCCAACCTAGTCAACCGGTCAACAAAGTCAACAAGTCAACAAAGTCAACCCCTCAACAACCATGTCACTATAATACTTAATTAATATTATTGCTAATCATATATCATATTCTCATTAGGGTTGAGCAAAAAGTCAATAGTCAACAGTCAACGGTCAACAACCCTAATGAGAATCCTCTGCCTCTGTCTCTCCGTCAACAGTGCATACACACCCGCATTCGCGTTCCGAGGAACACGAATACAAACTGGATAAAACCAATCCCAATACGTACACTAGTATCTGGCTTAAACCAAAGCCCGCTAGTGTAAACTGTCCGGACACTAAACGTGCACAAGTGCACGGATGTGACTGAACCCTGTCGCAAAACCATGCGACCTCTACTCTTTTGCCTAAAGGCGAATAGCTTTCTGTGTGGGACTCTAAAGACTCGACACTACGCTGGCAGTGGGTTTAACCACAGACCGCAAGCGGCACTAGCTGTGCGTAACGGTCCCCAGGTAGATGCCGACAAGAAGACTGACGAGGTGAAACCCATCTGAACTCCTACTGAGCCTGAATGTGACAATCTCCGTAAAGTCCGGTCTGTTCGTCTGATACATCGCATGGCGGGCCTAGGGGGTGGTAAACGTCAGTCCCCTAATAGCGGTACAAGTCGTGTCGGAGTGAAGCCCAATACACCCTGAGATAACACTGGAAGCCTACCAGTATATCTCGCTTGCCCTGGCCAAGGACTACTCGTGTAATGGCTCTCCTAGACACAGCGCGATGTCAACCCCCAATACCGGGAGAGACGAATCCGGTCTAACCGTCACTGCCTCCAAGTGCTTCGGGACTGCACCCAACTACTACCTGTTTGCACGACTCCTTTGAGCCGTGGTAGGGTAGTAATCAAAGTACAGTGGGAACACACTCGAGGCGAAGTGACAGTGTCAAGTCAGTGGACTAAGCTGTACTCATGTCACCTGGGAACTGATAACTGACGATAGGTATAATACCAACCGGTCAGTTCCCGACGAGTCCTGTCCAGTGTACTCGTAACCCAACGAGCACCCGCATACTATCTCCAGTACGACGTACTAATGGCTGTGGGACAGACCACCTCCCACTCTGGAATGAGAAGCGCATACGCTAGTCTACTCCGGAGTATCGATGCCCTGTCTCGATAGTCCTGCGACTAGGGACCTGCATAAGGATGTGCTTATAGATTTCCCAGCCCCCACTGGTGTGACTGCCATCACAACGCTGGCAATCAAGCAAAGATCCTAAGGGCTCCACTAATGTGTATAGGCGATATACTAAAATAAACACATGTACACATTGAAGTAGAAACAAACCAAGTAGCATACTACTATTTTGAGCAAGATTGTATATACAAGGTGAATATCCCAAGCTTCCATTAAGTAATATACAAACTAGTATGATACAGTAATGGCCTCTAGGGCATATACACTTACAAGTTAATCCTACCATTGCAGAAAACAACGAAAATATAACGTACGCTTATGCCATCCGCATTCGACACTGGGCCCCGTCATCACCCGTTAGGTTACTTAACTAACGACAGAGCGGGGGCTGGACTAGCGCGGATGCAAAACATAAGTAACTCCTACTAGATGTCATATATAGATATATACATTCGTAAGATGCAATGATAGCCATTCCAGATCACAGATGAACACATTGGATATGCTAGGAATCCGCGTTTCGTTCAAACCTGCAACAAAAGACGGATTACACGGTCGCGAAGAATAGCCAAACCCCACCCTAGACCCCTACGGGTGCGGCAAACTACCCGCCAAGTACCTGAAGTGAAGCAACCTCCCTCAACAACATGAGTAGGCCACTCGGCACTTCAAAGTACCCGGAAGTTTGTGCACCCCACCATGGGTCTATCCTAGGAGCAAAAACAGTAAAAGAAATAATATACAATGGCGGCTACAATCTCAACCCGGATGCGCGGCCATAAAAATAATATTACATCAATTTACAATTTAAATTAAAAGAAAGATAAATAAACTCTCATCTCACAAACCCCGACTATTCATCCGCGACAATCCAACAAGTTCATAGACACAATCCAACATCACAGATCATAGATATGTACAACCCCCACTAATCGACGTATAGCGATTAGTCGACGTCCAGTACATATATCACATTACAGATATAATCAATTAGCCAAAGTTTATAGAACTTCGATCAAAATTTCAATTTGAAACTACCCCAAACACAACACTGTTCTCAGAAGAATCTAGGCAGAAACAAATCATCTTAAAAATCACAAAACCAACACAGAGAACCCCAGAAGAAATTTGCTGTGCAGCCGAGTTGATTCGGCCGCGGATCCGCGGCAGATCGCCATGAACGGCCGCGGCTCCGTGGCCTTCTTAGGAATCAGGCGCCCAAATTTCTCCAGTTTTCTCTAAAAAGCCTGCTTGTATTTTTCAGGTCTCTGGAAATATTATTAGACCTGTTTTTAAAAACGGCAGAAAACACTAAAATTTGATGTATTTTGCGATTTTTTCCGGATCGAAATTCTAAACACTTTGCCAACAAGTTAGTTGTTGTTTAGCAAGGCTCTGATACCATTGAAAGGTCTATGTTACCCACCCCGATTCTTTCGGGGAGGCGGAATAGGTAAAAATCAATTTTTTCCCATATGGAAATATAGACCAACCATGAAGGATCTTTGCTAAACAAAAACTAACAAACGGACTATAAGTTCTAGCTACTAGGTTAGATGGTTATACCTAGTTCTTGAACTCCTTCTCTTCTTGTTGTGGTCCTCCTTCTTGCTTGCTCCTTGGAGTGGTGTAGACGGCTCTTCCTCTTCGTCTTCTCTTTGCCGAAGAATGATCCACCCGAAGGACTCTATCTTGAGCTCCTACCTCAACCAAGAGGTAACTAGAGTGCTTGGATTGCTAGACTAAGGACCCTAGAATGAGTAGAGAGTTGTCTTGATAGTTTTATCTCACAAAGCTCATGTTTTTCAACACATGAAAGAAGAGAGCTTTGAGAGAGGAAGAAGGAGAGCTTTGCATGAGAGAGAAAGAGTAAGAGAGAATGAGCAAGAAGCACCACCATGCTCTCATATGAGAATAATAATAATAATAACTAAAAAAATTGTGATGATTAGTTGAAATGACCATTATCATTTCACATTTAATGCAATTTGCAAGAATCAAGAAGCATCTTGCAAAAGAAATGATCATGGTCAAATGGTCAAAAAAAGTCAAATGGTCAACCAAAGTCAAATGGTCAACCAAAGTCAAATGGTCAACCTAACCATGGCACAATTATCCTTAATTAATATTATTAATCATATTTCTCATTCTCATTAGGATTTAGAAAAAGTCAACTGTCAAAAACCCAAATGAGATTCCTCTGCCTCTGTCAACAGTGCATACACACCCGCATCCGTGTTCCAAGGAACACGAATACAATGACACAAAACCAATACCAAAGCCTGTGCATCCGTGTTCCAAGGAACACCAATACAATGACACGAATACAATGACACAAAACCAATACCAAAACAAATACTAGGATCTGACTTAAACCAAAGCCTGCTAGTAATAACTGCCCGGACACCAAACGTGCACAAGTGCGCGGATGTGAACAAACCCCATCGCAAAACCATGCGACCTCTACTCTATTTTGCCCAAAGGCGAACAACCCTCTGTGTGGGACTCTAAAGACTCGACACTACGCTAGCAGTGGGTTTAACCACAGGCCGCAAGCGGTACTAGCTGTACGTAACGGTCCACAAGTAGATGCCGATAAGAAGACCGATGAGGTGAACCCATCCGAACTCCTACTAAGCCTGAATGTGACAATCTCCGTATAGTCCGGTCTATTTTTCTGAGAGTATCGCATGTCGGGCCTAGGGGGCAGTAAAGGTCAGACCCCTAAAAGCGGTACAAGTCGTGCCGGAGTGTAGCCCAGAACACCCTGAGAAACTACTGGAAACACTACAAGTAAATCTCGCTTGCCCTGGCCAAGGACTTTGTGTAATGGCTCTCATAGACACAGCGCGATATAAACTCCCAATACCGAGAGAGACGAATCCTGTCTAACCGTCACTGCCTCTAAGTGCTTCGGGACTGTACCCAACTACTACCTGTTTGCACGACTCAATAGAGCCGTGGTAGGGTAGTAATCTAAGAACAGTGGGAACACACTCGAGGCGAAGTGACTGTGTCAAGTCAACGGACTAAGCTGTACTCATGTCACCTGGGAACTGTTAACCGAAGATAGGTATAATACCAACGAACAATTCCCAACGAGTCCTGTCTAGTGTACTCGTAACCTAACGAGCACCTGCATACTATCTCCAGTACGATGTACTGATGGCTGTCGGACATACCATCTCCCCTGCTGGAATGAGAAGCGTATCCACCAGTCTACTCTGGAGTATCGATGCCCTGTCTCGATAATCCTACGACTAGGGACCTGTATAAGGATATGCTTATAGACTACCCAGCCCCGACTAGTGTGATCGCCATCACAACGCCGGTAGTAAAGCAAAGATCCTTAGGGCTCTATCAATATGTATTAGCGATATGTTAAAAGAAACAAATACACATATTAAGATAGATACAAACCAAATAGCAAACTACAATATCGAGCAAGACAGTCGTCAAACCATGTATATATCCCAAGCTTCCAAAATGTAATATACAAACTAGTACTATACAATAATGGCCTCTAGGGCATATATATCCAACACCCGTGATGCACGTATCGGTTTTCTGATATCTATACGTTCCTCGAAACCCAAGCGTCTCACCTCGACACTTGTGTTCCACGTATCGGTATATACTGTAAGTCTACGGTAGCGCCTCGGCTAATAATCTGAGGCCAAACACGGAAGAAAAACTTTTACAACTGGCGCTATCGCATACTATAACCCGGATCTTGCCATTAACGCTAAACTAAGAAACTGTAAAGAGGTAGAAAGGCTATACCGATCGATCCGTGTCCTTCGGTCTTCAGCCATCATCCCACGCTCCTCGCTGGGACTCCGATCTTCTCGTCAAGGTGGCACCACGTCAACGAATCTTTATACGGGCTCCCGCCTCTATACCGAGGCAACTCGGACATGAAGTATATTAACCGACATGTCCAAGATGAATTAGAGAATGAGTAGAATACCTAGTCTCAAACACTCTTTGGTTCTCATCACATGAGAGGGTAAGAGTGGAGGTTGAAGAAGATGCAAAGAGATGAAAAGTGTGAGCTCATGAAAAATCAAGAGAGCAAAAACAAAGTCTCAAAAATTAACCCTTGGTTGTCCACTAATTTTGGGTGTGTTATATATTAGGTTTTGTGTTGGAAAAACTAAGAAAATATCTTACAAAAATATCTCCAACAAAAGCCTAAAATATAAAACCCAAAACAAAAGTCATTAACTCAATCATGACTCACTACATGACTCATTACCATGAGTCATTAGTGAACATGCTAGAATAATGACTCATTACATGAGTCACACTTTCCAAATCAAATAATCATTTAAACCAAAATGATTAACCCAAAAAGAAATGCATCTTCTAAACTAATCTCGTAACGGATTACGAGAATACCCCTCACCTGTATATACATACCTGTATCCGTATTCCGACCGAATACAAATACCACGAGACTAAAGTATTCCGACTAAATATAATACTTGGATCCGGCTTAAACCAAAGCCCACCAGTATTATCTGTCCGAACCATGACAAGTGCACGTGCATGTTCGAACCCTGCCATAAAACTATACGGCCTCTACAATATTTCGACCGAACTTGGGAAACTATCTGTAGGGGAATCTAAAGACTCGTCAATACCCTGGCAGTGGGTTTAACCACAAGCACGTCAGCGGCACTAGCTATGCATAACGACTGCCCATGTACTGACTGAAAGGGAAGCCGATGAGCGAACTCATCCTGGAACCCTACCGAGCCTATCAGTGACAATATCCGTACAGTCTGGTCCGTTCGTCTATGAGCATTGCATATCGGACTTAGGGGGCTGGTAACGTCAGACCCCCAATAGCGGTATAAGTCGTGTCGGAGGGTAGCCCTGAACACCCTGAGAAACTACTGGAATACCTACCAGTAATTCTCACATGCCTTGGCCAAGGACTTGGTGTAATGGCTCTCCTAGACACTGCGCGATCTCACCCTCAATACCGGGAGAGACGAATCCCCTGTCGATCCGCTCACTGCCTCTATGTGGCTCGGGACTGTACCCAACTAAAACCTGTTTGCACGACTCCATTGAGCCGTGGTAGGGTGGTAATCTAAGCACAGTTAGAACTCACACGAGACAAATGATGACCACAGGTTGATGAACTAACCTGTACACATGTCACCGGGGAACTGCTATCTGACGCTTGGTATAAAAGCTACTAGCAGGTTCCCGGCGAGTCCTGTCCGGTGCACTCATAACCCAATGAGCACCTGTATACATCTTAGGTGAACCAACTGACACCAATGGCTTGCGAGACCGGCCACTGCCCCTCGTCAGGGTCTCGACTGTATACACTAGTCTACTCCGGAGTATCGATGCCCTGTCTCGAAACTCCCACGACTAGGGACCACTTTTAAGGATGTGCTTATGGACTACCCAACTCTCACGTATATGATCGCCATCATACTGCTGGTAGTCAAGCAAGAATCCTAAGGGCTCTATCAACGTGTAATAGTGATCATGTCACCTAAAGCTGTACACAATAATAAAGTTAAACCAGATAGCATACTATCATCTCGAGTAAGACTGTCCTACCGGTATAGGTCCTCCTCAATCATTGCAATCACATGCCTGTGATCCAATAATTGACTTTGAGGGCACTACATCCAACAATCTCCCACTTGCACTTAAGGCTAATTATTGCGATGTCGCATAATCACAGCCCGTGTGATACCGAACACCTAACTCCTCTACTAATCAGTTTCACAAAGCTCGTTTGTAAAACTCTTGTGTTCGAGAAATAGCCTCAGTGAGTGGATCTGCCCTAATGTTTCTTTCTATGTCTCTCTTAATCTCAAGTTCGTGGAGAAAGCCATCACCCGAATTGAGTAATACCTGTCTTAGAATATGTCTGGATATCTGATGGGACCTAGTTCATAAATGAACTCCAAATCCAAACTTCTTAGACTGTACCGACAACTGAAACTCATCAGTATCCTGCACCATACCTCCCACAGTATCCTCTTGGACCACCTGTCCATAATACTGCCCCCTTCGTCAGAGGGAAAACTATAACTCTGACAATCACTCTGTCATCCATGTCACTTTGGAAGCCTAGAATGATAACTGTCTCCCGAAGGAGGCTGTCGTCATCAAATCCTTAGAACATCCACTTATGTTCGAAAACTCCTTCTGAATGTTTCTCGAGGATCGGATTAATATAAACTTATTGCATTTAGTGCAAAAACAACATCTGGTGTGGTACTTGACATCTCATGATTGACTCAATTGCCTAAGCAAGTGATATGTCAATCATGCACATCTCTCTCCCCTTTAGTCTGTAAGACACCTTTAGAGAGGGCGACTCCATCACCTGCAGGTACACCACCATGCCAGGAGTCATCTATTCTAAATACCTTTAGAATACTGTCAAAGTACCAATAGTAGGAAACTAACCAAACCTAGATCTAAAACCATAGATCTAGTAACCAAAATGTCTGATATTATATCCATATCCTGTATGGAGAAACTACTGTGTGACAACCACTGTATAACCGATCATAGTATAGGAATTTCACTTCCTACTAAATGCATGTCATCCAAATACCAGGACATCACACCCTACTACCTTCTTAACAGATCCATCCCCTATTCTGATGAAGTCAAACCCATGACTGTCACATAAAAAATAGATGATCTATCTCCGCTATATCTACTCTAGTCTATAAATAGACATAAACTACTTGCCCACTATGCTTCCACTGCTCCCACTGACCACAACAACCCTCTGGCAGAATAATATATACGTGCACTTCTAAAGCTAGTTTAGAACGATGCTATACTTAACCTCCTGCCGGGTCTGATAGTCTGGAACAACGGTACTGTCAAGTCTGGATAAAAAAGAACCTCCATGTCACCGTCCTTGAGGCTACTGGAGTACCTCTCGGGTGTCTGAGGTTACCCACCATATCTTGGGAGTGGCTAATGGAATGTCAAACCTGATTGAATCTTTAGGTTCTATTAAATTTTCCGTAATCGTCTGTGGTTCCAGAATCACTTTCAGTTCTACCATACTCCCACTACTGTTTTCTGAAAAAGTCTATTTTACTAAAACTGTGGCGAGTCAAGAACAATATCATTATTGAACTTCCAGATGGTAGAATGTCAACCCTCGTCATAGCCTGGGTCAACCCACAAACTGCCATTACAGAAACGTGCCTTGAGTTATCCAGAGTCTGGTTTTAAGCATAAACTGGACATCTCCTCGTACCTTAACATCATTAAGATATGAACCATTCTATATCCAATATAGAAACTTTGGCACTTATTTTATTGGAACCATATTCAAACCATGCATCTGTCTCCAGTGCATGTCAACTTTAATGGAAAGAGGCCGATTAGCATTACTCAACTTAGGAGTGCATCCAATTATGAGTAACCTGAAAGAGAAACAAGTTTCTCAAAACTATTACTATCAACTGAATACCCAACATAAGTATCTACATCTTCCATCACTTTGAAGAATCCCGATACTTGCGACACCTGGTTCTCTACTTTATTCTTGTACCTATAACTTCTCAAAACTTAAACCTTGTAATTCTACGAAACACTTATCTAAAAACTAGAGAAGTCACAAGTAAACGGAACATAGTACGAGGACTAACCCCTTTGTCCTAATGGACACTGGACAACATACAATACTCTGTATAAGTCCACTGAGTTCAATAACTCAAAACCTGTGCATCGTAGGCTGAAAACCATACTTATGGTTAAGAACTACTCCGCTGTTCAATGCTCCTTACCCAATCGTCAACAGATATAGGTAAATGTCACAAACATAATTTCAAAAGGTATATCTCACTTTATGAAAATAAACGTACAGATATATCAATTTGAAATTGGTGCATAACAACGGATATTCAAAACCAAATATTTGCCGTCAGGCAAAAACCCATGCGATTTCCTCAAATATCACCAATTACAACGAATTCCGATATAATGAGGATGATCACCTAATTCCCAATAACTTACTCCCACTCATCATCTGTAAAACCATACAAATGTGAGAATCATACCTGGTAAATACATACTCTGGAGCAAGTGTCTAATTGGGAAATCAGTTTTCTATTAACAATGCACTGTGAAACTGAAACATGAAAATGTTTCGAAGGGCTATCCGGGTATTCGTAGTAATGCTTCTTCCATAATCCAGATTCATGACTATAACCATATATTTCGTTGCCATCTCTCCAAATCCCATTATTTGTCTTTAGACGTTACGTTCTGTACACCATCATTAGGCTTAGTGGTTTTCTTCTTTCCCTACCGTTCGGCACCAGCCTATGGTTTGGAAGAAGACTATCCAATAAGCGTAATAGGTGTACTCTCCTAAACCAAGGAGTACGAACATCCTGAGAGAAGGTGATGATAAAAGACAACTAAATAATACCTTATTCTATTCCTCCTGAATCGGAGAAAAACAAAGGTGAAATAGGAGTGGCGATGATCTATGCGGTTTGGTCGTGAATGATAGCAGTCATAATTTACTTTTCCCTCTTTCTAATCCCTTCATATGTCTTTACTTATTACCTTCTGTACACCCTACTTAGGCTAATTGGTTTTCTCTTTTCCCTACCTTTCGGCACCTGCCTAAGGTTTGGAAGAAGACTATCCAATAAGCGTAATAAGTGTACTCTCCTAAACCAAGGAGCCCTCGCAACCTGAGAGAAGGTGAAGATAAAAGACAAATGAATAAACCAATTCAATCTCTCCAGAACCTGAATCCATCCTCGAAGAATTCCCTTCGAGTTCGTATATAACCATACGATGGATTTATCCAATGGAAGTGGAAGTTCGTAGTGATACGAGGTATTCTGGAGAAATGCAAAGGGTAAAAGAAGGAGCGACACTGATGTATGCAACTCAGACAATCCAAAAGCCAGTATTTTAAGATGGTTCGGTCAACTTGGTCACTGAGTCATAGTCTAGGGTCGGTCAATGGTCGCTGCCAAAGAGAGGGAGAGAAAAGAAACACTCTGCATGCACTCTAACCTAGATCAGAATGGTTATCACTTTATCTAATCAGGAAACCTCCCACTGTATCGTCAAATTCTCCTCCAAACCAGAAAGAAGAATTAGTCGGGATCACCCGAAGAGTAAACCAACTCATCAGTGGGAATCGGTATCCAACTCTCATCGCATGATAACATGAAGGAATCCACTCACGTTATCATACTCCAGAAGGTATGCGCATGCCTGGCAAGTTTCAGCTTCTTTAGAAACTCCCGATATGGATTTTTGCCCCATGCTCTTATGACCTTGACTAAGGGCCAACAAATCATAAGTCACATGTCAAGTTCTTCCCGTCATTATCCAGGTTGATTTGAACCCACCCGTACATACTCTTGACTAAGGGCCAACAAAGTAATACGACTGTCCGAAACCAACGCATCTATCTATGCAACATGTGAACACCCCAGCAGCTACCAATCACTATGTCTTGACTAAGGGCTAAACAAACATAGCTTGAATACTACTGACCATTCATATGAAATGATGGAGGGCTACGGCTGGTTTTGTTGGATATAGTACCCTCAAAGTCAATTATTGGATCGCAGGCATGTGATTGCAATGATTGTGGGAGGACCTATACCGATATGACTGTCTTACTCGAGATGATAGTATGCAATCTGGTTTGTCTTTATCATCGTAAACATGCTTTAGTTCACTATTGCATGATGATAGAGCCCATAGGATTCTTGCTTGACTTCCAGCAGTATGATGGCGATCATATACGTGGGAGCTGGGGTCTGTAAGCACATCCTTAAAGTGTCCCTAGTCGTGGGAGTTTCGAGACAGGGCATCAATACTCCAGAGTAGACTAGTGTATACAGTCGAGACCCCGACGAGGGGCGGTGGTCGGTCTCACAAGCCACTGGTGTCAGTTGGTTCACCTAAGATGTATACAGGTGCTCATTAGGTTATGAGTACACCGGACAGGACTCGCCGAGAACCTGCTAGTTGGTATTATACCTAGCGTCAGATAGCAGTTCCCTGGTGACAAGTGTACAGCTTAGTTCATCGACCTGACATCATCATTTGTCTCTTGTGAGTTCCCACTGTGCTTTGATTTCTACCCTACCACGGCTCAAAGGAGTCGTGCAAACATGTCTTTTTTGGGTACAGTCCCGAGCGACATGGAAGTAAGTGAGCAGATCGGCAGGGGATTCGTCTCTCCCGGTATTGGGGATGAGATCGCGCTGTGTCTAGGAGAGCCATTACACAAAGCCCTCGGCCGAGGCAGGAGATTTACTGGTAGGTACTCCAGTAGTATCTCAGGGTGTTCTGGGCTACTCTCTGACACAACTTATACCGCTATTGGGGGTCTGACGTTACCAGCCCCCTAGACCGATTTGCGATACTCATAGACGAACGGACCGGACTGTATGTATATTATCACTGTTAGGCTCAGTAGGGTTTCTGGATGAGTTCGCTCGTCAACTTCCCTTCCAATCAATACATAGGCAACCGTTACGTATAGCTAGTACCTCCGACGTGCTAGTGGTTATACCCAGTGCCAGTGTGTTGATGAGTCATTAGAGTCCCCCACAGACAGTTTCCCAAGTTCGGGCGAAACGTTGTAGAGGCCGTATGGTTTTATGGTAAGGTTCGGAAAATGCACGTGCGTTTATGCACGTGTCATATTTCGGGCAGATAATACTGGTAGGCTTTGGTTTAAGCCGGATCCGAGTATTATACTGTGTAGATATAATATCTTTGTCTCAGTTGCATTTGTATTTGGTCGTAATACAAATGCGGGTATGTTTATACTATTACGGGGTTATCCTGAAATTCATTTCGGGATCGCTTTTGGAAGTTGCCAGTTTCCAGTTTTCTATCACACGCTTTAACATTCAGTTAAATGCGGATTTATCTTTTCTTCACTTGGGTGAGTCATGAGGGAGATGAGTGTGGATGGTTCTAGAAGATTCTAGAAGAGGTGACTAGGTTAGTGAGGTGTTCTTGTTTCATTGGTTGCATTAATTTGATGATGACTAGGTTAAGATGATTCATCATTTGCATTAATGTTTTGCAAGGTGTTTATTTTGACTCATTAGTTCATTTATTGTTATGGTGACCTCTCCCTTGCTCCTACACTCACCTCCCCCCTCATATAAGTGGCCGGCCCATTCTTGTGAGTGATGAATGGTTGCTTGAAAAAAGATTAAGGTTACGGATTCATGGAAATTAGTATACTCAATTCTCATTTCACCCGATTCCAAAAAAGGCAACTTCATTAACCGTTCATCCATAGCTTTGGATGTAACGAGACAAAGTGTTCTACTCATTCTCTACATCAATCTTGGTCATCTCTTTTAGCAAACTTGACGACCGAGTGGCCTCGGTTCAGAGGCGGGAGCCCGTTTAAAGATCCGTCGACGTGGTGCCACCTGGACGAGGAGACTGGAGATTCAGGAGATCGAAGCAGCCGCAACAAAGCGTGGGATGATGGTTGAAGACCGAAGGACTCAGATCGTTCGGTATAACATTTCAACCCACTTTGTAGTTTGTTAGTTTAGCTTTAATGGCAGATCCGGGTGATAGTACACGATAGCGCCAGTTGTAAAAGTTTTTGTTCCGCATTTGACGTCTGTTAGACGGCCGGGGCGCTACCGTGTACTTACAGTGGTATCAGAGACTCACCATTAAGCATTACTAACTTATGCTAACGTGTTTAAAACATCGATCAAACGGAATTTCGAAAACTGCAATTTTCTCGGTTAAACTTTCTGTCGATTTTTAAAAGGGTCTAAAAATTATTTTGAGCATCACAGAAAATTAAGTAGGCTTTTTGAAGAAAACTCAAGAAAAATGATCAACTGAATCGACCGTACGGCCGCGGAACCGCGGCCGTCTTGGTGATTCAGTTGGCCAATTTTCTTCTGGTGTTTCTACACAGTTAATTGTGGTTTTTGGTATATTTCTTTTGGGCCCAGATTTTATTACTATACTGCAGATGTACGTGGGGCCCACTTCGGGAAGTTTTGTCGATCGAAATTTTAAACTTGTTAGTATGCGGTAATTACATTATAACTCCGACCGGAAATGTCATACGAGCGGTAAATTGCGTCTAATTTCTATAGTCCTTTTAGACGGATTTGCGAACGTGACATTCGCGTTGATGTTCTGTGTTGTGCTGTGATGTTGCGGATTTGTCGTGGTGGATAGCAGTGTGCAATGGTAGTGCTTTTTGAATTTATTTGTACATTTGATATTGCAGGGCGAGCGTCCAACTTGTGGACTGCCGTCACTGCCTGTTTGTATAATATTCTTTTAGGGCACGACCGGGCTGAGGTCGATGTACCCGTTGTACATATTTTTATTTCTGTACTAGGTTTACCCCACGGTCGAGTGCACGGATAGCCGGGTTCTGGAGGGCAACGGGTTCGTATCTCATGGCTTTGAGAGGCAGAGGGGCCTCACTCTAGAATTGGCAGACTATTCGCCGCACTCGTAGGGGGTACAGGTTGACCCAAGGAGGGGTGCTCAAGTTACCAGATTCCGTGAAGTGCCGGGTGGTCCATTCACTGTGCTGTAGGGGGCTGCCTCTCTTCAGGTTTTGGCGGGTAACTTACCGCACCCGTAGGGGTCTAGGTTTCATTGCACAGGCTATCCACACGACCAGGGGAACGTCGGGTTTCCGTAGCGGCTCTGTGAAACCCGGGGATCCCAGATTATCTGTATTGTTCTGTGATGCTTATTACTTTTCTGTAATGTTGTATATTATCACGCCTTGAGCGATTATTGTATATTGGTATATATACTATTAGATGTTGTATATGTTTTACACCCGCGTTAGTCCAGTCCCCGCTCTGTCGTTAGTTAAGTAACCTAACGGGTGATGACGGGACCCTGTGGCGAATGCGGATGGCATATACGTACATTTTATTTTTCGTTCTTTTCTGGTGTGGTTGATTGATGGGACTGCGTTGATTCTTATCAATGCAAGGATAAAACAAACCTATATTTGAAGTTGTTGGAACAGCTTTAAAAAGTTTTATTACAAAGACGTTCCCTTTTGTTATGCATAGCGGTATTCAGTTGGAATATCCTGCACCTCATTCGACGAGGTAAGGGCCGATATCCCTTCACCGGGAGTGACCCCTTGGGCAGAAGTTTGCGTCAGGGTAATAACTTCACTATAGTCGATTACAAGTTGCTTTGCATCGCGGTATTCAGTTAGAATATCCTGCACCTCATTCCACGTGGAAAGAGCCGAAATCCCTTCACCGGGAGTGACCTCTTTAGCAAAGGTTTTTCGCCACTATATTTTTATAAAAAGCTATCAGGTTCCTTCAACGAGATCAAGTTCATTACATTATAAGTTTTTCGCCAAAAAACAGCCGTAACCCTCCATCATTTCTTATGGATGGTCAGTAGTATTCAAGCTATTTTTGTTGGCCTACGTCAAGGCATAGTGTTTGGTAGCTGCCGGGGTATTCATTTGTTGCATAGATAGATGCATTAGTTTAGGACAGACGTACAGCCTTGTTGGCCTACGTCAAGGGCATGTACGATGGACCTAAATTAATCAGGACAACGACAGGTAGAACTTGACATATGACTTATGATTTGTTGGCCTACGTCAAGGTCATAAGTGCATGGGATTAAAATTACATCGGGAGTGTCAAACATACAAGAAACTTGCCATACTTGCGCATACCTTCTGGAGTGTGATAACTTGAGTGGCTTCCATCAAGTTATCATGCGATGATAGTTGGATCCCGATTCTCACTGATGAGTTGGTTTACTCTTCAGGTGATCCCGACTAATTCTTCTTTCAGGTTTGGAGGAGAATTTGAGACTACAGTGGGAGGTTTTCCTGATTAGATAAAGTGATAACCATTCTGATCTAGGATAGAGTGCACACAGAGTATTTCTTTTCTCTCTCTCTCTCTTTGGCAGCGCCCTTTGACCGACCCTAGAGTATGACTCAGTGACCAAGTTGACCGAACCTTCTTAAAATACTGGCTTTTGGATTGTCTGAGTTGCATAAGTCATTGCCGCTCTTTCTTTTACCCTTTACATTTCTCAGAACACCCCGTATTACTACGGACATCCACTTCCATTGGATAGATCCATCGTATGGTTATATACGAACTCGAAGGGATTTCTTCGAGGATGGATCCAGGTTCAGGAGAAATAGAATTGGTTTATTCAGTTGTCTTTTATTATCACCTTCTCTCAGGTTGCGAGGGCTCCTTAGTTTAGGAGAGTACACCTATTACGCTTATTGGATAGTCTTATTCCAAACCATAGGCAGGTGCCGAAAGGTAGGGAATGAAGAAAACCAATTAGCCTAAGTAGGGTGTACAGAAGGTAATAACTAAAGACAAAATAAAGGGATTAGAAAGAGGGCAAAGTAAATTGCGACTGTTATCATTCACAATCAAACCGCGTACTTCATCGCCACTCCTATTTCACCTTTGTTTTTTTCCCCAGTTCTGGAGAAATAGAAAAAGGTATTATTCAGTTGTCTTTTATCATCACCTTCTCTCAAGTTGCGAGTACTCCTTAGTTTAGGAGGGTACACCTATTATGCTTACTGGATAGTCTTCTTCCAAACCATAGGCTGGTGCCGAACGGTAGGGAAGGAAGAAAACCACTTAGCCTAAAAGGGTGTACAGAAGATAACGACTAAAGACAAATAAAGGGATTTGGAGAGATGGCAAAGAAATATACGGTTAAAGTCATGAATTGGATTATGGAAGAGGCATTACTAAGAATACCATGATACCCCTACAAAACATTTTCATGTTTCTGTGCATTATTAATGGAAAACGGATTTCCCGATTAGATACTTACTCCAGGGTATGTATTTACCAGGTAAGATTCTCACATCTGTATGGTTTTACAGATGATGAGAAGGAGTAAGTTATTGGGAATTAGGTGATCATCCTCATTATATCGGAATTCGTTGTAATTGATGATATTTAAGGAAATCGTCTGGATATAGTTTTCAACCTACGATGCACAGGTTATGAGTTATTCAACTCAGCGGACTTATACAGAGTATTGTATGTTGTCCAGTATCCATCAGGATAAAGGGGTTGGTCCTCATACTCTGTTCTGTTTACTTGTAACTTCTCTAGTTTTTAGACAGGTGTTTAGTAGAAATACAATGTCTAAGTTTTGAGAAGTTGTGGGTATAGGAATAAAGTAGAGAACCAGGTGTCGCATGTATCGGGATTCTTCAAAGAGATCGAAGATGTAGATTCTTGTGATTGGTATTCAGTTGATAGTAATGGTTTTTAGAAACTTGTTTCTCTTTCAGGTTACTCATAATTGGAAGTATTCCTAAGTTGAGTAATGATGATTAGCCTCTCTCCATTAAGTTGATATGCACTGGAGACAGCTGCATGGTTTAAATCTAGTTCCAGTTAAATTAGTGCCTCTATTTATATATTGTATATAGAATGGTTCATATCTTAACGATGTTAAGATACGGGGAGTTGTCCGGCTTATGATTAAAACCAGACTCTGGATAACTCAAGGCACGTTTCTGTAATGGCAGTTTGTGGGTTGACCCGGGCTATGTCGAGGGTTGATTTTCTACCATCTAGCAGATCAATAGTGATATTATTCTTGACTCGCCACAGTTTTAGTAAAATGGATTTTTCAGAAAACAGTAGTGGGATTATGGTAGAACTGGAAGTGATTCCAGAACCGCAACCGATAACGGAAAATTTAATAGGACCTAAATATTCAATCAGGTTTGACATTCCAATAGCCACTCCGCAGATATAGTGGGTAACCTCAGACGCCCGAGAGGTACTCCGGTAGCCTCAAAGACGATGACAGGGAGGTTCTTGTTTACCCAGACTTGACACTACTGTTGTTCCAGGCTATGAGACCCGGCAGGAGGATAAGTATAGCGTCGTTCTAAACTAGCTTTAGAAGTGTACGTATATATTATTCTGTCGGAGGGTTGTCGTAGTCAGTGGGAGCAGCGGAAGCAAAGTGGGCAAGGAGCTTATGTCTATTTATAGACTTGAGCAAATATAACGGAGATAGATCATCTATTTTTGACGTGACAGTCATGGGTTTGACTTTATCAGAATAGGGGATGGATCTGTTGAGAAGGTAGTAGGGTGTGATGTCCTGGAAATTGGATGACATACACAGAGTAGGAAGTAAAATTCCTATACTACAATCGGTTATACTGTGGTAGTCACACAGTTGTTTCTCCACAAAGGATATGGATATAATATCAGACATTCTGGTTACTAGATCTATGGTTTTTAGATCTAGATTTGGGTAGCTTCCCAATGTGGGTACTTTGACAGTATTCTAATAGTATTTTAGAATAGATGACCCCTGGCAAGGTGGAGTACCTGCAGATGATGGAGTCACCCTGTCTAAAGGTGTCTTATAGATTAAAGTGGAGAGGGATGTGCATGATTGGCAGATCACTTTCTTAGGCAATTGAGTCAATAGTGAGATGTCAAGTACCACACCAGATGTTGTTTTTGCACTAGATGCGATAAGTTTATATTAATCCAATCCTGAAGAAACATAAGGAAGCAGTCTTAGAACATAAGTGAATGTTCTATGAATTTGATGATGGCAGCCTGTAACAACCGAGTTCAGTTATACCAATTTCTGTTTCCGTATTTGTTTGTCTGTGGTATTTTATTGATTTATCATGTTTAGATGCGAATGGTAGTTTACTTTTACATTGCATTCGACCCGATCCGCTTACTTAAACTGGTTGATTCATATTTATAGATTACCCTGACTTGTTATAAAGACACGTGCATCTCATGTATACTGCATACTGGCATTTTATCTAGTATCGCATCTTTTGCATATAACAATTTAAATCACTTAAAATAATTTAAAATTGCATTTCATAGCCTGCATGATATCCCAAACCCCGTGGTAGCATCCGCGCATCTTGTTCTCGTCCCGTTCAGTGAAACGGGCGTGTTTGGATGACTACGCGCACGTACGTGCATCCATTTTTGGGGGTATGCTTTTTCGTAACCTGAGCACTCGTTTTGAAATTCCGAAGTCACATTTATTTTTCATATTTTAAATCTGAATTTTTAGACCCGACCCGGGCGTGTTTTGGAGTAAATTTGTATTTGCCAAAATCTCAAAACGGACTAATATTATAATATTATTCAAATCTTCTTTAACTATATAAATATTTTATAATCATTTAATATAATTAAAATCTTTCTCTCTCCGTCTCGTCTCTCTCTTACTCTCTCCCTGTTGAATCTCTCTTTCTCTCTCTGTCTCGTCTCTCTCTCTCCCTGCTGAATCTCTCTTTCTCTCTCTGTCTCGTCTCTCTCTCTCTCCCGATTGTCTCTCCTGATTTTCTCTCTATCTAAAAAAAAAATTATATTTTAAAACAGTTTATATCTCTCTCTATCTCTCTCTCTGCACATGCATAAAAGATTTGTTACCCTTAAATTTTAACACGTCTCTCTCTCCTCCCTCTTCGTCTTCCCCATTATATTTTTCTTTTCCGCCTTCCTTCTTCGCCCGCGCCCGTCGCCTCGTCATCGTCTCCTCACCTCACCATCACCAGATCACCCCACTACAACCCAGTAAGCCAGTTTAGTCTCATTCCTCTTCCTTTCTTTCCCTTTTTCTCTTCTTATTTCTTTGTGCATTTTCTGTTCTCTTTTATTCACTGTTGTTTTTAGATCGCCGGAATCCGGTCGGGCCGTCGACGATTTTGACGACCCAGCGAGGACATCTGACCCGGGTGATCCCACTGTTCGTTGTTTGGACTCATTCCGTGTACCGTGCGCGCGTCACGACTTTTCCCCCCGACGCGTGACATTCCGTTTATCGCTTCGCGATCCGTCGAGGCAAGTGAAACTTGCTACATGCTATTCATACTATTCCTATATTAATTTATCTATTTTCTTATTAAATCTGTAAATAGAATCTAAATCCATGAGTTTCAAGTTAGCAGCACGATGTCCCGTTTACATATTTCAGATCTAGAACTTGAAATCTAACTGTCGCATTTAGTTTACTAAACCTAATAACCACATTTATATGTTAGATCTCATAATCCCAATTGTTTGCATAGCTATAATACCCTTTTGTAGTTTATACCTTATCGGACGACCGGTTGCATACATCTAGTCTAATTCATATTCAAACACATCTCTAGATTGTTTTAGTACATATTAATATGATTTTATCATCCACATTTATTATACTGCATGCATGTAATGTTGAAACTATCTCTTAAACCCAAACTGATAACCGTGCATCCAAGTAGTTTAATCTGTACCTATTCGCATATCATATTACATGTGCCAGTTTACTGTTCTGATAATACCCATGCTTGTTTATTTATAACCATGATTATGTTAGTCGATTATGAGCACCCACATGATATCTTTTACACCCTGACATGACTTGCTACACACATATTACTTGACCCAACACGGTACCGTACACTCTCGACATGACCTGGCACCTAAATACACTACTTGACTTGACCTGATGTACCATGGCTTTACCTATTACCTGATCTTGTGTCTAATGCCAACAAACCTGACATGTAGTCCTTACGGACCGTTCCTGTTGTCTATCCAGACAAACCTGCACCTACCTGATCCTGTGTTGGCATTAGTTCTTGATTACGGAATACCTGACTTGAACACATAACCTTGGGGGTATGGGGAAATCAAAAGTGTAAACTAAAGTGTAACTTAAAAGGGTATTACTTGATCCGTGGTCCCGGGGGGTAACGGGACAGAGCCATTCGTGACTCTTACATCTTGATCCGTGGTCCCGGGGGGTAACGGGACAGAACCACTCTTGGTTCATATATTCTTGATCCGTGGTCCCGGGGGGTAACGGGACATATCCTTTGAGTTACATGGAGGATTACATTAATTGATTCCAAACAAACTTTAGAGTAGACAACCCAGTAGCACAAGATTGATCACTGCACGTTACATACACTGATACACTTTACTGTTATACATCCCTGTTGACTTGTTACTATTTATGATTCATGCCTGCATATCTCGTGTATCCTGTTTATTTACTATTGCTTGATGTTATGACGCGCTGACGTCTGGGTTTTGCATGGCCCAGATCCTCTACCTTTGTTGCAGACTGATCAGGAGTTTGCCGCTGTTAGATCGAGCGGTAGGGATCATGTCGGTATCCAGTTTTACTTTCCAGGTGTTTATTTGATCTTTTGCTTCCGCATACTATAGCATTTCTTGACTCTTTTACTCTGGCTTATTGACATGTACTAGATAGTTAGTTTACTTTCCTGTTCTTAATATCTCTACAGCCGTAATGTGACTGTGGAAGGATTTTTCCTAACCACGGGTAGCATGGTTGGCTATGTCACGTGCCTATTTTAGCGTACTCTGGGAAGTGGGGCGTGACATGGTTTTTTTGGTATCAGAGCCATGGGATATAGGTTAATCGGGTTTGATTCTTTTGTAGTTGGGTATTGGACCCAATACACAAATCAGAATACTCGTGATTAGGAACATGTCCTGCCACCTTGTTATCGTGATTCTTGAATCATATCTTTCTTTTGATCCTTTTCTTAACGATATGAAAACGACTTTGCATCTCGGTTTGAAACCTTTTGGGTTCACTGTTGTCCCTCCCTGTTCCTTGATTCTGATACTAGGATCTAGGCGACTTGAGTGGAGTTATGTAATTGTACCCATGAACTGCAGCATGGTTACAATGCGGTACTCTATTTGAGTAACTTGGAGTTCTGGTCTTGATTCACTTCCTTATTTCATGATCGTTGTATTACCTTGTTTTTCTCGGTTTCATTGCTTACCAGCTATTGTTTTATCGCCAGCTTGAATCATGTTTCCCGTGCTTAATCCTCTTCGGTATCTTGACTTCGGATGAAGTCATCTCGGTATCTTACTTGTTCTTGTTTTTCCCGCATTAGGATCATTCAATCCTGGTGCACCCCTTGTTTGTTGTGGTCTTGGGAATGGATTTTTGCGGCACTTTCCACGCTTATATTGATGGTAAGGAAAGGAAAGTGATTCTCCAGATTTCCGGACATCCGGAGTTTGTTTTGTTGGAGGAAGCAGTTCTGTCGGACTAGTCGAGTTTAGGGCTAGGCCGACAAACAGTGTCCTTTTGTCAATGGAAGTAGATAAGGAAGAAGCGTCAGCTGTAGTTTGAGAGTTCATGGACGTGTTCGAGGACATATCGGTTTTACCGCCAAAACGAGATGTGGAGTTCGTGATCGATCTTGTTCCTGGTGCAACGTCAATCTCAAAGGCGTACTATCCGATGGCACCAGTGGAGTTGGAAGAAGTCAAGAAGCAGGTTACTGAATTACTTGAGAAGGGTTGGATTCGCAGCAGTAACTCGCCTTGGGAAACTCCAGTTTTTCTAGCAAAGAAGAAAGATGGCACAAAGAGGATGTGCATCGATTATCGAGAATTAAACCGGGTGACTATTAAGAACAAGTACCCGATCCCTCACATTGGCGAATTGTTCGAGCAGCTTAGTGGCGCGAGGGTATTCTCGAAGCTAGATTTGCGGTCCGGACATCATCAGGTCCGAGTTAAACCAGAAGATATTTGCAAGACTGTGTTTCGAACTCGGTATGGACATTACGAGTTTTAGTGATGCCCTTCGGAGTAACGAATACACCGGCGATATTTATGGACTTGATGAGCCGAATCTTTTCACCATTCTTGGACCAATTTATAGTGGTGTTCATTGATGATATTTTGGTCCACTCAAAAGAGTATTGAAGATCATGCAGAACACTTGAAGATCGCACTGCAGACATTGAGGCAAGAAAGATTGTATGCAAAGATGAGCAAGTGCGAGTTTTGGCTTGAAGAAATGAAGTTTTGGGGCATGTCGTGTCCGAAGATGGAATCACCGTTGATTCCGAAAAGATTACATCAGTTCGAGATTGGCCGATTCCGAAGAACGTTGCTGAGATCAGAAGCTTGTTTGAACTTGCCGGGTATTACAGAAGGTTCATGGAGAATTTTTCTCGTTTGGCTAAGCCTTTGACCAAGCTTACGCGCAAAGAAGTACCATTTGTGTGGATGGATAAGTGTGCGTCAGCTTTTGAGGCGTTGAAGCAGAGATTGATAACCGCTCTTATTTTGACCATACCAGACAGTTCCGAAGGATTGGTGATTCACAGCGACGCATCTGGGAAAGGATTGGGATGTGTTTTGATGCAGCATGGGAAGGTTGTAGCTTACACGTCGAGACAGTTGAAGATCCATGAGAAGAATTACCCAACTCATGACTTGGAGCTAGCAGCGGTGATTTTCGCTTTGAAGATTTGGAGACACTACTTATTGGGCGAAAGGGGCGAAGTTTTCACCAATCACAAGAGCCTAAACTACGTGTTCATACAGAAGGAGCTTAATATGAGGCGGCGTAGATGGTTGGAGCTGATGGCTGACTACGATCTTGATCTTAAGTACCATCCGGGGAAGTTAATGTTGTGCCGGATGCGCTTAGTCGGTTACCAGCAATTCGGATGTTGACTGCATGGAAGGAACTTATCGAAGACTTTCGAAAATTTGAGTAGGAGATCGTGCTACCGCATTCTTCAGGACAGTTGATGTCGCTGCAAGTACAGTCATCATTGATCGAGAGTATTAAAGTAGCGCAGTCAAAAAACCCAAGATTGCAAAGGTTTCGAGAACAGGTTGAAGCTGGATTTCGAACAGACTTGTTAATTCATGAAGATGGTTCGTTGCGATATGGTAGCCATTGGTGTGTGCCAAAAGGAGATATTCGCGAAGAAGTTATGAAGGAGGCGCACAGTTCAGCATATTCCATACATCCAGGAGGCACGAAGATGTACCGAGATATACTACAGCATTTCTGGTGGGAAGGCATGAAACGGGATATTGCTCGCTTTGTAGCAAAGTGCTTGGTGTGTCAGCAAGTTAAGGCTGAACATCAACGGGTTGCTGGTTTATTGCAACCACTTCTGATTCCTCAATGGAAGTGGGAACATATAACCATGGATTTCGTGACAGCTCTACCGCGGAGTCCAAAGGGCAACAATATAGTTTGGAGATTGTCGATCGATTGACCAAGGCAGCTCATTTCATACCATTTCGAGTTGGTCGATCAACAGAAGCTTTGGCAGAGCGGTACATGCAGGAGATAGTAAGATTGCATGGAGTACCGGTGAGCATCGTGTCCGACCGTGACACTCGTTTCTTATCACACTTTTGGAGGAGCTTACAGGAAAGTTTGGGGACTCGATTGAAGTTTAGTACAGCTTATCATCCCCAGACAGATGGCCAGTCGGAGAGAACGATCCAAACTCTTGAAGACATGTTGAGAGCTTGCATGTTAGAATTCAAGGGTTCATGGAAGGATCATCTACATTTGGTGGAGTTTTCTTACAACAACAGCTTTCAGGCGACTATTCAGATGGCTCCATTCGAAGCATTATATGGTCGCAAGTGTCGTTCACCTGTTTGTTGGGACGATGTTGGAGAACGAAGATTGTTGGGACCAGATTTGGTTGTGCAGACAGTTGAGAAGGTTAATACTATTTGGAATCATATGAAAGCAGAACAAGACCGACAGAAGAAGTTGGGCAGATACGTCGAGAAGACATCTAGAGTTCGCCGTGGGTGTTTTGGTATTCTTGAAGATATCACTGACTAGAGAGGTGATTCGTTTCGGAAGTCGAGAAAAACTTAGTCCTCGATTCGTTGGACCTTTTGAGATTTTGAGCGTGTTGGAGAAGTAGCATATCGTTTGGTGTTACTACAATCTTTGGAGAATGTTCTTGACGTGTTTCATGTATCTCAACTCCGTAATTATGTTCGAGATGAAACACACGTGCTGCATCTTTCGGAGCTGACTGTCCGAGAAGATTTGACTTTTGAGGAGCGACTGATATCGATTGTGGATCGAAAAGAAAAGGTTCTTAAGAACAAAGTTATCCCTCTTGTACTTGTTTCTTAGAGTAATCGCTCAGATGGAGAATCAACTTGGGAACGAGAAGATGAAATCCGGCAGAAGTTTCCACATCTATTCTTGTAGTGTGTTGTTTGTTTATCCTTTTTTGTTCTTGGAATTTCGAGGACGAAATTCTTTTTGTAGTTGGGTATAATGTAACAACCGAGTTCAGTTATACCAATTTCTGTTTCCGTATTTGTTTGTCTGTGGTATTTTATTGATTTATCATGTTTAGATGCGAATGGTAGTTTACTTTTACATTGCATTCGACCCGATCAGCTTACTTAAACTGGTTGATTCATATTTATAGATTACCCTGACTTGTTACAAAGACACGTGCATCTCATGTATACTGCATACTGGCATTTTATCTAGTATCGCATCTTTTGCATATAACAATTTAAATCACTTAAAATAATTTAAAGTTGCATTTCATAGCCTGCATGATACTCTAAACCCCGTGGTAGCATCCGCGCATCTTGTTCTCGTCCCGTTCAGTGAAACGGGCGTGTTTGGATGACTACGCGCACGTACGTGCATCCATTTTTGGGGGTATGCCTTTTCGTAACCTGAGCACTCGTTTTGAAATTCCGAAGTCACATATATTTTTCATATTTTAAATCTGAATTTTTAGACCCGACCCGGGCGTGTTTTGGAGTATATTTGTATTTGCCAAAATCTCAAAACGGACTAATATTATAATATTATTCAAATCTTCTTTAACTATATAAATATTTTATAATCATTTAATATAATTAAAATCTTTCTCTCTCCGTCTCGTCTCTCTCTTACTCTCTCCCTGCTGAATCTCTCTTTCTCTCTCTGTCTCGTCTCTCTCTCTCTCCCGATTCTCTCTCTCTCTCCTGATTTTCTCTCTATCTAAAAAAAAATATTTATTTTTAAACAGTTTATATCTCTCTCTATCTCTCTCTGCACATGCATAAAAGATTTGTTACCCTTAAATTTTAACACGTCTCTCTCTCCTCCCTCTTCGTCTTCCCCATTATATTTTTCTTTTCCGCCTTCCTTTTTCGCCCGCGCCCGTCGCCTCGTCGTCATCTCCTCACCTCGCCATCACCAGATCACCCCACTACAACCCAGTAAGCCAGTTTAGTCTCATTCCTCTTCCTTTCTTTCCCTTTTTCTCTTCTTGTTTCTTTGTGCATTTTCTGTTCTCTTTTATTCACTGTTGTTTTTAGATCGCCGGAATCCGGTCGGGCCGTCGACGATTTCGACGACCCAGCGAGGACATCTGACCCGGGTGATCCCACTGTTCGTTGTTTGGACTCATTCCGTGTACCGTGCGCGCGTCACGACTTTTCCCGCCGACGCGTGACGTTCCGTTTACCGATTCGCGATCCGTCGAGGTAAGTGAAACTTGCTACATGCTATTCATACTATTCCTATATTAATTTATCTATTTTCTTATTAAATCTGTAAATAGAATCTAAATCCATGAGTTTCAAGTTAGCAGCACGATGTCCCGTTTACATATTTCAGATCTAGAACTTGAAATCTAACTGTCGCATTTAGTTTACTAAACTTAATAACCATATTTATATGTTAGATCTCATAATCCCAATTGTTTGCATAGCTATAATACCCGTTTGTAGTTTATACCCTATCGGACGACCGGTTGCATACATCTAGTCTAATTCATATTCAAACACATCTCTAGATTGTTTTAGTACATATTAATATGATTTTATCATCCACATTTATTATACTGCATGCATGTAATGTTGAAACTATCTCTTAAACCCAAACTGATAACCGTGCATCCAAGTAGTTTAATCTGTACCTATTCGCATATCATATTACATGTGCCAGTTTACTGTTCTGATAATACCCATGCTTGTTTATTTATAACCATGATTATGTTAGTCGATTATGAGCACCCACATGATATCTTTTACACCCTGACATGACTTGCTACACACATATTACTTGACCCAACACGGTACCGTACACTCTCGACATGACCTGGCACCTAAATACACTACTTGACTTGACCTGATGTACCATGGCTTTACCTATTACCTGATCTTGTGTCTAATGCCAACAAACCTGACATGTAGTCCTTACGGACCGTTCCTGTTGTCTATCCAGATAAACCTGTACCTACCTGATCCTGTGTTGGCATTAGTTCTTGATTACGGAATACCTGACTTGAACACATAACCTTGGGGGTATGGTGAAATCAAAAGTGTAAACTAAAGTGTAACTTAAAAGGGTATTACTTGATCCGTGGTCCCTGGGGGTAACGGGACAGAGCCATTCGTGACTCTTACATCTTGATCCGTGGTCCCGGGGGGTAACGGGACAGAGCCATTCGTGACTCTTACATCTTGATCCGTGGTCCCGGGGGGTAACGGGACAGAACCACTCTTGGTTCATATATTCCTGATCCGTGGTCCCGGGGGGTAACGGGACATATCCTTTGAGTTACATGGAGAATTACATTAATTGATTTCAAACAAACTTTAGAGTAGACAACCCAGTAGCACAAGATTGATCACTGCAAGTTACATACACTGATACACTTTACTGTTATACATCCCTGTTGACTTGTTACTATTTATGATTCATGCCTGCATATCTCGTGTATCCTGTTCATTTACTATTGCTTGATGTTATGACGCGCTGACGTCTGGGTTTTGCATGGCACAGATCCTCTACCTTTGTTGCAGACTGATCAGGAATTTGCTGCTGTTAGATCGAGCGGTAGGGATCATGTCGGTATCCAGTTTTACTTTCCAGGTGTTTATTTGATATTTTGCTTCCGCATATTATAGCATTTCTTGACTCTTTTACTCTGGCTTATGGACATGTACTAGATAGTTAGTTTACTTTCCTGTTCTTGATATCTCTACAGCCGTAATATGACTGTGGAAGGATTTTTCCTAACCACAGGTAGCATGGATGGCTATGTCACGTGCCTATTTTAGCGTACTCTAGGAAGCGGGGCGTGACACAGCCTCTTTCAGGAGACGGTTATCATTCCAGGCTTCCAAAGGTGACCTGGATGACAGAGTTATAGTTTTCCCTCTGATGAGGGACAATATTATGGACAGGTGGTCCATGAGCATACTGTGGGAGGCCTGGTGCTGGATACTGATTAGGTTCAGTGATCACTACAGCCTAAGAAGTTTGGATTTGAAGTTCATTTATGAACTAGGTCCCATCAGATATCCAGACATATTCTAAGACAGGTATTACTCAATTCGGGAGATGGCATTCTCCACGAACTTGAGATTAAGAGAGACATAGAAAGAAACATTAGGGCGGATCCACTCACTAAGGCTATTTCTCGAACCCAATAGTTTTACAAACGGGATTTGTGAAACTGATTAGTAGAGGAGTTGGATGTTCGGTATCACATGGGCAGTGAGTATGCGACATCGCAATAATTAGCCTTAAGTGCAGGTGGGAGATTGTTGGATATAGTGCCCTCAAAGTCAATTATTGGATTGCAGGCACGTGATTGCAATGATTGAGGGAGGACCTATACCGATATGACCGTCTTACTCGAGATAATAGTATGCTATCTGGTTTGTCTTTATCATCGTATACATACTTTAGTTCACTATTGCATGATGATAGAGCCCATAGGATTCATGCTTGACTGCCAGCAGTATGATGGTGATCATATACGTGGGAGCTGGGGTCTGTAAGCACATCCTTAAAGTGTCCCTAGTCATGGGAGTTTCGAGACAGGGCATCGATACTTCAGAGTAGACTAGTGTATACAGTCGAGACCCCGAAGAGGGGCGGTGGCCGGTCTCACAAGACACTGGTGTCAGTTGGTTCACCTAAGATGTATACAGGTGCTCATTAGGTTATGAGTACACCGGACATGACTCGCCGGGAACCTGCTAGTTGGTATTATACCTAGCGTCAGATAGCAGTTCCCTAGTGACATGTGTACAGGTTAGTTCATCGACCTGAGGTCTTCATTTGTCTTGTGTGAGTTCCCACTGTGCTTTGATTTCTACCCTACCACGGCTCAAAGGAGTCGTGCAAACAGGTTTTTTGGGTACAGTCCCGAGCCACATGGAGGCAAGTGAGCGGATCGGCAGGGGATTCGTCTCTCCTGGTATTGGGGGTGAGATCGTGCTGTGTCTAGGAGAGCCATTATACAAAGCCCTTGGCCGAGGCAGGAGATTTACTGGTAGGTACTCCAGTAGTATCTCAGGGTGTTCTGGGCTACTCTCTGACACGAATTATACCGCTATTGGGGGTCTGACGTTACCGGCCCCCTAGACCGATATGCGATACTCATAGACGAATGGACCGGACTGTATGTATATTGTCACTGTTAGGCTCAGTAGGGTTTCTGGATGAGTTCGCTCGTCAGCTTCCCTTCCAATCAATACATAGGCAACCGTTACATACAGCTAGTACCTCTGACGTGCTAGTGGTTATACCTGCCAGTGTGTTGATGAGTCATTAAAGTCCCCCACGGACAGTTCCCCAAGTTCGGGCAAAACGTTGTAGAGGCCGTATGGTTTTATGGCAAGGTTCGGAAAATGCACGTGCTTTTACGCACGTGTCATATTTCGGGCACATAATACTGGTAGGTTTTGGTTTAAGCCGGATCCAAGTATTATACTGTGTAGATATAATATCTTTGTCTCAGTTGCATTTGTATTCAGTCGTAATACAAATGCGGGTATGTTTATACTATTACGGGGTTATCCTAAAATTCGTTTCGGGATCGCTTTTGGATGTTGCCAGTTTCCAGTTTTCTATCACCCGCCTTAACATTCGGTTAAATGCGGTTTTATCTTTTCTTCACTTGGGTGAGTCATGAGGGTGATGAGTGTGGAAGGTTCTAGAAGATTCTAGAAGAGGTGACTAGGTTAGTGAGGTGTTCTTGTTTCATTGGTAGCATTAATTTGATGATGACTAGGTTAAGATGATTCATCATTTGCATTAATGTTTTGCAAGGTGTTTATTATGACTCATTAGTTCATTTATTGTTATGGTGACCTCTCCCTTGCTCCTACACTCACCTCCCCCCTCATATAAGTGTCCGGCCCATTCTTGTGAGTGATGAATGGTTGCTTGAAAAAAGATTAAGGTTATGGATTCATGGAAATTAGTATACTCAATTCTCATTTCACCCGATTCCAAAAAAGGCAACTCCATTAACCGTTCATCCATAGCTTTGGATGTAACGAGACAAAGTGTTCAATTCATTCTCTACATCAATCTTGGTCATCTCTTTTAGCAAACTTTACGACCGAGTTGCCTCGGTTCCGAGGCGGGAGCCCGTTTAAAGATCCGTCGACGTGGTGCCACCTGGACGAGGAGACTGGAGATTCAGGAGATCGGAGCAGCCGCAACAAAGCGTGGGATGATGGTTGAAGACCGAAGGACTCGGATCGTTCGGTATAACATTACTACCTACTTTGTAGTTTGTTAGTTTAGCTTTAATGGCAGATCCGGGTGATAGTACACTATAGCGCCAGTTGTAAAAGTTTTTGTTCCGCATTTTGCGTCTGTTAGACGGCCGGGACGCTACCGTGTACTTACAGGTTTTTGTCGAAAAACCTTTAACGTAATTAACTTGATCTCGTTGAAAGAACCTGATAGCTTTTTACAAAATTATAGTGGCGAAAATCATTGCTAAAGAGGTCACTCCCGGTGAAGGGATCTCGGCTCTTTCCTCGTGGAATGAGATGCAAGATATTCCAACTGAATACCGCGATGCAAAGCAACAAGTAATCGACTATAGTGAAGTTATTACCCTGACGCAAATTTCTGCCCAAGGGGTCACTCCCGGTGAAGGGATCTCGGCCCTTGCCTCGTCGAATGAGGTGCAAGATATTCCAACTGAATACTGCGATGCAAAACAAAAGAAAACGTCCTTGTAATAACACTTTTTGAAAACTGTTCCAATAATGTCAAACAGGTTTGTTTTCCTTGCATTGATCAGAATCAATGCAGTCCCATCAATTAATCACACCAGAAAAGAACGAAAATAAAATGTACGTATATGCCATTAGCATTCGCCACTGGGTCCCGTCATCACCCGTTAGGTTACTTAACTAACGACAGAGCGGGGACTGTACTAGCGCGGGTGCAAAACATATACAACATCTACTAGTATATATACCAATATACAATAATCGCTCCAGGCGTGAAAAATGCAACATTACAGAAAAGTAATAAGCATCACAGAACAATACAGATCAACTGGGATCCCCGGGTTTCATAGAGCCGCTACTGAAACCCGACGTTCCCCTGGTCGTATGGATAGCCTTTGCAATGAAAACCTAGACCCCTACGGGTGCGGCAAGTTACCCGCCAAAACCTGAAGCGAGGCAGCCTCCCCTCAGCAAGCTGAATGAACCATCCGGCACTTCACAGAATCCGGTAACTTGAGCACCCCTCCTTGGGTCAACCTGTACCCCCTACGAGTGCGGCGAATAGTCTGCCAATTCTAGAGTGAGGCCCCCTCCTTCTCAAAGCCATGAGATGCGGACCCATTGCCCGCTAGAACCCAGCTATCCGTGCACTCCAGCGCGGGGTAAACCTAGTACAGAAATGAAAATATGTACAATGGGTACATCGACCTCAACCCGGTCGTGCCCCAAAAGAATAATAAACAAACATGCAGTGACGGCAGTCCACATGTTGGACGCTCGCCCCGCAATATCAAATGTACAAATAAATCCAGACTGCACTAACATTGCACCAAGCTATCCACCACGACAAATCCGCAACATCACAGCACAACACAGAACATCAACGCGAATGTCACGTTTGCAAACCCTTCTAAAAGAGCTATAGCAATTAGATACGATTTACCGCTCGAATGACATTCACGGTTGGAGATATAATGTAAGTACTGTAAACTAACACATTTAAAATTCCGATCGACAAAACTTCCCGAAGTGGGCCCCAAGTACAAATCCAGTACTCCAACAAAATCTGGGCCCAAACAAAATATTCCAGAAACCACAATTCCACAAGAAAGACACCCAGAAGAAATATGGTGCACTGTTGCCACAAATCGGCGGCGGAACCGCGGCCAACCTATGGGTTGTGCGGCGGTTCCGCGGCAGTCTTGTGGATTCAGTCGACCAAATTTCTACAGTAGTCTTAAAAAAGCCTGCACGATTTTCTGACATACCCAAAATAATTTTTAGACCAGTTTAAAAATTCGACAGAAACTTTAACTTTGGAATCGCGGTTTTGGAAATTTCGTTTGATCGATATTTTAAACACGTAAGAACAAGCTAGTAAAGGTTAATGGCGTGGCTCCGATACTATGTAAGTCTACGGTATCGCCCCGGCCAATAATCTGAAGCCAAACACGGAAGAAAAATTTTACAACTGGCGCTATCGCATACTATAACCCGGATCTTGCCATTAACGCTAAACTAATAAACTGTAAAGAGGTAGAAAGGCTATACTGATCGATCCGTGTCCTTCGGTCTTTAGCTATCATCCCACGCTCCTCGCTGCGACTCCGATCTTCTCGTCAAGGTGGCACCATGTCAACGAATCTTTATACGGGATCCCGCCTCTATACCGAGGCAACTCGGACATGAAGTAACTAACCGACATGTCCAAGATGAAGTAGAGAATGAGTAGAATACCTTGTCTCAAACACTCTTTGGTTCTTATCACATGAAAGGGTAAGTGTGGAGGTTCAAGAAGATGCAAAGATATGAAGAGTGTTAGCTCATGAAAAATCAAGAGAGCAAAAACCAAGTCTCAAAAATTAACCCTTGGTTGTCCACTAATTTTGGGTGTGTTATATATTAGGTTTTGTGTTAGAAAAACTAAGAAAATATCTTACAAAAATATCTCCAACAAAAGTATAAAATATAAAACCCAAAACAAAAGTCATTAACTCAACCTTGACTCACTGCATGACTCGTTACCATGAGTCATTAGTGAACATGCTAGAATAACGACTCATTACATGAGTCACACTTTCCAAATCAAATAATCATTTAAACCAAAATGATTAACCCAAAAATAAATGCATTTCTAAAGTAATCTCGTAACGGATTACGAGAATATCCCTCACCTGTATATACATACCTGTATCCGTATTCCGACTGAATACGAATACCACGAGACTAAAGTATTCCGACTTAATATAATACTTGGATCCGGCTTAAACCAAAGCCCACCAGTATTATCTGTTCGAACCATGACACGTGTACAAGTGCACGTGTATGTTCGAACCCTGCCATAAAACCATACGGCCTCTACAACGTTTCGCCCGAACTTGGGAAACTATCTGTGGGGAACTCTAAAGACTCGTCAATACCCTGGCAGTGGGTTTAACCACAAGCATGTCAGCGGCACTAGCTGTGCGTAACGGCTGCCCATGTACTGACCGAAAGGGAAGACGATGAGCGAACTCATCCTGGAACCCTACAGAGCCTATAGTGACAATATCCATACAGTCCGGTCCGTTCGTCTATGAGCATCGCATATCGGGCCTAGGGGGCTGGTAACATCAGACCCCCAATAGCGGTATAATTCGTGTCAGAGGGTAGCCCTGAACACCCTGAGAAACTACTGGAATACCTACCAGTAATTTTCACCTGTCTTGGCCAAGGACTAGGTGTAATGGCTCTCCTAGACACAGCGCGATCTCACCCCCAATACCGGGAGAGACGAATCCTCTGCCGATCCGCTCACTGACTCAATGTGGCTCGGGACTGTACCCAACTAAAATCTGTTTGCACGACTCCTTTGAGCCGTGGTATAGTAGTAATCTAAGAACGGTGGGAACTCACACGAGACAAATGACGACCTCAAGTCGACGAACTAACCTGTACACATGTCACTAGGGAACTGCTATCTGACGCTATGTATAAAACCAACTAGCAGGTTTCCGGCGAGTCCTGTCTGGTGCACTCATAACCCAATGAGCACCTTTATACATCTTAAGTGAACCAACTGACACCAATGGCTTGTGAGACCGGCCGCCGCCCCTCGTCGGGGTCTCGACAGTATACACTAGTCTACTCCAGAGTATCGATGGCCTGTCTCGAAACTCCCACGACTAGGGACCACTTTTAAGAATGTGCTTATGGACTACTTAAATCTCACGTATATGATCGCCATCATTCTGCTGGTAGTCAATCAAGAATCCTAAGGGCTCTATCAACGTGTAATAGTGATCATGTCACCTAAAGCTGTACACGATGATAAAGTTAAACCAGATAGCATACTATCATCTCGAGTAAGACTGTCCTACCGGTATAGGTCCTCCTCAATCATTGCAATCATGTGCCTGCGATCCAATAATTGACTTTGAGGGCACTACGTCCCACATATACGTTCTCCGAATCTTAAGTGCCCCAACATCGACACTCTCGATCCCGTATCGGTTTGAAACAAATCTCTGAGTGGATGCATACAAATATCAAGTAAAGAATAAGAATACTTGCATAATTTCAATACATATTTATTAGCATCCTATTCCACTAATATATATATATATATATATATATAAATATATATATATATATATATATTTTTATATATATGCATATATAACAGCGTCCTATTCCACTGTTATTTATACTTAGGAGTAAAAATATCAGAAAACATCATATGATATCCATGAATGTAATATATGCAACATGAAACAGTAATATGAGCATATAAAGGAAAAACCTCTATTTAACTGCAACAAGTTAATATATATATCATGCGGTTCCTAATTTCTCCAAGTCCATACAATATCAAATAAAGGTGAACATGTAGCTATAACCAGGTATGTGTAACAATGTTGGCATAGCAAGATATGTGTATCTACCTATCAATAATGATGTGATACCCTCCAGGTATAAGTGTAAGTATGTATGCGAGATGTACATGCAGCTATGTCTGATATGTGTATATACCTATCACTAATGGTACAATACCATATAGGTATATAGGTAACTAGCATGTAAGCAAGTCAAGGCATATGTGTAAGCATGTATGTATAAAGGTATGCAATATGTCATATGCACAAAAGGAAATAGGGATCATATCTCAATGTCCCTAAACAATACAATATCACATATGTATAGGTGTTGTGCATGTCATGGCAATTATTGACGGTGTGTGTAGCATACAATTAGTGCTCATGAAACATAAACCGTCAATAATGGTGCTGTGTCTCATTAATACTAAGTCCATACACAAGGAAATGAGATAAGCAACAAAGGTATACATGCACAGTCAAAATCCGTATAGTTCTAACTAATAGTCATGTCATTTGATCTAGCCCAGCCGCATAACGCCATGTAGGCGATCTCCCTGTAGATGTTAAATCTACTCACCAACCATCCTGGCTAAGTAAAACCAACAACTCGCTTTCCCTTCTTCGCAGCGTCCGAAGTCCCCGCCTGCGATCCTGAAAGCATATAACACTATAACAAGTGTATATTAGCAATCGATCAATAACACGTACCAACTACGTTTGACCGACGCACCAACTTCAAATATACTCTCAAGTGTTCGTCAAGTGGCTAACGCGCGTAGTGACACTACGAAACCAACACAAGAGCAAAAGCTACACAAAGACACGAACGACATCAGCACGACCCTAGCTAGGAACGCAAAGCGACACAACTACCAAGCCTAGATCCTGATCGTACCGATCACACATTCAAAACACAATAATAAATGTGGAATCTAATATAAATAACGTCGCAACATCAAAAGAAACCCATGCCTAAACTTACCGAAATCTAGTAAGCAACATATATCATTTTAGCTCAAAACTATAAGTTTTTACCAAACTAGAATTTACAAACATCATAATATAGCAAGATTAAACCGTTCATACTTTTACTATAATTTTAATCTCACTTAATTAAGAATTAGTAAAAGTCTAGTTTGTTATTAAGCTAATTAGATAATTAGGAAAATAACATTTAACAAATTAGCAAACTAGGTTAAGTTTTCTTCAAGCATAACTTAACAATTAAACTTTTCATTAAACAAAACCCGAATTTGATTACAAAAAAACCTATCTTGAATTTCAAAACATGCATATTAAAACTTTAAATTAACATCTAATTAAGCTATTTGTCACGACCCGAAAGAGCCCGTGGCTGGCCCTTGAATCCTATGAAGTCTACAGGACTCCGTCTGATCCAAGTAAGCCAAAAGCCCAGAAATCTAAAACCATTTAAGGAGTAAATAAAGAAAACTGGTTTTAAGAAGTAAAGAAAAACATGTTTTGAAAATCAAAATTTTTAAATAACTAAGCCGAAAATGCATTTTTAAAAATGTGTAATCTTTTCTGAAAATTTCGGCAGAGTTTCCTTTGTAAAAACTGGCCCCGAACGGGGTACAACAAGAATAATATATATGAAATGATAAAATGCATCCCCAAGCGGGAGCTAGCTCTTCGTCAATCGACGGTCACAGCCACGCAAGCAATAATAATATACAACGCCAAGGGCGAGGATCAAAACCCAAAAAGAAAATCAAAACAACCAGAAAACCATAATACTACGAGTGCAATTCTAAGGTCGAAATAATACATCATTGTTTTCTAAGTCTGAAACAATATACAAGTTTTGGTTGATGGAATTTCTAGATACAATGAATAATACATGTACAATGGAGGTTCTGATACAAAAGAACCCACCTACCACAGCAAGTCACCCGTATGGAAGCAGTGTGCCAGAAAAGTCGCTATGAAATCTGTATGGCAAAAACCTACAAGAACTGTGGCACAACGGGGATGAGTTGCCAAATCGTGAATGGAAAATATCTACAAGCAGAGATCGAATTTATGACCCATCCTAGGTCAATACGATCAGATATATATAAACTTCAATATGAATAAGTCTGAAGCATGCTAAACTGGCAATGTAATCTCTATACATGGGTGTAGTGCCAAGTGCTCGTGCCAGTGTCTCAGGTAATAGCATATCATAAATGTGAGGTATGATCAATGTAATCAATCTGCTTGTACGTGGATCACATCCACTCGTCAACCAATGACAATAACCATCATGCATGTAAATATCATCAGCATATGCATGGAAATATGAGGATATAAGCCACCTGTGTCCCTCGCGAAACGTCAAAATCATGGAACCGGAGTGTCCAGCATCGACACTCGAAAACATCATGAAAACTGTGCCCAGCATCGGCACGTAAATCCTCATATATCGGGCTCCGTCAGTCCGAACTAGCCCACGGGCTCCATCTGCGGAATCTGCTCTCGGCCCCAGCAGTACGCTCATATCCATCTATCGACTCTGGTCGGTATCCTCCGGATAAACGCCAGGTCCAACCAATCACCGGTAGGTACTCGCCCACCTCCAGGCTCAATCGGCAAAGTCCTTCGATCATCTTGCCGAGGGGAACCATACCGGGTCCACCATGTACCCGCAATCGGCCTCGTCCACTCCTTGAATCGGGTTTCACATGTCGCTCTCAGCACCGAGAAAACACATGGGACGCACTGAAATATCATATCAAGGGTAACCGGGTTTTTAAAGCAATTACATATTCTCTTTTGAAATACCCACGGTTCCTAAATCCAGAAATATCATGGAAACAACAACTCTCAATGCGTATAATAAGAAAGCATGATGTATGCGGCATGTAAAAGAAATGTAAGCATATCATTATGTCATGCAAGAAACATATACTGAATGCAACAGTACTACAGTGTAGTGACATGGCAATTATCGATGATGAAGTGTGTGCGCCGGCAAACAAGTGTACGTGGAACATACGCATCATCGATAATGGTGCTGGTGTCCTAGCAGCGTGACTGAAATATATCAACAATACGAGGGATGCAATGAAAATAGCATGAATATGTGGAATCGAATAATCAACGCAACAGTAAAGAACTTGTCTCAATAAATATATCATGCAGCCTTGCCCTTTGAAATAAGACGAATCGGGGTTTTTGGTAAAATAAGGGCTACGTGTTTTAAGAAAGATGCGTCGTTTGAAAATATCCGTAGAATCCCTTTTGCCTATCTTAAAATATCCCCGATTCGTTAGTTTTGAAATAGGTATGACTCGGGTCTAGTCTAACGCCTACTATGCGAACTACGGACCCAACTATCAAGTCAATCGGGAGGGGTATGGAAACCGCCTAAATCTGAGTTGATATATACATATATATACAATAGTCGGTGATCCCGCCTCAATAGTATCACGTACGATACAGTATATCATATAACATCCTCGAGTCATGAGTGCGGATCTATCATCAATATATAGCTCATACGTAAATCCGTCGTACGGCATCCCAAATCTGGGGTACTGACCTAAGCCTAGTACAACGACATCATCAATACATGCATGCACGTGTATGAAACACTTCGTCAAAGGACCCGCTAAGTCATCATGTCGTATCTCGAATACGAACCATGTCATACCGCCGATCTCACGGCCTCAAATCAAATCTCATCGACTCATCTCAATTCCACGTATCAACCTCAAATCCCGTATATGAACACATAGTCCCATACCCATGTGTAGATATACACACCTCCATGTGCGCACAGATAAAAGAAGGAATGTATGCAAGTATATGTGTACGTGTATGTGTGGGTGCAACCACTACTCTAGGGTTTCGCACTATACTAAACCAATACATCCTTGTCATCAATAATTCCTTTATTACCATCAATAATCTAAAACAACACATAATAAATATATGTGTGTATACGTATTCGTATACATCACCACGGACTGCGGGGGTGCTATACGCCATCCACCCGACTTCTCCCCGTAGATATAAATCTACTCACCTGGTCTTTGCTCGCCGAAATCGATGATGCCGTGCTTCTTCGCCTTGGAATCCTTGCGAGGGTACCTACAATAATAAACAGTCGCAATACGTATTAAAATCGAGGAAGAAAACCGATACAGCGCACAGTATGCTCATAGGTTGGAACCTATGGCCTAAACGTGCAAATCAATCAAACAATCCCTGTTGTCGATGTACGAACACCCAACAACAAATCCAAATATCAAGAAAGTGTATTTTTAAATACGGAAAACATCGCCTAAAACACACTAAAATGCTCCCAGATTTTCCCCAGGTGACAATTAGCCAAAACTGCATATAGGAGGGGTCTATTTTAGTGCAAAAGGAGCCATGAACCAAACCCGGGACCCAATTTCCCTGATCTGGCCGCAAATTGCGGCCAGAATGAATATATCTGCGGCCTGGGGTTGGAGTTAGGGGCTCGGGGCTCTGTGGTAGCTTCCTAGGTGCCTGCACGACTCCCAGTAATCCCAAAATCAATTCTAGTGGCCCCGGGTTGCTCCAGATTCCAAAATACCGTCACAAATCACACATTTATCCGATGTCGGGGTTTCTAAATCCGTATTCAGGGTTTCAAGTTTCTGTTTTGGGTCATAATTCAAGCACTAGGGTGTTGGGGTGGCCTCTACTGATCTCAATTTCACAACACAACTCTCAATTCTCTCAAACCCTAACCTGGTCTTCCTTAAGTCCACAACATCACCCGATATCAATTCAATTTTCACATAGGGGTATAGGTAATGCTATAACTAAGTAAAGGGTTCAGTAATTACCTCATTTGGCAACTCAAGAAAATTCTTGAGTTGCCCCTAGTGGCCAAAATCCTTGCTTTCTTAGTCCAATATATAGATCTTGGGCTCGTGCACCTTTTTAGTGAAATGGGATTAGGGTTTTGGAGTTGATTTAATGGTTCTTGAGGGTTCTAGAAAAGGGGGAGAAAGAGGGGGAGGAGAGGGAGAGAAAATGAAAGGAAGACTAAGTCAAGAGACCCCTCACCTTACTCTCTCTCTCACCCACCTACTACCCCATTATTCTAATTCAATTTCTTTTCTTTTCTTTCTCTAAAATCTTCTCACTCAAATAGTAAGCCCAAAGTAAAGCCATGGTAACAAAATGTAACACAAGTGTAGAAAAAGATATGTGCATGTTTTGCACAAAAATGCCAAAAATCCGATTAGCGATTTTTAATCGCGATTAGCACTAAATTAGTGTCAAACTATTCACAAAAAATTAAAAATGGAATAATCCCATAAAATAGAATTTTCCATAATTTTTCCATAATTTTCCTCATTTATTTGTATTTAATTATACCGAAATATTAAAATATTCATTAAAATAATATTAAATTATAAAAATTCTCAAAAATAATATTTTATTATTTTGAAATGTTACAATCTACCCCCGTTAAATAAATTCAGTCTCCGAATTTAAATTTAAACTCCAAATTACTAAAACATTTCGATATAAAGTCCAAATCGTCGGGGCTCCAAAATCATCAAT
The DNA here is from genome assembly GCA_030015575.1 of Agapanthus africanus. Taxonomy (NCBI): domain Eukaryota; kingdom Viridiplantae; phylum Streptophyta; class Magnoliopsida; order Asparagales; family Amaryllidaceae; genus Agapanthus; species Agapanthus africanus. Next base: position 566,945,559 of record JASDDO010000024.1, read on the forward strand.
ACACAAAACGCATCATAGCGCAATGCATGTGCATGAGTAATGAGTAGATAACTCAAAATTGAAACTGCGTCAAGCATCCCGCAATCATCGGATTTATGGTAAAGACACAAATGTCAAGTCTAAAATAAACCCAATATGATATAATCAGAACTATACATGTAGACATCCAATCTATACATGTGAATAGCTGAAGTAAATGCATGACAAATCCATTTAAGTCGCTGTGCGATGCGCATAACACTGCACAGTGGCGGACGTCTTTCATAAGAAAATAACCATATATGTATATATATCCTTTGTTTACTATGTGCGTTCCGCCGTTTTGAAAACAATTTAGAAGGGTTTCCTTGTTTTTAAACGTTTCGTGTCATATCAGACACGTAGGCAAAATACTGAGACTATATCTCGCTTTTTGGAAATCCCTTAGATAACTATCAATGCATGCGAAATATATCCAGGTACTGTTCTCTGACCAGTCCAGCTCAGTACGAAAACACATAGCAAATATCATAAAAAAAAAGAACGTACTGATCCATAAGGAATCAATCCCAAAAATGTATATATATAACAATGCTATGTGCGTCTGGTGCGCACGGAAATCAAAATCCATATATGTGCCATACATGTGCACAAAAACATCACCTAGGTGCAACAGGTGTGCACGAAGCATCTGTCCTAGGCAACGTGTTTGCCTGACAGCCAAAACAGGTGCATCTGACATGCACGAAGAATCCCGATTTAGGGCATCTGGTGTGCACCAAAATCGTATCTCAAAACACGCGCCAACATGCGCGAGTCCAAATCGATGCATCCATCATGCACGAATAAAATCTAAACCCTGTGCACTCTACATGCACGAAATCATGAAATCCAATAGCAAACGCCGAACATGCGTAAGTCCAATCAACAGCACGGAGTGCAAGAATCAATCATCAATATTAGGGTCAAAATCGACGATATACAATGCGCTCAATCAAAATTAGGTGTACTGTGATGGAAAATCTCACAACCGCGTGCATCAGCATGCACAAAACAGATCAAAACACTAAAAGTGCCTGAAAACGATGCTGGAAGCGTAAATCAATTCACCGGCAGGAAATAGGCAGGAAATCACAATCAATACCTCAAGCGTAATAACTCTGCACAAATATGAATACCCAGTAAGTGCAACCATGGTGCACAAAATCAAATATCATGGAACTCAGTCATCAAGACTAAATCATGCGAATAGATCGCCCAAAATACCGAAATTCAAAGTGACGGATACGTGATAATCGAATCACAAAATCATAAATCATAAATACCGTCGTCGGTATATCCTCCCTCAAAGTCGAGAAGGTGTCGGTACATCCAATGCTAGCATCGCAAGATATCTACTTGTCTTTTGCTCACGGCCTGGCGTCCTCTGTCTCTGGGTTCTTATCTTCTCTATGGATTACCAATCTCACGATCAATCGTAAAGCAGCACGTCACTGGCGCCGACCTCTGTATGCATATTCGACCTTTAATCTTAACGGGAAGTAACAATAGCTCAACAGCGTCTGGCACGTACCTCTTGTCCCGCTTGTCTGTATCATCGTCCATTTCGACGTCATGTCTCTATCTGCGCACTGCAATGTTCTCGGCTACGGTCCATCCGACGTCTCTCACACGGAATCGAAATCACGAACTCGGTATCTTCATCACTCAGTAGAAGATATCTAGCCGAACACGTCCTCAGCGTGCATATCGCGTCTCTGATGTCAGCGGAGTAGAACATAATCACATCGAAATCCCGTGCGAACTCTTTACTCCACCTTGTTCCAATGTCGACGGATTCGGACTCATCTCATCACGGCTGTATGGACTGTGCTCCAACGGCTATGCTCGTATCTGGAGTCTCCCAAGCAGTGTGTCCCATCACATGATATCCAAATGATGTTGAACCATCCGATCGACTCGTCAGAACCTCATAATCCCCCAAGAGCTCAACATCTTGGGTACAGTTTAATAGTATCGAGTACATACCACAGCATCGGTGGTCCAGCCGTAGAAGGGCAAACCCAAGCCTCACTAATGGCGCCGCGGAACTGCCGCAAACCCTAAGATTCAAAGGCTTTCATACGGTCATTATGTCGAGTTAGGGTTTCATTCTTCTAGAGGGTCCATGGAATCGCTTGCATGTCTATCCGAATACTTTAAACATGGAAAATGGGTTCCTGAAACTTGATCATCTCTATCGACTCACAACGAATCTGCGTAAAGTCGCCTCTAGCTGGAATCAACCTATCCGATGACCTCGCATCGGGGTAAGCGAAAGAACCACATGTCTAGTCATTCATCCTCGGTGACTAGCGACTCACCATCATATCTCTAAGTATATGCTCAAGCTGCAGTAGCTCCAACATCTGGGGAGATATCTCATCATTCGCAGTAACAACTGGCTCATTCGTCCGTACGCTGAACAGCGCCTCAATCATCATGAATTAGCGATATATCAATGGTCATCACATCCAGGCTGGCCTCTATCAGTGGCTCAATCCTCTGGTACCGATCGGTACGCCCGAGAAATTTCGTAAAAGCGATCAGTCCAACGCTCACGGCGTGAAAACACAATAAACAAGCCTCTATATGTAATTGTATGTCTCTGGAATCACGCCCTGGTCAGTCCTCGTCCATGACGAGCTCATGCTGACGCAACTCGAGCCGTAGCTCACTCTACCCGTGCAATCGTGGCAGCAAAATAATAACCAGTATCGATGATGATAGATCATAGGAAGGAATATAATACTGTGCAAGGAAATGTACATCTTAAGGTTTCTTAAGCGGAGTGGTGTGTCGTAAGTATGCCGCGGAACATACGTACGGTACGTCCCTCTACTCAAGCTACCTACTCCATCAACCAAGGGTCATCCTATGCGACGAATGTTCGGGTATAATACCCCCCCGACTAAGTCTAAGTTCCGTAAGGTCAAGCCTAAGTTCCGCATATAGATAAACGCCCTAGGCTCCACATAGTCAAACTTAGACTCGAACCAAGGTTAACCTAGCGCTTTGATACCAACTTTTTCACGACCCGAAAGAGCCCGTGACTGGCCCTTGAATCCTATGAAGTCTACAAGACTCCATCTGATCCAAGTAAGCCAAAAGCCCAGAAATCTAAAACCATTTAAGGAGTAAATAAAGAAAACTGGTTTTAAGAAGTAAAGAAAAACATATTTTGAAAATCAAAGTTTTTAAATAACTAAGCCGAAAATGCATTTTTAAAAATGTGTAATCTTTTCTGAAAATTTCGGCAGAGTTTCCTTTGTAAAAACTGGCCCCGAACGGGGTACAACAAGAATAATATATATGAAATGATAAAATGCATCCCTAAGCGGGAGCTAGCTCTTTGTCACTCGACGGTCACAGCCACGCAAGCAATAATAATATACAACACCAAGGGCGAGGATCAAAACCCAAAAAGAAAATCAAAACAGCCAGAAAACCATAATATTACAAGCACGACTCTAAGGTCGAAATAATACATCACTGTTTTCTAAGTCTGAAACAATATACAAGTTTTGGTTGATGGAATTTCTAGATACAATGAATAATACATGTACAATGGCGGTTCTGATACAAAAGAACCCACCTACCACAGCAAGTCACCCGTATGGAAGCAGTGTGCCAGAAAAGTCGCTATGAAATCTGTACGGCAAAAACCTGCAAGAACTGTGGCACAACGGGGATGAGTTGCCAACTCATGAATAGAAAATATCTACAAGCAGAGATCGAATGTATGACCCATCCTAGGTCAATACGATCAGATATATATGAACTTCAATATGAATAAGTCTGAAGCATTCTAAACTGGCAATGTAATCTCTATACATGAGTGTAGTGCCAAGTGCTCGTGCCAGTGCCTCAGGTAATAGCATATCATAAATGTGAGGTATAATCAATGTAATCAATCTGCTTGTACGTGGATCCCATCCACTCGTCACCCAATGACAATAACCATCATGCATGTAAATATCATCAGCATATGCATGGAAATATGAGGATATAAACCACCTGTGTCCCTCGCAACACGTCAAAATCATGGAACCGGAGTGTCCAGCATCGACAGTCGAAAACATCATGAAAACTGTGCCCAACATCGGCACGTAAATCCTCATATATCAGGCTCCGTCAGTCCGAACTAGCCCACGGGCTCCGTCTGCGGAATCTGCCCTCGGCCCCAGCAGTACGCCCATATCCATCTATTGACTCTGGTCGGTATCCTCCGGATAACCGCCAGGTCCAACCAATCACCGGTAGGTACTCACCCACCTCCAGGCTCAATCGGTAAAGTCCTTCGATCATCTTGCCGAGGGGAACCATACCGGGTCCACCATGTACCCGCAATCGGCCCCGTCCACTCTTCGAATCAGGTTTCACATGTCGCTCTCAGCACCGAGAAAACACATGGTGGACGCACTGAAATATCATATCAAGGGTAACCGGGTTTTTAAAGCAATTACATATTCTCTTTTGAAATACCCACGGTTCCCAAATCCAGAAATATCATGGAAACAATAACTCTCAATGCGTATAATCAGAAAGCATGATGTATGCGACATATAAAAGAAATGTAAGCATATCATTATGTCATGCAAGAAACATATACTGAATGCAACAGTACTACAGTGTAGTGACATGGCAATTATCGATGATGAAGTGTGTGCGCCGGCAAACAAGTGTACGTGGAACATACGCATCATCGATAATGGTGCCGGTGTCCTAGCAGCATGACTGAAATATATCAACAATACAAGCCATGCAATGCAAATAGCATGAATATGCCGAATCGAATAATCAACGCAACAGTAAAGAACCTGCCTTAATAAATATATCATGCAGCCTTGTCCTTTGAAATAAGACGAATCGGGGTTTTTGGTAAAATAAGGGCTACGTGTTTTAAGAAAGATGCGTCGTTTGAAAATATCCGTAGAATCCCTTTTGCCTATCTTTAAAATATCCCCGGTTCGTTAGTTTTGAAATAGGTATGACTCGGGTCTAGTCTAACGCCTACTATGCGAACTACGGACCCAACTATCAAGTCAATCGGGAGGGGTATGGAAACCGCCTAAATCTGAGTCGATATATACATATATATACAATAGTCGGTGATCCCGCCTCAATAGTATCACGTACGATACAGTATATCATATAACATCTGTAAGTGCACGGCGGCGCCCGGCCGTCAATCCGACGGCCAAATGCGGAAACGGTGATAAACTTTAATTTTGCGAACTTAGCAAACCGGCACCACCGCGCACTAAACCCCGGATCGGGCCATTAAACTTGTCCTAGCTAACTAACAAGATAGGGAAGAGATATACCGAGTGATCCGAGTCCTCCGGTCTTCTCGTCATCGTCCCGATCTCTTGCGGAAACTCCGGTCGTCGCCTCCTCGCCGGATGGGCACCACATCGCCTGTTTCTTTTACGGGCTCCCGCCTCTATACCGAGGCAACTCGGGCACGAAGCTGGCAAGTCGACGTGCCCAAGATGTGCTGTAGAATATAGTGTAGAGTGCATGTCTCACTTTGGGGTATTGGTTGCCATGGAAGTGGAGGAATGAAGGTATGAAAAATGGTGCTTTCATTTTTCATTACATGAGAATGAGATGAAGGAAATATGCCACAAGCTCACAAATGAAACTCTCTCATTTTCTCTCCTCTCTCAAAAATGTGGCCGGCCCTCTCATTTGAGGAATGGTGGAGGAAGCAAACTTTATCAAAGAGGGAGGTGAGTGTAGTAGAAAGCAAGGGTGACCACAAACAAACATCATGATAACAAAACCCATATCCAAATCAAATCCTTTCAAATCTCATTTAATGCAAGTGATGGAAGAAAGATATCATAATCAATACAATTGCAAGAAACCCCCTCCACAAATGTTATTTGCACAATTGCAAATAACCCCCTCCATCGGAAAAGTCCGGCCGGGAAAGAACAAACGAAAACCGGCCGGAACGGAATGCAAACTGGCAACTCCAGAAAACTGGTCCCGTAATAAATTACAGGAAAACCCCGATACTGTGCATACACACCCGCATCTGTATTCCGTCCGGATAAAAATGCAAAGAGACAAAATCTACACTGTACTATACTAGGATCCGGCTTAAAGCAAAGCCGGCTAGTAATATTCGTCCGATCCTGATCCGTGCAATACCGCACGTATCAGATCGAACCCTGCCATATAACTATATGGCCACTAGTACAAAACTGTCCGATCCTGATCCGTGCAATACCGCACGTATCTGATCGGACCCTGCCATATCTCCATACGGCCTCTACAGCGTTTCGCCCGAAAGCTTGAGTAACTGAAAGTGTGGTGGACTCTAAAGACTCGTCAATACAATGGCTGTGGATTTAACCACTAGCACGTCAGAGGTATAAGCCAATACGTGACGGGCCACCAGCTATTGACCAAAAGGGACGTCGATGAGCGAACTCATCCTGACACCCTACTGAGCCTGTCAGTGACAATATCCGTACAGTCCGGTCCGTTCGTCTATGAGCATCGCATGTCAGGCCTAGGGGGTTGGTAAAAGTCAGACCCCCAAAAGCGGTACAAGTCGTGTCGGAGTGTAGCCCAAAACACCCTGAGATACTACTGGAATACCTACCAGTAAATCTCCTGCCTTGGCCAAGGACTTCGTGTAATGGCTCTCCTAGACACAGCGCGACCTCACCCCCAATACCGGGAGAGACGAAACCCCCGAAGATCCGCTCACTGCCTCCATGTGGCTCGGGACTGTACCCAACTAAAACCTGTTTGCACGCCTCTTTTGAGCCGTGGTAGGGTAGTAATCAAAGTACAGTGGGAACTCACACGAGACAAATGACGATCCCCAGGTCGATGAACTAACCTGTACACATGTCACCTGGGAACTGCTATCTGACGTCAGGTATAAGACCAACTAGCATGTTCCCGGCGAGTCCTGTCTGGTGTACTCATAACCCAATGAGCACCTGTATACATCTTAGGTGAACCAACTGACACCAGTGGCCTGTGAGACGGGCCACCGCCCCTCGTCGGCGTCTCGACTGTATACACTAGTCTACTCTGGAGAATCGATGCCCTGTCTCGAAACTCCCACGACTAGGGACCTTTTAAGGATGTGCTTATAGACTCCAGCTCTCACTTATATGATCGCCCTCATACTGCTGGCAGTCAAGCAAGAATCCTAGGGGCTCTATCAACGTGCAATAGTGACCTGTCAGGTCACCTAAAGCAGTACACGATGATAAAGATAAACCAGATAGCATACTATCATCTCGAGTAAGACTGTCGTACCGGGATAGGTCCTCCCTCAATCATTGCAATCACGTGCCTGTGATCCAATAATTGACTCTGAGGGCACTATCTCCAACAATCTCCCACTTGCACTCAAGGCTAATTATTGCGATGTCGCATACTCACAGCCCGTGTGATACCGAACACCCAACTCCTCTACAAGTCAGTCTCACAAAGCTCGTTTGCGAGACTATTGCGTTCGAGGAATAGCCTCAGCGAGTGGATCCGCTCTGAAGTTTCTTTCTATGTCTCTCTCTATATCTCAAGTTCGCGGAGAAAGCCATCTCCCGAAATGAGCAATACCTGTCCTAGAGTGTCTGGATGTCTGATGGGACCGAGCTCATAAATGAACTCCAAATCCAAACTTCTTAGACTGTATCGTCAACTGAACTTAATCAGTATCCTGCGCCATGCCACCCTCAGTATTTCCTTGGACCACCTGTCCAAAATACTGCCCCTCGTCAGAAGGAAAAACTATAACTCTGACAACCTTCTTGTCGTCCATGTCACCTTGGAAGCCTGGAATGATAACTGTCTCCTAAATGAGGCTGTCGTTATCATATTCCTAGAACATCCACTTATGTTCTAAAACTGATTCCGACTGTTTCTCCAGGATTGGATCAATGTCAACTTATTGCATCTAGTGCAAGAACAACATCTGGTGTGGTACTTGACATCTCATGATTGACTCAATTGCCTAAGCAAGTGATCTGCCAATCATGCACATCCCTCTCTACTTTAGTCTATAAGACACCTTTAGAGAGGGTGACTCCATCACCTGCAGGTACACTACCGTGCCAGGAGTCGTCCATTCCAAATACTCTTAGAATGCTGTCAAGGTACCCTGATTGGGAAACCACCCAAATCTAGATCCAAAAAACCATAGATCTAGTAACCAGTATGTCTGATATAATGTCCAAGTCCCTTATGGAGAAACTACTGTGTGACGACCAAAGAATAACCGATCGTAGTATAGGAATGTCACTTCCTATTTTGTGTATGTCATCCAAATACCAGGATATCACACCCTACTACCTTCTCAACAGATCCATCCCCTATTCTGATGAAGTCAAACCTATGACTGTCACGTCAGAAATAGATGATCTATCTCCGCTACTTCTGCCTTAGTCTATAAGTAGACATAAGCTACCTGTCCACCAATGCTTCCGCTGCTCCCACTGACTACGACAACCCTCTGGCAGAGTCATATACACGTACACTTCTGAAGCTAGTTCAGAACGACGCTATACTCATCCTCCTGCCGGGTCTCGCGGCCTGGAACAACAACAATGGCAAATGTGGGTAAACAAGAACTTCCCTGTCACCGTCCTTGAGGCTACCGGAGTACCTCTCGGGTGCCTGAAGTTACCCACCTTATCTGCGGAGTGGCCAATGGAATGTCAAATCATATTGAATCTTTAGATTCCTTATCAAATCTTCAGTAATCGTTTGCGGTTCTGGAATCACTTCCAGTTCTACCATACTCCCACTACTGTTTTTTTTTTTTTGAAAATATCCATTTTTATTAAAACTGTGGCGAGTCAAGAACAATATCACTGTTGATCTTTCTTATGGTAGAAAGTCAACCCTCGTCATAGCTTGGGTCAACCCACAAACAGCCATTATAGAAACGTGCCTTGAGTTATCCAGAGTCTGGTTTTAATCATAAGCCGGACAACTCCCCGTACCTTAACAATGTTAAGATATGAACTGTACTATATCCAATATAGAACCAGAGGCACTGATTTAATTGAACCAGATTCAAATCATGCAGCTATCTCCAGTGCATGTCAACTAAATGGAAGGAGGCCGATCAGCGTTACTCAACTTAGGAATGCTTCCAATTATGAGTAACCTGAAAGAGAAGCAAGTTCTCTTTATCATTACTATCAACTGAATACCATACACAAGTATCTACATCTTCGATCACTTTGAAGAATCCCGATACTTGCTACATCTGGTTCTCTACTCTATTCACATACCTATAACTCCTCTAAACTTAGACCCTGTGTTTCTACGAAACACATGTCTAAGAACTAGAGAAGTTAAAAGTAAACAGAATATAGTATGAGGACCAACCCCCCCGTCCTAATGGACACTGGACAACATACAATACTCTGTATAAGTCCGCCGAGTCTAACAACTCTTTCACTGTGTGTCGTAGGTTGAAAACTGTACTTATGGTTAAGAAGAATTACACCGCTGTTTAATACTCCTTACCTAACCATCCACTGATATAGGTAAATGTCATCGACATAATATCAAAAGGTATATCTCACTCTATGAAAATAGACGTACAGATATATCAATTTGAAATTGATGCACAACAGCGGATATTCAAAACCAAATATTTGCCGACCGGCAAACAGCCCAGGTGATCTCCTCAAGTATCACCGATTACAACGAATCCCGATATAATGAGGATGATCACCCAATTCCCAATAACTTACTCCCACTCATCATCTGTAAAACCATACAGATGTGAGAATCATACCTGGCAAATACATACCCTGGAGTAAGTGTCAAATCGGGAAATCAGTTTTCTTTTAACAGTACACAGTGAAACTGAAACATTGAAATGTTTCGATGGGGTATCCTGGTATTCCTAGTAATGCCTCTTCCATTATCCAGATTCACAACTGTAACCGTGTGTTTCTTTGCCACCTCTCCAAATCCCTTTATATGTCTTTAGTCGTAACCTTCTGTACACCCCTTTATCCCAAATGGTTTTCTTCCTTCCCTACCGTTCGGCACCAGCCTATGGTTTGGAAGAAGACTATCCAATAAGGATAATGGGTGTACTGTCCCAATCCTAGGAACACTCGCAATGCGAGAGAGGGTGAGGATAAAGACAACCGAATAAACCTTATTCCTATTTCTACTGAACCAGAATCCATCCCCGAACTGGAACAAGTTCCTTTCGAGTTCGTATATAACCATACGATGGAGTATCCAATAAACTCGTAGTGATACGGAGTGTCCTGGAGAAATACAAAGGTGATTTAGGATTGGCGAAGAAATACTTGGTTTGGTCGTGAATATTAGTCGCAATTTACTTTGCCCTCCTACTAATCTCTTGCTTTGTCTTAATCTTAATACCTTCTGCACACCATCGTTATGCTAATTGGTTTTCTTCATTCCCCACTGTTCGGCACCAGCCTAAAGTTTGGAAGAAGACTATCCAATTTGCATAATAGGTGTACTATCTCCTAAACCAAGGAGTACTCACAACTTGAGAGAAGGTAAAAGGGAAAAGACAACTGAATAATCCTATCCGTTTTCTCCAAAACCGGAAACCATCCTCGAATAAATTCCTTCGAGTTCGTATATAACCATACGATGGTTTTGTCCAATGGAAGTGGACGTTTGCAGTAATACGGGGTGTCCTGGAGAAAAGGGTAAAAGTAGGAGTGGCAATGAGGTCTGCAACTCTGACAATCCAAAAGCCAGTGTTAAGAAGGTTTGGTCAACTTGGTCACTGAGTCATAGTCTAGGGTCGGGTCAATGGTCGCTGCCAGAGAGAGAGAGAAAAGAAACACTCAGCGTGCACTCTAACCTAGATCAGAATGGTTACCAATTTATCTAATCTGGAAACCTCCCACTGTACCTCAAACTCTCCTCCAAACCTGAAAGAAGAATTAGTCTGGGTCACCCGAGGAGTAAACCAACTCATCAGTGGGAATCGGGATCCAACTCTCATCGCATGATAACGTGACGGAATCCGCTCACGCTATCACACTCCAGAAGGTATGCGCATATCTGGCAAGTTTCAGTTCTTTTGAAACTCCCGATGTGATTTCTACCCCATGCTCTTATGACCTTGACTTTGGCAAACATATCATAAGTCACATGTCAAGTTCAACCCGTCATTCTCCAGGTTAATTTGAGTCCACCCGTACATACCCTTGACTTTGGCCAAAATGGCAGTACGGCTGTCCCAAACCAACGCATCTATCTATGCTGCATATGAATACCCAACAGCTACCAAACACTGTGCCTTGACTTTGGCCAACATACACAGCTTGAATACTATTGACTATCCATATGAAACGACGGAGGGCTACGAATGGTTTCTAGCGAAAACCTTTAACGTAATGAACTTGATATCGTTGAAGGAACGGATACCTTTTTAGAAAATATAGTGACGAAAACCTTTACTAAAGAGGTCACTCCCGGTGAAGGGATCTCGGCTCTTTTCCCGTAGAATGGGGTGCTGGATATTCATAACCGAATATCACTGTGCAAAGCAAAAGTAATCGGCTATAGTGAAGTTAATGCCCTGACGCAAACTTCTGTCCAAGGGGTCACTCCCGGTGAAGGGATCTCGGCCCTTGCCTCGTCGACTGAGGAGCAGGATATTCCAAATGAATACCACGATGCAAAACAAAAGTGAACGTCCTTGCAATAACAGCTTTTTGAAAAGTGTTCCAACAACATCAGATTAGGTTTGATTATCTTGCATTGATCCGAATCAATGCAGTCCCATCAATTGATCACACCACAAAGAACGAAAATATACTGACGTACGAATATGCCATCCGCATTCGCCACTGGGTCCCGTCATCACCCGTTAGGTTAGCTAACTAACGGCAGAGCGGGGACTGGACTAGCGCGGATGAAAAACATATACAACATCTACTAATATATATACCAATATATAGTATTTCGCTCAAGGCGTGAATAAAATGCAACATCACAGAAATGTACAGCATCACAGAACAATACAGATATCTGGGATCCCCGGGTTTCACAGAGCCACTACTGAAACCCGACGTTCCCCTGGTCGTGTGGATAGCCTGTGCAATGAAAACCTAGACCCCTACGGGCGCGGCAAGTCACCCGCCAAAACCTGAAGCGAGGCAGCCCCCTTCAGCGCCGTGAATAGACCACCCAGCACTTCACGGAATCCGGTAACTTGGGCACCCCTCCTGGGTCAACCTGTACCCCCTACGAGTGCGGCGAATAGCCCGCCAATTCCAGACTGAAGCCCCCTCCGTCCCAATGCCAAGAGATGCGGGCTTGTTGCCTTCTAGAACCCGGCTATCCGTGCACCCCTCCGCGGGGCAATCCTAGTACAGAAAGTAAAATATACATACAACGGGTACATCGACCGCAACCAGGTCGTGCCCTAAAAGAATAATACAAACAGGCAGTGACGGCAGTCCACATGTCGGACGCTCGCCCCGCAATATCAAATGTACATAATACAACAAAACTGTACTAGCATTGCATCCAGGCTATCCCCCACGACCGATCCGCAACATCACAGCAAAACACAGAACATCAACGTGAAAATCACGTTCGCAAATCTGTCTAACCGGGCTATAGCAGTTAGACCGGATTTACCGATCGAGTGACATTCACGGTCGCAGATATAATGTAAATACTGTGAAAAATGTGTTTAAAATATCCGATCGATCAAAAATTAATAAGTGGGCCCTCAAGCAATACTGTAGCACTTACAGAAATTCTGGGCCCAGTTTTAATATTCCAAAACCCCCAAAATCAGCCCACAAGCCCACTGTAAAAATTGGACACAGTGAGGACAGTAAAGTGCGGCGGAACCGCGGCCCAAGGGGGGTTTGGCCGCGGTTCCGCGCTTCATCCATCGACTGAGTGCGTCGAATTTTTACAGCAGTCTTATAATTTCCAGTACATTAGTTTTATACAACCTGAAAAAATTTTCGAGACCAAAAAATTTCAACAGAAAACTGATGTGAATATAAAAGCAAGTTTTGGAATTTTGGTCGATCGGAAATGCAAAACACATCAAACGAAGCTAGACGAAGTTAATGGCGAGGCTCTGATACCACTGTAAGTGCACGGCGGCGCCCCGGCCGTCAATCCGACGGCCAAATGTGGAAACGGTGATAAACTTTAATTTTGCGAACTTAGCAAACCGGCACCACCGCGCACTAAACCCCGGATCGGGCCATTAAACTTGTCCTAGCTAACTAACAAGATAGGGAAGAGATATACCGAGTGATCCGAGTCCTCCGGTCTTCTCGTCATCGTCCCAATCTCTTGCGGAAACTCCGGTCGTCGCCTCCTCGCCAGATGGGCACCACATCGCCTGTTTCTTTTACGGGCTCCCGCCTCTATACCGAGGCAACTTGGGCACGAAGCTGGCAAGTCGACGTGCCCAAGATGTGCTGTAGAATATAGTGTAGAGTGCATGTCTCACTTTGGGGTATTGGTTGCCATGGATGTGGAGGAATGAAGGTATGAAAAATGGTGCTTTCATTTTTCATTACATGAGAATGAGATGAAGGAAATATGCCACAAGCTCACAAATGAAACTCTCTCATTTTCTCTCCTCTCTCAAAAATGTGGCCGGCCCTCTCATTTGAGGAATGGTGGAGGAACCAAACTTTATCAAAGAGGGAGGTGAGTGTAGTAGAAAGCAAGGGTGACCACAAACAAACATCATGATAACAAAACCCATATCCAAATCAAATCCTTTCAAATCTCATTTAATGCAAGTGATGGAAGAAAGATATCATAATCAATACAATTGCAAGAAACCCCCTCCACAAATGTTATTTGCACAATTACAAATAACCCCCTCCATCGGAAAAGTCCGGCCGGAAAAGAACAAACGAAAACCGGCCGGAACGGAATGCAAACTGGCAACTCCAGAAAACTGGTCCCGTAATAAATTACAGGAAAACCCCGATACTGTGCATACACACCCGCATCTGTATTCCGTCCGGATACAAATGCAAAGAGACAAAATCTACACTGTACTATACTAGGATCCGGCTTAAAGCAAAGCCGGCTAGTAATATTCGTCCGATCCTGATCCGTGCAATACCGCACGTATCAGATCGAACCCTGCCATATAACTATATGGCCACTAGTACAAAACTGTCCGATCCTGATCCGTGCAATACCGCACGTATCTGATCGGACCCTGCCATATCTCCATACGGCCTCTACAGCGTTTCGCCCGAAAGCTTGAGTAACTGAAAGTGTGGTGGACTCTAAAGACTCGTCAATACAATGGCTGTGGATTTAACCACTAGCACGTCAGAGGTATAAGCCAATACGTGACGGGCCACCAGCTATTGACCAAAAGGGACGTCGATGAGCGAACTCATCCTGACACCCTACTGAGCCTGTCAGTGACAATATCCGTACAGTCCGGTCCGTTCGTCTATGAGCATCGCATGTCGGGCCTAGGGGGTTGGTAAAAGTCAGACCCCCAAAAGCGGTACAAGTCGTGTCGGAGTGTAGCCCAGAACACCCTGAGATACTACTGGAATACCTACCAGTAAATCTCCTGCCTTGGCCAAGGACTTCGTGTAATGGCTCTCCTAGACACAGCGCGACCTCACCCCCAATACCGGGAGAGACGAAACCCCCGAAGATCCGCTCACTGCCTCCATATGGCTCGGGACTGTACCTAACTAAAACCTGTTTGCACGACTCCTTCGAGCCGTGGTAGGGTAGTAATCAAAGTACAGTGGGAACTCACACGAGACAAATGACGATCCCCAGGTCGATGAACTAACCTGTACACATGTCATCTGGGAACTGCTATCTGACGTCAGGTATAAGACCAACTAGCATGTTCCCGACGAGTCCTGTCTGGTGTACTCATAACCCAATGAGCACCTGTATACATCTTAGGTGAACCAACTGACACCAGTGGCCTGTGAGACCGGCCACCGCCCCTCGTCGGGGTCTCGACTGTATACACTAGTCTACTCTGGAGAATCGATGCCCTGTCTCGAAACTCCCACGACTAGGGACCTTTTAAGGATGTGCTTATAGACTCCAGCTCTCACTTATATGATCGCCCTCATACTGCTGGCAGTCAAGAAAGAATCCTAGGGGCTCTATCAACGTGCAATAGTGACCTGTCAGGTCACCTAAAGCAGTACACGATGATAAAGATAAACCAGATAGCATACTATCATCTCGAGTAAGACTGTCGTACCGGGATAGGTCCTCCCTCAATCATTGCAATCACGTGCCTGTGATCCAATAATTGACTCTGAGGGCACTATCTCCAACAACATCCTCGAGTCATGAGTGCGGATCTAACATCAATATATAGCTCGTACGTAAATCCGTCGTACGGCATCCTAAATCTGGGGTACTGACCTAAGCCTAGTACAACGACATCATCAATACATGCATGCACGTGTATGAAACACTTCGTCAAAGGACCCGCTAAGTCATCATGTCGTATCTCGAATACGAACCATGTCATACCGCCGATCTCACGGCCTTAAATCAAATCTCATCGACTCATCTCAATTCCACGTATCAACCTCAAATCCCGTATATGAACACATAGTCCCATACCCATGTGTAGATATACACACCTCCATGTGCGCACAGATAAAAGAAGGAATGTATGCAAGAATATGTGTACGTGTATGTGTGGGTGCAACCACTACTCTAGGGTTTCGCACTATACTAAACCAATACATCCTTGTCATCAATAATTCCTTTATTACCATCAATAATCTAAAACAACACATAATAAATATATGTGTGTATACGTATTCGTATACATCACCACGGACTGCGGGGGTGCTATACGCCATCCACCCGACTTCTCCCCGTAGATATAAATCTACACACCTGGTCTTCGCTCGCCAAAATCGATGATGATGTGCTTCTTCGCCTCGGAATCCTTGCGAGGGAACATACAATAACAAACAGTCGCAATACGTATTAAAATCAAGACAGAAAACCGATACAGCGCACAGTATGCTCATAGGTTGGAACCTATGGCCTAAACTTGCAAATCAATCAAACAATCCCTGTTGTCGATATACGAACACCCAACAACAAATCCAAATATCAAGAAAGTGTATTTTAAAATACGGAAAACATCGCCTAAAACACACCAAAATGCTCCCAGATTTTCCCCAGGTGACAATTAGCCAAAACTGCATATAGGAGGGGTCTATTTTAGTGCAAAAGGAGCCATGAACCAAACCTGGGACCCAATTTCCCTGATCTGGCCGCAAATTGCGGCCAGAATGAATATATCTAGGGCCTGGGGTTGGAGTTAGGGGCTAGGGTCTCTGTGGTAGCTTCCTAGGTGCCTGCATGACTCCCAGTAATCCCAAAATCAATTCTATTGGCCCCGGGTTGCTCCAGATTCCAAAATACCCTCACAAATCACACATTTATCCGATGTCGGGGTTTCTAAATCCGTATTCCGGGTTTCAAGTTTCTGTTTTGGGTCATAATTCAAGCACTAGGGTGTTGGGGTGGCCTCTACTGATCTCAATTTCACAACACAACTCTCAATTCTCTCAAACCCTAACCTGGTCTTCCTTAAGTCCACAACATCACCCGATATCGATTCAATTTTTACATAGGGGTATAGGTAATGCTAAAACTAAGTTAAGGGTTCAGTAATTAGCTCATTTGACAACTCAAGAAAATTCTTGAGTTGCCCTTAGTGGCCAAAATCCTTGCTTTCTTAGTCCAATGTGTAGATCTTGGGCTCGTGCACCTTTTTAGTGAAATGGGAGTAGGGTTTTGGATTTGATTTCATGGTGTTTGAGGGTTCAATAAGAGGGGGAGAAAGAGGGGGAGCTGCAGCAGCAGAAGAGGGAGAGGAGAGGGAAAGAAAATGAAGGAGATAATGAAAGGGAGACTAAGTCAAGAGACCCCTCACCTCACTCTCTCTCTCTCACCCACTTACTACCCCATTATTCCAATTCTTTTCTTTTCTTTTTCTAAAATCTTCTCACTCATATAGTAAGCCCAAAGTAAAGCCACGATAACAAAATGTAACACAAGTGTAGAAAAAGATATGTGCATGTTTTGCAGAAAAATGCCAAAAATCCGATTAGCGATTTTTAATCGCGATTAGCACTAAATTAGTGTCAAACTAATCACAAAAAATTAAAAATGGCATAATCCCATAAAATACCCTAATTTGGAATTTTCCATATTTTTTCCAAAATTTTCCCTATATATTTGTATTTAATTATACCGAAATATTAAAATATTCATTAAAATAATATTAAATTATAAAAATTCTCAAAAATAATATTTTATTATTTTGAAATGTTACACTATTTTTGAAGTATTAAGCAATATTTAGAGATTAGGGTTTTGATTTATACCTCAACAGAAGATCAAAATCAAGCAACAAAACTCATCATCTTTGCCTCCAAAATGATGTCTTGAAAGAAAATCCAAGCTAGTTTAGTGAAGAAGAATGAAGGGTATTGGTTTGTATTTGAGTTTGAGTGAATTATTTAGGATTTTTGATGCATTTTTCAAGCTTTAAAATGAAGAAATAAGGTGATGAAGGAGATGGGGAAACAACCTTGAAGTGACCGGCCATGAGGGAAAAGGGGGAGGGGGGTTGTGATAAAGTGTGGAAAAATCTAGAAGGTAAAATCAACAATTGCTTAATAAAACAAAATACCTTTATGTCTTCATTTTCTTTTCTTTTAAAATTCAAATTAAAATTACAAATGTCTAGATATTTTGGATGGATATTTTTAAAGATGGATCAGTGCTAATCTAGTGATTATCTTAGCATAGATTCACATTAGCATTAATTAACCCAAACCAAAAATGTAATTACCACTAATTAAGTGCACAAATAAAGTATTAAAATAATATTTAATTAGGGAAAAATTCTATGCGAACCAAAACTTCCAATTGACCCCCAAAGCCCGGGCACTAGTTTTATTCTACCTAAACTAGGTGTCGTGAAGTATATACAGAAGTTTGATCACAATCGGGTTAAAATGGAAAACACCGACTATTTTACCCTAAAAACGGAAAATTCGCATAATGATTTCTAAAACGTTACAATCTTCCCCCTTTAAAGAAATTCGGTCCCCGAATTTAAAATTCTCACTGAGCGTGCATTCAAAAAGATGAGTTCAAAAATTCCCAAATCTCGCTCGCAGCCTCCCAAGTGATCACCTCACTATACGGCTACACCAAGAACCTTCACATATAGCAAGACCCTTGACCGAAGTATCTCCACCTGCCGATCCACTAAAACTATCGGCTGCTGGTGAACGAAAGATCGTGTCCAAAAGAATGGTCTGGTGCCGAATCATATGAGAAAGGTCATGAAGGTATTTGCGAAGTATCAACACAAGAAATACGGGTGAATACTCAAAATCTGGGCGGAAGTGCCCTATTATAGGCAACGGTACTAACTCGCTTCAAGGATCTCAAAAGGACCTACAATCTGGGACTAAGCTTCCCTAATCTCAACATGCCATTCATCGGAAAAATCCGTAGGAACACATGATCTCCTACTACGAACTCAAGTCTGCGACAACAACGGTCGACGTAAGACTTCTGTCTGCACTGGGCTGCTCTCATCCTAACCTCAATCACGAGTTGGCAACTCACCCCTGTTGTGCCACGGTGTTTTGCAGGTAGTCCCTCAGGGCAGTCGCGGCAGGCTTTTCATCTTTCGTATCATCTTTTGCAGTGGATACCGCTACGGCTGACTGTGCGCAGTTTTGCTATAGGTGGGTTTTGCGGTTATCCGATGTTGCTTATTGTATATTCATTGTATCCTGTACTCTCCATCTACCACTTTCATGTGTATGACTTAGAGACTTGATGTGAGGACGATATTATATATTTTGGTGACTTGGATGTCGTTTATGCAGTTTTACTTATATCGTCTTTTATTTCTTCGCTACGGCATCGTATATCTGTTGTGGTGGTTGTTTTCCACCTTTGGGCGTGGATTTTCTCCCGTTGGGGATGCTTTACTTTATCTTTATGTTGTACCCATTTTCGGGGTTAGTTTTTACAAAGGAGTTGCTGCCGAAATTTTTAAAGAAATAAAGTTGGACTTTAAAGAATTTGGTTTGAGATTTTCAAATGTTTTAGCAATGTTCTTATCACTTATTACTTTTGATGGTTTAGATTGCTGGGTTTTCGGCTTACTTAAATTACGTTACGCCTGTAGACGTTGTGTAGTTTAAGGGCCGTCACGTGCAAATTTTCGGGTCGTGACAAAGTTGGTATCAGAGCGCTAGGTTTTACCTTTCGGAGTGTAAGATAACCTTGGTATGTTGAAGTAGCTAGCTTAAGCAGAGTAACGTAGTGTGTATATGTCCGCGGCATACTCACGACACGGTACTCCTCCTATAGTGACCTAAGTACTAATTGCTTGAAATTCCTTCCTTAATGATACATATCCTTGTGATTCGATTTCCGTGTTCATATCGAATCCTATTACCATTTATATCCTTTGCCACCGATGACTATAAGGACTCAGAGAGGTGCAGTGAGGGCCGAGGTCAGAGTTGACTCATGTGGGACGAGGACTGACCTGGATAGCACGCTCGTTGCACAGGAGCAGATGGATCCGCCTTCGATAGATCGTATCGCTAGGTTGAAGCAGAGATACAGGACTTGCGCCAGACGATGAGGTCTTTGGTTGAGGCCAGTAGAGCGCGGCGACAGGAGGTTTCCACCCCTGTTACCCAGTTGTTCTTTGCAATCAGCACTCAGCATCGTGTTACTCACACAGCACCTGTGGATGCAGCCCTATTTGACGAGGAGCGTCTTTCCGAGACTTTGGGAGTTCGAGGACAGAGGAGGACTTGTGCAGGTGTACCAGCCCCGAGACAGAGGTTCAGTCGCCGTGACAGGTTTCGCGCAAGTCGTGGGAGTAGCAGAGGCTTGGGACGAGAGATGTGTTAGCTAGATCAGCCTTTTGTGGTATTAACTTCTGTCAGCGATTCTTTTGTTGTGCGGCACGTATTTCAGTCATGTGCCAATCGGATAGGAGATAGAGATTCGTCCATCATTTTGTTCCTTCTAGAGATGTTGGATTTGATGTTCTCCTAGGCACGGACTGGTTAGCTGCGTGCTAGGCGTCTGTGGACTGCCTTGAGGAAACAGTCAGGATTGGTTTCCCGGAGAGTCAGTTCTTGTTGTGCAGGGGGACAGTGGTGCCGCCCATCACAGCTTGAATTCAGCCTTTTTCGCTAGTTGGCTTTTGAGGAGAGGATGTCGAGGATTCTTGGCTTTCAATCGTGATACCGGAGCCACAGTGGGTTGCTGGACCGGCTTTCCATCGTGCGAGAGTTTTTCGACGTTGTTCCAGATGAGCCACCGGAGCTTAGGGAGCTTAAGGAGCAGCTGCAGAGTTGCTAGATAGGGGGACTTATACATCTAAGTGTTTCGCTTTGGGGAGCTCCTATTCTGTTCGTCAAGAGATGGACGGCAGTTGAGGTTGGGTATTGAGTGATCGTCAATTGAACCGAGTTACGGTGCGGATAGGTATCCGTTACCTCGTATTGACGATTTGTTCGACTTGCTCCAGAGTGCGAGACATTTTCAGGTCATCATTGGTTGCGGGTTCGGAGTGATGACATTCCGAAGACTGCTTTTGTGCGTGCTACGGGCAATATATGTTTTGGTGGTGTCATTGGACTCACCAATGCCCTAGCAGCATTCGTGGATGTGATGAACCATATTTCTTCAGGCCGTGAGGAAACAGTCAGGATTGGTTTCCCGACGAGTCAGTTCTTGTTGTGCAGGGGGACAGTGGTGCCACCCATCACAGCTTGAATTCAGCATTTTTCGCTACTCGTCTTTTGAGGAGAGGATGTCGAGGATTCTTGGCTTTCATTCATAATACCGGAGCCACAGTGGGTTGTTGGACCGGGTTTCCATCGTGCGAGAGTTTTCCGACGTTGTTCCAGACGAGCCGCCGAAGCTTAGGGAGCTTAAGGATCAGCTGCAAAGTTGCTAGATAGGGGGGCTTGTACGTCCAAGTGTTTCGCTTTGGGGAGCTCCTATTCTGTTCGTCAAGAGATGGACGGAAGTTGAGGTTGGGTATTGAGTGATCGTCAATTGAACCGAGTTGCGGTGCAGATATGTATCCTTTACCTTGCATTGACGATTTGTTCGACTTGCTCCAGAGTGCGAGACATTTACTAAGTTTGATCGGGATCAGGGTATCATTGGTTGCGGGTTCGGAGTGATAACATTCCGAAGACTGCTTTTGTGTGTGTTACGGGCAGTATGCGTTTTGGTGGTGTCATTGGACTCACCAATGCCCTAGCATCATTCGTGAATGTGATGAACCTGATTTCTTCAGGCCGTTCCTCGACCAGTTGATTATTGATGACATTCTGGTCTTTTCCAATGTGTCGTGAGGAACTTGAGCAGCACTTGAGGATTTGCTTTGAAGACATTGGGAGAGCCCCGGCGGTTTGCTAAATTCTCGGACTGTTCCTTCACGATTGATTGTGTTGTCTTCTTAAGGCTTGTAGTTACGGGAGACGGTTTTCGTATGGACTCGATGAAGATCGAGGCCATACAGCTTGGACCCAGATTTATATCCGGGACGGAGGTCCGCAGATTTTTTGGGTTTAGCCGATTTTTACCACCGTTTCGTGCAGGATTGTTTGTGTATTGTTGCACCATTGTCTGGACTGACAGGGAAGGAAGTTCCTTTTCTTGGACCGAGGCATGCGTGCGAAGTTTTCAGCAGTTAAAGACTCGGTTGACAATTGCACCAGTTCTTTCTTTGCTTCTGGATCGGGCGACTTAGTTGTTTACTGTGATGTTTCGCGAGTGGGGCTCGATTGTGTACTGATGAAGCATTTTTAGAGTTATCGCTTTTGCTTCCCGGAAGTTGGAGGAAGTACGAGCAGGATATCCCACTCATGATCTGAAGATGGATGCGGTAGTCGTTCGTTGAAGATTTGGGACACTACTTGTGTAGAGGGTCGTGTCAGATTTTCACGGACCACCAGAGCTTAATGTACATCTTCCTGCAGCGGGTTTTGATTGTTGAGACAACTCCGTTGGATGGAGCTTGTGAAGAATTGTGATTGTGAGATCCTTTGTTTCCCGTGGCAAGACGATTGTGGTAGCTGACGCTTGAGTCGTAGGCCCGGGGTTAGCTTGTCCCAGTTGTGCGCAGTTCTGAGACAGTCTTCTGCAGATTTATAGTTCTTGTGCGATCGTTGAGTATAGCTTAAGTTCGCCTCTACTGAGGGGACAGCTTGCTCATGTCCTCGCCTGTCCACTTTTACTTAATCGTTTTCGTGAAGCATAGCCCGCCGATGCTCGATGTCTGTGATACTTGAGCATGTTCAGCAGGATAAAGATTTGGAGTCCTTGATTTGTGACCAGGGTGTGCTACGTTCCGGACTCGTTGGTGTGTACTTGATACTGATAGGTAAAGACGCGAGGTCCCAGGGAAGGCACATCAGTCAGCTTTCTGTGTTCACCCCAAGTGCCACCAAGATGTAACGTGACTTGTGAGATAGTTACGGGTGGGCAGGGATGAAGAGTGAAGTTTCGGATTTCGTTTTGAGGTGTCTGACTTGTTGCGAGCTAAGGTTGAGCATCTGAGACCGGCTGGTAAGTTGCAATCTTTAACCGTTCCGGAGTGGGAATGGGAGCAGATCTCCATGAATTTTGTTGTGGTGTCTACCCAGGTTTAGACAGGGTGCGACTCCATTTGGGTGTTTGTTGTCCGGTTATGCCCAGTTTTCTCAGTTGTTCTTTGTTAAGTTTGTGCGTTTGCACGGAGTTCCTTCATGCGTTGTATCCAATAGAGGAACCCCATTCGCTAACCGTCGTTGGCAGAAGGTTCAGGAATCCTTGGGTACTGGTTGAGCTTTAGCTCCGCTTTTCCATCTGTAGGCCGATGGTTTGTGATGAGCGAACTATACATACTCTGAAGGATAGGCTTGTGCGTACGTACTTTTTGTTTGTTGGCAGTTTGGATCGTCACTTGCCATTCATAGGGTTCTCCTTCGATAGCTGTTATTAGGAGACTTTCCAATTGGCAACCTTTAGGCTTTGTTTGGTAGGTGGTGTCGATCGCCAGTCTGTTTTACTGACTCTGCGAGAGTAGAATTTTGGACCCCGGCTAGTCATGAGACTACGGAGAAGATCCAGTTGATTGAGGTTAGAATGAGAGCAGCCCAGTGCAGATAGAAGTCTTACGTTGACCGTTGTTGTCGCAGACTTGAGTTCGCAGAGGGAGATCATGTGTTCCTACGGATTTTTCCGATGAATGGCGTGTTGAGATTTGGATCTCAAACCAAATTCTTTAAAGTCCAACTTTATTTCTTTAAAAATTTCGGCAGCACCTTCTTTATAAAAACTAACCCCAAAAATGGGTACAACATAAAGATAAAGTAAAGCATCCCCAACGGGTGCAAATCCACGTCCAAAGGCGGAAAACAACCACCATAACAGATATACGACGCCGTAGCGAAAAAATAAAAGACGATATAAGTAAAACTGCATAAACTATATCCAAGTCACCAAAATATATAATTTCGTCCTCACATCAAGTCTCTAAGTCATACACATGAAAGTGGTAGATGGAGAGTACAGGATACAACGAATATACAATAAGCAACATCGGATAACCGCAAAACCCACCTATAGCAAAACTGAGCACAGTCAGCCGAAGCAGTATCCGCTGCAAAAGATGATACGAAAGATGAAAAGCCTGCCGCGAATGCCCTGAGGGACTACCTGCAAAAGACCGTGGCACAACGGGGGTGAGTTGCCAACTCGTGAATAGTAAATAACATATGCAGGTAATCGCAAGTATGCACGTACAACGCGAATCTAATACATGCAAGCTGATAGCAATAAATGGCCATAGGTATGCGGCAGTCATGAAAGGTACTCTATCAAGTACAACTAATACATGAAGCAATAAATGGCAATATGTATATGCAACAGTCATGAAAGGTACTCTATCAGGTACTACTAATACATGAAGCAATGCATATAAAATAAATGAGGAGTATGGAATAAAACATGTTATTCTCACGGAATCCTGACCTCGTGACAGGACCAAAGTCCATCAAGGCAATCTAAATCCCAAATTTCCTCAAATCAGCCCCCAAATTGACCCTCATATCCTGTAAGTCTCATATATCCTGAATGTACAATATCAAGTAAATCTCATATATCCTGAATGTACAGTATGAAGTAAACCTCATATATCCTAAATGTACACTATCAAGTAAACCTCATATATCCTGAATGTACAGTATCAAGTAAATCTCATCTATCCAATATCCAGTATCGAGTAAGTTTCATATAAATTGAGTGTCCAACATCGACACCCAAAAACATCATGAAACAAGTGTCTAGTATCGACACATAAATACTCATATCCATACGTTCCTCGAATCGTAAGTTTCCAGGATCGACACCCATGATCCACGTATCGGTCTTTCTCATATTCATACGTTCCTCGAATAGTAAGTGTCCGGTATCGACACCCGTGATCCACGTATCGGTTTTCTGATATCTATACGTTCCTCGAAACCCAAGTGTCTCACCTCGACACTTGTGTTCCATGTATCGGTATATACATCCTCCGAATTTTAAGTACCCCAACATCGACAATCTCTATCCCGTATCATTTTAAAACAAATCTCTGAGTGGATGCATACAAATATCAAGTAATGAATAAGAATACTTGCATAATTTCAATACATATATATTAGCGTCCCATTCCACTAATATATATATATATATGTGTGTGTGTGTGTGTGCGCGCGTGCATATATAACAGCGTCCCATTCCACTGTTATATACTTAGGGGTAAAAATATCAGAGAACATCATATGAAATCCATGAATGTAATATATGCAACATGAAACAGCAATATGAGCATATAAAGGAAATACCGCTATTTAACTACAACAAGTTAATATATATATCATGCAGTTCCTAATTTCTCTAAGTCCATACAACATCAAATAAAGGTGAACATGTAGGTATAGCCAGGTATGTGTAACCATGTTGGCATAGCAAGGTATGTGTATCTACCTATCAATAATGATGTAATACCCTCCAGGTATAAGCGTAAGTATGTATGCGAGATGTACATGCAGCTATGTCTCATATGTGTATATACCTATCACTAATGGTACAATACCATATAGCTATATAGGTAACTAGCATGTAAGCATGTCAAGACATATGTGTAAGCATGTAGGTATACAGGTATTCTATATGTCATATGCATAAAAGGAAATAGGGATCATGTCTCAATGTTCCTAAACAATACAATATCACATATGCATAGGTGTTATGCGTGTCATGGCAATTATTGACGGTGTGTGGGTAGCATACAATCAGTGCTCGTGAAACATGAACCATCAATAATGGTGTTGTGTCTCATTAATACTAAGTCCATACACAAGGAAATGAGATAAGCAACAAAGGTATACATGCACAGTCAAAATCCGTATACTTCTAACTAATAGTCATGTCATTTGATCTAGCCCAGATGCATAACGCCATGCGGGCGATCCCCCTGTAGATGTTAAATCTACTCACCAACCATCCTAGCTAAGTAAAGACAACAACTCGCTTTCCCTTCTTCGCAGCGCCCGAAGTCCCCGCCTGCGATCCTGAAAGCATATAATAATACAACAAGTGTATATTAGGAATCGATCAATAACACGTACCAACTACGTTTGACCGAAGCACCAACTCCAAACATACTCTCAAGTGTTCGTCAAGTGGCTAACGCGCGTAGCGATACTACGAAACCAACTCAAGAGCAAAAGTTACACAAAGACACGAACGACATCGGCACGACCCTAGCTAGGAACGCAAAGCGACACAACTACCAAGCCTAGACACTGATCGTACCGATCACGCATTCAAAACACAATAATAAACGTGGAATCTAATATAAAAAATATCGCAACGTCAAAAGAAACCCACGCCTAAACTTACCTGTAAGTTATATGTATGCCCTAGAGGCCATTACTGTACATTGGATGTATATTGTAGTAGATGCTGGGACATATATAGGAAGGACTTTCTTGCTCGACATGATAGTACGCTATCTGGTTGCACTTTATCTTAACATGTATACTTTCTGTCTCTCTGATTACATGTTGATAAAGCCCATAGGATGTATACTCGACTTCCAGGACTATGATGTAGATCATACTAGTGGGGCCTGGGTAGTCCATGAGTACATCCTTGAAATGTTCCTAGTCTAGGGAATATCGAGACGGGGCATCGATATTCCAGAGTAGACTAGCGCATATCTTCTCGACCCATGCGATGGGCGATGGATGATCCCATATCCATTGGTGTTTGACATCGGAGATGGTATGCGGGTGCTCAGTGGAGACTGGGTACACTGAACGGACTCGCCGAGAACTCCCAGATGGTATTATACCTCACATCAGATGGCAGTTCTCTGGTGACACTGGTACAGCTTAGTCTGTTGACCCGAGATCGTCATAGAGTCTTGTGTGTCTCCCACTGTGCTTTGATTTCCACCCTACCACGGCTCTACTGAGTCGTGCAAACATGTGGCTTTTGGGTAGAGTCCCGATTCACATGGAGGCAATGAGCGATAGGAGGGGATTCGTCTCTCCCGGTATTGGGGGTTGATGTTGTGCTATGCTCGACTGGCCATAACAGGAAATCCCTGGCCAGGGTTGCAGTGATATACTGGTAAGAGTTGTCAGTAGTTTCACGAATGTTATGGACCTCAAGTCGGCATGACTTATCGAGCCATTGGGGTCTGACGTTTACCACCCCTAGGCGAGATATGCGACATATCAGACGAACAGACCGGACTATACGGTAAGTGTTACTGGTTGGATTCGCAGGAGTCTGAGCGGGCTTGCTCGTCGATCTTCTGATCGCTCAATACCCGGGTGGCCGTTACGTTTAGCAGACCGCTTGCGGCTTGTGGATGCTTGATATGATCATCATCTGCTGCCGGCGTATTGACGAGTCTTTAGAGTCCTACACAGAGGTTTCCTGGCTCAAGCGAAACGAAATAGGAGCGCATATGAGTTATGTGCGGGACCGAGAATAATGCGTGTATGTGATACCGTATTCCATTCTCGCGACGAATGTGTCGAATGGTTATATGCGATATAACCTGGTTATCGAATCAAGGATTGATTCGATAAGCCGATACATTGGATACTAGCCGGTTATATGCGATATAACCGGATCATTGAATCAAGTGTTGATTTAATGATTTAATGTATAATTATATATTTGATATATTACTTTGCATTAACTAGTATTGGTTCACTTTAAATGGATTCACTCACTTAGTTTGTTCACATTACATATGTGATATATTTTGTGCATATGATTGTATCATGTTTGATGATACATGCAAGCTAGGGTTAGTGTAAAGAATTAGACCATGGTTAAGATTAAGATTAGGGTTTTCTTTTTCTTATTTATTTTGGAAAAAGAAAATGATAAAGAAAATGAAATGGTGGCTTATTTTGTTTGTAGTTGAAGTTTCTTGAAACTTTGACTAAGTAACCATTTTTTCTTCTTTCTTAACCCTAACTCTTCAAATTAACCTTGGTCAATTCTCTACACCTAACTAAGGTTAATGATATGATAAGTATTATATTTTCTTTTCTTTTTAATAAGGTTATCATATCATCTTCTTCTTCTTCATCTTCTTCCTCCATGAAAAAAACTTGCTACATCAATAGTGATTGATGAAAAAGTGTATGAAATCCAAATCTAAAGTCAACCCAACTCCTATTTCTTCATCCTCTACCTCTTGCCAAGTAGTATAGGGTGTTTCCTTCACAAGTTTTCCCGACTTGGTGAAGTTGGAGCTTGTTCTTGCGATGCCTCGACGTAGATCATCTTTGGCATCGAACCGACGATCAAGCCCGCCCATTCTTCGATGATGACGATGCTAGAGTCATGGGTTCGATTTGGACAGCGGAGGGAGATCATCGCGGAGCTTACGAAGTGGTGGACCGGATCTACAAAGGTTGTAGCCCCTTCCCTATTTCTATATTTCCGTTTACATGCTTGCTTTGCCTAAATATCTAGTTAACGATCCGTTCTAGGTTTTCTCGGCACCGTAATTTTTAGAAATTAGCGTGTTTGATCACTTGTAAGACTTCACTAGAGTGCCTAGGAACCCTACAGTGGTATCAGAGCCTAGCTAGAGCCTTAGGCGAAGTCCCGACGGAATCAGAAGTCCGATCGACCCAAAACCCCGACTAAGAATATGCTCTCTGTACAATTTTTAATTTCGGGTATTTTTCCACATTAAAAATATTCAGAAAAATCAGCAGGAAGATATAAGATATACTGTAAAATTCGTGGTCCTAATTCCACAAAAGAGGCGCGGATCCGCGGCCCTACAGTAGGATAATGCGGCGCATCCGCGGCTATTTTGTCGGTTTGTGCATCCCATTTTGCACAGTAACTCTTAGTTGTCTGTGCTGGTTTTTCTGGGGATTTTTAATAATTTTTCCAGAGTTGCATTTTCTGCGTTGTATTGGGAACTCGGTGTATCGGTCGGATTGTCTAATTTTGTCGGTGTGTTTTTTCGGATAAATCTTAGAATATGTTAAAAAGTTCGACCGGATATAAATACCCACTTTTTCCCCTGCCGGGAAATTTCCGATTGTTGGATTTTTCCGTAGTTTAACGACGTTCTAAGTAGTGCAAGTAACGCGATGGACCCTCTAGAAGACAACAAACCTTAACTCGATTATGTGACCGTCTTGAACTGCCCTTTGAACCTTCGGGTTTGGGGCAGTACGGCGTGCCACATGTGAGGCGTTGGCTTGACCCTTCTACGGCTGGACCGTTGCTACTGAGGCACGAACTGAATGCTGTTAGACTTATTTCATGTGTTGAGTTGTATCGGGAAAACTTGGGTGTTCGATTGTTCGATCGAAAAGTTTAGCATTTTCTATTTATCCGGAATGTGATACAATAATTGGAATTCGCAAATAGTTATGAGATAACGGAATGAATATTATAAACATAGCAGTTTAGTCTCACTTGATCGGTTGCCACGGAATTTTGATGTGATCAAAAGTCCGTCGCAATCACGTAGTGTACGCGGATACTCGCCGGGTAAACTTAATAAACAGCCTCACTCCATAGCCCCGACCAAGTGACTGTAGGAGAACCCCGTCGCCGAAAGCATCCGTTCGGGTGCTCGCGACAGCGGTGTTCCGCCTTGGTGCACTTTGTCGACGGCGTCGGGGGTGCGGCCGTCTACTAAACTTTGCGACGAGTATTCGATCAGAATGTCGGGAATCCTGTTGAATTGCCCGACTTGATATTGAAAAGTGTTTTCGATTTTGAGACTAAAATGCGGGGTTTATAATTGTTAGGCATGCGATGTCTAAGTAATTCATTTGGTCAGGCATGCGATGTCTGAGGAGGTTGCGGATTCCAACTGTTGTAGTTTTACACTTTCTTTTCTGTGACCGTAAGTGTAATATGTGATATCGCCGGTTTCGTTGCTATATGTCAACGACAATTGGGATGCGCATATTTACTTACGTTGATGACATGAGATGTTATGTGTTGCTGGATATGTTATATTGGATCGTCGTGTTTGAATAGCCGGTGTTTTTTATGTGAGATGAGTTTTTTTCATTTTCATTCATGTAAAAACTTGTATGTAATATTCTTTTATTGGGGCACTTCCAGGTTGCGGAAGTAGTCCCCGTTTGTATATTATTTACTTTTCTGCACTAGGATAGACCCAAGGAGGGGAGCACAAGTAACCGGGTTCTGGGGTCCAGTGGGAGACCAACTCAAGGAGTCGAGTCCGGGTCTCCTAACCCTAGAATTGGTAGGGTTGCTTGCCGCTCTCGTAGGGGTCTTGGTGTGTGGGATTGGCTATTCATCACGACCATGGAATCCGTGTTTTATACTGGCTCGTATTAAAAACACGGACGTCCTGGTATATCCAATATTTCATATATTTCTTCTGCTGTGATTTATCTGTGATCATGTGATGTTCTGTGACAGGTATTATATATAGTATATATGATATATTATATAGACGTTGCTTATGTTTTACACCCGCGCTAGCCCTGCCTCGCTCTGGCGTTAGTTACCTAACCTAACGGTGCAGACGGGACATCGAGGCGAATGCGGATGGCATAAGCGTACGTTATATTTATCTGTGATGGTTAGGTGGACTTAAATGATGGGATATTCATTAATAAGATTAATGAAAGAAAATAAACCTAATTGATGTTGTGGAATCGAATTTCAAAATAAAACAGGTAGCTACAGTTCTTGCTTTGCATCGCGGTGTTCATTATAGAACATCCAGCACCTTATTCGATGAGGAAAGGACCGAGATCCCTTCACCGGGAGTGACTCCTTTAGCAATAACTGGCAGATGCTACACACTCGGTTTGTCTTTGATCGCTTCTATAGTTTTCGCTTTGCACAGTGATATATATGATATATCCCGCACCTCATTCGACGAGGAAAGGGCCGACGATCCCTTCACCGGGAGTGACCCCTTTAGCAAAACTAGAAAAGCTTCAAAAACATTCCATTTAAAAACCATTTGATTCCGCAACGAGATCAAGTTCAAAGCGTTAAAGGTTTTCACAAAAACCATTCGCAACCCTCCGTCATTTTAGGAAGTAGAGTACTTAGTATTCGTGCTGTGTTTGTTGACCATAGTCAAGGCACAGTGTACGGTAGCTAAGTGATGTCTTCCTACACAGTATATGATGCGATTAGTTAGGACAGTCATGTGGCTTTGTTGACCTTAGCCAAGGGTCATGTGGGTGGGTCTAATTAATCACGAAATGACGGGTAGAACTTGACTAGTTCCTATGATTTGTTGACCTTAGCCAAGGTCATAGGTGCTAGGGGTAAAAACCATTATCGGGAGTTTCAAGTGTTGAAATTTGCAATGAGATTGCATACCTTCTATGTGATAGTTGGATCCCGATACCCACTGCGAGTAATTGTTACTCCTGGGAGAGTTTTACACTTTGCAATTAGCCGATCAAGTAGGTGTCTAGAAAGGTGTCAACGGGGTTACGCCTCTGGGAAAACGAGGTTTACAGTAATTAGGTCCGTGCGAAAGCACGGGGAACCTCCCTCAAAGTACCGACACTGGCCTGGCTGAAAGATTGGCGAACTTGTAGAGTGTAATTAATCCCGGCTAGTCTTTCCTTTTAGGGTTTGAAGGAAGATTTGATAAAAACAGTGGGAGCCATCCTGATTAGATAAAATACATAACCAATCTAATCTTGCAAGAGCGCACGCAGAGTGTTTTCTTCTCTCTCTCTCCTGGTAGCGACCATATCACGCCTTAATCAAGATAATAATACGGAATTTTGACCGAACCCGCTTGTTATACTGAGCTGGGGAACGTTGGTCCCGCTCCAACTTATAATTGTTATAAGACAGAGCAGGAAATAGGGGAATACCAGATTTCCTATGCCGCCCAAACGAAGAAAGTACATATGATACATCTTCTTCGGGTGTGTTCATTACAAAGAACTGTTTCTCAGTATCCTCTGCATCCTGGGTATATGATACCGGATCAGGATCCCAGATATGTAATCTGTTACATAGGGCTACAAAAAGGTAGAAAAACTGAGAACGGGTGATAAGTTTCATGAGACAGAAACCGGGGCAAGTGTTGCAGCCAAGTCTGTTGGTCACTGTCACCCTGTATTACGAATACATTGATTCTGAACAAATGCTATTAGATACCGAACCTGATATACAAAATCATATCAGTCTCTTTATTAGTAAAGAAAGGATATAATTTTGTATTGATGGATAATGTTTTGAACATTTCCTATATCAAAAGTTGATCGGTTCAGGCACGTTATCTAAAAGCATTGACGTTCTAAATCAAACTACAGTTCCTCGTATACAGAACACACACAAGAGGAAGAGTTCAGAAATGAACGAATTCTTCTTGAGGTATTGTAGACTAGGTCATATCAATGCGACCTGACTAGCTGAAGTTACATTTAGATGCATATTTAAATCAGTTTGAATTTACATCTTGTGAAACTTGCCAGTCATGTCACAAAGATATAATGACACCAGCTCTGTTTACTGGAAACAGAGGAAGAGTTGGTAAACTCTTAGGACTGATACATGATGATGTATGTAAGGTCTCCTGTCTACATATGCCAGGACTGGTTCTTTATACTTCATTATATTCTCTGATAATCTCTCAAGATTCAGTCATATATTCCTGTTGAAATATAAGTCCGAACCTTTTGAGGTATTCACAGAATATAAGTAGGAAGTAGAGAACCAAAATACGGGTATAAGTATTATATCCTATGATGAGATCAGGGAGGAGAATACTTGTGCATAGCATTCCTGGATTATTCTAAAAGAAAATGAGTTTCTCTCTCAGCATTACTCCTCCGTATAAACCATAGCACGATGGTATATCGGGGCGGAGCAATCACACCCTATATGATAAGGTGTGCTCTATGATGAGTACTACTGAGTTACCTATTTTCTTTTTGGGAGTTATGCACTTGAGAAGCTGCATACCTATTGAATTAGGTTCGAATCAAATCAGTGCCTACTACTCCATATAAGATATGGTGCGGGAAGATCCTATCTCTTAAGTAAGTTAAGATTTGGGGTTGTCCGGCCTATGTTTAAAGCAAAATCCGGACAAGATCGAGGCAGGATCAGTTCTGTAGAACTGGAAAGGTTCCAGCTATACAAAACTGCAGTTGATGATTTGACAGAACCATAAGATTTTATAGTTCCCGACGAACCTCAGCCTCTCCGCCGATCTAGTAGGGTTCCTCATCCGCCTGAGAGATACCTCGGTTTCTCGATGACAGTGGGAGCAAGGATTGCATCATGAGATGATGACCCAACCAGTTTCGAGCAGGACATCGAGAGTAGGGACTCTGTAAGAATGGCTGGATGCTTAGTGATCTGAGATGGAATCCTTATACACCAACAAAGTATGGACTTTGGTTGCGTTATCTGAAGGTTTAAATCCCCATCAGGAGCAAGTATATCTTGAGAAGATTACTTGGTGTAGATGAACAAGTTGAGACTTTCAAAGCTAGACTTGTTAAAGGTTTTCGTCATCAACCAGGCACGGATAATGATGAAACCTTTTCCAGGGACTATGCTTAAGTCCATCCAGATCCTACTTACCACGGCTACATACCATGACTACGATATCTGGCGGTTGGGTGCCATGACTGCTTTTCTAAATACTGATTTAGAAGAGAACGTCTATAAGAACACAACCAGAGGTCTTCGTAAACAGTGGGAGCAGCGGAAACGTGTGCAAGTTGCTTTACATAATGAAGCAGGCATCGCGGAGTTGGAACGTCTGTTTTGATGTGATAGTCAAAGTGTTTGACTTCATCAAAATGGTAGACGAACCTTGTATATACAAAAGGGTAGTAGAGAGTAAGGTGGTCATCTTCGTATTGTACGTAGACAACATACTCTTGATAGGAAAAGAGTTTCCTATACTACGATCGATCAATCTCCTATTATCACTAGGATTCCCCAAATAGGATCAAAGCGATACCTCCTAAATCCTGATTTTTCATCTATGAGATAGATGTAATTGGATGTTAGGATTCTCACTAGATGTAGTGAGATGGTATCAATCGATCCTGGGGGGAATCACTGGAAGAGTTCCAGGGTGATAAAAACGACTGAATGTCAGTCACGGGCATTGTCTTTACCCTCAGTAAAGGGACGGTATGTTGGAAGAGTTCCAAGCTAGATACCGTGGCAAACTAGACGATAAAGGCTGGTAACATCGCTATTGAAGATACTACCAAAGAGGAAGTTTGGGTGTATATTGGTTCATAAGATGAACTAGGTTCCTGCCATTGTATGACAATGGAAGTATGGCTTTGGCCCTGGAACCCTGGTCCCATCAGTGACCCAGACAAATTCTGAGGCAGCATCACCTGATCATGGAGATAGTTGATCTCCAGGGTGATCGAGGTTAGGAGAGAAGACTCAGAGGACAACACGGCGGATCCACTCACGAAGGCCTTTTTCCCAAAGAGAGACTTTTAGGGGATGGTTGAGTATGTGATACTGCAACTACTGCTACAGATGGCCCTAGTGCAAGTGGGAGATTGTTAGTTATATGTATGCCCTAGAGGCCATTACTGTACATTGGATGTATATTGTAGTGGATGCTGGGACATATATAGGAAGGACTTTCTTGCTCGACATGATAGTACGCTATCTGGTTGCACTTTATCTTAACATGTATACTTTCTGTCTCTCTGATTACATGTTGATAAAGCCCATAGGATGTATACTCGACTTCCAGGACTATGATGTAGATCATACTAGTGGGGCCTGGGTAGTCCATGAGTACATCCTTGAAATGTTCCTAGTCGATGGAATATCGAGACGGGGCATCGATATTCCAGAGTAGACTAGCGCATATCTTCTCGACCCATGCGATGGGCGATGGATGATCCCATATCCATTGGTGTTTGACATCGGAGATGGTATGCGGGTGCTCAGTGGAGACTGGGTACACTGAACGGACTCGTCGAGAACTCCCAGATGGTATTATACCTCACGTCAGATGGCAGTTCTCTGGTGACACTGGTACAGCTTAGTCTGTTGACCCGAGATCGTCATAGAGTCTTGTGTGTCTCCCACTGTGCTTTGATTTCCACCCTACCACGGCTCTACTGAGTCGTGCAAACAGGTGGCTTTTGGGTACAGTCCCGATTCACATGGAGGCAATGAGCGATAGGAGGGGATTCGTCTCTCCCGGTATTGGGGGTTGATGTTGTGCTATGCTCGACTGGCCATGACAGGAAATCCCTGGCCAGGGTTGCAGTGATATACTGGTAAGAGTTGTCAGTAGTTTCACGAAAGTTATGGACCTCAAGTCGGCATGACTTATCGAGCTATTGGGGTCTGACGTTTACGGGGCGAGATATGCGACATATCAGACGAACAGACCGGACTATACGGTAAGTGTTACTGGTTGGATTCGCAGGAGTCTGAGCGGGCTTGCTCGTCGATCTTCTGATCGCTCAATACCCGGGTGGCCGTTACGTTTAGCAGACCGCTTGCGGCTTGTGGATGCTTGATATGATCATCATCTGCTGCCGGCGTATTGACGAGTCTTTAGAGTCCTACACAGAGGTTTCCTGGCTCAAGCGAAACGAAATAGGAGCGCATATGAGATATGTGCGGGACCGAGAATAATGCGTGTATGTGATACCGTATTCCATTCTCGCGACGAATGTGTCGAATGGTTATATGCGATATAACCTGGTTATCGAATCAAGGATTGATTCGATAAGCCGATACATTGGATACTAGCCGGTTATATGCGATATAACCGGATCATTGAATCAAGTGTTGATTTAATGATTTAATGTATAATTATATATTTGATATATTACTTTGCATTAACTAGTATTGGTTCACTTTAAATGGATTCACTCACTTAGTTTGTGCACATTACATATGTGATATATTTTGTGCACATGATTGTATCATGTTTGATGATACATGCAAGCTAGGGTTAGTGTAAAGAATTAGACCATGGTTAAGATTAAGATTAGGGTTTTCTTTTTCTTATTTATTTTGGAAAAAGAAAATGATAAAGAAAATGAAATGGTGGCTTATTTTGTTTGTAGTTGAAGTTTCTTGAAACTTTGACTAAGTAACCATTTTGTCTTCTTTCTTAACCCTAACTCTTCAAATTAACCTTGGTCAATTCTCTACACCTAACTAAGGTTAATGATATGATAAGTATTATATTTTCTTTTCTTTTTAATAAGGTTATCATATCATCTTCTTCTTCTTCATCTTCTTCCTTCATGAAAAAAACTTGCTACATCAATGGTGATTGATGAAAAAGTGTGTGAAATCCAAATCTAAAGTCAACCCAACTCCTATTTCTTCATCCTCTGCCTCTTGCCAAGTAGTATAGGGTGTTTCCTTCACAAGTTTTCCCGA
Organism: Agapanthus africanus; assembly: GCA_030015575.1. Taxonomy (NCBI): domain Eukaryota; kingdom Viridiplantae; phylum Streptophyta; class Magnoliopsida; order Asparagales; family Amaryllidaceae; genus Agapanthus; species Agapanthus africanus. The sequence goes on from JASDDO010000024.1 coordinate 566,981,592, forward strand.
CTTGGTGAAGTTGGAGCTTGTTCTTGCGATGCCTCGACGTAGATCATCTTCGGCATCGAACCGACGATCAAGCCCGCCCATTCTTCGATGATGACGATGCTAGAGTCATGGGTTCGATTTGGACAGCGGAGGGAGATCATCGCGGAGCTTACGAAGTGGTGGACCGGATCTACAAAGGTTGTAGCCCCTTCCCTATTTCTATATTTCCGTTTACATGCTTGCTTTGCCTAAATATCTAGTTAACGATCCGTTCTAGGTTTTCTCGGCACCGTAATTTTTAGAAATTAGCGTGTTTGATCACTTGTGAGACTTCACTAGAGTGCCTCGGAACCCTACATTACCAATATTTAGTAAGCAACATATATCATTTTAGCTCAAAACTACAAGTTTTTACCATACGAGAATTTACAAACATCATAGTATAGCAAGATTAAACCATTCATACCTTTACTATAATTTTAATCTCACTTAATTAAGATTTAGTAAAAGTCGAGTTTGTAATTAAGCTGATTAGATAATTAGGAAAATAGCATTTAACAAACTAGCAAACTAGGTTAAGTTTTCTTCAAGCATAACTTAACAATTAAACTTTTCACTAAACAAAACCGTAATTTGATTACAAAAAACACCTATCTTGAATTCCAAAACATGCATATTAAAGCTTTAAATTCACATCTAATTAAGCTAGTTTTGAAGTATTAAGCAGCAATTAGAGTTTAGGGTTTGGATTTATACCTCCACAAAAGATCAAAATTAAGCAACAAAACTCATCATCTTTGCCTCCAAAATGATGTCTTGAAAGAAGATCCAAGCTAGTTTAGTAAAGAAGAATGAAGGGTATTGGTTTGTATTTGAGTTTGTGTGAATTATTTAGGATTTTTGATGAATTTTTCAAGCTTTAAAATGAAGAAATGAGGTGATGAAGGAGATGGGGAAGCAAGCTTGAAGTGGTCGGCCATGAGGAAAAGTTGCGCGGGGGGGAGGGGTTGTGATAAAGTGTGGAAAAATCTAGAAGTAAAATCAATAATTGCTTAATAAAACAAAATACCTTTATGGATTCATTTTCTTTTCTTTTAAAATTCAAATTCAAATTACAAATATCTAGATATTTTGGATTGATATTTTCAAAGATGGATTAGTGCTAATCTAGTGATTATCTTAGCATAGATTCACATTAGGATTAATTAACCCAAACCAAAAATGTAATTACCAATAATTAAGTGCACAAATAAAGCATTAAAATAATATTTAATTAGGGGAAAAATCTATGTGAACCAAAACTTCCAATTGACCCCCAAAGCCCACGCACTAGCTTCATTCTAGCTAAACTAGGTGCCGTGAAGTCTATACAGAAGTTTGATCCCAATCAGGTTAAAACGGAAAACGCCGAATATTTTACCCTAAAAACGGAAAATTCGCATAACGATTTCTAAAACGTTACACAGGATTATGATGAGGATCATTCTAGTGGGGCAGAAGTAGTCAAAAAGTACATCCTTCAATTGTTCCTAGTCATGGGAGTATCGAGACAGGGCATCGATACTCCAGAGTAGACTAGCGTATACGCTTCTTGACCCATATGATGGGAGATGGATGATCCCATATCCATTGGTGTTTGACATGAGAGATGGTATATGGGTGCTCAGTGGAGACTGGGTACATTGAACGGACTCGCCGAGAACTCCTAGATGGTATTATACCTATCGTCAGATAGTAGTTCTCTGGTGACACTGGTACAGGTTAGTCTGTCGACTCGAGATCGTCATAGAGTCTTGTGTCTCTCTCACCGTGCTTTGATTTCCACCCTACCACGGCTCTACTGAGTCATGCAAACAGGTGGTTTTGGGTACAGTCCCGAGTCACATAGAGGAAATGAGCGATAGGAGGGGATTCGTCTCTCCCGGTATTAGGGTTGATGTTGCACAATGCTCGATTGGCCATAACAGGAAATCCCTGGCCAGGGTTGCTGAGATTTACCGGTAAGTGTTATCAGTAGTTTCTCGAACCATTATGGACCTGGCATCGGCATGACTTATCAGGCTATTGGGGTCTGACGTTATACCACCCCCAGGCTGTGATATGCGACATATCAGACAAAGAGACCGGACTGTACGGTAGTGTTACTTAATTGGATTCGCAGGAATATGAGCAGGCTTGCTTGCTGATCTTCTGATCGCTCAATACCCGGGTGGCCGTTACGTTTAACAGACCGCTTGCGGCTTGTGGGTGACTATATGATCACCACCTATTGCCAGCGTATTAACGAGTCTTTAGAGCCCTACACAGAGGTTTCCTGGTTCATGCGAAACGAAGTAGGAGCACATATGTGATATGTGCGGGACCGAGATTGATGTGCGTATGTGATACCGCATTCTATTCTCGCGATATATGATATCGGTCGGTTATATGTGATATAGTCGGGTTATCGGATCAAGTGTTGATTTGATAATTTGTTACATTTGATATTCGCCGGTTGCATGTGATATAGCCAGATTATTAAATCAAGTGTTGATTTAAGAATTTAGTGTATATTTGTATATATGATATATTGAATTACATTAACTAATATTAGCTCACTTAAACATTTCTTTTTCTCACTTGTGTGCATATAGTATATATGTGATTTATATTAATGTACATTTTATTTGTGTCATGCTTGACGCCACATGCTTCATGGGTGTATGAGACTCACACCATACTTGATATAATGAAGGGTTTTATTATTTAAAGTTTATCAAAATTAGATGGAATTAAGTCAAATGGTTGAAGCTTGTAAAAGCTTGTGGAACCATTGACTTAGTCCACTAACTTTGTTTTACTAGTAGATATTTATTAACCTAGCCATTATTGTTAGCTATGGTTTATTCTCTACATGAGTTAGTGTATGACACTAACTCATCCATGGTTGCTATTCTCACCTCATGAGTTTCATTCTCATCTCCACTTCATCTTCTTCTTCATCAAGAGAAAGCTCTCTAGCTTTTCTCAAGGTGATGAAATATTGTGAGAAAAATATATCTAAAGTGAGCAAAATTCCTACTTCATCATCCTCTACTATATTAGCTATTTAGTTTAGGGTGTTTGCTTCACTAATATACCATTAGTGAAGAGGTAGCATGAGCTTGAGTCTCCTCGACGTAGATCATCTACTGCCTCGAAGACTTTGAGCAAGCTTGTTCATTTCTTCATGTGAACTCTTACAAGAGTTCGGGTGTTCACTACTTGGAGAGAAGGGACTACTATACGGAGCTTTAGAAGTGAAGGACCGGTATACAAAGGTTGTATTCCTCATTCACTTAGATGTAAAGTAGTTTACATTGTTGTTTCGTCTAAATCTCTAGTTAAGATTCTAGGTTAGGGTTCTTTAGTACGGCAAAAATTTGAAATTGGCATGGACGATGCCTCCCGAAACCTTGCTGCCGCCCTAGGGAACCCAACAGTGGTATCAGAGCCATTGTAGAGAATTAGACGATATTTGTAGAATAATGAAACCGAAACAACTCCGAAACACTGTAAACAAAATCCAGTTTCTGTCTAAAATTTTTTTAAGCAACTGCAAAATGTTGCAAATGATGTAACATGTGCACTGAACCAAAACCAACCCATTTGGCCGGTTTTTCCCCGGCCACATATTCAAAATATCCGGCCTGGCTGGTCTGGTTAAGTCATCTGGGGTTCTTCTTGGTTTGGTGCTTCAGTCTCTGGGTTTTGGTATTTCAAGTGTTGCCTGTTTTTGCTAAATTTGCTTATGATGTTATTTTTGTGTAAAGGCAATTCGGAGTGCTTCGTAGTCGCAATTATAACATCTATTCTGGTTATTTAGACGACGTTAAAAAGTTCGAACGGATATCAATAACTCATATTTTCCCTCGCTGGAAATTTTCCAAGAGTTGGATTTTTCCGTGTTTAAAATCTTTAGAAAATCATGCAAGCGATATTGTGGACCCTCTAGAAGAACGATACCTAAACTCGACTTTTTGGATCACGGAACCGCGGTCATACCCTAGGGTTTGCCGCAGTTCCACGGAGACATGAGTGAGGCATGGGTCGGCCCTTCTACGGATGGTTCATAGGTGTTATGGCATGTTCTGGGTACTTTTTGAACTCCGCTCAAGTGTTGAACTCTTTGGGAAATTTTGGGTGTTTGTTTATTCGATCGAAAAGTTTAACATCGTCTAGCTATCTGTGATTGTGATACAATATTTGGAATCCACAAATTTAGTTCTATGAAAAATAATTTGAATTTTATAAATCTAGCAAGTTAGTCTCATTTGATCGGTTGCCACGGGATTTTAATGTGGATCAAAAGTCCGTCGCAATTACGTAGTATACGCGGATACTTGCCGGGTAACCTTACTAGATAGCCACGCTTCATAACCCCGACCAAGTGATTGTAGGAGAACCTCGTCGCCAAAAGCATCCGTTCGGGTGCTCACGGCCACGGTGTTCCACCTTAGTGCACTTCGTCGACGACATCGAGGGTGCGGCCGTCTACTAAAGTTTCCGACGAGCAATCGATCAGGTTATCGGGAATCTTGTTGAATTACCCGACATGTTATTGGAAAGTGTTTTCAATATCGATACTAAAATGCGGGGTTTATAATTGTTAGGCATGCGATGTCAAAGGAATTCATTTGGTTTGGCATGAAATCCAAAATATGTGATACATTAGGTTTATGATGTCTAAGGTGGTTGCAGATTCTAATTGTTGTAGGTTTTCACTTTCTTTTCTGTGACCGTAAGTGTAATATGTGGTGTATCGCCGGTTTCGGTGCTATATGTCAACGACAATTGGGATACGCATATTTACTTATGTTGATGACATGTGATGTTATGTGTTGCTGTGATATGTTATATTGGATCGTCGTGTTTTGAATAGCCAGGTTTTTTTTATGTGAGATGAGAGTTTTTCATTTTCATTCATGTAAAAACTTGTATGTAATATTCTTTTATTGGGGCACTTCCGGGTTGAGGATGATGTCACCATTGATGTATATTATTTACTTTTCCGCATTAGGATAGACCCAATGAGGGGAGCACAAGTAACCGGGTTCTAGGGTTCAGTGGAAGACCATCTCGAGGAGTCGAGTCCAGGTCTCCTAACTCTAGAATAGGGAGGGTTGCATGCCGCTCTCGTAGGGGTCTAGGGATGTGGGTTTGGCTATTCATCGCGACCGTGGAATTCACGTTTTTTTACTGGCTTAATTTAAAACACGGAATTCCTAGTATATCCAATATTTCATATGTGTTCTTCTGCTGCTGATATTCTATGATGTGATCACTTGTTATTCTAAGACGAATGCTTATATTATATATATGATGATATATAGTAAATATTGATACTTTCGTTTTTTCTGTGATGCTTAGAAAGCATAATTTGATGGGACTTCATTAATGAGATTAATGAAATAAATGAAACCTAAAGATGTTGTAGAAACTTGTTTTAAAAACTGGTATCTCTAGTTCTTGCTTTGCATAGCGGTATTCCTTGTAGAATATCCAGCACCTTATTCGATAAGGAAAGAGCCGAGATCCCCTCACCGGGAGTGACCTCTTTAGCGAAACTAGTAGATTCTACAACCCACTGGGTTTTGTTTTTGATTGCTTCTCTAGTTCTTGTTTTGCATAGTGGTATTTGTGAAATATCCAGCACCTTATTCGGCGAGGAAAGAGCTGAGATCCCTTCACCGGGAGTGACCTCTATAGCAAAACTAGTAAAAGCCTCAAAAACACTCCTTTCCAAAATCACTTGATTCTACAACGATATCAAGTTCAAAGCGTTAAAGGTTTTCATAAAAACCATCCGCAGACCCTCCGTCATTTTATGAAGTAGAGTACTTAGTATTCATGATGCGTATATTGATTATAGTTAAGGCGCAGTGTATAGTAGCTATATGATGTCTTCCTACACTGCATATGATACGATTAGTTAGGACATTCATGTGATTATGTTGACTATAGTTAAGGGTCATGTGAGTGGGTCTAATTAATCACGAAATGACGGGTAGAACTTGACTAGTGCTTATGATATGTTGACCGTAGTTAAGGTCATAAGTGCTAGGGGTAAAAACCATTATCGGGAATTTCAAGTGTTGAAATTCCCGATAAGATTGCATACCTTCTATGAGATAGTTGGATCCCGATACCCACTGCGAGTAATTGTTACTCCTGGGAGAGTTTTGCACATTACAATTAGCCGATCAAGTAGGTGTCTAGAAAGGTGTTAACGGGGTTATGCCCCTGGGAAAACGAGGTTTATTTTAATTAGGTCCATGGGAAAGCACGGGGAACCTCCCTCAAAGTACTGACACTTGTCTGGATGAAAGATTGGCGAACTTTTCGGGTGTAATTAATCCCGGCTAGTCTTACCTTTTAGGGTTTAAAGGAAAATTTGATAAAAACGGTGGGAGCCATCCTGATTAGATAAAATAATAACCAATCTGACCTTGCAAAAGCGCACGCAGAGTGTTTTCTCCTCTCTCTCTCCTGGTAGCGACCATATCATGCCTTAATAAAAATAATAATATGGATGTATTGACCGAACCTGCTTATTATACTGTGCTAGGGAACGTTGGTTCCTCTCTATCTTATAATTGTTATAAGTCCGAGCAGGAAATAGGGGAATATCCGGATTCCCATGCCACCCAATCGAGGATTAAGCATGTTGATGCATATTCTTCGGGTGTGTTCATTACCAAGAACTGTTTCTCAGTATCCTCTACGTCCTAGGTATGAGATACCGGATTAGGATCCCACAAATGTAATCTGTTATATGGGCTACAGACAGGTAGAGAACTGAGAATAGGTGATTGTTCTCTAGTGTAGAAAATGGTGCAATTTTTGCAGCCAAGTTAGTTGGCAAATATCACATTGTATTACCAAATGGTAAATACATTGATTCTGAACAGATGTTATTAGATACCGAACCTGATATACAACATCACATCATTTACTTTATTCAGTTAAAGAAGGATATAATTTTTTATTTGAGAATAATGTTGTGAACATTTTTGTGAATCAAGAGTTGATTCGATCAGGCACGTTATGTAATAACATATACGTTCTAAATCAAACCACAGTTCAAAGTATGCAGAACACACATAAGAGGAATAGTTCAGAAATGAACGAATCCTTCTTGTGGCATTGTAGACTAGGTCATATCAATGCGACATGGCCAGCTAAGTTACATAAAGATGAATATAAGAATCTGTTCGAATTTTCATCTTATGATACTTTCCAGTCTTGTCACAAAGGTAAAGTGACCAATAATCCGTTTACTGGAAACAGAGAAAGTGTTACTGAACTCTTGGGATGGATACATGATGATGTGTATGGTCCTATGTCAACAAATTCCAATGTTGATTCTTTGTACTTCATTATATTCACTGATCTTCTATCAGGATTCAGACATATGTTCCTGTTGAAACACAAGTCTGAAACTTTTGAGAAATTCAAGGAATATATACTTGAAGTTAAGAACCAGACGGGTAGAAGTATTAAGTCCTTCGATGTGATCGAGGAGGCGAATACTTGGACATGGTGTTCCTGGAGTTTCTAAAAAGAGAATAGGATTCTCTTTCAGCTTACTCCTTCGTATACACCACAGCACAATGGTGTATCGGGGCATAGGTATCGCACCCTATGAGATATGGTGCGCTCTATGATGAGTACTGCTGAGTTACTTGTTTCCTTTTGGAGTTATGCACTTGAGAAGCTGCATACCTATTGAATGGGGTTCCATCCAAATCAGTGCCTACCATTCCATATGAGATAATGAATGGGAAGAGAGCATGTCTTAAACGAGTTAAGATAAGGGATTGTCCGGCCTATGTTAAAAAGTAAAATTCGTACAAGCTCGAGGCAAGGTCAGTTCTGTATAAGTTTGTTAGGATCTCCCAAACATTTGCGAGGGAATATCTTCTACCACACTGAGGAGTAAAAGGTGTTTTGTTTCTCAGCATGCCACCTTTTTTGAAAAGGAATTTCTTGTGAAGAAATTAGTGGTCATAAGGTAGAACTGGAAGGAGTTCCAGCAGGACAAACTAACAGCTGATGATTTGGTAAAACCAAAGAATTCAATAGTCTCCAACGAACCTCAGCCTCTCTGCGAATCTGGTAGGGTTCCTCATCCACTTGAGAGATACTACGGTCTTCTCGGTGATAGTGAGAGCGATGATTGCATCATGGTAGATGATGGCCCAACTAGGTTGAGGCGGGCCATCACAAGTAGAGACTTTGTGAAATGGCTGGATGCTATGCAATCAAAGATGGAATCCATGTACACCAACAAAGTATGACTTTGAATGTTGCACCTGAAGGGGTAAAACCCAATGGGAGCAAATGGATCTTGAGAAGATTCTTTGTGTAAATGGAAAAGTTGAGACTTTCAAAGCTAGACTTGTAGTAAAAGGCTATCGTCGGAACGGGCACCACATCACCGGGTTCTTTTACGGGCTCCCACCTCTGGACCGAGGCAACTCAGGCACGAAGTTGGCGAGCTGACGTGTCCAAGAATGCTGTAGGCTAGTGTAGAGTGGTTTTTCTCAAGCGGGTATGAAGTTGCCATGTATGACGGAGGAGATGAATGAACAATGGAGATAAGCTTTATGAACTTTGGTGTAATCTAGAATGAGAAGAAGAATTTTCCCACACACAAAAATGAATCCTCTCTCCTCACAAATAGTGGCCGGCCCTTATCAAAATGGTGGAGGAAAAATAGAATCAAATACAAGAGAAGAAAATGTATTATAATGAGAAGAAAATGGTCACACCAATTACCAAATCAATCCCTTCAAATTCCATCATATTAAATGCAAGCCATGAAGAAAAGAATGGAATCAAAAGATGCTAGATTATCATAATCATCCATTTACAAGAAACCCCTACCACAATGCTAATTTGCAAATATGCAAATTAGCCCCTTCCATCACAAAAGTCCGGCCGTGAAGGAACAAAGGAAAACTGGCCGAAACGGAATGCAAACTGGCAACTCCAAAAAATTGATCCCGTAATAAATTACAGGAAAACCTCGCGACTGTATATACATACCCACATTTGTATTCCCACTGAATACAAATGCAACGAGACAAAATCTACACTGTACAATACTAGGATCCGGCTTAAACCAAAGCCCGCTAGTATTATCCGTCCGATCATGATCCGTGCAATATCGCACGTATATGATCGAACCCTGCCATATCTCCATGCGGCCTCTACAGCGTTTCGCCCGAAACTTGAGAAAACGGTCTGTGGGGGACTCCAAAGACTCGTCAATACGTTGGCTGTGGATTTAACCACTAGCACGTCAGAGGTATTAGCCATACGTGATGGGCTACTAGGTATTGACCAAAAGGGACGTCGATGAGCGAACTCATCCTGACACCCTACTGAGCCTGTCAGAGACAATATCCGTACGGTCCGATCCGTTCGTCTATGAGCAACGCATGGAGGGCCTAGGGGGTTGGTAAAAGTCAGACCCCCAAAAGCGGTACAAGTCGTGTCGGAGTGTAGCCCAGAACACCCTGAGATATTACTGGAATACCTACCAGTAAATCTCCTGCCTTGGCCAAGGACTTCGTGTAATGGCTCTCCTAGACACAGCGCGACCTCACCCCCAATACCGGGAGAGATGAACCCCTGCAGATCCGCTCACTGCCTCCATGTGGCTCAAGACTGTACCCAACTAAAACCTGTTTGCACGTCTCCTTTGAGCATGGTTGGGTAGTAATCAAAGCACAGTGGGAACTCACACGAGACAAATGACGATCTCAGGTCGATGAACTAACCTGTACACATGTCACCAGGGAACTGCTATCTGACGTCAGGTATAAGACCAACTAGAATGTTCCTTGCTAGTCCTGTCCGGTGTACTCATAACCCAATGAGCACCTGTATACATCTTAGGTGAACCAACTGACACCAGTGGCTCGTGAGACCGGCCACCGCCCCTCGTCGGGGTCTCGACTGTATACACTAGTCTACTCTGGAGTATTGATGCCCTGTCTCGAAACTCCCTCGACTAGGGACCTTTTAAGGATGTGCTTATAGACCCCAGCTCCCACGTATATGATCGCCCTCATACTGCTGGCAGTCAAGCAAGAATCCTAGGGGCTCTATCAACATGTAATAGCGACCTGTAAGGTCACCTAAAACAGCACACGATGATAAAGATAAACCAGATAGCATACTATCATCTTGAGTAAGACTGTCCTACCGGTACAGGTCCTCCCTCAATCATTTCAATCACGTGCCTGTGATCCATTAATTGACTCTGAGGGCACTATCTCCAACAATCACCCACTTGCACTCAAGGCTAATTATTACGATGTCGCATACTCACAGCCCGTGTGATACCGAACACCCAACTCCTCTACTAGTCAGTCTCACAAAGCTCGTTTGTGAAACTATTGCGTTCGAGAAAGAGCCTCAGTGAGTGGATCCACTGTGATGTTTCTTTCTATATCTCTCTTTATCTCAGGTTCGCGGAGAAACCCATCTCTCGAAATGAGCAATACCTGTCTTAGAATATGTTTGGATGTCTGATGGGATCTAGTTCATAAATGAACTCCAAATAGAAACTTCTTAGACTGTATCGTCAACTGAAACCAATCAGTATCCTGTGCCATGCTTCCCTCAGTATCCGCTTGGACCATCTGTCCAAAATACTGCCCCTCGTCAGAGGGAAAATTATAACTCTGACAGTCACTTTGTCATCCAGGTCACACTGGAATGATAACTGTCTCCCAAAGGCGGCTGCCGTTATCATTTCCCTAGAGCATCAACTTATGTTCTAAAACTGCTTCCGATCGTTTCTCCAGGATTGGATTAATATCAACTTACTGCATCTCATGCAAAAACAACATCTGGTGTGGTACTTGACATCCCATGATTGACTCAATTGCCTAAGCAAGTGATCTGCCAATCATGCATATCCCTCTCCCCTTTAGTCTGCAAGACACCTTTAGAGAGGGTGACTCTATGACCTGCAGGTACATCACCATGCCAGGAGTCATCCATTCTAAATAACTTTAGAATGCTGTCTAAGTACCCAGATTGGAAAACCACCCAAATCTAGATCTAAAACCATCGATCTAGTAACCAGAATGTGTAATATTATATCCAAGCCCTATGTGGAGAAACCACTGTGTGACAACCAACGTATAACCGATCGTAGTATAGGAATTTCACTTCCTACTCTGTGTATGTCATCCAAATACCAGGACATCACACCCTACTACCTTCTTAACAGATCCACCCCCTATTCTGATGATATCAAACCTATGACTGTCACATCAGAAATAGATGATCTATCTCCTCTATTTCTGCTTTAGTCTATAAATAGACATAAGCCACTTGTCCACTATGCTTCCGCTGCTCCCACTGACTACGACAACCCTCTGGCAGAGTCATATACACGTGCACTTCTAAAGCTAGTTTAGAACGACGCTATACTCATCCTCCTGTCGGGTCTCACAGTCTGGAACAACAGCAATGGTAAGTCTAGGTAAATAAGAACCTCCCTGCCACCGTCCTTGAGCATACCGAAGTACCTCTCGAGCGCCTGAGGTTACCCACCTTATCTGCGGAGTGGCCAATGGAATGTCAAACCAGATTGAATCTTTAGGTTCTTATCAAATCTGCAGTAATCGTTTGCGGTTCTGGAATCACTTCCAGTTCTACCATACTCCCACTACTGTTTTCTGAAAAAATCCATTTTTATTAAAACCGTGGCGAGTCAAGAACAATATCACTATTGATCTTCCAGATGGTAGAAAGTCAACCCTCGTCATAGCCTGGGTCAACCCACAAACAGCCATTATAGAAACGTGCCTTGAGTTATCCAGAGTCTGGTTTTAAGCATAAGCCGGACAACTCCCCGTACCTTAACATCGTCAAGATATGAACTGTTCTATATCCAATATAGAAACAGAGGCACTGATTTAATTGGAACCAAATTCAAATCATGCAACTGTCACCAGTGCATGTCAAGTAAATAGAGAGAGGCCCATCAGCGTTACTCAACTTGGGAATGCATCCAGATATGAGTAACCTGAAAGAGAAGCAAGTTCCCTTAATCATTACTATCAACTGAATACCATTCACAAGTATCTACATCTTCGATCACCTTGAAGAATCCCGATACTTGCAACACCTGGTTCTCTACTTTATTCATATACCTATAACTTCTCAAAACTTGGACCTTGTATTTCTACGAAACACTTGTCTAAGAACTAGAGAAGTCACAAGTAAACAGAATACAGTACGAGTACCAACCCCTCTGTCCTCATGGACACTGGACAATATACAATACTCTGTATAAGTCCCTTGAGTCTAATAACTCATTCACCGTGTGTCGTAGGTTGAAAACTGTACTTATGGTTAAGAAGAATTACACCGTTGTTTTAATGCTCCTTACTTAACCGTCCACTGATATAGGTAAATGTCATAGACATAATTTCAAAAAGGTATATCTCACTCTATAAAAATAGACGTATAGATATATCAATTTGAAATTGGTGCATAACAACGGATATTCAAAACCAAATATTTGCCGTCGGGAAAACAACCCAGGTGACTTCCTCAAATATCACCAATTACAACGAATCCCGATATAATGAGGATGATCACCTAATTCCCAATAACTTACTCCCACTCATCATCTGTAAAACCATACAAATGTGATTATCATACCAGGTAAATACATACCCTGGAGCAAGGACTAATTGGGAAATCAGTTTTCTTTTAACAATACACAGTGAAACTGAAACATGTAAATGTTTCGAAGGGGTATCCGGGTATTCTTAGTAATGCCTCTTCCATTATCAGATTCACAACTGTAACCGTGTATTTCTTTGCCATCTCTCCAAATCCCTTTATATGTCTTTAGTCATTACCTTCTGTACACCCCTTTAGACCAAATGGTTTTCTTCCTTCCCTACCGTTTGGCACCAGCCTATGGTTTGGAAGAGGACTATCCAATAAGCATAATGGGTGTACTGTCCTAATCATAGGAGCACTCGCAATGCGAGAGAAGGTGAAGATAAAAGACAACCGAATAAACCTTATTCCTATTTCTCCTGAACCAGAATCCATCCCCGAACTGGAACAAGTTCCTTCAAGTTCGTATATAACCATACGATGGAGTGTCTAATAAACTGTGGATCTTCGTAGTGATACGGAGTGTTCTGGAGAAATACAAAGGTGATGTAGGAGTGGTGATGAAATACTTTGTTTTGGTCGTGAATACCAGCCGCAGTTTACTTTTCCCTCTTACTAATCCCTTTATTTCTCTTTACTTAATACCTTCTGCACACCGTTTAGGCTAAATGGTTTTCTTCATTCCCTACCGTTCGGCACCAGCCTATGGTTTGGAAGAAGACTATCCAATTAGAGTATTGGGTGTACCGTCCTAATCCAAGGAGCACTCACAACCTGAGAGAAGGTAAAAGGAAAAGAAACTGAATAGTCCTATTCGTTTTCTCTAGAACCGGAAACCATCCTCGAATAAATTCCTTCGAGTTCGTATATAACCATACGATGGTTTTATCAAAAGGAAGTGGACGTTCGCAGTAATACGGGGTGTCCTGGAGAAAAGGGTAAAAGTAGGAGTGGCAATGAGGTATGCAACTCTGACAATCCAAAAGTCAGTGTTTTAAAAAGGTTCGGTTAATCTTGGTCACTGAGGCATAGTCAAAGGTCGGGTCATGGTCGCTGCCAAAGAGAGAGAGAAAAGAAACACTCGGCGTGCACTCTAACCTAGATCAGAATGGTTACCAATTTATCTAATCTGGAAACCTCCCACTGTAATGTCAAATTCTCCTCCAAATCTGAAAGAAGAATTGGTCGGGATCACCCGAGGAGTAAACCAACTCATCAGTGGGAATCGGGATCCAACTATCATCGCATGATAACGTGACGGAATCCGCTCACGTTTTCACACTCTAGAAGGTATGCTCATATCTGGCAAGTTTCAGTTTCTTTAGAAACTCCCGATGTGATTTTTACCCCATGCTCTTATGATCTTGACTTTGGCCAACAAATTATAAGTCACATGTCAAGTTCTACCCGTCATTCTCCAGGTTAATTTGAACCCACCCGTACCTACCCTTGACTTTGGCCAACAAGGCAGTACGACTGTCCCAAACCAACGCATCTATCTATGCTGCATATGAATACCCAAAAGCTACCAATCACCGTGCCTTGACTTTGGCCAGCAAACACAGCTTGAATACTATTGACTATCCATATGAAACGACGGAGGGCTACGAATGGTTTCTCGCGAAAACCTTTAACGTAATGAACTTGATATCATTGAAGAAACTGGATAGCTTTTTATAAAATATAGTTACGAAAACCTTTGCTAAAGTGGTCACTCCCGGTGAAGGGATCTCGGCTTTTTCACCGTAGAATGAGGTGCAGGATATTCCAACTGAATACCACGATGCAAAGCAAAAGGAAATCGGCTATAGTGAAGTTATTACCCTGACGCAAACTTCTGTCCAAAGGGTCACTCCCGGTGAAGGGATCTCGGCCCTTGCCTCGTCGACTAAGGTGCAGGATATTCCAACTGAATACCACTGTGCAAAACAAAAGAGAACGTCCTTGCAATAACAGTTTTTTTTTGAAAAATATTCCAACAACATCAGAATAGGTTTGTTTAGCTTGCATTGATCCGAATCAACGCAGTCCCATCAATTGATCACACCAATAAAGAACGAAAATACGATGTACGTATATGCCACCCGCATTCGCCACTGGGTACCGTCATCACCCGTTAGGTTACTTAACTAACGACAGAGCGGGGACTGGACTAGCGCGGGTGCAAAACATATACAATATCTACTAGTATATATATTAATATATAATATTCGCTCAAGACGTGATAAAATGCAACATCACAGAAATGCAATAAGCATCACAGAACAATACAGATATCTGGGATCTCCGGGTTTCATAGAGCCGCTACTGAAACCCGACGTTCCCCTGGTCGTGTGGATAGCCTGTGCAATGAAATCCTAGACCCCTACGGACGCGGTAAGTTACCCACCAAAACCTGAAGCGAGGCAGCCCCCTTCAGCAACGTGAATGGACCACCCAGCACTTCACGGAATCCGGTAACTTGGGCACCCCTCCTGGGTCAACCTGTACCCCGTATGAGTGCGGCGAATAGCCCGCCAATTTTATAGTGAAGCCCCCTCCGTCTCAAAGCCATGAGATGTGGGCCCATTGCCCTCTAGAACCCGGCTATCCGTGCACCCCACCTTGGGGTAATCCTAGTATAGAAAGTAAAATATACATACAACGGGTACATCGACCTCAGCCCGGTCGTGCCCCAAAAGAATAATATACAAACAGGCAGTGACGGCAGTCCACATGTCGGACGCTCGCCCCGCAATATCAAATGTACATAAATAACCAAGATGTACTAACATTGCATCCAGGCTATCCACCACGACAAATCCGCAACATCACAGCACAACATAGAACATCAACGTGAATGTCACGTTCGCAAATCCATCTAAAAGGGCTATAGCAGTTAGACAGGATTTACCGATCAAGTGACATTCACGGTCGCAGATATAATGTAAATACTGTGAAGTAACATGTTTAAAATTTTCGATCGACTAAATTTTCCCGAAGCGGGCCCTAAGCACAACTATAGCACTCAAAAACATCTGGGCCCAAAAAGAATATACCAGAAACCCTATTGCCATGTCAGAGAGCCACTGTAAAAATTTGATGCAGTGAAGCCAAAATTCGGCGGCGGATCCGCGGCCAAAACGTGGTTTTGGCCGCTGGTCCGCCGCGTTACAGTAACTTCAGCCTACCAAATTTTCACAGAATGCATAAAAAACCCTGCACCTATTTTTACAATGTACCAAATAATTTTTAAAGCACTGTAAAAATTCGACAGAAACTTGACATGGAAACACGGTTTTTTGAAAATTCGTTCGATCGAACTTGTAAACACGTTAGAGCAAGCTAGACTAGGTTAATGGCGTGGCTCTGATACCAGTGTAAGTGCACGGCAGCGCCCCGGCCGTCAATCCGACGCCGGAATGCGGAAACGAAACTTTTACAAAACTTGTAAACCGTCACTACCACGCACTATAAACCCGGATCGGGCCATTAACCTAATCCTAGCAAACTAGAAGATGGGGTAGAGAGCTATACCGAGCGATCCGTGTCCTTCGGTCTTCGGCCTCCACTCCGATCTCCTCGCGGAATCTCCGGTCTTCAGCTCCTCGTCGGAACGGGCACCACATCGCCGGGTTCTCTTACGGGCTCCCACCTCTGGACCGAGGTAACTCGGGCACGAAGTTGGCGAGCCGACGTGTCCAAGAATGTTGTAGGCTAGTGTAGAGTGGTTTGTCTCAAGCGAGTATTAAGTTGCCATGTATGATGGAGGAGAAGAATGAACAATGGAGATAAGCTTTATGATCTTTGGTGTAATCCAGAATGAGAAGAAAAAATTTCCAACACACAAAAATGAATCCTCTCTCCTCACAAATAGTGGCCGGCCCTTATCAAAATGGTGGAGGAAAAAAAGAATCAAATGCAAGAGAAGAAAATGTATGATAATGAGAAGAAAATGGTCACACCAATTACCAAATCAATCCCTTCAAATTCCATCATATTAAATGCAAGCCATGTGAAGAAAAGAATGGAATCAAAAGATGCTAGATTATCATAATCATCCATTTACAAGAAACCCCCACCACAATGCAAATTAGCCCCTCCCATCACAAAAGTCCGGCCGTGAAGGAACAAAGGAAAACTGGCCGAAACGGAATGCAAACTGGCAACTTCAAAAAACTGATCCCGTAATAAATTACAGGAAAACCCCGCGACTGTATATACATACCCACATTTGTATTCCCACTGAATACAAATGCAACGAGACAAAATCTACACTGTACAATACTAGGATCCGGCTTAAACCAAAGCCCGCTAGTATTATCCGTCCGATCATGATCCGTGCAATACCGCACGTATATGATCGAACCCTGCCATATCTCCATACGGCCTCTACAGCGTTTCGCCCGAAACTTGAGAAAACGGTCTGTGGGGGACTCAAAAGACTCGTCAATACTTTGGCTGTGGATTTAACCACTAGCACGTCAGAGGTATTAGCCATACGTGACGGGCTACCTGGTATTGACCAAAAGGGACGTCGATGAGCGAACTCATCCTGACACCCTACTGAGCCTGTCAGTGACAATATCCGTACAGTCCGGTCCGTTCATCTATGAGCATCGCATGGCGGGCCTAGGGGTTTGGTAAAAGTCAGACCCCCAAAAGTGGTACAAGTCATATCGGAGCGTAGCCCAGAACACCCTAAGATATTACTGGAATACCTACCGGTAAATCTCCTGCCTTGGCCCAGGACTTCGTGTAATGGCTCTCTTAGACACAGCGCGAACTCACCCCCAATACCGGGAGAGACGAACCCCTGTAGATCCGCTCACTGCCTCCATGTGGCTCGGGACTGTACCCAACTAAAACCTGTTTGCACGTCTTCTTTGAGCGTGGTAGGGTAGTAATCAAAGTACAGTGGGAACTCACACGAGACAAATGACGATCTCGGGTCGATGAACTAACCTGTACACATGTCACCAGGGAACTGCTATCTGACGTCAGGTAAAAGATTAACCAGCATGTTCCCGGCGAGTCCTGTCCGGTGTACTCATAACCCAATAAGCACTTGTATACATCTTAGGATTACCAACTGACACCAGTGGCTTGTGAGACCGTCCACCGCCCCTCATCGGGGTCTCAACTGTATACACTAGTCTACTCTGGAGTATCGATGCCCTGTCTCGAAACTCCCTCGACTAGGGACCTTTTAAGGATGTGCTTATAGACCCCAGCTCCCACGTATATGATCGCCCTCATACTGTTGGCAGTCAAGCAAGAATCCTAGGGGCTCTATCAACATGTAATAGCGACCTGTAAGGTCACCTAAAACAGCACACGATGATAAAGATAAACCAGATAGCATACTATCATCTTGAGTAAGACTGTCCTACCGGTATAGGTCCTCCCTCAATCATTGCAATCACGTGCCTGTGATCCAATAATTGACTCTGAGGGCACTGTCTCCATCAAGGTTGTCTTCCACGTATTGTACGTAGATGACATACTCTTGATAGTAAGGGTTTCCTATGCTACACTCGGTCAAGCTCCTCTTATCACGAAGATTCTCCATAGAAGATCTGGATGATACCTACTATATCTTATGGAATTTAATCTATGATGATAGATCTATGTGGATGTTGGGAGTATTCCAAATCCAGGTACATGAACACCATACTAAAGGGGTTTAGTATGGAAGATTCTAAGCGTGGTAGTTCGCCCACTTACTCATGGAACACTTTCTCCAAAAGGATGTCTCCCAAGACTGATTTGGAGAGAGCTCGCGTGCAAGGGATACTCTATGCTTTGGCAGTAGGCTCTATCATATGTGCGATGTTATGTACCAGACCAGATGTAGCTAACTCACTAGGTGTAATGATCAGGAATCAATCGGATCTTGGGAGAATCATTGGACAGCCGTGGAGGACATTCTTAAGTACTTGAGAAGAACTAAAAGAATCTTCTTGGTTCAAGCTTCCATAGCGATAAGGTCGACTGAAAGACAGTCACAGGCATTGTCTTTACCCTCAGTGGAGGGACGGTAAGTTGGAAGTGTTCCAAGCTAGATACCGTGACATACTAGACGATAAAGACTAGATACATCGCTACCAACAATGCTACCAAAGAGGTTGTCTGGACATTTCTAGTTCATGAGATGAACATGGTTCCTACCATTGAGCGTTCAATAACTGTTATTGTTACAAAAATGGAGTTGTGGCTTTGGCCTAGGAAAGCAGCTCCCATCAGCGATTCAAACATATTCTGAGGACAGTATCACCTGATCAGGGAGATGGTTGATCTCCAGGGGATCGAGGTCAGGAAAGTTGACGCAAAGGATAAGACGGCGGATCCACTCACAAAGACCTTTCTCTAGAGAGACTTCTATAGGACGTTGAGTATGAGATACTGCAACAAATGGTCTTAGTGCAAGTGGGAGATTGTTAGTTATATGTATGCCCTAGAGGCCATTACTGTACATGTGATGTATATTGTAGTGGATGCTTGGACATATATAGGGAGGACTTTCTTGCTCGACATGATAGTATGCTATCTGGTTATCTTAACATGTACACTTATTGTCTCTCTATTACATGTTGATAAAGCCCTTAGGATGAGTACTTGACTACCAGGATTATGATGCATATCATACTTGTGGGGCATAGGTAGTCGGCAAGTACATCCTTCAATTGTTCCTAGTCTTGGGAGTATCGAGACAGGGCATCGATACTCCAGAGTAGACTAGCGTATACGCTTCTTGACCCATATGATGGGCAATGGATGATCTCATATCCATTGGTGTTTGACATCTGAGATGGTATACGGGTGCTCAGTGGAGACTCGGTACACTGAACGGACTCGCCGAGAACTCCTAGATGGTATTATACCTATCGTCAGATAGCAGTTCTCTAGTGACACTGGTACAGGTTAGTCTGTCGAGCCGAGATCGTCATAGAGTCTTGTGTGTCTCTCACTGTGCTTTGATTTCCACCCTACCATGGCTCTATTGAGTCGTGCAAACAGGTGGTTTTAGGGTACAGTCCCGAGTCACATGGAGGCAATGAGTGATAAGAGGGGATTCGTCTCTCCCGGTATTGGGGTTGATGTTGCGCAATGCTCGATTAGCTATAATAGGAAATCCCTGGCCAGGGTTGCTGTGATTTACTGGTAAGTGTTATCAGTAGTTTCTCGAACCGTTATAGACCTTGCATCGGCATGACTTATCAGGCTATTGTGTTCTGACGTTATACCACCCCCAGGATGTGATATGCGACATATCAGACAAAGAGACTGGACTGTACGGTATTTGCTACATAATTGGATTTGCTGGAGTATAAGCAGGCTTTCTTGTTGATCTTTTGATCGCTCAATACCCGGATGGCCGTTACGTTTAGCAGACCGCTTGCGGCTTGTGGGTGACTGATATGATCACCACCTACTGCCGGCGTATTGACGAGTCTTTAGAGTCATACACAGAGGTTTCCTGGTTCATGCGAAACGAAGTAGGAGCACATATGTGATATGTGCGGGACCGAGATTGATGCGCGTATGTGATACCGCATTCTATTCTCGCGATATGTGATATCGGTCGGTTATATGTGATATAGCTGGGTTATTGGATCAAGTGTTGATTCGATAAATTGTTACATTTGATATTAGCCGGTTGAATGTGATATAGCCGGATTATTAAATCAAGTGTTGATTTAATAATTTAGTGTATATTTATATATTTGATATATTGAATTACATTAACTAATATTAGCTCACTTAAACATTTCTTTTTCTCACTTGTGTGCATATAGTATATATGTGATATATATTAATGGACATTTTATTTGTGTCATGCTTGATGCCACATGCTTCATGGGTGTATGAGACTCACACCATGCTTGATATATTGAAGGGTTTTATTTATTTAAAGTTAATCAAAATTAGATGGAATTAAGTTACATGGTTGAAGCTTGTAGAAGCTTGTGGAACCATTGACTTAGTCCACTAACTTTGTTATACTTGTAGATATTTATTAACCTAAGCATTATTGTTAGCCATGGTTTATTCTCTACATGAGTTAGTGTATGACACTAACTCACCCATGGTTGCTAATCTCACCTCATGAGTTTCATTCTCATCTCCACTTCATCTTCTTCTTCATCAAGAGGAAGCTCTCTAGCTTTTCTCAAGGTGATGAAATATTGTGAGAAAAATATATCTAAAGTGAGAAAAATTCATACATCATCATCCTCTACTATATTAGCCATTTAGTTTAAGGTGTTTGCTTCACTAATCTACCATTAGTGAAGAGGTAGCTTGAGCTTGAGTCTCATCGACGTAGATCATCTTCGGCCTCGAAGACTTCGAGCAAGCTTGTTCATTTCTTCATGTGAACCCTTACTAGAGTTCGGGTGTTCACTACTTCGAGCGAAGGGACTACTACACGGGGCTTTAGAAGTGAAGGACTGGTCTATAAAGGTTGTATTCCTCATTCACTTAGATGTAAAGTAGTTTACATTGTTGTTTCGTGTAAATCTCTAGTTAAGATTCAAGGTTAGGGTTTTTTAATACGGCAAAAATTTGAAATTGGAATGGACGATGCCTCCCGAAACCTTACTGCCGCCGTAGGGAAGCCAATAGTTATATGTATATGCGATATGCATATAAAAGATATTAGTCGGTTGTATGCGATACAACCGGTTTATTTAATCAAGTGTTGATTTAATAATTTAATGTGTAAATATATATTTGATATATTAATATACATTAATTAATATTAGCTCACTTAAGAAAATGTTTTCTCTTTATACATTTATTATATATGTGATATATCTTAATATATTTATTTTGTGTCATGCTAGATGATACATTGGACTTGGGTGTGTGAGACTCATACCTAATTAGAGATAATTAAGGTGTTTAAATATTAAGGGAAAAATCAAAATTAGGTGGAAATTAGCATAGCTAAGATGCTTGTGGAAGCATGGAGAAGCTTTGACTAAAGTCCACTAATTTTGTTTTACTCTAGATATTTATTAACCTAACCATTATCTTTAACCATGGTTTAGTCTCTACATGAGATATATAAGATATTTTCTCACCCATGGTTCACACTTGGATCACTTGATCATTTTCTTCATCTCCTCCATTTACTCTCTAGTTTTGGGTGAGTGAAGAAAAGAAAGAGAGAAATTATTCTATAGTGAGCAAATTCCTACTTCACCAATCTATACCAAACTAGCTATTTAGTATAGGTTGTGTTAGTTGTGTGTATGCCCTAAAGGCCAGTATTGTACAGATGATGTATATTATATTGGATGCTTGGACATATATAGAGATGACTTTCTTGCTCGATATGATAGTATGCTATCTGGTTGCTCTTTATCTTAACATGTACACTTGTCTCTTTAAACTGTCTTATAGTTACATGTTGATAAAGCTCTTAGGATGTGTACTTGACTGCCTAGACTATGATGCAGATCATACTAGTAGGGACATGGTAGTCCATAAGTACATCCTTCAAGGTCCCTAGTCGTGGGTGTATCGAAACGGGGCATCGATATACCAGTGTAGACTAGCGTATACGCTTCTCGACCCATGAGATGGGCGATGGATGATCCCATATCCATTGGTGTTTGACATCAGAGATAGTATACGGGTGCTCAGTGGAGACTGGGTACACTGGACAGACTCGCCGAGAACTCCCAGATGGTATTATACCTCACGTCAGATGGCACTTCTCAGGTGACACTTGTGCAGGTTAGTCTGTAGACCCGACCGTCATAGAGTCTTGTGTGATTCCTACTGTGCTTTGATCTCCACCTTACAACATCCATGAGGGCGTGCAAAACGGTGGTCTTTGGGTACAGTCCCGAGTCACATGGAGGCAATGAGCGATAGGAGGGGTTTCGTCTCTCCCGGTATTGGGGGTTGATGTTGCGCTGTGCTCGATTGGCCATAACAGGGAAGTCCCTGGCCAGGGCTGATCAGAGATTTGCTGGTAAGTGTTACCAGTAGTTTCTCGACCCGTTATGAGCCTCACATCGGCATGACTTATCGGTTATTGGGGTCTGACGTATACCACCCCTAGACTTGATATGCGACATATCAGACGAACAGACCGGACTGTACGGTAAGTGTTACTGGTTGGATTCACAGGAGTGTGAGCGGGCTAGCTCGTCGATCTTCTGATCGCTCAATACCCGGATGGCCGTTACGTTTAGCAGACCGCTTGCGGCTTGTGGGTGCTTGATATGATCATCATCTGCTACGGGCGTATTGACGAGTCTTTAGAGTCCTACACAGAGGTTTCCTGGCTCAAGCGAAACGAAATAGGAGCGCATATGAGATATGTGCGGGACCGAGAATAATGCGTGTATGGGATACCGTATTTCATTCTCACGATGAATGTTTCGATTGGTTGTATGCGATATGACCTAGTTATCGAATCATTGATTCGATAAATCGATACATTCGATACTAGTCGGTTATGTGCGATATGACCGGATCATTGAATCAAATGTTGATTTAATGATTTAATGTATAATTATATTTGATATATTACTTTGCATTAACTAGTATTGGTTCACTTTTAATGGATTTTCTCACTTGAAGTTCACACATTGTATATGTGATATATTTTGTGTGCACTTGATTGTATCATGTTTGATGTTGCATGCTAACTTGTGTTTTGTGTAAAGATTAAACCATGGTTGTGTAATGATTAGGGTTTTGATTTATTCACTCCTTTATTTATCCATTCTTTATTTATATTTAATTAGATAAAAGAAAACAAAATGGTTTTCTTTATCATGAAGCTTGTTGAAGCTTCATGAAGCTTTGACTAAAGAGACCATTTTGTCTTCATGCTTAACCCTAACCATTCCCACTTACCATGGTCTATTCTCTACACTTAACCTTAGTTAGGATATGATAAGTATTGATTTATTTTCTTTTATGGAAACACTTTTATCATATTCTATCTTCATTCTCTCCTTCTTCTTCAAGAAAGAAAATAAGACT
Organism: Agapanthus africanus; assembly: GCA_030015575.1. Classification (NCBI taxonomy): domain Eukaryota; kingdom Viridiplantae; phylum Streptophyta; class Magnoliopsida; order Asparagales; family Amaryllidaceae; genus Agapanthus; species Agapanthus africanus. The sequence goes on from JASDDO010000024.1 coordinate 567,005,238, forward strand.
CCATCAATGGCAACTTGAGTTCTAAAGTGAGAAATCCAATTCTAAAGTGAACCCACCTCCTATTTCTTCATCCTCTACCTCTTGCCAAGTTGTTTTGGGTGTTTTCTTCACAAGTTTCACAACTTGGTGAAGTTGGAGCTTGAACTTGTGATGCCTCGACGTAGATCTTCTTCGGCACGAAGCCGACGACCTTGCCCGCCCATTTCTCCGATGAAGCCGATGCTTGAGTCCGGGATTCGAGACGGACAGCGAGAGGACGACTACATGGAGCTAAGGAAGTGGATAACCGGATCTACAAAGGTTGTAGCTCTCATCTTTTAGTTAAGAGGTTAACTAGTTTACTGTTTCGCCTAAATTTCTAGTCGACGATCCGTATTAGGGTTTCTCGGCACCCATAAAATTTGAAATTGGCATGGTTGATGCCTTGTGAGACCTCTATAGTGTGCCTAGGAACCCTACAGTGGTATCAGAGCCTAGCTAGAGCCTTAGGCGAAGTCTAGACGATATTTGAAACCCGATCGAACCGAAACCCTAAATTCCACGATGCTCTCTGGAAATTTTCTGAAAATTTGGTTTTTTGTGAATTAAAAATATGCAGAAAAATTAGCAGGAATTTCTAAGAATTACAGTGAAGTACGATCTCATGATTCCACAAATGTGCGGCGGAACCGCGGCATTAGCATGCTAATGCGGCGGTTCCGCGGTCATCTTGTCCCTTCTCCTCTTGATTTCTGCACAGTAATTCTTATATTTGAATGCTATATTTTCTGGGTATTTTTATTATGACTCAAGAGTTGAGTATTCTGGAGTTGTATTGGGAATCGAAGATTCGATCGGATTATCAAATTTCGTCTATGTGTTTTTCCGGATAATTTTGGAATATGTTAAAAAGTTCGACCGGATGTAAATACCCAATCTTTCCCCTGCCGGAAAATTTCCAAGTGTTGGATTTTTCTGTGGTTTAAGGACGTTCTGAGTAGTGCAAGTAACGCGATGGTCCCTCTAGAAGACAACAAACCTTAACTCGATTATGTGACCGTCTTGAACTGCCCTTTGAACCTTCGGGTTTGGGGCAGTACGGCGTGCCACATGTGAGGCGTTGGCTTGACCCTTCTACGGCTGGACCGTTGGTACTGAGGCATGAAGTGAATGTCTTTGAACCTATTTCATGTGTTGAACGATTTCGGGAAAACTTGGGTGTTCGAATGTTCGATCGGAAAGTTTAATATTTTCTATTTATCTGGAATGGGATACAATAATTGGAATTCACAAACAGTTATGAGATAGCTGAATGAATGTTATAAATCTAGCGGTTTAGTCTCATTTGATATTGAAAAGAGTTTTCGATAATGGGACTAAAATGCGGGGTTTATAATTGTTAGGCATGTGATGTCTAAGTATTTCATTTGATTAGGCATGCGATGTCTAAAGAGGTTGCGGATTCCAACTGTTGTAGTTTTACACTTTCTTTTCTGTGACCGTAAGTGTAATATGTGATATCGCCGGTTTCGTTGCTATATGTCAACGACAATTGGGATGCGCATATTTACTTACGTTGATGACATGTGATGTTATGTGTTGCTGGATATGTTATATTGGATCGTCGTGTTTGAATAGCCGGGGTTTTTTTTATGTGAGATGAGTGTTTTTCATTTTCATTCATGTAAAAACTTGTATGTAATATTCTTTTATTGGGGCACTTCCAGGTTGCGGAAGATGTCACCCTTTGTATATTATTTACTTTTCCGCATTAGGATAGACCCAAGGAGGGGAGCACAAGTAATCGGGTTCTAGGGTCCAGTGGGAGACCATCTCGAGGAGTCGAGTCCGAGTCTCCTAACCCTAGAATTGGTAGGGTTTCTTGCCGCTCTCGTAGGGGTCTAGGGGTGTGGGATTGGCTATTCATCACGACCGTGGAATCCGTGTTTTATACTGGCTCGTATTGAAAATACGGACGTCCTAGTATATCCAATGTTTCATATGTTTCTTCTGCTGCGATATCTGTGATGTGATCATGTGATGTTCTGTGATAGATACAGTATATAGTATATATGATATATTATATAGACGTTACTTATGTTTCGCACCCGCACTAGCCCTGCCCTGCTCTGTCGTTAGTTACCTAACCTAACGGTGCACGAGGGGACATCGAGGCGAATGCGGATGGCATAAGTGTACGTCGTATTTATCTGTGATGTTTAGGTATTTAAATGATGGGACTTCATTAATGTGATTAGTGAAAGAAAAGAAACCTAAGATGTTGTAGAATCAAATTTTTAACAAAACAGGTAGCTACAGTTCTTGCTTTGCATAGCGGTATATGTGATATATCCTGCACCTTATTCGATGAGGAAAGGACCGAGATCCCTTCACCGGGAGTGACTCCTTTAGCAATAACTGGCAGATGCTACACACTCGGTTTGCTTTTGACTGCTTTTGAGTTCTTGCTTTGCACAGCGATATATATGATATATCCCGCACCTCATTCGACGAGGAAAGGGCCGACGATCCCTTCACGGGGAGTGACCCCTTTAGCAAAACTAGAAAAGCCTCAAAATCACTCCATTTCAAAACTTCATTTGATTCTACAACGATATCAAGTTCATTACGCAATAGGTTTTCAGAAAAACCTGACGTAGCCCTCCGTCATTTCAGATAAATCCTACTTAGTATTCGTGCTACGTTTGTTGACCTCCGTCAAGGCGTAGTGTGCGGTAGCTAACTAGTATTTATCTGCTTATGCATATGATGCAGATTGGATTAGGGTAGTCGTACGACCTTGTTGACCTCCGTCAAGGGTCATGCGGGTGGGTTTGATTCAATCAAGAAATGACGGGTTGAACTTGACTTGCACCCTGTGGTTTGTTGACCTCCGTTAAGGTCATAGGATGCTTGGGGCAAAATATTATCGGGAATTTCAAGTGTTGAAATTTGCAATGAGATTGCATACCTTCTATAAGATAGTTGATCCCGATACCCACTGCGAGTAAGAGTTACTCCTGGGAGAGTTTTGCACACTACAATTAGCCGATCAAGTAGGTGTCTAGAAAGGTGTCAACGGGGTTACGCCTCTGGGAAAATGAGGTTTACTTTAATTAGGTCCGTGCGAAAGCACGGGGAACCTCCCTCAAAGTACCGACACTGGCCTGGCTGAAAGATCGACGAAGTTGTAGGGTGTAATTAATCCCGGCTAGTCTTTCCTTTTAAGGTTTGAAGGAAGATTTGATAAAAACCAGTGGGAGCCATCCTGATTAGATAAGATAATAACCAATCTGATCTTGCACGAGCATACGCTAAAGTGTTTTCTTCTCTCTCTCTCCAGGTAGCGACCATTTCATGCCTTAATCAAGATAATAATATGGATGTATTGACTGAACCCGCATGTTATACTGTGCTGGGGAACGTTGGTTCCGTTCATTCTTATAAGAGTTATAGGAATGAACAGGATATAAGGGAATACCAGGATTCCCATGCCACCCGAATGAAAAGAGTACATGTTGATGCATTTTCTTCAGGTGTGTTGGTTACTGAGAACTGTTTCTCCATTTGCTCTACGTCCTGGGTATTAGATACCGGGTCAGGATCCCATATATGTAATCAGTTACATGGGCTTAGAAAAGGTAGAGAACTTGGAGAAGGTGATAAAGACATTAGAGTTGGAAATGGTGCAATTGTTGCAGCTAAGACTGTCGGGGAATATCACCTAGTGTTACCAAGTGGTAATACATTGGTTCTGAACGAATGCTATTACATGCCGAACCTGATATGCAGCATTATATCGGTTTCTTTATTGAGTAAAGAGGGATATAATTTTGTATTACAGGACAATGTTATGAACATTTTCCGTAACCAAAAGTTGGTTGGATCAGGCACGTTGTGCAATGGCATTTATATTCTAAATCAATCAACAGTTCTGAGCATAACAAACACACACAAGAGGAAGAGTTTTGAACTGAACGAATCCTTCTTGTGGCATTGTAGACTGGGTCACATCAATGCGACACGACTAGCTAAGTTGCATAAAGATGGATATTTAAATCCGTTTGAATTTTCATCTTATGACACTTGCCAGTCATGTCTCAAAGGCAAGATGACCAAAACTCTGTTTACGGGACACGGAGAAAGAGTTACCGAACTCTTGGGACTGATACATAGTGATGTATGCGGTCCTATGTCTACACTTGCCAGGGATGGTTCTTCGTACTTCATTACATTCACTGACGATCTCTCTAGATTCGGATATGTGTTCCTGATGAAACACAAATCAGAAACTTTTGAGAAATTTAGAGAATATAAACAAGAAGTCGAGAACCAAACCGGAAAAAGTATTAAAATCCTTCGATCTGATCGAGGAGGTGAATACTTGAGCAATGAATTCCTGGACTTCCTAAAAGAGAATCGGATTCTCTCTCAGCTAACTCCTCCATATACACCACAGCACAACGGTGTATCAGAACGGAGGAACCGCACCCTATTAGATATGGTGCGCTCTATGATGAGTGTAGCTGAGTTACCTGTTTCCTTCTGGGGATATGCACTGGAAACAGCAGCATACCTACTGAATAGGGTTCCCACCAAATCTGTGCCTACCACACCATATGAGATATGGGAAGGGAAGACACCCTATCTTAATTTTATAAAGATATGGGGTTGCCCAGCCTATGTCAAAAGACAAAAACCGGACAAACTCGAGGCAAGGTCTGTATTGTGTAAATTTGTTGGATATCCTAAACATTCGCGAGGGTATATCTTCTACCACAGTGAGGAACAAAGAGTATTTGTTGCTCAACATGCCACCTTTTTAGAAAAGGAATTTCTTGCAAAAGAGATTAGTGGCTCTGAGGTAGAACTGGAAGAGGTTCCAGCTGAACAAAATACAACAGAAGATTTAGTGGAACCAGAGGATTCAGTAGCTCCCAATGAACCTCAGCCTCTCCGCCGATCTAGTAGGGTTCCTCGCCAACCTGAGAGATACTACGGTTTTCTCATGGATGGTGGGAGCGAGGATTGCATCATGGAGGATGATGACCCAACTAGCTTCGAGCAGGCCATCACGAGTGGGGACTCAGTGAAATGGCTGGATGCTATGCGGTCCGAGATGGAATCCATGTACACTAACAAAGTATGGACTTTGGAAGTTGCTCCTGAAGGGGTAAAACCCATTGGGAGCAAGTGGATCTTCAAGAAAAAACTTGGTGTAGATGGGAAAGTGGAGACTTTCAAAGCTAGACTTGTTGCAAAGGGTTTTCGTCAAAGACCAGGTGTGGACTATGACGAAACCTTTTCTCCAGTGGCTATGCTTAAATCCATCCGGATCAAGCTTGCCATCGCTGCGTATCATGACTACGAAATCTGGCAAATGGATGTTAAGACCGCCTTTCTAAATGGTGATTTAGAAGAGTGCATGTACATGACTCACCCAGAGGGCTTCGTAGACAGTGGGAGCAGCGGGAAGGCGTGCAAGCTGCTTAAATCCATTTATGGAATAAAGCAAGCATCGCGGAGTTGGAACATCTGCTTTGACGTCGTTATCAAAGAGTTTGATTTTGTCAAAAACCCAGATGAACCTTGTATTTACAAGAAGGTGGCAGAGAGTAAGGTTGTCTTCCTCGTATTGTACATGGACGACATACTCTTGATAGGAAATGATATTCCTATGCTGCAATCGGTCAAGCTCTTCTTATCACAAAGATTCTCAATAAAAGATCTTGGTGATGCTTCCTGCATATTGGGAATCAGGATCTATAGAGATAGATCCAAACGGATATTGGGATTGTCCCAATCCAGGTACATTGACACCATACTAAAGAGGTTTGGTATGGAAGAATCCAAGCGTGGGAACTTGCCCACGATCTCTGGAGTCACTCTCTCCAAAGAGATGTCTCCTAAGGCTGATTTCGAAAGAGCTCGCATGCAAGGGATACCCTATGCTTCGGCTGTAGGCTCTATCATGTATGCGATGCTATGTACCAGACCCGATGTAGCATACTCACTAAGTATAGTGAGCAGGTATCAAGCTGATCCTGGAGAGAGTCACTGGACAGCTGTGAAGAGCATTCTCAAGTACTTACGAAGGACTAAAGAGATGCTCTTGGTGTATGGTAACGGAGAACTCCAAGTGGAGTCCTTTACCGATTCGAGCTTCCAGAGTGATAAGGATGACTCTAAGTCGCAGTCGGGCTTTGTCTTTACCCTTTACGGAGGGGCGGTTAGCTGGAAGAGTTCCAAGCAAGAAACCGTGGCAGACTCGACGATGGAGGCTGAATACATCGCTGCCAACGATGCTGCCAAAGAGGCTGTCTGGATCAAGAAGTTCATTACTGAACTTGGAGTGGTTCCATCCATTGAGCATCCAATACCTTTGTATTGCGATAACAATGGAGCGGTGGCTTTGGCCAAGGAACCTAGGTCCCATCAGCGATCCAGGCATATTCTGAGGCGGTATCACCTGATCCGGGAGATAGTTGATCGCCGGGAGATCGAGGTCAGGAGGGTTGACACGAAGAACAACACGGCGGATCCACTCACGAAGGCCATTCCCCAGATACAGTTTGAGAGACTCTTCGGCATGCTCGGTATGCGATACTACAGCAGCTAGCCCTAGTGCAAGTGGGAGATTGTTAGTTGTGTGTATGCCCTAGAGGCCAGTATTGTACAGAAGATGTATATTATATTGGATGCTTGGACATATATAGAGATGACTTTCCTGCTCGATATGATAGTATGCTATCTGGTTGCTCTTTATCTTAACATGTACACTTGTCTCTTTAAACTGTCTTATAGTTACATGTTGATAAAGCCCTTAGGATGTGTACTTGACTGCCTGGACTATGATGCAGATCATACTAGTGGGGACATGGTAGTCCATAAGTACATCCTTCAAGGTCCCTAGTCGTGGGTGTATCGAGACGGGGCATCGATATACCAGTGTAGACTAGCGTATACGCTTCTCGACCCATGAGATGGGCGATGGATGATCCCATATCCATTGGTGTTTGACATCAGAGATGGTATACGGGTGCTCAGTAGAGACTGGGTACACTGGACGGACTCGCCGAGAACTCCCAGATGGTATTATACCTCACGTCAGATGGCAGTTCTCAGGTGACACTTGTGCAGGTTAGTTTGTAGACCCGAGACCGTCATAGAGTCTTGTGTGATTCCCACTGTGCTTTGATCTCCACCTTACCACGTCCATGAGGGCGTGCAAAACGGTGGTCTTTGGGTGCAGTTCCGAGTCACATGGAGGCAATGAGCGATAGGAGGGGTTTCGTCTCTCCCGGTATTGGGGGTTGATGTTGCGCTGTGCTCGATTGGCCGTAACAGGGAAGTCCCTGGCCAGGGCTGATCAGAGATTTGCTGGTAAGTGTTACCAGTAGTTTCTCGACCCGTTATGAGCCTCACATCGGCACGACTTATCGGTTATTGGGGTCTGACGTATACCACCCCTAGACTTGATATGCGACATATCAGACGAACAGACCGGACTGTACGGTAAGTGTTACTGGTTGGATTCACAGGAGTGTGAGCGGGCTAGCTCGTCGATCTTCTGATCGCTCAATACCCGGATGGCCGTTACGTTTAGCAGACCGCTTGCGGCTTGTGGGTGCTCGATATGATCATCATCTGCTACCGGCGTATTGACGAGTCTTTAGAGTCCTACACAGAGGTTTCCTGGCTCAAGCGAAACGAAATAGGAGCGCATATGAGATATGTGCGGGACCGAGAATAATGCGTGTATGTGATACCGCATTTCATTCTCGCGATGAATGTTTCGATTGGTTGTATGTGATATGACCTAGTTATCGAATCATTGATTCGATAAATCGATACATTCGATACTAGTCGGTTATGTGCGACATGACCGGATCATTGAATCAAATGTTGATTTAATGATTTAATGTATAATTATATTTGATATATTACTTTGCATTAACTAGTATTGGTTCACTTTAAATGGATTTTCTCACTTGAAGTTCACACATTGTATATGTGATATATTTTGTGTGCACTTGATTGTATCATGTTTGATGTTGCATGCTAACTTGTGTTTTGTGTAAAGATTAAACCATGGTTGTGTAATGATTAGGGTTTTGATTTATTCACTCCTTTATTTATCCATTCTTTATTTATATTTAATTAGATAAAAGAAAACAAAATGGTTTTCTTTATCATGAAGCTTGTTGAAGCTTCATGAAGCTTTGACTAAAGAGACCATTTTGTCTTCATGCTTAACCCTAACCATTCCCACTTACCATGGTCTATTCTCTACACTTAACCTTAGTTAGGATATGATAAGTATTGATTTATTTTCTTTTATGGAAACACTTTTTCATATTCTATCTTCATTCTCTCCTTCTTCTTCAAGAAAGAAAATAAGACTCCATCAATGGCAACTTGAGTTCTAAAGTGAGAAATCCAATTCTAAAGTGAACCCACCTCCTATTTCTTCATCCTCAACCTCTTGCCAAGTTGTTTTGGGTGTTTTCTTCACAAGTTTCACAACTTGGTGAAGTTGGAGCTTGAACTTGTGATGCCTCGACGTAGATCTTCTTCGGCACGAAGCCGACGACCTTGCCCGCCCATTTCTCCGATGAAGCCGATGCTTGAGTCCGGGATTCGAGACGGACAGCGAGAGGACGACTACATGGAGCTAAGGAAGTGGATAACCGGATCTACAAAGGTTGTAGCTCTCATCTTTTAGTTAAGAGGTTAACTAGTTTACTGTTTCGCCTAAATTTCTAGTCGACGATCCGTATTAGGGTTTCTCGGCACCCATAAAATTTGAAATTGGCATGGTTGATGCCTTGTGAGACCTCTATAGTGTGCCTAGGAACCCTACAGGTTGTTTCTTCACTAGTTCATCAATTAGTGAAGAGGTAGCTTGAGTTAGAGATTCTTCGACGTAGATCATCTTCGGCCTCGAAGTTCTTCTAGCAAGCCTGTTCCTTTCTCCTAGTGGAGCCTAACGAGAGTCCGGGAGACCACTACTTGGAGCAAAGGGACTACTACACGGAGCTTTAGAAGTGAAGGACCGATCTACAAATGTTGTATTCCCATTTCACTTAGTGTAAAGTTGTTTACATGTTTTTAGAACCCTAATTCTCTAGTTAGATCCTCGCTTATGGGTTTCATAGCATACTAAAATTTATAAAATTGCATGCTTGATGCCTTAGAAAACATAGTGAGGATGCTAAGAAACCTAGCAGTTTCTTGCCAGGGCTGATGATGAGGTTTACTGGTAAGTGTTATCAGTAGTTTTTCGACCCGTTAAGAGCCTCACATCACCATGACTTATCAAGTTATTGGAGTCTGACGTTTACCACCCTCAGACTCGATATGCGACATATCAGACGAAGAGACCAGACTGTACGGTAGTGTTACTTACAGGATTCACGGGAGTTTAGACAAGCTTGCTTGTTGATCTTCTGATCGCTCAATATCTGGATAGCCATTACGTCTGGCTAGTACCGCTGACGGCTTGTGGGTGACTGATGTGATCATCACTTACTGCTGGCGTATTGACGAGTCTTTAGAGTCCTTCACAGAGGTTTTCTAGCTAAAATGAAACGAAGTAGGGCATATATGTTATATGTGCGGGACCGAGATTAATACGTGTATGTGATATAGTATTCTAATATCGCTATATAGGTTATATGTGATATAACCGGATTATTGAATCAAGTGTTGATTCAATAATTTGTTATATGTATATTTGATTTACATATAAATGATATTAGTCGGTTATATGCGATATAGCCGGATTATTAAATCAAATGTTGATTTAATAATTTAATATATAATTATATATTTGATATATTAATATATATTAACTAATATTAGCTCACTTAAGAATTTCTTTTCTACAAATACACTTAAATATATATGAGATATATATTGATGTATTTACTATTGTGTCATGCTAGATGATACATTAGACATGAGTGTATGAGAATCACACCGAACTAAAGATTATTTGGGTGATTTAATTATTAAGGGATAAACCAAAATTAGGTGGAAAATGTCATGGCTTAAGATGCTTATGGAAGCATGTAGAAGCCTTGACTTATTCCACTAATTTTGTTTGATTCTAGATATTTATTAACCCAACCATTATCTTTAGCCATGGTTAACTTTCTACTAATATCTCTTGAGATATTTCTCACCCATGGGTTCACATTAGTAGAGTTTATTCATCTTCTTCTTTGCTGTCTAGCTTTGAGTGAGGTGAGGAAAAAAAAGAGAAATTTTTTTCTAAAGTGAGAAAAATTCGTACTTCATCAATCTATACCAAACTAGCCATTTAGTATAGGTTGTTTACTTCCCTAATTCCTTAATTAGTGATGATGTAGCTTGAGTTAGAGATTCCTCAAGGTAGATCATCTTCGATCTCGAAGATCCTTAAGCAAGCTCGTTCCTTTCGTCTAGTGGAGCCTAAGAAGAGTACTACACGAAGCTTTAGAAGTGAAGGACCGGTCTACAAAGGTTGTATTTCTTGTTCACTTAGTGTAAGATTTGTTTACATGCTTTATAAAACCCTAATTCTCTAGTTCGATTCTAGGTTTGTGTTCCTTAGCATTCTAGATTTTTTAATATTGCATACTTGTTGCTTGCTAAAATCTAGTGGTCGTGCTAAGAAACTCCAACAGTACGAACGTCAAACGACTGAGTCAAAACTCAAATATCAAAAACCAAGTTTCAATGGTCGGAAAACATCGACAGAAAACAAATAAAATGACTCAATATTTTTCTTAAGGTGAAATTAAACTATTTTTCATATAGGGTAGGTCTAGTTATCTAAAAAGTGAGCTACAGACCAAATCTCATACCCTATCTCCAAAATTGGGCCAAATTTTGCGGCTAAAATGAATAAAACGGCGGCCAGAACATAGGGGTTTTGGCTCGGGTTTCTAGGATGGCTTCCTAATTGTCTGCACATCTCACAACATCCGCTATTTAATTTTTAAAGTCCTCGAGTAATCCCAGATTCTAATTGATTACCACAAGTTCAACAAAACCGATATCGAAAAATTCTAAACTCAAGTTTGAAACTTCTAAGCACATGTTTGGTCAAGAATTCTCTCACTAATAGGGTTGTGGTCACCAACTAAACATCAATTACATCACCACTACTCATAACATCCACTAAAGATCAGCCTAGAAATTTCTAAGTTCATAAAACATAACCTATTTAACTCTAAGCCATAATATGTGTCACGCCCTGCTTCCCAAAAGACGGAAACGGTGACGTGGTAAGCCCGCGACGTATTTATTTCGAGAAGGTCATTTCCCGGAATAAATACGCTAAGCGTAAAAGAAGCAATATAAAAATGAAAAGAAAATTAACATGAGATTTATAATTCAACAACTTTGTTTACATTCAACTTGATTCATTTACAATACATGATTTCAACTAAAAGAAAATACAATAATGGAAATGCCTAAACAGGTGGTATACATAAACTAAGAAAAAGATAACTAGTCTAGGCCGGGGTCGCGATCTGTTCGTGCTCATCCTCGGTAGTGTCCACCTCCTCAGTCTCCACGATATCTGATGAACATTCCAAGAAAACAAAGAAGGCTGGAATGCCCATCAGCGAACTTTCGCTCGGTAAGTCCCCTAAGATATGAAGTGAAATATAAAGTATAATGATAAAGGAAAATTTATATCATGAACAATTGATTACGAAGTATAGTGTATCAGCATGTCGTTTAATGTAAACATGGTAAGTTTATTTAGCATGCAGTTCTATATATCAGGGTAACAAACATGAGCAGAGTATAACTGTTGGGTTACCTACAACGGCAGCAACGTTTCGGGAGGCATCATCTATGCCAAGTTTAAATATTTGCTATTATAGATAACCCTAACCATGAATCTTAAGCTAAAGAATCAAACAAAAACTACAAGTAAACAACTTTACTTCTAAGAGTTAGGGATTACAGCCTTTGTAGTCCGTTCCTTCGCTTCATAAGCTTCGAGTTGAGGTCCCTTCGCTGCGATCATCAAGCTCCCGGACTCTAAAGAGGCTCCATGAGGTGAATGAGACATCCTTGCTTGAACACTTCACAATCCAAGATGATCTATCTTGAGGAATCACAAACCCAAGCTCTCTCTTCACTAATGAGGTATTAGTGAAGTGAACACCCTAATCTAAGTGGCTAGAATAGATGAGGATGATGAAGTAGAAATTTTGCTCTCTTTAGTTTTCTTTATCTCACTTTATTTCATCACAAAAGAGAAAGCTAGAAATGCTTTTTGAGAGGAAGAAGAAGATGAAGTGTTGTGATGAAAGAATAATTGTGTGAGGTTAGAAATGCAACCAAGGTTAAGCATGTCATGCTTAAACCTTGGAGAGAATAAACCATAGGCTAGGGTTAGGGTTAGGTTATCAAATATCTCAACAAATATCTAAAGTGTGGACTAAGTCAACTATATCAAATATCTTAACTAAATATCCACCATTTAGAATTAACTAGGATAATTAACCTAACCCTAATCTCTAGTTATGGTGTGAATCTTATAAACCCTAGTTGCATTTGTAACCTAGCATGTTACAATATCACATATCACATATACAATATTTTATAACAAAAGAAAAGAATACATTTAACATATATCACATATATATCAATGCATCCTCAAGTGAGAAAAGGAATCATTTAAGTAAGCTCATATTAGTTAATGTAATGAAATATATCAAATATATAATTATACATTAAGTTATCGAATCAATACATGATTCGATAATCCGGCTATATTAGATATAACCGACCAATATAACATGTACCATTTGATCGAATCAACACTTGATCCGATAACCCGGCTATATCATATATACCCGGCCGATATCACATATCGCGAGAATAGAATACGGTATCACATATCGTATTAATCTCGTTCCCACACATATCACATATGTGCTCCTACTCCGTTTTGCCTGAGCCAGGAAACCACTGTGTAGGACTCTAAAGAATCGTCAATACGCCGGCAGTAGGTGATGATCATATCAAACACCCACAAGCTGCAAGCGGTCGGCTAAACATAACAGCCACCCGGGTATTGAGCGATCAGAAGATCAACAAGCAAGCCTGCACACACTCCTGTGAATCAAATCAGTAATACTACCGTACAGTCCGGTCTCTTCGTCTGATATGTCGCATATCCAGTCTAGGGGTGGTAAATGTCAGAACCCAGTAACCGATAAGTCGTGTCGATGTGAGGCTCATAACAGGTCAAGAAACTACTGATAACACTTACCAATAGATCTCCATATCAGCACTGGCCAGGGACTTCCAGTTATAGCCAATCGAACACAGCGCAACATCAACCCCCAATACCGGGAGAGATTAAACCCCTCCTATCGCTCATTGCCTCCATGTGATTCGGGACTGTATCCAAAAGCCACCGTTTTGCACGTTCTCATGAACGTGGTAAGTTGGAAATCAAAGCATAGTGGGAATCATACAAGATTCTATGACGATCTCGGGTCTACAGACTAACCTGTACCAGTGTCACCAGAGAACTGCTATCTGACGATAGGTATAATACCATCTAGGAGTTCTCGGCAAGTCCGTTCAGTGTACCCAGTCTCCAATGAGCACCCGTACACCATCTTTGATGTCAAACACCGATGGATATGGGATCATCCATCGCCCATCATATGGGTCAAGATGCGTATATGCTAGTCTACTCTGGGGTATCGATGCCCTGTCTCGATACACCCTCGACTTGGAACAGTTATAGGATGTACTCTTGGGCTACCCTGGCCCCACTAGTATGATCTACATCATAGTCCTAGTAGTCGAGTACATATCCTAAGGGCTTTATCAACATGTGAGAGCAAGACAATAAACCAATACAAATCAACATGTTAAGACAAAGTGAAACCAGATAGCATACTATCATGTCGAGCAAAAAAGTCCTCTCTATATATATCCAAGCATCCACTATAATATACGTCATATGTACAACAAAGGCCTCTAGGGCATATACATAACTAACAATCTCTCACTTGCACTAAGGCCAGCTATTGTAGTATCTCATACCCAACATCCCGAAGAGTCTCTCAAAGTGTATCTAGGGTATGGCCTTCGTGAGTTGATCCACAGTGTTGTCCTTCGTGTCAACTCTCCTGATCTCGATCTCTCGGCGATCAACTATCTCCCGGATCAGGTGATACTGCCTCAGAATATGCCTGGATATCTGATGGGACCTGGGTTCCTTGGCCAAAGCCACAGCTCGATTGTTATCAAAATACAAAGGTATTGGATGCTCAATGGACGGAACCACTCCAAGTTCAGTGATGAACTTCTTGATCCAGACAGCCTCTTTGGCAGCATCGTTGGCAGCGATGTATTCAGCCTCCATCGTCGAGTCTGCCACGGTTTCCTGTTTGGAACTCTTCCAACAAACCGCCCCTCCATTTAGGGTAAAGAAAAATCCCGAGTGCGACTTAGAGTCGTCCTTATCACTTTGGAACTCGAATCGGTAAAGGACTCCACCTGGAGTTCTCCGTTACCATAAACTAAGAACATCTCTTTAGTCCTTCTCAAGTACTTGAGAATGTTCTTCACAGCTATCCAGTGACTCTCTCCAGGATCTGCTTGATACCTACTCACTACACTTAGTGAGTATGCTGCATCGGGTCTGGTACATAGCATCGCGTACATGATAGAGCCTACTGCTGAAGCATAGGGTATCCCTTGCATGCGAGATCTCTCCAAATCAGTCTTAGGAGACATCTCTTTAGAGAGAGTGAGTCCAGAGATCGTAGGTAAATACCCACGCTTGGATTCTTCCATACTAAACCTCTTTAGTATGGTGTCAATGTTCCTGGATTGGGATGCTCAATGGACGGAACCACTCCAAGTTCAGTGATGAACTTCTTGATCCAGACAGCCTCTTTGGCAGCATCGTTGGCAGTGATGTATTCAGCCTCCATGTCGAGTCTGCCACAGTTTCCTGTTTGGAACTCTTCCAACAAACTGCCGCTCCATTTAGGGTAAAGACAAATTCCGAGTGCGACTTAGAGTCGTCCTTATCACTTTGGAAGCTCGAATCGGTAAAGGACTCCACCTGGAGTTCTCCGTTACTATAAACCAAGAACATCTCTTTAGTCCTTCTGAAGTACTTGAGAATGTTCTCCACAGCTGTCCAGTGACTCTCTCCAGGATTTGCTTGATTCCTACTCACTACACTTAGTGAGTATGCTACATCGGGTCTGGTACATAACATCACGTACATGATAGAGCCTACTGCCGAAGCATAGGGTATCCCTCGCATGGGAGCTCTCTCCAAATCAGTCGTAGGAGACATCTATTTAGAGAGAGTGAGTCCAGAGATCGTGGGTAAATACCCACGCTTGGATTCTTCCATACTAAACCTATTTAGTATGGTGTTAATGTACCTGGATTGGGTCAATCCCAGTATCCGTTTAGATCTATCTCTATAGATCTTAATCCCCAAAATGCCGGAGGCATCACCAAGATCTTTCATTGAGAATCTATGTGATAAGAAGAGATTGACCGAGTGCAGCATAGGAACATCATTTCCTATCAAGAGTATGTCATCTACGTACATGTCACGACCAAAAATTTAGCACGTGACGGCCCTTAAATAACGTAACGTCTCCACGCGTAACGTAATTCAAGTAAGCCAAAAATCCAGCAATCTAAACCATCAAAAGTAGTAAGTAATAATAACATTGTTAAATCTTTTGAAATCTCAATCAAATTCTTTAAGGTCCAAATTTATTTCCTTTAAAAATTTGGCAGCACCTCCTTTGTAAAACAAGCCCCCAAAAATGGTACAACATAAATATAAGTACAAGCATCCCCAAACGGGAGCAAATCCACACCCAATGGCGGAGAACAACTACCACAATAGATATACGACGCCGTAGCGATGAAATAAAAGACGATATAAATAAAACTGCATAAAGGACCTCCAATTCACAAATAATACACAATATCGTCCTCACAACTTGTCTCTAAGTCAATACATGAAAATGGTAGATGGGGAGTACTGGATACAACGAATATACAATGAGCAATATCGGATAACCGCAAAACCTACCTATAGCAAAACTGCACCCAGTCAGCCGTAGCGGTATCCGCTGCAAAAGATGATATGATAGATGAAAGCCCTGCCTCTGACTGCCCTGAGGGACTACCTACAAAACACTGTGGCACAACGGGGGTGAGTTGCCAACACGTGAATAGTAAATAACATATGCAGGTAATCGCAAGTATGCACGTACCGCGTGAAACTATCACATGCAAGCTAATAGCAAAAAATGGCCATATGTATGCAACAGTCATGAAAGGTACTCTATCAGGTACAACTAATACATGAAGCAATAATATGGCAATATGTATATGCAACAGTCATGAAAGGTTCTCTATTAGGTACTACTAATACATGAAGCAATGCATATAAAATAAATACGGAATATGGGATAAAACATGTCATCCTCATGGAATCTCATCATGGCAGGACCAATGTCTATCAAGACAATCCAAATCCCAAATATCCTCAAATCGGCCCTCATATCGGCCCTCATATCGGCCATAACATCGGCCCTCATATATAATGAATAAGAATTCTTGCACAGATCATTATGATGATATATATTATAAATATATATATATATATATAACAGCGTCCCATACCACTGATATATATATATATACAAGAATATAAAACAGCATCCCATACCACTGATATATATACTTAGGAGTAAAATATCATGAAAACTAGTGTCCAGCATCGACACATAAATACTCATCTATCAGGCGTCGTCACCATGACTGGCCCTGATATGTACGTATCATACGTTCATCGGAAACCCGAGTGCCCAGCTTCGATACTCAAATTCCCCGTATCCATGCGTACATGACTCCGGTCGATATCTTCACTATCACCGCCGAGTCCAATACTGTCACCGTTAGGTAGTGCACATCCCCTGCCAGGCTCATCGGCAAAATCCGTCGACATACCTTTCTTGCCCCGGGTACCATACCGGGCTCCACCATGTACCCGCACACAGCCCACACCACTCCTCGCATGGGATATATATTAGAACCGAGAAATCTCATGGTGGACGCTGAAATATCATATCAAGAGAAACCGGGTTTTTCAAATAATGCATAATTCCATGAAACCACCACGGTCCTCAAATCCAGAAAACATCATGTGAAATCCATATCTCAATGCGAAATCCATGAAATATAATATATGCAACATGAAACAGTAATATGAGCATATAAGGAAAAACCGCTATTTAACAGCAACAAGTTATTAAGTATATCATGTGGTTCCTAATTTCTGAAACTAAACGCAACATCATATAAAGCTGAACATTTAGCTATAGCCAGGTATGCGTAACCATGTCGGTATAGCAAGGTATGAGTATCTACCTACCAGTAATGATGTAATACCCTCCAGGTATGTGTGTAGCTATATCAAGGTATACGGTATACATGTAAATATGTATGTAAGATGTACATGTAGCTATGTCTCAAATTTGTATATACTTATCTCTAATGGTACAATAGCATATAGGTATATGGGTAACTAGCATGTAGGCATGTCAAGGCATATGTGTAAGCATGTTGGTATACAAGTATGCTATATGTCATATGCGCAAAGAACATGAATAAATATCTAAATGTCACTAACCATACAATATCACATAGGTATGTGTGTTGTGCGTGTCATAGCAATTATCAACGACGTGTGTGGCATACAAGTAGTGCTCGTGCGATATGAACCGTCAATAATAGTGCAGTATCCAATGGGTACAAATCTAAGCACAACAAGTAATGATATAAAATGAGTTCATGCACAATCTCTATATATGCAAATAAACATGCTGCTAATGTCGTATCATATCTAGCCCAGACGCATAACGCCATACGGGCGATTCCCCTATAGATGTTAAATCTACTCACTCTATCCTGGCTAAGTAAAGCCAACCACTCGCTTCCCCTTCTTCGCAGCGTCCGAAGTCCTCGTCTGCGATCCTAAGATCATAAAACCACAATAACAAGTGTACATTAGTAATCGACCAATAACACGTACAAACTACGTTTGACCGACGCACCAACTCCAAACATACTCTCAAGTGTTCGTCTAGTGGCTAACGCACGTAGAGACACTACGAAACTAACCCAAGACCAACAGATACACCAAGACACGAACCGTATCGGATAACGTAACGCGCGTAATCGAAACACTAGAAACTAGCAATGTGATCCCAGATTTTTCCACACCAACAATTTGTAAAAGTTGCACATACCACAAGACCACACACAACCCCAGAAACCCTACGCCTAAAATACAACCCCCCAGCCCCTACTATGGCCGCAAATTGCGGCCAGAACCAATAAAACTGCAGCCACAAAGAAAGGGAATAGGCTCAGGTTTTTACAGTGGGTTCTAGGTCACTACACAAGGTCACGGTGATGGAAACTTTTCCAACAAATACCTGGTTTGATAGCAGATCATCTGAGTCACAAATCTACACTAAAAATATGATATTTACCCGAAACTAAACTTTACGCGTTCTAAACTGAAACTAAAAAGCTACGAAACATTAAAAAGGCTTATATAACAGAAAGAGATCATTACCTACTCCCACAAGCTCAAACATCCTACCTTTCTAAGTTCCAAGGCATCCAAGAGGCAAAACAAGGCTTAAGATGTGATTTGGTGATGATTTTGTGATGGATTTGTGAAGATTAGTGAAGGAAATGGTAAGTGTTCAGTTGAGAGCTATGAGAAGATGAAAAATAAAGAGAGATAGAGAAAAAATGAGAGAAAGAGTGAGTGTGTGAGTGAGTTAAAGAGAGAGAGGTGAATGTAAGAGGGTGAGAGCACCAAGCATTAACTCCTCATTAATGAACGCATTAAGCTCACCATGCCACCTCTCATCCAAACAAAATCCAAAGAAAAATATCTCTCACAAATATCAAGGGTTAGGGTTAAGGTTTAAACAAGGGATTAGGATTAAAGAAAAGTAAGGATTATGATTAACTTAATGTTGTCATGGTTGCTAAACAAGATACACAAACACATCCTCATATAAACATGCACATGTGTGTGCAAGCCATAACAAATAAAAATAAATTATTAATTAAATGTTATAAAATGTGAGAAACCCAAATTGGTAAACTTTTTACCAAAAACCCGCATTATCGCCTAATTAACACTAAACGAAATTCTAAGGTGTTACAGTACAATACGTGGAAGACAACCTTACTCTCTGCAACCTTCTTGTAAATACAAGGTTCATCTACATTCTTGATGAAGTCAAACTCTTTGACTACAACATCAAAACAGATGTTCCAACTCCGCGATGCCGTCTTTAACCCATAGATGGATTTAAGCAGCTTGCGCACCTTTTTGCTGCTCCCACTGTCTACGAAGCCCTCTGGCTGAGTCATGTATATGCACTACTCTAAATCACCATTTAGAAAGGCGGTCTTAACATCCATTTATCAGATTTCGTAGTCATGGTATGCAGCAATGGCAAGTAAGATCCGGATGGACTTAAGCATAGCCACTGAAAAAAAGGTTTCGTCATAATCCACACCTGGTCGTTGACGAAAACCCTTTGCAACAAGTCTATCTTTGAAATTCTCCACTTTTCCGTCTACACCAAGTTTTTTCTTAAAGATCCGTTTTCACCTAATAGGTTTTACCCCTTCAGGAGCAACTTCCAAAGTCCATACTTTGTTGGTGTACATGGATTCCATCTCAGATCGCATTGCAACCAGCTATTTCACAGAGTCCCCACTCGTGATGGCCTGCTCGAAGCTAGTTGGGTCATCATCTTCCATGATGCAATCCTCACTCCCACCATCGATGAGAAAACCGTAGTATCTCTCAGGTGGATGAGGAACCCTACTAGATCGGTGGAGCGGCTGAGATTCATCGGGAACTACTGAATCCTATGGTTTCACTAAATCTTCATTTGCAGTTTGTGCTGCTGGAACTTCTTCCAGCTCTACCTCTTCGCCACTAATTTCTTTTGCAAGAATTTCCTTTTCTAAAAAGGTGGCATGTTGAGCAACAAACACATTTGCTCCTCACTGTGGTAGAAACAATATCCATAAGAATTCTTTGGATATCCTACAAACTTGCAGAGAACTGATCGTACCTCGAGTTTGTCCGGATTTTGCTTTTTTACATAGGCCGGACAACCCCATATCTTAACTTATTTAAGATATGGTCTCTTCCCACTCCATATCTCATATGGTGTAGTAGGTACAGATTTAGATGGAACTTGATTCAATAGGTATGCTGCTGTCTCAAGCGCATAACCCCAAAAGGAAATAGGCAACTCAGCAGTTCTCATCATATAGCGCACCATATCTAATAGGGTGCGATTCCTCTGTACCGATACACCGTTGTGCTGTGGTGCATACGGAGGAGTAAGCTGAGAGAGAATCCCATTCTCTTTTAGATAGTCCAGAAACTCATTGCTCAAGTATTCTCCTCCTCGATCAGATCGAAGGATCTTAATACTTTTACCCATTTGGTTCTCGACTTCGTGCTTATATTCTCTGAATTTCTCAAAAGTATCAGACTTGTGTTTCAACAGGAACACATGTCCGTATCTTAAGAGATCGTCAGTGAATATAATGAAGTACGAAGAACCATTCCTGACATGTGTAGATATGGGACCACATACATTACTATGTATCAGTCCCAAGAGTTCCGTAACTCTTTCTCCGTGTCCACTAAACGGAGTTGTGGTCATTTTTCCATTGAGACATGACTGGAAAGTGTCATAAGATGAAAAATCGAACGGATTCAAATATCCATCCTTATGTAACTTAGCTAGTCATGTCGCATTGATATGACCTAGTCTACAATACCACAAGAAGGATTCGTTCATTTCTGAACTCTTCCTCTTGTGTGTGTTCTGTACATTAAGGACTGTAGTTTGGTTTAGAATGTATATGCCATTATTTAACGAGCCTGATCCAATCAACTTTTGATTCATGAAGATGTTCATAACATTATCCTGTACTACAAAATAATATCCTTCTTTATTTAATAAGGAAACTGATATAATATTTCATATCAGAGTCGGAATGTAATAGCATTCGTTCAGAATCAATGTATTACCATTTGGTATCACAAGATGATATTCGCCAACAGCCTTGGCTACAACATTTGCACCATTCCCTACTCTTATGGAATGATCATCTTCTCCCAGTTCTCTACCTTTATGTAGCACATGTAACATATTACATATGTGGGATCTTGATCCGGTATCTAATACCTAGGACGTAGAGTGAACCGAGAAACAGTTCTCGATGACTAACACACCTGAAGAAGATGCATAGGCATGCTTATTCTTCTTTTGGGCGGCGTGAGAATCTGGATATTCTCCTATTCCCTGCTCGGACTTATAACAATTATAAGTTGGAGCGGGACCAACGTTCCCCTGCGCAGTATAATAAGCGGGTTCGATCAATACATCCATATTATTATCTTGATTAAGGCCTGAAATGGTTGCTACCTGGAGAGAGAGAGAAGAAAACACTTTAGCGTATGCTCTTGCAAGATTAGATTGGTTATTATCTTATCTAGTCAGGATGGTTCCCACTGCTTTTATCAAATCTTCCTTAAAACCAAAAACAGTAAGACTAGCCGGGATTAATTACACCTTATAAGTTCGCCAACCTTTCAGCCAGGTCAGTGTTAGTACTTCGAGGGAGGTTCCCCATGCTTTCGCACGGACCTAATTAAAATAAACCTCGTTTTCCCAGAGGAATAACCCTGTTAACACCTTTCTAGACTCCTACTTGATCGGCTAATTGTCATGTGTAAAACTCTCCCAGGAGTAACTCTTACTCGCAGTGGGTATCAGGATCCAACTATCTCATAGAAGGTATGCAATCTCATTGCAAATTTCAACACTTGAAATTCCCGATAATGTTTTGCTCCTGGCGATCTATGACCTTGACAAGGTCAACAAACCATAAATCGCAGGTCAAGTTCAACCCGTCATTTCTCGATTGAATTAAACCCACCCGCATGACCCTTGACAAGGTCAACAAGGCCGTACGACTACCCTAATCCAATCACATCTCATGCTTTAGCAGATAAACACTAATTAGCTAGCGTACACTACGCCTTGACAAGGTCAACAAACGCAGAACGAATACCAAGTATGACTTATGTGAAATGACGGAGGGCTACGACAGGTTTTTCAGAAAACCTTTTGCGTAATGAACTTGATATCGTTGTAGAAACAAGTGATTTTTGAAAAAAAATGAATGTTTTTTAGGCTTTTACTAGTTTCGCTAAAGAGGTCACTCCCGGTGAAGGGATCTCGGCTCTTTCCTTATCGAATAAGGTGCAGGATATTTCACAAATACCACTATGTAAAGCAAGAACTATAGAAGCAATCAAAAATAAAACCGAGTGAGTTGTAGCATCAGCTAGTTTCGCTAAAGAGGTCACTCCTAGTGAAGGGATCTCGGTTCTTTCCTGATCGAATAAGATGCTGGATATTCTATAAGGAATACCGCTATGCAAAGAAAAAACTAGAGCTACCCTTTTTTATAAATTTGATTCTACAACATCTTTTAGGTTTCTTTTCTTTCATTAATCTCATTAATGAATCCCATCATTTATGCTTCCTAAGCATCACAGAAAAAACGAAAATACAACGTACACTTATGCCATCCGCATTCGCCACAGTGTCTCGTTATGCACCATTAGGTTACTTAACTAACGGCATACCGGGGCGGGACTAGCGCGGGTGTAAAACATAAGCAACGTTTATTATATATCATATATACATTAATAAAGCATTCGTCTCAAGCATATAATATGATCACATCACATAATATCAACAGCAGAAGATATCATATGAAATATTGGATATACTAGGCGGTCCGTGATTTATTTTGAGCCTGTATAAAACACGGATTCCATGGTCGCGATGAATAGCCAAACCCATATCCCTAGACCCTTACGAGAGCGGCAAGCAACCCTACCAATTCTAGGGTTAGGTGACCCGGTCTCGACTCCTCGAGATGGCCTCCCACTGGACCCTAGAACCCGGTTGCTTGTGCTCTCCTCCTTGGGTCAATCCTAATGCGAAAAAGTAAATAATATACAATGGTGACATCATCCTCAACCCGGAAGTGCCCCAATAAAAGAATATTACATACAATAAAATTTTACATGAATGAAAATATAAACCCTCATATCACATAAAACCCCCGGCTATTCAAAACACGACGATCTAATATAACATATCACAGCAGCACATAACATCACATGTCATCAACGTAAGTAAATATGCCTATCACAATTGTCGTTGACATATAGCAACGAAAACGGCGATATACCACATATTACACTTACGGTCGCAAAAGAAAGTGAAAAACTACAACATTTGGAATCCACAATCATCTTAGACATCGTAAACCCGAAATATCACATATTACGGATTTCATGCATAACTATATGAATTCCACATATTGTATCACATTACAGAAAAAGCTAGACGATGTTAAACATTCCGATCGAATCAACAAACACCCAAAATTTCCCAAAATGCTCAACACTTGAGCGTAGTTTAGAAGTATCCATCACATGCCATAGTAGCAATAAACCAGCTACAGAAGGGTCAACCAATGCCTCACTCGTGGCACCTCTAAACTACCACAATCCCTAGGGTTTAGTGGCGGTTTTGATAGTCACAAAATCGAGTTAAGGTTTCGTTCTTCTAGAGGGTTCACCGCATCACTTGCACGATATTTGAATGTTCTTTAACTAAGGAAAAATCCAACACTTGAAAATTTTCCGGCAACGGTTAAAGGGGTATTTGATATCCGATCGAACTTTTTAATACCGTCTAAAATAACCGAAACAAAACATAGAATTACAAATACGAAACACTCTGAATTTCCTTTGCTAAAAGATAACATCACATGCAAAATTAGCAAAAACAAATAACACCTAAAGTACCAAAACCCAGAGCCTTAAACACTGTAAAAATTTCAATCCTGTACGATCCGATCTGGCCGGTTTTGAACATGGTGTGGCCGACAATTTTCCGAGGGAAAGTGTTGAAATTTGTACGGTGTTCATAATGTATCACATACATCATTCTGCAACTATTTGAAATTTTTTTTGACTCTCTGAAAAAATTTACAGAAACTAGGGTTTGACGTCGGGTGTTGCGGAGTTGTTTCGGTATCGTAATCCTACACTAATCCGTCTAATTCTCTAGCTAGGCTCTGATACCACTGTTGGTTTACCTACAACGTCAGCAAGGTTTCGGGAGGCATCATCCATGCCAAGTTTTAATTTTTCCATTATAGATAACCCTTACCATGAATGTTAAGCTAAAGAATCAAACAAAAACTACATGTAAACAACTTTATTTCTAAGAGTTAGGGATTACAACTTTTGTAGTCCGTTCCTTTGCTACATAAGCTCCGAGTTGAGCTCCCTTCGCTGCGATCATCAAGCTCCCGGACTCTAGAGAGGCTCCATGAGGTGAATGAGACATCCTTGTTTGAACACTTCACAATCCAAGATGATCTACCTTGAGGAATCACAAACCCAAGCTCTCTCTTCACTAATGAGGTATTAATGAAGTGAACACCCTAATCTAAGTGGCTAGAATAGATGAGGATGATGAAGTAGAAATTTTGCTCTCTTTAATTTTCTTTATCTCACTTTATTTCATCACAAAAGAGAAAGCTAGAAAAGCTTTTTGAGAGGATGAAGAAGATGAAGTGTTGTGAAAAAATAATAATTGTGTAAGGTTAGAAATGCAACCAAGGTTAAGCATGGCATGCTTAACCCTTGTAGAGAATAAACCATAGGCTAGGGTTAGGGTTAGGTTATCAAATATCTCAACAAATATCTAAAATGTGGACTAAGTCAACTATATGAAATATCTTAACGAAATATCCACCATTTAGAATTAACTAAGATAATTAACCTAACCCTAATCTCTATTTATGGTGTGAATCTCATAAACGCTGGTTGCATTTGTAACCTAGCAAATTACTATATCACATATCACATATACAATATTTTGTAACAATGGAAAAGAATACATTTAACATATATCACATATATATCAATGCATCCTCAAGTGAGAAAAAGAATCATTTAAGCGAGCTCATATTAGTTAATGTAATGAAAGATATCAAATATATAATTATAAATTAAATTATCGAATCAATACTTGATCCGATAATTCGGCTATATTAGATATAACCGACCAATATAACATGTACCATTTTATCGAATCAACACTTGATCCGATAACCCGGCTATATCACATATACCCGGCCGATATCACATATCGCGAGAATAGAATACGGTATCACATATCGTATTAATCTCGGTCCCGCACATATCACATATGTTCTCCTACTCCGTTTTGCCAGAGCCAGAAACTTCTGTGTAGGACTCTAAAGAATCGTCAATACGCCGGCAGTAGGTGATGATCATATCAAACACCCACAAGCTACAAGCGGTTAGCTAAACGTAACAGCCACCGTGGTATTGAGCGATCAGAAGATCAACAAGAAAGCCTGCACACACTCCTGTGAATCCAATGAGTAAAACTACCGTACAGTCCGGTCTCTTCGTCTGATATGTTGCATATCTAATATAGGGGTGGTAAACGTCAGACCCCTGTAACCGATAAGTCCTGTCGATGTGAGGCTCATAATAGGTCAAGAAACTACTGATAACACTTACCAGTATATCTCCATATCATCCCTGGCCAGGGACTTCCAGTTATAGCCAATCGAACACGGCGCAATATCAACCCCCAATACCGGGAGAGACGAAACCCCTCCTATCGCTCATTGCCTCCATGTGATTCGGGACTGTACCCAAAAGCCACAATTTTGCACGTTCTCATGAACGTGGTAAGGTGGAAATCAAAGCACAGTGGGAATCACACAAGACTCTATGACGATCTCGGGTCTACAGACTAACATGTACCAGTGTCACTAAAGAACTACTATCTGACGATATGTATAATACCATATAGGAGTTCTCGGCGAGTCCGTTTAGTGTACCCAGTCTCCACTGAGCACCCGTACACCATCTTTGATGTCAGACACCGATGGATATGGGATCATCCATCGCCCATCATATGGGTCAAGATACGTATACGCTAGTCTACTATGGAGTATCTGTAACGTTTTGAAAATTATTGAGGTGAAATTTCGGATAATCGGTAAAATGACGGGTGTTTTCCGTAAAAAATCAAGATATAAATATCTTTTAATATAAAATTAAATATACATATTCTAGGTATGTAATTGCTAGTATTTGGTGTTTATTGAGCCACTTGAAAATTTTCTAGTTTACTGAAAAAATTTCCGAAATTAATTATTTAAATTTTATTTTAAGCCGTCACTAATACATTTAATTAGTGATAATTACAAATTGGAATGAGTTAATGCAAATTCTATGAACCATGACAAGCTAGAATCTAGTTTGTAACATATCATTCTTCAAAAAATTTCCTTATGGTTCTAGAGGTTTTAGAATGCTAGATTAAATAAATTTAAAATAGGAATGTTGTAATTTGCAATTATGAAACTTGAGGGGTTTTATTGTCACAAAAATTTCCACAGACGCCAACACAAACCCAATTTTCCCCTTGGCTGAAACTACAAGAATCCCCCCCACCCATTTAATGCCTCACACTTCTGGTTTAAAAAGAAAAGAGAATTGGAATGAAAAGTGTGTTATAAAGGATGAAGTATGGGGTATTATTTTATGATGTTTTGGGGTTTTTTCATGAGTTGACACCCATACCTCACTCACCACTTTCTCTCCCTCACTGCCGAGCCTCCTGCTGCAGTTTTTTTTTATTTTCCCCTTTTTGTTCTACATCTCTTCTCACTTCAAATCTCCAAATTCCATCAAAATCCACACAATTTCCCAATAAATTGCAATTAATTCTTTACCCATTTTTCTTTTTCCCAAACTATCTTGAAATCTTGGTGCAAGGGAGTATTTTGGGATGGGTAAGTTGCTAGCTAGATCTATAATTTGTGAGGTATAATGTTACTCCAAGTGTTACCTTGTTGATAATTGTTGTAATCAAACTTAATTCAGTATCTAAATTGGTTTAATTTTCTAGTTGGAAATTGTAAAGAGAAGAGTTGAATTGGGAGTTAGGGTTTGGATTATTTGTTTATGGTTGTGTTGTGTAATTTGGAATCTTGAGAATTTCAAAACCCAACCTAGTTGTTAGTTTGCAAATTCACTTTAAAAAATTGTCCAAATTGTATTATGTTGCAAACTAGATTTTAGGATTAATGTAATTAAGTGAGATTAAAATCTAGTTAGGCTTTTTAGCACATCATTAAGGTTTCCATGAGTGCTTTAACAATTTAAAATATGCAAATTGTAGTCTAGTTGTTAAATTGTAAATTGTTACAATTAAATTGTCCAACTTGCTTAAAATGCAAACTAGGTTTTTAGAATGAATGAAAATTGATGAGATTAAATTATGGAAATGGTTTGTATGACTTATTTAAGAAGTTTTGTGAGTATTATGGCCACTAGAATTGTTAAAACATCAAGATTTTGCATTAAAACTGTTAATTTTGCTTACTAGGTTTTCGGAAAAATAGTTTTTAAAGAGAATTTGAAGTTTTGATGATTTAAACCCTATTTCATATATATATTTAGTGTGTTGTGAAACCACGAATGGTACGTTTGGGTTTTTCTCGACCGATCAGCGTTTTTACGCCGACATCGAGGGTTATTGGTTCTTTTGCATGAGCGGACTATAGGTTTTGACCTATGTGAGATTCATGTGTCGTTTTGGTCATGAGTCGGATTTTAATGCGATACGATGTGTTATGATACGTAGGTACCCCCACGAGGACTTCGAGATGACAAGCAAGCACGTGGCTGTTAGTTATACGTATGCCCTACAGGCCATTACTGTACATTGGATGTATATTGTAGTGGATGCTGGGACATATATAGGTAGGACTTTCTTGCTCGACATGATAGTACGCTATCTGGTTGCTATTTATCTTAACATGTATACTTTCTGTCTCTCTGTTACATGTTGATAAAGCCCTTGGGATGTGTACTCGACTTCCAGGACTATGAGGTAGATCATACTAGTGGGGCCTGGGTAGTCTATGAGTACATCCTTCAATGTTCCTAGTCGTGGGAATATCGAGACGGGGCATCGATATTCCAGAGTAGACTAGCGTATATCTTCTCGACCCATGTGATGGGCGATGGATGATCCC
Organism: Agapanthus africanus; assembly: GCA_030015575.1. NCBI lineage: Eukaryota > Viridiplantae > Streptophyta > Magnoliopsida > Asparagales > Amaryllidaceae > Agapanthus > Agapanthus africanus. Next base: position 567,033,528 of record JASDDO010000024.1, read on the forward strand.
ATATCCATTGGTGTTTGACATCAGAGATGGTATGCGGGTGCTCGGTGGAGACTGGGTACACTGAACGGACTCTCCGAGAACTCCCAGATGGTATTATACTTCACGTCAGATGGCAGTTCTCTGGTGACACTGGTACAGCTTAGTCTATTGACCCGAGATCATCATAGAGTCTTGTGTGTCTCCCATCGTGCTTTGATTTCTACCCTACCACGGCTCTACTGAGTCGTGCAAACAAGTGGTTTTTGGGTACAGTCCCGATTCACATGGAGGCAATGAGCGATAGGAGAGGATTCGTCTCTCCCGGTATTGGGGGTTGATGTTGCGCTATGCTCGACTGGCCATAACAGGAAATCCCTGGCCAGGGTTGCAGTGTTATACTGGTAAGAGTTATCAGTAGTTTCACGATTGTTATGGACCTCACGTCGGCATGACTTATCAAGCTATTGGGGTCTGACGTTTACCACCCGTAGACGAGATATGCGACATATCAGACGAACAGACCGGACTGTACGGTAAGTGTTACTGGTTGGATTCACAGGAGTGTGAGCGGGCTTGCTCGTCGATCTTCTGATCGCTCAATATCCGGGTGGCCGTTACGTTTAGCAGACCGCTTGCAGCTTGTGGGTGTTTGATATGATCATCACCTGCTGCCGGCGTATTGACAAGTCTTTAGAGTCCTACACAGAGGTTTCCGGGCTCAAGCGAAACGAAATAGGAGCGCATATGAGATATGTGCGGGACCGAGAATAATGCGTGTATGTGATACCGTATTCTATTCTCGCGATGAATATATCGATTGGTTGTATGCGATATAACCTAGTTATCGAATCAAAGATTGATTCGATAAGCCGATACATTGGATACTAGTCGGTTATATGCGATATGACCGGATCGTTAAATCAAGTATTGATTTAATGATTTAATGCATAATTATATATTTGATATATTACTTTGCATTAACTAGTATTTGTTCTCTTTAAAAAGGATTTTCTCACTTAATGTGCACATTGTATATGTGATATATTTTTTGTGCACTTGATTGTATCATGTTTGATGATACATGAATGTTAGGGTGTATGTTAAAATTAAACCATGGTTATGTAATGGTTAGGGTTTTCATTTTCTTAACTATTTCTTTTATTTATTTATTCATCTTTGAAAGATAAATAGAATGGTGGCTTATTTTGTTTCTTTCATGAAGCTTCATGAATTGTTGAAAGCTTGACCATTTTGTTTGTTTACTTAACCCTAACCATTCAACCTAACTATAGTTTATTCTCTACACCTAACTATGGTTGCCATATGATAAGTATTCATTTTATTTTCTATTTTATAAATACTTATCATATTCTTTCTTCTTCTTCTTCTTCAACAAAGAAGAAAACCTTACATCCTTTTTTGGCAACATGAGAAAAAGAGTGAGAAATCCAATTCTAAAGTGAACCCAATTCCTATTTCTTCATTCTCTACCACTTGCCAAGTAGTATAGGGTGTTTTCTTCACAAGTTTCATGACTTGGTGAAGTTGGAGCTTGATCTTGAGTTGCCTCGACGTAGATCATCTTCGGCATCGAAGTCGGCGACCTAGCCCGATCTTTTCTCCGATGAAACCACCGCAAGAGTCTAAGATTCCGATTGCTACAGCGGAAGGACGTCAAAGCGGAGCTATGGAGGTGGAGAACCGGATTTACAAAGGTTGTAGTCACTTCCCTTTTAGTTAAAGTTGTTAACTTTCATCGCATCACCTATACATCTAGTTAACGATCCGTATTAAGGTTTGTAGGCACATGAAAAATTTTGAATTGGCCATGTTTGATCATTTGTAGAACCTCATGGGTGTGCCTAGAAACCCTACAGTGGTATCAGAGCCTAGCTAGAGCCTTAGGCGATGCGTAGACGGAGTTAGAAGTCCGATCGAACCAAAACCCTAACTCCAAAATGCTCTCTGTACATTTTTTGAAATCGTGGTTTTTTCCAGATTAAAAATGCTTAAAAAATTCAGCAGGAAGTTCTATGAATTACGATGCAAAAACGACAACCTAATTCGATGAAAGCGCGGCGGAACCGTGGCATTAGCATGGCTAATGCGGCGGTTCCGCGGCCAATTAGTCTCTTCAGTCAATTATTTTTGCACAGTAACTTCTTTCTTTAAATGCTGAGTTTTCTGGGAATTTTTAATATTTACTCAAGAGTTGAGTTTTCTGGGTTGTATTGGGAGTTCGTAGATTTGATCGGATTATCAAACTTTGTCTATGTGTTTTCCGGATATTTTAGAATATGTTAAAAAGTTCGACCAGATATAAATACCCACTTTTTCCCCTGCCGGGAAATTTCCAATTGTTAGATTTTTTCCATAGTTTAATGACGTTCCAAGTAGTGCAAGTAACACGATGGTCCCTCTAGAAGACAACAAACCTTAACTCGATTATGTGACCGTCTTGAACTGCCCTTTGAACCTTAGGGTTTGGGGCAGTACGGCGTGCCACATATGAGGCGTTGGCTTGACCCTTCTACGGCTGGACCGTTGGTACTGAGGCACGAAGTGAATGTTTTTAAACTTATTTCATGTGTTGAGCTGTTTCGGGAAAACTTGGGTGTTCGATTGTTCGATCGGAAAGTTTAACATTTTCTATTTACCCGGAATGTGATACAACATTTGGAATTCACAAGTAGTTATGAGATAACTGAATGAATGTTATAAACATAGCAGTTTAGTCTCACTTGATCGGTTGCCACGGAATTTGATGCGATCAAAAGTCCGTCGCAATCATGTAGTGTACGCGGATACTCGGCGGGTAAACTTAATAGACAGCCTCACTCCATAGCCCCGACCAAGTGACTGTAGGAGAACCCCGTCGCCGAAAGCATCCGTTTGGGTGCTCGCGGCAGCGGTGTTCCGCCTTGATGCACTTCGTCGACGGTATCAGGGGTGCGGCCGCCTACTAAAGTTTGCGACGAGCATTTGATCAGGATGTCGGGAATCTTGCTGAATTGCCCGACTTGATATTGAAAAGAGTTTTCGATAATGAGACTAAAATGCGGGGTTTATAATTATTAGGCATGCGATATCTAAGTATTTCATTTGATTAGGCATGCGATGTCTAAAGAGATTGCGGATTCCAACTGTTGTAGTTTTACACTTTCTTTTCTGTGACCGTAAGTGTAATATGTGATATCGCCGGTTTCGTTGCTATATGTCAACGACAATTGGGATGCGCATATTTACTTACGTTGATGACATGTGATGTTATGTGTTGCTAGATATGTTATATTGGATCGTCGTGTTTGAATAGCCGGGTTTTTTTTTATGTGAGATGAGTGTTTTTCATTTTCATTCTTCTAAAAAAACTTGTATGTAATATTCTTTTATTGGGGCACTTCCAGGTTGCGGAAGATGTCACCATTTGTATATTATTCACTTTTCCGCATTAGGATAGACCCAAGGAGAGGAGCACAAGTAACCGGGTTCTAGGGTCCAGTGGGAGACCAACTCGAGGAGTCGAGTCCGGGTCTCCTAACCCTAGAATTGGTAGGGTCGCTTGCCACTCTCGTAGGGGTCTATGGGTGTGGGATTGGCTATTCATCACGACCGTGGAATCCGTGTTTTATACTGGCTCGTATTAAAAACACGGACGTCCTAGTATATCCAATATTTCATATGATATTTTCTGCTGCGTTATCTGTGATGTAATCATGTGATTTGTTCAGATAGATATAGTATATAGTATATATGATATATTATATAGACGTTGCTTATGTTTTACACCCGCGCTAGCCCTGCCTCGCTCTGGCGTTAGTTACCTAACCTAACGGTGCAGACGGGACATCGAGGCGAATGCGGATGGCATAAGCGTACGTTATATTTATCTGTGATGTTTAGGTGGACTTAATTGATGGGACATTCATTAATGAGATTAATGAAAGAAAATAAACCTAATTGATGTTGTGGAATCGAATTTCAAAAATTAAACAGGTAGCTACAGTTCTTGCTTTGCATCGCGGTGTTCATTGTAGAACATCCTGCACCTTATTCGATGAGAAAAGGACCGAGAACCCTTCACCAGGAGTGACTCCTTTAGCAATAACTGGCAGATGCTACAACCCTCGGTTTGTCTTTTGATTGCTTCTATAGTTTCTAATTTGCACAGTGATATATATGATATATCCCGCACCTCATTCGACGAGGAAAGGGCCGACGATCCCTTCACCGGGAGTGACCCCTTTAGCAAAACTAGAAAAGCCTCAAAAACATTCCATTTAAAAACTATTTGATTCCGCAACGAGATCAAGTTCAAAGCGTTAAAGGTTTTCATAAAAACCACTCGCAACCCTCCGTCATTTTAGGAAGTAGAGTACTTAGTATTCGTGCTGTGTTTGTTGACCTTAGTAAGGCACAGTGTACGGTAGCTAAGTGATGTCTTCCTACACCGCATATGATGCGATTAGTTAGGACAGTTGCGTGACTTTGTTGACCTTAGTTAAGGGTCATGTGGGTGGGTCTAATTAATCACGAAATGACGGGTAGAACTTGACTAGTACTTATAATTTGTTGACCATAGTTAAGGTCATAAGTGCTAGGGGTAAAAATCTTTATCGGGAGTTTCAAGTGTTGAAATTTGCAATGAGATTGCATACCTTCTATGTGATAGTTGGATCCCGATACCCACTGAGAGTAATTGTTACTCCTGGGAGAGTTTTGCACTTTGCAATTAGCCGATCAAGTAGGTGTCTAGAAAGGTGTCAACGGGGTTACGCCTCTGGGAAAACGAGGTTTACTGTAATTAGGTCTGTGCGAAGGCACGGGGAACTTCCCTCAAAGTACCGACACTGGCCTGGCTGAAAGATTGGCGAACTTGTAGAGTGTAATTAATCCCGGCTAGTCTTTCCTTTTAGAGTTTGAAGGGAGATTTTGTTAGTTATGTATATGCCCTAGAGGCCATTGTTGTACATATGATGTATATTATAATGGATGCTTGGATATATATAAAGATGACTTTCTTGCTCGTCATGATAGTATGCTATTTGGTTTCACTTTATCTTAACTTGTTGACTTGTATTGGTTTACTGTTTTACTCTCACATGTTGATAAAGCCCTTAGGATCTGTACTCGACTACTGGGACTATGATGAGATCATACTAGTAGGGCCTCGGTAGTCGATGAGTACATCCTATAACTGTTCCTAGTCGAGGGTATATCGAGACAGGGCATCGATACACCAGAGTAGACTAGCGTATACGCATCTTGACCCATATGATGGGCGATGGATGATCCCATATCCATCGGTGTTAGACATCAGAGATGGTGTACGGGTGCTCAGTGGAGACTGGGTACACTGGACGGACTCGCCGAGAACTCCCAGATGGTGATATACCACACGTCAGATGGCAGTTCTCCGGTGACACTGGTACATGGTAGTCTGTAGACCCGAGATCGTCATAGAGTCTTGTGTGATTCCCACTGTGCTTTGATTTCCACCTTACCACGTTCAAGAGGGCGTGCAAAACGGTGGCTTTTGGGTACAGTCCCGAATCACATGGAGGCAATGAGCGATAGGAGGGGATTCGTCTCTCCCGGTATAGGGAGTTGATGTTGTGCTGTGTTCGATTGGCTATAACTGGAAGTCCCTGGCCAGGGCTAATATAGAGATTTACTGGTAAGTGTTACTGGTAGTTTCTCGACCCGTTATGAGCCACACATCGACACGACTTATCGGTTACTGGGGTCTGACGTATACCACCCCTAGACTTGATATGCGACATATCAGACGAACAGACCGGACTGTACGGGAGTGTTACTGGTTGGATTCACAGGAGAACGCACAGGCTAGCTTGTTGATCTTCTGATCGCTCAATACCTGGGTGGCTGTTACGTTTAGCTGACCGCTTGCAGCTTGTGGGTGTTTGATATGATCATCACCCGCTACCGGCGTATTGACGATTCTTTAGAGTCCTACACAGAGGTTTCTTGGCTCAGGCGAAACAGAGTAGAGGCACATATGTGATATGTGCAGGACCGAGAATAATGCGATATGAGATACCGTATTATATTCTCGCGATATTTAGATGTGAACCGGGTCATCGGATCAAGTGTTGATTCGATGAATCGGTACATGATATATTAGTCGGCAATATTCGATATAGCCGGATCGTCGGATCAAGTGTTGATTCGATGATTTAATGTATAATAATATATAAGATATATTATTACATTATCTGATATTGGCTCGCTTTATTATTTCATTTTCTCAGTGGATGATACATTGATATATATGCGATATATGTTAATTGTATTATTTTCTTTTGTTGCAAATATATAATATATATGTGATATATATTATTGTGACATGATATGATTGACATGTATCAGAGCCTAGCTAGAGCATTAGGCGATGTGTTTACGAAGTTAAAACTCCGATCGAACCCGAAACGACGCAAAAAGACCCCTCTCTGGAAATTTTTTAAATTTTGGGATTTTTCTAAATTAAAAATATATAAAAAAATCAGCAGGGAATTCTAAGAATTACCATAAAACTCGAGCCCCTAATTCGACTAAACGGCGGCGGAACCGCGGCGCAAGCAAGCCTTATGCGGCGGTTCCGCGGCGGAACAGTGAAATCATGACACGTGGATTTTATGGTAATGTCCGTAGGTACTTGTTGATGTTTCTGGATATTTTTAACAGTGATTCCAGTATTGTTTAAATCTGGGGTTTATTTGGTAATAGTAGATTCGATCGGAATATTTAAGTTCGTATTTCTTTCCGGATATTTAGAAACTGTTAAACTATTTGAACGGATATCATTAACTTACTGTTTCCCGGTACGGCAAACTTTCAAGTGTTGAAAATTTTTCGGGTTTAAATCTTTCGGAAAAATTGTACAAGTTAATCGGTGGACCCTCTAGAAGACAACAAACCTTAACTCGATTATGTGACCGTCTTGAACTGCCTTTTGAACCTTCGGGTTTGGGGCAGTACGGCGTGCCACATGTGAGGCGTTGGCTTGACCCTTCTACGGCTGGATCACTGGTATTTTGACATATTCTGGGATTATTTGAACTCCGCTCAAGAGTTGAGCACTTTGGGAAATTTTGGGTATTTGATTATCTGTTCGAAAAGTTTAATACTGTCGATTTATCTGGAATGTGATACAATATGTGGAATTCATAGAGTTAGGCATGAAATGCGGAGTATGTGATATTTCGGATTTACGATGTCTAAAGTGATTGTGGATTCCAAATATTGTAGTTTTACACTTTCTTTTCTGTGACCGTAAGTGTAATATGTGAGATCGCCGGTTTCGTTGCTATATGATTCAACGACAATTGGGATGCGCATATTTACTTACGTTGATGATATGTGATATTATGTGTTACTGTGATATGTTATATTGGATCGTCGCGTTCTGAATAGCCGGGGGTTTTATGTGAGATGAGGGTTTTTATTTTCATTCATGTAAAATTCATTTGTAATGTAATATTCTTTTATTTGGGGCACTTCCTGGTTGCGGTTGATGTCACCAGTGTATATTATTTACTTTTCCGCATTAGGTAGACCCAAGGAGGGGAGCACAAGTAACTGGGTTCTAGGGTCCAGTGGGAGGCCATCTCGAGGAGTCGAGACCGGGTCTCCTAACCCTAGAATTGGTAGTGTTACTTGCCGCTCTCGTAGGGGTCTTGGGATGTGGGTTTGTCTATTCGTCGCGACCTTGGAATCCGTATTTTATACAGGCTCGTATTGAAAACACGGACGTCCTAGTATATCCAATATTTCATATATGTTCTTCTGCTGCAATATTCTGTGATGAGATCATATTACTGCCTGAGACGAATGCTTATACTATATATATATGCTGATATATAAATATTACTGCTTTCGTTTCTTCTGTGATGCTTAGGAAGCATAAGCTGATGGGATTTTTATTAATGAGATTAATAAAAGAAAAGAAACCTAAAGATGTTGTAGAATCAAAACTTTATAAAAAGGGTAGCTACAGTTTTGCTTTGCACAGTGATATATATGATATATCCTGCACCTTATTCGATGAGGAAAGGACCGAGATCCCTTCATCGGGAGTGACTCCTTTAGCAAAACTGGCAGATGCTACAAAACTCGGTTTGTCTTTTGATTGCTTTTAGTGTTTTGCTTTGCACAGCGGTATATATGATATATCCTGCACCTTATTCGATGAGGAAAGGGCCGACGATCCCTTCACCGGGAGTGACCCCTTTAGCGAAACTAAGAAAAGCCTCAAAAACACTCCTTTTTCAAAAACTACTCGATTCTACGACGATATCAAGTTCATTACGCTCAGGGTTTTCTGAAAAACCTGCGTAACCCTCCGTCATTTTAGGAAAATAGAGTACTTAGTATTCGTGCTGCGTTTGTTGACCATAGTTAAGGCGCAGTGTACGGTAGCTAAGTGATGTTTTCCTATAAAACATAAGATGTGATTAATTAGGACAGTCATATGACTTTGTTGACCATAGTTAAGGGTCATGTGGGTGGGTCTAAATTAATCAAGAAATGACGGGTAGAACTTGACTAGTGCTTATGATTTGTTGACCATAGTTAAGGTCATAAGACACTAGGGGCAAAATATTATCGGGAATTTCAAGTGTTGAAATTTGCAATGAGATTGCATACCTCCTATGAGATAGTTGGATCCCGATACCCACTGCGAGTAAGAGTTACTCCTGGGAGAGTTTTACACAGGACAATTAGTCATTCAAGTAGGTGTCTAGAAAAGTGTTAACGAGGTCACGCCTCTGGGAAAACGAGGTTTACTTTAATTAGGTCCGTGCGAAAGCACGGGGAACCTCCCTCAAAGTACCGACACTGATCTGGCTGAAAGATTGACGAAATTGTAGGGTGTAATTAATCCCGGCTAATCTTACCTTTTAGGGTTTGAAGGCAGATTTGATAAAAACAGTGGGAGACATCCTGATTAGATAAGATAATAACCAATCTAATCTTGCAAGAGCATACGCTAAAGTGTTTTCTTCTCTCTCTCTCCAGGTAGCGACCATTTCAGGCCATAATCAAGATAATAATATGGATGTATTGACTAAACCCAATTATTGTACTGAGCAAGGGAACGTTGGACCCGTTCTTTCTTATAAGAGTTATAAGACTGAACAGGAAACAGGAGAATATCTGGATTCTCACGCCGCCCAAAAGAACATGCATGCTGATGCATCTTCTTCGGGTGTGTTAGTTATTGAGAACTGTTTCTCAGTTCACCCTACATCCTGGGTATTAGATACCGGATCAGGATCCCACATATGTAAACAGTTACATGGGCTGCGTAAAGGTAGAGAACTGGGAAAAGGTGATCATTCCGTTCAAGTAGGGAACGGTGCAAGTATTGTAGCCAAAGCTGTTGGCGAATATCACCTTGTATTGCCAAGTAGTAATACACTGATTCTAAATGAGTGCTATTATATACCGAACATGATGTGCAACATTATATCAGTTTCTTTATTAAGTAAAGAGGGATATAATTTTGTAGTACAGGATAATGTTATGAACATATTCCTAGATCAAAAGTTGATTGCATCAGGCTCGTTACATAATGGCATATTCATTTTAAATCAGAATACAGTCCTGAATATACAAAACACACACAAGAGGAAAAGTTCGGATATGAACGAATCCTACTTGTGGCATTGTAGACTTGGTCATATCAATGCGACACGACTGGCTAAGTTACATAAGGATGGTTATTTGAATCTGTTCGAATTATCATCTTATGATACTTGCCACTCATGTCTCAAAGGAAAAATGACCAAAGCTCCGTTTAGTGGACACGGAGAAAGAGTTACTGAACTCTTAGGACTAATACATAGTGATGTATGCGGTCCCATGTCTACGCATGCCAGGAACGGTTCTTCCTACTTCATTACATTCACTGACGATCTCTCTAGATTCGGACATGTGTTCCTGATGAAACACAAGTCTGAAGCTTTTGAGAAATTCAGAGAATATAAGCATGAAGTAGAGAATCAAACGGGCAAAAGTATTAAGATTCTTCGATCTGATCGAGGAGGTGAATACTTAAGTAATGAGTTTCGGGATTATCTAAAAGAGAATGGGATTCTCTCTCAGCTTACTCCTCCTTATACACCACAGCACAACGGTGTATCAGAGCGGAGGAATCGCACCCTATTAGATATGGTGCGCTCTATGATGAGCACTGCTGAGTTACCTATCTCCTTTTGGGGTTATGCGCTGGAAACAGCCACATATCTATTGAATAGAGTTCCAACTAAATCGGTGTCTACCACTCCATATGAGATATGGAATGGGAAGAGACCATCTCTTAAAAGAGTTAAGATATGGGGTTGTCCGGCCTATGTTAAAAAACAAAATCCGGACAAACTCGAGGCAAGATCAGGTATATGTAAGTTTGTAGGATATCCAAAAGATTCTTATGGATATATATTCTATCACGCTGAGGAACAAAAAGTGTTTGTTTCTCAATATGCCACCTTTCTAGAAAAGGAATTTCTTGCAAAAGAAATTAGTGGCAAAGAGGTAGAGCTGGAAGAGGTTCCAGCACCACAGACTACAACTGATGATTTATTGGAACCAGAGGATTCAGTAGTACCCGACGAACCCCAGCCTCTCCGCCGATCTAGTAGGGTTTCTCATCCACCTGAGAGATACTACGGCTTTCTCATTGATGGTGGAAGCGAGGACTGCATCATGGATGATGATGAACCGACTAGTTTCGAGCAGGCCATCACGAGTGGTGACTCTGTGAAATGGCTGGATGCAATGCGATCTGAGATGGAATCCATGTACACCAACAAAGCATGGACTTTGGAAAATGCTCCTGAAGGGGTAAAACCCATTGGGAGCAAGTGGATCTTTAAAAAGAAATTTGGTGTAGACGGAAAAGTTGAGACTTTCAAAGCTAGACTTGTAGCAAAAGGTTTTCGTCAACGACCAGGTGTGGATTATGACGAAACCTTTTCTCCAGTGGCTATGCTTAAGTCCATCCGGATCTTACTTGCCATTGCTGCATACCATGACTACGAAATCTGGCAAATGGATGTTAAGACCGCCTTTCTAAACGGTGATTTAGAAGAGTGCGTGTACATGACTCAGCCAGAGGGCTTCGTAGATAGTGGGAGCAGCGGAAAGGTGTGCAAGCTGCTTAAATCCATTTATGGGTTAAAGCAAGTATCGCGGAGTTGGAACATCTGTTTTGATGTTGTAGTCAAAGAGTTTGACTTCATCAAAAATATAGATGAACCTTGTATCTATAAGAAGGTAGCAGAGGGTAAGGTTGTCTTCCTCGTATTGTACGTGGATGACATACTCTTGATAGGAAATGATATTCCTATGCTGCAATCAGTCAAGCTCTTCTTATCACAGAGATTCTCAATGAAAGATCTAGGTGATGCCTCATGCATATTAGGAATCATAATCTATAGAGATAGATCTAAACGGATACTGGGATTGTCCCAATCCAGGTACATTGACACCATACTAAAGAGGTTTAGTATGGAAGAATCCAAGCGTGGGAATCAGCCCACGATCTCTGGACTCACTCTCTCCAAAGAGATGTCTCCCAAGACTGATTTGGAGAGAGTTCGCATGCAAGGGATACCCTATGCTTCGGCAGTAGGCTCTATCATGTATGCGATGCTATGTACCAGACCCGATGTAGCATACTCACTAAGTGTAGTGAGTCGGTATCAAGCAGATCCTGGAGAGAGTCATTGGACAGCTGTGAAGAACATTCTCAAGTACTTACGAAGGACTAAGGAGATGTTCTTGGTGTATGGTAACGGAGAACTCCAGGTGGAGTCCTTTACCGATTCCAGCTTCCAAAGTGATAAGGACGACTCTAAGTCGCATTCGGGTTTTGTCTTTACCCTCAATGGAGGGGCGGTATGTTGGAAGAGTTCAAAACAGGATACTGTTGCAGACTCAACGATGGAGGCTGAATACATCGCTGCCAACGATGCTGCCAAAGAGGCTGTCTGGATCAAGAAGTTCATTAGTGAACTTGGTGTGGTTCCATCCATTGCGCATCCAATACCTTTGTATTGTGATAACAATGGAGCTGTGGCTTTGGCCAAGGAACCCAGGTCCCATCAGAAGTCCAGACATATTCTGAGGCGGTATCACCTGATCAGGGAGATAGTTGATCGCCGGGAGATCGAGGTCAGGAGAGTAGATACGAAGGAGAACACTGCGGATCCATTCACGAAGGCTATTCCCCAGATACAGTTTGAGAGATTATTCGGGATGCTAGGTATGCGATACTACAGCAGCTGGCCTTAGTGCAAGTGGGAGATTGTTAGTTATGTATATGCCCTAGAGGCCATTGTTGTACATATGATGTATATTATAATGGATGCTTAGATATATATAGAGATGACTTTCTTGCTCGTTATGATAGTATGCTATTTGGTTTCACTTTATCTTAACATGTTGACTTGTATTGGTTTACTGTTTTACTCTCACATGTTGATAAAGCCCTTAGGATCTGTACTCGACTACTGGGACTATGATGAGATCATACTAGTGGGGCCACGGTAGTCGATGAGTACATCCTATAACTGTTCCTAGTCGAGGGTATATCGAGACAGGGCATCGATACACCAGAGTAGACTAGCGTATACGCATCTTGACCCATATGGTGGGTGATGGATGATCCCATATCCATCGGTGTTAGACATCAGAGATGGTGTACGGGTGCTCAGTGGAGACTGGGTACACTGGACGGACTCGCCGAGAACTCCCAGATGGTGATATACCACACGTCAGATGGCAGTTCTCCGGTGACACTGGTACAGGGTAGTCTGTAGACCCGAGATCGTCATAGAGTCTTGTGTGATTCCCACTGTGCTTTGATTTCCACCTTACCACGTTCAAGAGGGCGTGCAAAACGGTGGCTTTTGGGTACAGTCCCGAATCACATGGAGGCAATGAGCGATAGGAGGGGATTCGTCTCTCCCGGTATAGGGAGTTGATGTTGTGCTGTGTTCGATTGGCTATAACTGGAAGTCCCTGGCCAGGGCTGATATAGAGATTTACTGGTAAGTGTTACTGGTAGTTTCTCGACCCGTTATGAGCCACACATCGACACGACTTATCGGTTACTGGGGTCTGACGTATACCACCCCTAGACTTGATATGCGACATATCAGACGAACAGACCGGACTGTACGGGAGTGTTACTGGTTGGATTCACAGGAGAACGCACAGGCTAGCTTGTTGATCTTCTGATCGCTCAATACCTGGGTGGCTGTTACGTTTAGCTGACCCCTTGCAGCTTGTGGGTGTTTGATATGATCATCACCCGCTACCGGCGTATTGACGATTCTTTAGAGTCCTACACAGAGGTTTCTTGGCTCAGGCGAAACAGAGTAGAGGCACATATGTGATATGTGCAGGACCGAGAATAATGCGATATGAGATACCGTATTATATTCTCGCGATATTTAGATGTGAACCGGGTCATCGATCAAGTGTTGATTCGATGAATCGGTACATGATATATTAGTCGGCAATATTCGATATAGCCGGATCGTCGGATCAAGTGTTGATTCGATGATTTAATGTATAATAATATATAAGATATATTATTACATTATCTGATATTGGCTCGCTTTATTATTTCATTTTCTCAGTGGATGATACATTGATATATATGCGATATATGTTAATTGTATTATTTTCTTTTGTTGCAAATATATAATATATATGTGATATATATTATTGTGACATGATATGATTAATTGTTAAACATGTTTAAGGATGATTAATTGAGGTTAGGGTTTGATTAGGGTTAGATGCTTCAAGTTCCTTCTAGAAGCATTTTTCTTTTTGTCATGGTTGTGATATTTTGTGATGACATATTTTTAACTTAACCAAACCCTAACTCTAGTTGTTTCTCTACTCATTCTTAGCCATTCATCCTTGACCATGGTTATATATCAATCATATGTTTTATTTCTATTCATCACAAAAGGATTTTGAGATTATCATTATCTTTTGATTATCATCTTCTTCCTTCTTCAAGAAAACTTGCTAGTTTTTCTTAAGTGATGAAATAAAATGAGAAAATGATTTAAAAAGAAAGCAAAATTACTACTCTCTCATCCTCATCTCATCTAGCCCATGGGATTAGTGTGTTCTTCTCTTTTGAGTGAGAAAGCTTGAGTTGTAGCAACTTCAAGGTAGATCATCGGAGATTTGGAATACTTCGAGCTAGCATGGATCGTTCGAGTCGTGGAGCCTCTCATGAGTCCGGGAGATCGTGGATCGCGGCAAAGGGACTTCTACTCGGAGCTTGTGAAGTGAAGGAGCGGACTACAAAGATTGTAATCCCTCACACTTAGATAAAAGTTATCATCTTTCATGTTAAACCCTAATAATCTAGCAAAGATCCCGGCTTTGGGTTGTTCGGCACGTCTAAATTTTTATCCGGGCATGTTTGATGCCTTTTGAACCTTCACAAGAGTGCCTAGGAACCCTACAGATTTGATAAAAATAGTGGGAGCCATCCTGATTAGATAAAATATATAACCAATCTAATCTTGCAAGAGCGCACGCTGAGTGTTTTCTTCTCTCTCTCTCCAGGTAGCGACCATATCACGCCTTAATCAAGATAATAATACGGATTATTGATCGAACCCGCTTGTTATACTGAGCTGGGGAACGTTGGTCCCGCTCCAACTTATAATTGTTATAAGACAGAGCAGGAAATAGGGGAATACCAGAATTCCTATGCCGCCCAAACGAAGAAAGTGCATGAGATGCATCTCCTTCGGGTATGTTCATTATAAAGAACTGTTTCTCAGTATCCTCTGAATCCTGGGTATTTGATACCGGATCAGGATCCCAGATATGTAATCTGTTACATAGGGCTACAAAAAGGTAGAAAACTGAGAACGGGTGATAAGTTTCATGAGACAGAAAACAGGGCAAGTGTTGCAGCCAAGTCTGTTGGTCACTGTCACCCTGTATTACCAATATATTGATTCTGAACGAATGTTATTAGATACCGAACCTGATATACAAAATCATATCAGTCTCTTTACAAGTAAAGAAATGATAAAATTTTGCATTGTTGGATAATGTTTTGAACATTTCCTATATCAAAAGTTTATCGGTTCAGGCACGTTATCTAAAAGCATTGATGTTCTAAATCAAACTACAGTTCCTAGTATACAGAACACACACAAGAGGAAGAGTTCAGAAATGAACGAATCATTCTTGAGGCATTATAGACTAGGTCATATCAATGCGACCCGACTGGCTGAAGTTACATTTTAGATGCATATTTAAATCAGTTAGAATTTACATCTTGTGAAACTTGCCAGTCATGTCACAAAGATTAGATGACCATAGCTCTATTTATTGGAAAGAGAGAAAGAGTTAGTAAACTCTTGGGACTGATACATGATGATGTGTGTAAGGTCTCCTGTCTACAAATGCCAGGACTGGTTCTTTATACTTCATTACGTTCTCTGATAATCTCTCAAGATTCAGACATATGTTCCTATTGAAACATGAGTCCGAAGCTTTTGAGGTATTTACAGAATATAAGTTGGAAGTAGAGAACCAAAATACGGGTATAAGTATTATGTCCTATGATGAGATCAGGGAGGAGAATACTTGTGCATGGAATTCCTGGACTATTCTAAAGGAGAATGAGATTCTCTCTCAGTATTACTCCTCTGAATACACCACAGCACAATGGTGTATCAGGGCGGAGCAAAAGCACCCTATATGATATGGTGTGCTCTATGATGAGTATTACTGAGTTACCTGTTTCTTTTAAGGGGTTGTGCACTTGAGAAGCTGCATACCTATTGAATTAGGTTCGAATCAAATCAGTGCCTACCACTCCATATGAGATATGGTGTGGGAAGAGCCTATCTCTTAAGTAAGTTAAGATTTAGGATTGTTCGGCCTATGTCTAAAGCAAAATCCGGACAAGATCGAGGCAAGGACAGTTCTGTAGAACTGGAAAGGTTCCAGCTGTACAAAACTGCTGATAATTTGACAGAACCAAAGGATTCTATAGTCCCCGACGAACCTCAGCCTCTCCGCCGATCTGGTAGGGTTCCTCACCTGCCTGAAAGATGTAAGTCCACGTTGCCCACCCCGGTGCTTGCGGGGAGGCGAAAAACGGAATAAAAATCGGATTTTTACTACTCTAGGCAACATGGACTAGACAAAGGAGGATCTTTGCTAAACAAAAACTAGCTAACTAGAAACTAGCTAAAGGGTTGAATGGTTATACCTAGGGCTTTATGACCTTCTCTCTTTGCTCCTTGGAGTAGTAGAAAGGGATCACCTTTGTCGTCTTCTCACGTCGAAGAAGGATCCACTCGAGAGCCTCAACCTTTGGCTTCAACTTCAAGCTAGAAGTAACTAGGGTGCTAGAAGTGCTAATCCTAGAACCCTAGATAAGAATAGAGATTACTATGGAATGGTTTTTCTCAAGCTCAAGTGTTTCTCAACACATGAGAGGGGAGAGCTTGAGGAAGAGGAAGAGGAAGAGCAAGAGAGAGAAAGTATATGATAGAATGAGAGAATAATGAAGCATTCTCACATATATGTGTGAATTATTGTAAATTGAAAATTAGTGAGATAATTGTCATGGCTTAATCAAGACATGACCATTATCATTTCATTTTTAATGCAAATTGTAAGGATCAAAGAGCATCTTCCAAATGAAATGATGATGGTCAAAGTGTCAACCTAGGTCAACAAGTCAAGGATGTCAAATGGTCAACAACCATAACCATGCACAATTATATTAAACTAATATCAATTAACCATAATACACACATAAGCATTAGGGTTAATAAAATGACAATGGTCATTAACCCTAATCAAAGTCCTCTCCCTCTGTCTCAATCAACTGTGCATACGCACCCGTATTCGTGATCCGAGGAACACGAACACAATGAGATAAAACCAATCCTAAATCATATACTAGGATCCGGCTTAAACCAAAGCCCGCTAGTATAAGCTGTCCGGACCGCAAACGTGCACAAGTGCGCGGATGTGAACGAACCCTGTCGCAAAACCATGCGACCTCTACTCATTTTACCTAAAGACGAATAGCTCTCTGTGTGGGACTCTAAAGACTCGACACTACGCTGGCAGTGGGTTTAACCACAGACCGCAAGCGGCACTAGCTGTACGTAACGGTCCCCAGGTAGATGCCGATAAGAAGACTGACGAGGTGACCCCATCTGAACTCCTACTGAGCCTGTATGTGACAGTCTCCGTACAGTCCGGTCTGTTCGTCTGATACATCGCATGGCGGGCCTAGGGGGGCGGTGAACGTCAGTCCCCTAATAGCGGTACAAGTCGTGTCGGAGTGTAGCCCAGAACACCCTGAGATAACACTGGAAACCTACCAGTATATCTCGCTTGCCCTGGCCAGGGACTACTTGTGTAATGGCTCTCCTGGACACAGCGCGATGTCAACCCCCAATACCGGGAGAGACGGATCCTGTCTAACCGTCACGCCTCCAAGTGCTTCGGGACTGCACCCAAAAACTACCTGTTTGCACGACTCCTTTGAGCCGTGGTAGGGTAGTAATCAAAGTGCAGTGGGAACACACTCGAGGCGAAGTGACAGTGTCAAGTCAGCGGACTAAGCTGTACTCATGTCACCTGGGAACCGATAACTGACGATAGGTATAATACCAACCAACAGTTCCCAACGAGTCATGTCCAGTGTACTCGTAACCTAATGAGCACCCGCATACTATCTCAAGTACGACGTACTGACGGCTGTGGGACAGACCGTCTCCTACGCTGGGATGAGAAGCGCATACGCTAGTCTACTCCGGAGTATCGATGCCCTGTCTCGATAGTCCAACGACCAGGGACCTGTATAAGGATGTGCTTATGGATTACCCAGCCCCCACGAGTGTGAGCGCCATCACAACGCTGGTAATCAAGCAAAGATCCTAAGGGCTCTACTAATATGTATATAAGCGATATGCTAAAAGAAACACATGCACATATTGAAGTAGAGACAAACCAAGTAGCATACTACCATTTCGAGCAAGATTGTATATACAACTATGAATATCCTAAGCTTCCATCAAGTAATATACAAACTAGTATGATACAGTAATGGCCTTTAGGGCATATACACTAACAAGAGATACCTCGGTTTCTCGATGACAGTGGGAGCGAGGAATGCATCATGAGATGATAACCCAACTAGATTCGAGCAGGTCATCAAGAGTAGGGACTCTGTAAGAATGGCTGGATGCTCAGCGATCTGAGATGGAATCCATGTACACCAGCAAAGTATGGACTTTGGTTGCTATATCTGAAGGGTTAAATCCCCATTAGGAGCAAGTATATCTTGAGAAGATTACTTGGTGTAGATGGAAAAGTTGAGATTTTCAAAGCTAGACTTGTTAAAGGTTTTCGTCATCGACCAGGCATGGATAATGATGAAACCTTTTCCAGGGACTATGCTTAAGTCCATCCAGATCCTACTTGCCATTGCTACATACCATGACTACGATATCTGGTGGTTGGGTACCATGACTACTTTTCTAAAATTATGATTTAGAAGAGAACGTCTATAAGAACACAGCCAGAAGGCTTCGTAAACAGTGGGAGCAGCGGAAATGTGTGCAAGTTGCTTTACATAATGAAGCAGGCATCGCGGAGTTGGAACGTCTGTTTTGATGTAGTATTTGACTTTATTAAAATAGTAGATGAACCTTGTATATACAAAATGGTAGTAGAGAGTAAGGTAGTCATCCTCGTATCGTACGTGGACAACATACTCTTGATAGGAAAATAGATTCCTATGCTATGCTCGGTTAATCTCCGCTTATCACAAGGATTCTCCTAATAGGATAAAGGTGATACCTCCTAAATCCTTGGTTTTGGATCTATGAGATAGATCTAAATGGATGTTAGGATTCTCACTAACTATAGTGAGATAGTATCAGTTGATCCTGGGGAGAATCACTGGAAACGTTCCAGGGTGATAAAGATGACTGAATGTCAGTCACAGGCATTGTCTTTACCCTCAGTAAAGGGACGGTATGTTGGAAGAGTTCCAAGCTAGATACCGTGGCAAACTAGACGATAAAGGCTGGTAACATCGCTATTAAAGATACTACCAAAGAGGCAGTTTGGGTATATATTGGTTCATAAGATGAACTAGGTTCCTGCCATTGTATGACAATGGAAGTGTGGCTTTGGCCAAGGAACCCCGATCCTATCAGTGGCCCAGACATATTCTGAGGCAGTATCACCTGATCATGGAGATAGTTGATCTCCAGGGTGATCGAGGTTAGGAGAGTAGACTCAGAGGACAACACGGCGGATCCACTCACGAAGGCCTTTTCCCAAAAAGAGACTTTTAGGGGATGGTTGAGTATTAGATACTACAACTACTGCTACAGATGGCCCTAGTGCAAGTAGGAGATTGTTAGTTATATGTATGCCCTAGAGGCCATTACTGTACATTGGATGTATATTGTAGTGGATGCTGGGACATATATAGGTAGGACTTTCTTGCTCGACATGATAGTACGCTATTTGGTTGCTCTTTATCTTAACATGTATACTTTCTGTCTCTCTGTTACATGTTGATAAAGCGCTTAGGATGTGTACTCGACTTCCAGGACTATGATGTAGATCATACTAGTGGGGCCTGGGTAGTCCATGAGTACATCCTTCAATGTTCCTAGTCGTGGGAATATCGAGACGGGGCATCGATATTCCAGAGTAGACTAGCGTATATCTTCTCGACCCATGTGATGGGCGATGGATGATCCCATATCCATTGGTGTTTGACATCAGAGATGGTATGCGGGTGCTCGGTGGAGACTGGGTACACTGAACGGACTCGCCGAGAACTCCCAGATGGTATTATACCTCACGTCAGATGGCAGTTCTCTGGTGACACTGGTACAGCTTAGTCTGTTGACCCGAGATCGTCATAGAGTCTTGTGTGTCTCCCACTGTGCTTTGATTTCCACCCTACCACGGCTCTACTGAGTCGTGCAAACGGTGGTTTTTGGGTACAGTCCCGATTCACATTGAGGTAATGAGCGATGGGAGGGGATTCGTCTCTCCCGGTATTGGGGGTTGATGTTGCGCTATGCTCGACTGGCCATAACAGGAAATCCCTGGCCAGGGTTGCAGTGTTATACTGGTAAGAGTTATCAGTAGTTTCATGATTGTTATGGACCTCACGTCGGCACGACTTATCAAGCTATTGGCGTCTGACGTTTACCACCCCTAGGCGAGATATGCGACATATCAGACTAACAGACCGGACTGTACGGTAAGTGTTACTGGTTGGATTCACAGGAGTGTGAGCGGGCATGCTCGTCGATCTTCTGATTGCTCAATACCCGGGTGGCCGTTACGTTTAGAAGACCGCTTGCGGCTTGTGGGTGTTTGATATGATCATCACCTGCTGCCGGCGTATTGACGAGTCTTTAGAGTCCTACACAGAGGTTTCCTGGCTCAAGCGAAACGAAATAGGAGCGCATATGAGATATGTGCGGGACCGAGAATAATGCGTGTATGTGATATCGTATTCTATTCTCGCGATGAATGTATCGATTGGTTCTATGCGATATAACCTAGTTATCGAATTAAAGATTGATTTGATAAGCCGATACATTGGATACTAGTCGGTTATATGCGATATGACCAGATCGTTAAATCAAGTATTGATTTAATGATTTAATGCATAATTATATATTTGATATATTACTTTGCATTAACTAGTATTTGTTCACTTTAAAAAGGATTTTCTCACTTAATGTGCACATTGTATATGTGATATATTTTTTGTGCACTTGATTGTATCATGTTTGATGATACATGAATGTTAGGGTGTATGTTAAGATTAAACCATGGTTATGTAATGGTTAGGGTTTTCATTTTCTTAACTATTTATTTTATTTATTTATTCATCTTTGAAAGATAAATAGAATGGTGTCTTATTTTGTTTCTTTCATGAAGCTTCATGAAGTGTTGAAAGCTTGATCATTTTGTTTGTTTACTTAACCCTAACCATTCAACCTAACTATAGTTTATTCTCTACACCTAACTATGGTTGCCATATGATAAGTATTCATTTTATTTTCTATTTTATAAATACTTATCATATTCTTTCTTCTTCTTCTTCTTCAACAAAGAAGAAAACCTTACATCCTTTAATGGCAACTTGAGAAAAAGAGTGAGAAATCCAATTCTAAAGTGAACCCAATTCCTATTTCTTCATCCTCTACCATTTGCCAAGTAGTATAGGGTGTTTTCGTCATAAGTTTCATGACTTGGTGAAGTTGAAGCTTGATCTTGAGTTGCCTCGACGTAGATCATCTTCGGCATCGAAGTCGGCGACCTAGCCCGATCTTTTCTCCGATGAAACCATCGCAAGAGTCTAAGATTTCGATTGCTACAGCGGAAGGGCGTCAAAGCGGAGCTATGGAGGTGGAGAACCGGATCTACAAAGGTTGTAGTCACTTCCCTTTTAGTTAAAATTGTTAACTTGCATCGCATCGCCTATACATCTAGTTAACGATCCGTATTAAGGTTTGTAGGCACATGAAATTTTTTGAATTGGCCATGTTTGATCATTTGTAGAACCTCATGGGTGTGCCTAGAAACCCTACAGTGGCGACGTCGGCATCGACAAACGAAGATCAGGTAAGTAGATATATATCTACGGGGGAAGTCGGGTGGATGGTGTATAGCACCCCCGCAATTTCGTAAGAATATGATGTGATGTGAAATTGATGTACATTATACGCTATTTTGAGATATGAACCTTAGCAAATGAAAGGCTTTAGGAGATTTGGGTTTAGTTTTAGCGAGAATTGAAGAAAGGACTTTTGTTGATTTCTTAGTCATGAAACCCTAGAGTAAAGATTTGCATACACGCACATACACATACCTACATACATTTACTTCCTTGTGCGTATCGAGGATGTCATATATATTTGTATTCACATGCATAGATTATGAGGATAGTATTTGGGATTGGAGATGAGTCGATGAGTTTGGACTGGATGCCATGAGATCGGTGATATGACGTGGTTCGTATTTTGAGATACGACACGTTGTTTTAGCGCGTCCTTTAGGCGTGGTATTTTCATACACACGCATGCATATACATAGATGGTATCAATATTGTACTAGACTTAGATCAGTAACCCCCTGATCACAATATATGATGAGAAGGATTCCAGACGAATAATGAAATAAAGGTGATATTTGACCCGTACCCAGATTTGGGAGGCCGTACGACGGATTTACCATACGAGCTATATATTGATGATAGATCCGCACTCTTGACTCGAGGATGTCATATTATATAGGGTATCGTTTGGGATACTATTGAGGCGGGATCACCGACTATTATATACTATATGTATCGACTCAGATTTAGGTGGTTTCCTTAACTGTTGATTTTTCTGTTAGTTTAGACCTGTAGTTACCTGTTGACTCATTTATCTAATTGCACATTATTTATTGTTATGTTGTATATTCAGCTCCTGCACATTATTACTGTTCGCATCGCATCGCATGTTTATATTGTGTTTTCATATGTTAATATTGAAATTACGCTGTCAGGGCACCAACACCATTACCGATGATGCGTATGTTCCACATACACTTTCTTGCCGGCTCACACACATCATCATCGATAATTTCCATGTCACGTACATTTAGAGAATATTAATTGATTGATATCACCTGTTAGCTAATAGTCTCGACTTATCATTAATGTGCTAGTTTAGACATTGTATTCATTATTGTGATCCTTCTTGCATATTTATTATTCTTTGGTTATGCAGTATTTTGGGGTTTTATGCCGATATTCACTATTTACTTACTCTTGATTTTTGGATTCAGATTTTCATGAGATTTCGGGATTTGGGAGAAAACCGCAAGAATATATATAAACTTCTTTCTCTCTCTTTTTTTAAAATGCAAGTTGCAGTTTTCTCGTGATGTATGAGTCGTCCACCATAATGTTTTCTTGGTTATGAGATGGATTTCGAGACCCGATTCGAGGAGCCGGATGAACCGTCTGCGGGTACATGGTGGACCCGGTGAGGTATCCCGAGGCGAGAGTGATTTCATGGAGGATGATGAGCCTGGCAGGGGGCACTACCTACCGGTGATATTATTTAGACTACTCGGTTAACCGGAGGATACTGACCGCAGTCATGAGATGGATACAGGCTGA
Organism: Agapanthus africanus; assembly: GCA_030015575.1. NCBI lineage: Eukaryota > Viridiplantae > Streptophyta > Magnoliopsida > Asparagales > Amaryllidaceae > Agapanthus > Agapanthus africanus. Next base: position 567,056,758 of record JASDDO010000024.1, read on the forward strand.
TCCGATCTGCCGGAGCCCGCGGGCCGATCCTGCAGATGATACGGATGCCTGAGATATTGGGATTTGAGATATTGAGATAATGAGATATTGAGATTTATGTTTTGGTGTCCATGATTTACACTGATTTCTCTGTTGATTTCATTGATGATACTCGATTTATATACATACAGAAATCTCATTAATTAAAGAAAACAGTTGTCTCACTCATGATGTATTCTGTTTTCATTCATAATGCATTCATACATCATATATCTGATATGTTGCTATCTGAGGCACTGACACGAGCACGTGGTATTGCAATTATATGTAGATGGATCAGGATATTATTTGAGGATATTACTTGATATGACCTAGGATAACGTCATGCATATGATTTCTGCTCTGTGATGTTTTCTACTCACGAGTTGGTAACTCACCCCCGTTGTGCCATAGTTCGTTGCATGTTTTCTATACAGGTATCGTTGCGGCTTTGCTGGCACACTGTTCCTTCCGGGTGGTTGCTTTGGTTGGTGGTTTCATTTGCATCGTGACCACCTTTGTATTTATGTTTATATTCAGTTGTATCTAGTAAAACTCCATCAACCAGACTTGTAATTTTGATAGACCTTGAGGACCATTGTTTATTCTTCGACCTTAGAGTCGCGCGTTGTATTATTATGGTTTTCTTGATGATGATGGTTTTTATCCTGAGTTTTGATCCTCTCCCTTCGGCGTTGTATATTATATTGCTTGCGTGGTTGTGACCATCGATTGACGAAGAGCTAGCTCCCGCTTGGGGATGCCGTTTATCTTTTCGTATACTATTCATGTTGTACCCGTTTGGGGCCAGTATTTACAAGGGGAACTCTGCCGAAATTTTCAGAAAAGACTTGAGAATTTAAAAATGCATACCTCGGCTAATGTTGTTAAACTTCTTTCTTTAAAAAATTGGTTTTTCCTTCACTCTACTGCTTTAATTGGTTTTGATTTCTGGGTTTTAGCTTACTTTGATTACGTATGCCTCGAGACGTTTCGTAATTTAAGTGCCGGTTATGTTCCGTACTTTTTGGGGCATGACAAAGTTGGTATCAGAGCATTAGGTTTTACCTTCTGAGTGTAGGATGACCCTTGGTTGATGGAGTGGGTGACTTAAGGAGAGTGACGTACCGTGTGTATGTTCCGCAGCATACTTACGATACGCTACTCCACTTAAGAATCCTTAGGATGTACATTTCCTTGCACAGCATTATATTCATTCATGATCTATCCTCATCGATATCGGTTTATGGTTATGCTGCCACGGTTGTACAGGCGTGGAGAGCTGCGGTCAGCACGAGCTCGTCACGGACGGGGACTGACCAGGGCATGATTCCAGGGACATACGATTTGTATAGAGGCATCGTTTATTTATGTTTTCGCGCCTTGAGTGTTTGATGGATCGCTTTTTCAAGATTACTCGGACGTGCAGATCAGCACCAGAGGATTGAGCCACTGATAGAGGCCAGGGAGAATGTGATAACCGTCAATTCACAGATTATTTGATGATGGAGGCACTGTTCAGCATGCGGACGTATGAGCCAGTTGTTGCTGCGAATGATGGGATATCACCCCAAATGTTGGAGCTATTGCAGTACGAGTTGTACTTAGAGATATGATAGAAGGTCGCTAGTCACCGAGGATGAATGACTAGGACATGTGATTCGTTCGCTTACCCCGATGCGAGGTTGTCAGATAGATTGATTCCAGCTTGAGAAGACTTCACACAGATACGTTGGTAGTCGATAGAGATGATCGAATGTCAGGAGCCATTTTCCAAGTTTAAAGTATTCAGAGACAAATGCAAGTAATGTTATGGACCGTCTAGAAGAATGAAATCCTAACTCGACATAATGACCATGTGAAAGCCTTTGAACCTTAGGGTTTGTGGCAGTTCCGCGGTGCCATTAGTGAGGCTTGGGTTTTCCCTTCTACGGTTGGTCCATAGGTACTGTGGCATGTACTCGATATTATTAAACTGTACTCAAGATGATGAGCTCTTGTGGGATTATGGGACATTGACGAATCGATCGAAAGGTTCGACTTCATTCGGATATCATGTGATGGGACGCATTGCTTGGGAGACTCCAGATACGAGTATAGCCGTTGGAGCACAGTCCATGCTGCCATGAAGAGACGAGTCGGAAGCAGTCGACATTAGAGAAAAGTGGAGTAAGAGGTGCATACGAGATCTTGATGAGATGATGTTCCACTCCGCCGACATCAGAGATGTGACACGCATATAGTTGCGTTATATATGGATATATCTTCCAGAAGGAGTCGTGGTTAGTATGCAGCTGTTCTGGAATAAGAAACAGATATAAAAAAGGGTGATAACCTCCGGGCAGTTCGGCAGAAACCAGATTTGGGAGAGACCTCGACAGGACTTTCTGGAATATTATACGAGAAGACTTAGACCCAGGAGAGGTCATATTACGCACACCCAGCAGGCCAGAGTTCAGCACCGTCGACGAGACATGTTATGAGTGACCACGAAAGTTGGCAAGAGATTCTTAGACGATGTGTTTGAGCGGGACTATTCCGCCATACTTGATTTCGGTACTTTGAGCGATCTATTCGCATGATTGAGTTTTGATGACTGAGTTTCATGATATTTGTTTTCGTGCACCATGGTTGCACCTACTGGATATTTATGATTTGTGCACAGTTATTTCACTATATCCTTTTTGTGCCTTGGCTGCACATGTTTATAATTTCATGGATTTCATACAGTTGGGTTGATTTTGTGCATATGGTACGCACTCGATTTGGTTTTTGCACTCGGTATAGTTCACATATGCTTGCAGTGCATTGATATGTTTTTTGTACACCATAGTTGCACCTGACTTCGTTTTGATGTCATTCGAGACATTGATTTTGATTTCATGCCTATGTTATGCATGTGATTTGATGCCTTCGGCATAGTTTTCATACACTTTTAGCATTAGATACGTATTTTGTGCATGCGGTTGCACATGGTTATGAGATTATATACCACGGTATACCTGATTTGGATTTGGATTTGAGATGTGTAGTATACCGTCGATTTCAATTATGATATTCAATATTTATTTTCGCGCACTTGTGCACCGATTGGATTCTTGCGCATATTTGAAGCGCTTGGATAGGACTTTTGCGCATGTTCGGCCCTTGATATTGGATTTCGTGATTTCGTGCATGTTGGATGCACACGATTTAGATTTTGTTCGTGCATGATGGATGCACCTGATTTGGATTTTCGCGCATGATATGAGATGCGATTTTGGTGCACGCCTGATGCACTAAATCGAGATTCTTCGTGTATATCAGATGCACCTGATTTTGCTGTCAGGCACACACGTTGCCTCTGGCAGGTGTTTCGTGCACACCCGTTGCACGTAGATATTGTTTCTGTGCACATGTATGACACATTCATGGATTTTGATTTCCGTGCGCACCAGACGCACGCGGCATTCTTATACACATTTTGGGATTGATTTTTGGAGCAGTACGTTTTTATGATATTTACTATTTGTTTTCGTACTGAGCACGACTAGTCAGAGGACAGTACCTGAATATATTTTGAATGCATTGATAGTTATCGAAGGGATTTCCAAAAAGGGAGCTATAGTCTAAGTATTTACCTACGTGTCTGATATGACATGAAACGTTTAAAACAAGGGAAACCCTTCTAAATTGTTTTCAAAACGGCGGAATGTTTATGTTAAACAAAGGATATATATATAGTTATTTTCTCACAATAGACGTCCGCTACTGTGCAGTGTTACATACATCGCACAGCGATTTAAAAAAGGTTTGGGATGCATCACTTCCAGATGTTTTAATGATGTATATCATGTTGGTTTTCGTATTGGATCTTGACATTGGTGTCTTCACCATAACTCCGATGATTGCGGGATGCTTGACGGAGTTTTGATTTTGAGTTATACACTCTTTTTCATGCGCATGCATTGCGCTACAATGTGTTCTATATATTTATGATTTCGGAGCCCCGACGACTTGATCATTTTACTTAAATGTTTTTGTATGTGGGGGACTTTTAATTTAAATTCGGGGACCGAATTTCTTTAGGGGGGAGATTGTAACGTTTTGAAAATCGTTCAGATGAAATTTTGGATAATCGGTAAAATAACGGGTGTTTTTCGTAAAAAATCAAGATATAAATATCTTTTAATATAAAATTAAATATACATATTCTGGCTATATAAATTGCTAGTATTTGGTGTTTATTGAGCCACTTGAAAAACTTCTAGTTTACTGAAAAAATTTCCGAAATTAATTATTTTAATATTATTTTAAGCCATCACTAATACATTTAATTAGTGACAATTACAAATTGGAACGGGTTAATGCAAATTCTATGAACCATGACAAGCTAGAATCTAGTTTGTAACATATTCATTCTTCAAAAAATTTCCTTATGGTTCAAGAGGTTTTAGAATGCTAGATTAAATAAATTTAAAATAGGAATGTTGTAATTTGCAATTATGAAACTTGAGGGGTTTTATTGTCAAAAAAATTTCCACACACCCACACAAACCCAATTTTCCCCTTGGCTGAAACTACAGGAATCCCCCCCCCCCATTTAATGCCTCACACTTCTAGTTTAAAAAGAAAAGAGAATTAGAATGAAAAGAGTGTTATAAAGGATGAAGTATGGGGTATTAATATATGATGTTTTTGGGCTTTTTCATGAGTTGACCCACACCCATACCTCACTCACCACTCCCTCTCCCTCATTGCCGAGCCTCCTGCTGCAGTTTCTTTTTTTTCCCCTTTTGTTCTACATCTCTTCTCACTTCAAATCTCCAAATTCCATCAAAATCCAAACAATTTCCCACTAAATTTCAATTAAACCTTTACCCATTTTTCTTTTTCCCAAACTAGCTTGGAATCTTGGTGCCAGGGAGTATTTTAGGATGGCTAAGTTGCTAGCTAGATCTACAATTTATGAGGTATAATCATACTCCAAGTGTTACCTTGTTGATAATTGTTGTAATCAAACTTAATTAGGTATCTAAATTGGTTTAATTTTCTAATTGGAAATTGTAAAGAGAAGAGTTGAATTGGGAGTTAGGGTTTGGATTATTTGGTTATGGTTGTGTTGTGTAATTTGGAATCTTGAGAATTTCAAAACCCAACCTAGTTGTTAGTTTGCAAATTCACTTTAAAAAATTGTCCAAATTGTATTATGTTGCATACTAGATTTTATGCTTAATGTAATTAAGTGAGATTAAAATCTAGTTAGGGTTTTTAGCACATCATTAAGGTTTCCATGAGGGGTTTAACATTTTAAAATATGCAAATTGTAGTCTAGTTGTTAAATTGTAAATGGTTACAATTAAATTGTCCAAATTGCTTAAATTGCAAACTAGGTTTTTAGAATTAATGAAAATTGATGAGATTAAATTATGGAAATGGTTTGTATGACTTATTTAACAAGTTTAATGAGTATTATGGCCACTAGAATTGTTAAAACATCAAGATTTTGCATTAAAACGGTTAATTTTGCTTGCTAGGTTTTCGGAAAAATAGCTTTTAAAGCGAATTTGAAGTTTTGATGATTTAAACCCTATTTCATACATATATTTAGTGTGTTGTGAAACCACGAATGGTACGTTTGGGTTTTTCTCGACTGATCGGCGTTTGTACGCCGATATCGAGGGTTATTGGTTCTTTTGCATGAGCGGACCATAGGTTTTGACCTAAGTGAGATTCGTGTGTCGTTTTGGTCATGAGTCAGATTTTAATACGATACGATGTGTTATGATACGTAGGTATCCCCATGAGGACTTCGAGACGACAAGCAAGCACGTGGCAGCGTCGGCATCGGCAAACGAAGATCAGGTGAGTAGATATATATCTACGGAGGAAGTCGGGTGGATGGCGTATAGCACCCCCGCAATTTCGTAAGAATATGATATGATGTGAAATTGATGTACATTATAAGCTATTTTGAGATATGAACCTTAGCAAATGAAAGGCTTTAGGAGATTTGGGTTTAGTTTTAGTGAGAATTGAAGAAAGGACTTTAGTTGATTTCTTAGTCACGAAACCCTAGACTAAAGATTTGCATACACGCACATACACATACCTGCATACATTTACTTCCTTGTGCGTATCGAGGATGTCATATATATTCGTATTCACATGCATGGATTATGAGGATAGTATTTAAGATTGGAGATGAGTCGATGAGTTTAGGCTGGATGCCATGAAATCGGTGATATGACGTGGTTCGTATTTTGAGATACGATACGATGTTTTAGCGCGTCCTTTAGGCGTGGTATTTTCATACGCATGCATGCATATACATAGATGGTATCAGTATTGTACTAGATCAGTACCCCCTGATCATGATATATGATGAGAAGGATACCCGACGAATAATGAGATAAAAGTGATATTTGACCCGTACCCAGATTTGGGAGGCCGTACGACAGATTTACCGTACGAGCTATATATTGATGATAGATCCGCACTCTTGACTCGAGGATGTCATATTATATAGGGTATCGTTTGGGATACTATTGAGGCGGGATCACCGACTATTATATACTATATGTATCGACTCAGATTTAGGTGGTTTCCTTACCTGTTGATTTTTCTGTTAGTTTAGACCTGTAGTTACCTGTTGACTCGTTTGTTTAAATGCATATTATTTTTTGTTATGTTCTATATTCAGCTCCCGCACATTATTGTTGTTCGCATCGCATCGCATGTTTATATTGTGTTTTCATATGTTAATATTGAAATTACGCTGTCAGGACACCAACACCATTACCGATGATGCGTATGTTCCACATACACTTACTTGCCGGCTTATACACATCATCATCGGTAATTGCCATTTCACGTTCACTTTAGAGAATATTAATTGATTGATATCACCTGTTAGCTGATAGTCTCGACTTATCATTACTGTGCTTGTTTAGACATTGTATTCATTATTGTGATACTTCTTGTATATTTATTATTCATTGGTTATGTAGTATTTTAGGGTTTTATGCCGATATTCACTGTTTACTTACTCTTGATTTTTGGATTTGGATTTTCATGAGATTTTATGATTTGGGAGAAAACCGCAAGAATATATATAAACTTCTCTCTCTCTCTTTTTAAAATGCAAGTTGCGGTTTTCTCGTGATGTATGAGTCGTCTATCATGATGTTTTCTCGGTTATGAGATGGATTTCGAGACCCGATTCGAGGAGCCGGTTGAACCGTCTGCGTGTACATGGTGGACCCGGTGAGGTACCCCGTGGCGAAAGTGATTTCATAGAGGATGATGAGCCTGGCAGGGGGCACTACCTACCGGTGATATTATTTGGACTCGTCGGTTATCCGGAGGATACCGACCGGAGTCATGAGATGGATACAAGCTGATCCGTTCTGCCGGAGCCCGCGGGCCGATCCCGCAGATGATACGGATGCCTGAGATATTGGGATTTGAGATATTGAGATACTGAGATATTGAGATATTGAGATTTAAGTTTTGGAGTCGATGCGTGAAACTGATTTCTCTGTTGATTTCATTGATGATACTCGATTTATATACATACATAAATCTCATTAATTAAAGACAGTTGTCTCACTCATGATGTATTCTGTTTTCATTCATAATGCATTCATACATCATATATCTGATATGTTGCTATCTGAGGCACTGACACGAGCACGTGGTATTGCACTTATATGTAGATAGATCAGGATATTATTTGAGGATATTAATTGATATGACCTAGGATAGCGTCATGCATACGATTTCTGCTCAGTGATGTTTTCTACTCACGAGTTGGCAACTCACCCCCGTTGTGCCACAGTTCCTTGCAGGTTTTGCCGTAGAGGTATCGTTGCGGCTTTGCTGGCACACTGTTCCTTCCTTGTGATTGCTTTGGTAGGTGGTTTCATTTGCATCGTGACCACTATTGTATTTATGTTTATATTCAGTTGTATCTAGTAAAACTCCATCAACCAGACTTGTAATTTTGATAGACCTTGAGGTCCATTGTTTATTCTTCGACCTTAGAGTCGCGCATTATATTATTATGGTTTTCTTGTTGATGATGGTTTTTATCCTGAGTTTTTAACCTCGTCCTTCGGCGTTGTATATTATATTGCTTGCGTGGTTGTGACCATCGATTGACGAAGAGCTAGCTTTCTCTTCGGGATGCCTTTTATCTTTTCGTATACTTTTCAAGTTGTACCCGTTTGGGGCCAGTATTTACAAGGGAAACTCTGCCGAAATTTTCAAAAAAGACTTGAGAATTTAAAAATGCATACCTCGGCTTATGTTGTTGTCACGACCCGAAATTAGCACGTGACGGCCCTAATACTACGCAACGCCTAAAAACGTAACATAGTAAAAGAAAGCCAAAACCCAGAAATCTAAACCATGAAAATACGGAAAAAATAATAAAAGTTTTTGAAACATTTGAAATCGCAACCCAAATTCTTTAAAAGTCCAACTTCTTTCTTTTAAACTTTTGGCAGCACCCCCTTTGTAAAAACTAACCCCAAAATGAGTACAACAGATAAAGATAAATAAAGCATCCCCAAACGGGAGTAAATACAGGCCCGAAGGCGGAAAACAATCACCACCACAAATATACGACGCCGTAGCGAAGAAATAAAGACAATAGAGATAAAGCTGTATAAAAGACAACAAATCCACCAATAATATACAGTATCGTCCTCACCAAGTCTCTAAGTCAACAACATAATAGTAGATGGAGAGTACAAGACACAACGAATGTACAATACAAAATACAGATAACCACCAAAGCCACCCAAGCAAAACAGCACGCTGTGAGCCGATGCGGTATCTGTGGCAAAAGATGATAGATGAATAGCCTGCCTCGACTACTCTGGAGAAACACCCTGCAAAACAACTGTGGCACAACGGGGGTGAGTTGCCAACTCGTGAATAGTAGATAACATATGCAGGTAATTGCAGGTATGCACGTACATAATGAATCTAAGATATCCAATTAGCTGTAATAACAGGTCATATCAATGCAGAATAATGGAAAGTACACTAGCGGGTAAAACCAATGTATGAAGCAATAGTGATATGACAATAGTATCCAATAATCATGCAATAGGGATATGAGACTGTTGATATGCAGCAATCATGAAGGGTACACTAACAGGTACTACTAATACATGAAACAGTGCATAAATAGATAAGTGTAAGGTATGGAGTGAAATATGTCATTTCCACGGAAATCTGACATCGTGGTAGGATCACAATCCATCAAGACACTCAAATCCACAATTCCTCAAATCAGCCCCCAAGTTGGGCTCTCACATCATATAAGTCTTATATCTCCCCACTGTACAATATCGAGTAATCTCCTATATCCTGAATGTACAAATCAGAAATCTCATATGTATCCGGTATCCTATCTCAATGAATCACCTAATAACCCAAATCAAGTCCCAAGTAAAATTCTAACATCCTAAATATATATTTGCAGAAATAAATATGATGGGGTCAATACACATATATTAGCGTCCCACTCCACTAATATTGGTGTAAGGGTATATATAACAACGGCTAAATCCCCTGTTATATATACGAAGGTGTTAAAAGAAATACCATGAAAACAATGTGCCATGTATCGACACAGAAATACCGATCTATCAGATGCCGTCACCAAGACTAGCATCCTGATAGGCACGTATCATACGCTATCCCGGAAAGCACGAGTGCCTAGCTCTGGCCCTCGCCTTCCCACGTATCCATACGTACATGATTCCCAACGGTATCCTTATGATCCCCGCCGAGTCATTGTTACTGACACCGGTAGGTACTCGTCCACCTCCAGGCTCAATCGGCAAAGTCCATCGATCATCTTGCCGAGGGGGACCATACCGGGCCCCACCATGTACCCTCATACGACACCCACTCCTCGTATGGGGTATATAATCAGAACCGATAAATCTCATGGTAGCTGCGCAAATATCTTATCAAGAAAACCGGGTTTTTCAATGTATGCATAATTTCATGAACTCCCGCGGTTCCCAAATCCAGAAAACATCAGGAAAAATCCATATAAGAATGCGCAAATCCATGAATAGAATATATGCGACATAAACTGAAATGTGAGCATATGAAAGGAAAACTGCTAAGTAACATCAGTAAAGGTAAATATGTAACTGCAACTGAATATGTGTGTAACATACAGGTGTAGCAATGTATAGGTATCTACCTATAAGAACCGATGAAGTATACCCCCTCCGGGTTTGAGTGGAATATATGAGTAAGGTATATCGGTAGCTAAATGTCAAAACGTGATAAGTAATGTGAATCGATGTCGCAAAGTCCCTAACCAAGCAATATAATATCTATGATGGTTTGTGTGTGACATGGCAATTATTGATGGTGTGTGTGTAGCGTACAATCCGTGCTCGTGCAACATGAACCGTCAATAATATGTGTAGTGTCCTACGGCTACTAGTCACAGTACAACTACATCTAAGTAATAGGTTAAATGCGCAATTCTAGCTATAACGTAGAATATGCGACAAGTATTAGAATTCTAGCCCAGACTCATAACGCCATGCGGGCGATTCCCCTGTAGATGTTAAATCTACTCACATACGCTCCAAGCTAGGTGACTCCTACCGCCTATTCCCCTTTGTAGCTGCGTCCGATGTACTCGCCTGCAAACCTGAAAATGAGACAAGAAATCCATCATAAGCCAAATATTCCGCAAAACGCGATATCGAGACCAAACGAGAAACTCGCGTCGCGAACTAAACGCGCGCGTGCACGATACGCTGAAACGTGTGTATACGTGTCTAAAACTACCGCGACACGCTGGATCGTAGAACCCACTCACGTATCGTGCGTATCATGCAAACACAATGAACATGAAATACGATATATTGTTACAGATTTTCCTACAGGTCAATTCTCACAAAACTATACATGCCAAAACACTAAAATACACTGCAGACAACCCTACCCAAAACCCCAAGACCCAACACCCTATCCTGGCCGCAATTTGCGGCCAATCTGATTAAATTTGCGGCCTGGGTTTTGAATGAGGGGCTCTTGTTCTGTTGGTGTGGTTTATACCTAGTGAGCATGTTCCAGTTTTCTCAATTTTGCCCTGAAGGATTTGGGTCAAAAGCAGATTACAGAAAGCTAATATATCGCTTAAAAACACCAATTTTGCACAAAAATGAAAACCCTATGGTATTTTAGTGAAATCTGGGTTAAATCTCAGTTAAAGTGACCCTAATAACACTAAAATAGGCTAGGTTAACTAACACAATCATCACTTAACCAAAATTCCACCCAATTCACTATAATTTAGCACTAAACTCATAATTAACACAAACCGACGCTAATTCTACATACAAGCTAGGAAAAAGGGAAATGAGTTTAGGAATTATACCTCACTCACGACCCTAGGCACAAGGAGAAGTGAGAAGAAGGGGAAGAAGAGCTGCTGCAGGTGCTGGGGCTGCTGCTGCTACAGCTACTGATACTGCTTGCTGCTTGCTGATGCTGCTGGCTTCTGGTGCTGCTGTTGCTTGAGCTGCTGCTTCTTGAGCTGCTGTTGATGCCTCTGCTGCTGCTACTTCATCTTCTTCTTGCTGCTGGAGCTGATGCTATTGTTGGGGCTGCTGCTGTGCTGTCTGGAGCTGCTGCTGCTGCAAGCTGATGCTATTGCTGTTGTTGTCTGCTGCTGAAGTCTTGTGTGTGTTTGTGTGTGTGTGTGTATGAGAGTGAGTGAACAAAAGAAATGAGAGTGAGGGTGAGAATGAGAGAAAGGAAAACAACCCCCTCCCTTCTCACTCTCTCTCTCCTTAATTAATGAAGCATGGCACAAGCCATGAAGCACCATGCTCTCTCTCTCTCTCTCTCCCATGGTCAACACTTCAAACCAATATTCAAATCCTTTTTAAATTTAAATTCATTTCATTTTTTAAGAACAACCATGCACAATAAAACCCAAAACACTTAAACATAAATTTAAAACTAGCTTAAAGAAATGGTTAGCTCACCATGATGCTAATCATGGCTAAACCCCAAATTACAACCCTAGTTAACATGCACAAGTGTGTGCAAGGCCAGGAAAAATAAAATAAAATATTCATTAAATAGGATAAAATAATTGGAAATCAATATGGGTAAACTTTTTATTAAAAACCATATATTAAAATATAATTAGCCACAAAACACATTCTAAGGTGTTACAATCTTCCCCCTTAAAAGAAATTCGTCCCCGAATTTAAAAACATACTGCTATGCGTACCTTCAAAGAGAAGATTACAACTCTCAAATCTAGCTCGCAGCCTCCCAAGTGATTACCTCACTATACGGCTACATCCAAAAAAGCACTTCACAGATGGCAAGACCCTTGACCGACGTTTCTCCACCTGCCGAGCCATTAACACAAGTGGCTGCCGGTGAGCGAAGCGATCGCGTCCAAGCCAAATGTTCTGGTGCCAAATCATGTAAGAAAGGCCATGAAGGTATTTGTAAAGTATCATCACAAGGAATACGGGGCGAAACTCAATAATCTGGGCGGAAGTGCCAACTTAAAGGCAACGAAACTAACTTGCTTATAGGATCTCGAAAGGACCTACAATCCTGGGATAAGCTTCCCAAAACTCAACACGTCTTTTATCGGAAAAATCTGCAGGAATACATGATTTGCCACTGCAAACTCGAGTCTACGACTTACATGATCGGTATAAGACATCTGTCCGCAACGGACAATTCTCATCCTGACCTAAAACAACTGGATCATCTCCGATGTCTCTAGACTAGCTGGGGTCCAAAATCCTACTTACGCAGAGTCAGGAAACAACAGACTGGTGATCGACGTGACCTAACACTTAAGTCTAAAGGTTGCCAATTGGAGTGTCTCCTGATAACAGCTATCGAAGGAGAACCCTAACAATGGCGAGGGACGATCCCCAACTACTGAGAACAATTAACACAAACGCACAACTTAACAAAGAACAACTGAGCAAACTGAGTATAACCGGACGACAAGAATCCGAATGGAGTCATACCCTGACTAACCCTGGGTAGACACCATAGTGAAATTCATGGAGATCTGCTCCCACTTCTACTTCGGAACGGTTAAAGTTTGCAACGCTCCAGCCGGCCTCAGATACTCAACCCAAACACACAAAAGACAGACACCTTGAAACGAAACCCAAAGCTTCTCTTTACATCGTTTCCCACCCGTAACTATCTCACAAGTCACGTCAATGTTGGTAAAACTTGAATGAATACAGAGAGTTGACTGATGTACTTGCTCTAGGATTTCACGTCTCTACCCGATAACATCAGGCACACAAACGCATCCCTAACTTAGCACACCAGTGCCACAAATCAAGGACTCCGAATCATTACCCAGCCGAGTATGCTCAAGTATCACCGACGAACGAGCATCGGCGGGCAGTGTCTCGCGAAAGCGATTAAAGAAAAGTGGTCGGGCGCGGACATGAGCAAGCTGTCCCCTCCGTAGAGACGAACTTAAGCTATACTCGACGATCGCATAAGAACTGTAAATCTGCAGAAGACTATCACAACAATCAAAATCCGCTGCAGGAAGATATACATTAAGCTCTGGTGGTCCGTGAAAATCTGATATGACTCTCGAACAAGTAATGTCTCCAAACCTCCAACGCAAAACCACCGCGGCCTTCTCCAGATCATGAGTGGAATATCCTTCTCGTACTTCCTCCAAATGTAGGGAAGCAAAAGCGATAACTCTATAGTGTCACCTCAGTACACTCTCGAGCCCACTCAAGAAACATTACAGTTAAACAACAAGGTCGCCCGAACCAAAAGCAAAGAAAGGACTAATGCACTTGTTAACTGAATCTTCAACTGCCGAAAACTTCGCACACATGCCTCAGTCCAAAGAAAAGAAACCTTCATTCCGGTCAATTCAGCCAACGGTGCAGCACTATGTTAGTTATATGTATGCCCTAGAGGCCATTACTGTACATACGATGTATATTGTAATGGATGCTTGGACATATATAGGGAGGACTTTCTTGCTCGACATGATAGTATGCTATCTGGTTGTACTTTATCTTAACATGTACTCTGATTGTCTCTATATTACATGTTGATAAAGTCCTTAGGATATGTACTCGACTACTGGGACTATGATGAGATCATACTAGTGGGGCCACAGTAGTCGACGAGTACATCCTATAACTGTTCCTAGTCGAGGGTGTATCGAGACAGGGCATCGATGCACCAGAGTAGACTAGCGTATACGTATCTTGACCCATATGATGGGCGATGGATGATCACATATCCATCGTTGTTTGACATCAAGGATGGTGTACGGGTGCTCAGTAGAGACTGGGTACACTGGACGGACTCTCCGAGAACTTCCAGATGGTATTATACCTCACGTCAGATGGCAGTTCTCCGGTGACACTGGTACAGAGTAGTCTGTTGACCCGAGATCGTCATAGAGTCTTGTGTGATTCCCACTGTGCTTTGATTTCCATCATACCACATCCAAGATGGCAAGCAAAAAGGTGGCTTTTGGGTACAGTCCCGAATCACATGGCGGCAATGAGCGATAGGAGGGGATTCGTCTCTCCCGGTATGGGCAGTTGATGTTGTGCTGTGTTCGATTGGCTATAACCGGAAATTCCTGGCCAGGGTTGCTGAGATTTACTGGTAAGTGTTATCAGTAGTTTCTCGAACTGTTATAGACCTCATATCGACACGACTTATCGAGCTACTGGGGTCTGACGTTTACCACCCCTAGGCGAGATATGCGACATATCAGACGACGAGATCGGACTGTACGGTAGTGTTACTGTTTGGATTCACAGGAGAATGTACAGGCTTGCTTATTGATCTTCTGAGCGCTCAATACCTAGGTAGCTGTTACGTTTAGCTGACCGCTTGCAGCTTGTGGGTGTTTGATATGATCATCACCTACTGCCGGCGTATTGACGATTCTATAGAGTCCTACACAGAGGTTTCTTGGCTCAGGCAAAACGGAGTAGGAGCACATATGTGATATGTGCGGGACCGAGGATAATGCGATATAAGATACCATATTCTATTCTCGCGATATTTGATATCGGCCGGGTCATCGGATCAAGTGTTGATTCGATGAATCGGTATGGATAAATATTAGTCGGTTATATGCGATATAGTCGGATTGTCGGATCAAGTGTTGATTCGATAATTTAATGTATAATAATATATATATGATATATTAAATTACATTAACTAATATTTGCTCACTAAAAGATTCTTTTTCTCACTCGGGTAATACATTGATATATATGCGATATATGTTAATTGTATTATTTTATTTTGTTACAATAAATATTGTATATGTGATATATAATATTGTAACATGTTATAATTATTAATGCAACATGTTTAGAGGAGTTTAAATAAGATTAGGGTTTGATTTGGGTTAATGTATTCTAGATGTTTCTAGATGGTTTTACTTTGTCATTTGCTAAGATATTATGATAGATATTTCTTTGTGACTCATCTTTTAACCCAACCCAAACCCTAACCCTAGTAAACTCTCTATATTGGTTACTACAACCATGGTTGCATAAATGATTATGATACTTTTCATTATTCATCATAAAAGGATTAAGTGTTCATATTCATTCTTCTTCTTCTTGCTTGAGTTCCTTTATTAAAAAACTTTCTTGATTTGATTTTGTGATGAAAATTGAGTGAGAATAAGAAAACAAATAAGAGCAAAAATCCTACTTCATCATCCTCATCTATCCTTGCCATTTAGATGAGAGTGTTCACTTCTTTTAATGAGAGTTTGCTTGTGTTAACGAAACTTCAAGGTAGATCATCTTTGTATCGAAGATCGGAAGCAAGACTGCATCTTTCTCTTCGTGGAACCTCTCGAGAGTCCGGAACACGATGATCGCAGCGAAGGGACTTCAACACAGAGCTTTACAAGTGAAGGACCGGATCTACAAAGGTTGTAATCCCTCTCACTTAGTGTTAAAGAGTTTAACATGCTTGTTTTCGCCTAATCTCTAGTTTAAAGATCCGGCTTTGGGTTGTTCGGCACGGCTAAATTTTTAATCGGGCATGGTTGATGCCTCATAGACCCTTATGGCAGTGCCTAGCAACCCTACAGTGGTATCAGAGCCAAACTAAAGTTTTAGGCGAAGTCTAGACGAAGTTTAAAGTCCGATCGAACCCGAAAACCCTGACACGAACCCTTCTCTGTACATTTTTCAAAAATGTGGTTTTTTCTAAATTAAAAATGCTCAGAAAAACAAGCAGGAAAAACTAAGAATTACTGTGAAGTACGATCGTCTAAGTCAATTATTTAACTGCGGAACCGCGGCCAAACCAAGGGTTTGGCGGCGGTTCCGCGGCCCAAATTGTGACTTAGTCCCTGGAATTTCATGTAATTATGCTTAGGTCCTTTCTTGTTATTTTTTTCTGGGAATTTTTTTAATTACACTCAAGTGTTGAGTTTTCTAGGGTTGTATTGGGGACTCGTTGATTCGATCGGATAATTTAACTTTTTTTAGTTTGTCCGGATATTTTTTAGAAACTGTTAAAAAGTTCGAACGGATATCAATAACTCACTTTTTCCCCTGTCGGAAAATTTTCAAAAGTTGGATTTTTCCTCGTGTTTGAAACTTTTGTAATGTCATGCAAGTAACGCTGTGGACCCTCTAGAAGAAAACAAACCTTAACTCGATTATGTGACCGTCTTGAACTGCCTCTAAACCTTAGGGTTTGGGGTAGTACGGCGTGCCACATGTGAGGCGTTGGCTTGACCCTTCTACGGCTGGACCATTGGTACTGTGGCATGTGATGGATGTTTTTTAAACTGATTTCAAGTGTTGAGATATATCGGGGAAAACTTGGGTGTTTGATTATTCGATTGGAAAGTTTAACATTGTCTATTTATCTGGAATGTGATACAATATTTGGAATCCACAGGTAATTATGAGATAACTAATTTGAATGTTATAAATCTTGCAGATCAGTCTCAGATGATCGGTTGCCACGGAATTTTGATGTCATCAAAAGTCCGTCGCAATCACGTAGCGTACGCGAATACTCGCCGGGTAAACTTAACAGACAGCCACGCCCCATAGCCCCGACCAAGTGACTGTAGGAGAACCCCGTCGCCAAAAGCATCCATTCGGGTGCTCGCGGCAGCGGTGTTCCGCCTTAGTGCACTTCGTCGACGGCATCCGGGGGTGCGGACGTCTACTAAAGTTTGCGACGAGCATTCGGTCAGGATGTCGGGAATCTTGTTGAATTGCCCGACTTGATATTGAAAAGAGTTTTCGATAATGAGACTAAAATGCGGGGTTTATAATTGTTAGGCATGCGATGTCTAAGGAATTCATTTGGTTAGGCATGCGATGTCTAAAGAGGTTGCGGATTCCAACTGTTGTTGTTTTACACTTTCTTTTTTGTGACCGTAAGCGTAGTATGTGGTGTATCGCCGGCTTCGTTGCTATACATCAACGACAATCGGGATACGCATACTTGCTTACGTTGATGATATGAGATATTATGTGTTGCTGTGATATGTTATATTGGATCGTCGCGTTTGAATAGCCGGGGGTTTTATGTGAGATGAGAGTTTTTTCTTTTTCATTCATGTAAAATTCATTTGTATGTAATATTCTTTTATTGGGGCACGTCCGGGCTGAGGATGATGTCACCATTGTATATTATTTACTTTTCCGCATTAGGTAGATCCAAGGTGGGGAGCACAAGTAACCGAGTTCTAGGGTCCAGTGGGAGACCATCTCGAGGAGTCGAGACCGGGTCTCCTAACCTTAGAATTGGCAGTGTTGCTTGCCTCTCTCGTAGGGGTCTAGGGATGTGGGTTTGGCTATTCATCGCGACTGTGGAATCCGTGTTTTGTACAGGCTTGTATTAAAACACGGACGTCCTAGTATATCCAATATTTCATATATGTTCTTCTGCTGCAATGTTCTGTGATGAGATCATATTACTGCCTGTGACGAATGTTTATATTATATATATGAGATATATGTTATATTGCAGATTTCGTTTCTAATGAGATGCTTGTGAAGCATAATAAAATGGGACATCATTAATGAGATTGATGAAACTAAAAGAGACCTAAGATGTTGTAGAAACTTGTTTAAAAACTGGTAGCTCTAGTTTTTGCTTTGCATAGCGGTGTTCCTGTAGAACATCCAGCACCGTATTCGATAAGGAAAGGGCCGAGATCCCTTCACCGGGAGTGACCCCTTTAGCAATAACTGGCAGATGCTACACCCCTCGGTTTGTTTTTGATTGCTTTTATAGTTTTTTCTTTGCATAGTGATATATATGATATATCCTGCACCTTATTCGATGAGGAAAGGGCCGACGATCCCTTCACCGGGAGTGACCCCTTTAGCAAAACTAGAAAAGCCTTAAAAGCACTCCATTTAAAATCACTCGATTCAACAACGATATCAAGTTCATTAGGCAAAAGGTTTTCTTAAAAACCTGTCGTAGCCCTCCGTCATTTCAGATAAGTACTTCATAGTATTCGTGCTGCGTTTGTTGGCTTTCGTCAAGGTGTAGTGTGCTGTAGCTATTTATGCTTATCTGTATAAGCATATGATGCGATTGAGTTAGGGTAGTCGTGCGACTTTGTTGGCATTCGTCAAGGGCCGTGCGGGTGGGTTTAATTCAATCGGGAAATGACGGGTTGAACTTCACTAGTAGCCTATGGTTTGTTGGCATTCGTCAAGGTCATAGGATGCTAGGGGTAAAATATTATTGGGAATTTCAAGTGTTGAAATTTGCAATGAGATTGCATACCTTCTATGAGATAGTTGGATCCCGATACCCGCTGCGAGTAAGAGTTACTCCTGGGAGAGTTTTACACATTATAATTAGCCGATCAAGTAGGTGTCTAGAAAGGTATTAACGGGGTTACACCCCTGGGAAAATGAGGTTTACTTTAATTAGGTCCGTACGAAAGCACGGGAAACCTCCCTCAAAGTACCGACACTGGCCTGGCTGAAAGATTGGCGAACTTGTAGCGTGTAATTAATCCCGGCTAGTCTTTCCTTTTAGGGTTTGAAGGAAGATTTGATTAAAACAGTGGGAGACATCCTGATTAGATATATTAGATAACCAATCTAATCTTGCAAGAGCATACGCTGAGTGTTTTCTTCTCTCTCTCTCCATGTAGCGACCATATCACGCCTTAATCAAGATAATGAAACGGATGTATTGACCGAACCCGCTTGTTACACTGAGCTGGGGAACGTTGGTCCCGCTCTAACTTATAATTGTTATAAGACAGAGCAGGAAATTAGGGAATACCAGATTTCCCGTTCCGCCCAAACGAAGAAAGTGCATGCTGATGCATCTTCTTCGGGTGTGTTCATTACAGAGAATGGTTTCTCAGTATCCTTTACGTCCTGGGTATGAGATACCGAATCAGGATCCCGCATATGTAATCTATTACATGGGCTACAGAAAGGTAGAGAACTGAGAACGGGTGATATGTTTCATGAGACAGAAAACGGTGCAAGTGTTGCAGCCATGTCTGTTGGACACTGTCACCCTGTATTACCAGAATACATTGATTCTGAACAAATGTTATTAGATACCGAACCTGATGTAAAACATCATATCAGTCTCTTTATTAGTAAAGAAATGATATAATTTTGTAATTGTTGGATAATATTTTGAACATTTCCTATATCAAGAGTTGATCGGTTCAGGCACGTTATCTAAAAGCATTGACGTTCTAAATCAAACTACAGTTCTTAGTATACAGAACACACACAAGAGGAAGAGTTCAGAAATGGACGAATCCTTCTTGAGGCATTGTAGACTAGGTCATATCAATGCGACCCGACTAGCTGAAGTTACATTAAGATGCATATTTAAATTTGTTTGAATTTACATCCTGTGAAACTTACCGGTCATGTCACAAAGATAAGATGACCACAGCTCTGTTTATTGGAAACAGAGAAAGAGTTAGTGAACTCTTGGGATTGATACATGCTGATGTATGAAAGTCTCCCGTCTACACATGCCAAGACCGGTTCTTTGTACTTCATTACATTCTTTGATGATTTCTCAAGATTCAGACATATGTTCCTGTTGAAACACAAGTCCGAACCTTTTGAGATATTCACAGAATATAAGTTAGAAGTAGAGAACCAAAATACGGGTAAAAGTATTATGTCCTTTGATGTGATCAAGGAGGAAATACTTGAGCATGGAATGTAAGTGCACGGCGGCGCCCCGGCCGTCAATCCGACGGCCAAAAGCGGAAGCGGTGATAAACTTAAATTTTGCGGACTTAGCAAACCGGCACCACCGCGCACTAAACACCCGGATCGTAACCATTAACAAGTCTAAGCTAACTAGAAGAAGGGTTAGAGATATACCGACGATCCAAGTCCTCCGGTCTTCTCGTCATGGTCCCGATCTCCTGCGGAAAAGCCCCGTCTCCTCCTCGTCGCCGGAAGTGCACCACATCGCCTACTTTGTTTACGGGCTCCCACCTCAATGCCGAGGCAACTCGGGCACGAAGCCGGCTACTCGACGTGCCCAAGATTTGCTGTAGAATGTGTAGTGAGCTATTGTCTCTATTGGGGTTGGAGGAGTTGCCATATGGTGGAGGGATGAAACAAGAACCAAATGTGGAGGAGCTTGGGGTATTTTGGAGCATGATATGAACAAAAATACCTCCCCAAAATATTTGGACAGCCCCACTCAAACTTTGGGCCGGCCACTACAATAGGGAGAGTGAAAATGAGGAGGTTGTATCAAAAGAATATGAGAGAGGCCAAAAAACATCACCCATCCAAGAGAGAGAGAGGAAAGGTTATCATCCAAAAGGAAATGATCACAAGTGTAAACTAACACTCCACCAACCTCACCCCTCATCATCAACAACCATCATGTCCCTTCATCATCATACAAAAGTCAAGCCATGATGAGGTTATGAAGTCAAGCCATCATGAAGAAATCAAGTCAAAAGATGGTGCTATCATGATACAACAAAATGCAAAGACCCCCTCCGCAAATGCCTATTTGCAACAATGCAAATAAGCCCTCCTCCACCAATCTTCGGCCAATGAACGGAACAATGGAAATTGGCCGAAACGGAAAGCAAACTGGCAACTCCAGAAAACTGGTCCCGTAATAAATTACAGGAAAACCCCAATACTGTGCATACACACCCGCATCTGTATTTCGACCGGAATACAAATGCAATGAGACAAAATCTACACTGTACTATACTAGGATCCGGCTTATACCAAAACCGGCTAGTAATATCCGTTCGATCCTGATCCGTGAAATACCGCACGTATCTGATCAAACCCTGCCATATATGCATACGGCCTATAGTACAGACTGTCCGATCCTGATCCGTGCAATACCGCACGTATCTGATCGGACCTTGCCATATCTCCATACGGCCTCTACAACTTTTCGCCCGAAAGCTGAGTAACTGAATGTGGGGGACTCTAAAGACTCATCAACACCTTGGTTGTGGATTTAACCACTAGCACGTCAGAGGTATAAGCCAATACGTAACGGGCTACCAAGTATTGACTAAAAGGGATGTCTGTGAGTGAACTCAGCCTGACAACCCTACTGAGCCTGTCAGTGACAATATCCGTACAGTCCGGTCCGTTCGTCTATGAGTATCGCATGGCGGGCCTAGGGGGTTGGTAAAAGCCAGACCCCCAAAAGCGGTACAAGTCGTGTCGGAGTGTAGCCCAGAACACCCTGAGATACTACTGGAATACCTACCAGTAAATCTCCTTGCCTTGGCCAAGGACTTTGTGTAATGGCTCTCCTAGACACAGCACGACCTCACCCCCAATACCGGGAGAGACGAACCCCTGAAGATACGCTCACTGCCTCCATGTGGCTCGGGACTGTACCCAACTAAAACCTGTTTGCACGACTCCTTTGAGCCGTGGTAGGGTAGTAATCAAAGTGTAAGTCTACGTTAGCGCCCCGGCAGTCTACAGACGCCAATTGCGGAATAAAACTTTTTAACCTGGCGCTATCGTATACTTTAACCCGGATCTACCATTATTGCTAAACTAACAAACAGTAAAGAGTGTAGAAATGTTGTACCGACTGATCCGAGTCCTCCGGTCTTCATCTCCACTCCGATCTCCTCGCGGGATCTCCGTCCACATCGTCGCCTCCTCGCCGGAAAGGGCACCACATCGCCTTCGTCTTTTACGGGCTCCCACCTCAATGCCGAGGCAACTCGGGCACGAAGCCGGCTACTCGACGTGCCCAAGATATGCTGTAGGAAGTGTAGTGTAGAGGCTACTTGTCTCTTTGGGGTTTGTTGCCTTTGGATGGAGGAATGAGGATTGAACTTTGGAGGGAAATGAAGCTACCAATTTTTGCAAAGAAAATGAGATGAAGAATGAAGCACACAAATGAATCTCTCATTTTTTTTCTTTTCCTCCTAATGTGTGGCCGGCCAAGTCATCTAGGAAAATGGTGGAGGGAACAAAATACATATCATGAAGGGAGGTGAGGGTAGGAGAGGTCAAGAGGTGACCACATACAAACAACAACCATACTTCATTTAAAAAACAACCATACCCTTTCAAATCTCATCCTCATTCAATCAAATCACAAAAAGCAAAAGTATGGTGGAAAAGATATGAAAGCTATCATATCAAACAATATGCAAAGAAACCCTCCACAAAATGTTATTTGCAAAACTGCAAATAACACCCTCCATCGGAAAAGTCCGGCCGGGAAAGAACAAAGGAAAACCAGCCGGAACGGAATGCAAACTGGCAACTCCAGAAAACTGGTCCCGTAATAAATTACAGGAAAACCCCGATACTGTGCATACACACCTGCATCTGTATTCCGTCCGGATACAAATGCAAAGAGACAAAATCTACACTGTACTAAACTAGGACCGGCTTAAACCAAAGCCGGCTAGTAAAATCCGTTCGATCCTGATCCGTGCAATACCGCACGTATCTGATCGAACCCTGCCATATAACTATACGGCCATTAGTACAAAACTGTCCGATCCTGATCCGTGCAATACCGCACGCATCTGATCGGACCCTGCCATATCTCCATACGGCCTCTACAGCGTTTCGCCCGAAACTTGAGTAACTGAAAGTGTGGTGGACTCTAATGACTCGTCAATACTATGGCTGTGGATTTAACCACTAGCACGTCAGAGGTATAAGCCAATACGTAACGGGCCACCAGCTATTGACCAAAAAGGGACGTCGATGAGCGAACTCATCCTGACACCCTACTGAGCCTGTCAGTGACAATATCCGTGCAGTCCGGTCCGTTCGTCTATGAGTATCGCATGGCGGGCCTAGGGGGTTGGTAAAAGTCAGACCCCCAAAAGCGGTACAAGTCGTGTCGGAGTGTAGCCCAGAACACCCTGAGATACTACTGGAATACCTACCAGTAAATCTCCTTGCCTTGGCCAAGGACTTTGTGTAATGGCTCTCCTAGACACAGCACGACCTCACCCCCAATACCGGGAGAGACGAACCCCTGAAGATACGCTCACTGCCTCCATGTGGCTCGGGACTGTACCCAACTAAAACCTGTTTGCACGACTCCTTTGAGCCGTGGTAGGGTAGTAATCAAAGTACAGTGGGAACTCACACGAGACAAATGACGATCCCCAGGTCGATGAACTAACCTGCACACATGTCACCAGGGAACTGCCATCTGACGTCTGGTATATGACCAACTAGCATGTTCCCGGCGAGTCCTGTCCGGTGTACTCATAACCCAATGAGCACCTGTATACATCTTAGGTGATCCAACTGACACCAGTGGCTTGTGAGACCGGCCACCGCCCCTCGTCGGGGTCTCGACTGTATACACTAGTCTACTAATGGAGTATCGATGCCCGGTCTCGAAACTCCCACGACTAGGGACCTTTTAAGGATATGCTTGTAGACCCCCAGCTCCCACTTATATGATCGCCCTCATACTGCTGGTGGTCAAGCAAGAATCCTAGGGGCTCTATCAACGTGTAATAGCGACGTGTCATGTCACCTAAAGCAGTACACGATGATAAAGGTAAACCAGATAGCATACTATCATCTCGAGTAAGACTGTCCTACCGGGATAGGTCCTCCCTCAATCATTACAATCACGTACCTGTGACCTAATAATTGACTCTGAGGGCACTATCTCCAACAATCTCCCACTTGCACTCAAGGCTAATTATTGCGATGTCGCATACTCACAGCCCGTGTGATACCGAACATCCCACTCCTCTACTAGTCAGTCTCACAAAGCTCGTTTGCGGAACTATTGCGTTCGAGGAATAGCCTCAGTGAGTGGATCCGCTTTGTTGTTTCTTTCTATGTCTCTCTATATCTCAAGTTCGCGGAGAAACCCATCTCCCGAAATGAGCAAAATCAGTCTTAGAATATGTCTGGATGTCTGATGGGACATAGCTCATAAATGAACTCCAAATCCAAACTTCTTAGACTGTATCGTCAACTGAACTTAATCAGTATCCTGCGCGCCATGCCTCCCTCAGTATTGCCTTGGATCACCTGTCCAAAATACTGCCCCTCGTCAGAGGGAAAACTATAACTCTGACAACCTCCTTGTCGTCCATGTCACCTTGGAAGCCTGGAATGATAACCGTCTCCTGAATGAAGCTGTCGTTATCATATCCCTAGAACATCCACTTATGTTCTAAAACTGCTTCCTACCGTTTTTCCAGGATTGGATTAATGTCAACTTATTGCATCTAGTGCAAGAACAATATCTGGTGTGGTACTTGACATCTCACGATTGACTCAATTGCCTGAGCAAGTGATCTGCCAATCATGCCCACCCCTCTCCCACTTAGTCTGTAAGACACCTTTGGAGAGGGTGACTCCATTACCTGCAGGTACACTACCTTGCCAGGAGTCTACCATCCTAAATACTCTTAGAATGCAGTCAAGTACCCTGATTGGGAAACCACCCAAATCTAGATCTAAAACCATAGATCTAGTAACCAGTATGTCTGATATAAAATCCATTTCCTTTGTGGAGAAACAACTGTGTGACGACCAAAGTATAATCGATCGTAGTGTAGGAGTTTCCTTTCCTACTCTGTGTATATCATCCAAATACCAGGATATCACACCCTACTACCTTCTCAACAGATCCATCCCCTATTCTGACGAAGTCAAACCCATGACTGTCATGTCAGAAATAGATGATCTATCTCCGCTACATCTGCTTTAGTCTATAAATAGACATAAGCTACCTGTCCACCAATGCTTCCGCTGCTCCCACTGACTACGACAACCCTCTGGCAGAGTCATATACACGTACACTTCTGAAGCGAGTTCAGAACGACGCTATACTCATCCTCCCGCCGGGTCTCGCAGCCTGGAACAACAGCATTGGTAATTGTGGGTAAACAAGAACTTCCCCGTCACCGTCCTTGAGGCTACCGTAGTACCTCTCGGGTGCCTGAAGTTACCCACCATATCTGCGGAGTGGCCAATGGAATGTCAATCCAGATTGAATCTTTAGGTTCCTTATCAAATCTTCAGTAATCGTATGTGGTTCTGGAATCACTTCCAGTTCTACCATACTCCCACTACTGTTTTCTGAAAAAATTCATTTTTAATTTAAAACTGTGGCGAGTCAAGAACAATATTGCTATTGATCTTCCAGATGGTAGAAAGTCAACCCGCGTCATAGCCTGGGTCAACCCACAAACAGCCATTACAGAAACGTGCCTTGAGTTGTCCAGTGTCTGGTTTTAAGCATAAACCGGACAACTCCCCGTACCTTAACAATGTTAAGATATGAACTGTTCTATATCCAATATAGAAACAGAGGCACTGATTTAATTGAACCAGATCCAAATCATGCAGCTGTCCCCAGCGCATGTCAACTAAATGGAAGGCGGCCGATCAGCGTTACTCAACTTAGGAATGCTTCCAATTATGAGTAACCTGAAAGAGAAGCATGTTCTCATTACTATCAACTGAATACCATACACAAGTATCTACATCTTCGATCTCTTTAAAGAATCCCGATACTTGCTACACCTGGTTCTCTACTATATTCAAATACCTATAACTTCTCAAAACTTAGACCCTGTGTTTCAACGAAACACATGTCTAAGAACTAGAGAAGTTAAAAGTAAACAGAATATAGTATGAGGACCAACCCCTCTGTCCTGATGGACCCTGGACAACATACAATACTCTGTATAAGTCCCTTGAGTCTGATAACTCATTCACTGTGTGTCGTAGGTTGAAAACTGTACTTATGGTTAAGAAGAATTACACCGATGTTCAATGCTCCTTACCTAACCATCCACTGATATAGGTAAATGTCGTAGACATAATTTCAAAAAGGTATATCTCACTCTATGAAAATAGACGTACAGATATATCAATTTGAAATTGGTGCATGACGGCGGATATTCAAAACCAAATATTTGCCGACCGGCAAACAGTCCAGGTGATTTCCTCAAATATCACTGATTACAACGAATCCCGATATAATGAGGATGATCACCCAATTCCCAATAACGTACTCCCACTCATCATCTGTAAAACCATACAGATGTGAGAATCATACCTGGTAAATACATACCCTGGAGTAAGTATCTAATCGGGAAATCAGTTCTCTTTTAACATTACACATTGAAACTGAAACATTGAAATGTTTCGATGGGGTATCCTGGTATTCCTAGTAATGCCTCTTCCAGATTCACGACTGTAACCGTATAGTTCTTTGCCACCTCTCCAAATCCCTTCATATGTCTTTAGTCTTTACCTTCTGCACACCCTTTTAGGCCAAATGGTTTTCTTCCTTCCCTACCGTTCGGCACCAGCCTAAGGTTTGGAAGAAGACTATCCAATAAGCATAATGGGTGTACTGTCCCAATCCTAGGAACACTCGCAATGAGAGAGGGTGAAGATAAAAGACACCTGAATGTACTTTATTCCTATTTCTCCTGAACCAAAATCCATCCCCGAACTGGAACAAGTTCCATTCGAGTTCGTATATAACCATACGATGGAGTATCCAAATAAACTGTGGATCTTCGTAGTGATACAGAGTGTCCTGGAGAAATACAAAGGTGATGTGGGAGTGGTAACGAAATATTTGGTTTGGTCGTGAATATCTGTTGCAATTTACTTTGCCCTCCTACTAATCCCTTGCTTTGTCTGAACTTAATACCTTCTGTACACCGTTTAGGCTAACTGGTTTTCTTCATTCCCTACCGGTCGGCACCAGCCTATGGTTTGGAAGAAGACTATCCAATTTGCGTAATAGGTGTACTACTCCTAAACCAAGGAGTACTCGCAACCTGAGAGAAGGTGAAAAGAAAAGACAACTGAATAATCCTATTCGTTTTCTCCAGAACCGGAAACCATCCTCGAATTCCTTCGAGTTCGTATCTAACCATACGATGGTTTTGTCCAATGGAAGTGGACGTTCGCAGTAATACGGGGTGTCCTGGAGAAAAGGGTAAAAGTAGGAGTGGCAATGAGGTCTGCAACTCTGACAATCCAAAAGCCAGTGTTTAAGAAGGTTCGGTCAACTTGGTCACTGAGTCAAAGTCTTAGGGTCGGGTCAAATGGTCGCTGCCAGAGAGAGAGAGAAAAGAAACACTCAGCGTGCACTCTAACCTAGATCAGAATGGTTACCAATTTATCTAATCTGGAATCCTCCCACTGTACCTCAAATTCTCCTCCAAACCTGAAAGAAGAATTAGTCGGGAACACCCGAGGAGTAAACCAACTCATCAGTGGGAATCGGGATCCAACTCTCATCGCATGACAACGTGACGGAATCCGCTCACGGTATCACACTCCAGAAGGTATGCGCATATCTGGCAAGTTTCAGTACTTTTGAAACTCCCGATGAGATTTCTGCCCCATGCTCTTATGACCTTGGCGAAGGTCAACAAATCATAAGTCACATGTCAAGTTCTACCCGTCATTATCCAGGTTAATTTGAATCCACCCGTACAAGCCCTTGACGAAGGTCAACAAGGCTGTACGACTGTCCCAAACCAACGCATCTATCTATGCAGCAGAAAGGTAACAAGCAGCTACCATACACTATGCCTTGACGAAGGTCAACAAACATAGCATGAATACTACGTGCTACCCGTCTGAAACGACGGAGGGCTACGAATGGTTTCTGGCGAAAACCTTTAACGTAATGAACTTGATATCGTTGAAGGAACGGATAGCTTTTAAAAAATATAGTGACGAAAACCTTTACTAAAGAGGTCACTCCCGGTGAAGGGATCTCGGCTCTTTCCCCGTAGAATGGGGTGCAGGATATTCCAAATGAATACCACGATGCAAAGCAAAAGTGATCGGCTATAGTGAAGTTAATGCCCTGACGCAAACTTTTTGTCCAAGGGGTCACTCCCGGTGAAGGGATCTCGGCCCTTGCCTCGTCGACTGAGGAGCAGGATATTCCAATGAATACCACGATGCAAAACAAAAGTAAACGTCCTTGCAATAACAGCTTTTTGAAAAGTGTTCCAACAACATCAGAATAGGTTTGTTTAACTTGCATTGATCCGAATCAATGCAGTCCCATCAATTGATCACACCACAAAGAACGAAAATATACTGACGTACGTATATGCCATCCGCATTCGCCACTGGGTCCCGTCATCACCCGTTAGGTTAGCTTACTAACGGCAGAGCGGGGACTGGACTAGCGCGGATGAAAAACATATACAACATCTACTAACATATATACCAATATATAGTATTTCGCTCAAGGCGTGAATAGAAATGCAACATCACAGAAATGTACAACATCACAGAACAATACAGATATCTGGGATCCCCGGGTTTCACAGAGCCACTACTGAAACCCGACGTTCCCCTGGTCGTGTGGATAGCCTGTGCAATGAAATCCTAGACCCCTACGGGCGCGGCAAGTTACCCGCCAAAACCTGAAGCGAGGCAGCCCCCTTCAGCGCCGTGAATGGACCACCCAGCACTTCACGGAATCCGGTAACTTGGGCACCCTCCTGGGTCAAACCTGTACCCCCTACGAGTGCGGCGAGTAGCCCGCCAATCCTAGAGTGAAGCCCCCTCCGTCCCAATGCCATGAGATGCGGGCTTGCTGCCCTCTAGAACCCGGCTATCCGTGCACCCCTCCGCGGGGTAATCCTAGTACAGAAAGTAAAATATACATACACCGGGTACATCGACCGCAACCAGGTCGTGCCCCAAAATAATAATACAATCAGGCAGTGACGGCAGTCCACATGTCGGAGCTCGCCCCGCAATATCAAATGTACATAATACAACAAAACAGTACTAGCATTGCATCCAGGCTATCCCCACGACCGATCCGCAACATCACAGCAAATACATAGAACATCAACGTGAAAATCACGTTCGCAAATCCGTCTAACCGGGCTATAGCAGTTAGACCGGATTTACCGATCGAATGACATTCACGGTCGCAGATATAATGTAAATACTGTGAAAACTAACGTGTTTAAATTTCGATCGACAAAATATCAAGAAGTGGGCCCCACGACTTACTGGTGAACAGTAACAAAATCTGGGCAAAAACGATATATATCAAAAACCCCAAAATCCAACCAAGAACCAACTGACAAAATTTGGGAGCACGTGCTCCCCACGTGGCCGCGGTTGCGCGGCAAAACCATGGTTTTGGCCGCTCTTCCGCGGCAACTTGGAGGGATCACGACCCCAAATTTTGTCGTGACTCTTAAAAGTTCCTGCTCTGATTTTTAAGACATCCAGAAATAATTTTTGAGACCGTTTAAAAACAACAGAAACTGTCGGCTTGGATTTTTGCAGTTTTCGATTTCCGGTCGGATCGAAGTTTTAAACGCGTTAGCACAAGTTAGCATAGCAAAATGGTGCGGCTCTGATACCACTGTAAGTCTACGTTAGCGCCCCGGCAGTCTACAGACGCCAATTGCGGAATAAAACTTTTTAACCTGGCGCTATCGTATACTTTAACCCGGATCTACCATTATTGCTAAACTAACAAACAGTAAAGAGTGTAGAAATGTTGTACCGACTGATCCGAGTCCTCCGGTCTTCATCTCCACTCCGATCTCCTCGCGGGATCTCCGTCCACATCGTCGCCTCCTCGCCGGAAAGGGCACCACATCGCCTTCGTCTTTTACGGGCTCCCACCTCAATGCCGAGGCAACTCGGGCACGAAGCCGGCTACTCGACGTGCCCAAGATATGCTGTAGGAAGTGTAGTGTAGAGGCTACTTGTCTCTTTGGGGTTTGTTGCCTTTGGATGGAGGAATGAGGATTGAACTTTGGAGGGAAATGAAGCTACCAATTTTTGCAAAGAAAATGAGATGAAGAATGAAGCACACAAATGAATCTCTCATTTTTTTTCTTTTCCTCCTAATGTGTGGCCGGCCAAGTCATCTAGGAAAATGGTGGAGGGAACAAAATACATATCATGAAGGGAGGTGAGGGTAGGAGAGGTCAAGAGGTGACCACATACAAACAACAACCATACTTCATTTAAAAAACAACCATACCCTTTCAAATCTCATCCTCATTCAATCAAATCACAAAAAGCAAAAGTATGGTGGAAAAGATATGAAAGCTATCATATCAAACAATATGCAAAGAAACCCTCCACAAAATGTTATTTGCAAAACTGCAAATAACACCCTCCATCGGAAAAGTCCGGCCGGGAAAGAACAAAGGAAAACCAGCCGGAACGGAATGCAAACTGGCAACTCCAGAAAACTGGTCCCGTAATAAATTACAAGAAAACCCCGATCCTGTGCATACACACCTGCATCTGTATTCCGTCCGGATACAAATGCAAAGAGACAAAATCTACACTGTACTAAACTAGGACCGGCTTAAACCAAAGCCGGCTAGTAAAATCCGTTCGATCCTGATCCGTGCAATACCGCACGTATCTGATCGAACCCTGCCATATAACTATACGGCCATTAGTACAAAACTGTCCGATCCTGATCCGTGCAATACCGCACGCATCTGATCGGACCCTGCCATATCTCCATACGGCCTCTACAGCGTTTCGCCCGAAACTTGAGTAACTGAAAGTGTGGTGGACTCTAAAGACTCGTCAATACTATGGCTGTGGATTTAACCACTAGCACGTCAGAGGTATAAGCCAATACGTAACGGGCCACCAGCTATTGACCAAAAAGGGACGTCGATGAGCGAACTCATCCTGACACCCTACTGAGCCTGTCAGTGACAATATCCGTGCAGTCCGGTCCGTTCGTCTATGAGTATCGCATGGCGGGCCTAGGGGGTTGGTAAAAGTCAGACCCCCAAAAGCGGTACAAGTCGTGTCGGAGTGTAGCCCAGAACACCCTGAGATACTACTGGAATACCTACCAGTAAATCTCCTTGCCTTGGCCAAGGACTTTGTGTAATGGCTCTCCTAGACACAGCACGACCTCACCCCCAATACCGGGAGAGACGAACCCCTGAAGATACGCTCACTGCCTCCATGTGGCTCGGGACTGTACCCAACTAAAACCTGTTTGCACGACTCCTTTGAGCCGTGGTAGGGTAGTAATCAAAGTACAGTGGGAACTCACACGAGACAAATGACGATCCCCAGGTCGATGAACTAACCTGCACACATGTCATCAGGGAACTGCCATCTGACGTCTGGTATATGACCAACTAGCATGTTCCCGGCGAGTCCTGTCCGGTGTACTCATAACCCAATGAGCACCTGTATACATCTTAGGTGATCCAACTGACACCAGTGGCTTGTGAGACCGGCCACCGCCCCTCGTCGGGGTCTCGACTGTATACACTAGTCTACTAATGGAGTATCGATGCCCGGTCTCGAAACTCCCACGACTAGGGACCTTTTAAGGATATGCTTGTAAACCCCCAGCTCCCACTTATATGATCGCCCTCATACTGCTGGTGGTCAAGCAAGAATCCTAGGGGCTCTATCAACGTGTAATAGCGACGTGTCATGTCACCTAAAGCAATACACGATGATAAAGGTAAACCAGATAGCATACTATCATCTCGAGTAAGACTGTCCTACCGGGATAGGTCCTCCCTCAATCATTACAATCACGTACCTGTGACCTAATAATTGACTCTGAGGGCACTATCTCCAACACAAAGTACAGTGGGAACTCACACGAGACAAATGACGATCCCCAGGTCGATGAACTAACCTGCACATATGTCACCAGGGAACTGCCATCTGACGTCTGGTATATGACCAACTAGCATGTTCCCGGCGAGTCCTGTCCGGTGTACTCATAACCCAATGAGCACCTGTATACATCTTAGGTGATCCAACTGACACCAGTGGCTTGTGAGACCGGCCACCGCCCCTCGTCGGGGTTTCGACTGTATACACTAGTCTACTAATGGAGTATCGATGCCCAGTCTCGAAACTCCCATGACTAGGGACCTTTTAAGGATATGCTTATAGACCCCCAGCTCCCACTTATATGATCGCCCTCATACTGCTGGTGGTCAAGCAAGAATCCTAGGGGCTCTATCAACGTGTAATAGCGACGTGTCAGGTCACTTAAAACAGTACACGATGATAAAGGTAAACCAGATAGCATACTATCATCTCGAGTAAGACTGTCCTACCGGGATAGGTCCTCCCTCAATCATTACAATCACGTACCTGTGACCTAATAATTGACTCTGAGGGCACTATCTCCAACAATCTCCCACTTGCACTCAAGGCTAATTATTGCGATGTCGCATACTCACAGCCCGTGTGATACCGAACATCCAACTCCTCTACTAGTCAGTCTCACAAAGCTCGTTTGCGGAACTATTGCGTTCGAGGAATAGCCTCAGTGAGTGGATCCGCTTAGTTGTTTCTTTCTATGTCTCTCTATATCTCAAGTTCGCGGAGAAACCCATCTCCCGAAAAGAGCAATACCTGTCTCAGAATATGTCTGGATGTCTGATGGGACCTAGCTCATAAATGAACTCCAAATCCAAACTTCTTAGACTGTATTGACAACTGAACTTAATCAGTGTCCTGCGCGCCATGCCTCCCTCAGTATTGCCTTGGACCACCTGTCCAAAATACTGCCCCTCATCAGAAGGAAAACTATAACTCTAACAACCTCCTTGTCGTCCATGTCACCTTGGAAGCCTGGAATGATAACTGTCTCCTGAATGAGGCTGTCGTTATCATCTCCCTAGAACATCCACTTATGTTCTAAAACTGCTTCCGACTGTTTCTCCAGGATTGGATTAATGTCAATTTATTGCATCTAGTGCAAGAACAACATCTGGTGTGGTACTTGACATCTCACGATTGACTCAATTGCCTGAGCAAGTGATCTGCCAATCATGCCCGTCCCTCTTCCCTTTAGTCTGTAAGACACCTTTGGAGAGGGTGACTCCATTACCTGCAGGTACACTACCGTGCCAGGAGTCGTCCATCCTAAATACTCTTAGAATGCTGTCAAGTACCCTGATTGGGAAACCACCCAAATCTAGATCTAAAACCATAGATCTAGTAACCAGTATGTTTGATATAAAATCCATTTCCTTTGTGGAGAAACAACTGTGTGACGACCAAAGTATAACCGATCGTAGTGTAGGAGTTTCCTTTCCTACTCTGTGTATATCATCCAAATACCAGGATATCACACCCTACTACCTTCTCAACAGATCCATCCCCTATTCTGATGAAGTCAAACCCATGACTGTCACGTCAGAAATAGATGATCTTTCTCCGCTACATCTGCTCTAGTCTATAAATAGACATAAGCAACCTGTCCACCAATGCTTCCGCTGCTCCCACTGACTACAACAACCCTCTGGCAGAGTCATATAGACGTACACTTCTAAAACTGGTTTAGAACGACGCTATACTCATCCTCCCG
Organism: Agapanthus africanus; assembly: GCA_030015575.1. Lineage (NCBI taxonomy): Eukaryota > Viridiplantae > Streptophyta > Magnoliopsida > Asparagales > Amaryllidaceae > Agapanthus > Agapanthus africanus. Next base: position 567,090,643 of record JASDDO010000024.1, read on the forward strand.
CCGGGTCTCGTAACCTGGAACAACAGCAATGGCAATTGTGGGTAAACAAGAACTTCCCTGTCACCGTCCTTGAGGCTACCGTAGTGCCTCTCGGGTGCCTGAAGTTTCCCACCTTATCTGCGGAGTGGCCAATGGAATGTCAATCCAGATTGAATCTTTAGGTTCCTTATCAAATCTTCAGTAATCGTTTGTGGTTCTGGAATCACTTCCAGTTCTACCATACTCCCACTACTGTTTTCTGAAAAAATCCATTTTTGTTAAAACTGTGGCGAGTCTAGAACAATATTGCTATTGTTCATCCAGATGGTAGAAAGTCAACCCGCGTCATAGCCTGGGTCAACCCACAAACAGCCATTACAGAAACGTGCCTTGAGTTGTCCAGTGTCTGGTTTTAAGCATAAACCGGACAACTCCCCGTACCTTAACATCGTTAAGATATGAACTGTTCTATATCCAATATAGAAACAGAGGCACTGATTTAATTGAACCAGATTCAAATCATGCAGCTGTCTCCAGTGCATGTCAACTAAATGGAAGGAGGCCGATCAGCGTTACTCAACTTAGGAATGCTTCCAATTATGAGTAACCTGAAAAAGAAGTAATTTCTCTTAATCACTACTATCAACTGAATACCATACACAAGTATCTACATCTTCGATCTCTTTGAAGAATCCCGATACTTGCTATACCTGGTTCTCTACTCTATTCAAATACCTATAACTTCTCCAAATTCGGACCCTGTGTTTCCACGAAACACCTGTCTAAAAACTAGAGAAGTCATAAGTAAACCGAATATAGTACGAGGACCAAGCCCTCTGTCCTGATGGACCCTGGACAACATACAATCCTTTGTATAAGTCCCTTGAGTCTGATAACTCATTCACTGTGTGTCGTAGGTTGAAAACTGTACTTATGGTTAAGAAGAATTACACCGCTGTTTAATGCTCCTTACCTAACCATCCACTGATATAGGTAAATGTCGTAGACATAATTTCAGAAAGGTATATCTCACTCTATGAAAATAGACGTACAGATATATCAATTTGAAATTGGTGCATAACAGCGGATATTCAAAACCAAATATTTGCCGACCGGCAAACAGCCCAGGTGATTTCCTCAAATATCACTGATTACAACGAATCCCGATATAATGAGGATAATCACCCAATTCCCAATAACTTACTCCCACTCATCATCTGTAAAACCATACAGATGTGAGAATCGTACCTGGTAAATACATACCCTGGAGTAAGTATCTAATCGGGAAATCAGTTTTCCTTTAACATTACACAGTGAAACTGAAACATTGAAATGTTTCGATGGGGTATCCTGGTATTCCTAGTAATGCCTCTTCCAGATTCACGACTGTAACCGTATAATTCTTTGCCACCTCTCCAAATCCCTTCATATGTCTTTAGTCTTTACCTTCTGCACACCCCTTTAGGCCAAATGGTTTTCTTCCTTCCCTACCGTTCGGCACCAGCCTATGGTTTGGAAGAAGACTATCCAATAAGCATAATGGGTGTACTGTCCCAATCCTAGGAACACTCGCAATGAGAGAGGGTGAAGATAAAAGACAACCGAATAAACCTTATTCCTATTTCTCCTGAACCAGAATCCATCCCCGAACTGGAACAAGTTCCATTCGAGTTCGTATATAACCATACGATGGAGTAACCAAATAAACTGTGGATCTTCGTAGTGATACGGAGTGTCCTGGAGAAATACAAAGGTGATGTGGGAGTGGTAACGAAATATTTGGTTTGGTCGTGAAAATCTGTTGCAATTTACTTTGCCCTCTTACTAATCCCTTGCTTTGTCTGAACTTAATACCTTCTGCACACCATCGTTATGCTAATTGGTTTTCTTCATTCCCTACCGGTCGGCACCAGCCTAAGGTTTGGAAGAAGACAATCCAATTTGCGTAATAGGTGTACTACCCCTAAACCAAGGAGTACTCGTAACCTGAGAGAGGGTAAAAGGAAAAGACAACTGAATAATCCTATCCGTTTTCTCCAGAATCGGAAACCATCCTCGAATAAATTCTTTCGAGTTCGTATCTAACCATACGATGGTTTTGTCCAATGGAAGTGGACGTTCGTAGTAATACGGGGTGTCCTGGAGAAAAGGGTAAAAGTAGGAGTGGCAATGAGGTTTGCAACTCTGACAATCCAAAAGCCGGTGTTTAAGAAGGTTCGGTCAACTTGGTCACTGAGTCAAAGTCTTAGGGTCGGGTCAAATGGTCGCTGCCAGAGAGAGAGAGAGAAAAGAAACACTCAGCGTGCACTCTAACCTAGATCAGAATGGTTACCAATTTATCTAATCTGGAATCCTCCCACTGTACCTCAAATTCTCCTCCAAACCTGAAAGAAGAATTAGTCGGGGTCACCCGAGGAGTAAACTAACTCATCAGTGGGAATCGGGATCCAACTATCATCGCATGATAACGTGACGGAATCCGCTCACGGTATCACACTCCAGAAGGTATGCGCATATCTGGCAAGTTTCAGTTCTTTTGAAACTCCCGATGTGATTTCTGCCCCATGCTCTTATGACCTTGGCGTGAGGTCAAAATATCATAAGTCACATGTCAAGTTCTGCCCGTCATTATCCAGGTTAATTTGAACCCACCCGTACATACCCTTGATGTAGGCCAAAATAGTAGTACGACTGTCCCAAACCAACGCATCTATCTATGCAACAGATAAATAACCGGCAGCTACCAAACACTATGCCTTGGCGTGAGGTCAAAATACATAGCTTGAATACTACCGAATATTTAACTGAAATGACGGAGGGCTACGAATGGTTTCTGGCGAAAACCTTTAACGTAATGAACTTGATATCGTCAAAGGAACGGATAGCTTTTAAAAATATAGTGACGAAAACCGTTGCTAAAGAGGTCACTCCCTGTGAAGGGATCTCGGCTCTTTCCCCGTAGAATGGGGTGCAGGATATTCCAAATGAATACCGCGATGCAAAGCAAAAGTAATCGGCTATAGTGAAGTTAATGCCCTGACGCAAACTTCTGTCCAAAGGGTCACTCCCGGTGAAGGGATCTCGGCCCTTGCCTCGTCGACTGAGGAGCAGGATATTCCAATGAATACCACGATGCAAAACAAAAGTAAACGTCCTTGCAATAACAGCTTTTTGAAAAATGTTCCAACAACATCAGATTAGGTTTGTTTTTAACTTGCATTGATCCGAATCAACGCAGTCCCATCAATTGATCACACCAAAAAGAACGAAAATATACTGATGTACGTATATGCCATCCGCATTCGCCACTGGGTCCCGTCATTACCCGTTAGGTTAGCTAACTAACGACAGAGCGGGGACTGGACTAGCGCGGATGCAAAACATATACAACATCTACTAATATATATACCAATATATTATATTTCGCTTAAGGCGTGAAAGAAATGCAACATCACAGAGAATGAACAGCATCACAGAAACAATACAGATATCTGGGATCCCCGGGTTTCACAGAGCCACTACTGAAACCCGACGTTCCCCTGGTCGTGTGGATAGCCTGTGCAATGAAATCCTAGACCCCTACGGGCGCGGCAAGTCACCCGCCAAAACCTGAAGCGAGGCAGCCCCCTTCAGCGCCGTGAATGGACCACCCAGCACTTCACGGAATCCGGCAACTTAGGCACCCCTCCTGGGTCAACCTGTACCCCCTACGAGTGCGGCGAATAGCCCGCCAATCCTAGATTGAAGCCCCCTCCGTCTCAATGCCATGAGATGCGGGCTTGTTGCCTTCTAGAATCCGGCTATCCGTGCACCCCTCCGCGGGGTAATCCTAGTACAGAAAGTAAAATATACATACAACGGGTACATCGACCGCAACCAGGTCGTGCCCCAAAATAATAATACAAACAGGCAGTGACGGCAGTCCACATGTCGGACGCTCGCCCCGCAATATCAAATGTACATAATACAACAGAACTGTACTAGCATTGCATCCAGGCTATCCCCCACGACCGATCCGCAACATCACAGCATAAACATAGAACATCAACGTGAAAGTCACGTTCGCAAATCCGTCTAACCGGGCTATAGCAGTTAGACCGGATTTACCGATCAAGTGACAGTCACGGTCGCAGATATAATGTAAATACTGTGAAAAATGTGTTTAAAATTTTCCGATTGACCAAAAATTAACAAGTGGGCCCCCAATCAAAACTGTAGCACTCACAGAAAACTTGAGCCCAATTTTAATATTCCAAAACCCCTAATTATAGCCCATAAGCCCACTGCAAAAAAATTTCCACACGAGCCCATACTCCTGCGGCGGAAGCGCGGCCAGAAGGGGGTTTTGGCCGCCCTTCCGCGGTCGTACGGAGGATTCGTGTCACCAAAATTTTTCAGTGTGCTTAGAACTCCCTGCACATCATTCTGAGACGACCTGAAAAATTTTTAGACTCCAAAAAATTTCGACAGAAACTGATGCGAAAGCAATACGGGTTTTGGAACTTTTTGATCGATCGGAAATGCAAACACATTACACAAAGCTAGACTAAGTTAATGGCGAGGCTCTGATACCACTGTAAGTGCACGGCGGCGCCCCGGCCGTCAATCCGACGGCCAAAAGCGGAAGCGGTGATAAACTTAAATTTTGCGGACTTAGCAAACCGGCACCACCGCGCACTAAACATCCGGATCGTAACCATTAACAAGTCTAAGCTAACTAGAAGAAGGGTTAGAGATATACCGACGATCCAAGTCCTCCGGTCTTCTCGTCATGGTCCCGATCTCCTGCGGAAAAGCCCCGTCTCCTCCTCGTCGCCGGAAGTGCACCACATCGCCTACTTTGTTTACGGGCTCCCACCTCAATGCCGAGGCAACTCGGGCACGAAGCCGGCTACTCGACGTGCCCAAGATTTGCTGTAGAATGTGTAGTGAGCTATTGTCTCTATTGGGGTTGGAGGAGTTGCCATATGGTGGAGGGATGAAACAAGAACCAAATGTGGAGGAGCTTGGGGTATTTTGGAGAATGATATGAACAAAAATACCTCCCCAAAATATTTGGACAGCCCCACTCAAGCTTTGGGCCGGCCACTACAATAGGGAGAGTGAAAATGAGGAGGTTGTATCAAAAGAATATGAGAGAGGCCAAAAAACATCACCCATCCAAGAGAGAGAGAGAGGAAAGGTTATCATCCAAAAGGAAATGATCACAAGTGTAAACTAACACTCCACCAACCTCACCCCTCATCATCAACAACCATCATGTCCCTCCATCATCATACAAAAGTCAAGCCATGATGAGGTTATGAAGTCAAGCCATCATGAAGAAATCAAGTCAAAAGATGGTGCTATCATGATACAACAAAATGCAAAGACCCCCTCCGCAAATGCCTATTTGCAACAATGCAAATAAGCCCTCCTCCACCAATCTTCGGCCAATGAACGGAACAATGGAAATTGGCCGAAACGGAAAGCAAACTGGCAACTCCAGAAAACTGGTCCCGTAATAAATTACAGGAAAACCCCAATACTGTGCATACACACCCGCATCTGTATTTCGACCGGAATACAAATGCAATGAGACAAAATCTACACTGTACTATACTAGGATCCGGCTTATACCAAAACCGGCTAGTAATATCCGTTCGATCCTGATCCGTGAAATACCGCACGTATCTGATCAAACCCTGCCATATATGCATACGGCCTATAGTACAGACTGTCCGATCCTGATCCGTGCAATACCGCACGTATCTGATCGGACCTTGCCATATCTCCATACGGCCTCTACAACTTTTCGCCCGAAAGCTGAGTAACTGAATGTGGGGGACTCTAAAGACTCATCAACACCTTGGTTGTGGATTTAACCACTAGCACGTCAGAGGTATAAGCCAATACGTAACGGGCTACCAAGTATTGACTAAAAGGGACGTCTGTGAGTGAACTCAGCCTGACAACCCTACTGAGCCTGTCAGTGACAATATCCGTACAGTCCGGTCCGTTCGTCTATGAGTATCGCATGGCGGGCCTAGGGGGTTGGTAAAAGTCAGACCCCCAAAAGCGGTACAAGTCGTGTCGGAGTGTAGCCCAGAACACCCTGAGATACTACTGGAATACCTACCAGTAAATCTCCTTGCCTTGGCCAAGGACTTTATGTAATGGCTCTCCTAGACACAGCACGACCACACCCCCAATACCGGGAGAGACGAACCCCTGAAGATACGCTCACTGCCTCCATGTGGCTCGGGACTGTACCCAACTAAAACCTGTTTGCACGACTCCTTTGAGCCGTGGTAGGGTAGTAATCAAAGTACAGTGGGAACTCACACGAGACAAATGACGATCCCCAGGTCGATGAACTAACCTGCACACATGTCACCAGGGAACTGCCATCTGACGTCTGGTATATGACCAACTAGCATGTTCCCGGCGAGTCCTGTCCGGTGTACTCATAACCCAATGAGCACCTGTATACATCTTTGGTGATCCAACTGACACCAGTGGCTTGTGAGACCGGCCACCGCCCCTCGTCGGGGTCTCGACTGTATACACTAGTCTACTAATGGAGTATCGATGCCCAGTCTCGAAACTCCCATGACTAGGGACCTTTTAAGGATATGCTTATAGACCCCCAGCTCCCACTTATATGATCGCCCTCATACTGCTGGTGGTCAAGCAAGAATCCTAGGGGCTCTATCAATGTGTAATAGCGACGTGTCAGGTCACTTAAAACAGTACACGATGATAAAGGTAAACCAGATATCATACTATCATCTCGAGTAAGACTGTCCTACCGGGATAGGTCCTCCCTCAATCATTACAATCACGTACCTGTGACCTAATAATTGACTCTGAGGGCACTATCTCCAACATGGAATTCCTGGAATATTCTAAAGGAGAACGAGATTCTCTCTCAGCATTACTCCTCCGTATACACCACAGCACATCGATGCATCGGGGCAGAGCAATAGCACCTTATGTGATATGGTGTGCTCTATGATGAGTACTACTGAGTTTCCTATTTCCTTTTGGGTGTTATGCGCCTGAGAAGCTGCATACCTATTGAATAGGGTTCAAATTAAATCAGTTGCCTACCACTTCATATGTGATATGAAAAAGGAAGAGCCCATATCTTAAGTTTGTTAAGATTTGGGGTTGTCCGGACTATGTCTAAAAGCAAAATCCGGACAAGCTCGAGGCAAGGTCTGTTAGGTAGAACTGGAAGGAGTTCCAGCTATACAAACTACAGCAGATGATTTGTTAGAACCAAAAGATTCAATAGTTTCCAACGAACCTCAGCCTCTCCGCCGATCTAGTAGGGTTCTTCACCCACCTGAGAGATACTTCAGTTTCTTTATGACAGTGGGAGCGAGGATTGCATCATGAGATGATGACCCAACTAAGTTTCGAGCAGGCCATCAGGAGTGGGACTCTGTAAGAATGGCTGGATGTTTAGTGATCTGAGATGGAATCCTTATACACCAACAAAGTATGGACTTTGGTTGCTTTATCTAAAGGGTTAAATCCCCTCAGGAGCAAGTATATCTTGAGAAGATTACTTGGTGTACATGGAAAAGTTGAGACTTTCAAACCTATGCTTAAGTCCATCCAGATCCTACTTGCCACGGCTACATACCATGACTACGATATCTGGTGGTTGGGTGTCATGACTGCTTTTCTAAATGATGTTTTAGAAGATAGCGTCTATAAGTACACAGCCAGAGGGCTTCGTAGATAGTGGGAGCAGCGGAAACGTGTGCAAGACGTTTTATGTGATGAAGCAGGCATCGCGGAGTTGGAACGTCTGTTTTGATGTAGTAGTCAAAGAGTTTGACTTCATCAAAATGGTAGATGATCCTTGTATAAACAAAAAGGTAGTAGAAAGTATGGTGGTGATCCTCGTAGAGTACGTGGATGACATACTCTTGATAGGGAAGGAGTTTCCTATGCTACGCTCGGTCAATCTCCGCTTATCACAAGAATTCTCCATATAGGATCAAAGATGATACCTCCTAAATCTTGGGTTTTGGATCTATGAGATAGATCTAATTGGATATTAGGATACTCACTAGTTGTAGTGAGATGTTATCAATCGATCCTGGGGAGAATCACTGGAAAGGTTCCAGGGTGATAAGGTCGACTGAATGTCAGTCGCAGGCATTGTCTTTACCCTCAGTAGAGGGACGGTATCTTGGAAGAGTTCCAAGCTAGATACCGTGACTTACTAGACGATTAAAGGCAAGATACATCGTTACCAAGGATGCTACCAAAGAGGCAGTCTGGATATATATAAGTTCATGAGATGAACTTCGTTCCTACCATTATATGACAATGGAGTTGTGGCTTTTGCCTAGGAACTACCGTCCCATCTGAAATCCAGATATAATTCTTAGGCAGTATCACCTGATCATGGAGATGGTTGATCTCTAGGGAGATCGAGGTTTTGGGAGTAGACACAGAGGACGACAGCGCGGATCCACTCACAAAGGCCTTTTTCCCAGTAGAGACTTTTATAGGATGGTTGAGTATGAGATACTTCAACCGCAGCTAATTGTTGGGTATGTGATACCACAACAGATGGCTCTAGTGCAAGTGGGAGATTGTTAGTTATATGTATGCCCTAGAGGCCATTACTGTACATACGATGTATATTGTAATGGATGCTTGGACATATATAGGGAGGACTTTCTTGCTCGACATGATAGTATGCTATCTGGTTGTACTTTATCTTAACATGTACTCTGATTGTCTCTATATTACATGTTGATAAGCCCTTAGGATATGTACTCGACTACTGGGACTATGATGAGATCATACTAGTGGGGCCACGGTAGTCGACGAGTACATCCTATAACTGTTCCTAGTCGAGGGTGTATCTAGACAGGGCATCGATGCACCAGAGTAGACTAGCGTATACGCATCTTGACCTATATGATGGACGATGGATGATCCCATATCCATCGGTGTTTGACATCAAGGATGGTGTACGGGTGCTCAGTAGAGATTAGGTACACAGGACGGACTCGCCGAAAACTCCCAGATGGTATTATACCTCACGTCAGATGGCAGTTCTCCGGTGACACTGGTACAGAGTAGTCTGTTGACCCGAGATCGTCATAGAGTCTTGTGTGATTCCAACTGTGCTTTGATTTCCATCATACCACGTCCAAGAGGGCGTGCAAAAAGGTGGTTTTGGGTACAGTCCCGAATCACATGGAGGCAATGAGAGATAGGAGGGGATTCTTCTATCCCGGTATAGGGAGTTGATGTTGTGCTGTGTTCGATTGGCTATAACTGGAAATCCCTGGCCAGGGTTGCTGAGATTTACTGGTAAGTGTTATCAGTAGTTTCTCGAACTGTTATAGACCTCATATCGACACGACTTATCGAGCTACTGGGGTCTGACGTTTACCACCCCTAGGCGAGATATGCGGCATATCAGACGACGAGACCGGACTGTACGGTAGTGTTACTGTTTGGATTCACAGGAGAATGTACAGGCTTGCTTGTTGATCTTCTGAGCACTCAATACCTGGGTAGCTGTTATGTTTAGCTGACCGCTTGCAGCTTGTGGGTGTTTGATATGATCATCACCTACTGCCGGCTTATTGACGATTCTTTAGAGTCCTATACAGAGGTTTCTTGGCTCAGGCAAAACGGAGTAGGAGCACATATGTGATATGTGCGAGACCGAGGATAATGCGATATGAGATACCGTATTCTATTCTCGCGATATTTGATATCAGCCGGGTCATCGGATCAAGTGTTGATTCGATGAATCGGTATGGATAAATATTAGTCGGTTATATGCGATATAGCCGGATTGTCGGATCAAGTGTTGATTCGATAATTTAATGTATAATAATATATATATGATATATTAAATTACATTAACTAATATTTGCTCACTAAAAGATTCTTTTTCTCACTCGGGTAATACATTGATATATATGCGATATATGTTAATTGTATTATTTTATTTTGTTACAATAAATATTGTATATGTGATATATAATATTGTAACATGTTATAATTATTAATGCAACATGTTTAGAGGAGTTTAAACAAGATTAGGGTTTGATTTGGGTTAATGTATTCTAGATGTTTCTAGATGGTTTTACTTTGTCATTTGCTAAGATATTATGATAGATATTTCTTTGTTACTCATCTTTTAACCCAACCCAAACCCTAACCCTAGTAAACTCTCTACATTGGTTACTACAACCATGGTTGCATAAATGATTATGATACTTTTCATTATTCATCACAAAAGGATTAAGTGTTCATATTCATTCTTCTTCTTCTTGCTTGAGTTCCTTTATGAAAAAGCTTTCTTGATTTGATTTTGTGATGAAAATTGAGTGAGAATAAGAAAACAAATGAGAGAAAAAATCCTACTTCATCATCCTCATCTATCCTTGCTATTTAGATGAGGGTGTTCACTTCTTTTAATGAGAGTTAGCTTGTGTTAACGAAACTTCAAGGTAGATCATCTTTGTATCGAAGATCGGAAGCAAGACTGCATCTTTCTCTTCGTGGGACCTCTCGAGAGTCCGGAACACGATGATCGCAGCGAAGGGACTTCAACACGGAGCTTTAGAAGTGAAAGACCGGATCTACAAAGGTTGTAATCCCTCTCACTTAGTGTTAAAGAGTTTAACATGCTTGTTTTCGCCTAATCTCTAGTTTAAAGATCCGGCTTTGGATTGTTCGGCACGGCTAAATTTTTAATCGGGCATTGTTGATACCTCATAGACCCTTATGGCAGTGCCTAGCAACCCTACACACTACACTAGCAATCCTGCACGAAACGGCGGTAAGAACCTACTAAGCCTAAAATCTGCGGACCTCCGTCCTGCACACAAGCCTGGGCCTAAGCTGTACGGCCACGATCTTCCTCGGAACCATACAAAACCGTCTCCCGTGACTACAAGACCTAAGAGTCAACACGAACAAGCCTGAAGGAACACTCCAGGAATCTAGCAAACTGCTGGTGCCCTCCCAGTATCTGCATAACAAATCCTCAAGTTCTACTCCTGTTCCTCAAGACACATTAATTAGACCAGAATGTCGTAAATAACACAACAATAACTGGTCGAGGAACGGCCTGAAGAAATCTGGTTAATCATATCTACGAATGCTGCTAGGGCATCAGTGAATCCAATGACTCACTAAAACACACAAAGCCCGTAGCACGCCTAAGGCAGTCTTCGGAATGCCATCACTCCGAACCCGCAATAATGATGACCCGATCCCAAACAAACTTAGAAAATGTCTCGCACTCTGGAGCTGATCGAAGAAATCGTCAATGCGAGGTAAAGGATACCTATCCGCACTTTAAGCCGGTTCAATTAACGATCCGTCGATACATAACCTCAACCTGCCGTCTTTCTCTTGACGAACAGAAATAGGAGCTTCCAAAAGCGAAACACTCAGACGCACAAAACTCCCCAACAAACAACTCTGCAGCTGATCCTTAAGCTCCCTAAGCTTCGCTGGCTCATCTGGAACAACGTCGGAAAACTCTCGCACGATAGGAACCCGATCCAACAATCCCACTGTGGCTCCAGTATCATGAATAAACGCCAAAAATCCTCGACATCTCCTCAAAAGCCGACTAGCGAAACAGGCTGAATTCAAGCTGTGAGAAGCGGCACCACTGTCCACCTGCACAACAAGAACTGACTCGCAGGGAAAACAAAACCTGACTGTTTCCTCATGGTAGTCCACAGACGCCTAGCACGTAGCTAACCAGTCTGTGCCCAGGAGAACGTCAAATCCAACATCTCTAGAAGGATCGAAACGATGGACAAATCTCTATCTCCTATCCGATTGGCACACAACCGAAATACGTGTCACGCAACAAAAGAATCGCTGGCAGAAGTTAACATAAACAACCGACTAAACTACCCAACCATGGTACAAGGTGTGGAAAACAACAAATAAATCAAAGAACATGCAAATTAAGGATACCTGAAAACTCTGCATTGGACGCCTGCACGTCCCGATTAGTAGAAGCAAACTCCTGTGTCTGCCCTCTACTCGCAGCTTGCTGAACTCCTCTGGTAGACTGACTCCTCTGAGCGAACCTTCCACGTCCACGACCTCTCTGAATATGTCCCTGACGAGGTGCTAAGGAACAATGTCTGACGAAGTGCTGAAGCCTCCCGCATCGAAAACATCCACGTGGTGACTGCTGACCCTCCTGGGAATGAGAGCTGAACGACTGTCCTCGTCCTAAGCCTCTGCTACTCCCGCGACGGCCACTAAATCTGTCTCGACGACCAAACCTCTGTCTCTGGGCTGGTACACTAGTATGAGTCCTCCACTATCCTGGAACTCTCAGCGTCTCTGGAATATGTGCCTTGTCAACTGGAGCTGCAACCACGGGTGCTATGTAGAAGACGGACTGCTGCATGCTGATCGCAAGGGACAACTGAGTAACAGGGGTGACAACCTCCTATCGCATCGCTTGAACGACATCAACCAATGAACACATAGTCTGGCGGAAGTCCTGCATCTCTGCCACAAGCCTATCGATACTATATGTCGGAGGCTGATCCGTCTACACCTGTGCAACTAGAGTGCCATCCTGGTCAGTGCTCGTCTCACCCGAACCAACTCTGACCTCGGCCCTCGCTGCATCACTCTGAGTCCCCATAGTCATCGGCGGCAAGGCTATAAATAGAGATAAGATTCGATAAGAATAAAGAAATCGAATCGCAAGGATATGAATCATCAAGGAAGGAATTTCAAGCAATTTGTACTTGGGTCACTTAAGGCGAAGTACCGCATCGTGGGTATGCTGCAGACATACACACACTACGTTACTCTGCTTAAGCTACCTACTCCATCATACCAAGGTCATCCTACATTCCGAAAGGTAAAACCTAGCGCTTTGATACCAACTTTGTCACGACCCGAAATTGGCACGTGACGGCCCTAATACTACGCAACGCCTAAACACGTAACGTAGTAAAAGAAAGCCAAAACCCAGAAATCTAAACCATGAAAATACGGAATAGATAATAAAAGTTTTTGAAACATTTGAAATCGCAACCCAAATTCTTTAAAAGTCCAACTTCTTTTTTTTAAAACTTTGGCAGCACCCCCTTGTAAAAACTAACCCCAAAATGGGTACAACAGTTAAAGATAAATAAACCATCCCCAAACAGGAGTAAATACACGCCCAAAGGTGGAAAACAATCACCACCACAAATATACGACGCCGTAGCGAAGAAATAAAGATAATAGAGATAAAGCTGTATAAAAGACAACAAATCCACCAATAATATACAGTATCGTCCTCACCAAGTCTCTAAGTCAACAATAGAATAGTAGATGGAGAGTACAAGACACAACGAATGTACAATACAAAATGCAGATAACCACCAAACCCACCTAAGCAAAACAGCACGCTGTGAGCCGATGCAGTATCTGTGGCAAAAGATGATAGATGAATAGCCTGCCTCGACTACTCTGTGTTGGAGATAGTGCCCTCAGAGTCAATTATTAGGTCATAGGTACGTGATTGTAATGATTGATAGAGGACCTATCCCGGTAGGACAGTCTTACTCGAGATGATAGTATGCTATCTGGTTTACCTTTATCATCGTGTACTGTTTTAAGTGACCTGACACGTCGCTATTACACGTTGATAGAGCCCCTAGGATTCTTGCTTGACCACCAGCAGTATGAGGGCGATCATATAAGTGGGAGCTGGGGTCTATAAGCATATCCTTAAAAGGTCCCTAGTCGTGAGAGTTTCGAGACAGGGCATCGATTCTCCATAGTAGACTAGTGTATACAGTCGAGACCCCGACGAGGGGCGGTGGCCGGTCTCACAAGCCACTGGTGTCAGTTGGATCACCTAAGATGTATACAGGTGCTCATTGGGTTATGAGTACACCGGACAGGACTCGCCGGGAACATGCTAGTTGGTCATATACCTGACGTCAGATGGCAGTTCCCTGGTGACATGTGTGCAGGTTAGTTCATCGACCTGGGGATCGTCATTTGTCTCGTATGAGTTCCCACTGTACTTTGATTACTACCCTACCACGGCTCAAAGGAGTCGTGCAAACAGGTTTTAGTTGGGTACAGTCCCGAGCCATATGGAGGCAGTGAGCGTATCTTCAGGGGTTCGTCTCTCCCGGTATTGGGGGTGAGGTCGCGCTGTGTCTAGGAGAGCCATTACACAAAGCCCTCGGCCGAGGCAAGGAGATTTACTGGTAGGTATTCCAGTAGTATCTCAGGGTGTTCTGGGCTACACTCCGACACGACTTGTACCGCTTTTGGGGGTCTGACTTTTACCAACCCCCTAGGCCCGCCATGCGATGCTCATAGACGAACGGACCGGACTGTACGGATATTGTCACTGACAGGCTCAGTAGGGAGTCAGGCTGAGTTCGCTCACAGACGTCCCTTTTGATCAATACCTGGTAGCCCGTTATGTATTGGCTTATACCTCTAACGTGCTAGTGGTTAAATCCACAACCATGGTGTTGACGAGTCTTTAGAGTCCCCCACATTCAATTACTCAGCTTTCGGGCGAAAGGTTGTAGAGGCCGTATGGAGATATGGCAGGGTCCGATCAGATACGTGCGGTATTGCACGGATCAGGATTGGACAGTCTGTACTATAGGCCGTATGGTTATATGGCAGGGTTCGATCAGATACGTGCGGTATTGCACAGATCAGGATCGAACGGATAATACTAGCCGGCTTTGGTATAAGCCGGATCCTAGTATAGTACAGTGTAGATTTTGTCTCATTGCATTTGTATTTCGGTCGAAATACATATGCGGGTGTGTATGCATAGTATCGGGGTTTTCCTGTAATTTATTACGGGACCAGTTTTCTGGAGTTGCCAGTTTGCTTTCCGTTTCGGCCAATTTCCTTTGTATCGTTCATTGGCCGAAGATTGGTGGAGGAGGGCTTATTTGCATTGTTGCAAATAAGTATTTTTGGAGGGGGTCTTTGCTTATTGGTTGGATCATGATGGTTGCTCCATTGACCTTGACTTCTTGACTTCTTCATGATGGCTTGACCATTTGGAGTCATCATGGTTGCTTTGGAGTGTTTGTTTTTGTTTGTGATGATATTGTTTTGATCATCACTCATTATTCTTCCTTCCATGATAGCTCACCCACTCCCTTGTCTTTCATTTGACTTCACTCCATTCCCACCTACCACCATCATGCTTGGCCGGCCACTAGTGAGGGTGGGGGCTTTTCTTTTGGTAGTGAGAAAATTGTCACATTCATTCTTTGCATGATACATTTTTCCTCACCTCTCTTCAAGTTCTTCTTCCTCCACCACAATGGCAATCTCCATGAACCCCAAAGTGAGACTTGAGTACTACGCATTCTACAGCAAATCTTGGGCACGTCGAGTAGCCGGCTTCGTGCCCGAGTTGCCTCGGCATTGAGGTGGGAGCCCGTAAAAGAAGTAGGCGATGTGGTGCACTTCCGGCGACGAGGAGGAGACGGGACATTCCGCAGGAGATCGGGACGATGACGAGAAGACTGGAGGACTTGGATCGTCGGTATATCTCTATTCCCTTTCTTGTAGTTAGCTAGGACTAATTAATGGTTCGATCCGGGTATTAGTGCGCGGCGGTTTGCCAGTTCAAGAAAATTAAAGTTTATCACCGCTTCCGCATTTGGCCGTGGGATTGACGGCCGGGGCGCCGCCATGCACTTACAGTGGTATCAGAGCCACGCCATTAACTTAGTCTAGCTTGGTTTAATGTGTTTGCATTTCCGATCGATCAAAAAGTTCCAAAACCGTGTTTTTCCTATCGACAGTTTTCTGTTGAAAATTTTTGGTCTCGAAAAATTTTTCAGGTTGTAAAATATTGATGTACTGGAAAATATAAGAGCACTGTAAAAATTCGATGAAGTGACTCCACTATGGGAGCGCGGAACCGCCGCGAAAACCCCCTTCCCGCCGCTGTTCCGCCGCACACTGTGGAGATCACTGCACCAAATTTCTACAGTGTCTTTGTGGGCTTAAAATTGGGGTTTTGGAATATTAACATTGGGCCCAGAATTTCTTTAACTGCTACAGTATTGCTTGGGGGCCCACTTGTTAAAATTTGATTGATCGGATATTTTAAACACATTATTTCACAGTATTTACATTATATCTGCGACCGTGAATGTCACTTGATCGGTAAATCCGGTCTAACTGCTATAGCCCGGTTAGACGGATTTGCGAACGTGACTTTCACGTTGATGTTTTGTTTTTGCTGTGATGTTGCGGATCGGTCGTGGGGGATAGCCTGGATGCAATGCTAGTACAGTTGTGGTTGTATTATGTACATTTGATATTGCGGGGCGAGCGTCCGACATGTGGACTGCCGTCACTGCCTGTTTGTATTATTATTTTGGGGCACGACCTGGTTGCGGTCGATGTACCCGGTGTATGTATATTTTACTTTCTGTACTAGGATTACCCCGCGGAGGGGTGCACGGATAGCCGGGTTCTAGAGGGCAACGGGCCCGCATCTCATGGCATTGAGACGGAGGGGGCTTCACTCTAGGATTGGCGGGCTATTCGCCGCACTCGTAGGGGGTACAGGTTGACCCAGGAGGGGTGCCCAAGTTACCGGATTCCGTGAAGTGCTGGGTGGTCCATTCACGGTGCTGAAGGGGGCTGCCTCGCTTCAGGTTTTGGCGGGTGACTTGCCGTGCCCGTAGGGGTCTAGGATTTCATTGCACAGGCTATCCACACGACCAGGGGAACGTCGGGTTTCAGCGGCTCTGTGAAGCCCGGGGATCCCAGATATCTGTATTGTTTCTGTGACGCTGTTCATTCTCTGTGATGTTGCATTTTATTCACGCCTTGAGCGAATATAATATATTGGTATATATATTAGTAGATGTTGTATATGTTTTGCATCCACGCTAGTCCAGTCCCCGCTCTGTCGTTAGTTAGCTAACCTAACGGGTAATGACGGGACCCAGTGGCGAATGCGGATGGCATATACGTACATCAGTATATTTTCGTTCTTTGTGGTGTGATCAATTGATGGGACTGCATTGATTCGGATCAATGCAAGTTAAAAACAAACCTAATCTGATGTTGTTGGAACACTTTTTCAAAAAGCTGTTATTGCAAGGACGTTCACTTTTGTTTTGCATCGTGGTATTCAGTTGGAATATCCTGCTCCTCAGTCGACGAGGCAAGGGCCGAGATCCCTTCACCGGGAGTGACCCCTTGGACAAAAAGTTTGCGTCAGGGCATTAACTTCACTATAGCCGATTACTTTTTCTTTGCACCGTGGTATTCATTTGGAATATCCTGCACCCCATTCTACGGGGAAAGAGCCGAGATCCCTTCACCGGGAGTGACCTCTTTAGCAACGGTTTTCGTCACTAAACTTTTAAAAAAAGCTATCAGTTCCTTCAACGATATCAAGTTCATTACGTTAAAGGTTTTCGCCAGAAACCATTCGTAGCCCTCCGTCGTTTCATATGGGTAGTCAATAGTATTCAAGCTGTGTTTGTTGGCCATAGTCAAGGCACAGTGTTTGGTAGCTGTTGGGTGTTCATATGCTGCATAGATAGATGCGTTGGTTTGGGACAGTCGTATAGCCTTGTTGGCCCTAGTCAAGGGCTTGTACGGGTGGGTTCAAATCAACCTGGATAATGACGGGTAGAACTTGACATGCGACTTATGATTTGTTGGCCTTAGTCAAGGTCATAAGAGCATGGGGCAGAAATCACATCGGGAGTTTCAAAAGAACTGAAACTTGCCAGATATGCGCATACCTTCTGGAGTGTGACACCGTGAGCGGATTCCGTCACGTTATCATGCGATGATAGTTGGATCCCGATTCCCACTGATGAGTTAGTTTACTCCTCGGGTGACCCCGACTAATTCTTCTTTCAGGTTTGGAGGAGAATTTGAGGTACAGTGGGAGGTTTCCAGATTAGATAAATTGGTAACCATTCTGATCTAGGTTAGAGTGCACGCTGAGTGTTTCTTTTCTCTCTCTCTTTGGCAGTGACCATTGACCCGACCCTAAAACTATGACTCAGTGACCAAGTTGACCGAACCTTCTTAACACCGGCTTTTGGATTGTCAGAGTTGCAAACCTCATTGCCACTCCTACTTTTACCCTTTTCTCCAGGACACCCCGTATTACTACGAACGTCCACTTCCATTGGACAAAACCATCGTATGGTTAGATACGAACTCGAAGGAATTTATTCGAGGATGGTTTCAGGTTCTGGAGAAAACGGATAGGATTATTCAGTTGTCTTTTCCTTTTACCTTCTCTCAAGTTGTGAGTACTCCTTGGTTTAGGGGATAGTACACCTATTACGCAAATTGGATAGTCTTCTTCCAAACCTTAGGCTGGTGCCGACCGGTAGGGAATGAAGAAAACCAATTAGCCTAACGATGGTGTACAGAAGGTGTTAAGTTCAGACAAAGCAAGGGATTAGTAAGAGGGCAAAGTAAATTGCAACAGATATTCACGACCAAACCAAGTATTCCTTCGCCAATCCTAAAATCACCTTTGTATTTCTCCAGGACACTCCGTATCACTACGAAGATCCACAGTTTATTGGATACTCCATCGTATGGTTATATACGAACTCGAAAGGAACTTGTTCCAGTTCGGGGATGGATTCTGGTCCAGGAGGAATAGGAATAAGGTTTATTCGGTTGTCTTTTATCTTCACCCTCTCTCATTGCGAGTGTTCCTAGGATTGGGACAGTACACCCATTATGCTTATTGGATAGTCTTCTTCCAAACCATAGGCTGGTGCCGAACGGTAGGGAAGGAAGAAAACCATTTGGCCTAAAGGGGTGTGCAGAAGGTAAAGACTAAAGACATATGAAGGGATTTGGAGAGGTGGCAAAGGATTATACGGTTACAGTCGTGAATCTGGAAGAGGCATTACTAGGAATACCAGGATACCCCATCGAAACATTTCAATGTTTCAGTTTCGCTGTGTACTGTTAAAGGAAAACTGATTTCCCGATTAGGCACTTGCTCCAGGGTATGTATTTACCAGGTATGATTCTCACATCTGTATGGTTTTACAGATGATGAGTGGGAGTAAGTTATTGGGAATTAAGTGATCATCCTCATTATATCGGGATTCGTTGTAATCGGTGATATTTGAGGAAATCACCTGGGCTGTTTGCCGGTCGGCAAATATTTGGTTTTGAATATCCGCTGTTATGCACCAATTTCAAATTGATATATCTGTACGTCTATTTTTATAGAGTGAGATATACCTTTCTGAAATTATGTCTACGACATTTACCTATATCAGTGGATGGTTAGGTAAGGAGCATTAAACAGCGGTGTAATTCTTCTTAACCATAAGTACAGTTTTCAACCTACGACACACAGTAAATGAGTTATCAGACTCAAGGGACTTATACAGAGTATTGTATGTTGTCCAGGGTCCATCAGGACAGAGGGGTTGGTCCTCGTACTATATTCGGTTTACTTATGACTTCTCTAGTTTTTAGACAGGTGTTTCGTAGGAAACACAGGGTCCGAATTTTGAGAAGTTATAGGTATTTGAATAGAGTAGAGAACCAGGTGTAGCAAGTATCGGGATTCTTCAAAGAGATCGAAGATGTAGATACTTGTGTATGGTATTAAGTTGATAGTAATGACTAAGAGAACTTGCTTCTTTTTCAGGTTACTCATAATTGGAAGCATTCCTAAGTTGAGTAACGCTGATCGGCTTCCTTCCATTCAGTTGACATGCACTGGAGACAGTTGCATGATTTGAATCTGGTTCAATTAAATCAGTGCCTCTGGTCCTATATGGGATATAGAACAGTTCATATCTTAACGATGTTAAGGTACGGGGAGTTGTCCGGCTTATGCTTAAAACCAGACACTGGACAACTCAAGGCACGTTTCTGTAATGGCTGTTTGTGGGTTGACCCAGGCTATGACGCGGGTTGACTTTCTACCATCTGGATGAACAATAGCAATATTGTTCTAGACTCGCCACAGTTTTAATAAAAATGGATTTTTTCAGAAAACAGTAGTGGGAGTATGGTAGAACTGGAAGTGATTCCAGAACCACAAACGATTACTGAAGATTTGATAAGGAACCTAAAGATTCAATCTGGATTGACATTCCATTGGCCACTCCGCAGATAAGGTGGGTAACTTCAGGCACCCGAGAGGTACTATGGTAGCCTCAAGGACGGTGACAGAGAAGTTCTTATTTACCCACAACTACCATTGCTGTTGTTCCAGGTTACGAGACCCGGCGGGAGGATGAGTATAGCGTCGTTCTAAACCAGTTTTAGAAGTGTACGTCTATATGACTCTGCCAGAGGGTTGTCGTAGTCAGTGGGAGCAGCGGAAGCATTGGTGGACAGGTTGCTTATGTCTATTTATAGACTAGAGCAGATGTAGCGGAGATAGATCATCTATTTCTGACGTGACAGTCATGGGTTTGACTTCATCAGAATAGGGGATGGATCTGTTGAGAAGGTAGTAGGGTGTAATATCCTGGTATTTGGATGATATACACAGAGTAGGAAAAGAAACTCCTACACTACGATCGGTTATACTTTGGTCGTCACACAGTTGTTTCTCCACAAAGGAAATGGATTTTATATCAGACATACTGGTTACTAGATCTATGGTCTTAGATCTAGATTTGGGTGGTTTCCCAATCTGGGTACTTAGACAGCATTCTAAGAGTATTTAGAATGGACGACTCCTGGCACAGTAGTGTACCTGCAGGTAATGGAGTCACCCTCTCCAAAGGTGTCTTACAGACTAAAGGGGAGAGGGACGGGCATGATTGGCAAATCACTTGCTCAGGCAATTGAGTCAATCGTGAGATGTCAAGTACCACACCAGATGTTGTTCTTGCACTAGATGCAATAAGTTGACATTAATCCAATCCTGGAGAAACAGTCGGAAGCAGTTTTAGAACATAAGTGGATGTTCTAGGGAGATGATAACGACAGCCTCATTCAGGAGACAGTTATCATTCCAGGCTTCCAAGGTGACATGGACGACAAGGAGGTTGTCAGAGTTATAGTTTTCCTTCTGATGAGGGGCAGTATTTTGGACAGGTGGTCCAAGGAAATACTGAGGGAGGCATGAAGCGCAGGATACTGATTAAGTTCAGTTGACGATACAGTCTAAGAAGTTTGGATTTGGAGTTCATTTATGAGCTATGTCCCATCAGACATCCAGACATATTCTAAGACAGGTATTGCTCATTTCGGGAGATGGCTTTCTCCGCGAACTTGAGATATAGAGAGACATAGAAAGAAACAACTAAGCGGATCCACTCACTGAGGCTATTCCTCGAACGCAATAGTTTCGCAAACGAGCTTTGTGAGACTGACTAGTAGAGGAGTTGGGTGTTCGGTATCACACGGGCTGTGAGTATGCGACATCGCAATAATTAGCCTTGAGTGCAAGTGGGAGATTGTTGGAGATAGTGCCCTCAGAGTCAATTATTAGGTCACAGGTACGTGATTGTAATGATTGATAGAGGACCTATCCCGGTAGGACAGTCTTACTCGAGATGATAGTATGCTATCTGGTTTACCTTTATCATCGTGTACTGTTTTAAGTGACCTGACACGTCGCTATTACACGTTGATAGAGCCCCTAGGATTCTTGCTTAACCACCAGCAGTATGAGGGCGATCATATAAGTGGGAGCTGGGGTCTATAAGCATATCCTTAAAAGGTCCCTAGTCGTGAGAGTTTCGAGACAGGGCATCGATTCTCCATAGTAGACTAGTGTATACAGTCGAGACCCCGACGAGGGGCGATGGCCGGTCTCACAAGCCACTGGTGTCAGTTGGATCACCTAAGATGTATACAGGTACTCATTGGGTTATGAGTACACCGGACAGGACTCGCCGGGAACATGCTAGTTGGTCATATGCCTGACGTCAGATGGCAGTTCCCTGGTGACATGTGTGCAGGTTAGTTCATCGACCTGGGGATCGTCATTTGTCTCGTGTGAGTTCCCACTGTACTTTGATTACTACCCTACCACGGCTCAAAGGAGTCGTGCAAACAGGTTTTAGTTGGGTACAGTCCCGAGCCACATGGAGGCAGTGAGCGTATCTTCAGGGGTTCGTCTCTCCCGGTATTGGGGGTGAGGTCGCGCTGTGTCTAGGAGAGCCATTACACAAAGCCCTCGGCCGAGGCAAGGAGATTTACTGGTAGGTATTCCAGTAGTATCTCAGGGTGTTCTGGGCTACACTCCGACACGACTTGTACCGCTTTTGGGGGTCTGACTTTTACCAACCCCCTAGGCCCGCCATGCGATGCTCATAGACGAACGGACCGGACTGTACGGATATTGTCACTGACAGGCTCAGTAGGGAGTCAGGCTGAGTTCGCTCACAGACGTCCCTTTTGATCAATACCTGGTAGCCCGTTATGTATTGGCTTATACCTCTAACGTGCTAGTGGTTAAATCCACAACCAAGGTGTTGACGAGTCTTTAGAGTCCCCCACATTCAGTTACTCAGCTTTCGGGCGAAAGGTTGTAGAGGCCGTATGGAGATATGGCAGGGTCCGATCAGATACGTGCGGTATTGCACGGATCAGGATTGGACAGTCTGTACTATAGGCCGTATGGTTATATGGCAGGGTTCGATCATATACGTGCGGTATTGCATAGATCAGGATCGAACGGATAATACTAGCCGGCTTTGGTATAAGCCGGATCCTAGTATAGTACAGTGTAGATTTTGTCTCATTGCATTTGTATTTCGGTCGAAATACAGATGCGGGTGTGTATGCATAGTATCGGGGTTTTCCTGTAATTTATTACGGGACCAGTTTTCTGGAGTTGCCAGTTTGCTTTCCGTTTCAGCCAATTTCCTTTGTATCGTTCATTGGCCGAAGATTGGTGGAGGAGGGCTTATTTGCATTGTTGCAAATAAGTATTTTTGGAGGGGGTCTTTGCTTATTGGTTGGATCATGATGGTTGCTCTATTGACCTTGACTTCTTGACTTCTTCATGATGGCTTGACCATTTGGAGTCATCATGGTTGCTTTGGAGTGTTTGTTTTTGTTTGTGATGATATTGTTTTGATCATCACTCATTATTCTTCCTTCCATGATAGCTCACCCACTCCCTTGTCTTTCATTTGACTTCACTCCATTCCCACCTACCACCATCATGCTTGGCCGGCCACTAGTGAGGGTGGGGGCTTTTCTTTTGGTAGTGAGAAAATTGTCACATTCATTCTTTGCATGATACATTTTTCCTCACCTCTCTTCAAGTTCTTCTTCCTCCACCACAATGGCAATCTCCATGAACCCCAAAGTGAGACTTGAGTACTACGCATTCTACAGCAAATCTTGGGCACGTCGAGTAGCCGGCTTCGTGCCCGAGTTGCTTCGGCATTGAGGTGGGAGCCCGTAAAAGAAGTAGGCGATGTGGTGCACTTCCGGCGACGAGGAGGAGACGGGACATTCCGCAGGAGATCGGGACGATGACGAGAAGACCGGAGGACTTGGATCGTCGGTATATCTCTATTCCCTTTCTTGTAGTTAGCTAGGACTAATTAATGGTTCGATCCGGGTATTAGTGCGCGGCGGTTTGCCAGTTCAAGAAAATTAAAGTTTATCACCGCTTCCGCATTTGGCCGTCGGATTGACGGCCGGGGCGCCGCCATGCACTTACACTCTGGAGAAACACCCTGCAAAACAACTGTGGCACAACGGGGGTGAGTTGCCAACTCATGAATAGTAGATAAATATGCAGGTAATCGTAGGTATGCACGTACAGAATGAATCTAAGATATGCAATTAGCTGTAATAATAAGTCATATCAATACAGAATAATGGAAAGTACACTAGCAGGTACAACCAATGTATGTAGCAATAGTGATATGACAATAGTATGCAATAATCATGCAATAGGGATATGAGAATGTAGATATGCAGTAATCATGAAGGGTACACTAACAGGTACTACTAATACATGAAACAATGCATAAATAGATAAGTGTGAGGTATGGAGTGAAATATATCATTTCCACGGAAACCTGACATCGTGGTAGGATCACAATCCATCAAGACACTCAAATCCACAATTCCTCAAATCAGCCCCCAAGTTGGGCTCTCACATCATATAAGTCTTACATCTCCCCAATATACAATATCGAGTAATCTCCTATATCCCGAATATACAAATCAGAAATCTCTTATGTATCCGGTATCCGATCTCAATGAATCACCTAATAACCCAAATCAAGTCCCAAGTAAAATTCTAACATCCTAAATATATATTTGCAGAAATAAATATGATGGGGTCAATACACATATATTAGTCCCACTCCACTAATATTGGTGTAAGGGTATATATAACAACGGCTAAATCCCATGTTATATATACAAAGGTGTTAAAAGAAATACCATGAAAACAATGTGCCAAGTATCGACACAGAAATACCGATCAATCAGATGCCGTCACCAAGACTAGCATCCTGATAGGCACGTATCATACGCTATCCCGGAAAGCACGAGTGCCTAGCTCTGACCCTCGCCTTCCCACGTATCCATACGTACATGACTCCTAACGGTATCCCTATGATCCCCACCGAGTCATTGGTACTGTCACCGGTAGGTACTTGCCCACCTCCAGGCTCAATCGGCAAAGTCCATCGATCATCTTGCCGAGGGGGACCATACCGGGCCCCACCATGTACCCTCATACGGCACCCACTCCTCGTATGGGGTATATAATCAGAACCGATAAATCTCATGGTGGCTGCGCAAATATCTTATCAAGGAAACCGGGTTTTTCAATGTATGCATAATTTCATGAACTCCCGCGGTTCCCAAATCCAGAAAACATCATGAAAAATCCATATAAGAATGCACAAATCCATGAATAGAATATAGGCGACATAAAATGAAATGCGAGCATATAAAAGGAAAACTGCTAAGTAACATCAGTAAAGGTAAATATGTAACTGCAACTGAATATGTGTGTAACATACAGGTATAGCAATGTATAGGTATCTACCTATAAGAACCGATGAAGTATACCCCCTCCGGGTTTGAGTGGAATATGTGAGTAAGGTATATCGGTAGCTAAATTTCAAAACGTGATAAGTAATGTGAATCGATGTCGCAAAGTCCCTAACCAAGAAATATAATATCTATGATGGTTTGTGTGTGACATGGCAATTATTGACGGTGTGTGTGTAGCATACAATCCGTGCTCGTGCAACATGAACCGTCAATAATATGTGTAGTGTCCTACGGCTACTAGTCACAGTACAACTACATCTAAGTAATAGGTTAAATGCGCAATTCTAGCTATAACGTAGAATATGCGACAAGTATTAGAATTCTAGCCCAGACGCATAACGCCATGCGGGCGATTCCCCTGTAGATGTTAAATCTACTCACCTACGCTCCAAGCTAGGTGAATCCTACGACCTGTTCCTCTTTGTAGCTGCGTCCGATGTACTCGCCTGCAAACCTGAAAATGAGACAAGAAATCCATCATAAACCAAATATTCCGCAAAACGCGATATCGAGACCAAACGAGAAACTCGCGTCGCGAACTAAACGCGCGTGTGCACGATACGCTAAAACGTGTGTATACGCGTCTAAAACTACCGCGACACGCCACGACACGTTGGATCGCAGAACCCACTCACGTATCGTGCGTATCACGCAAACACAATGAACATGAAATACGATATATTGTCCCAGATTTTCCTACAGGTCAATTCTCACTAAACTATACATGCCCAATCCCTAAAATACACTGCAAACAACCCTACCCAAAACCCAAGACCCAACGCCCTATCCTGGCCGCAATTTGCGGCCAATCTGATTAAATTTGTGGCCTTGGTTTTGAATGAGGGGCTCGTGTTCAGTTGGTGTGGTTTATACCTAGTAAACATGTTCCAATTTTCTCAATTTTTCCCTGAAGGATTCGGGTCAAAAGCAGATTATAGAAAGCTAATATATCGCTTAAAAACACCGATTTTGCACAAAAATGTAAACCCTATGGTATTTTAGTGAAATCTGGGTTAAATCTCAGTTAAAGTGGCCCTAATAACACTAAAATTGGCTAGGTTAACTATCAAAATCATCACTTAACCAAAATTCCACCCAATTCACCATAATTTAGCACTAAACTCATAATTAACACAAACCGACGCTAATTCTACATACAAGCTAGGAAAAAGGGAAATGAGTTTAGGAATTATACCTCACTCACGACCCTAGGCACAAGGAGAAGTGAGAAGAAGGGGAAGAAGAGCTGCTACAGGTGCTGGAGCTGCTGCTGCTACAGCTACTGATGCTGCTTGCTGCTTGCTGATGCTGCTTGCTTCTGGTGTTGCTGGTGCTTCTTGAGCTGCTGCTGATGCCTCTGCTGCTGCTACTTCATCTTCTTCTTGCTGCTGGAACTGATGCTGTTGTTGGGGCTGCTGCTGTGCTGTCTGGAGCTACTGCTGCTGCAAGCTGTTGCTATTGCTGTTGCTGTCTGCTGCTGAAGTCTTGTGTGTGTGTGTGAGTATATATGAGATTGAGAGAACAAAAGAAATGAGAGTGAGGGTGAGAATGAGAGAAAGGAAAACAACCCCCTCCCTTCTCACACACTCTCTCCTCAATTAATGAAGCATGGCACAAGCCATGTAGCACCATGCTCTCTCTCTCTCTCTCCCCCCATGGTCAACACTTCAAACCAATATTCAAATCCTTTTTAAATTTAAATT
Source organism: Agapanthus africanus (assembly GCA_030015575.1). NCBI lineage: Eukaryota > Viridiplantae > Streptophyta > Magnoliopsida > Asparagales > Amaryllidaceae > Agapanthus > Agapanthus africanus. Next base: position 567,117,342 of record JASDDO010000024.1, read on the forward strand.
CATTTCATTTTTTAAGAACAACCATGCACAATAAAACCCAAAACACTTAAATATAAATTTTAAAACTAGCTTAAAGAAATGGTTAGCTCACCATGATGCTAATCACAGCTAAACCCCAAATTACAACCCTAGTTAACATGCACAAGTGTGTGCAAGGCTAGGAAAAATCTAATAAAATATTCATTAAATAGGATAAAATAATTGGAAATCAATTTGGGTAAACTTTTTATTAAAAACCATATATTAAAATATAATTAGCCACAAAACACATTCTAAGGTGTTACAGTTGTTAAAATTCTTGCTTTAAAAAATTGGTTTTTCGTTGACTCTACTGCTTTAATTTGTTTTGATTTCTGGGTTTTGGCTTACTTAGATTACGTACGCCTCAAGACGTTTCTTTATTTAAGTGCCAGTCATGTTCCGTACTTTTCGGGTCGTGACAGTATCGATGCCCTGTCTCGATACACCCTCGACTAGGAACAGTTATAGGATGTACTCTTGGACTACCCTGGCCCCACTAGTATGATCTACATCATAGTCTTAGTAGTCGAGTACATATCCTAAGGGATTTATCAACATGTGAGAGCAAGACAGTAAACCAATACAAATCAACATGTTAAGACAAAGTGAAACCAGATAGCTTACTATCATGTCGAGCAAGAAACTCCTCTCTATATATATCCAAGCAACCACTATAATATACATCATATGTACAACAATGGACTCTAGGGCATATACAAAACTAACAATAACATGGCCGTGTAGTGTAGGTATAGTGAACATGAAGTGAAATGTAAGTGTCTTAACAGGTCTTTAGTTAGGTGTACTAATTTAATGTAAGTTCAAGGGTGAATGTCAACCAATCTCAAGAGTGTTCTCGAACCCAACAGGTTTTAATCAAGGGGTAAGGAACCACGGGCCCGAATCAAGTGTTAGTAACAGGATTTCAACCTAGTGTTGAAATATTCCAAACTCAACAGTCTATAATCCAGGAGTAAGGAAACACGGGCCCTCATGATAGCTTGCTTGTGTTAGTAGACATGGATTCATGATGTAGGGGGACTCCTGAGATTCCATTGGATTCACACAAGAACTATCCCAACACCCCATGTATTCTACGTTATTGTTAAAATTACCGTTCTTGCTCGAATCCATGAATACATAAATTTTTCAAGAGTGAGTTCATGTCAATATCATGTATTCGTAGCAAGTATTCTTGTATTCATGTCAAGTTGTATTCATAGTTCGAGTCAAGTAAGTTTAAATAGCAACCATTGTGTTAAGGTATTCATATTAAGTTCATGTCCAAATATAACCAGGGTTTGGTCAAGTCATGTCAAGTTTGATATTGATGGTTTGAATTCGAGTGTTCATGTTCATGTTCAAGTATTCATATTTGATTTTAGGTTCAGGTTTGAATTGGGTTCAGGTTTGAATAGGATTCAGGTTTGAATTAGACTCAGACTGAGTCAGACACTTGTACTGATTTAGATCTTGAATTAGGTTTGGGAGTCATCGGTAACTGCCGCACATGGACGGCAGGATTTGTGTATTTTTCCAAGACAATTACCATTGATAACTCCGTTATGTTGTCTACCTTAAATAGGCAAGCACTCACTTTCTCCGGCTCTCTGTGTCTCAAGAGTATTGATCCCGCTTAAACCTATATTTACTAAATTCCTTAAATATTGTTTTATATAACTCGAGAAGGTTTTATGAAAAATATTTTTAATAAAATTTCAAAATAAACCTCGAGAATTTATTTATATTATTTAGGGTTTTCATAGATATGAATTTTATGGATTTGAGGTATATTAGAGATAATTGCTTCGGTTGGAAAATTCATGGTATTTTATTGTAATACTTGTCTTTTATTGGTATCTTGATGGTATTTTAGTGAAACTTGTAATTCTTTCATTTAAAAAAATGTAAGTTTATTATATTTTGAAAATATATGGATTTTGTAATTTTATATAATTATTAAAAAAATTAATTTTATTTAATTAGAAAAATTCGTTTTTCTTAAAAACCGTATTTAAAACCTTTCGAGACCAAATGCTCCATGAAGAGGTCTGAATCTCGCTCTTCTACCCCAAGGATGTGCGATAATCCGCACTATCCAATAGAGGATCCCCTAAAGAGGGTTGTAGAGGCATATTCTCAAAGGAAATGAGAATACTGTTATAAAAGAAAACCGTTTTTAAAGTTAGTGGTATTTTAATGTAATATCTTCTTCATAACCAAAATTCACACAAAAGGCATCGTGCTATGGAACAAGAGTGTATGTGAGGGGTAGGTCGTTACACCGTGAAGTTTTCCTAAAGGTATGTTTAAGCAATACTAAAAGAGAAAATATTAAAGTGTAAGGTTCCCTAGCACGACAAAAAGGTTTCGGGAGGTATCGTCCATGCCATTTTCAAAATAATTTCATGCTAAACAACCCTAATCCTAGAATCTTTAACTAGAGATTTAGACAATACCAAATGTAAACTACTTTACATCTAGAGAACAAGAATACAACCTTTGTAGACGATCCTTCTCTTCACTTGCTCTGTGTAGTAGTCCTGCGACTCCACTAGGTTTCTCTTGAGACTTTGAACGAGCTTCCTCCGATGACCTTCGTGCCGAAAATGATCCACGCGAAGTCCCTCCAATTCAAGCTACCTTTACACTAAACTCTTTAGCGTATGAAACATGCTACACTTGATCGCTAGTCAAGTGTATGATGATGAAGTAGGGGATGTTATGAGCTCACTAGTTTGTGTTCAAGCTTCATGATTCATATCACATGTGAGGGTTGAAACTTGAGCCATGACAAGAGGAGGAAGAAGAAGCTAGAGAGCAACCATGGGAGCAACTCAAGAAAATTGGCTAAGTTTTGAGAATGAGCTAGAATGAATGCCACGTCTTGACCCCTCACTCATTCAAGCATGGAATTATGCAATATAAAATTGCAACCATGCTTGAATAGTGAGTCAAGATGAATAAACTAAAGTAAATCCCATGCTTGCAACCATTCTTGCACTTTCCACCTCATTTCTATTTTCACAAAATAGAAATATAAATGCCATGCTTCATTATTATATATATATATATATATCATATATATTAATATATACATAATGAAGAATAATTAGTGAGCTAATGATATTAGTTAAGATATAATTATATCATATATAATATATATCACATTATTAAATCAACACTTGATCTAATAATCCGGCAATATCATATATGACCGACTAATATCATTTATCTGTATATCACATTATCGAATTAACACTTGATTCGACAATCTGGTTATATCACATATAACCGAACCGATAACAGATGAATGCCAGATTACAATACAGTATCACATACTCGTATTTAATGAGGCCCACACACATATCACTATGTGTCCTACTTCGTTTCGCTTGAACCAGGGAACTTCTGTGTAGGACTCTAAAGAATCGTCAATAAGCCAGCAGTAGGTGATGATCACATCAGTCGCCTACAAGCCGTCAGCGGTACTAGCTGGACGTAACGACTACCCGGGTATTGAGCGATATGAAGATCAAAAAGCAAGCCTGTCCATAGTCTCCATGAGGCCTATTAGTAACACTACCGTACAGTCCGGTCTCTTCGTCTGATATGTTGCATATCATGTCTAGAGGTGGAAATCGTCAGACCCCGGTAACGTGATAAGTCATGCCGATGTCTGGCCTATAACGGTTGGAGAAACTACTGATAACACTTATCAGTAAATCTCGGCAGCAGCCCTTGCCAGGGACATCCAGTTATAGCAATCGAGCATAGCGCACCATCAACCCCCAATACCGGGAGAACGAAACCCCTCCTATTGCTCATTGCCTCCATGTGACTCGGGATTGTACCCAAAATCCACCTATTTCCACGTCTCCTTTGAGCGTGGTAGGGAGGAAATCAAAGCACAGTGGGAGCCGCACAAGAATCTATAACGATCTCGGGTCTACAGACTAACCTGTACCAGTGGCACCAGAGGACTGCTATCTGACGATAGGTATACTACCACATAGGAGTCCTTGGCGAGTACTGTTTATTGTACCCAGTCTCCACTGCGCACCCGTATACCAACTTTGATGTCAAACACCAATGGATGTGGGATCATCCATCGCCTATCATATGGGTCAAGAAGCATATACGCTAGTCTACTCAGGAATATCGATGCCATGTCTCGATATTCCCTTGACTAGGAACAATTAAAGGATGTACTTGTGAACGACCCTGGCCCCACTAGTATGATCTCCATCATAGTCCTGGCAATCAAGTACATATCCTAAGGGCTTTATCAACATGTGAGAGCACGACAGTATCACAATACAAGTCTACATGTTAAGACAAAGTACAACCAGATAGCATACTATTATGTCGAGCAAGAAAGTCCTCTCTATATATATCCATGCATCCACTATAATATACATCATATGTACAATAATGGCCTCTAGGGCATACATATAACTAACAATCTCCCACTTGCACTAAGGCCATGTGTTGTAGTATCTCATACCCAACATCCCAAAAAGTCTCTCAAATTGTATCTGGGGGAGGGCATTTGTGAGTAGATCCGCTACGTTGTCGTTCGTGTAAACTCTCCTGAGCTCGATCTTCCGGCAATCAACTATCTCCCGGATCAGGTGATACCGCCTCAGAATATGTCTGGATCTCTGATAGGACCCGGGTTCCTTGGCCAAAGCCACTGCTCCATTGTTATCACAATACAAAGGTATTGGATGCTCAATGGATGGAACCACACCAAGCTCAGCAATGAACTTCTTCATCCAGACAACTTCTTTGGCAGCATCGTTGGCAGCGATGTATTCAGCCTCCATCGTCGAGTCTGCAACGGTGTCTTGCTTGGAACTCTTCAAACACACCACCCCTCCGTTGAGGGTAAAGACAAAAATCGAGACCGACTTACTGTCGTCCTTATCACTCTGAAAGCTTGAGTCGGTAAAGGACTCCACTTGGAGATCACCGTTACCATACACCAAGAACATCTCTTTAGTCCTTCTCAAGTACTTGAGAATGTTCTTCACAACTGTCAGTGGTTCTCTCCTAGATCTGCTTGATACCTACTCACTAAACTTAGTGAGTATGCTACATCGGGTCTGGTACATAACGTCACGTACATAATAGAGCCTACTACCGAAGCATAGGGTATCCCTTGCATGCGAGCTCTCTCTAAATCCGTCTTGGAAGACATCTCTTTGGAGAGAGTGAGTCCTGAGATCGTGGGTATATTCCCACGCTTGGAATCTTCTATACTAAACCTCTTTAGTACGGTGTCAATGTACCTGGATTGGGAGAATCCCAGTATCCTTTTAGATCTATCTCTATAGATCTTAATCCGCAAGATGTAGGAGGCATCACTTAGATCTTTCATTGAGATTCTTTGTGATAAGAAGAGCTTGACCGAGTGCAGCATAGGAACATCATTTCCTATCAAGAGTATGTCATCCACGTACAATACGAGGAAGACGACCTTACTCTCTGCGACCTTCTTGTATATACAAGGCTCATCTATGTATTTGATGAACTCAAACTCTTTGACTACCTCATCAAAACAGGTGTTCCAACTCTGTGATGCCTGCTTCAACCCGTAGATTGATTTAAGCAGCTTGCACACCTTTCCGCTGCTCCCACTGTCTACGAAGCACTCCGGCTGAGTCATGTACACGCTCTTTTCAAAATCACCATTTAGAAAGGCGGTCTTAACATCCATTTGCCATATTTCGTAGTCATAGTATGCAGCGATGGCAAGTAGGATCTGGATGGACTTAAGCATAGCCACTGGAGAAAAGGTTTCATCATAATCCACACCTGGTCGTTGACGAAAACCTTTTGCAATAAGTCTATCTTTGAAAGTCTCAACTTTTCCATCTACACCAAGTTTCTTCTTAATGATCCATTTTCTCCCAATGGGTTTTACCCCTTAGGGAGTGTTAGGTCCACGTTACCCGCCCCGGTTCTTTCGGGGAGGCGGAATAGGTAAAACGAAAATTTTTCTCTAGCTAGGTAACATGGACCGTTTCATGAAGGATCGTTGCTAAACAAAACTAACATAAAATCTACAAGTTATAACTACTATGTAGATTGGTTATACCTAGTCTTGAACTCCATCTCTACTTGTTGTTCTCTTAAACTCCTTCTCTTCTTGTTGTTCTCCTCTTTGCTTGCTCCTTGTAGTAGTTTGAACGGCTCCTTCTTCTCGTCTCCTCTTTGCCGAAGATAGATCCACCCGAGGGCCTCGAACATGAGCTCCTACCTCAACCTAGAGGAAACTAAGGTATTTGGTTTGCTAAACCTAGTACCCTAGAATGAGTAGAGATGTGTTATGGTGGCTTTGTCTCAAAAACTTATGATTTCCAACACATGGAACACTTAGGCTTTGAGAGAGGAAGAAGAAGAGCTTTTGCAAAGAGAGAGAAAAGATATGATAGAATGAGAGCTCTATTTTGCAACCATGCTCATATGAGAATAATAGATTAACAATAATAATCAAAAAAGGAAAATGTGATGGTGAGTATGGAATGACCATTATCATTTCATAATAAATGCAATTTGCAAAGATCAAGAAGCAACTTTGATATGAAATGATTATGGTCAAAATGTCAACAATGGTCAAAATGTCCACCATGGTCAAATGGTCAACCTAACCATCACACAACAATCCTTGATTATCATTATTAATCATATTTATCATTCTCATTAGGGTTTGGAAAAAGTCAACGGTCAACAAGTCAACCAAAGTCAAACGGTCAACAGCCCTAATGAGAATCCTCTGCCTCTGCCTCTATCAACTATGCATACACACCCGCATCCGCGTTCCGAGGAACACGAATACAATGAGACAAAACCAACCCCAAAACCAATACCAGTATCTGGCTTAAACCAAAGCCCACTAGTAATAACTGCCCGGTCACCAAACGTGCACAAGTGCGCGAGTGTGAACGAACCCTGTCGCAAAACCATGCGACCTCTACTCAGTTTTGCCCAAAGGCGAGTAACCCTCTGTGTGGGACTCTAAAGACTCGACACTACGCTGGCAGTGGGGTTAACCACAGACCGCAAGCGGCACTAGCTGTATGTAACGGTCCCCAGGTAGATGCCGATAAGAAGACTGATGAGGTGAACCCATCCGAACTCCTACTGAGCCTGTATGTGACAATCTCTGTACTGTCCGGTCTGTTCGTCTAAGAACATCGCATGGCGGGCCTAGGGGGCGGTAAACGTCAGTCCCCTACTAGCGGTACAAGTCGTGCCGGAGTGTAGCCCAGAACACCTGAGATAACACTGGAAACCTACCAGTCTATCTCGCTTGCCCTGTCTAGGGACTTTGTGTTATGGCTCTCCTAGACACAGCGCGATATCAACACCCAATACCGAGAGAGACGAATCTAGTCTAACCGTCACTGCCTCCAAGTGCTTCGGGACTGCACCCAACTACTACCTGTTTGCACGACTCAGTAGAGCCGTGGTAGGGTAGTAATCTAAGAACAGTGGGAACACACTCGAGGCGGAGTGACAGTGTCAAGTCAACGGAGTAAGCTGTACTCATGTCACCTGGGAACAGTTAACTGACGATAGGTATAATACCAACCAACAGTTCCCGACGAGTCCTGTCCAGTGTACTCGTAACCTAACGAGCACCTGCATACTATCTCCAGTACGACGTACTGATGGCTGTGGGACAGACCATCTCCCCTGCTGGGAAGAGAAGCGTATGCACTAGTCTACTCTGGAGTATCGATGCCCAGTCTCGATAATCCTACGACTAGGGACCAAAATAAGGATGTGCTTATAGACTACCCAGCCCCCACTAGTGTGATCGCCATCACAACGCCGGTAGTCAAGCAAAGATCCTAAGGGCTCTACCAATATGTTTTTAGCGATATGTTAAAAGAAACATATACACATATTATGATAGAAACAAACCAAGTAGCATACTACTATATCGAGCAAGACTGTCGTAAAACCATATATATATCCCAAGACTTCAAAATGTATTATACAAACCAGTACTTTACAATAATGGCATCTAGAGCATACATATCTAACAATCTTCCACTTGCACTAAAGGCCAGTAATTGGTGTACCGCATACCCAACGTCTGCACTAAGGCCAACTGCCGGCGTACCGCATACCCAATAGCTCAAAACGTCGCTCGAACTGTGTTTGAGGGAGGGCCTTCGTGAATAGATCCGCTGTGTTGTCTTTTGTGTCCACTCTCCGTACCTCGATCTCCTGGCGATCAATGATCTCCCTGATCAGGTGATACCGCCTTAAGATGTGTCTGGATATCTGATGGGACCTTGGTTCCTTCGCTAAAGCTATAGCCCTATTGTTATCGCAATACAAAGGTATTGGGACAACAATGGACGGAACCACCTGAAGTTCATTAATGAACTTCCTTATCCAGACCGCCTCTTTTGCGGCATCGCTTGCAGCAATGTATTCAGCCTCCATCGTCGAGTCTGTGACGGTATCCTGTTCGGAACTCCTCCAACATACCGCCCCTCCGTTGAAGGTAAACACAAAACCCGAGACAGACTTGCTGTCATCTTTGTCACTCTGGAAGCTTGAATCGGTAAAGGACTCGACCCTGAGGTCTCCATTACCGTAAACCAGGAACATCTCCTAGTCCTTCTCAGGTACTTAAGAATGTTCTTCACTGCCGTCCAGTGGTCCTCACCTGGGTCTTACTGATACCGGCTCACCACGCTCAGCCCGTAAGCTACATCTGGTCTTGTACATAGCATCGCATACATTATAGATCCTACCGCCGAAGCGTAGGGTATAGTGTTCATGCGAACCCTCTCCTCGTCAGTCTTAGGAGATATCTTCTTGGATAGGGTAATTCCGTGCAATGCGGGTATGTTACCGCGCTTGGAATCCTCCATACTAAATCTCTTTAGTACGGTCTCTATGTATCTGGACTGCGAAAGTCCCAGTAGTGTCTTGGATCTATCTCTATAGACCTTGATCCCCAGAATGTACGAGGCATCACCCAGGTCCTTCATGGAGAACCGTTGTGACAAGAATAGCTTGACCGATTGTAGCATAGGAATGTCATTTCCTATCAAAAGAATGTCGTCCACGTACAAGACTAGGAATACGACAGTTCGTCCTACAATCTTCTTATAGACACAAGGTTCATCTTCGTTCTTGATGAAATCAAATTCCTTGATTGCCTCATCAAAACAGATGTTCTAGCTCCGTGATGCCTGCTTCAATCCATAAATGGATTTGAGTAACTTGCACACCTTCCCACTGCTCCCACTGTCCACGAAACCTTCTGGCTGATCCATGTAAACGCACTCTTCTAAACAGCCATTTAGAAAAGCCGTTTTAACGTCCATTTGCCAGATTTCATAGTCATGGAAGGCAGCAATGGCAAGTAGGATCCGAATGGATTTGAGCATAACCACTGGAGAAAAAGTTTCGTCATAGTCCAAACCAGGTCTTTGACGAAAACCTTTTGCAACGAGTCTAGCCTTATAGGTTTCCACCTGACCATCTACACCAAGTTTCCTTTTGTAGATCCATTTGCATCCAACGGGTTTTACCCCAGGTGGAGCAATATCCAAGGTCCACACTTTATTGGTGTACATGGACTCCATTTCGGATTGCATTGCATCCAGCCACTTATCAGAGTCCCTACTGATAACAGCCTACCTAAAACTGGTAGGGTCATCTTCTTCCAAGATGCAATCCTCTCGATCCCCGTCTATGAGAAAACCGTAGTATCTCTCGGGCGGATGAGAAATCCTACCAGATCTGTGGAGTGGCTGAGGTTCGTTAGGTGTAACTGAATCTAGCGGTTCCTCCAAATCTTTAGTTAAAGTTTGTGTTTCTGGAATTTCATCTAGTTCTACCGTGTTTCCACTAATATTTTTAACACGAATTTCTTTTTCCAAAAATGTGGCATTCCTGGAAACAATTATCTTCTGTTCCTCTGCATGGTAGAATAGATACCCACTTGAATCTTTTGGGTATCCCACAAACTTAAAACTGCCCGTGCCTCAAGTTTGTCTGGGTTTTTCTTTTTGACATAAGCTGGGCAACCCCAAATCTTAATACGTTTAAGATACAAACTCTTACCACTCCATATTTCATACGGAGTCTTAGGCACGGATTTGGATGGAACTTGATTCAATAGATGTGCTGCTGTTAAAAGCGCATGTCCCCAGAATGAAATAGGCAACTCAGCACTACTCATCATGGAGCGAACCATATCTAATAGGGTACGATTCCTCCGTTCCGATACACCGTTGTGCTGTGGTGTATAAGGAGGAGTAAGCTGAGAGAGAATACCATTCTCTTTTAAGTAATCTAAGAATTCCCCGCTTAAGTACTCCCCTCCTCTATCTGATCGGAGTATCTTGATACTCTTGCTAGTCTGGTTCTCTACTTCGTTTCTGAATTCCTTGAATTTCTCAAAAGCTTCAGATTTATGTTTCATAAGATACATATATCCGAATCTAGAGAGATCGTCAGTGAATGTGATGAAGTACGAGAACCGAGAACCCACCCCTTGCATGTATAGACATCGGACCACATACATCACTGTGTACGAGTCCCAAGAGCTCTGCTGCCTTTTCTCCATGTCCGGTGAACGGAGATTTGGTCATCTTTCCTTTGAGACAAGACTGACAAGTTTCATAAGATGAAAAGTTGAACGTATTCAAGACTCTATCTTTATGCAACTTACTTAGTCTTTTCTCTCCGATATGACCAAGTCTACAATGCCACAAGTAGGATTCATTCGTATTTGAATTCTTCCTCTTGCGTGTGTTTTTTACATTGAGAACTGTATTCTGATTTAGAACGTAGATACCATTACACAGTGTACCTTCTGCAACCTGTACCTTATGAAGGTAGATGTTCATGATATTTCTATCAAGAACAAAGTTATATCCATCTTTATCGAGTAAAGAAACTGATATGATGTTACAAACCATGGAAGGTACATAGTAGCAATCATTTAAAATCATAGTATTACCATTTGGCAACACTAGGTGATATTCACCGACGGCTGTAGCATTAACTTGTGCTCCGTTCGCTACTCTGGGTGACATATCACCAGGTACAACTCTCCTACTTTTTCTCAGTCCCTACAATAAATTACAGATATGAGATCTTGATTCGGTATCAAGTACCCAGGAGGTAGGGCTGACCGTAAAGCAGTTCTCAATTACAAGAACACCTAAAGTGGATGCAAAACCATACTTCTTCTTCAACTGGGTATCCTTTGAATCCATACAATCCTCTTTCCCTTGCTCATACTTATGACTGTTGTCGTAAGTTAGAGCCGAACCAACGTTCCCCAGCCCTGAATAAGAATTCGGATCGGTCAAGCGATACATTTTATTATCTTGATTAGGGCGTGAAATGGCTGCTACCTGGAGAGAGAGAAAAGAAACACTCAGCGTGCGCTCTTGCAAGATTAGATTGGTTTATTAATTTATCTAACAAGGATGGCTCCTACTGTTTCCTCAAATTCTTCTTCAAACCTTAAAAGAAGAACTAGTCAGTATTAATCGCACGTCACAATACTTGCTTAACCTTTCAGCCAGGCTGGTGTTGGTACTTCGAGAGAGGTTTTCCAACGCTTTCGCGAAGTTCCTTAATTAAATAACCTCTTTTCCCTGGAGGTGTAGCCCCGCTAACACCGTTCTAGACACCTACTTGGTTTATAGCATTGATTGTTAAGTGAAATAATCTCCCGAGAGTAATCCAACTCATCAGTGGGATCGGGATCCAACTATCATTGTGCGATGACCTAGATGGAATCCACTCTAGTCACCATACTCCAGAAGGTATGCTGAATCTGCAAGTTTCAGTTTCTTTAGAAATTCCCGATGTGCATTTTTGCCCCTAGGACCCAAGTGACCTTGACACAGTAAACAAATCAAAGAGTCCTACTCAAGTTCAACCCATCATTATCTTGATTGCATTAAACCCACCCGCATAACCCTTGACACAGTCAACAAGGTTACACGACTGTCCTAACCAATCACATTGTATCCAGCAGATAAGCAATACTCAGCTACCGTTCACTGCGCCTTGACACAGTCAACAAACGCAGCACGAATACTAAGTATAACTTATAAGAAATGACGGAGGGCTACGGCTGGGTTTTAGGCGAAAAACCCGTTAACGTAATGAACTTGATATCGTTGAAGGAACCTGATAACCTTTTGAAAATATAGTGGCGAAAACTTTTGCTAAAGAGGTCACTCCCTGTGAAGGGATCTCAGCTCTTTCCTCGTCGAATGAGGTGCAGGATATTCTAAACTGAATACCTCAATGCAAAGAAAGAATAATCGACTATAGTGAAGTTATTACCCCTGACGCAAACTTTTTGTCCAAGGGGTCACTCCCGATGAAGGGATCTCGGCCCTTGCCTCGTCGACTGAGGTGCTGGGCATTCATAACCGAATACCTCTATGCAAAATAAAAGAGAACGTCCTTGCAATAACAACTTTTTGAAAATTGTTCCAACAACGTCTTTTTGGTTTATTTTTTCTTTGCATTAATTTAATGCGTCCTATCAGTTAATCCTACCATTGCAGAAAACAACGAAAATATGATGTAAGCTTATGACATCCGCATTCGCCACGGGGTTCCGTCATCACCCGTTAGGTTACTTAACTAACGACAGAGCGGGGGCTGGACTAGCGCGGATGCAAAACATAAGCAACGCCTAAATAGATATCATATATAGATATATATTCACATTCGTCAGATGCAATGATAGCCATTCCAGATCACAGATGAATACTTTGGATATACTATGAATCTGCATTCCGTTCGAGCCTGCAACGAAAACAGATTACACGGTCGCGATGAATAGCCAAATACCCCACCCTAGACCCCTACGGGTGCGGCAAACTACCCGCCAAATACCCGAAGTGAAGCAACCTCCCTCAACAAAGTGAGTAGGCCACTCGGCACTTCGAGGTACCCGGTAGTTTGTGCACCCCACTTTGGGTCTATCGTTGGAGCAAAAACAGTAAAAAAAATTATACAATGACGGCTACAACCCCATCCCGGTTGTGCGGCCATATAAATAATATTACATCAATTTACATATTACATGAATTGAAAGATAAAGAAAACTGTCAACTCACAACCCCCCGGCTATTCATCCGCGACAATCCAACGAATTCATATACACAAACCATCAACATTACAGATCACAGATATGTATAACCCCCACTAATCGACGTATAGCGATTAGCAGACGTTCAATACATATATCACATTACAGATATAACCCATTAGCCAAAGTCTAGAGAAGTTCGATCAAAATACGGATTTGTAACAACCCCAAACACAAATTTGTTCTCTGGAAAATCTGGGCAGAAACAACATATACTAAAAATCCCAAAACATCCAAATAAGAACACTGCACAAAACCCGATCCACGCCCGAGTCAACTCGGCCGCGGTTCCGTGGCAGGAAGCATGTTCTTGCCGCGGATCCGCGGCGCTTTGACCGAGTCACTGGATCGTTTTTGTTCTGTGTTTTTACAAAACCCTGACCCGATTTTTCATGTATGTTAAATCATATTTAGAGCAGTATAAAAAATCGGCAGAAACATGGTTTTTTTCGGACGTGTTTTGCGATTTTTGTCCGATCGAAATTCTAGATACTTTGCTAACATGCTAGTTTGTGTTTAGCTAGGCTCTGATACCACTGTTAGGTCCACGTTACCCACCCCGGTTCTTTCGGGGAGGCGGAATAGGTAAAACGATTTTTTTTCCCTAGCTAGGTAACATGGACCGTTTCATGAAAGATCGTTGCTAAACAAAACTAACATAAAATCTACAACTTATAACTACTATGTAGAATGGTTATACCTAGTCTTGAACTCCTTCTCTTCTTGTTGTTCTCTTGAACCCCTTCTCTTCTTGTTGTTCTCCTCCTTGCTTTCTCCTTGTAGTAGTTTGAACGGCTCCTCCTTCTCGTCTCCTCTTTGCCGAAGATAGATCCACCCGAAGGCTTCGAACTTGAGCTCCTACCTCAACCTAGAGGTAACTAAGGTATTTGGTTTGCTAAACCTAGTACCGTAGAATGAGTAGAGATGTGTTATGGTGGCTTTATCTCAAAAACTTATGATTTCCAACACATGGAACACTTAAGCTTTGAGAGAGGAAGAAGAAGAGCTTTTGCAAAGAGAAAGAAACGATATGATAGAATGAGAGCTCTCTTTTGCAACCATGCTCATATGAGAATAATAGATTAACAATAATAATCAAAAAAGGAAAATGTGATGGTGAGTATGGAATGACCATTATCATTTCATATTAAATGCAATTTGCAAAGATCAAGAAGCATCTTTGATATGAAATGATTATGGTCAAAATGTCAACAATGGTCAAAATGTCCACCATGGTCAAATGGTCAACCTAACCATCACACAACAATCCTTGATTATCATTATTAATCATATTTATCATTCTCATTAGGGTTTGGAAAAAGTCAATGGTCAACAAGTCAACCAAAGTCAAACTGTCAACAACCCTAATGAGAATCCTCTGCCTCTATCAACTGTGCATACACACCCGCATCCACATTCCAAGGAACACGAATACAATGAGACAAAACCAACCCCAAAACCAATACCAGTATCTGGCTTAAACCAAAGCCCACTTGTAATAACTGCCCGGTCACCAAACGTGCACAAGTGCGCGAGTGTGAACGAATCCTGTCGCAAAACCATGCGACCTCTACTCAGTTTTGCCCAAAGGCGAGTAACCCTCTGTGTGGGACTCTAAAGACTCGACACTACGCTGGCAGTGGGGTTAACCACAGACCGCAAGCGGCACTAGCTGTACGTAACGGTCCCCATGTAGATGCCGATAAGAAGACTGATGTGGTGAACCCATCCGAACTCCTACTGAGCCTGTATGTGACAATCGCCGTACAGTCCGGTCTGTTCGTCTAAGAACATCGCATGGCGGGCCTACGGGGGCGGTAAACGTCAGTCCCCTACTAGCGGTACAAGTCGTGCCGGAGTGTAGCCCAGAACACCTGAGATAACACTGGAAACCTACCAGTCTATCTCGCTTGCCCTGGCCAGAGACTTTGTGTAATGGCTCTCCTAGACACAGCGCGATAACAACCCCCAATACTGGGAGAGACGAATCCTGTCTAACCGTCACTGCCTCCAAGTGCTTTGGGACTACACCCAACTACTACCTGTTTGCACGACTCAGTAGAGCCATGGTAGGGTAGTAATCTAAGAACAGTGGGAACACACTCGAGGCGGAATGACAGTGTCAATTCAACGGAGTAAGTTGTACTCATGTCACCTGGGAACAGTTAACTGACGATAGGTTTAATACCAATCAACAGTTCCCGACGAGTCATGTCCAGTATACTCGTAACCTAACGAGCACCTGCATACTATCTCCAGTACGACGTACTGATGGCTGTGGGACAGACCATCTCCCCTGCTGGGAAGAGAAGCGTATGCACTAGTCTACTCTGGAGTATCGATGCCCAGTCTCGATAATCCTACGACTAGGGACCAAAATAAGGATGTGCTTATAGACTACCCAACGCCCACTAGTGTGATCGCCATCACAACGCCGTTAGTCAAGCAAAGATCCTAAGGGCTCTACCAATATGTTTTTAGCGATATGTTAAAAGAAACATATACACATATTAAGATAGAAACAAACCAAGTAGCATACTACTATATCGAGCAAGACTGTCGTAAAACTATATATATATCCCAAGCCACCAAAATGTATTATACAAACCAGTACTATACAATAATGGTCTCTAGGACATACATATCTAACAGGGAGCAACTTCCAAAGTCCATACTTTGTTGGTGTATATGGATTCCATCTCAGATCGCATTGCATCCAGCCATTTCACAGAGTCCCCACTCGTGATGGCCTGCTCGAAGCTAGTTGGGTCATCATCTTCCATGATGCAATCCTTGCTCCCACCATCAATAAGAAAACCGTAGTATATTTCAGGTGAATGAGGAACAGTACTAGATCTTCGGAGAGGTTGGGGTTCCTTGGAGACTACTGAATCCTCTGGTTCCAATAAATCATCACTGTAGTTTGTGTAGCTGTAACTTCTTCCAGCTCTACCTCTTTGCCACTAATTTCTTTTACAAAAAAATCCTTTTCCAAAAAGGTGGCGTTTTAAGAAACAAACACCTTTTGTTCCTCAGCGTGGTAGAAAATATATCCTTGTGAATTCTTTGGATATCCCATAAACATGCAAAGAACTGATCGTGCCTCGAGTTTGTCCGGATTTTTCCTTTTGACATAGGCCGGACAACCCCATATATTAACTCGTTTAAGATATGGTCTCTTTCCACTCCATATCTCATATGGTGTGGTAGGTACCGATTTAGATGGAACTTGATTCAATAGGTATGCTAATGTCTCAAGCGCATAACCCCAAAAGGAAATAGGTAACTCAGCGGTGCTCATCATAGAGCGCACTATATCCAATAGAGTGGAATTCCTCCGCTCCGATACACCGTTGTACTGTGGTGTATACGGAGGAGTAAGCTGAGAGAGAATCCCATTCTCGTTTAGATAGTCACAGAATTCCGTGCTCAAGTATTCTCCTCCCCGATCAGATCGAAGGATTTTAATACTTTGTCACGACCCGAAAGTACGGAACGTGACTGGCACTTAGATTATGAGACGTCTAAAGGCGTAACGTAACCTAAGTCAGCCAAAGCCCAGAAAAATCTAAACCAAAATCAAAAGAGAGTGAAGGAAAACCTTACATGAAAGCAATTTTTTTAAATCAATTAAGTTGCATAGAATCCCCCTTTTTTTTTAAAAAACATCAAAAATTTCCGAAAATTTCGGCAGAGTCTCCCCTGTATTTTCTATCCCCCAAAATGGGTACAACAAGATATATATAATCTGTAATCATAAATGGCATCCCCAAGCGGGAGCTAGCTCTTCGCCCAAGGCGGATCACAACCACATGCAATATATAAGTAATATCAAGAAAAGAGCATAAAAGAAACGCAAAATATCAGAAAACACAACGCCGACTCAAGTGAGCTCGACCCAAAAGAAACCACAAATATATAAATCTCTCAGTCTCATCACTAGGTCGCATATACAAATAGAAAGTGGTAGATGGAGAATACTAGATACAATGATAGAGCAAAAAGAAACAAAGTGTGCTCACAACCCACCTACGGGCGATGTCGCGAGTCTGAGCAAAAGGAGCTAATGATAAGATAGCCGCCGTTAGATGACTGATGAGTCCGACCTGCAAGACACTGTGGCACAACGGGGGTGAGTTGCCAGCTCGTGAGTAGAATATAAAATCTAGTAAGGCAATCGTAAGAATGCACGCAAATGCGTCATAGCATGTATGTCCATATGTGATATAATATCTCTAGTATGCATGCACATGTATGCAATGTCATTACTAAATCTTAAAGTGTTTTAAATGCTAAGGGTACTGCATTCTTAACTTTAGAAAATGAATATCTGTATAATAGCTAAGTACCATCAAGAAATCATCTGAAAAACTGTGTCAAGCATCGACACCAAATATGAAATCATATCTGTCTCAATCTCTCACTGTATCAATGTCTCAAATATCGGGCTCCGTCAGTCCGGATCGGCCCATATCATCAAATTTCACGACAACGGTCGGTATCCTCCAGATATCCGCCGCGCCAGACATCACCGGTAGGTAGTCTTCCCCTGCCAGGCTCATCGTCTACAACTCGATCTTCTTGCCCTGGATACCATACCGGGCCCACCATGTACCCGAGACGGTTCATCCACTCCTCAAATTGGGTCTCGAAATCCAACAGAAAACATGAAAACTCATGGTGGACGACACATACATCACGAGAAAACCGCAACTTTGTTTTAAAAAAAATGATAAATATAAGCTTTTGTTAAAGTCTTGCGGTTTTCCCCAAAAATCCAGAAATCGCAGCAATACTGAAATCCTCAAGAAAATCATAATGTCCACATGTTATATATGATAAATGTCTATGATATCAATGTATACGATGTGAATTTTGGCTAGAAATCTATGTAAATATGATGATAATGCGAGGTATATACAGTCTATGCAATTTCATATATCATGCACGATGCAAGGCGATACTAAGCTAAACAGGTTCTATAGTGCACATGGTATGGCAATTACCAAAGGCGTGTGTGTCACATGAATAGTGCCCGTGCAACAGATGCCAATGGTAATAGTGATCGTGTCCTACGAAGTGTTATCGCATATGTGCATATGAATAACCATGCAATCTAGCATACTATTAACTATAAGGGTATGCAGTGTAAATAAAAGGGTAAGCTAACTAACAATATAAATCTTGCAAGAAATAAGGTAATCCTAACTAGGGGGCACATCGCGCCATCCAGACGATTCCCCCATAGATGAATACATCTACTCACCTGAATGCCTCGCTAATCCGATCCGACCACCGCCTTACCTTTACGCGCCGTATCCGATGTTTCCCCGACCGATCCTATATTTGCACAACACCAAGCATAAGATTACATACCCCTAAAACGACACCAAGTCAATATAAAAAGATTGACACTCTTGAATTAAACATAACGTGCACTCGGTGCGCGGGAAAACACACGAAAATCGCTAAATCTTAACTAGAATCGTTATTTCGGAGAAATCGACAAAACTAAAACCCGACTAGACAAAACCCCGCATTCGTGCACACTAATTGCCGTATATGAAGCTAATTACATCGCTAATATAACGCAATTAGATCACATTCTAATTTTTATAAAAATCTAGTAAGCAAAAAGCATACCGATTCGATGCAAATATCGCAATTTTATCGATCTAGCGAGCGCAACATCGCACAATTCACCACTCTAACTAATTAGATAACCAAACCCTAACTTAACTCCATCAACCATGCTACAAACCCTAATTTGAAATCAAATCCCTCTCTTGATTTTCCTAAACAAACAATTACTACCAAATTAACACTTCAAAATTCAATTTTTAGCACATTCAATCATCAATTTTAACAACTAGTTTAGAAATTTCACCTCACAAGTGGAACCCTAGCATGCTCAAGCCACCAAAGAAGCCTCCTTTCTTCAAGTTTTGAACTAATTTGGCTTGAGGAGAGAGTGGATTAGGGTTTTGCTTTGAATTGGAGAAGGAATTTGTGAAATTTTAATGGATTTTGAAGTGAAATGAAGCAAAAGAAGTGAGGAAAATGGAAGGGGGAGCTGCTGAAATTTCGGCCAGCAGGAAGAGGAGAGCAAGTGGGGGGTTGTGTAGATGATTCTAGGTCAAAAACCCCCTTAAGTTTCCATTTAATGCCTTTCACATCAAGCTTTTTACAAAAAAAACTCCATTTTACTTCATTTTCTTCATAAATATCACACCATAAAACTAAAATCTTGCAAGTCATGACACAATTTATTAACACTATATTTTAGCTTATAAAGATTCCTAATTATGAAATTTACCTAATTAAATTTGTATTTATCACTAATTTAATGTATTTTTAAAAGCATAAAATAATATTTAAAATAATTAATTACGAAATTTTTTTTATTTAACTAGAAAATTTTAAGTGACATTTTAGTGACAAAATTATAGTAATATCTTATCTAAATTTTGTATAATTAAGTCTACAATGAAAAATACATATTTTGACTTTTTACGGAAAAAGCCGAAAAATTAGCCGATTACCGAAAAACTGCCTAAACGATTTTCGAAGAGTTACAATCTTCCCCCTTAAAGAAATTCGGTCCCTGAATTTAGAATTTAACTACGCGTACCTTCAAAAAGATGGGGATATCTCTTCCTCATCTCGACCTCGGTCTGCCAGGTGACCTCCTCGCTGTTCGGGCCACGCCAAAGGACCTTGACGGACGGTATATCCTTCGACCTCAATTTCTTCACCTGCCGATCCAGAATGACCACCGGCTGCTCGGTGAAAGAAAGATCACGCTCTAGCTGGATCGTCTAGTGCTGAATCGCCTGGGAAGGATCATGAAGGTACTTGCGGAGCATCGAGACATGGAATACGGGGTGAACATCGGGGAAGCTGGGCGGAAGAGCTAACCGATAAGCGACTGGACCAACACGCTCTAGGATCTCGAAAGGACCAACATATCTAGGACTCAGCTTCCCTTTCCGCCCAAATCTCATCACACCTTTCATCGGAGAGACCTTCAGGAAAACATGATCGCCAAAAGCGAATTCGAGTCGGCGACGGCGCCTGTCAGCATATGATTTCTGCCTGCTATGTGCCGCTCTCATCCTATCCCGAATCAGCTGTATCTTCTCGGTCGTCTCCTGTACAATCTGCGGCCCCAAAACACTGCTCTCCCTGAGCTCTGTCCAACATACAGGCGATCGACATCTCCTCCCATATAGAGCCTCAAAAGGTGCCATCTGAATCGTCTCCTGGAAGCTATTATTGTAGGAAAACTCGATCAAAGGCAAATGACGATCCCAGCTACCACCGAAATCTAAAACACAAGCTCTGAGCATGTCCTCAAGAGTCTGAATAGTACGCTCCCACTGACCGTCAGTCTGCGGATGAAAGGCCGTGCTAAAACTCAATCGGGTGCCCAATGCTTCCTGAAGTTTCTGCCACAATCGGCTGGTAAACTGGGTGCCCCGGTCGGACACGATGCAAGTCGGAACGCCATGAAGTCGCACTATCTCATCAATATAAACCTGGGCGTACTGAGAAAATCCAAAAGTGGTCTTCACTGGCAGAAAGTGAGCCGCTTTCGTCAGTCGATCCACAATCACCCAAATAGAGTCATACCCTCGACAGGTCCTGGGTAGACCGACCCATAATGAAGTCCATGGAGACCTGCTCCTACTTCCACTCAGGGATAGGCAAAGGCTGTAACTCGCCGGCTGGCCTCTGGTGCTCGGCCTTGACTTGCTGACAAGTCAGGCATCTCGACACAAATTCTGTAACATCCTTCTTCATCCCGTCCCACCAGTAAACATCTCTCAAATCATGGTACATCTTGGTGGAACCTGGGTGAACACTGTATACTGATCTATGTGCCTCCTCAAGAATATCATGCCTCAGTCCCTCTGAATCTGGCACGCACAGTCGAGTCCCAAATCGAAGTATCCCCTGATCATCAATCACGAACTCAGAAACTCTGCCCTGCCGAATCTGCTCAATAATCTCTATAATACGGGCATCGCCGGACTGTGCCTCGCGGATACGGTCAAGTAACTATGGGCGTGCTCTGAAATGGGCCAGCTGTCCCCCTGTAGGAGTAAACTCGAACTGCACTCTGCTATCACATAAAACCTGCCAATCCGCCGTCGACTGCATCTGTACTGCGCTCAAACAAGATAAGCTACCTCCGGGCCTCCTACTCAAAGCATCTGCCACCACATTCGCCTTGCCCGGATGGTATAGAATCTCGCAGTCATAATCCTTCACCAACTCCATCCAACGGCGCTGTCTCAGGTTCAGATTTCGCTGCTGGAAGATATACTTCAAACTCTTGTGGTCAGTGAATATCTGGCACGACTCACCGTATAGGTAATGTCTCCAGATCTTAAGTGCAAATACCACTGCAGCCATCTCTAAATCATGGATGGGGTAGTTCTGTTCGTGTTTCCTCAGCTGCCGAGAAGTATACGCGATAACTCTGTCGTGCTGCATCAATACACAGCCCAGCCCCACTCGAAAAGCATCACAATATACCACGAACCCGCCTGATCCTGAAGGCAATGCTAACACTGGTGCAGTAGTCAGACGAGTCTTCAACTGCTGGAAACTATCCTCACATGCCTGGGTCCAATCAAAAGGAACCCCCTTCCGGGTCAATCCGGTCAACGGTGCAGCAATGCGGGAGAAATCCTGGACAAAACGTCGATAATAGCCGGCCAGACCTAGAAAACTGCGAACCTCTGTAACTGATACTGGTCTAGGCCAACGCTGAACTGCCTCGATCTTCTTCGGGTCCACACAAATACCATCTCTCATCACCACATGACCCAAGAAGTCGACACTGTCTAACCAGAATGCGCACTTGGAAAATTTGGCGAACAGCTGATGCTCCCTCAAAGTCTGCAATGTGATACGTAAGTGCTGCTCATGCTCCTCCTGGCTCCGAGAATAAACCAAGATGTCGTCAATGAACACAATAATGAATTGATCAAGATACGGCGTGAATACACGGTTCATCAAGTCCATAAATGCTGCAGGGGCATTGGTGAGCCCGAACAACATCACCAAGAACTCATAATGACCATATCGAGTACGGAAAGCGGTCTTCGGAATATCCTCCTTCCGAACCCGCAACTGGTGATAACCTGACCGTAAATCAACCTTCGAGAAAAACCCTGCACCCTGGAGCTGATCGAATAAGTCATCAATGCGGGGTAGGGGATACCTGTTCCGCACAGTAACCCGGTTCAGTGACGATAATCAATGCATAAACGCATACTTCCGTCCTTCTTCTTAACAAACAGGACGGGAGCAACCCAAGGTGACACACTCGGTCGGATAAGCCCTTTGTCCAGCAAGTCCTGTAACTGATCCTTTAGCTCTCTCAGCTCCGCCGGGGCCATCCGATAAGGCGGTATAGAGATAGGCCCCGTGCCGGGGATCAGATCGATGCAGAACTCAATCTCACGCTCTGGTGGCAGACCAGGCAGCTCGTCGGGAAATACATCAGGGAACTCTCTCACAACAGGTACCTGGTCCAACGGAACCTCTGTGGAACTAGTATCACAAACATAGGCTAAGAATCCCTGACACCCTTTCCTTAAGAGCTGACCAGCGCGAAGAGAAGAAATCAAGCTAGGAAGGGTAGCGCTACGATCTCCCTGAATAGCAAGTGTAGGGTCCCTAGGCACACTAGTGAGGTCTCGCAAGGCATCAAACATGCCAATATAAAAAAATTCTAGGTGCCGAGAGACCCGACTACGGATCGTTTGCTAGAAAACTAGGCGAAAAAGCTAACTAGTTAACAATTAACTAAAGGAATACGGAAATACAACCTTTGTAGATCCGTTTGTCCACCTCTATAGCTCCGCAACGAAGTGCCTTCGCTGTCCAAGTGAACTCCCGGGCTCTAGCGTCGGCTTCGTCGAAGAATAAGCGAGCTAGGTCGTCGATGTCCATGCCGAAGATGATCTACGTCGAGGCATCACTAGATCAAGCTCCACCTTCACCTTGCCATGAAAACTTGTGAAAGAAACACACTCTACTACTTGGCAAGAGGTAGAGGATGATGAAATAGGAAGTGGGTTCACTTTAGAATTGGATTTCTCACTCATATGCTCAATATGCCATTGATGAAGACAAGCTTCTTCATGAAGAAGAAGAAGAGCAAGAAGAAGATAAAAGTTATGATAAGTTAATTTAGAATAGAATAATAAACTTATCATAATTTTCACCATGGTTAGGTGTAGAGAATTAACTTAGGTTAGATCAATGGTTAGGGTCAAAAGAAGAAGACAAAATGGTTAAGTGGTCAAAGTTTCATGAAGCTTCAATAAGCTTCATGAAGAATAAAGAAAGAAAACCATTTTGTTTTTCTTCTTTTATGCATTAATTATTTTCCAAAATGAATAAGCAAATAATTAAAAGAATATGCAAAACCCTAATCACCATCTTGACCATAGTTTTATTTTATACACTTAACCAAAAACCATGCATCATCAAGCATGATACAAGTAAGTGCACAAAACTATATCGTATATACAATGTGCACACCCGAGCGAGAAAATCCATTTAAAGTGAACCGATACTAGTTAATGCAAAGTAATATATCAAATATATAATTATGCATTAAATCATTAAATCAACACTTGACTCAATGATCCGGTCATGTCGCACATAACCGACTGGTATCATCAGTAACAACTTATCGAATCAACACTTGATCCGATAACTCGGCTATATCGCATATAACCGATCAATGTCACATCGCGAGAATCGAATACAGTATCACATACTGGTATTATTCTCGGTCCCGCACATATCTCATATGCGCTCCTATTTCGTTTCGCTTGAGCCAGGAAACCTCTGTGTAGGACTCTAAAGACTCGTCAATACGCCGGCAGCAGATGATGATCATATCAAACATCCACAAGCCGCAAGCGGTCTGCTAAACGTAACGGCCACCCGGGTATTGAGCGATCTGAAGATCGACGAGCAAGCCCGCTCATACTCCAGTGAATCCAACCAGTAACACTACCGTACAGTCCGGTCTGATCGTCTGATATGTCGCATATCTCGCCTAGGGGTGGTAAACGTCAGACCCCATTAGCTCAATAAGTCGTGTCGATATGAGGTCTATAACAATTCGAGAAACTACTGGTAACACTTACCAGTAAATCTCAGCAACCCTGGCCAGGGATTTCCTGTTATAGCCAATCGGACACAGCGCAACATCAACCCCCTATACCGGGAGAGACGAATCCCCTCCTATCGTTCATTGCCTCCATGTGACTCGGGACTGTACCCAAAAACCACCGTTTTGCACGCCCTCTTGGACGTGGTAAGATGGAAATCAAAGCACAGTGGGAACCACACAAGACTCTATGACGATCTCGGGTCAACAGACTACTCTGTACCAGTGTCACCAGAGAACTGCCATCTGACGTGAGCTATAATACCATCTGGGAGTTCTCGGCGAGTCCGTCCAGTGTACCCAGTCTCTACTGAGCACCCGTATATCATCTCTGATGTCAAACACCAATGGATATGGGATCATCCATCGCCCATCTGTATGGGTCGAGAAGGTACACACTAGTCTACTCTGGTATATCGATGCCCCGTCTCGATACACCCACGACTAGGGACTTTGAAGGATGTACTTATAGACTACCATGTCCCCACTAGTATGATCCGCATCATAGTCCAGGTAGTCAAGTACACATCCTAAGGGCTTTACCAACATGTAACAGAGAGACAATCAGCATACACGTTAAGGTAAAGAGTAACCAGATAGCATACTATCATGTCGAGCAAGAAAGTCCTCCCTATATATGTCCCAGCATCCACTACAATATACATCCTATGTACAGTAATGGCCTTTAGGGCATACATATAACTAACAATCTCCCACTTGCACTAGGGCCATCTGTAGCAGTGGTTGCAGTATCTCATACTCAACCATCCCATGAAAGTCTCTCTCTGGGAACAGGCCTTTTGTGAGTGGATCCGCTGTGTTGTCCTCTGAGTCTACTCTCCTAACCTCGACCGCCCTGGAGATCAACCATCTCCATGATCAAGTGATACTGCCTTAGAATATGTCTGGATCACTGATGGGACGGACGTTCCTTGGCATAAGCCACAACTCCATTGTCACACAATGGGAGGAACTAAGTTCATCTCATGAACCAATATACACCCAGACTGCCTCTTTGGTAGCATCTTAAGTAGCGATGTATCCTGCCTTTATCGTCTAGTATGTCACGGTATCTAGCTTGGAACTCTTCCAACATTCCGTCCCTTTACTGAGGATAAAGACAATGCCTGCGACTGACATTCAGTCGTCTTTATCACCTTGGAACACTTCCAGTGATTCTCCCCAGGATCGAATGATACCATCTCACTACAACTAGTGAGTATCCTAACATCCAATTAAATCTATCTCATAGATCCAAAACTCAGGATTTAGGAGGTATCATCTTGATCCTATATGGAGAATCATAGTGATAAGCGGAGATTGATCGAGCGTAGCATAGGAAACTCCTTCCCTATCAAGAGTATGTCATCCACGTACTCTACGAGGATCGTCACCATACTCCCTACTACCTTTTTGTATATACAAGGTTCATCTACCATTTTGATGATGTCAAACTCTTTGACCGCTTCATCAAAACAGATGTTCCATCTCCGCGATGCCTGCTTTATCCTATAAAGCATCTTGCACACGTTTTCGCTGCTCCCACTGTCTACGAAGCCCTCTGGCTGTGTACTTATAGACGCTCTCTTCTAAATCATCATTTAGAAAAGCAGTCAAGACACCCAACCACCAGATATCGCAGTCATGGTATGTAGCCGTGACAAGTAGGATCTGGATGGACTTAAGCATAGCTACTTGAAAAGGTTTCATCATTATCCACACCTGGTCAATGATGCAAACTTTTAACAAGTCTAGCTTTGAAAGTCTTTACTTTTCCATGTACACCAAGTAATCTTCTCAAGATATACTTGCTCCTGATGGGGATTTAACCCTTCAGATATAGCAGCTAAAGTCCATACTTTGCTGGTGTATAAGGATTCCATCTCAGATCACTAAGCATCCAGCCATTCTTACAGAGTCTTACTCCTGATGGCCAGCTCGAAACTAGTTGGGTCATCATCTCATGATGCATTCCTCGCTCCCACTGTCATAGAGAAACCGAAGTATCTCTCAGGTGGGTGAGGAACCCTACTAGATCGGCGGAGAGGCTGAGGTTCGTTGGTTTCTACTGAATCCTCTGGTTGTACCAAATCATCTGCTGTAGTTTGTATAGCTGGAACACTTCCAGTTCTACATAACAGACCTTGCCTTGAGCTTGTCCGGATTTTGCTTTCAGACATAGGCCGGACAACCCCAAATCTTAACTAGCTTAAGACATGGGCTCTTCCCTTTCCATATCTCATATGGAGTGGTAGGCAACTGATTTGATTCGAACCCTATTCAATAGGTATGCAGCTTCTCAAGTGCATAACTCCCAAAAAGGAAATAGGTAACTCAGTAGTACTCATCATAGAGCACACCTTATCACATAGGGTGTAATTGCTCCACCCCGATATGCCATCGTGCTATGGTGTATACGAAGGAGTAATGCTGAGAGAGAATCTCATTCTCCTTTAGAATAGTCCAGGATTTCCGTGCTCAAGTATTCTCCTCCTTGATCTCATCAAAGGACATAATACTTATACCCGTTTTGGTTCTCTACTTCTAAATCATATTCTGTGAATATCTCAAAAGGTTCGGATTTGTGTTTCAACAGGAACATATGTCTGAATCTTGAGAGATTATCAGAGAATGTAATGAAGTACAAAGAACCGGTCTTGGCATGTGTAGACAGGGGACCTTTATACATCAACATGCATCATCCCAAGAGTTCACTAACTCTTTCTCTGTTTTCAATAAACAGAGCTGGTGTCATTATATCTCTGTGACATGACTGGCAAGTTTCACAAGATGTAAATTCAAACTAATTTAAATATACATCTAAATGTAATTTCAGCTAGTTGGGTCACATTGATCTGACCTAGTCTACAATACCTCAAGAAGAATCCGTTCATTTCTGAACTCTTCCTCTTGTGTGTGTTCCATATACTAAGAACTGTAGTTTGATTTAGAACATCAATGCTTTTAGATAACGTGCCTGAACCGATCAACTTTTGATATAGGAAATGTTCAAAACATTATCCAACAATACAAAATTTTATCATTTCTTTACTAATAAAGAGAGTGATATGATTTTGTATATCAGGTTCGGTATCTAATAACATTCGTTCAGAATCAATGTATTGGTAATACAGGGTGACAGTGACCAACAGACTTGGCTGCAACACTTGCCCCGTTTTCTGCCTCATGAAACTTATCACCCGTTCTCAGTCCTCTACCTTTCTGTAGCCCTATGTAACAGATTACATATCTGGGATCCTGATCTGGTATCACATACCCAGGACGTAAAGTTTACTGAGAAACAGTTCTCTGTATAATGAACACACCCGAAGATGATGCATCAGCATGCACTCTCTTCGTTTGTGCGGCACGGGAAATATGGTATTCCCCAATTTCCTGCTATGTCTTATAACATTTATAACTTGGAGCGAGACCAACGTTCCCCAGCTCAGTATAACAAGCGGGTTCGGTCAATAATCCGTATTATTATCTTGATTAAGGCGTGATATGGTCGCTACCTGGAGAGAGAGAGAAGAAAACACTCAGCGTGCGCTCTTGGAAGAATAGATTGGTTTTTATTTTATCTAATCAGGATGGCTCCCACTGCTTTTTATCAAATCTTCCTTCAAACCCTAAAAGGAAAGACTAGCCGGGATTAATTACACACTACAAGTTCGCCAATCTTTCAGCCAGGCCAGTGTCGGTACTTTGAGGGAGGTCCCCCGTGCTTTCGCACGAACCTAATTAATGTAAACCTCGTTTTCCCAGAGGCGTAAACTCGTTAACACCTTTCTAGACACCTACTTGATCGGCTAATTGTAATGTATAAAACTCTCCCAGGAGTAACTCTTACTCGCAGCGGGTATCGGGATCCAACTATCTCATAGAAGGTATGCAATCTCATTGCAAATTTCAACACTTGAAATTCCCGATAATATTTTGCCCCTAACGTGCTATGACCTTGACGAAAACCAACAAACCATAGCCCGCTAGTCAAGTTCAACCCGTACATTTCTTGATCGAATTAAACCCACCCGCACGACCCTTGACGAAAGCCAACAAAGCCGCACGACTACCCTAATCCAATCGCATCGTATGCTGGCAGATAAGCAGCATATAGCTACCGCACACTGCACCTTGACGAAAGCCAACAAATGCAGCACGAATACTATATACAACTTATCTGAAATGACGGAGGGCTACGACAGGTTTTTCTGAAAATCTATTGCGTAATGAACTTGATATCGTTGTAGAATCAAATGATTTTTAAATGGAGTGCTTTTGAGGCTTTTCTAGTTTTGCTAAAGGAGTCACTCCCGGTGAAGGGATCGTCGGTCCTTTCCTCGTCGAATGAGGTGCGGGATATATCATATATATCACTGTGCAAAGCAAGAACACTTAAAAGCAATCAAAAGACAAACCGATTGTGTAGCATCTGCCAGTTATTGCTAAAGGAGTCACTCCCGGTGAAGGGATCTCGGTCCTTTCCTCATCGAATAAGGTGCAGGATATATCATATATACCGCTGTGCAAAGCAAGAACTGTAGCTACCTGTTTTATTTTGAAATTCGATTCTACAACATCTTAGGTTTCTTTTCCTTTCATTAATCACATTAATGAAGTCCCATCATTTAAGTACCTAAACATCACAGATAAATACGACGTACACTTATGCCATCCGCATTCGCCTCGATGTCCCCTCGTGCACCGTTAGGTTAGGTAACTAACGGCAGAGCAGGGCAGGGCTAGTACGGGTGTAAAACATAAGTAACGTCTATATAATATATCATATATACTATATACTGTATCTATCACAGAACATCACATGATCACATCACAGATATCGCAGCAGAAGAAACATATGAAATATTGGATATACTAGGACGTCCGTGTTTTCAATACGAGCCAGTATAAAACACGGATTCCACGGTCGTGATGAATAGCCAAACCCACACCCCTAGACCCCTACGAGAGCGGCAAGCAACCCTACCAATTCTGGAGTTAGGAGACCCGGACTCGACTCCTCGAGTTGGTCTTCCACTGGACTCCAGAACCCGGTTACTTGTGCTCTCCTCCTTGGGTCTATCCTATTGCGAAAAAGTAAATAATATACAAACGGTGACAACTTCCGCAACCTGGAAGTGTCCCAATAAAAGAATATTACATACAAGTTTTTACATGAATGAAAATGAAAAACACTCATCTCACATAAAAACCCCCGGCTATTCAAACACGACGATCCAATATAACATATCCAGCAACACATAACATCACATGTCATCAACGTAAGTAAATATGCGCATCCCAATTGTCGTTAGCATATAGCAACGAAACCGGCGATATCACATATTACACTTACGGTCACAGAAAAGAAAGTGTAAAACTACAACAGTTGGAATCCGCAATCTACATAGACATCGCATGCCTAATCAAATGAATACCTTAGACATCACATGCCTAACAATTACAAACCCCGCATTTTAGTCTCAAAATCGAAAACACTTTTCAATGTCAAGTCGGGCAATTCAACAAGATTCCTGACATCCTGATCGAATGCTCGTCGCAAACTTCAGCAGACGGCCGCACCCCTGATACCGTCGACGAAGTGCACCAAGGCGGAACACCGCTGCCGCGAGCACCCGAACGGATGCTTTCGGCGACGGGGTTCTCCTACAGTCACTTGGTCGGGGCTATGGAGTGAGGCTGTCTGTTAAGTTTACCCGGCGAGTATCCGCGTACGCTACGTGATTGCGACGGACTTTTGATCACATCAAAATTCTGTGGCAACCGATCAAGTGAGACTAAACTGCTATGTTTATAACATTCATTCAGTTATCTCATAACTTCTTGTGAATTCCAATTATTGTATCCCATTCCGGATAAATAGAAAATGTCAAACTTTCCGATCGAACAATCGAACACCCAAGTTTTCCCGAAACTGATCAACACATGAAACAAGTATAACAACATTCCGTTCGTGCCTCAGTACCAACGGTCCAGCCGTAGAAGGGTCAAGCCAACGCCTCACATGTGGCACGCCGTACTGCCCCAAACCCGAAGGTTCAAAGGGCAGTTCAAGACGGTCACATAATCGAGTTAAGGTTTGTTGTCTTCTAGAGGGTCCATCGAGTTACTTGCACTACTTAAAACGTCGTTAAACTACGGAAAGATCCAACACGTGGAAATTTCCCGACAAGGGAAAAGTTGGGTATTTATATCCGGTCGAACTTTTTAACATATTCTAAAATTTATCCGGAAAGCCACATAGACAAAATTTGATACTCCGATCGAAACACCGAATCCCCAAAACATCTCCAAAAAATTCAACTCTTGAATTAATATTAAAAATTCCCAGAAAACTCAGCTCTTTTAACTAGGAATTACTGTGCAAAGGAACAGGGATGACGTCATCAAGGGGCCGCTGATCCGCCGCAGAAGCCATGCTTCTGCCGCGGATCCGCCGCGAAATTTACTGTTCATGAAATAATTTTTGCATCGTAATTCTTAGATTTCCCTGCTGAATTTTTTAGTAATTTTTAATTTGGAAAAATCCACGTTTTTGGAAAAAGGACAGAGAGCATGTTTGTGATCGGGTTTCGGGTTCGTTCGGACTTCAAATTCCGTCTAGACTTCGCCTAAGGCTCTAGCTAGGCTTTGATACCACTGTAGGGTCCCTAGGCACACTAGTGAGGTCTCGCAAGGCATCGAACATGCCAATATAAAAAAATTCTAGGTGCCGAGAGACCCGACTACGGATCGTTTGCTAGAAAACTAGGCGAAAAAGCTAACTAGTTAACAATTAACTAAGGGAATACGGAAATACAACCTTTGTAGATCCGTTTGTCCACCTCCATAGCTCCGCAACGAAGTGCCTTCGCTGTCCAAGTGAACTCCCGGGCTCTAGCGTCGGCTTCGTCGAAGAATAAGCGAGCTAGGTCGTCGATGTCCATGCCGAAGATGATCTACGTTGAGGCATCGCTAGATCAAGCTCCACCTTCACCTTGCCATGAAAACTTGTGAAGGAAACACACTCTACTACTTGGCAAGAGGTAGAGGATGATGAAATAGGAAGTGGGTTCAATTTAGAATTGGATTTCTCACTCATATGCTCAATATGCCATTGATGAAGACAAGCTTTTTCATGAAGAAGAAGAAGAGCAAGAAGAAGATAAAAGTTATGATAAGTTAATTTAGAATAGAATAATAAACTTATCATAATTTTCACCATGGTTAGGTGTAGAGAATTAACTTAGGTTAGATCAATGGTTAGGGTCAAAAGAAGATGACAAAATGGTTAAGTGGTCAAAGTTTCATGAAGCTTCAATAAGCTTCATGAAGAATAAAGAAAGAAAACCATTTTGTTTTTCTTCTTTTATGCTTTAATTATTTTCCAAAATGAATAAGCAAATAATTAAAAGAATATGCAAAACCCTAATCACCATCTTGACCATAGTTTTATTCTATACACTTAACCAAAAACCATGCATCATCAAGCATGATACAAGTAAGTGCACAAAACTATATCGTATATACAATGTGCACACCCGAGCGAGAAAATCCATTTAAAGTGAACCGATACTAGTTAATGCAAAGTAATATATCAAATATATAATTATGTATTAAATCATTAAATCAACACTTGACTCAATGATCTGGTCATGTCGCACATAACCGACTGGTATCATCAGTAACAACTTATCGAATCAACACTTGATCCGATAACTCGGCTATATCGCATATAACCGATCAATGTCACATCGCGAGAATCGAATACAGTATCACATACTGGTATTATTCTCGGTCCCGCACATATCTCATATGCGCTCCTATTTCGTTTCGCTTGAGCCAGGAAACCTCTGTGTAGGACTCTAAAGACTCGTCAATACGCCGGCAGCAGATGATGATCATATCAAACATCCACAAGCCGCAAGCGGTCTGCTAAATGTAACGGCCACCCGGGTATTGAGCGATCTGAAGATCGACGAGCAAGCCCGCTCATACTCCAGTGAATCCAACCAGTAACACTACCGTACAGTCCGGTCTAATCGTCTGATATGTCGCATATCTCGCCTAGGGGTGGTAAACGTCAGACCCCATTAGCTCAATAAGTCGTGTCGATATGAGGTCTATAACAATTCGAGAAACTACTGGTAACACTTACCAGTAAATCTCAGCAACCCTGGCCAGGGATTTCCTGTTATAGCCAATCGGACACAGCGCAACATCAACCCCATGTACCGGGAGAGACGAATCCCCTCCTATCGTTCATTGCCTCCATGTGACTCGGAACTGTACCCAAAAACCACCGTTTTGCACGCCCTCTTGGACGTGGTAAGATGGAAATCAAAGCACAGTGGGAACCACACAAGACTCTATGACGATCTCGGGTCAACAGACTACTCTGTACCAGTGTCACCAGAGAACTGCCATCTGACGTGAGATATAATACCATCTGGGAGTTCTCGGCGAGTCCGTCCAGTGTACCCAGTCTCTACTGAGCACCCGTATATCATCTCTGATGTCAAACACCAATGGATATGGGATCATCCATCGCCCATCTGTATGGGTCGAGAAGGTACACGCTAGTCTACTCTGGTATATCGATGCCCCGTCTCGATACACCCACGACTAGGGACTTTGAAGGATGTACTTATAGACTACCATGTCCCCACTAGTATGATCCGCATCATAGTCCACGTAGTCAAGTACACATCCTAAGGGCTTTACCAACATGTAACAGAGAGACAATCAGCATACACGTTAAGGTAAAGAGTAACCAGATAGCATACTATCATGTCGAGCAAGAAAGTCCTCCCTATATATGTCCCAGCATCCACTACAATATACATCCTATGTACAGTAATGGCCTCTAGGGCATACATATAACTAACAGCAAGAACCGGCTCACCAGGAAAACTGAATCTGACTGCTTTCTCATGGCAGTTAACAGATGCATAACAAGTGGCTAGCCAGTCCATACCAAGAAGAACGTCAAAGTCTAGCATATCGAGGAGAATCAAATCAACTGAAGAATCTCTCTCCCCGATTCGAACGGAACACGATCGGTACACAAAACGGGCAACAAAAGACTCGCCTACTGGTGTAATAATGACAAGCGGCTGATCTAACGGAGAAGACTCTCGGTCCAACCTCGGTGCAAAGTACGTGGATACATAGGAATGGGTGGAGCCTGGATCAAATAATACCCGTGCATCAAAAGAACATACTGGCAGAGTACCTGTCACGACGGCATTGGATGCCTGTGCATCCTGAGGAGTCAACGCGAACACTCGGGCCTGTCCACCACTAATAGCTGGCTGTCCTCTGCCTCTACCTCGGCCTCTGCCTCTGCCTCTGCCTCTGTCGCCCCGTCCTCTCTGAACCGGACCGCCACGCCCACGGCCTCTAGAAGCATCCGCCGGCGTGGAGCATCATCAGGAGTAGGTAATAGAGCTCTCTGAGGAGGTGGTGAGGGTGGTAAGGTCACATGCGGAACTGTCGCCGTGCCCTGACGTCCCATGGTACAGTCTCTGACACGGTGGTACTGACTCCCGCACCGAAAACATCCTGGAGACGACTGCTGGGTCTGTGTATATGAACCAAATAACTGACCTCGTCTCAATCCTCTGCCTCCACCATCTCCCGGAAATAATCTATCGCGGTGTCTACCCATCTGTCGCTGAGCTGGCGTATCAGTACAGATCCTCTTCGGCCCAGAAACGACCGGAGTCTCAGAAATACGCTCCTCCAAAAGTAAGGCTGCATCCATCGCGGCTGCGTATGTATCAAAGTGTTGGGTGCCGATGGCAAGGAATAGCTGTGTATCAAGCCCTCGCACAAACCTCTTTATTCTCTTCTCTTCTGTGTCTACTAGGTACGGAGCATATCGAGACAACTGGGTAAACTGTATATCATACTCCGACACCGTCATCCCAGGAGTCTTGCGCAGAGACTCAAAACTACGGGCTCGAGCATCTCGGACACTCTCCGGATGAAAACGGGCAAGAAATGCAGCTGTAAACTCGTCCTAGGTCATAGAAGGCAGACCTGCAGCTCGGCCTCTCTCTACTGAATCGTACCATGTCTGGGTAAGACCCTCCAGACGAAAACTCGCAAACTCCACCAATCTATCATCAGAACACCTCAACGAACGGCAAATCCGAGCCATCCTATCAAGAAATGCCTGTGGGTCCTCTGTCGCATCTGTACCGGTAAAAGCTGGAGGTCTCAATCTCATGAACTCCTGTAGTGAAACAGGGATAGTCTCCGTAGCAGCAGCAGGAGTGACCATCTGTGCAGCAGGTACAATCGTGGTCTGTACGGTGGAAGGAACGTCCTCGGATCTCTGTGCCCGGTTGGACTCAACTAAAGATCCCATCATCTGTCGCAACTCTTGCATGCCGGCCTCTAATCTGGCAATACGGTCTGGATAAGGCGGATCGGTATGACCCTGAGGGGTAGGCGTATCCTCCCACTCGATCCTCGCCTCAGACGAGCCCGCTCGAATCTCATCCCTAGCGGCAGCCCGCTGAGCTCTCGTAGTCTTTGGCGGCATCGAAGCTGGAATAAGAAACAGGACTGATAAGAGCATTGCAATTGAATCAAGAAATGCAAGGAATCAAGAAAGGAAATACAAGCAATTATATCCTAAGGTCACTTAGGCGGAGTACCGTATCGTAAGTATGCCGCGGATCATACCCACGCTACGCCACTCTGCTTAAGTCACCTACTCCATCTACCAAGGTCGTCCTACACTCAGAAAGGTAAAACCTACGCTCTGATACCAACTTTGTCACGACCCGAAAGTACGGAACGTGACTGGCACATAGATTACGAGACGTCTAAAGGCGTAACGTAACCTAAGTCAGCCAAAGCCCAGAAAAATCTAAACCAAAATCAAAAGAGAGTGAAGGAAAACCATACATGAAAGCAATTTTTTTAAATCAATCAAGTTGCATAGAATCCCCCCCCCTTTTTTTAAAAAACATCACAAATTTCCGAAAATTTCGGCAGATTCTCCCCTGTATTTTCTATCCCCCAAAATGGGTACAACAAGATATATATAACCTGTAATCATAAATGGCATCCCCAAGCGGGAGCTAGCTCTTCGCCCAAGGCGGATCACAACCACATGCAATATATAAGTAATATCAAGAAAAGAGCATAAAAGAAACGCAAAATATCATAAAACACAACGCCGGCTCAAGTGAGATCGACCCAAAAGAAACCACAAATATACAAATCTCTCAGTCTCATCACTAGGTCGCATATACAAATAGAAAGTGGTAGATGGAGAATACTAGATACAATGATAGAGCAAAAAGAAACAAAGTGTGCTCGCAACCCACCAACGGGCGATGTCGCGAGTCTGAGCAAAAGGAGCTGATGATAAGATAGCCGCCGCTACAAGACTGGTGAGTCCGACCTGCAAGACACTGTGGCACAACGGGGGTGAGTTGCCAGCTCGTGAGTAGAATATAATATCTAGTAAGGCAATCGTAAAAATGCACGCAAATGCGTCACAGCATGTATGTCCATATGTGATATAATATCTCTAGTATGCATGCACATGTATGCAAT
Source organism: Agapanthus africanus (assembly GCA_030015575.1). Lineage (NCBI taxonomy): Eukaryota > Viridiplantae > Streptophyta > Magnoliopsida > Asparagales > Amaryllidaceae > Agapanthus > Agapanthus africanus. The sequence continues at coordinate 567,153,308 of JASDDO010000024.1, forward strand.
GTCATTACTAAATCTTTAAGTGTTTTAAATGCTAAGGGTACTGCATTCTTAACTTTAGAAAATGAATATCTGTATAATAGCTAAGTACCATCAAGAAATCATCTGAAAAACCGTGTCAAGCATCGACACCAAATATGAAATCATATTTGTCTCAATCTCTCTCTGTATCAATGTCTCAAATACCGGGCTCCATCTGTCCGGATCGGCCCATATCATCAAATCTCACGACAACGGTCGGTATCCTCCGGATATCCGCCGCGCCAGACATCACCGGTAGGTAGTCTTCCCCTGCCAGGCTCATCGTCTACAACTCGATCTTCTTGCCCTGGGGTACCATACCGGGCCCACCATGTACCCGAGACGGTTAATCCACTTCTCGAATCGTCTCGAAATCCAACAGAAAACATGAAAACTCATGGTGTACGACACATACATCACGAGAAAACCGCAACTTTGTTTTTAAAAAAATGATAAATATAAGCTTTTGTTAAAGACTTGCGGTTTTCCCCAAAAATCCAGAAATCGCAGCAATACTGAAATCCTCAAGAAAATCATAATGTCCACATGTTATATATGATAAATGTCTATGATATCAATGTATACGATGTGAATTTTGGCTAGAAATCTATGTAAATATGATGATAATGCGAGGTATATACATGCTATGCAATTTCATATATCATGCACGATGCAAGGTGATACTAAGCTAAACAGGTTCTATAGTGCACGTGGCATGGCAATTACCAAAGGTGTTTGTCACATGAATAGTGCGCGTGCAACAGATGCCAATTATAATTGTGTTCGTGTCCTACGAAGTGTTATCGCATATGTGCATATGAATAACCATGCAATCTAGCATACTATTAACTATAAGGGTATGCAGTGTAAATAAAGGGGTAAGCTAACTAACAATATAAATCTTGCAAGAAATAGGGTAATCCTAAGTAGGGGGCGCATCGCGCCATCCATACGATTCCCCCATAGATGAATACATCTACTCACTTGAATGCCTCACTAATCCGATCCGACCACCGCCTTGCCTTTACGTGCCGTATCCGATGTTTCCCCGACCGATCCTATATTTGCACAACACCAAGGATAAGATTACATACCCCTAAACCGACACCAAGTCAATATTAAAAGATCGACACTCTTGAATTAAACATAACGTGCACTCGGTGCGCGGGAAAACACACGAAAATCGCTAAATCTTAACTAGAATCGTTATTTCGGGGAAATCGACAAAACTAAAATCCGAGTAGACAAAACCCCGCATTCGCGCACACTAATAGCCGTATATGAAGCTAATTACATCGCTAATATAATGCAATTAGATCACATTCTAATTTTTATAAAAATCTAGTAAGCAAAAAGCATACCGATTCGATGCAAATATCGCAATTTTATCGATCTAGCGAGCGCAACATCGCACAATTCACCACTATAACTTATTAGATAACCAAACCCTAACTTAACTCCATCAACCATGCTACAAACACTAATTTGAAATCAAATCCCTCTCTTGATTTTCCTAAACAAACAATTACTACCAAATTAACACTTCAAAATTCAATTTTTAGGCACATTCAATCTTCCATTTTAACAACTAGTTTAGAAATTTCACCTCACAAGTGGAACCCTAGCATGCTCAAGCCACCAAAGAAGCCTCCTTTCTTCAAGTTTTGAACTAATTTGGATTGAGGAGAGAGTGGATTAGGGTTTTGCTTTGAATTGGAGGAGGAATTTGTGAAATTTTAATGGATTTTGATGTGAAATGAAGCAAAAGAAGTGAGGAAAATGGAAGGGGGAGCTGCTGAAATATCGGCCAGCAGGAAGAGGAGAGCAAGTGGGGGGTTGTGTAGATGATTCTAGGTCAAAAACCCCCTTAAGTTTCCATTTAATGCCTTTCACATCAAGCTTTTTACAAAAAAACCCCATTTTACTTCATTTTCTTCATAAATTTCACACCATAAAACTAAAATCTTGCAAGTCATGACACAATTTATTAACACTATATTTTAGCTTATAAAGATTCCTAATTTTGAAATTTACCTAATTAAATTTGTATTTATCACTAATTTAATGTATTTTTAAAAGCTTAAAATAATATTAAAAATAATTAATTACGAAATTTTTTTTATTTAACTAGAAAATTTTAAGTGACATTTTAGTGACAAAATTATAGTAATATCTTATCTAAATTTTGTATAATTAGGTCTACAATGAAAAATACCTATTTTGACTTTTTACGGAAAAAGCCAAAAAATTAGCCGATTACCGAAAAACTGCCTAAACGATTTTCGAAGAGTTACATACTTTTACCCATCCGGTTCTCAACTTCATGTTTATATTCTTTGAATTTCTCAAAAGCTTCAGACTTGTGTTTCAACAGGAACACATGACCGAATCTTGAGTGATCGTCAGTGAATGTAATGAAGTACGAGGAACCATTCCTGGCATGTGTAGACATGGGACCGCATACATCACTATATATAATTCCCAAGAGCTCCGTAACTCTTTCTCCGTGTCCTGTAAACGGAGTTTTGGTCATCTTGCCTTTGAGACATGACTGGCAAGTTTCATAAGATGAAAGTTCGAACGGATTCAAATATTCATTTTTATGTAACTTAGCTAGTCATGTCGCCATTATATGACCTACTCTACAATCCTACAAGAAGGATTCGTTCATTTCTGAACTTTTCCTCTTGTGTGTGTTCTGTATGTTAAAAACTGTGTTTTGATTCATAACGTATAATCCGTTACATAACGCACCAAACCCAATCAACACTTGATTTAGGTAAATGTCCATAACATTATTCTCTACTACAAAGTTATATCCTTCTTTATCTAATAAAGAAATTGATATTAAATTTCATATCATAGAGGGTACATAATAATAGTCATTCAGGATCAATGTATTCCCAGTTGGCAATTCAAGGTGATATTCACCAACTGTTTTGGCTGCAACACTTGCACTATTCCCTACTTTTATAGAATGATCATCTTTTCCCAGTTCTCTACCTTTCCTTAGCCCATGCAACAAATTGCATATGTGGGATCCTGATCTGGTTTCTAATACCCAGGACGTAGAGTATACCGAGAAACAGTTCTCTGTAACTAACACACCCGAAGAAGACGCATCAACATGCTTATTCTTCGTTTGAGTGGCGTGGGAATCCGGATATGTTCCTATTTCCTACTCGGACTTATAACATTTATAAGTTGGAGCGGAACCAACTTTCCCCTGCTCAGTATAACAAGCGGGTTCGGTCCATACATCCATATTATTATCTTGATTAAGGCGTGGCATTGGTTGCTTCCTGGAGAGAGAGAAGGTAACGCGTTAGCGTGGGCTATTTGCAAGATTAGATTGGTTATTATCTTATCTAATCAGGACGACTCCTACTGTTTTTATCAAATCTTCTTTCAAACCCTAAAAGACAAGACTAGCCAGGATTAATTACACATTACAAGTTCTCCAATCTTTCAGCCAGGCCAGTGCCGGTACTTTGAGGGAGGTTCCCTGTTCTTTCTCTCGGATCTAATTAAAATAAACCTCGTTTTCCCTGGGGCGTGACCCCGTTGACACCTTTCTAGACACCTACTTGATTGGCTAATTGTGATGTGTAAAACTCTCCCAGGAGTAACACTTACTCGCAGTGGGTATCGGGATTCAACTATCTCATATAAGGTATGCAATCTCATAGCAAATTTCAACACTTAAAATTCCCGATAATACTTTTACCCCTAGCAACTTATGACCTTATCATAGTCAACAAATCATAAGCGCTAGCCAAGTTCAACCCATCATTTCCTGATTGAATTAAACCCACCCGTAAGACCCTTAACATAGTCAACAAAGTCGCACGATTACCCTAATCTAATTGCATCTCATGGTTTAGCAGATAAGCACTAATTAGCTACCGCACACTACGCCTTAACATATTCAACAAACATAGCACGAATACTAAGTAGTACTTATCTGAAATGACGGAGGGCTACGACAGGTTTTCAAGAAAAACCTTTTGCGTAATGAACTTGATATCGATGCAGAATCGAGTGATTTTGGAAAGGAGTGTTTTTTAGGCTTTTGCTAGTTTTGCTAAAGAGGTCACTCCCGGTAAAGGGATCTCGGATCTTTCGTTATCGAATAAGGTGTTGGATATTCTACAAGGAATACCACTATACAAAGCAAGAACTAAAAAGGAAATCAAAAAACAAAACCGAGTGGGTTGTAGCATCTGCTAGTTTTGCTAAAGAGGTCAGTCGCGGTGAAAGGATCTCGGCTCTTTCCTTATCGAATAAGGTGCTGGATATTCTATAAGGAATACCGCTATGCAAAGCAAAAACTAGAGCTACCCTTTTTGAAAATTTGATTCTACAACATCTTTTAGGTTTCTTTTCTTTCATTAATCTCATTAATGAAGTTCCATCATTTATGCTTCGTAAGCATCACAGAAGAAACGAAAATACAACGTACGCTTATGCCATCCGCATTCTCCACAGTGTCCCGTTATGCACCGTTAGGTTACTTAACTAACGACATAGCGGGGTGGGACTAGCGCGGGTGCGAAACATAAGCAACGTTTATTATATATCATATATACAATAATAAAGTATCCGTCTCACGCATATAAAGTGATCACATCATAGAATATCAGCAGTAGAAGATAACATATGAAATATTGGATATACTAGGAATTCCGGGTTTAAAATTAAGCCAGTATAAAACACGGATTCCACGGTCGCGATGAATAGCCAAACCCACATCCTTAGACCTCTACGAGAGCGGCGAGCAACCCTACCAATTCTATAGTTAGGAGACCCGAACTCGACTCCTCGAGATGGTCTCCCACTGGACTCTAAAACCCGGTTACTTATGCTCCCCTCCTTGGGTCTATCCTATTGCGGAAAAGTAAATAATATACAACAATGGTGACATCATCCTTAACCTGGAAGTGCCCCAATAAAAGAATATTACATACAATGAATTTTATATGAATGAAAATAAAAACTCTCATCTCACATAAAACCCCCGGCTATTCAAAACATGACGATCAAATATAACATATCCAAGCAACACATAACATCACATTTCATCAAATAGCTAGACGATGTTAAACATTCCGATCGAATCAAAAAATACCCAAAATTTCCCAAAAAGCTCAACACTTGAGCGCAGTTTAAAAATACTCAGAACATGCCACAGTACCTATGGACCAACCGTAGAAGGACCAACCCTTGCCTCACCTATGGTGCCGCAGAACTACCGCAAACCTGAGGGTTTGACGGCGATTCTTACGGTCATAGAATCGAGTTAGGGTTTCGTTCTTCTTGAGGGTCCATCGAATCACTTGCATGATATTTGAATGTTCTTTAACTTGGAAAAATACAACTCTTGGAAAAAATTTCGGCAAGGGTTAAAGTGGGTATTTGATATCCGTTTGAACTTTTTAACACCGTCTAAAGAACCCGAAATAAAGTTAGAATTACGACTACGAAACACTCCGAATTGCCTTTATAGAAAATCAACATCTCATGAAATTTTTAGCAAAAACAAACAACTCCTGAAACACCAAAACCCAGAGACCAGAACACTGAAAAAATACGAAGCCCAGAAAACACTATTTAGCCGGCCTGCTCAGTTTTAGGGGGTATGTGCTCAGTTCAAATCCACCCAAATGAGTTCGTATTTGTTCAGTGTTCATATTACATCTCATGTAACATTCTTCAGTTATTTAAAAAAAAATTCGACGACTTTAAAAATTGACAGAAACTGTGTTTTAGTGTTGCATGTTTTGGAGCAGTCTCGGTTTCGTAATCTAACAAACATTGTCTAAATTTTTAGCTTGGCTCTGATACCACTGTAAGGATCCCTAGCACGACAGCAAGGTTTCGGGAGGCATCGTCTATGCCATTTTCCAAAAATTGTCATACTAAACAACCCTAATCCAAGAATATTTAACTAGAGATTTAGACAATACCAAATGTAAACTACTTTACATCTAGAGAACAAGAATACAACCTTTGTAGATGGTCCTTCTCTTCACTTGCTCCGTGTAGTAGTCCCGCGACTCCATTAGGCTTCTTTTGAGACTTTGAACGAGCTTCCTCCGATGACCTTCGTGCCGAAGATGATCCGCGCGAAGTCCCTCCAACTTAAGCTACCTTTACACTAAACTCTTTAGCGTATGAAACACGCTACACTTGATCGCTATTCAAGTGTACGATGATGAAATAGAGGATGTTATGAGCTCACTAGTTTGTGTTCAAGCTTCATGATTCACATCACATGTGAGGGTTGAAGCTTGAGCCATGAAAAGAGGAGGAGGAAGAAGCTAGAGAGCAACCATGAGAGCAACTCAAGAAAATTGGCTAAGTATTGAGAATGAGCTAGAATGAATGCCAACACTTGACCCCTCACTCATTCAAGCATGGAATTATGCAATATAAAATTGCAACCATGCTTGAATAGTGAGTCAAGATGAATAAACTAAAGTAAATCCCATGCTTGCAACCATGCTTGCACTTTCCACCTCATTTCTATTTTCACAAAATAGAAATATAAATGCCATGCTTCATTATTATATATATATATCATATATATTAATATATACATAATGAAGTATAATTAGGGAGCTAATGATATTAGTTAAGATATAATTATATCATATATAATATATATCACATTATTAAATCAACACTTGATCTAATAATCCGGTTATATCACATATGACCGACTAATATCATTTATCTGTATATCACATTATCGAATCAACACTTGATTCGACAATCTGGTTATATCACACATAACCGAACCGATAACAGATGACTGCCAGATTACAATACGGTATCACAAACTCGTATTTAATCAGGCCCACACACATATCAGATATGTGTCCTACTTCGTTTCGCTTGAACCAGGTAACTTCTGTGTGGGACTATAAAGACTCGTCAATACGCCAGCAGTAGGTGCTGATCACATTAGTCACCTACAAGCCGTCAGCGGTACTAGCTGGACATAACGGCTACCCGGGTATTGAGCGATATGAAGATCAACAAGCAAGCCTGTCCACAGTCTCCATGAAGTCTATTAGTAATACTACCGTACAATCCGGTCTCTTCGTCTAATATGTCGCATATCATGTCTAGGGGTGAAAATTGTCAGACCCTAGTAACGTGATAAGTCATGCCGATGTTTGGCCTATAACGGTTCAAGAAACTACTGATAACACTTATCAGTAAATCTCGGCAGCAATCCTGGCCAGGGACTTCCAGTTATAGCCAATCGAGCATAGCGCAACATCAACCCCCAATACTGGGAGAGACGAAACCCCTCCTATCGCTCATTGCCTCCATGCAACTCGGGACTGTACCGAAAATCCACCTGTTTGCACATCTCCTTTGAGCGTGGTAGGGAGGAAATCAAAGAACAGTGGGAGCCGAACAAGTTTCTAGGACGATCTCGGTTCTACAGACTAACCTGTACCAGTGTCACCAGAGGACTGCTATCTGACGATAGGTATACTACCACATAAGAGTGCTTGGCGAGTACTGTTCAGTGTACCCAGTCTCCACTGCGCACCCGTATACCATCATTGATGTCAAACACCAATGGATGTAGGATCATCCATCGCCCATCATATGGGTCAAGAAGCGTATACGCTAGTCTACTCTTGAATATCGATGCCCTGTCTCGATATCCCTCGACTAGAAACAATTAAAGGATTTACTTGTGAACTACCCTGGCCCCACTAGTATGATCTCCATCATAGTCCTGGTAGTCAAGTGCATATCCTAAGGGCTTTATCAACATGTGAGAGCAAGACAGTATCACAATACAAGTCTACATGTTAAGACAAAGAACAACCAGATAGCATACTATTATGTCGAGCAAGAAAGTCCTCTCTATATATATCCAAGCATCTACTATAATATACATCATATGTACAATAATGGCCTCTAGGGCATACATATAACTAACATAAAGTTCATGGTATTTAAAATAAAAAGTGTTACTATTGTTATTTCAAATTAGAATTTTAATGAAAATTTGATTCTAATTATTAGGGTTTAAGATTCCAAGTATTGTATAAAAATTTGTTTGACCAAAGTTAAAAGGAATTGGAGTTATAGGATTTGGAAAAAGTGTTATCGGTATTAACTCCACTTACCGATATATGTTTTAAAATGAATTTTAAAAGAAGTGAAATGAAGATTAGAAGGGACTTACCATTTGATTATGCTAAGAAGAGAGGGAGGAAGAGTAGGAAAGCTTTGGGGTGTCGCAGGAGCGCCGGAATTAGCTTCGATATTCGCCAGAAGTTGCTTGCTTGCTAACTCTACTTTACTCCACTTGCACCTAGGAACTTTTGAGAGAGCTTTGGCTAGAATTTTTAGAATGGTGAAGGGCTAGGGTATGGGGAAGTATTTATAGTAGAGAATTAGGGTTTTGGAATTGAAAATGTGGATTAAAAAGCATTAAAATTTGGTTTAATTGTGAAATGAATGTTCTCTGTTTGATTGCAGGGAAATTAAACAGTTCATGGGAGTTGGGGGTAGGGGAAGAGTCAAGTGTGCAGCGCACGGGGACAATTGGATTCAAATCAACCATCCCCGCCGACCCTTTTGATGTTTTGGCTGGTCGATCTCGAGGCTTTTGTCTCGAGATTCATGCGACTTGATCAAATTAGGGTTTACTCCATTTTGTGCCTGTTTGATTTTTCTAACTTTTCATTTTTCTGTGTATTGCATGTGCAATCTTTTGGGCTTCTAAAAAATTAAAAAGAAAAATCAGAAAAAATAATTGCGGCCGATGGGAATCGAACACTAGGGCTACGTCACAGCAGTGCAAGGGTTTTACCACTGAGCTACAAGTTGGTTTTTGCTTTTATTTAGCAAAAGTAACTTATAACTCATGCACAGGCTGTGATACACTCTTCTGTACATTAAAAAGAAAAAATTTTGTATAATGATTTCAGAGTCGCTATAATATGTTGTTAGGAAACTTAAAAACTAGTCTAAAGGTGGAGTTATTACTTCATGGAGCAACTAAAGAAAATTCTAAGATGGCCAAGGTTGCTCAAAACTAGAACTTGTTCATTTCATATTGCTTGAAATGAGCTAAGGAGCAAATTTTGTGAAGGCTGGGTGGTGTTTTGAGGTGGTTTTTGTGGTGGTTTCATGGTGGTAGAGAAGGTGGTGGAAGGATGAAGAAGAGGAATATGTTATGAGATGAAGGATGCAGGAGATGTAGGAACAAAAGACTGGTTGAAGCCATATCTTTCGCTCTCTCTCACTCATTCTCTCTCCTCATAACTCCATGTCACCTCCATGTCCCCCCTCTCATTTATTTTCTTTTCTTTTATCTTTTCTTTTCATTTCTCTTTTCTTTTTTTCTCTTCTAAAAAAAACATAAACCATGATAAAACAATATGAGGTGTTAACATGTACATGATATGTCATGCACACTAAAACATGTTTAACAAATAAATTTGGTTTAATACATAATTAGTGAAATACTAATCGAGTTTAACATTAACTTGTATGGAAATAAATATATTTTAATTTTTAAAATGCCCAAATTAAATAAATGCTTTCATAATCATTAATTTATTTTAAATTCCAATTATTTTCCAAAATATATGTATATAATCATACCATTCTATGAAAACTCAAATCTATTCTCGAATGATATTCGTGAAATTTATTATCTTATTATTTAAATTCCAAAAATAATATTTTCTGTTTTCTGAAATGTTACAATCTTCCCCCTTAAATAAATTCGGTCCCTAAATTTAAATTTAAAATCCCCAAATCTTAAAACATTTCAGTAAATCAAATCAAATCGACGGGGCTCCGAAGTCTTGGATAAGCTTAACATATCACAGCACAACATGTGCGCATGAAAACGAGTGAAAAACACAATAATCAAAACACCGTCAAGTGTTATGCAAATCATGTGAGTTATGATGAATATGCAAGTTTCGAAATCTACGGTTTAAATCAAGTACAATATATATAGTATGCATCCTTACCAAATCATTTAAATAACTTAATAACATGTATGCAAAATCCTTTTCAAATCGCCGTTTGGTGCGTATATCACGGCACAAGTAGCGGACGTTCAATTGTGAAGAAATAGATATATATCTATATACATTTCATTTAAAACATACGTCTCGCCCTTTTGAAAACGATTTAGAAGGGTTTTCTTTGTAAAAGTTCGTGTCACTCATGGACACGTAGGAAAATAGTGAGACTATAGATCCTTTTAAAAACCTCTTCAGTAAATATCAATGCATGCAAAAACACTCAGGTACGGTCCTCAGACACGTCCTGCTCTGCTATTATATAGTATAGTATATATCATAAAAACATGATGATCGGAAGAAAATAAATTTCAATAAGTGTACAAGAAGACCAATCCACGTGCGTCTGATGCGCACGAAAATCGAATTCAAATCCAAGTGCCATGAATGTGCACGGAAACAAAAATTGAGTGCAACGGGTGTGCACTAAAGTATCTGTCAAGTGCAACGGGTATGCACGACAACAACATCAAGTGTATCTAGAGTGCATGAAAATCACAATCATGTGCATTTAGTGTGCACGAACATCCTCAAATGCATCAAATACACACAAAACTATATCAAATGCATGGAGTGCGTGCGAAAATCTAAATCAAGTGCATCAGGTCTGCTCAAAAGCGATCTAGAGCAGTAGGGTGTAAAAAAACGAATATCAAGTGCACACGGTGCATGAAAACTCATCAATGCATCGAAAGCGCATAGGAACAATATCGTTTGTATGAATCAAAATCCGCGGTATAAAACTTGCACGAAATCAAAATTGAGTATACCGAAGTGTACGAAATCATAAATATGTGCAACTGTTTCATGACCCGAAAAGTACGGAACATGACCGGCACTTAAATTACGAAACGTCTCGAGGCGTACGTAATCTAAGTAAGGCAAACCCAGAAATCAAAACCAAAGAAGCAGTAGAGTGAAGGAAAAGCCAATTTAAAACAAGTAGTTTTAATCCACATAGGCCGAAGTATGTATTTTTAAAATCTCAAGTATTTTCTGAAAATTTCGATAGAGTGTCCTTTGTAAATACTGGCCCCCAAACGGGATACAACAAGAATAGTATACGAAATACAAAAAAGGCATCCCCAAGCGGGAGCTAGCTCTTCGTCAAACAACGGTCACAACCACGCAAGCAATATAATATGCAACGCCGAAGGGCGAGGATCAAAACTCAAGAAAATCCAAAATCAGCATGAAAACCATACTAATACAACGAGCGACTCTAAGGTTGAAAGAATAACAAGTCTGATTTTCTATCTCTCTCAAATATACAATCTGATTGATGGAGATTCTAGATACAACTGGAAAAAAAAAATAAACAAAGGTAGTCCTGATTCAAAGAACCCACCTACCAAAGCAATCACCCGGAAGGAACAGTGTGCCAGCAAAGCCGCAACGAAACCTGTATGGCAAAATCTGCAAGGAACTGTGGCACAACGGGGATGAGTTGCCAACTCGTGAGTAGAAAACATCTACGAGTAGAAATCGCATGCATAACGCTATCCTAGATCATATCAGGTAATATCCTCAATAAAATCCTGCTCCAGCTATGTATAGCGTAATACTACATGCTCGTGTCAGTGCCTCGGATAGCAACATATCAGATATATGACGTATGAATGCATTACGAATGGAAACAGAATATATCATGAATGAAACAACTGTTTTCTTGAATCAATGAGATTTCTATATGTATATCAATCAAGTATCATCAATAAATGCAACAGAGAAATCAGCGTCAAGCAACGACACAAAACATAAGTCTCAGTGTCTCAATATCAAATCTCAAGTATCAATATCTCAGGAATCCGTATCATCTTCCAGATCGGCCCACGGGCCCCGGCAGAATGGATCAGCCTATAACCATCTCATGACTCTGGTCGGTATCCTCCGGATAACCGACGAGTCCAAATAATATCACCGTTAGGTAGTTCTCCCCTGCCAGGCTCATCGAATACAACTCGAGCTTCTTGCCCCGGGGTACCATACCGGGCCCACCATGTACCCAAGACGGTTCATCCAAGTCCTCGAATCGGGTTTCCAAATCCAACAGCAATCATGAAAACTCATGGTGGTCGACTCATACATCACGAGAAAACCGCAATTTCCATTTTAAAATGATGATACTAAGCTTTTATTAAATTCTTGCGGTTTTCCACCAAATCCAGAAATCTCATGTAAATCCGAAATCATCAAAATCATGATACCAATAAATAGTGAATACCGGCATAAATCTCCATAATACTGCATAACCAATGAATACATGGATGTATCTGATATCATGCAATGAATGCAATAATTAAACTAGCATATGGAAACTATAACATATAACAACTATCAGCTAGAAAGCTATGTCACTGAAATAGTATTTTCTAAAGTGTAAGTGACATGGCAATTACCGATTAAGATGTGTGTGAGCCGGCAAGCGAGTGTACGTGGAGCATACGTGTCATCTGTAATGGTGCTGGTGTCCTAACAGCATGGTTTCATAATTACTACGTACACAATAACATGCAATGAGGCGATAACCACATAATAAGGTAAATGAATAGTAAATACAACAATACTTTGCGGAACATGAATAATAACATAACAACAAGGAATCTACCTTACTGTATATGTGTTATACTGTTTTGCCTTTTGAAACAGTACGAATCGTGGTGTTTGAAAATAAGGACTACGGTGTTTTTAAGAAAAGATACGTCTTTTAAACTATCCGTAGTATCCCTTGGTATGTCTTTTAAATCCTCACGATTCGTCAGTTTTGGAAAAAGGTATGACTCGGGTCCAGTCTAACATCTGGTTGATGGAGTTTCTAGATACAACTGGAAAAAAAAAAACAATGGTGGTCTTAATGCAAAGAACGCACCTACCAAAGCAATCACCCGGAAGGAACAGTGTGCCAGTAAAGCCGCAACGAACCTGTACGGCAAAAGCTGTAAGGAACTGTGGCACAACGGGGGAGAGTTGCCAACTCATGAGTAGAAAACACCTACGAGTAGAAATCGCATGCATAACGCTATCCTAGGTCATATCAGGTAATATCCTCAATAAAATCCTGCTCCAGCTATGTATAGCGTAATACTACATGCTCGCGTCAGTGTCTCAGATAGCAACATATCAGATATATGATATATGAATGCATTACGAATCGAAACGGAATATATCATGAATGAAACAACTGTTTTCTTAAAACAATGAGATTTCTATATGTATATCAATCAAGTATCTTCAATGAATGCAACAGAGAAATCAGCGTCAAGCATAGACACAAAACATAAGTCTCAGTATCTCAATATCAAATCTCAAGTATCAATATCTCAGGAATCCGTATCATCTGCGGGATTGGCCCGCGGGCCCCGGCAGAACGGATCAGCCTATAACCATCTTATGACTCAGGCCGGTATCCTTCGGATAACCGACGAGTCTAAATAATATCACCGGTAGGTAGCGCTCCCCTACCAGGCTCATTGAATACAACTCGAGCTTCTTGCCCTAGGGTACCATACCGGGCCCACTATGTACCCGAGACGGTTCATCCAACTCCTCGAATCGGGTTTCCAAATCCAACAGCAATCATGAAAACTCATGGTGGACGACTGATACATCATAAGAAAACCGCAATTTGCATTTTAAAATGATGATACTAAGCTTTTATTAAATTCTTGCGGTTTTCCCCCAAATCCAGAAATCTCATGTAAATCCGAAATCATCAAAATCATGATACCAATAAACAGTGAATACCGGCAGAAATCTCCATAATACTGCATAACCAATGAATACATGGATGCATCTGATATCATGCAATGAATGCAATAATTAAACTAGCATATGGAAACTATAACATATTACAACTATCAGCTAGCAAGCTATGTCACCGAAATAGTATTTTCTAAAGTGTACGTGACATGGCAATTACCGATAAAGATGTGTGTGAGCCGGCAAGCGTGTGTACGTGGAGCATACGCGTCATCGGTAATGGTGCTGGTGTCCTAACAGCATGGTTTCATAATTACTACGTACATAATAACATGCAATGAGGCGATAACCACATAATAAGGAAAATGAATAGTAAATACAACAATACTATGCGGAACATGAATAATAACGTAACAACAATGAACCTACCTTACTATACATGTGTTATACTGTTTTGCCGTTTGAAATAGAACGAATCGTGGTGTTTGAAAATAAGGACTACGGTGTTTTTAAGAAAAGACACGTCTTTGAAAATATCCGTAGTATCCCTTGGTATGTCTTTAAAATCCTCACGGTTCGTCAGTTTTGGTAATAGGTATTACTCGGGTCCAGTCTAACATCTACTAGGTAAACTACAGGTCTAACTAACAACCAAACGAAAGGGGTATGGAAAACAACCTAAATCTGAGTCAATATATATATGCATATATATAGTTGGTGATCCTGCCTCAATAATATCTCATACGATACATCATCTAATATAACATCCTCGAGTCAAGAGTGCTGATCTATCATCAATATATAGCTCGTACGGTAAATCCGTTGTACGGCCTCCCAAATCTGGGTATGGGTCAAATATCACATTTATCTCACTATTCATCTGGTATCCTCTTTATCAAATATCATGATTGGTGTACTAATCTATGTCTGGTACAACACTGATACCATCTAAGTATATGCATGCATGTGTATGAAAACACCACGCCAAAAGGACCCGGTAAAACATCACGTCGTATCTCAAATACGAACCACATCAAATCACCGATCTCACGGCCTCAAGCCCAATCTCTTCGACTCATCTCAAATCCCAAGTACAATCCTCATAATCCAGTATATGTATATGTATATATATATATATATGTCTATATACATATCCCCATATACGCACAGGTAATAACATAAATGTATGCATGTGTGTGTGTGCGTGTGTGGGTAACTACTCTAGGGTTTCGCAACTAACACTAAACTAATCCATGAACACCTAGAATCTATCTTTATCATCAAAAATCTCATATCAACATTATATATTTGTGTATACGTATTCGTATACATCATACGAACTGCGGGGGTGCTATACGCCATCCACCCGACTTCTCCCCATAGATATAAATCTACTCACCTGGTCCTCGCTTGCCGAAATCGAAGTTGCCACGCGCTTGCTTGTCTTCTCGAAGTCCTCGTGAGAGTACCTACGTATCATGACACATCGCATCGCATTAAAATCGTGCTCATATATTTCCTTCAACCAATCAGAAAACCCCTTATATATTTACCGGGCCCCACCGTCTCTCCCTCTCTCTCCTTTCCCTTTCTCTTTCCCTCTCTCCCTCTCCCTCTCTCTTTCTTCTTTCTCTCTCCTCTCGCACACACTCTCTCTCTCTCTCCTCTCGCGAACACTGTTCGCTCCTCGGATCGCGTCACGGCCCCCCTCTATGCTCACCTCCCTCTATATATTTCTTCTTCTCCTTCTGTTCGCCCAAGAAAACCCATTGCACCTAAACCCTAACCCTAGCCGCCTCCTTTACCTACTCGAACCCGACCTCGTCACCACCTCCATCTCATCATCTCCTCATCCTCCTTCTCGTTTTCATCTTCTTTTTCTTCCTTCTTCCCCGAGGCTGTGCACCATGCACATAACCCGCAGCACCTTGGACCCAACGTCTTCGGTCGTCGCCGATGACCCTAGCCTCACACCCACCACCATCACCACCTCATTTCCTTCCTCTCCTCGACATCATCCCCTCACCAGTACACCCCGACACCTAGCCCTGCAACCAAAACCGACCCCAAACCCTTAGACCGAACCCCTTCGCCGGTGCCCTCACCGCCGTTGGTCTCGCCGCCATCACCAGATCACCCCACTGCAACCCAGTAAGCCATCCAACACACATTCCTCCTCTACTCTCTTTCTTCTTGCCTTCTTTATTATTTTTCCTTAAGATCTTGTTTCTTGTGTTTGCTGTTCTGCCAAGATCGCCGGAGTTGGCCACCACGTTGATGATCCTGACGACCCAGTGAGGACCTCTGAGCCGTGTGATCCCACCGTTCGTCGTTTGGACTCATTCCGTGTACCGTGCGCGCGTCGCGACTTTTCCTGCCGACGCGAGACGTTTCGTTTACCGCTTCGCGATCCGTCGAGGCAAGTGAAACCTGCTACATGCTATTTAATCTATTTTATACTTATTTGAATGCACATTAAACCTGTAGTTTAAATCTAATACCATAGTCTCCATTTTCTTAACATCCCGATGTCCCGTCATATCACTTTGATTTATAGTCCGGGACATACCATGTTGCATTTATTGTTACTATACATAGTACCCACATTCATACTTAAATCATATAACCATTATTTGCATAGCCACAGTACTCCTTTTATATGGTATACCCTGTCGGACGATCGTTTGCATACTCCTAACCTGGTTTACATTCAATTGCATCTTTGATTACTTTAGTACATATTAACACGACTTTAATATCCATATTTTCTAAACCGCATTCATGTAATGTGGAAACCATCCTGTAAACTCAAACTGATAACCGTACATCTAAGTAGTTTAATCTGCATCTATCTGCTTATCATGTTACATGTTTCAGTTTATTATTCTAATAGTACCCAAGCTTGTAATGTATTCACATGCTTATGCTAGTTTTATTATGAGCACCCACATGACATTTTGTGCACCTTGATATAACCTATTACACCTATTACCTGACCCGACATGGTACCGTACGACTCTTGACATGTCATGACACTTATATACACTACCCGGCCTGACCTGACGTACCATGGCTTTACCTGTTACCTGATCTTGCGTCTAATGCCAACAAACCTGTCCTGTAGTCCTCACGGACCGTTCCTGTTGTCTATCCAGACAAACCTGTACCTGCCTGATCATGTGTTGGCATTAGTACAAGATTATTTTATACTTGACTTGAACATATATAACTTGGGGGTATGGGGAAATCAGTATTGTAACCGAACGTAACTCAAAGGGCCATCCTATTGTTTGCCGTTTTTCCGGGCGTTACGGAATACCCATTGTTTGCCGTTTTTCCAGGCGTTACAGAATACCCAATGTTTGCCGTTTTTCCGGGCGTTACGGAATACCTACTGTTTGCCGTCTTTCCGGGCGTTACGGAATAACCACCGACGAGTTACGATGAGGATTACATTACTTGGTTTCGAAGACTTTAGAATAGATAACCCCGTAGCACAGTTTAGATATCTCTGCACGTCACTTATACTGACACATTCACTGTTATATATTCTCATTATGTTCTTGCTCATACTCATACCTGCATGCTTCATTATCCCTGTTAATGTTATTGCTTGATATTATGATGCGCTGACGTCTCGGTTTTGCATGGCCCAGATTCCGTACCTTTGCTGCAGTCCGAGCAGGAGTACTTCAGCCAGCAGGCTGAGCAGTGAGGATTCCCTAGTAGTTAGTTCTTTTACCTTTCAGCATTTTATTCCTGATGTGAGCCCGCATTATGGGACATACATTCCAGTTATTCTCGTGTTGGATCTTTTGCGTCCGTATTATTACTATTCTTGACTCATTTTATTTTGGCTCATGGACATGTATTAGATAGTTTTATTTCGTTCTTGATATCTCTACAGCCGTAATGTGACTGTGGATGGATACTTCTTACCCACAGGTAGCATGGTTGGCTATGTCACGTGCCCATCTTAGCGTACTCTGGGAAGCGGGATGTGACATGGTTCTTTTGGTATTAGAGCCATAGGTTAATCGAGTTGATTCTTTTGTAGTTGGGTATTGGACCCAATACGTAAATCAGAATACTCGTGTTTAGGAAACATGTCCTGCCACCTTACCGTTTTACCGTTCTTGAATCTTAATTTACTCCTGATTATACTTTTACGGTGTGCAAACTTCCTTTGCATATCGACTCGAAACCTGATTCCTTGTTATCTCTAGAACTTAGGCGACTTGGGTGGAGTTATGTAATTGTAGCTATGATACCGCGGCATAGTTACAATGCGGTACTCTATTTAAGTAACTCGGAGTTCTAGCCTTGATCTACATTTTGAATCCGTATCATGCTAATCATTGGGTGTTTTGATTTCAGGAATATGGAAGACAAGAATCTGAAGACATACCAAAGGCGTGTTGACGAAGCCGCTATGCTTGGAGTAATACGTGGGATGTTGGAAAACCAAAAGCGACAGGCCGAGCTGATCCAGCAGCAAGCTGAATCTTTTCAGGAAGGTTTGCGGACCATTCAGAAGTCCGTAAGAAATGTTGTGTCCAGACCAGTGGATCGTGTGGGAACCGTAGCGGATTTCAGGAGACTGGGTCCGTCTGTCTTTACTGGCCTGGAGGAGCCGTTGCCAGCAGAGCAGTGGCTAGTTGATACGGAGAATTTACTTGTTGCGGCACAGATCCCAGAGGATAAGAGGGTGGATGTGGTACGCATCCAGTTGGTAGACTACGCCCGTGAATGGTGGCTTATGGAAGAGACCCGCTTGCCCAAGCCGATCAGTTGGGCGGATTTCTCGAAGAGTTTCTTGGAGAAGTTCTTCCCGCGGACTGCACGGGAGGAAATGGAGGAAAAATTCGTCAGTTTGAAACAGAACGACGCACCTGTAGATGTACATGTGGCTCAGTGGACGCGGCTCAGTAGATTCGCTGGACCTTTGGTTGCCAGCAATGCTGATAGGGCAAGAAGGTTCATGCGCAGTTTGGATGTGGACATCCAGAGGCAGATTGTCACCCTGGGTTTGACCACTTTCTCACAAGTACTTACAGCACCCCGAGAGCAGCAGAGTCTATCAATGAAGACCAGGGGTACACCGCAGCCAGCAGTTACAGCACGGAAGCCGACATTTGCACCGAACCGAGAATGTAGACGCAAAGGTATTCCGGTGGACAGGCGTGGCGTTGTACCAATGAAGAAGCCAGTTTTGCCCGAGCAAAAGGGAAAGGTGTTGTGCGATTACTGCCAACGACCGGGTCATTATCGAAGAGATTGTCGTAAGAGGCTTGGACTTTGTCTTATTTGCGGATCAGCGGATCACACCATTGATACTTGTCCGTCGAAGCTACGGTTGAAGGAAGATACTCATAAGCCAACGCAAAGACGGTTTCAGGAGCAGAAGCCGATAACTCAGGGACCCAATCAAGCTCGAACCTTTACCCTGACGGCTGAAGAGGCTAAAGCTTCAGAGGAAGTCGTTTCAGGTACCCTACTTATTCAATGTTTTTCTCGCATTAGCGTTATTCAATTCTAGTGCATCCCATTGATTTATGTCGTCCAAGTTTATTACTATACACTCGATGACTTGCACGACCCTGTTTAGTTATTGGGACATACACTGGGAATGGGAAAATGATAACTAATAGAGGGTGTGAGGAGTGTTCTGTTGTTGTTGGCGGACGGGAGTTAATTACAGATTCCTTAGTGATTGTTACCGGCAGTTGTGAAGTCGTCATGGGAATGGATTTCTCGGCACTCTCTACGCTCACATTGAGTGTAGAGTAAAGAAAGAGAATTTCCAGATTCCCGGACATTCAGAGGTTGTCTAGAGGAAGAAGTTCTGTCGGGCCAGTCGAGTTAGGGCTAGGCCGACAACTAATGTTCTTTCATCGATGAAGAATGTTAAAGGTGAAGAGCCAGCTGTAGTTGAGAGTTCATGGACGTGTTCGAGGACATCTTGGATTTACCGCCAAAACGAGATGTGGAGTTCGCGGGCGATCATGTTCCAGGTACGGCGCCGATCTCCAAGG
Source organism: Agapanthus africanus (assembly GCA_030015575.1). Lineage (NCBI taxonomy): Eukaryota > Viridiplantae > Streptophyta > Magnoliopsida > Asparagales > Amaryllidaceae > Agapanthus > Agapanthus africanus. Next base: position 567,173,133 of record JASDDO010000024.1, read on the forward strand.
CGTATTATCCAGTGGTACCAGTGGAGTTGGAAGAAGTCAAGAAGCAGGTTACTGAATTACTTGAGAAGGGTTGGATTCGAAGTAGTAACTCATCATGGGGAGCTCCAGTTCTTCTAGTAAAGAAGAAAGATGGCACAAGGAGGAGGTGCATCGATTGTCGAGAATTAGACCGGGTAACTATTAAGAACAAGTACCCGATCTCTCGCATGGCGAATTGTTCGAGCAGCTTGGTGGCGCAAGGATATTCTCAAAGCTGGATTTGCGGTTCGGATATCATCAGGTCCAAGTTAAACCAGAGGATATTTGCAAGACTGTGTTTCGAACTCGGTATGGACATTACGAGTACTAGTGATGCCCTTCGGAGTAACGAATGCACCGGCGATATTTATGGACTTGATGAGCCGAATCTTTTCACCATTCTTGTACCAAATTTATAGTGGTATTTATTGAAGAGCATGCAGAATGTTTGGTGATCGCACTGCGGACAGTGAGGCAAGGAAGATTGTACGCAAGGATGAGCAAGTGCGAGTTTGGCTTGAAGAAGGGAAGTTTTGGGCATAGCATAGCTGGAGATGGAATCGTCGTTTATCCAAGGAAGATTGCAGCAGTTCAATATTGGCCGATTCCGATGTATGTTGTAGAGATCAGAAGTTTTCTTGGACTTGCCGGGTATTACAGATATTCATGAAGAACTCATGAAGGAGGCGCACAGTTCAGCATGTTCCGTACATCTAGGAAGAACGAAGATTGTACCGAGGTTACGACATCATTTTGATGGGAAGACATGAAATGGGAGATTGCCCGCTTTGTGGCAAAGTGCTTAGTATGTCAGCAAGTTGAGGCTGGACAGCAAAGAGTTGATGGTTTATTGCAACCATTTCCGATTCCATAGTGGAAGTGGAAGCATATGACCATGGATTTCGTGATGACTTTACCGCGGAGTCCAAAGGGCAACATTGAAGGTTGGGTGATTGTTGATCGATTGACCAAGGCAGCTCATTGCTTACCTTTTCGAGTTGGTCAATCATTAGGAACTTAGCAGAACGATACATGCAGGAGATTGTAAGATTGCATGGAGTACTAGTGAGCATCGTGTCCGACCGTGACACTCGTTCCTTATCACACTTTTAGAGGAGCTTACAGGAAAGTTTGGGGACTCGTTTGAAGTTTAGCACAGCTTATCATCCTCAAACAGATGGCCAGTCGGAGAGAACGATCCAAACTCTTGAAGACATGTTGAGAGCTTGCATGTTAGACTTCAAGGGTTCATGGGAGGATCATCTATATTTGGTGGAGTTTTTGTATAACAACAGTTTTCAGGCGACAAATCAGATGGCTCCATTCGAAGCTCTATAGTCGCAAGTGTCGTTCACCTGTTTGTTAGGACGATGTCGGTGAACGAAGGTTGTTGGGACCAGATTTGGTTGTGCAGACAGTTGAGAAAGATAACGCTATCCGGAATCTTATGGAAGCAGCACAAGACAGAGAAAAGAATTGGGCAGATATGTCAAGAAGACCTCTAGAGTTCGCCGTGGGTAATGTAGTATTCTTGAAGATATCACCGACTAGAGGGGTGATTCATTTCGGAAGACGAGGAAAGCTTAGTCCTCAATTTGTTGGACCTTTTGGAATTTTGGAGCGTGGTGGAGAAGTGGCATATCGTTTAGCTTTACCTCAATGTGTGGCGAATGTTCATGACGTGTTTCTTGTATCCCAACTCCGTAAGTATGCTCGAGATGAAACACATGTGTTGGATCATTCGGAGCTGACTGTACGAGAAGACTTGACTTTTGAGGAGTGAACGATTGCTATTATGGATCTAAGAGAAGGATTCTTAAGAACAAGGTTATCCTTCTTGTACTTGTTTCTTAGGGTAACCGCTCACATGGAGAGTCCACTTGGGAATGAGAAGATGAAATCCGACAGATGTTTCCCTATCCTTTCTTGTAGGCTTGTTGGTCGTTTATCCCATGTGTGTTCATGGAATTTCGAGGACGAAATTCTTTTGTAGTTGGGTATAATGTAACACCCGAGTTCACTTATACCAATTCCAGTTTCCTTATTTACCTATCCATGGTTTTCTTGATTTAGCTTGTTTGGGTGCGAATGGTATTTTACATATTACTTTGCATTCGACCCGACCCACTTGCTTGAACCTGGTTAACTTTTTAGATTACCTTAACTTGTTGCTTGGACTAGCGCATCTTATAATTTAGTATACACTGGCATTTTATCTAGTATCACATCTGTTGCATATAAAAATTTAAATCATGTAAAATAAATTAAAATTGCATTTCATGCTTGCCTGATACCTCTAACCCTGTGGTAGCGTCCTTGCATCGTGTTCTCGTTCCGTTCAGTGAAACGGACGTGTTTGGACGGCTACGCGCACGTACGTGCGTCCGATCTTGGGGGTATGCTTTTCTGTTACATAATCCTTCATTTTAAGTTTTGGAACTTACAAATAATTTTCATATTTCAAATTCAAAATTTTCGACCCGACCCGGGCGTTTTTCAGAATTATTTTACATCCCGCTAAAAATTCAATTGTTTGAATTTTTAAATTTCACTTCTAAATAGTTTATTCAGTGCGTAAGATTTCAAAACTAACTATAAATCTTTTATATTTTTCTGGTAAGTGCAAAGATTGTTTTCTCCCTTTATTTCCCATTAACCAATCAGAACGCTTCTTTTCTTCTACTGGGCCTATGTCTCTCTCTTTCTCTTTCTCCCCAAATATCTCTTTCTCTTCTATCGTGCTCATATATTTCCTTCAACCAATCAGAAAACCCCTTATATATTTACCGGGCCCCACCGTCTCTCCCCCTCTCTCCTTTCCCTTTCTCTTTCTCTCTCTGCGACGAGCCCTCTCTCTCTCTCCCTCTCTCTTTCTTCTTTCTCTCTCCTCTCGCGCGCTCTCTCTCTCCTCTCGCGAACATTGTTCGCTCCTCGGATCGCGTCACCGCCCCCCTGCTATGCTCACCTCCCTTTATATATTTCTTCTTCTCCTTCTGTTCGCGCAAGAAAACCCATTACACCTAAACCCTAACCCTAGCCGCCTCCTCTACCTACTCATACCCGACCTCGTCACCACCTCCATCTCATCTTCTCCTCATCCTCCTCCTCGTCTTCATCTTCTTTTTCTTCCTTCTCCCCCGAGGCTGTGCACCCTGCACATAACCCGCAGCACCTTGGACCCAACGTCTCCGGTCATCGCCGACGACCCTAGCCTCACACCCACCACCATCACCACCTCATTTCCTTCCTTTCCTCGACATCATCCCCTCACCAGTACACCCCGACACCTAGCCCTGCAACCAAAACCGACCCCAAACCCTAAAACTAACCCTTACACCGAACCCCTTCGCCGGTGCCCTCATCGCCGTTGGTCTCGCCGCCATCACCAGATCACCCCACTGCAACCCAGTAAGACATCCAACACATATTCCTCCTCTACTCTCTTTCTTCTTGCTTTCTTTATCTTTTTCCTTAAGATCTTGTTTCTTGTGTTTGTTGTTCTGCCAAGATCGCCGGAGTTGGCCACCACGTCGACGATCCCGACGACCAAACGAGGTCCTCTGAGCCATGTGATCCCACTGTTCGTCGTTTGGACTCATTCCGTGTACCGTGCGCGCGTCGCGACTTTTCCCGCCGACGCGAGACGTTCCGTTTACCGCTTCGCGATCCGTCGAGGCAAGTGAAACTTGGTACATGCTATTTAATCTATTTTATACTTATTTGAATGCACATTAAACCTGTAGTTTAAATCTAAAACCATAGTCTCCATTTTCTTAACATCCCGATGTCCCGTCATATAATTTTGATTTATAGTCCAGGACATACCATGTTGCATTTAGTGTTACTATACATAGTACCCACATTCATACTTAAATCATATAACCATTATATGCATAGCCACAGTACTCCTTTTATATGGTATACCCTGTCGGACGACCGTTTGCATACTCCTAACCTGGTTTACATTCAATTGCATCTTTGATTACTTTACTACATATTAACACGACTTTAATATCCATATTTCCTAAACAGCATTCATGTAATGTGGAAACCTTCCTGTAAACTCAAACTGATAACCGTACATCTAAGTAGTTTAATCTGCATCTATATGCTTATCATGTTACATGTTTCAGTTTATTATTCTAATAGTACCCATGCTTGTAATGTATACACATGCTTATGCTAGTTTGATTATGAGCACCCACATGACATTTTGTGCACCTTGATATAACCTATTACACCTATTACCTGACCCGACATGGTACCGTACGACTCTTGACATGTCATGATACTTATATACACTACCCGGCCTGACCTGAGGTACCATGGCTTTACCTGTTACCTGATCTTGCGTCTAATGCCAACAAACCTGTCCTGTAGTCCTCATGGGCCGTTCCTGTTGTCTATCCAGACAAACCTGTTCCTTCCTGATCATGTGTTGGCATTAGTGCTAGATTATTTTATACTTGACTTGAACATATATAACTTGGGGGTATGGGGAAATCAGTATTGTAACCGAACGTAACTCAAAGGGCCATCCTATTGTTTGCCGTTTTTCCGGGCGTTACGGAATACCCATTGTTTGCCGTTTTTCCGGGCGTAACGGAATACCCATTGTTTGCCGTTTTTCCGGGCGTTACGGAATACCTACTATTTGCCGTCTTTCCGAGCATTACGGAATAACCACCGACGAGTTACGATGAGGATTACATTACTTGGTGTCGAAGACTTTAGAATAAATAACCCCGTAGCACAGTTTAGATATCTCTGCACGTCACTTATACTGACACATTCACTGTTATATATTCTCATTATGTTCTTTCTCATACTCATACCTGCATGCTTCATTACCCCTGTTATTGTTATTGCTTGATATTACGATGCGCTGACGTCTCGGTTTTGCATGGCCCAGATTCTGTACCTTTGCTGCAGTCCGAGCAGGAGTACTTAGCCAGCAGGCGGAGCAGTGAGGATTCCCTAGTAGTTAGTTCTTTTACTTTTCAGCATTTTATTCCTGATGTGAGCCCGCATTATGGGACATACATTCCAGTTATTCTCGTGTTGGATCTTTTGCTTCCGCATTATTACTATTCTTGACTCATTTTATTTTGGCTCATGGACATGTATTAGATAGTTTTATTTCGTTCTTGATATCTCTACAGCCGTAATGTGACTGTGGATGGATACTTCTTACCCACAGGTAGCATGGTTGGCTATGTCACGTGCCCATCTTAGCGTACTCTGGGAAGCGGGGCGTGACATCTCCCTCAAATCTTGTTTCTGTCGAACTGCCCGGAAGTCATCATTTTTACCAAATCTATTTCTTGTTCCGGAACTGCTGCATACTCATCACGACTCCTCCTAGAAGATATATCCATAGTCAACGCTTCTACTTGCGTATCACATCTCTGATGTCGGTAGAGTGGAACGTTATCTCATCAAGATCTCGTACGAACCTCATACTCCACTTTTCTCTAATGTCGACTGCTTCGGACTCGTCTCTTCGTGGCTGCATGGACTGCGCTCCAACGGCTATACTCGTATCTGGAGTCTCCCAAGCAATGTATCCCATCACATGATATCCGAATGAAGTCGAACCATCCGATCGATTGTCAAAACCTCATAATCCCCCAAGAACTCAACATCTTAGGTACAGATTAATAGTATCGAATATATGCCACAACACCTATGGACCAACCGTAGAAGGGCAGACCCAAGCCTCACTAATGGGACCGCTGAACTGCCGCAAGCCCTAAGGTTCACCGGCGTTCCATGGTCATTACGTCGAGTTAGGGTTTCATTCTTCTAGAGGGTCCGTAGAATTGCTTGCATTGTTTTCCGAATACTTTAAACTTGGAAAATGGGTTCCTAACATTCGATCGTCTATATCGACTCTCAACGTATCAGCGTAAAGTCGTCTCTAGCTGGATCCAATCAATCTGATGACCTTGCATCTGGGTAGGCAACGAATCACATGTCCTAGTCTTTCATCCTTGGTGACTAGCGAACTTCTATCATATCTCTAAGTATAACTCGTGCGGCAATAGCTCCAAACATATTGGGCGATATCTTTTCATTCGCCAAAATCACTGGCTCATTCGTCCACATGCTGAACAGTGCCACAATCATCAAAATAATCTGTGCTCTGACGGTCATCACAATCTGGCTGGCCTCTTGAAGGGGCTCAATCCTCTGGTGCTAATCTGCACGTCCGAGAAATCTCGTAAAAGAGATCCATCAAACGCTCGTGGCACGAAAGCACAATAAAATGGCGCCTCTATGCAATCGTATGTCCCTGGAATCACGCCATGGTCAGTCCTCGTTTGTGACGAGCTCGTGCTGACCGCAACTCTAGCCGTAGCTCTCTCTACTCGTACCACCATGATAACAAAACCATAAACTGGTACTGATGAGGCTAGATCATAGGAACGAATATAATGTTGTGCAAAGAAATGTACATCCTAAGGCTTCTTAAGTGGAGTATCGTATAGTAAATATGCCGCGGAACATACGTACGGTACGTCAATCTACTCAAGCTACCTACTCCATCAACCAAGGGTCATCCTACACACCGAAAGTAAAACCTAACGCTCTGATACCAACTTTGTCACGACCCGAAAAGTACGGAACATGACCGTCACTTAAATTACGAAACGTCTCGAGTTGAAAGAATAACAAGTCTGATTTTCTATCTCTCTCAAATATACAATCTGATTGATGGAGATTCTAGATACAACTGGAAAAAAATAAATAAACAAAGGTAGTCCTGATTCAAAGAACCCACCTACCAAAGCAATCACCCGGAAGGAACAGTGTGCCAGCAAAGCCGCAACGAAACCTGTACGGCAAAATCTGCAAGGAACTGTGGCACAACGGGGGTGAGTTGCCAACTCGTGAGTAGAAAACATCTACGAGTAGAAATCGCATGCATAACGCTATCCTAGGTCATATCAGGTAATATCCTCAATAAAATCCTGCTCCAGCTATGTATAGCGTAATACTACATGCTCGTGTCAGTGCCTCGGATAGCAACATATCAGATATATGACGTATGAATGCATTACGAATGGAAACAGAATATATCATGAATGAAACAACTGTTTTCTTGAATCAATGAGATTTCTATATGTATATCAATCAAGTATCATCAATAAATGCAACAGAGAAATCAGCGTCAAGCATCGACACAAAACATAAGTCTCAGTGTCTCAATATCAAATCTCAAGTATCAATATCTCAGGAATCCGTATCATCTGCCAGATCGGCCCGCGGGCCCCGGCAGAATGGATCAGCCTATAACCATCTCATGACTCTGGTCGGTATCCTCCGGATAACCGACGAGTCCAAATAATATCACCGTTAGGTAGTGCTCCCCTGCCAGGCTCATCGAATACAACTCGAGCTTCTTGCCCCGGGGTACCATACCGGGCCCACCATGTACCCAAGACGGTTCATCCAAGTCCTCGAATCGGGTTTCCAAATCCAACAGCAATCATGAAAACTCATGGTGGACGACTCATACATCACGAGAAAACCGCAATTTCCATTTTAAAATGATGATACTAAGCTTTTATTAAATTCTTGCGGTTTTCCACCAAATCCAGAAATCTCATGTAAATCCGAAATCATCAAAATCATGATACCAATAAATAGTGAATACCGGCATAAATCTCCATAATACTGCAGAACCAATGAATACATGGACGTATCTGATATCATGCAATGAATGCAATAATTAAACTAGCATATGGAAACTATAACATATAACAACTATCAGCTAGAAAGCTATGTCACTGAAATAGTATTTTCTAAAGTGTAAGTGACATGGCAATTACCGATGAAGATGTGTGTGAGCCGGCAAGCGAGTGTACGTGGAGCATACGCGTCATCGGTAATGGTGCTGGTGTCCTAACAGCATGGTTTCATAATTACTACGTACACAATAACATGCAATGAGGCGATAACCACATAATAAGGAAAATGAATAGTAAATACAACAATACTATGCGGAACATGAATAATAACGTAACAACAAGGAATCTACCTTACTGTAGATGTGTTATACTGTTTTGCCGTTTGAAACGGTACGAATCGTGGTGTTTGAAAATAAGGACTACGGTGTTTTTAAGAAAAGATACGTCTTTTAAAATATCCGTAGTATCCCTTGGTATGTCTTTTAAATCCTCACGATTTGTCAGTTTTGGAAAAAGGTATGACTCGGGTCCAATCTAACATCTACTAGGTAAACTACAGGTCTAACCAACAACCAAACAAAATGGGTATGGAAAACCTCCTAAATCTGAGTCGATATATATATGCATATATATAGTCGGTGATCCCTCCTCAATAATATCTCATACAATACATCATCTAATATTACATCCTTGAGTCAAGAGTGAGGATCTATCATCAATATATAGCTCGTACGCTAAATCCGTTGTACGGCCTCCTAAATCTGGGTACGGGTCAAATATCACATTTATCTCACTATTCATCTGGTATCCTCTTTATCAAATATCATGATCGGGGTACGAATCTATGTCTGGTACAACACTGACACCATCTAAGTATGTGCATGCGTGTGTATGAAAACACCACGCCAAAAGGACCCGCTAAAATATCACGTCGTATCTCAAATACGAACCACATCGAATCACCGATCTCACTGCCTCAAGCCCAATCTCATCGACTCATCTCAAATCCCAAGTACTATTCTTATAATCCAGTATATGTATATGTATATATATATATATATATGTGTGTGTGTGTGTGTATACATATCCCCATATACCACAGGTAATAACATAAATGTATGCATGTGTGCGCGCGTGTGTGGGTGTAACAATTACTCTAGGGTTTCGCAACTAACACTAAACTAATCCCTGAACACCTAGAATCTATCTTTATCATCAAAAATCTCATATCAACATAATATATATATGTGTATACGTATTCGTATACATCATACGAACTGCGGGGGTACTATACCCATCCACCCGACTTCTCCCCGTAGATATAAATCTACTTACCAGGTCCTCGCTTGCCGTAATCGATGTCGCCACGCGCTTGCTTGTCTTCTCGAAGTCCTCGTCAGGGTACCTACGTATCATGACACATCGCATCGCATTAAAATCCGACTCATGACCAAAACGAAACACGGATCTCATATAGGTCAAAACCTATGGTTTGCTTTCTCAAATCAACCCAAAAACCATCGACATCGGCGTACAAACGCCGAGTGATCGCGAAAAACTCAAACGCGCCAATCATGGTTTCAAAACTCACTAATTATATAAGAAATAGGTTTTAATTCATCGAAACCATCAAATTATACAAATCGTTTTATTTCCAAAAAAAAACTCGTTAGCACAAATTCCCATTTCGGTTCAAAACTTGATGTTTTATTCAATCTAAATATTTTAACGATTCTAATGGCCAAAATGCTATTAAATATCATAACTAGGTCATACAAATCACTTCCATATTTTTAGTCTCGCTAATTATCATTAACTAAAAATTCAAGTTTGCAAAAATATCAATTTTTAACACTTTTTAAAGCAAAATCCACAATTCATCAATTAAGATTGGTTTCGCATGAACTAAAGTAGTCAACTATAAATTAAAATGTTATTAATGTCATGAATACCCTAATTAGATTTTGTAAGTCCACGGTAGCGCCCCGGCCGTCTAACAGACGCCAAATGCGGAACAATAACTTTTTACAGACTGGCGCTATCGCGTACTATAACCCGAATCTGCCATTAAAACTAAACTAACAAACTACAAAGTGGGTAAGAATGTTATACCGAATGATCCGAGTCCTTCGGTCTTCAACCATCATCCCACGCTTTGTTGCGGCTGCTCCGATCTCCTGAATCTCCAATCTTCTCGTCCAGGTGGCACCACGTCGACGGATCTTTAAACGGGCTCCCGCCTCTAAACCGAGGCAATTCGATCATCAAGTTTGCTAAAAGAGATGACTAAGATTGATGTAGAGAATGAGTAGAACACTTTGTCTCGTTACGTCCAAAGCTATGGACGAACGGTTAATGAAGTTTCCTTTTGGAATCGGGTAAATTGGAAATTGATCACTTCTAATTGGATGCACCAAAAGCTATCATAATCTTTTTTCAAAAAAACTTCCTTAGCCTCCAAAAGATATGGCCGGCCAATATATGGTGGGGGGTGAGTGTAGGAGAGAGGGGGAGGTGACCTTAAGCAAGCATACTTATCATGACTCATTACTTCTGTCACGACCCGAAGGTACGGAACGTGACTGGCACTTAGATTACGAGACGTCTAAAGGCGTACCGTAACCTAAGTCAGCCAAAGCCCAGAAAATCTAAACCAAAATCAAAAGAGAGTGAAGGAAAACCTTTAATGAAAACCTTTTTTTAAATCAATTAAGTTGCATAGAATCCCTTTTAAAAAAACATCAAAAATTTCCAAAAATTTCGGCAGAATCTTCCCTGTATTTTCTATCCCCCAAAATGGGTACAACAAGATATATATATAACCTGTAATCATAAAATGGCATCCCCAAGCGGGAGCTGGCTCTTCGCCCAAGGCGGATCACAACCACACGCAATATATAAGTAATATCAAGAAAAAGAGCATAAAAGAAACGCAAAATATCAGAAAACATAACGTCGGCTCAAGTGAGCTCGACCCAAAAGAAACCACATATATACAAATCTCTCAGTCTCATCACTAGGTCGCATATACAAATAGAAAGTGGTAGATGGGGAATACTAGATACAATGATAGAGCAAAAAGAAACATAGTGTGCTCGCAACCCACCTACGGGCGATGTCGCGAGTCTGAGCAAAAGGAGCTAATGATAAGATAGCCCGCCACTACAAGGGTGACGGGTCCGACCTGCAAGACACTGTGGCACAACGGGGGTGAGTTGCCAGCTCGTGAGTAGAATATAATATCTAATAAGGCAATCGTAAGAATTCACACAATGCGTCACAACATGTATGTCCATGTGTGATATAATATCTCTAGTATGCATGCATATGTATTCAATATCATTACTAAATCTTTAAGTGTTTTAAATGCTAAGGGCACTGCATTCTTAACTTTCGAAAATGAATATCTGTATAATAGCTAAGTACCATCAAGAAATCATCGGAAAACCCGTGTCAAGCATCGACACCAAATATGAAATCAAATCTGTCTCAATATCTCACTATATCAATGTCTTAAATATCGGGCTCCGTCAGTCCGGATCGGCCCATATCATCAAATCTCACGACAACGATCGGTATCCTCCGGATATCCGCCGCGCCAGACATCACCGGTAGGTAGTCTTCCCCTGCCAGGCTCATCGTCTACAACTCGATCTTCTTGCCCCGGGGTACTATACCGGGCCCACCATGTACCCGAGACGGTTCATCCACTCCTCGAATCGGGTCTCGAAATCCAACAGAAAACATGAAAACTCATGGTGGACGACACATGCATCACGAGAAAACCGCAACTTTGTTTTCAAAATGATAAATATAAGCTTTTGTTAAATTCTTGCGGTTTTCCCCAAAAATCCAGAAATCGCAGCAATACTGAAATCCTCAAGAAAAATCATAATGTCCACATGTTATATATGATAAATGTCTATGATAACAAGGTATGCGATGTGAATTGTGGATAAAAATTTATGCAAGTATGATGATGATGCGAGGTATATACATGCTATGCAATTTCATATATCATGTATGATGCAAATGGCGATACTAAACTAAATAGGTTCTATGGTGCACGTGGCATGGCAATTACCAAAGGCGTGTGTGTCACATGAATAGTACGCATGCAACAGATTCCAATGGTAATGGTGTTCGTGTCCTACGAAGTGATATCGCATATGTGTATATGAATGTTATATGAATGTCCATGCAATCTAGTATACGGTTAGCTGTGAGGGTATGCAATGTAAATAAATGGGGTAAGTTATCTAGCAATACAAGTCTTGCAAGAAATAGGGTAATCCTAACTAGGGGGCGCCTCGCGCCATCCAGACGATTTCCCCCATAGATGAATACATCTACTCACCTGAAATCCTCGCTATTCCGATCCGACCACCGCCTTGCCTTTACGCGCCGTGTCCGATGTTTCCCCGACCGATCCTATATTTGCACAACACCAAGCATAAGATTACATATACTAAAATGATGCAAGTGACAATATACAAATATCGACGCTCTCGAAATAAACATAACGTGCACTCGGTGCGCGGGAAAACACACGAAAATCGCTAAATCTTTAACTAGAATCGTCATTTCGGGGAAATCGACAAAACTAAAACCCGACTAGACAAAACCCCGCATTCGCGCACTCTAATAGTCGTATATGAAGCTAATTACATCGCTAATATAACGCAATTAGATCACATTCTAATTTTTATAAAAATCTAGTAAGCAATTTCATACCGATTCGACGCAAATATCGCAATTTTATCGATCTAGCGAGCGCAAAATCGCACAATTAACCACTCTAACCAATTAGATAACCAAACCCTAACTTAACTCCATCAACCATGCTACAAACCCTAATTTGAAATCAAATCCCTCTCTTGATTTTCATGAACAAGTAATTACAACTAAATTAATACTTCAAAATTCAATTTTTAGCACATTCAATCTACAATTTAACAACTACTTTAGAAATTTCACCTCACAAGTTGAATCCTAGCATGCTCAAGCCACCAAAGAAGTCTCCTTTCTTCAAGTTTTGAACTAATTAGGGTTTGGAAAGAGGTGGAATAAGGATTAGGTTTGAATTTGTGAAGAAATTTGTTGATTTCGGTGGATTTTTGAAGATTTTTGAAGGAATTATGAAGCAAGAAGTGAGGGGAAAAATGAGAACTGAAGCAAGGGAGCTCGGCCTGAGGTGTAGGAGGTGAGTGGTGAGGGAATGGTGTAGAAATTTCTACACAAAAGCTATCTTCCAAAGTCAATTAATGAATGTTACGTCATTTTTTACAAAAAAAAAAACCCCTTTTAATGCATTTTTAAACCATAGAACCAAAATTCTTGGAATGTTTTGGTAAAATTTTTGTTACTAATATATTTTAGTTTATAATGGTTCCTAAGTGTGTAATTTACCTAATTAAATTTGTATTTATCACTAATTTAATGTATTTTTAAAAGCTTAAAATAATATTAAAAATAATTAATTACGAATTTTTTTTATTTAACTAGAAAATTATAAGTGACATTTTAGTGACAAAATTATAGTAATATCTTATCTAAATTTTGTATAATTAGGTCTACAATGAAAAATACCTCTTTTGACTTTTTACGGAAAAAGTCGAAAAATTAGCCGATTACCGAAAAACTGCCAAAACGATTTTCGAAGGGTTACAACTTCATTAATGCAAAACCATGAGTCACCTTAACACATCATCAAGCATTAAATACAACCAATGAATCATATAACACCTCACTAACCTAGTCACCCTTTTCTAGAATCCCCTAGAAGCAATCTCATGACTCACCCTCATCAAGAAAAGATAAATCCGTCATTAACCGAATGTTAAAAGACGGGTGATAGAAAACAGGAAACTGGCAACTTCCAAAAGTGATCCTGAAACGAATTTCAGGATAACCCCGTAACAGTATAAACATACCCGCATTTGTATTACGACCGAATACAAATGTAACTGAGACAAAGATATTATATCTGCACAGTATAATACTGGGATCCGGCTTATACCAAAGCCTACCAGTATTATCTGCCCTAAAAATGACACGTGCGAAAATGCACGTGCATTTTCGGAACCCTACCATAAAACCATACGGATTCTACAACGTTTCGCCCGAACTTGGGAAAGTGTCTGTGGGGGATTCTAATGACTCATCAACACACTGGCACTGGTTATAACCACTAGCACGTCAGAGGTACAAGCTGTACGTAACGTTTGCCTATGTATTGATCGAAAGGGAAGCAGACGAGCGAACTCATCCAGAAAACCCTACTGAGCCTAACAGTGACAATATACATACAGTCCGGTCCATTCGTCTATGAGTATCGCATATCTGCCTAGGGGCTGGTAACGTCAGACCCCCATTAGCGGTATAAGTCGTATCAGAGAGTGGCCCAGAACACCCTGCAGATACTACTGGAGTACCTACCAGTAAATCTCCTGCCTCGGCCGAGAGCTTTGTGTAATGGCTCTCCTAGACACAGCGCGATCTCACCCCCAATACCGGGAGAGATGAATCCCCTGCCGATCCGCTCACTTGCCTCCATGTGGCTCAGGACTGTACCCAAAAAAGACCTGTTTGCACAACTCCTTTGAGCCGTGGTAGGGTAGAAATCAAAGCACAGTGGGAACTCACACGAGACAAATGACGACCTCAGGTCGATGAACTAACCTGTACACATGTCACCAGGGAACTGCTATCTGACGCTAGGTATAATACCAACTAGCAGGTTCCCGGCGAGTCCTGTCCGGTGTACTCATAACCTAATGAGCACATGTATACATCTTAGGTGAACCAACTGACACCAATGGCTTGTAAGACCGGCTATCGCCCCTCGTCGGGGTCTCGACTGTATACACTAGTCTACTCTGGAGTATCGATGCCCTGTTTCGAAACTCCCACGATTAGGGACACTTTAAGGATGTGCTTACAGACCCCAGCTCCCACGTATATGATCGCCATCACACTGCTGGTAGTCAAGCAAGAATCCTATAGGCTCTATCAACATGCATTAGCGAACTAAAGCATGTATACGATGATAAAGACAAACCAGATAGCAAACTATCATCTCAAGCAAGACTGTCATATCGGTATAGGTCCTGCCTCAATCATTGCAATCACGTACCTACGATCCAATAATTGACTTTGAGGGCACTATCTCCAACAATCTCCCACTTGCACTTAAGGCTAATTATTGCGATGTCTCATACTCACAGCCCGTGTGATACCGATCATCCAACTCCTCTACTAATCAGTTTCACAAAGCTAGTTTGTAAAACTCTTGTGTTTGAGAAATAGACTCAGTGAGTGGATCCGCCCTGATGTTTCTTTCTATGTCTCTCTTAATCTCAAGTTCGTGGAGAAACCCATCTCCCGAATTGAGCAATACCTGTCTTAGAATATGTCAGGATATCTGATGGGACCTAGTTCATAAATGAACTCCAAATCCAAACTTCTTAGACTGTATCGATAACTGAACCTAATCAGTATCCAGCACCATGCCTCCCACAATATCCACTTAGACCACCTGTCCATAATACTGTCCCTCGTCAGTGGGAAAACTATAACTCTGACAATCACTCTGTCATCCATGTCACCTTGGAAGCCTGAAATGATAACCGTCTCCCGAAGGAGGCTGCTGTCATCAACTCCATAGAACAAGCACTTATGTTCTAAAACTGCTTCCTTATGTTTTTTCAGGATTGGATTAATATAAACTTATTTCATCTAGTGCAAAAACAACATCTGGTGTGGTACTTGACATTTCATGATTGACTCAACTGCCTAAGCAAGTGATCTGCCAATCATGCACATCCCTCTCCCCTTTAGTCTCTAAGACACCTTTAGAGAAGGTGACTCCATCACCTGCAGGTACACCACCATGCCAGGAGTCATCTATTCTAAAATACTATTAGAATACTGTCAAAGTACCCACATTGGGAAACTACCCAAATTTGGATCTAATACCATAGATCTAGTAACCAGAATGTCAGATATTATATCCATATATTTTGTGGAGAAACAATTGTGTGATGACCAAAGTACAACCGATCGTAGTATAGGAATTTTACTTCCTAATCTGTGTATGTCATCCAAATACCAGGACATCACACTCTACTACCTTCTCAACAGATCCATCCCCTATTCTGATGAAGTCAAACCCATGACTTTCTCATCAAAATTAGATGATCTATCTCCACTATAACTGCTGAAGTCTATAAATAGACATAAGCTACTTGCCCACTATGCTTCCGCTGCTCCCACTGACTACAACAACCCTCTGGCAGAATAATATATACGTACATTTCTAAAGCTAGTTTAGAACGGCGTTATACTTATCCTCCTGCTGGGTCTCATAGTCTGGAACAACAGTAGTGTCATGTATAGGTGAATATGAAACTCCCTGTAACCGTCCTTGAGGCTATCGGAGTACCTCTCGGGTGTCTGAGGTTACCCACCATATTTGTGGAGTGGCTATTGGAATGTCAAACCTGATTGAATATATTGGTCCTATTAAATTTTCCGTAATCGTTTGCGGTTCTGGAATCACTTCCAGTTCTACCATACTCCTACTACTGTTTTTTGAAAAAATCCATTTTACTAAAACTGTGGCGAGTCAAGAACAATATCACTATTGATCTTCCAGATGGTAGAAAATTAACCCTCGACTAAGCCCGGGTCAACCCACAAACTGCCATTACAGAAACGTGCCCTGAGTTATCCAGAGTCTGGTTTTAAGCATAAGCTGGACAACTCCCCATATCTTAACATCGTTAAGATATGAACCATTCTATATACAATATAGAAATAGAGGCGCTAATTTAATTGGAACCAGATTCAAAAACATGCAGCTATCTCCAGTGCATATCAACTTAATGGAGAGAGGCTACTCAGTATTACTCAACTTAGGAATCCATCCAATTATGATTAACTTGAAAGAGAAACAAGTTTCTCAAAACCATTACTATCATCTGAATACCAATCACAAGAATCTACTTCTTCGATCTCTTTGAAGAATCCCGATACTTTTGATACCTGGTTCTCTACTTTATTCTTATACCCACAACTTCTCAATACTTAGACATTGTATTTCTACGAAACACTTGTCTAAAAACTAGAGAAGTCATAAGTAAACAGAACATAGTATGAGGACCTACCCCTTTGTCCTGACGGACACTGGACAACATACAATACTCTGTATAAGTCCTCTGAGTTGAATAACTCATAACTTGTGCATCGTAGGTTGAAAACTGTACCCAGGCGATTTTCTCAAATATCACCAATTACAACGAATTCCGATATAATGAGGATGATCACCTAATTCCCAATAACTTACTCCCACTCATCATCTGTAAAACCGTACAGATATGACAATGAAACCTGGTAAATACATACCCTGGAGTAAGTATGTAATCGGGAAATCAGTTTTCCTTTAACAATGCACTGAAACATGAAAATGTTTCGTAGGGGTATCCTGGTATTTCTAGAAATGCCTCTTCCAAAATTAAATTCATGACTATAACCGTATATTTCTTTGCCACCTCTCCAAATCCCTTTATTTGTCTTTAGTCATTACCTTCCGTACACCTTCGTTAGGTTAAATGGTTTTCTTCCTTCCCTAAGGTTCGGCACCAGCCAATGCTTTAGAAGAAGACTATCCAGTAAGCATAATAGGTGTACTCTCCTAATCCTAGGAGTACTCGCAACTTGAGAGAAGGTGATGATAAAAGACAACTGAATAATACCTTATTCTATTTCTCCTGAACTGGGGAAAAAAAGCAAAGGTGAAATAGGAGTGGCGATGAAGTACGCGGTTTGGTCGTGAATGATAGCAGTCGAAATTTACTTTGCCCTCTCTTTCTAATCCCTTTATCTTGTCTTTACATATTACCTTCTGCACACCCTACATAGGCTAATTGGTTTTCTTCATTCCCTACCTTTCAGCTCCTGCCTATGGTTTGGAATAAGACTATCCAATAAGCGTAATAGGTGTACTTTCCTAGACTAAGGATCCCTCGCAACCTGAGAGAAGGTGATAATAAAAGACAACTGAATAAACCAATTCTATTTCTCCTGAACCTGGATCCATCCTCGAAAAAGTCCCTTCGAGTTCGTATATAACCATACGATGGATCTATCCAATGGAAGTGGATATCCGTAGTAATACGGGGTGTTCTGAGAAATACAAAGTGTAAAAGAAGGAGCGGCAATGACTTATGCAACTCAGACAATCCAAAAGCCAGTATTTTAAGAAGGTTCGGTCAACTCGGTCACTGATTCATAGTCTAGGGTCAGTCAAAGGTCGCTGCCAAAGAGAGAGAGAGAGAAAAGAAATACTCTGCGTACACTCTAACCTAGATCAGAATGGTTATCACTTTATCTAATCAGGAAACCTCCCACTGTAATCTCAAATTCTCCTCCAAACCTAAAGAAGAATTAGTCGGGATCACCCGAGAGAGTAAACCAACTCATCAGTGAGAATCGGGATCCAACTATCATCGCATGATAACTGTTAGTGTATATGCCCTAGAGGCCATTACTGTATCACACTAGTTTGTATATTACTTAATGGCTTGGGATATTCACCTTGTATATACAATCTTGCTCAAAATAGTAGTATGCTACTTGGTTTGTTTCTACTTCAATGTGTACATGTGTTTATTTTTGTATATCGCCTATACACATTAGTGGAGCCCTTAGGATCTTTGCTTGATTACCAGCGATGTGATGGCCGTCACACTAGTGGGGCTGGGTAATCTATAAGCACATCCTTATGCAGGTCCCTGGTCGCAGGACTATCGAGACAGGGCATCGATACTCCGGAGTAGACCAGCGCATGCGCTTCTCATCCCAGTGTGGAAGACGGTCTGTCCCACAGCCGTCAGTACGTCGTACTTGAGATAGTATGCGGGTGCTCGTTAGGTTACGGGTCCACTGGACAGGACTCGTCGGGAACTGACTAGTTGGTATTATGCCTATCGTCAGTTATCAGTTCCCAGGTGACATGAGTACAGCTTAGTCCGCTGACTTGACACTGTCACTTCGCCTCGAGTGTGTTCCCACTGTACTTTGATTACTACCTTACCACGGCTCAAAGGAGCCGTGCAAACAGGTAGTAGTTGGGTGCAGTCCTGAAGCACTTGGAGGCAGTGACGGTTAGACAGGATTCGTCTCTCCCGGTATTGGGGGTTGACATCGCGCTGTGTCTAGGAGAGCCATTACACGAGTAGTCCCTGGCCAGGGAAAACGAGATATACTGGTAGGCTTCCAGTGTTATCTCAGGGTGTTTTGGGCTTCACTCCGACACGACTTGTACCGCTATTGGGGGACTGACGTTTACCGCCCCCTAGGCCCGCCATGCGATGTATCAGACGAACAGACCGGACTGTACGGAGAATGTCACATTCAGGCTCAGTAGGAGTTCAGATGGGTTTCGCCTCGTCGGTCTTCTTGTCGGCACTACCTGGGGACCGTTACGCACAGCTAGTGCCGCTTGCGGTCTGTGGTTAAACCCACTGCCAGCGTAGTGTCGAGTCTTTAGAGTCCCACACAGAAAGCTTTTCGCCTTTAGGAAAAAGAGTAGAGGTCGCATGGTTTTGCGACAGGTCGGATGGTTTTGCGACAGGGTTCGGTCACATCCGTG
Organism: Agapanthus africanus; assembly: GCA_030015575.1. Taxonomy (NCBI): domain Eukaryota; kingdom Viridiplantae; phylum Streptophyta; class Magnoliopsida; order Asparagales; family Amaryllidaceae; genus Agapanthus; species Agapanthus africanus. Next base: position 567,192,498 of record JASDDO010000024.1, read on the forward strand.
CACTTGTGCACGTACAGTGTCCGGACAGTTTACACTAGCGGGCTTTGGTTTAAGCCAGATCCTAGTGTACCTTTTGGGATTGGATTTATCCAGTATGCATTCGTGTTCCTCGGAACGCGGATGCGGGTGTGTAAGCACAGATGACGGGGAGACAGAGGCAGCGGATTCTCATTAGGGTTGTTGACAGTTGACCGTTGACTATTTGACTTTTTGCTCAACCCTAATAAGAATATGATATGTGATTAACTATTATATTAATTAAGTATTATGGTGACATGGTTGTTGACTTTTGTTGACTTTGTTGACTTGTTGACTTTTGTTGACTTGTTGACTTTGTTGACCGGTTGACTAGGCTTGACTAGTTGACCATCATGATAACCATAGCCATCATTTCATGGCAAAGACTTTTGCTTGCTTGCTCATTTGTGCAAAATGAGTGCATGAAATGATATGGTTATGGTTGCTTCAACCATCACATAACACTTGATTTGGTATAATGAGTTATGATGGTTTTGGATTATGAGAGGGTGAAAGACAAAAGACTTGCTCATTCTTTCTTGCTCATTCTCTCTCTTGTTCTTGAGCTCTCTTGCTCTTGCTTTCACCTTCTTCCTCTTGCTCCCTCTCTTGACTCTATTGTTCACATATCTCATGAGTTGAGAATCAAAAACCATAGATAAAATCCCATACAAACTCTTCTCTACTCATTCTAGTTCACAAGGTTTAGCAAACCGAGTGAACTAGTTTCTTCAAAGTTCGAAGAAGGAGCCAAAGGTTGGAGCTTTCAGGTGGATCTATCTTCGGCGTACGGAGACGACAGGAAGAAGCCAATCCGGACTACCATCGGAGCTTGAAGACGAAGGAGTTCAAGACAAGCAAGGTATAACCCCCTAACCGAGTAGTTAGAAACTCGTAGTTAGGTTGTTAGTTAGATGTTTAACCAAGATCCGGGTTATATGTCCATGTTACCACCTCTATAAAAATCGTTTTTCATCAAATTCCGCATGCCCGAAAGTACCGGGAGAGGTAGCATGGACTTACAGTGGTATCAGAGCCTAGTTAAACTCTATCTAACATGTTAGCAAGTAACTAGAAGATCGATCAAAGAAAAAGTCCCGAAAACGAACCCCAAAATTCGAAGTTTCTGTCGATTTTTATACTGTTCAAAAGTTGATTATTTTCACACCTAAAATCGACTCAGGGTTTTCTGTGAATACTGTAGAAATTTGGTCCAGTGATCCCATCAAAGAGCCGCGGAAACGCGGCAATAGCTTGCTATTGCCGCGGTTCCGCGGCCGACTTGGCTCCTCTCTGTTCTTTCTTTGCTACAGTATTCTCATAGGCGTATTTTGGGATTTTTGGTATATGTGTTTTCTGCCCAGATTTTCCAGAACGAAAATTTTATTTTTGGGGTCCCGAAAATCCGTATTTTTGATCGAACTTCTAAAAGACTTAAGCTAACAGGTTTTTCTGTAATGTGATATTTGTATTGAACGTCTACTAATCGCTATATGTCGATTAGTGGGGGTTATACAAATCTGTGATCTGTAATGTTGCTGGAATTTGTATATGAATATGTTGGATTGTCGCGGGTGAATAGCCGGGGGTTGTGAGACGAGAGTTTTCTTTTCTTTCAATTCATGTAAATTTGTAAATTGATGTAATAATTATTTGTATGGCCGCACAACCGGGTCGGGGTTGTAGCCGTCATTGTATAATTTCTTTTTACTGTTTTTGCTCCTAGGATAGACCCATGGAGGGGGTGCACAAACTACCGGGTATGCCGAAGTGTCGAGTGGCCTACTCATGGAGATGAGGGAGGTTGCTACGCTTCGGGTACTTGGCGGGTAGTTTGCCGCACCCGTAGGGGTCTTGGGTGGGGTTTTGGCTATTCACCGCGACCGTGTAATCTGTTTTTCGTTACAGGCTCGTGCGAATTACAGATTCCTAGTATATCCAATGTATTCATCTGTGATCTGAAATGTTTATCATTGCAGTATATCTATATATGATATTATTTAGGCGTTGCTTATGTTTTACAGACGCGCTAGCCCAGCCCCCGCTCTGTCGTTAGTTAAGTAACCTAACGGGTAATGACGGGGCCCAGTGGCGAATGCGAATGGCATAAGCGTACGTCATATTTTGGTTGTTTTCTGCAATGGTAGGATTAAATGATGGGACGCATTAAAAGAACTAATGCAAGAATATCACGCATTAAGAGAACTAATGCAAGATAATAAACCAAGTTAAAGTCGTTGGAACACTTTCGAAAAACCACTCGGTTCTTTTCAAAACCAACTTTTAAATGCGGAGCTTGAGCCACTCCTTTTTTAAAAAAAGCTATCTCGTTCCATCGACTATATCAAGTTCACTACGTTCACGGTTTCGCCAAAACCATTCGTAGCCCTCCGTCGTTTCGTATGAATATTCAATAGTATTCAAGCTGTGTTTGTTGACCTTCGTCAAGGCATAGTGATTGGTAGCTGTTGGGTATTCATATGTAGCATAGATAGATGCGTTGGTTTGGGACATTCGCATTACCTTGTTGACCTTCGTCAAGGGTATATACGGGTGGATTCAAATTAACCTGGATAATGATGGGAAGAACTTGACATGTGACTTATGATTTGTTGACCTTCGTCAAGGTCATAAGAGCATGGGGCAAAAATCCACATCGGGAGTTTCATAAGTACTCAAACTTGTTAGATTTGCATACCATTTGGAGTGTGATGATTCTGGTAGGATTCCTTCAGTTTCGTCACGCGATGATATTTGGATCCCGATCCTACTGTGAGTATATGCTACTCCTCGGGAAATTTCTCACTAAACGATCAATGCTATAAACCTAGTAGGTGCCTAGAAAGGTGTTAGCGGGGCTACACCCCCAGGGAAAAGAGGTTCTTTAATTAAGGAACTTTGCGAAAGCGTTTGAAAACCTCCCTCGAAGTACCGACACCGGCCTGGCTGAACGGTTAAGCAAGTATTGTGCGGTGGGATTGATCCCGACTAATTATTCCTTTATGGTTTGAGGAGGGATTCGAGAAACAGTGGGAGCCATCCTGTTTAGACAAACTAAAAACCATTCTAAACTTGCAAGAGCATCATGCTGAGTGTTTCTTCTTCTCTCTCCTAATTGCAGCGACCAATCGACATGACTGGACTTAAGTTACTTCTAGATAAAAACATACTGACAGGGCCAAACTACAAAGATTGGCTCAGGAATGTCAAGATGGCAATCACTTACGACAAGCTGGGGTATCTTCTTACCACCAAAGCTCCCCCTGTCCCTGGTCCCACTTCCAGCGTCGCGGATAAGGAAATCCGTAAGACTTGGGAGATTGATAGCGCGAAGGCCAAATGCCTCGTACTTGCCTCTATGGACAATGAACATCAGAGGAGGCACGAGAATATGGACTTGGAATCCATATTTCTTCATACAAAAGAACTGTATGGAGAGCAATCTCGTATCGCAAGATACGAAGCGTCGAAAAAGTTATTTTCGGCAAGGATGGCCGTCGGATCATCAGTAGCAGAGCACGTGCTAAAGATGATCGGCTACATTGAGGAGCTCGCGGACCTAGGGACCACATTGGAGAGTGAGCATTATACGGACTTAGTTCTCCAGTCCCTTCCTTCCACTTACGCCCAGTTTATACTGAACTTCAACCTACAAGAAAAAGAGGTTGAACTTTCAGAGCTCCTCAACATGCTGAGGAGCGCAGAGGGCACCCTACAGAAAAGTAGGGAAACATCCACTTTGTTTGTAGGAGGATCATCTTCTTCTAGGTCCAAGGCGAAAGCCAAGGGAAAGAAGAAGAAAGCCCCCGCCAAACCAAGAGGCGGTATTAGTAAAGTGGATACGAAGGGAAAAGCAAAAGCAACAAAGAAAGCGGGGAAGCTTGTGGATAAGGAAGAATGCTTCTATTGTTATAAGAAAGGACACTGGAAGAATGATTGCAGGGCTTGGAAAGCCATAACACAGGAATTGAAGCAGGTTGCAGCTTCAGTTTCAGGTGTGTATGTTATTGAAAACTGTATTTCAATAAACTCTACTTCCTGGGTACTGGATACCGGATCAGGATCTCATATCTGTAATTCATTGCAGGCGTTGAGAAACCGTAGGGTTTTGAAGGCAGGTGATATGACCCTCAGAGTTGCGAACGGAGCTAGCATGGATGCTAAAGCCGCGGGGGACTATCACCTGGGAATGTCAGATGGACATGTTTTGGTTTTGCGTAATTGCTTTTTTGTACCCAACGCAACTTGTAATATCATTTCTGTATCTTTAGTTTCTAAAGAAGGTTATGAATTTGCGTTTGTAAGTAATGTTGTAAACATTCACCTTAATCAAGTTTTGATTGGGTCAGGTACATTGAGTAATGGTATATACGTATTAAACCAACCACAGATTTTCAACGTCCAGAATACACACAAAAGAAAGTCTCCGGATATAAATCAGACTTTCTTGTGGCATTATAGACTGGGTCACATCAATGAGAGAAGGTTGACGAAGTTACATACAGAAGGATATTTGAATCCGTTCGAATATCAATCGTATGCCACTTGTCAATCCTGTCTCAAAGGAAAGATGACAAAGACTCCGTTTACTGGACACGGAGTAAGGGCGAGCGAGCTCTTGGGACTCGTACACAGCGACGTGTGCGGTCCAATGTCTACACATGCGCGAAGCGGTTATTCTTACTTCATCACTTTTACGGATGACTTTTCAAGGTACGGTTACGTCTTCTTAATGAAACATAAGTCCGAAGCCTTTGGAAAATTCCAGGATTATAAGAATGAAGTAGAAAAACAAACCGGCAAAAGTATCAAGATCCTAAGATCGGATCGAGGTGGAGAATACTTAAGTGCCAAATTCCTGAATTACTTAAAAGAGAATGGAATTCTCTCTCAGCTTACTCCTCCATACACTCCGCAACATAACGGTGTATCGGAGAGACGGAACCGAACCCTATTGGATATGGTACGGTCCATGATGAGTAACGCTGAGTTACCGCGATCATTCTGGGGGTATGCACTAGAATCAGCTGCATACCTTTTGAACCGAGTTCCTACTAAGACTGTGCCTACTACACCATATGAAATGTGGTGTGGGAAGAGACCCCATCTTAATCACATTAAGACATGGGGAAGTTCAGCTTTTGTCAAAAAGCAGCATGCGGACAAGCTCGAGGCACGCTCAGTACTGTGTAAGTTTGTGGGATATCCAAAGAATTCCAAGGGATATTTCTTCTACTGCGAAGAGGAACAAAAAGTCCTTGTTTCTCGTCATGCCCACTTTCTAGAACACCAGTTCTTAGAAAAGGAAATTAGTGGGAGCGCAGTAGAACTGGAAGAAATTCCAGAACCACAGACTATTACTGAAAGTTTAGTGGAACCAGAGGGTTCAAAAGAACAGGACATTCCTACGCCGCTCCACAGGAGTAGTAGGCAGTCTCATCCGCCCGAGAGATACTACGGTTTTCTCATAGACGGGGATAGAGAGGATTGCATCATAGATTATAATGAGCCTACTAGCTTCCAGCAGGCCGTTCAGAGCGTTGACTCAGTAAAATGGCTGGATGCAATGCGGACCGAAATGGAGTCCATATACACCAACAAAGTATGGACGTTGGACATTGCTCCAGACGGGGTAAAACCCGTAGGATGCAAGTGGATCTTCAAAAGGAAGATTGGTGTAGATGGACAGGTTGAGACCTATAAAGCTAGACTTGTTGCAAAAGGTTTCCGTCAAAGACCTGGCTTGGACTATGACGAAACCTTTTCTCCAGTGGCTATGCTGAAATCCATTCGGATCCTTCTTGCCATTGCTGCTCTCCACGATTATGAGATCTGGCAAATGGACGTAAAGACCGCTTTTCTAAATGGAAATTTAGAGGAGTGTGTCTATATGGACCAACCAGAGGGTTTCATTCAGAGTGGGAGCAGCGGAAAGGTGTGCAAGTTGCTTAAGTCCATCTATGGACTAAAGCAGGCATCGCGGAGTTGGAACATCTGTTTTGATGAGACGGTCAAGGAATTTGGCTTTATCAAAAATCCAGATGAACCATGCATCTATTGTAGATTTGTAGCGAGAACTGTAGTATTCCTCGTTTTATACGTGGATGACAATCTCTTAATAGGAAATGACATTCCTATGCTACAATCTGTCAAGGGGTTCTTGTCACACAGGTTCTTCATGAAAGACCTGGGTGATGCCTCATACATCCTGGGGATCCGGATCCATCGTGATAGATCCAAGAGGATATTAGGACTTTCACAGTCCAGGTACATCGACACCGTACTGAAAAGATTCAGTATGGAAGATTCCAAGCGCGGTAACCTACCGGCTTGTCACGGGATCACCCTCTCTAAAGAGATGTCTCCCAAGACTGATTTGGAGAGGGATCGCATGTCTATTATACCCTACGCTTCTGCGGTAGGCTCTATAATGTATGCGATGTTGTGTACCAGACCGGATGTAGCTTATGCACTGAGTGTGGTAAGCCGGTATCAGTCAAACCCTGGGGAGAAACACTGGATAGCGGTAAAGAACATTCTCAAGTACCTGAGAAGGACTAAGGAGATGTTCTTGGTGTATGGCGGAAAAGACCTCCAGATCGAGGCCTTTGCTGACTCCAGCTTCCAGAGTGACAAGGATGATTCCAAGTCCATATCGGGTTTTGTCTTTACCCTCAATGGAGGGGCGGTGTGTTGGAAGAGTTCCAAACAAGAAACTGTTGCAGACTCGACGATGGAAGCGGAATACATCGCTGCATCTGATGCCGCAAAAGAAGCTGTCTGGATGAGGAAGTTCTTGAAAGAACTTCAGGTGGTTCCGTCTATTGTTGATCCAATACCTCTGTATTGCGACAACAACGGGGCTATAGCTTTAGCGAAGGAACCCAGGTCCCATCAGAGATCCAGGCACATCTTGAGGCGGTATCACCTGATCAGGGAGATCGTGGATCGCCAGGAGATCGAGGTTCGGAGAGTCGCTTCAGAAGATAACACTGCAGATCCATTCACCAAGGCCCTACCCCAGACTCAGTTCGAGCGGCTGATCGAGATGATAGGTCTTCGATACGCCAGTACATGGCCTTAGTGCAAGTGGGAGATTGTTAGTGTATATGCCCTAGAGGCCATTACTGTATCATACTAGTTTGTATATTACTTAATGGAAGCTTGGATATTCACCTTGTATATACAATCTTGCTCAAAATAGTAGTATGCTACTTGGTTTGTTTCTACTTCAATGTGTACATGTGTTTATTTTTGTATATCGCCTATACACATTAGTGGAGCCCTTAGGATCTTTGCTTGATTACCAGCGATGTGATGGCCGTCACACTAGTGGGGCTGGGTAATCTATAAGCACATCCTTATGCAGGTCCCTGGTCGCAGGACTATCGAGACAGGGCATCGATACTCCGGAGTAGACCAGCGCATGCGCTTCTCATCCCAGTGTGGGAGACGGTCTGTCCCACAGCCGTCAGTACGTCGTACTTGAGATAGTATGCGGGTGCTCGTTAGGTTACGGGTACACTGGATAGGACTCGTCGGGAACTGACTAGTTGGTATTATGCCTATCGTCAGTTATCAGTTCCCAGGTGACATGAGTACAGCTTAGTCCGCTGACTTGACACTGTCACTTTGCCTCGAGTGTGTTCCCACTGTACTTTGATTACTACCCTACCACGGCTTAAAGGAGCCGTGCAAACAGGTAGTAGTTGGGTGCAGTCCCGAAGCATTTGGAGGCAGTGACGGTTAGACAGGATTCGTCTCTCCCGGTATTGGGGGTTGACATCGCGCTGTGTCTAGGAGAGCCATTACACGAGTAGTCCCTGGCCAGGGAAAACGAGATATACTGGTAGGCTTCCAGTGTTATCTCAGGGTGTTTTGGGCTTCACTCCGACACGACTTGTACCGCTATTGGGGGACTGACGTTTACCGCCCCCTAGGCCCGCCATGCGATGTATCAGACGAACAGACCGGACTGTACGGAGAATGTCACATTCAGGCTCAGTAGGAGTTCAGATGGGTTTCGCCTCGTCGGTCTTCTTGTCGGCACTACCTGGGGACCGTTACGCACAGCTAGTGCCGCTTGCGGTCTGTGGTTAAACCCACTGCCAGTGTAGTGTCGAGTCTTTAGAGTCCCACACAGAAAGCTTTTCGCCTTTAGGAAAAAGAGTAGAGGTCGCATGGTTTTGCGACAGGTCGCATGGTTTTGCGACAGGGTTCGGTCACATCCGTGCACTTGTGCACGTACAGTGTCCGGACAGTTTACACTAGCGGGCTTTGGTTTAAGCCAGATCCTAGTGTACCTTTTGGGATTGGATTTATCCAGTATGCATTCGTGTTCCTCGGAACGCGGATGCGGGTGTGTATGCACAGATGACGGGGAGACAGAGGCAGCGGATTCTCATTAGGGTTGTTGACAGTTGACCGTTGACTATTTGACTTTTTGCTCAACCCTAATAAGAATATGATATGTGATTAACTATTATATTAATTAAGTATTATGGTGACATGGTTGTTGACTTTTGTTGACTTGTTGACTTTTGTTGACTTGTTGACTTTGTTGACCGGTTGACTAGGCTTGACTAGTTGACCATCATGATAACCATAGCCATCATTTCATGGCAAAGACTTTTGCTTGCTTGCTCATTTGTGCAGAATGAGTGCATGAAATGATATGGTTATGGTTGCTTCAACCATCACATAACACTTGATTTGGTATAATGAGTTATGATGGTTTTGGATTATGAGAGGGTGAAAGACAAAAGACTTGCTCATTCTTTCTTTCTCATTCTCTCTCTTGTTCTTGAGCTCTCTTGCTCTTGCTTTCACCCTCTTCCTCTTGCTCCCTCTCTTGACTCTATGGTTCACATATCTCATGAGTTGAGAATCAAAAACCATAGATAAAATCCCATACAAACTCTTCTCTACTCATTCTAGTTCACAAGGTTTAGCAAACCGAGTGAACTAGTTTCTTCAAAGTTCGAAGAAGGAGCCAAAGGTTGGAGCTTTCAGGTGGATCTATCTTCGGCGTACGGAGACGACGGGAAGAAGCCAATCCGGACCACCATCGGAGCTTGAAGACGAAGGAGTTCAAGACAAGCAAGGTATAACCCCCTAACCGAGTAGTTAGGTTGTTAGTTAGATGTTTAACCAAGATCCGGGTTATATGTCCATGTTACCACCTCTATAAAAATCGTTTTTCATCAAATTCCGCATGCCCGAAAGTACCGGGAGAGGTAGCATGGACTTACAGTAACTTGATGGAAGCCACTCAAGTTATCATACTCAAGAAGGTATGCGCATGCCTGGCAAGTTTCCTGTATGTTTGAAACTCCCGATATAATTTTTGCCCCATGCTCTTATGACCTTGACGTTAGGTCAAAATATCATAAGTCACATGTCAAGTTCTAGCCGTCATTATCCAGGTTAATTTGAACCCACCCGCACATGCCCTTGGCGTTAGGTCAAAATGGCAGAACGACTGTCCCAAACCAACTCATCTATCTATGCAACAATTGAATACTCAGCAGCTACCTAACACTATGCCTTGGCGTTAGGTCAAAATACATAGCTTGAATACTACTGAATACCCAAAAGAAATGACGGAGAGCTACGGTTAGTTTTTGGCGAAAAACCTTTAACGTAATGAACTTGATCTCGTTGAAAGAACCTGATAGCTTTTTATAAAAATATAGTGGCGAAAACGTTTTGCTAAAGAGGTCACTCCTGGTGAAGGGATCTCGGCTCTTTCCTCGTGGAATGAGGTGCAGGATATTCCAACTGAATACGGCGATGCAAAGCAACTTGTAATCGACTATATTGAAGTTATTACCTTGACGTAAACTTCTGCCCAAGGGGTCACTCCCGGTGAAGGGATCTCGGCCCTTGCCTCGTCGAATGAGGTGCAGGATATTCTAACTGAATATCACTATGCAAAACAAAAGGAAACGTCTTAGTAATAACACTTTTTAAAATTTGTTCCAACAACATCAAATATAGGTTTGTTTCTCTTGCATTGATAAGAATCAACGCAGTCCCATCAATCAATCACACCAGAAAAGAACGAAAATAAAATGTACGTATATGCCATCCGCATTCGTCACTGGGTCCCGTCATCACCCGTTAGGTTACTTAACTAACGACAGAGCGGGGGCTGGACTAGCACGGATGTAAAAGATATACAACATCTAATAGTATATATACCAATATACAATAATCGCTCCAGGCGTGATAATATGCAACATTACAGAAAAGTAATAAGCATCATAGAACAATACAGATAATCTGGGATCCTCGGGTTCCACAGAGCCACTGCTGAAAACCGACGTTCCCCTGGTCGTGTGGATAGCCTGTGCAATGAAACCTAGACCCCTATAGGTGCGGCAAGTTACCCGCCAAAACCTGAAGCGAGGTAGTCCCCACAACATAGTGAATGGAACACCCAGCACTTCACGGAATCCGGTAAATTGAGCACCCCTCCTTGGGTCAACCTGTACCCTCTACGTGTGCGGTGAATAGTCTGCCAATTCTAGAGTGAGGTCCCTTTGCCTCTCAAAGCCATGAGATACGGAGCTGTTGCCCTCTAGAACCCGGCTATCCGTGCACTCTGTCGCGGGGTAAACCTAGTACAGAAAATAAAATAAAATACAACGGGTACATCGACCTCATCCCGGTCGTGCCCCAAAAGAATATTATACAAACAGGCAGTGACGGCAGTCCACATGTTGGACGCTCGCCCCGCAAAATCAAATGTACAAATAAATCCAAACTGCACTATCATTGCACTCTGCTATCCACCACGACAAATCCGCAACATCACAGCACAACAAAGAACATCAACGCGAATGTCACGTTCGCAAACCCGTCTAAAAGAACTATAGCAATCAGACGCGGTTTACCAATCAAATGACATTCCCGGTCGGAGATATAAAGTAAGTACTGTAAACTTACACGTTTAAATTTCGATCGACAAAATATCCCAAAGTGGGCCCCACAAACATCTGCTGTACAGTAAAAAAATCTGGGCCCAAAAGATATATACCAGAAACCACAATTTCCAACAAAGAATCACCAGTAGAAAAACGACAAACTGAAACACCAAGACGGCCGCGGTTCCGCGGTCGTACGGACGATTTAGTGGACCGTTTTTCTCTATTATTCTTTAAAAAGCCTGCTTGTTTTTCTGTGATGCTCAAAATAATTTTAAGACCCTTTTAAAAATCGACAGAAACTTTAGTGCTGAAAAATGTGATTTTTGAAATTCCGTTCGATCGATGTTTTAAACATGTTAGCACAAGTTAGTATCGCTTAATGGTGAGGCTCTGATACCACTGTAAGCCCATGGTAGCACCCCGGCCGTCTAACAGACGCCAAATGCGGAACAATAACTTTTTACAGACTGGCGCTATCGCGTACTATAACCCGGATCTGCCATTAAAGCTAAACTAACAAACTACAAAGTGGGTAGAAATGTTATACCGAACGATCCGAGTCCTTCGGTCTTCAACCATCATCCCACGCTTTGTTGTGGCTGCTCCGATCTTCTGAATCTCCAATCTTCTCGTCCAGGTGGCACCACGTCGACGGATCATTAAACGGGCTCCCGCCTTTGAACCGAGGCAACTCGATCATCAAGTTTGCTAAAAGAGATGACCAAGATTGATGTAGAGAATGAGTAGAACACTTTGTCTCATTACGTCCTAAGCTATAGACGAACGGTTAATGAAGTTGCCTTTTGGAATCGAGTAAATTGGAAATTGATCACTTCTAATTTGTATGCACCAAAAGCTATCATAATCTTTTTTCAAAAAAACTTCCTTAGCCTCCAAAAGATATGGCCGGCCAATATATGGTGGGGGGTGAGTGTAGGAGAGAGGGGGAGGTGACCTTAAGCAAGCATACTTATCATGACTCATTACTTCATTAATGCAAAACCATGAGTCACCTTAACACATCATCATGCATTAAATACAACCAATGAATCATATAACACCTCACTAACCTAGCCACCCTTTTCTAGAATCCTCTAGAGGGAATCTCATGACTCACCATCATCAAGAAAAGATAAATCCGTCTTTAACCGAATGTTAAAAGACAAGTGATAGAAAATAGGAAAATGGCAACTTCCAAAAGTGATCCTGAAACGAATTTCAGGATAACCACGTAACAGTATAAACATACCTGCATTTGTATTACGACCGAATACAAATACAACTGAGACAAAAATATTATATCTACACAGTATAATACTGGGATCCGGCTTATACCAAAGCCTACCATATTATCTGCCCGAAAAATGACACGTGCGAAAACGCACGTGCATTTTCCGAACCCTGCCATAAAACCATATGACCTTTACAACGTTTCGCCCGAACTTGGGAAAGTGTCTGTGGGGGACTCTAATGACTCATCAACACACTGGCACTGGGTATAACCACTAGCACGTCAGAGGTACAAGCTGTAAGTCGATGTACAACACCCCACGACTTGTGGAGAGGCGGAAATATGAAAAACGATTTTGTTCTTTGCTTAAACATCGACTAACCGCATGAATCGAAGCTAAACGATAACTAACATCAAACATAGAAGTTAACAACTACTATGTAAAGGGATTATACCTAAAGAACCGTGTCCTTCGTCTTTACGAACTCCACCTCCTCCTCGGCCTTTTCCAAGTAGTAGACGATCCACCACGAGAGCTAAACTCCAAGCTTTGCCTCTAAACTTGAGGCAACTAGGTATCTTTAAGTGCTAATCAAAGTACCTAGATGAAATAGAGTATGGTTATGGATTAAGTAGTATAACTAATCCTTGTACTCAACACATGAGAGGGAAGGATTAGGGTTTGAAGAGAGAGAGCTTGAGGAGAGAGAAGATGAACATAATAATGAGAAGAGAAAATGAGTTATCATAATATATATCAAGCATTTTTATTTATCAAGAAAAGAAAAGAAAATGATTTACAACCATGCTTGATAAATATTATATGGTGATTCATCTCCATGAGTCATTAAGCAATTATGAAGCATTAATGACATGGATGAATCATCCATATGACTCACTAATCTCATTCAATGTATATGCCACCTAAACCTCCTTAGTCACCATCTTCTAGAAGCTTCTCGCATAATTACGCGAACGCCCCTCCTATCCGTGAAAACACGGAAAAACTTTAGACTGTATAAATCCAATAACCGGATACTAGTAACTGGCTTAAACCAAAGCCGACTAGTAAAAACTGTCCGTAAGTCGTACGTGCGTAAACACACGTATGCGTCCGAACCCTTGTCGTAAAACCATACGACCTCTATATCGTTTCGCCTGGAGTAGGGAAACTCTCTGTGTGGGACTCTAGAGACTCGACTACTACGCTGGCAGTGGGTTTAACCACAGACCGCAAGCGGCACTAGCTGTACGTAACGGTCCCCAGGTAGATGTCGATAAGAAGGCCGATGAGGAAACCCATCCGAACTCCTACTGAGTCAGATGTGTTGGAGATAGTGCCCTCAGAGTCAATTATTGGATCACAGGCACGTGATTGCAATGATTGAGGGAGGACCTATCCCGGTAGAACAGTCTTACTCGAGATGATAGTTTGCTATCTGGTTTACCTTTATCATCGTGTACTGTTTTAGGTGACCTGACACGTCGCTATTACACGTTGATAGAGCCCCTAGGATTCTTGCTTGACCACCAGCAGTATGAGGGCGATCATATAAGTGGGAGCTGGGGGTCTATAAGCTTATCCTTAAAAGGTCCCTAGTCGTGGGAGTTTCGAGACTGGGCATCGATACTCCATTAGTAGACTAGTGTATACAGTCGAGACCCCGACGAGGGGCGGTGGCCGGTCTCACAAGCCACTGGTGTCAGTTGGATCACCTAAGATGTATACAGGTGCTCATTGGGTTATGAGTACACCGGACAGGACTCGCCGGGAACATGCTAGTTGGTCATATACCAGACGTCAGATGGCAGTTCCCTGGTGACATGTGTGCAGGTTAGTTCATCGACCTGGGGATCGTCATTTGTCTCGTGTGAGTTCCCACTGTACTTTGATTACTACCCTACCACGGCTCAAAGGAGTCGTGCAAACAGGTTTTAGTTGGGTACAGTCCCGAGCCACATGGAGGCAGTGAGCGGATCTTCGGGGGTTTCGTCTCTCCCGGTATTGGGGGTGAGGTCGCGCTGTGTCTAGGAGAGCCATTACACGAAGTCCTTGGCCAAGGCAGGAGATTTACTGGTAGGTATTCCAGTAGTATCTCAGGGTGTTCTGGGCTACACTCCGACACGACTTGTACCGCTTTTGGGGGTCTGACTTTTACCAACCCCCTAGGCCCGCCATGCGATACTCATAGACGAACGGACCGGACTGCACGGATATTGTCACTGACAGGCTCAGTTGGGTGTCGGGGTGAGCTTCCTCATCGACGTCCCATTTGGTCAGTACCTGGTAGCCCGTCACGTATTGGCTTATACCTCTGACGTGCTAAGTGGTTAAATCCACAACCGAGGTGTTGACGAGTCTTTAGAGTCCCCCACTTTCAGTTACTCAGCTTTCGGGCGAAACGCTGTAGAGGCCGTATGGAGATATGGCAGGATTCGATCAGATACGTGCGGTATTGCACGGATCGTGATCGGACGGTTTTTACTAGCCGGCTTTGGCTTAAGCCGGATCCTAGTATTAGATAGTGTAGATTTTGTCTCTTTGCATTTGTATCCGGGCGGAATACAGATGCGGGTGTGTATGCACAGTATCGGGGTTTTCCTGTAATTTATTACGGGACCAGTTTTCTGGAGTTGCCAGTTTGCATTCCGTTCCGGCCGGTTTTCTCTTTTTCCTTCCCGGTCGGACTTTTCGTTGGGGGTGTTAATTGCAAATTTGCAATTAACATTTTGTTGAGGGGTTTATTGCAAAAGGATTGATATGATTGCATCTTTTCTTTTGGACCTTTCTTGCATTAATTGAGACTTGATGGAGTATGGGATTGTGATGGATGATGGTTGGCCGGCCACTGTTTGGGTGATGTGTTTGGGCCGGCCACTGTTGGATATGGAGTAAAGGATTAATTTATTTAAATGGGAAGAATAAATTAAATGTGTCTGCTGGAGATTCAAAAAGTGTGTGGGTTAATTATTAGTTTGGAAATGAATGAGCTAAGATTGAGGCACATTTTATTTCACAGCAAAAAGGAGAGAGGTGCTTCAATTCCTTTTTTTTTTCCAGAGAGCACATTTTGCTTCATGGCCGAGCTCTTCATTTAGCCTACTCCCTTTTCCAGCAAAGTTCTATGGAAAATTCTTTTGCACCTATTCCTCCATCATCTTTATGGCAACATAACCCCAAAGTGACAACCATTCTACACTGTTCTACAGCAAATCTTGGACGCGTCGGCCAGCCAACTTCGCGCCCGAGTTGCCTCGGTATTGAGGTTGGAGCCCGTAAAAGATACAGGCGATGTGGTGCCCTTCCGGCGAGGAGATGGAGACCGGACATTCCGCGTGAGATCGGGACGACGACGAGAAGACCGGAGGACTCGGATCATTCGGTATATCTCTTCCCTTTCTTCTTGTTAGCTAGACTAGTTTAATGGTTACGATCCGGGGTTTTGTGCGCGGTGGTGCCGGTTTGCAAAGTCCGCAAAATTAAAGTTTATCACCGTTTCCGCATTTGGCCGTCGGGTTGACGGCCGGGGCGCCGCCGTGCACTTACAGTGGTATCAGAGCCTCGCCATTAACTTCGTCTAGCTTCGTTTGATGTGTTTTGCATTTCCGATCGATCAAATGTTCCAAAACTCGTATTTTGTTAACATCAGTTTTCTGTTGAAAATGTTTTAAGCCCAAAAATTTTTCAGGTTGCAAAAATGTGATGTACTTGAAAACCTAAGACTACTGCAGAAATCCGAGTCATTGATCTTTCATCGAGAGCGCGAAACCGCGGCCAATACCCACTTTGGGCCGCGGTTCCGCCGCAACATGAAAGGATCAATGGGCCAGGTTTTTCCAGTGGGCTTCTGGGTTAATTTTAGGGGTTTTGGAATATTAAAATTGGGCCCAGATTTTCTGTGAGTTCTACAGTATTGCTTGGGGGCCCACTTGTTAATTTTTGATCGATCGGATATTTTAAACACATTATTTCACAGTATTTACATTATATCTGCGACCGTGAATGTCACTCGATCGGTAAACCCGGTCTAACTGCTATAGCTCGGTTAGACGGATTTGCGAACGTGACTTTCACGTTGATGTTCTGTGTTTTTGCTGTGATGTTGCGGATCGGTCGTGGGGGATAGCCTGGATGCAATGCTAGTACAGTTTTGTTGTATTATGTACATTTGTTGTTGCGGGGCGAGCGTCCGACATGTGGACTGCCGTCACTGCCTGTTTGTATTATTCTTTTGGGGCACGACCTGGTTGCGGTCGATGTACCCGTTGTATGTATATTTTACTTTCTGTACTAGGGTTACCCCGCGGAGGGGTGCACGGATAGCCGGGTTCTAGAAGGCAACAAGCCCGCATCTCATGGCATTGGGACGGAGGGGGCTTCACTCCAGGATTGGCTGGCTATTCGCCGCACTCGTAGGGGGTATAGGATTTCATTGCACAGGCTATCCACACGACCAGGGGAACGTCGGGTTTCAGTAGTGGCTCTGTGAAACCCGGGGATCCCAGATATCTGTATTGTTCTGTGATGCTGTACATTTCTGTGATGTTGCATATTATTCACGCCTTGAGCGAAATACTATATATTGGTATATATATTAGTAGATGTTGTATATGTTTTTCATCCGCGGTAGTCCAGTCCCCGCTCTGCCGTTAGTTAGCTAACCTAACGGGTGATGACGGGACCCAGTGGCGAATGCGGATGGCATATACGTACGTCAGTATATTTTCGTTCTTTGTGGTGTGATCAATTGATGGGACTGTGTTGATTCGGATCAATGCAAGTTAAAACAAACCTATTCTGATGTTGTTGGAACACTTTTCAAAAAGCTGTTATTGCAAGGACGTTCACTTTTGTTTTGCATCGTGGTATTCATTTGGAATATCCTGCTCCTCAGTCGACGAGGCAAGGGCCGAGATCCCTTCACCGGGAGTGACCCCTTGGACAGAAGTTTGCGTCAGGGCATTAACTTCACTATAGCCGAATACTTTTGCTTTGCATTGTGGTATTCAGTTGGAATATCCTGCACCCCATCCTACGGGGAAAGAGCCGAGATCCCTTCACCGGGAGTGACCTCTTTAGCGAAGGTTTTTCGTTACTATATTTTCTAAAAAGCTATCCGTTCCTTCAACGATATCAAGTTCATTACGTTAAAGGTTTTCGCCAGAAACCATTCGTAGCCCTCCGTCGTTTCATATGGGTAGTCAATAGTATTCAAGCTGTGTTTGTTGGCCTTAGTCAAGGCACAGTGTTTGGTAGCTATTGGGTATTCATATGCTGCATAGATAGATGCGTTGGTTTGGGACAGTCGTATAGCCTTGTTGGCCTTAGTCAAGGGCTTGTACGGGTGGGTTCAAATCAACCTGGATAATGACGGGTAGAACTTGACATGTGACTTATGATTTGTTGGCCTTAGTCAAGGTCATAAGAGCATGGGGCAGAAATCTACATCGGGAGTTTCAAAAGAACTGAAACTTGCCGGATATGCGCATACCTTCTGGAGTGTGATACCGTGAGCGGATTTCGTCACGTTATCATATGATGAGAGTTGGATCCCGATTCCCACTGATGAGTTGGTTTACTCCTCGGGTGACCCCGACTAATTCTTCTTTCAGGTTTGGAGGAGAGTTTGAGGTACAGTGGGAGGTTTCCAGATTAGATAAATTGGTAACCATTCTGATCTAGGTTAGAGTGCACGCTGAGTGTTTCTTTTCTCTCTCTCTCTGGCAGCGACCATTGACCCGACCCTAGACTATGACTCAGTGACCAAGTTAACCAAACCTTCTTAACACAGGCTTTTGGATTGTCAGAGTTGCAGACCTCATTGCCACTCCTACTTTTACCCTTTTCTCCAGGACACCCCGTATTACTACGAACGTCCACTTCCATTGGACAAAACCATCGTATGGTTAGATACGAACTCGAAGGGATTCGAGGATGGTTTCTGGTTCTGGAGAAAACGGATAGGATTATTCAGTTGTCTTTTCTTTTCACCCTCTCTCAGGTTGCGAGTACTCCTTGGTTTAGGAGTAATACACCTATTGTGCAAATTGGATAGTCTTCTTCCAAACCATAGGCTGGTGCCGACCGGTAGGGAATGAAGAAAACTAATTAGCCTAAACGGTGTACAGAAGGTATTGAGTTAAGACAAAGAAAGGGATTAGTAAGAGGGCAAAGTAAGTTGCGACTGCTATTCACGACCAAACCAAGTATTTCTTCGCCAATCCTAAATCACCTTTGTATTTCTCCAGGACACTCCGTATCACTACGAAGATCCCAATTTATTGGATAATCCATCGTATGGTTATATACGAACTCGAAAGGAACTTGTTCCAGTTCGGGGATGGATCCTGGTTCAGGAGAAATAGGAATAAAGTACATTCAGGTGTCTTTTATCTTCACCTTCTCTCGCGTTGCGAGTGTTCCTAGGATTAGGACAGTACACCCTTTATGCTTTTTGGATAGTCTTCTTCCAAACCATAGGCTGGTGCCGAACGGTAGGGAAGGAAGAAAACCAATTGGCCTAAAGGGGTGTGCAGAAGGTAATGACTAAAGACATATAAAGGGATTTGGAGAGGTGGCAAAGAGATATACGGTTATAGTTGTGAATCTGGAAGAGGCATTACTAGGAATACCAAGATACCCCAACGAAACATTTCAATGTTTCAGTTTCACTGTGTACTGTTAAAGGAAAACTGATTTCCCGATTAGATACTTGCTCCAGGGTATGTATTTACCAGGTATGATTCTCACATCTGTATGGTTTTACAGATGATGAGTGGGAGTAGGTTATTTGGAATTAGGTGATCATCCTCATTATATCGGGATTCGTTGTAATCGGTGATATTTGAGGAAATCACCTGGGCTGCTTGCCGGTCGGCAAATATTTGGTTTTGAATATCCGCTGTTGTGCACCAATTTCAAGTTGATATATCTGTACGTCTATTTTTAATAGAGTGAGATATACCTTTTGATATTATGTCGATGACATTTACCTATATCAGTGGATGGTTAGGTAAGGAGCATTAAACAGCGGTGTAATTCTTCTTAACCATAAGTACAGTTTTCAACCTACGACACACAGTGAAAGAGTTGTTAGACTCAGCGGACTTATACAGAGTATTGTATGTTGTCCAGTGTCCATTAGGACAGAGGGGTTGGTCCTCATACTATATTCTGTTTACTTTTAACTTCTCTGGTTCTTAGACATGTGTTTCGTAGAAACACAGGGTCTAAGTTTTGAGGAGTTATAGGTATTTGAATAGAGTAGAGAACCAGGTGTAGTAAGTATCGGGATTCTTCAAGGTGATCGAAGATGTAGATACTTGTGTATGGTATTCAGTTGATAGTAATGATAAAGAGAAATTGCTTCTCTTTCAGGTTACTCATAATTGGAAGAATTCCTAAGTTGAGTAACGCTGATCGGCCTCTCTCCATTTAGTTGACATGCACTGGAGATAGCTGCATGATTTGAATCTGGTTCAATTAAATCAGTGCCTCTGGTTCTATATTGGATATAGTACAGTTCATATCTTAACATTGTTAAGGTACGGGGAGTTGTCCAGCTTATGATTAAAACCAGACTCTGGATAACTCAAGGCACGTTTCTGTAATGGCTGTTTGTGGGTTGACACAGGCTATGACGAGGGTTGATTTTCTACCATCTGGATGAACAATAGCGATATTGTTCTCGACTCGCCACAGTTTTATTAAAAATGGATTTTTTTTCAGAAAACAGTATTGGGAGTATGGTAGAACTGGAAGCGATTCCAGAACCGCAAACGATTACTGAAGATTTGATAAGGAACCTAAAGATTCAATCTGTTTTGACATTCCATTGGCCACTCCGCAGATAAGGTGGGTAACTTCAGGCACCCGAGAGGTACTCCGGTAGCCTCAAGGACGGTGACAGGGAAGTTCTTGTTTACCCACACTTGCCATTGTTGTTGTTCCAGGCTGCGAGACCCGGCAGGAGGATGAGTATAGCGTTGTTCTAAACTTGCTTTAGAAGTGCACGTCTGTATGACTCTGCCAGAGGGTTGTCGTAGTCAGTGGGAGCAGCGGAAGCATTGGTGGACATCAGGCTTATGTCTATTCATAGACTAAAGCAGATAAAGCGGAGATAGATCATCTGTTTCTGATGTGACAGTCATAGGTTTGACGTCATCAGAATAGGGGATGGATCTGTTGAGAAGGTAGTAGGAAGTGATATTCCTATACTACGATCGGTTATACTTTGGTCGTCACACAGTCGTTTCTCCACATGGGTTTTGGACATTATATCAGACATACTGGTTACTAGATCTATGGTTTTAGATCTAGATTTGGGTGGTTTCCCAATCAGGGTACTTTGACAGCATTCTAAGAGTATTTAGAATGGACGACTCCTGGCACGGTAGTGTACCTGCAGGTGATGGAGTCACCCTCTCTAAAGGCGTCTTATAGACTAAAGTAGAGAGGGATGTGCATGATTGGCAGATCACTTGCTTAGGCAATTGAGTCAATCATGAGATGTCAAGTACCACACCAGATGTTATTCTTGCACTAGATGCAATAAGTTGACATTGATCCAATCCTGGAAAAACAGTCGGAAGCAGTTTTAGAACATAAGTGGATGTTCTAGGGATATGATAACGACAGCCTCATTTGGGAGACAGTTATCATTCCAGGCTTCCAAGGTGACTGGACGACAAGGAGGTTGTCAGAGTTATAGTTTTCCCTCAGACAAGGGGCAGTATTTTGGACAGGTGGTCCAAAGCAGTACTGAGGGAGGCATGGCGCAGGATACTGATTAAGTTCAGTTGACGATACAGTCTAAGAAGTTTGGATTTGGAGTTCATTTATGAGCTCGGTCCCATCAGACATCCAGACATTCTAAGACAGGTATTTCTCATTTCGGGAGATGGCATTCTCCGCGAACTTGAGATATAGAGAGACATAGAAAGAAACTTCAAAGCGGATCCACTCGCTGAGGCTATTCCTCGAACGCAATAGTCTCGCAAACGAGCTTTGTGAGACTGACTAGTAGAGGAGTTGGGTGTTCGGTATCACACGGGCTGTGAGTATGCGACATCGCAATAATTAGCCTTGAGTGCAAGTGGGAGATTGTTGGAGATAGTGCCCTCAGAGTCAATTATTGGATCACAGGCACGTGATTGCAATGATTGAGGGAGGACCTATCCCGGTAGAACAGTCTTACTCGAGATGATAGTTTGCTATCTGGTTTACCTTTATCATCGTGTACTGTTTTAGGTGACCTGACACGTCGCTATTACACGTTGATAGAGCCCCTAGGATTCTTGCTTGACCACCAGCAGTATGAGGGCGATCATATAAGTGGGAGCTGGGGGTCTATAAGCTTATCCTTAAAAGGTCCCTAGTCGTGGGAGTTTCGAGACTGGGCATCGATACTCCATTAGTAGACTAGTGTATACAGTCGAGACCCCCGACGAGGGGCGGTGGCCGGTCTCACAAGCCACTGGTGTCAGTTGGATCACCTAAGATGTATACAGGTGCTCATTGGGTTATGAGTACAACCGGACAGGACTCGCCGGGAACATGCTAGTTGGTCATATACCAGACGTCAGATGGCAGTTCCCTGGTGACATGTGTGCAGGTTAGTTCATCGACCTGGGGATCGTCATTTGTCTCGTGTGAGTTCCCACTGTACTTTGATTACTACCCTACCACGGCTCAAAGGAGTCGTGCAAACAGGTTTAGTTGGGTACAGTCCCGAGCCACATGGAGGCAGTGAGCGGATCTTCGGGGGTTTCGTCTCTCCCGGTATTGGGGGTGAGGTCGCGCTGTGTCTAGGAGAGCCATTACACGAAGTCCTTGGCCAAGGCAGGAGATTTACTGGTAGGTATTCCAGTAGTATCTCAGGGTGTTCTGGGCTACACTCCGACACGACTTGTACCGCTTTTGGGGGTCTGACTTTTACCAACCCCCTAGGCCCGCCATGCGATACTCATAGACGAACGGACCGGACTGCACGGATATTGTCACTGACAGGCTCAGTTGGGTGTCGGGGTGAGCTTCCTCATCGACGTCCCATTTGGTCAGTACCTGGTAGCCCGTCACGTATTGGCTTATACCTCTGACGTGCTAAGTGGTTAAATCCACAACCGAGGTGTTGACGAGTCTTTAGAGTCCCCCACTTTCAGTTACTCAGCTTTCGGGCGAAACGCTGTAGAGGCCGTATGGAGATATGGCAGGATTCGATCAGATACGTGCGGTATTGCACGGATCGTGATCGGACGGTTTTTACTAGCCGGCTTTGGCTTAAGCCGGATCCTAGTATTAGATAGTGTAGATTTTGTCTCTTTGCATTTGTATCCGGGCGGAATACAGATGCGGGTGTGTATGCACAGTATCGGGGTTTTCCTGTAATTTATTACGGGACCAGTTTTCTGGAGTTGCCAGTTTGCATTCCGTTCCGGCCGGTTTTCTCTTTTTCCTTCCCGGTCGGACTTTTCGTTGGGGGTGTTAATTGCAAATTTGCAATTAACATTTTGTTGAGGGGTTTATTGCAAAAGGATTGATATGATTGCATCTTTTCTTTTGGACCTTTCTTGCATTAATTGAGACTTGATGGAGTATGGGATTGTGATGGATGATGGTTGGCCGGCCACTG
This sequence comes from Agapanthus africanus, assembly GCA_030015575.1. Lineage (NCBI taxonomy): Eukaryota > Viridiplantae > Streptophyta > Magnoliopsida > Asparagales > Amaryllidaceae > Agapanthus > Agapanthus africanus. The sequence continues at coordinate 567,215,309 of JASDDO010000024.1, forward strand.
TTTGGGTGATGTGTTTGGGCCGGCCACTGTTGGATATGGAGTAAAGGATTAATTTATTTAAATGGGAAGAATAAATTAAATGTGTCTGCTGGAGATTCAAAAAGTGTGTGGGTTAATTATTAGTTTGGAAATGAATGAGCTAAGATTGAGGCACATTTTATTTCACAGCAAAAAGGAGAGAGGTGCTTCAATTCCTTTTTTTTTTCCAGAGAGCACATTTTGCTTCATGGCCGAGCTCTTCATTTAGCCTACTCCCTTTTCCAGCAAAGTTCTATGGAAAATTCTTTTGCACCTATTCCTCCATCATCTTTATGGCAACATAACCCCAAAGTGACAACCATTCTACACTGTTCTACAGCAAATCTTGGACGCGTCGGCCAGCCAACTTCGCGCCCGAGTTGCCTCGGTATTGAGGTTGGAGCCCGTAAAAGATACAGGCGATGTGGTGCCCTTCCGGCGAGGAGATGGAGACCGGACATTCCGCGTGAGATCGGGACGACGACGAGAAGACCGGAGGACTCGGATCATTCGGTATATCTCTTCCCTTTCTTCTTGTTAGCTAGACTAGTTTAATGGTTACGATCCGGGGTTTTGTGCGCGGTGGTGCCGGTTTGCAAAGTCCGCAAAATTAAAGTTTATCACCGTTTCCGCATTTGGCCGTCGGGTTGACGGCCGGGGCGCCGCCGTGCACTTACAAGATGTGACAATCTCCATACAGTTCGGTCCGTTCGTCTAAGACTATCGCATATCGGGCCTAGGGGGCGGCAAGCGTCAATCCCCTAATAGCGGTATAAGTCGTGTCGGAGCGAAGACCATTACACCCTGAGAAACTACTGGAACCTAACAGCAAATCTCGCTTGCCCTGGCCAGGGACTTTGCGTAATGGCTCTCTGACACAACGCGATATCAACCCCCAATACCGGGAGAGACGAATCCTGTCTAACCGCCACTGCCTCCAAGTGCTCGGGACTGCACCCAACTGCTACCTGTTTGCACGACTCCTTTGAGCCGTGGTAGGGTAGCAATCTAAGAACAGTGGGACACACTCGAGGCAAAGTAGCAGTGTCAAGTCTGCGGAATATGCTGTACTCATGTCACTTGGGAACTGTTCACTGACGACCGGTATAAAACCAATCAACAGTTCCCTGTGAGTCCTGTCCGGTGTACTCGTAACCTAACGAGCACCTGCATACCATCTCCAGTAGGACGTACTGACGGCTGTAGGACAGACCATCTCCCCAACTGGGCTGAAAAGCGTACACACTAGTCTACTCCGGAGTATCGATGCCCCGTCTCGATAATCCAACGACTAGGGACCTGAATAAGGATGTGCTTGTAGACTACCCAGCCCCCACTAGTGTGACTGCCATCACAACGCTGGTAGTCAAGCAAGATCCTAAGAGCTCTATCAATACGTATACTCACATATTAAGATAGAAAAACCAAGTAGCATACTACCATGTTTAGCAAGACTGTTATATACATGTGAATATCCCAAGCTTCCATTAAGTAATATACAAACTAGTATGATACAATAATGGCCCCTAGGGCATATACACTAACAATCTCCCACATGCACTAGGGTCATGTACTGGCATATCGAAGACCGATGATCTCGAGTAGCCTCTCGAACTGAATCTTAGGTAGGGCCTTCATGAATGGATCAGCAATGTTCTCTTCAAAAGCAACTTTCCGAACCTCGATCTCCCGACGATCAATGATCTCCCTGATCAGGTGATACCGCCTTAAGATGTGTCTGGACTTCTGATGGGACCTTAGTTCCTTCGCTAAAGCTATAGCTCCGTTGTTGTCGCAATACAGAGGTATTGGATCAACTATGGTAAGAACCACCTGAAGTTCTGTTAGGAACTTCTTCATCCAGACTGCTTCTTTTGCGGCATCGCAAGCAGCTATATACTCCGCTTCCATCGTCGAGTCAGCAACGGTGTCCTGCTTGGAGCTCTTCCAGCACACCGCCCCTCCATTAAGGGTAATGACATAACCCGACATGGACTTGGAATCGTCCTTATCACTCTGGAAGCCGGAATCAGCAAAGGCCTCCAACCTGAGGTCTTTTCCGCCGTAAACCAAGAACATCTCCTTAGTCCTTCTCAATACTTAAGAATATTCTTCACTGCTATCCAGTGCTTCTCCCCTGGGTCTGACTGATACCGGCTTACCACGCTCAGTGCGTAAGTTACATCTGGTCTGGTACACAACATCGCATACATTATAGAGCCTACCGCAGAAGCGTAGGGTATAATAGACATGCGTTCCCTTTCCAAATCAGTCTTGAGAGACATCTCTTTGGATAGGGTGATTCCATGACAAGCCGGTAGATTACCGCGCTTAGAATCTTCCATACTGAATCTTTTCAGTACAGTGTCGATATACCTGGACTGCGAAAGTCCCAACATCCTCTTGGATCTATCACGATAGATCCGGATCCCCAGAATGTAAGAGGCATCACCCAGGTCTTTCATGGAGAACCTGTGTGACAAGAATCCTTTGACAGATTGTAGCATAGGAATGTCATTTCCTATCAATAGAATGTCATCCACGTACAAGACGAGGAATACGACACTTCTGGCTACAACTTTACTATATATGCATGGTTCATCTGGATTTTTGATCAAGTCATATTCTTTGACCGTCTCATCAAAACAGATGTTCCAACTCCTCGATGGCAGATGGACTTAAGCAGCTTGCATACTTTCCCGCTGCTCCCACTCTGATTGAAACCCACTGGCTGATCCATATAGACGCACTCTTCTAAATTTCCATTCAGAAAAGCCGTCTTTACGTCCATCTGCCAGATTTCATAATCATGGAAGGCAGCAATAGCAAGAAGGACCCGAATGGATTTGAGCATAGCCACTGGAGAAAAAGTTTCATCATAGTCCAAACCAGGTCTTTGACGAAAACCCTTTGCAATAAGTCTAGCTTTATAGGTTTCCACCTGTCCATCTACACCAATCTTTTTCTTGAAGATCCATTTGCATCCTATGGGTTTTACCCCATCTGGAGCAAAGTCCAAAGTCCATACTTTGTTGGTGTACATGGACTCCATTTCGGTCCGCATTGCATCTAGCCATCATACCGAGTCGCCGCTCTGGATGGCCTGCTGGAAGCCAGTAGGTTCATCATCTATGATGCAATCCTCTCTATCCCCATCTATGAGAAAACCGTAGTATCTCTCAGGCGGATGAGACGGCCTACTACTCCTGCGGAGGGGTGCGGGAATGTCCTGTTCTTCTTGAACTACTGGTTCTACCAAACTTTCAGTATTAGTTTGTGGTTCTAGAATTTCTTCCAGTTCTATTTCGCTCCCACTTGATTCCTTTTCTAAAAACTGATGTTCTAGAAAATGGGCATTACGAGAAACAAATACCTTTTGTTCTTCTGCGTAATAGAATAGATATCCCCTGGAGTTCTTTGGATATCCCACAAACTTACACTTTACTGATCGTGCCTCGAGCTTGTCCACATGCTGCTTTTTAACAAAAGCTGGACATCCCCAAATCTTTATATACTGTAGATGGGGTTTCTTCCCGCTCCACATCTGATATGGAGTGGTAGGCACAGTCTTGGTAGGTACCATGTTTAGAAGATATGCCGCTGATTCTAGCGCATAACCCCAAAAAGATTGCGGTAACTCAGCATTACTCATCATGGATCGTACTATATCCAATAGGGTTCGATTTAGTCTCTCCGATACACCGTTATGCTGTGGAGTGTATGGAGGAGTAAGCTGAGAGAGAATTCCTTTCTCTTTTAGGTAACCTAGAAACTCGGCACTCAAGTATTCACCACCTCGATCAGATCTAAGTGTCTTAATACTTTTGCCGGTTTGGTTTTCTACTTCATTCTTATACTCTTGGAATTTCTCAAAAGTTTCGGATTTATGTTTAATCAGATAAATGAATCCGTATCTTGAGTAATCATCCGTGAAAGTAATGAAATAGGAAAAACCACCTCTTGCATGCGTAGATATTGGACCACATACATCGCTGTGTATGAGTCCTAAGAGTTCGCTCGCTCTTACTCCATGTCCAGTAAATGGAGTCTTTGTCATCTTTCCTTTGAGACAAGATTGACAAGTGTCATAAGTTTGATATTCGAACGAGTCCAAATATCCTTCTCTATGCAACTTAGTCAACCTTCTCTCATTGATGTGACCCAGTCTACAATGCCATAAGAAAGCTTTATTTAAATCTGGAGACTTTCTTTTTAGTGTGTTCTGGACATTGAAAATTTAGAGTTGGTTTAAAACATATATACCGTTATTTAGTGTACCGGACCCAATCAAACCATGATTAAGGTGGATGTTAACAACATCTCTTACAAACGTGAAATCATAACCTTTATTTGATAACAAGGAAACTGATATGATATTACACGTTAAGCTTGGTACAAAAAAACAGTTATGTAAAACCAAAATGTGTCCACTCGTCAATCCTAGGTGATAATCCCCGACGGACGCAGCTCCCACGCTAGCTCCGTTAGCAACCATTAGGGTTATATCACCTTCCTTCAGCACTCTACGGTTTCTTAATGCCTGCAATGAATTGCAAATATGAGATCCTGATCCGGTATCCAATACCAAGGAAGTAGAGTTAATTGACAGACAATTCTTAATTACAAACACACCTGAAGTCGAAGCCACAGCTTGCTTCGGTTCCTGGTTCTTGGCGTTCCACGCCTTGCAATTTTTCTTCCAGTGCCCTTTCCTGTGACAATGGAAGCACTCATCCTGGCCTACTACCGGTACCGCAAACTTTTTCTTTCCCTTCCCTCCCACCTTACTAACACCTCCTCTAGGTTTGGTGGCGGCCTTCTTCTTCCTTCTTTTGGCCCTAGCCTTGGACCCGGAAGAAGATGCACCGCTAACAAACATAGCGGGTGTTTCCCTTGCTTTCTGCAAGGTGCCCTCTGCACTCCTTAACATGTTCAGGAGTTCCGGAAGTACAACTTCTTTTCTTTGAATGTTGAATTTCAGGATAAACTGGGCGTAGGTGGAAGGAAGGGACTGGAGAATAAGGTCTGTATAGAGCTCATTATCCAAATTCGTCCCAAGGTCTGCGAGCTCTTCTATATAGCCGATCATCTTTAGGACATGTTCTCCTACTGATGACCCGACAGCCAACCTCGCTCGAAACAAGTTCTTAGAGGTCTCGTATCTTGCTATACGAGATTGCTCTCCATAAAGTTCCTTTGTATGGAGAAATATGGCATCTAGTTCCATATCCTCGTGCCTCCTCTGATGTTCATTGTTCATCGAGGCAAGCACGATGCACTTGGCTTTCGCGCAATTGAAATCCCAGGTTTTGCGGATTTCCTTATCCGCATTACTGGATTTGGGACCAGGGACAGCAGGTGCCGTAGCGGTGAGGACGTACCCCAATTTGTCATAGGTCAAAGCCATTTTCATATTCCGCAGCCAATCTTTATAGTTTGGCCCTGTCAGTATATTTTTCTCTAAAGTAACTTAAGTCCAGTCATTTTCAGGGTAGCTGCAATTAGGAGAGAGAGAAGAAAACTCTTTAGCATGATGCTCTTGCAAGTTTAGAGTGGTTTTTAGTTTATCTAAACTGGATGGCTCCCACTGTTTCTCGAATCCTTCCTCAAACCATAAAAGAAGAATTAGCCAGGACTATTCTCACTGTACAATTCTTGCTTAACCGTTCAGCCAGGCTAGTGTCGATACTTCGAGGGAGGTTTTCCAACGCTTTCGCGAAGTTCCTTAATTAAAGAACCTCTTTTCTCTGGGGGCGTAACCCCGCTGACACCTTTCTTGAGACCTACTTGGTTTATAGCATTGATCGTTAAGTGACGAATATCCTGTTAAGTAGCATATACTCACAGTAGGATCGGGATCCAAATATCATTGTATGATAATGTTGAAGGAATCCTACCAACATTCATCAAACTCCAAATGGTATGCAACTCATTGCAAATTTCAGTTTCTTTAGAAATTCCCGATATATATTTTTGCCCCATGCTCTTATGACCTTGGCGTTAGGTCAAAATGTCATAAGTCACATGTCAAGTTCTACCCATCATTATCTTGTCAATTTGAACCCATCCGTATATATCCTTGACGTTCGGCCAAAATGATAATACGACTGTCCCAAACTAACTCATCTATCTATGCAACAAATGAATATCCAGTAGCTACCAAACACTATGCCTTGGCGTTAGGTCAAAATACATAGCTTGAATACTACTGAATACCCAGATGAAATGACGGAGGGCTACGAATGGTTTTGGCGAAACCGTGAACGTAGTGAACTTGATATAACCGAAGGAACCTGATAGCTTTTAAAAGGAGTGGTTAAAGCTCCGTATTTAAAAATATCTGTTTTTAAAATTAACCGAGTGGTTTCTTTTAAATTGTTCCAACGATTAAACTTTTGGTTTATTTTCTTTGCATTATAAATAATGCGTCCCATCATTAACCTATCATTGCAGAAAACAACGAAAATACAACGTCCTCTTATGCCATCCGCATTCGCCACGGGGTCCCGTCATCACCCGTTAGGTTACTTAACTAACAACAGAGCGGGGGCTGGGCTAGCGCGGGCGTAAAACATAAGTGACGTCTAAATAGCTATTATATATAGATATTGTACATTCGTCAGACGCAATAATAGGCATTCCAGATCACAGATGAACTTTATTGGATTTACAAGCAATCCGTGTTTGTTTTGAGCCTGCAACAAAAGACGGATTACACAGTTGTGATGAATAGCCATTACCCCACCCAAGACCCCTACGGGTACGGCAAACTACCCGCCCGGCAGTTTGTGCACCCCACCTTGGGTCTGTCCTAGGAGCAAAAACAGTAAAATGAAATAATACAACGGTGGCTACAACCGCAACCTGGATGTGCTCCGCAAAATAATATTACAACAAATTACATTTACATCAAATGAATTAAATAATAACCCATCACATAACCCCGGCTATACATCACAACAGTCCAACACACTTCATATCCACAAACAGTAAAAACCATTACAGAAATGTGCAACCCCCTACCAACCGACATACTAGCAGTTAGGGGAGGTTTACGAACACATTATACAAACACAGATATAATCCAACAAGCAAATACCGTATAATTTCGATCGATTAAACACATTTAATTTTGCTCCAATACTTCTCTGTAAATCTGAAACCTGAGCAAAAATTAAAAAATTCCAGAAAATACCAAATATCACAGAGAACCAACACAGGAAAATTGGGCAGATGAATCGGCAACTCGGCGGCGGAATCGCGGCGGATCGGTGGGATCCGCCGCGGTTCCGCGGCGCTTTAGCCGATTCATGAGCCCAGTTTTCTTAGGTGTTCAAATACTATCATTTAGGGCTTTCTGAACCTGCCTGAAAAATTTTTGGACTTCATTTAAAAATCGATAGAAACTCATGATATCAGGGTTTTCCGGTTTTGTTTTTTTCCGTTCGAAATTCATACAATTTTTCAAGTGAGTTATTTATTGTTTAGCGAGGCTCTGATACCACTGTAAGTCGATGTACAACACCCCACGACTTGCGGGGAGGCGGAAATATGAAAAACGATCTTGTTCTTTGCTTAAACATCGACTAACCGCATGAATCAAAGCTAAACGATAAGTAACATCAAACATTGAAGTTAACAACTACTATGTAAAGGGATTATACCTAAAGAACCGTGTCCTTCGCCTTTATGAACTCCACCTCCTCCTCGGCCTTCTCCGAGTAGTAGACGATCCACCACGAGAGCTAAACTCCAAGCTTTGCCTCTAAACTTGAGGCAACTAGGTATCTTTAAGTGCTAATCAAAGTACCTAGATGAAATAGAGTATGGTTATGGATTAAGTAGTCTAACTAATCCTTGTACTCAACACAAGAGAGGGGAGGATTAGGGTTTGAAGAGAGAGAGCTTGAGGAGAGAGAAGATGAACATAATAATGAGAAGAGAAAATGAGTTATCATAATATATATCAAGCATTTTTATTTATCAAGAAAAGAAAAGAAAATGATTTACAACCATGCTTGATAAATATCTTATGGTGATTCATCTCCATGAGCCATTAAGCAATTATGAAGCATTAATGACATGGATGAATCATCCATATAACTCACTAATTTCATTCAATGTATATGCCACCTAAACCTCCTTAGTCACCATCTTCTAGAAGCTTCTCGCGTAATTACGAGAACACCCCTCCTATCCGTGAAAACACGGAAAAACTTTAGACTGTATAAATCCAATAACCGGATACTAGTAACTGGGTTAAACCAAAGCCGACTAGTAAAAACTGTCCGAAAGTCGTACGTGCGTAAACACACGTATGCGTCCGAACCCTTGTCGTAAAACCATACGACCTCTATATCGTTTCACCTGGAGTAGGGAAACTCTCTGTGTGGGACTCTAGAGACTCGACTACTACGCTGGCAGTGGGTTTAACCACAGACCGCAAGCGGCACTAGCTGTACGTAACGGTCCCCAGGTAGATGTCGATAAGAAGGCCGATGAGGAAACCCATCCGAACTCCTACTGAGTCTGATGTGACAATCTCCATACAGTCCGGTACGTTCGTCTAAGACTATCGCATATCGGGCCTAGGGGCGGCAAGCGTCAGTCCCCTAATAGCGGTATAAGTCGTGTCGGAGCGAAGCCCATTACACCCTGAGAAACTACTGGAACCTACCAGTAAATCTTGCTTGCCCTTGCCAGGGACTTTGCGTAATGGCTCTCTAACACAGCACGATATCAACCCCCAATACCGGGAGAGACAAATCCTGTCTAACCGCCAATGCCTCCAAGTGCTCGGGACTGCACCCAACGTCTACCTGTTTAGACGACTCCTTTGAGCCGTGGTAGGGTAGCAATCTAAGAACAGTGGGACACACTCGAGGCGAAGTAGCAGTGTCAAGTCTGTGGACTATGCTGTACTCATGTCCCCTGGGAACTGTTCACTGACGACTGGTATAAAACCAACCAACAGTTCCCTGTGAGTCCTGTCCAGTGTACTCGTAACCTAACGAGCACCTGCATACTATCTCCAGTACGACATACTGACGGCTGTGGGACAGACCATCTCCCCAACTGGGATGAGAAGCGTACACACTAGTCTACTCCGGAGTATCGATGCCCTGTCTCGATAATCCAACGACTAGGGACCTGAATAAGGATGTGCTTGTAGACTACCCATCCCCCACTAGTGTGACTTCCATCACAACGCTGGTAGTCAAGCAAGATCCTAAGAGCTCTATCAATACGTATACTCACATATTAAGATAGAAAAACCAAGTAGCATACTACCATGTTTAGCAAGACTGTTATATACATGTGAATATCCCAAGCTTCCATTAAGTAATATACAAACTAGTATGATACAATAATGGCCCCTATGGCATATACACTAACACAAGCTGTACGTAACGTTTGCCTATGTATTGATCGAAAGGGAAGCTGACGAGCGAACTCATCCAGAAAACCCTACTGAACCTAACAGTGACAATATACATACAGTCCGGTCCGTTCGTCTATGAGTATCGCATATCTGCCTAGGGGCTGGTAACGTCAGACCCCCATTAACGGTATAAGTCGTGTCAGAGAGTGGCCCAGAACACCCTGAGATACTACTGGAGTACCTACCAGTAAATCTCCTGCCTCGGCCGAGGGCTTTGTGTAATGGCTCTCCTAGACACAACGCGATCTCACCCCCAATACCGGGAGAGACGAATCCCCTGCCGATCCGCTCACTTGCCTCCATGTGGCTCGGGACTGTACCCAAAAAAGACCTGTTTGCACGACTCCTTTGAGCCGTGGTAGGGTAGAAATCAAAGCACAGTGGGAACTCATACGAGACAAATGACGACCTCAGGTCGATGAACTAACCTGTACACATGTCACCAGGGAACTGCTATCTGATGCTAGGTATAATACCAACTAGCAGGTTCCCGGCGAGTCCTGTCCGGTGTACTCATAACCCAATGAGCACCTGTATACATCTTAGGTGAACCAACTAACACCAATGGCTTGTGAGACCGGCCATCGCCCCTCGTCGGGGTCTCGACTGTATACACTAGTCTACTCTGGAGTATCGATGCCCTGTCTCGAAACTCCCACGACTAGGGTCACTTTAAGGATGTGCTTACAGACCCCCAGCTCCCACGTATATGATCGCCATCACACTGCTGGTAGTCAAGCAAGAATCCTATGGGCTCTATCAACATGCAATAGCGAACTAAAGCATGTATACGATGATAAAGACAAAACAGATAGCATACTATCATCTCGAGCAAGACTGTCATATCGGTATAGTCCTGCCTCAATCATTGCAATCACGTACCTGCGATCCAATAATTGACTTTGAGGGCACTAACTCCAACAGATTTTTCTCTTAATTATTTCCATAGTTTACAAAAACCTAGTTTGTTAAAAAGCTTAAGTTTGGACATTTTTCAAGTAACGACTTGTAATTAGCAACTAGATTAGTTTTGAAAAGTTTTAAGATGTTAGCCCACATCACACAACCATGCACAATTGATCACAACTCAACTCCAAAACAAAAACCTAACTTGAATTTCTTAATCATGCAATTAGAACCAATCTAAAACCTAATTAAACACTTAATTAACTTAGATTAAATCAATAATCAACAACTTAACTACATGGTTAAGATTATACCTCTATAATTTTGAAGATCCCACAAGTACACTTAGCCTCCCAAATTGAAATCTTGTTCCCTAGATCCATGCATGTTTGGCTAATGAGAAATGGGTAGGGATTAGATTTGGAGTTTTTGTGATTTTTTGATTGATTTTGAGGAAATTTTGGTGAATTTTTTTCAAGAGAATGAGAAGGAGATTTGAGGAGGGAGGGCTGCTGTTGATGGAGGATGGGGCTCGGCCATATTGGGTGAGGGGGGAGAGAGAGAGAGTGAGGTTTGAATATGAGACAAAATTCCATAGTCAACAAGTCCATACTTTATTCATTAATGTTTTATTCTTTTATTATTTCCTTTTTTCTTTTCTCTTGAAGTGTGGGGTGTGTGGGTGAGGGGGCAGCCATGGGCTGCTGATTTGGGGAGAGGAGAGAGAGTGTGGGTGAGTGTGGGTAAGGGAAAAATGATAAATGTTATACCCCAATATCTATTTACACTAATTTCACTATTTAAGCATTTTTCTTCGATATTTTCTAAAACCGTTTGATAGCTTCATTTCATTTCAAAAACAACATGTTAAAATTTTGTTTAATGTGTTATGATGCACAAATTTGTTTCAACTCATCCAATTTGTAACTTTCCCTAATTAAATGTATTAGTGACGGCTTAAAATAATATTAAAATAAATATTTTCGGAAAATTTTTCAGAAATTTAGAAATTTTACCAGTGGCTCAATAAACACCAAATACTAGCAATTTCATAGCTAGAATATGTATATTTAATTTTATATTAAAAGATATTTATATTTTGATTTTTACGGAAACCCCCCCTTATTTTACCGATTTTCCGAAATTTCACCGAAACGATTTTCAAAACGTTACAAACTGTGTGCACAAAATAAAATCGAGTGCAATGGATATACATAAAAACAAAAATCAAGTATAACTGGTGTATAAAAATATGAATCACGTGCAACTATTGTGCACAATGGAAATATCCATCAAGTGCAGCTATGGTGCACGAAAATATCAATCACGAAACTAGATCATCAAAACTCAAAGGTCACAAACAATAAAAGCGTGATAGTCGGATCACTAAAATACAAATCACAAATAAATGACATTGATGTACACCTCCTTCAATGTCGAAAGGTGCCAGTGCACCTAAAGCTGGCAGAGCAAGAACTCCTTCTTGCTTTCATGGCACGGCTTGGCGTCTTCTGTTTCTGGGTCCTTGTATTCTCTGTGGATCACCAATACCATGATCTTCCGGCTCGACAGCCTGGTTAGGAGTAGCAATGGAAATAGTCCTGCCCTGACGCCTCTCTGAACATCTCCTGGCCAATTAACCTAGCCACTCACAAAGTAGCACGTTGCTGACGGTGGCATCTGGCCCTCTGAATATGTGCCATACAACCGATCCTGGGTGTTCAGTCAAAAATAATGCAATGTGTGACACATCAATTTCCTCATTATTCTACTCATCTAAGAATTGTTGATATAAATATAACACATATTACCAGTTTGTCTGGAAAATACTAATTACCCCGTGTTATATATATATATTCATCATTCTTTATAGGAAATTGTGTGTTTATTACTTCATGCATGATATGTTATATCTCGACACGTTTCAGTGAGATTTTGTGCAGAAAATTATTCAGGTCAAAAAACCGGAATCATAAATTTGCCGATAAAACGCAGCAAGTCAAAGACTGCAAATCTGGCAGAAACTAAGAAAGGATATTAAGATTCCAGACATCAGAAGAAGACCCTAAAGCCAAAACCAAACAACTATAGAAAACACATTCAGAGATCACACTAAACGGCTGTGGATCCGCGGCCTATCCAGGCCGATCCGCCGCGGCTCCACGGACGAGTTGGCTCGTTGGCGATCCAAACTTCTCCATAACCATCCTTATGACGGCCTAGCTTCCTCAAGACGCTCCATTTCCACGAGGTATCTTCTGGAAGGCTCTGCATAACTACCAAGCTTAGGAGGGAAGATTTATTTGAAATTATAAAAGGGGATCTAGATCTAAAATTAAAAAGGTGGTTGAACATTGAACCAATTCACTACACAAGTTGAGTGCCACAACTTGTGATCCAAAACCCTAACCCAAATACAAATCCAAAGCCAAATCAAGATCCATCGAGAACAAATCAACCAAGCAATCAACGATCGTTTATCGCAAAGCCGATCATCATCAAGAGCAAGAGATCAGCGACGATCTACGGCTCTCGGCGATCGAGCCGAGCAAAGATCAACGACAAATTCCCTTTTAAGGAGCGATCCGAGAGCTAGTCTTATAAACTCAATTGAGAGGTGTAATTTGAAGGAGATTTAATAAATGTGATAATTGTAATTCTTACTTTCTTTACATTCTTGCATTATGAAATTTCTCGTTCTTGATTCATCAATTTTCATAATGTGTGAGTAATCTCCGCTTGTAGGGGATTTGAGAGAATTGATAGATCTAAGGATGATCAAATCTTAATACTAATCTTAAGTCTTATGAGATTTGTGTACCTTACCAAAAAGAATCGTTGATGACCTAATTTGGAGCGAGATCACTTCTTGATTATTTCGTTGCAAATTAGGGATCAAACGATTGATGATTTTCTTTGCTAGAGGCTAGATCCGAATGATTATGATTGAAAAGACAAGGGATAGTGAAGGAGAAACCCTAGTTTCTTCAATTGATCCCTATCTTCATTCATCATCATCGATCTAGCTACAAATTATCAATAGATAAGATTAGGAATTATTAGATTCATCATTAGCTATTAACTCAATCGAATCCTACAAGCTATTTCTTCATAATCTTGATAATCAAATTGATTAGGGATAACTTCTTGATTCTTGATTCTAGATCTATTTTCTTTATGTTTCTTGAAATTAAATCTCAAAAATCATGAATCATCGTCTTTTATATTTTCTTTTCGACTCAACTAAAACAAATTCGAACAAGTACACACATCTCAGTGGACGATCCGCTCTCGCTAATGAAACCACAATTGACACTGTTAATTGATCGCGGTTTATAAAATTCTTTGATTGTGACAACATATTTTTAGATCAATCACTGGGTCCAAATCTTTATCGCGTAATATTCCGGAAGGAACCTGCCATGGCCTCTTCCAATCTCATCTCTGTCAGACTGTCCGGAAGTTGGCACTCTTACCTTAATCCGCTTCCGTTCCGAGATAGCTGCAATCTCATCACAACTTTCCTCTGGAAATGTGGCCATATCCAATGACTCAGCGTACATATCAAATCTTTGGAATCCACGGAGAGCAACAACAACTCATTAAGATCTCGCACGAACCTCTTACTCCACATTCCTTCATTATCGTCCAATTCGGGGTCGTATCATGATAGCTGCGTAGACTGCAATTCAATATTCGGCTACGGTCATATCCGGAGTCTCTCGCATAGGCTCAACCTACGAACTCGGGCATCTCCAACACTTAAGGGAAGCAAACTGGCAGAATGCTTTCTCGAGAACTTGTCCAAAGTCATCAGAGAAATATGCATTGCTAGTCCTCTCCTGATCGATTCACGCCATATCTAAGCAAGACCCTTCGAATTGGAATTATTCAACTTAACTGATCTTGCGTCGGGGCATCCAAAAAAAAGCAAATTTAGTCATCTGCTGATTTTTGAAGGTTCGAAAGGTTGCGAAGAATTGTCTTAGTCACTTTATCCAAGAATGACTGGCGATCTTCTGTCACATCCCTGCCTATAAACTCTTGTGGCTTCAGCTTTATAAACTCTGGAGGCGATATTTCGTCAATTTTAGCAGCAGCTGGTTCATCTGTCTGCACGGTAGACAACACATCGATTTCTGAGGTAGGCTGTGAAAGTCGACCATAGCACCACCTTGAGGTTCTAGTAGTATCAAGCATGCCAAATTCAAATTTTTATTAGGTGCTAAGCTAGAATAACAAGACCTTTGCTAGATTATTAGGGTTTGCCTTTATGATGTGAACAACTAAAGAAAGTGAAAGGAGGTTATACCAACGTAGATCGAGTCCTTCACTTCACATACTCCGTGTAGTAGTCCCTCGACTCCACTAGGCTCCACTTGAGACTTTGGACGAGCTTTCTTCGATGACCTTCGTACCGAAGATGATCCACGCGAAGTCCCTCCACCTCAAGCTACCTCTACACTAAACTCTTTAGCGTAGTAAACACGCTACACTCGATCGCTAGTCAAGTGTAAGATGGTGAAGTAGGGGATGTTAAAGCTCACATGTTTGTGTTCAAGCTTCAAGATTCACATCTCATGTGAGGGTTGAATCTGGAATAATGGCAAAGAGGAAGATGAAAAAGCTAAAGAGCAACTGTCACGACCCGAAAGTACGGAACATGACTGGCACTTAGATTACGAGACGTCTAAAGGCGTAATGTAAACTAAGTCGGCCAAAGCCCAGAAAATCTAAACCAAAACCAAAGAGAGTGAAGGAAACCTTTCATGAAAACGACTTGAAATCAATTTAGTTGCATTGAACCCCTTTTAAAAACAGCAAAAATTTTCGAAAATTTCGGCAGAGTCTCCTCTGTAAATACTATCCCCCAAAATGGGTACAACAAGATATATAAACCTGTAATAACAAAATGGCATCCCCAAGCGGGAGCTAGCTCTTCGCCCAAGGCGGATCACAACCACACGCAATATATATGTAACATAGAAAAAAAGAGCATAAAGAAATGCAAAATATAAGAAAAACATAACGTCGGCTCAAGTGAGCTCGACCCAAAAGAAACCACATATACACAAATCTCTCAGTCTCATCACTAGGTCGCATATACAAATGAGAAGTGGTAGATGGAGAATACTAGATACAAAAATAGTACAAAAAGGGATAAAAGTGCCCTCGCAACCCACCTACGAGCAATATCGCGAGTCTGAACAAAAGAAGTCAACAATAAGATAAGCCGCCACTACAGGCCTGATGAGTCCGACCTGCAAGACACTGTGGCACAACGGTGGTGAGTTGCCAGCTCGTGAGTAGAATATAACATCTAGTAAGGCTATCGTAAGAATGCACGCAAATGCGTCACAACATGTATGTCCAGATGTGATGTAATACCTCTAGTATGCATGCACATGTATGCAATATCAATACTAAATCTTTATGTGTTTAAAATCCTATGAGTTCTGCATTCTTAACTTTAGAAGAAAAAAAAGAATATCTGTATAACAGCTAAATACCATCAAGAAATCATCTGAAACCCGTGTCAAGCATCGACACCAAATATGAAAACACATCTGTCTCAATGTCTCACTGTATCAATGTCTCAATACATCGGGCTCCGTCAGTCCGGATCGGCCCATATCATCAAATCTCATGACAACGGTCGGTATCCTCCGGATATCCACCACGCCAGACATCACCGGTAGGTAGTCTTCCCCTGCCAGGCTCATCGTCTACAACTCGATCTTCTTGCCCCGGGGTACCATACCGGGCCCACCATGTACCCGAAACGGTTCATCCACTCCGCGAATCGGGTCTCGAAATCCAACAGAAAACATGAAAACTCATGGTGGACGACACATACATCACGAGAAAACTGCAACTTTGTTTTAAAAAAAATGATAATAATAAGCTTTTGTTAAATTCTTGCGGTTTTCCCCAAAATCCATAAATCGCAGCAATACTGAAATCCTCAAGAAAATCATAATACCCAATATGTTGTATATGATAAATGTCTATGATATCAAGGTATGCGATGTGATTTGTGGCCAGAAATCCATGTAAGCATGATGATGATGCGAGGTATATACACGCTATGTGATTTCATATATCGTGTATAATGCAAATGGTGATACTATACTAAACAGGTCCTACAATGCTCATGGCATGGCAACTACCAAAGGCGTGTGTGTCACATGAATAGTGCACGTGCAACAGGAGCCAATGGTAATGGTGTACGTGTCCTACGAGGTGATATCACACATGTGTATATGGATATCCATGCAAATCTAGCAGACGAATAGCTATAAAGGTATGCAATGTGAATGAGGGGGTTAACTAACTAACAATGCATATTGTTGCAAGTAATAAAGTAATCCTAATTATGGGGCGCCTCGCGCCATCCAGATGATTTCCCCCATAGATGAATACATCTACTCACCTGAATGCCTCGCTAATCCGATCCAGCCACCGCTTTGCCTTTGCGCGCCGCGTCCGATGTTTCCGCAACCGTTCCTAGAATTGCATAACACACAATATAAGATTACAGATTCCTGAAATGACGCAACTCACAATATGAAAAGATCGACACTCACGAGTCAGGCACAACGTGCGCTCGGTGCGCGGGAAACACACGAAAACAGTTAAAACCTTAACTAAAATCGCCGTTTCGGGGCAATCGTCAAAACTAAACCCCGACCAGACAAACTCCGCATTCGCACACACTGAGTGTCGTATGAGATGCTAATTGTATCGCCAATATATTGCAATTAGATCACTTCCTAATTTTTTTGAAAATCTAGTAAGCACTAAGATTTCAACTTCGATACAAGCATCGCGGATTAACGGTATACTAATCACAATCAAGCACAAACACCCAACTCTACCACTAGATAACCACTATACCTAATTTAATCTATTAAAAAGACTCCAAAACCTAATTACAAAAGCAGCCATTTTCTAGAATTCCTTAAACAAGAAATTATAACCAATTTACACAGTAAAACTTTTTAATCTAGCAAATTAAACTACAAGTAGACAACTAGATTAGGATTATACCTTACAAGTGTTGATTCCTAGCTTACACTAGCCTCCAAGACACCTCCTTTCTCCATTTTTTAAATAAATTAGGGTTTGAGAGAAAGTGGAATAGGATTTAAATTAGAAATTGTAAGGAAAAGTGTGTATTTTTTGTGGATTTTGTTGATTTTTGGAAGGAATTTTGAAGAAGGAAAATGGGGAAAAATAGGGGCTGTTGGAGGGGGGTCTTGGCCAGAGCTGGAGAGGGAAAGGGAGAAAGGGAAAAGTGTAGAAAATTCCATGAGGAATGTCTCATTTAGTGCAATTAAAGCTTTCACATCAAACTTTACAAAAAAAAACCCTTTTTAGTTCATTTTCAAACCATTCAGAACCACAAAACAACTAAACTTGAAATGTTTGGTAAAATTTTTGTTACACTTAATTTTAGTTTATAATGGTTCTAAATTATGTAATTTACCCAAATAAATTTGTATTTATCACTAATTAAATGTATTTTTAAAAGCTTAAAATAATATTAAAAATAATTAATTAAGGAATTTTTTTTAATTAACTAGAAATTTTTAAGTGACAAATTAGTGACCAAATTATAGTAATATCTTATCTAAATTTTGTATAATTAGGCCTATAATGAAAAATACCTATTTTGACTTTTTTCGGAAAAGACTGCTAATTTTGTCGATTACCGAAAAAAATGCCTAAACGATTTTCGAAGCGTTACAATCTTCCCCCCTTAAAGAAATTCGGTCCCCAAATTTAAAATCTAACTACGCGTACCTTCAAAAAGATGGGGATATCTCTTCCTCATCTCGACCTCGGTCTCCCAGGTGACCTCCTCGCTGTTCGGGCCACGCCAAAGAACCTTGATGGACGGTATAACCTTCGACCTCAATTTCTTCACCTGCCGATCCAAAATGACCACCGGCTGCTCGGTGAATGAAAGATCGCGCTCTAGCTGGATCATCTGGTGCTGAAACGCATGGGAAGGATCATGAAGGTACTTGCAGAGCATCGAAACATGGAACACGGGGTGAACATCGGAAAAGCTGGGAGGAAGAGCTAATCGATAAGCGACTGGACCAACACGCTCTAGGATCTCGAAGGGACCAACATATCTATGACTAAGCTTCCCTTTCAGCCCAAATCTCATCACACCCATCATCGGAGAGACCTTCAGGAAAACAAGATCGCCAACGGCGAACTAGAGTCGGCGACGGCGCCTGTCAGCATATGATTTCTGCCTACTCTGTGCTGCTCTCATCCTGTCCTGTATCAGCTGTATCTTCTCGGTCATCTCCTGTATGATCTGCGGCCCCAAAATTCTGCTCTCACTGAGCTCTGTCTAACATACAGGCGATCGACATCTATTCCCATATAAAGCCTCGAAAGATGCCATCTGAATCGTCTCCTGGAAGCTATTATTGTCGGAGGACTCGATCAAAGGCAAATGACGATCCCAGCTACCACCGAAATCTAAAACACAAGCTCTGAGCATGTCCTCAAGAGTCTGGATAGTACGCTCCGACTGACCATCAGTCTGCGGATGAAAGGCTGTGCTAAAACTCAGTCGGGTGCCCAAAAATTCCTGAAGTTTCTGCCACAATCGGCTGGTAAACTGGGTGCCCCAGTCGGAAACGATGCAAGTCGGAACGCCACGCAGTCGCACGATCTCATCAATATAAACCTTGGCATACTGATAAAATCCAAAAGTGGTCTTCACTGGCAGGAAGTGAGCCGCTTTCGTCAGTCGATCCACAATCACCAAAATAGAGTCATACCCTCGACTGGTCCTGGGTAGATCCACAATGAAGTTCATAGAGACCTGCTCCCACTTCCACTCAGGGATGGGCAAAGGCTGTAACTCGCCGGCTGGCCTTTGGTGCTCGGCCTTGACTTGTTGGCAAGTCAGGCATCTCGACACAAAGTCTGTAACATCCTTCTTCATCCCGTCCCACCAGTAAACCTCTCTCACATCATGGTACATCTTGGTGGAACCTGGATCAACACTGTATACTGATCTATGTGCCTCATCAAGGATATCATGGCCCAGTCCCTCAGAATCTGGTACACACAGTCGAGTCCCAAATCGAAGTATCCCCAGATCATCAATCACGAACTCAGAAACTCTGCCCTGCCGAATCTGCTCGATAATCTCTAAAATACGGGCATCGCCAGACCGTGCCTCGTGGATACGGTCAAGTAACTGTGGGCGTGCTCTAAAATGGGCCAGCTGTCCCCCTATAGGAGTAAACTCGAACTGCACTCTGCTGTCACATAAAACCTGCCAATCCACCATCAACTGCATCTGTACTGTGCTCAAACAAGATAGGCTACCTCCGGGCCTTATACTCAAAGCATCTGCCACCACACTCGCCTTGCCCGGATGGTATAAAATCTCGCAGTCATAATCTTTCACCAACTCCATCTAACGGCGCTGCCTCAGATTCAGATCTCGCTGCTGAAAGATATACTTCAAACTCTTGTGGTCAGTGAATATCTGGCACGACTCGCCGTATAGGTAATGTCTCCAGATCTTAAGTGCAAATACCACTGCAGCCATCTCTAAATAATGAGTGGGGTAGTTCTGTTCGTGTTTCCTCAGCTGCCGAGAAGCATACGCGATAACTCTGTCATGCTGCATCAATACACAGCCCAGCCCCACTCAAGAAGCATCACAATATACCACGAAACCGCCTGACCCTGAAGGCAATGCTAACACTGGTGCAGAAGTCAGACGAGTCTTCAACTGCTGGAAACTATCCTTACATGCCTGGGTCCAATCAAAAGGGACCCCCTTCCGGGTCAACCCGGTCAACGTTGCAGCAATACGAGAGAAATCCTGGACAAAACGTCGATAATAGCCGGCCAGACCTAGAAAGATGCGAACCTTTGTAACTGATACCGGTCTGGGCCAACGCTGCACTGCCTCGACCTTCTTCGTGTCCACATAAATACCATCTCTCGTCACTACATGACCTAAGAAGTCGACACTGTCTAGCCAGAATGCGCATTTGGAAAATTTGGCGAACAGCTGATGCTCTCTTAACGTCTGCAATGTGATACGCAAGTGCTGCTCATGCTCCTCCCGGCATCGAGAATAAACCAAGATGTCGTCAATGAACACAATGATGAACTGATCGAGATACGACCTGAAGACACGGTTCATCAAGTCCATAAATGCTGCCAGGGCATTGGTGAGCCCGAACGACATCACCAAGAACTCATAATGACCATATCGAGTACGAAAAGCGGTCTTCAGAATATCCTCCTTCCGAACCCGCAACTGGTGATAACCTGACCGTAAATCAGCCTTCGAGAAAAACCCTGCATCCTGGAGCTGATCGAATAAGTCGTTGATGCGGGGTAGGGGATATCTATTCCGCACAGTAACCCGGTTCAGCTGACGATAATCAGTGCATAAGCGCATACTGCCGTCCTTCTTCTTAACAAACAGGACGGGAGCACCCCAAGGTGACACATTCGGTCGGATAAGCCCTTTGTCCAGCAAGTCCTGTAACTGATCCTTCAGCTCTCTCAGCTCTGCCGGGGCCATCCGATAAGAAGGTATAGAGACAGGCCCCATGCCGGGGATCAAGTCGATGCAGAACTCAATCTCGCGCTCTGGTGGCAGACCAGGCTGCTCTTCAGGGAATACATCAGAAAACTCTTTCACAACAGGGACCTGGTCCAACAGAACCTCTGTGGAGCTAGTATCATAAACATAGGCTAAGAATCCCTGACACCCTTTCCTTAAGAGCTGACCAGCGTGAAGAGAAGAAATCAAGCTGGGAAGGGTAGCGCTACGATATCCCTGAATAACAAGAACCGGCTCACCAGGAAAACTGAATCTGACTGCTTTCTCACGGCAGTCCACGGATGCATAACAGGTGGCTAGCCAGTCCATACCAAGAAGAACGTCGAAGTCTAGCATATCGAGGAGAATCAAATCGACTAAAGAATCCCTCCCCCCGATACGAACAGGACATGATCGGTACACAAAACGGGCAACAAACGACTCGCCTATCGGAGTAATAATGACAAGCGGCTGATCTAACAAAGAAGACTCTTGGCCCAACCTCGGTGCAAAGTACGTGGATACATAGGAATGTGTGGAGCCTGGAACATACTGGCAGAGTACCTGTCACGACGGCATTGGATGCCTGTGCATCGTGAGGAGTCAACGCGAACACTCGGGCTTGTCCACCACTAATAGCTGGCTATCCTCTGCCTCTACCTCGGCCTCTGCCTCTGTCGCCTCATCCTCACTGAACCGGGCCGCCACGCCTACGACCTCTAGGAGCATCTGGCTGGCATGGAGCAACATCAAGGGTAGGAAGTATAGCTCTTTGAGGGGGTGGTGAAGGTGGTAAGGTCACATGAGGGACTGTCGCCGTGTCCTGGCGCCCCATGATACAGTCTCTGATACGGTGGTACTGAATCCCACACCGAAAACATCCCGGCGACGACTGCTGGGTCTGTGGATATGAACCAAATAACTGACCTCGTCTCAATCCTCTGCCGCCACCATCTCCTGGAAATAATCTATCGCGGTGTCTACCCATCTGCCGCTGAGCTGGCGTATCAGTACGGACCCTCTTCAGCCCAGAAACGACCGGAGTCTCAGAAATACGCTCCTCCAAAAGTAAGGTTGCGTCCATCGCGGCTGCGTATGTATCAAAGTGCTGGGTGCCGATGGCAAGGAATAGCTGTGTGTCAAGCCCTCGCACAAACCTCTTTATTCTCTTCTCTTCCGTGTCTACTAGGTACGGAGCATATCGAGACAACTGGGTAAACTGTATATCATACTCCGACACTGTCATCCCAGGAGTCTTGCGCAAAGACTCAAAACTACCGGCTCGAGCATCTCGGACACTCTACGAAAGAAAATGGGCATGAAATGCAGCTGTAAACTCATCCCAGGTCATAGAAGATAGACCTGCAGCTCGGCCTCTCTCTACTGAATCGTACCATGTCTGGGCAAGACCCTCCAGACGAAAACTCGCGAACTCCACCCATCTATCATCAGAACACCTCAACGAACAGCAAATCCTAGCCATCATATCAAGAAATTCCTGTGGGTCCTCTGTCGTATCCATACCGGTAAAAGCTGGAGGTCTCAATCTCATAAACTCCTGTAGTGAAACAGGGATAGTTGCAGTAGTAGCAGGAATGACCATCTGTGCAGCAGGTACTATCGTGGTCTGTGCGGTGGAAGGAACGTCCTCGGATCTCTGTGCCCTACTGTACTCAACTAAAGATCCCATCATCTGTCGCAACTCCTGCATACCGTCCTCTAATCTGGCAATACGGTGTGGAGAAGGCGGATCAATATGACCCTAAGGGGTAGGCGTATCATCCCGCTGGATCCTCGCCTCAGACGAGCCAGCTCGAATCTCATCCCTAACGGCAGCCCGCTGAGCTCTCGTAGTCTTTGGCGGCATCGAAGCTGGAATAAGAAACAGGAGCGATAAGAACATTGCAATTGAATCAAGGAACGTAGGGAATCAAGAAAAGAAATACAAGCAATTATGTCCTAAGGTCACTTAGGCGGAGTACCGTATCGTAAGTATGCCGCGGAACATACCCACGCTACGCCACTCTTCTTAAGTCACCTACTCCATCTACTAAGGGTCGTCGTACACTCAGAAAGGTAAAACCTGAGCTCTGATACCAACTTTGTCACGACCCGAAAGTACGGAACGTGACTGGGACTTAGATTACGAGACGTCTAAAGGCGTAACGTAAACTAAGTCGGCCAAAGCCCAGAAAATCTAAACCAAAACCAAAGAGAGTGAAGGAATCCTTTCATGAAAACGACTTGAAATCAATTTAGTTGCATTGAACCCCTTTTAAAAACATCAAAAATTTCCGAAAATTTCGGCAGAGTCTCCTCTGTAAATACTATCCCCCAAAATGGGTACAACAAGATATATAAACCTATAATAACAAAATGGCATCCCCAAGCGGGAGCTAGCTCTTCGCCCAAGGCGGATCACAACAACACACAATATATATGTAATATCAAGAAAAAGAGCATAAAGAAAATGCAAAATATAAGAAAAACACAACGTCGGCTCAAGTGAGCTCGACCCAAAAGAAACCACATATACACAAATCTCTCAGTCTCATAGACGACTTCACGCGGATACGTTGAGAGTCGATAGAGGCGATCGATTGTCAAAAACCTATTATTCCAAGTTTAAAGTATTCGAAAATACATGCAGGCAATTCTATGGACCCTCTAGAAGAATGAAACCCTAACTCGACATAATGACCGTGTGAAAGCCTTTGAACCTTAGGGTTTGCGGCAGTTCCGCGGCGCCATTAGTGAGGCATGGGTTTGCCCTTCTACGGCTGGACCATCGATGCTGTGGTACGTTTTCGATACTATTAAACTGTACCAAAGATGTTGAGCTCTTGGGGGATTATGAGGTTTTGATGAATCGATCAAATTGTTCGACTTCATGCGGATGATAGGTGGTGAGATGCATTTCTTGGGAGACTCCGGATACGAGGATAGCCGTTGGAGCTCAGTCCTTGCAGCCACGACAAGACGAGTCTGAAGCAGTCGATATTAGAGAAAAGTGAAATAAGAGGTTCGTACAAGATATGGATGAGATGACGTTCCACTCCGTTGACATCAGAGATGCGATACGCCTGCCGAGGCATTGTACTTGGATATACCTTCCAGAAGGAGTCGCGATAAGTATGCAGCCGTTCCGGAACAAGAAACAGATATAGTAAAGGACAATGACTTCCGGACAGTTCGGCAGAGACGAGATTTGGGAGAGACCTCGACATGACCTTTCTGGAATGAATAACGAGAAGACTTGGACCCATGAGTGGTCATGTTACGCACACCAGCAGGCCAGAGTTTAGGACCGTCGACGAGATATGCTATGAGTGACCATAACAGTTGCCAAGAGATTCTTGGAGGATGTGCTTGAGCGGAACTATTCCGCCATACTTGATTTCGGTATTTTAGGCGATCTATTCGCATGATTGATTTTGATGAGTGAACTTCATGATATTTGTTTTCATGCACCATGGTTGCACCTACTGAGTATTTACGATTTTTGCACAGTTGTTGCACTTGATATCGTTTTCATGCCTTGGTTTCTCATGTTTATGATTTTATAGGTTTCATATAGTTGAGTTGATTTTGTGCATATGTACGCACACGATTTGGTTCTTGCACTCGGTATAGTTCACATATGCTTACAGTGTAGTGATTCGCATTTTGTGCACCTAGATGCACTGGACTTCGACTTCGATTGTGATGTTCGATATTTGTTTTGTGCACCTTGTGCACCTGATTGGATTTTGCGCATGTTCGGCGCTTGATATTGGATTTCATGATTTCTTGCACGATGGATGCACCTGATTTGGCTTTTCGCGCATGTTGGGCGCATGTTATGAGATACGATTTTGGTGCACACCAGATACACTAAATCGAGATTCTTCGTGCATGTCATATGCACCTGTTTTGCTGTCAGGCACACCTGTTGCCCTTAACAGATGTTTCGTGCACACCCGATGCACTTAGATGTTGTTTCTGTGCATATGTATAGCACATTCATGGATTTCGATTTCCGTGCGCACCAGACGCACATGGCTTTCATATATATTTGGCACTGATTTATGTTGGAGCAGTATATTTTATGATGTTTGCTATTTGGTTTAGTACTGAGAAGGACTAGTCACAGGACAGTACCTGAGTATATTTTTGCATGCATTGATAGTTATTGAAAGGATTTCCAAAGAAGAGCTATAGTCTCAGTATTTACCTACGTGTCTGACATGACACGAAACGATTAAAACAAGGAACCCTTCTAAATTGCTTTCAAAACGGCGGGACGTGCATATTAAACAAAGGATATATATATATATATATATATATATGTAGTTATTTTCATACAATAGACGTCCGCCACTGTGCAGTGTTGCGAACATCGCACGACGATTTGAAAAAGGTTTGTCATGCTTTGCTTCTAGATGCTTTAATGATGTATATCATGTTGGTTTTCGTATTGGATCTTGACATTGATGTATTCCCCATGACTCCGATGATTGCGGGATGCTTGACGGAGTTTTGATTTTGAGTTATATGCTCATTTTTCATGCGCATGCAATGCGCTACGATTTGTTTTATGTATTTATGATTTCAGAGCCCCGACGACTTGATGGTTTTGCTGAAATGTTTTAGTATTTGGGGGGGAGTTTTAAATTAAATTCGGGGACCGAATTTCTTTAAGGGGGGAAGATTGTAACGTTTTGAAAATCGTTTCGGTGAAATTTCGGAAAATAGGTAAAATAAAGGGGTTTTCCGTAAAAAGTAAAAATGTAAATATCTTTAATTTAAAATTAAATATACATATTCTATCTATGTAATTGCTAGTATTTGGTGTTTATTGAGCCCCTGGTAAAATTTCTAAATTTCTGAAATTTTTTCCGAAATTAATTATTTTAATATTATTTTAAGCCGTCACTAATACATTTAATTAGGGAAAATTACAAATTGGAATGGGTTGAAACAAATTTTATGCATCATAACAAATTAAAAAAAATTTAACACGTTGTTTTGGAAATGAAATGAAGTTGTTAATCGGTTTTAGAAAATATCGAAGAAAAAGGCTTAAAAAAATAAACAAATATGATATAATTAAAGAGTTAGGTGTTAATGTGAGTATGGGGCAAGGTTAATTATCTTTTTCTCACGCACTCACCCACATTTCCTGCCAAATTCTGGCCGAGTACAGCCCCCCCCCCATTCTCATCTCTTTTTAGAAGAAAAAAAGTTTAATGAAAGCAATAAATTATTAAGGTATGGTGTTAGGTAATTGTGGTGGACTTCTTGACCCCATTCTCCCTCCAATCACCTCACACTCTCTTCCCCTCACCATTTGGCCGAGCCCCATTCTGCAGCAACCCCTCTTCATGTCTCCACTTCTTTTCTCTTCAAAATCCCTCCATTTTGCTTCAAAAATCAATCCAAAGTCTCATAATTTCACCATTTATCCTTTACCCAATATTCTTTGACCCAAAGTGTTTTGGATTGAGGAGCAAGGAGGCATCTTTGGGAGGCTTGGGTGCATGTTTGATCTCATGGTTGTGAGGTATAAATCCCAACCCATGTTTAAATTGTTGTTGAATTTCTTCCATCTACCTAATTAGGAGTTAATTTTGGTTTTGATGTTAAAGATTTAACTTTCAAGAATGGGATTGAATGCAAGTTAGGATTTTGTGTATTTGGTGTATAGTTGTGTGATGTATTTAGGCTCTTATGACATGTTAAAACAAAGCTAGTAGCTAGGTTGCTAATTGTTGGTTTAATATTGTTAAAACTGGTTAACTTTGCAAACCAGTTTTTTTAAATTAATACAAAATAGTGTGATAAAATCTAGTAATTTTTAATGTGACTTAATTAAGATGTTTAACGAACGTTATAGCCAGTAAAATTATTAAAACATTTAGATTGGTGCTAAAACGGGAAATTTAGGCTTACTAGGGTTCTTGAAAATAAATCGATTTGAGCAATTTTAAGGTTTTTATGAATTGCACCATATTTTCATATAAATTTTAGTGCGTTATGAACACGTGATTTGTACGTTGAGTTTTTCTCGATGGTTTGACGTTTGTACAGCGACATCGAGGGTTCGTTTGGCTATTTATGCATGCGTAGGCGATAGGTTTTGACCTATGCGTGATACGCGTGCCGATTTGGTTTTCGTATGCCGTTTCGATTTCGTATTGGGTTTTTATGCGATACGATACGTTGTGACATGTAGGTACCCCCTTGTGGACTTCGAGACGACAAGCAAACACGTGGCGACGTCGGCACCGGCGAGCGAGGACCAGGTGAGTAGAGTTATATCTACGGGGAGAAGTCGGTTGGATGGCGTATAGCACCCCCGCAGTTCGTGGTGATGTATACGAATACGTATACACACATATTGATTATATATATTGTTTGAGAGTATTGATGACATAGATGGATTTTGGGTGTGATCGGATTAGTTTAGTGTTGCGAGACCCTAGAGTAGAGGTTGCACCACATTTACACACACACACACCCATACTTGCATACATTCTTCTTTCATATGTGCTTATATGGGGTTATATTGTTATGTGTTCACATGGGTATGGGACTATGTGTTCACATACTGGATTTGAGCATAGTATTTGGGATTTGAGATGAGTCGATAAGATTTGATTGAGACCGCGAGAACGGTGATATGGCAGGATTCGTACTTGAGATACGTCCTGATGTTATAGCGGATCTTGGGACGACGATACATATGAATAGTGTTATACATTGAATGGTTGACATGTGATCGTGATATGAGATAAGATATGTTAAGATATTGATAATATGTCGCATTAGGCGACGTATACCTCTTTATGACGATATATGATGATGATATCGGTTTGTATGAGGCTGTAGATCAGCAGTCAGATCATGATTAGATTGATGATATTAGTATTGTACTAGACGTAGATCAGTACCCTGGATTATGATCTTTGATAAAGAGGATACCAAATGATTAATTTGATGAATGTGATACTGACCTATACCCAGATTTGGGGATGCCGTGCGACGGATTTACGTACAAGCTATATATTGATGTTTGATCCGCACTCTTGACTTGGGAATGTCTTATTATAGATATGGTATCGGATGTGATATTATTGAGGCAGGATCACCGACTAACATATACATGAAGGTATATGTATCGACTCAGAGGTTAGGCGGTTTCCATACCTTCAGTAGCCAGTTAGCTTAGCCCTTTAGTTTAGTGTAGTTGTTAGATTAGATTTATATTAAATATAGATTTGTTATCTTTGTGTCTAGTATTTAGCTCTCGCTCATTATTGCTGTTGCTCCGCATCGCATACTTATTGTGATTCATATTCCATTATTGATATCATGCTGTTAGGACACCAGTACCATTACCGATGATGCGTATGTACCACGTACACTTACTTGCCGGCTCACATACATCTTCATCGGTAATTGCCATGTCACGTACACTTAGAGAATATTATTGCTTGACTTAGCTTGTTAGATAGTAGTTTTGACATGATATTAGTGTACTTGCCTTATATGCCAGTTTAGACATTGTAGTTATTACTTGTCACTTCATGCGTACTGTTATTCATTGTTATGCCGCATTCATGGATTCTCATGCATATATTCACTATTTTACGTGCTATTGAGGTTTTGGATTCGGATTTCCATGAGATTTTCTGGATTTGGGGGGAAAACGCAAAACCTATACAAACTTCTCCTCTCTCTTTTTAAAAGAAAAGCGCGGTTTTCCCATGATGTATGAGTCATCCACCATGAGTTTGCTGATGGATTTCGAGACCCGATTCGAGGAGACGGATGAACCGTTTCGGGTACGTGGTGGACCCGGTAATGTACCCTAAGGCAAGAAGCGCGTGGTGATGACGATGTGAGCCAGGCAGGGGAGCACTACCTACCGGTGATTTTACCTGACGCGTCGGATATCCGTAGGATACCGTCATGGTCTTGAGATTGATGGTAGGGGTCGGTCTGGACTGACGGCGCCCTAAATAGTGAGATTGAGACATACAGAGATATTTGAGATATTGAGGTACAGAGATTGCGACACAGAGATATCGAGATATTTGGATATTTGTTTTGTGTCGATGCTAGGCACTGTTTATGCTGATTTCATTTATGATTCCTCGTTTTTTTAAAAAGATACAGAAATCTCACTAATTTATAAAAGCAGTTTTCTACAGTACATGCATTCTGTTTCATGCATTCATACATCATCTATATGATATATTGCTACCTGAGGCACTGACACGGGCACATTTGGGTTAGATATTTACCCTAGCCATTGTTATAGGCTGTATGTGTCATGACCCGAAAGAGCACGTGACTGGCCCTTGAACCATATGAAGTCTATAGGACTCCATCTGATCTAAGTAAGCCAAAAGCCCAGCAATCTAAAACCATTTTAAGAGTAAATAAAGAAAACTGGTTTAAAGAAGTGAAGAAAAACATGTTTGAAGTCAAGGTTTTTAAATAACTATGCCGAATTTGCATTTTAAAAATGTACGGTCTTTTCTAAAAATTTCGGCAGAGTTTCTTTTTTAAATACTGGCCCCGAACGGGGTACAACAAGAATAATATATATGCAATGATCAAAGGCATCCCCAAGCGGGAGCTAGCTCTTCGTCAATCGACGGGCACAACCACGCAAGCAATATAATGTACAACGCCGAATGGCGAGGATCAAAACTCAAAAGAAACCCAATAAGCATGAAAACCGTAATACTGCTAAGCGCGACTCTAAGGTCGAAATAATAAATCATTAGTGTCTAAGTCTGAAACAATATACAAATTTTGGTTGATGGAATTCTAGATACCATGAATAATACATATACAAGGGTGGTTCTGATGCAAGAACCCACCTACCAAGCAAATCACCCGCAAGAGAAAGCAATGTGCTAGAAATGCCGCAATGGAACCTGTACGGCAAAACCTGCAAGAACTGTGGCACAACGGGGGTAAGTTGCCAACTCGTGAATAGAGAATATCTACAAGCAGAAAATCGAATGCATGACATAATCCTAGGTCAATACGATCAGTATATGAACCTCAAAGAATAAGCCTGAAGCTTGATAAGGTGGCAAAGTTACATCTAAACATGTATGTAGAGCCAAGTGCTCGTGCCAGTACCTCAGGTAATAACATGTCATAAATATAAGGTATGTCAGCATGAAGTAAATGTGATATCAATACACATATATTAGCGTCCCATTCCACTAATATTGGTGTAAGGGTATATATAACAACGCCTTCATACCCTGTTATATATACAAATGAAGTGTGATCAATGTAGTCAAAATCTGTATGTAATCAATGTTTGTATATATGTGGATCCCGTCCACCTGTCACCCAATGACAATAAGCATCATGCATGTAAATATGAGGATATAATCAAAATCATGGAGAACATCATGAAACCTGTGCCTAGCTTCGGCACGTAAATCCTCATCTATCAGGCACTGTCACCAAGACTAGCCCTGATAGATACGTATCATACGCTATCTCGAAACCCGAGTGCCCAGCTTCGACCCTCGAATTACGACGTATGCATACGTACAAAGCTACAGTCGGTATCCCCAAGATAACCGCCGAGTAAAAGGTAATATCACCGGACAGTATGGTTCCTCAGCCGGGCTCATCGGCTCATAGCACATCGACATCCCTTTCTTGTCCCGGGATACTCCGGGCCCCACCATGTACCCTCATACGGCCTCGACGCCTCCTTGTAGGGGTATATAAATCAGAACCGATAAAACTCATGGTGGAAGCTGAAATATCATATCAAGGGTAACCGGGTTTTAAAACATTTACATAATCTCTTGAAATACCCACGGTTCCCCAAATCCAGAAATATCATGAAAACAAACATCCCAAGACGCATAATCAGAAAGCATGATGTATGTGACATATAAATGAAATGCGAGTATAACAGCATATCATGCAACATGGAATAATGGTATGCACATACAAGGTCATATCCTGATGCAATAATACAACTGTGTAGTGACATGGCAATTATCGATGATGAAGTGTGTGAGACGGCAAGCAAGTGTACATGGAACATATGCATCATCGATAATGGTGCTGGTGTCCTAACAGCATGATGGTAATATAGCAATAAACACATGCAAAGCGATGTGAATAGCATGAATATGCGGAAATCGAATAATCAACGGAACAGTAAGGAATCTACATCCATATGTATATGTCATGCGGTTATGCCATTTGAAATAAGACGAATCAGGATTTTCAGTAAAATAAGGGCTACGGTGTTTTTAAGAAAGATACGTCTTTGAAAATACCCGTAGAATCCCTTTACTTGTCTTTAAGATATTCCTGATTCTTAGTTTTGAAATAGGTATGACTCGGGTCTAGTCTAACATCTACTATGCAAACTACAGATCTAAGTATCAAGTAAACCGGGAGGGGTATAGAAACCACCTAAATCTGAGTCGATATGTATATATATAGTAGTCGGTGATCCCGCCTCTGTAGTATCGCGGACGATACAATATATCATATGACATCCTCAAGTCATGAGTGCGGATCTATCATCAATATAAAGGTCGTACGGAAAATGGTCGTACGGCATCCCAATAACTGGGTACGGGTCAATATCACATTCCTCTTATCAAATATCACGTATCATTATCATCACATCACATAATCTGGGGTACTGATCTAAGTCTAGTACAACTGATACCATCTATATACTGCGTGTGTAAGCACACGTCCAAAGGACCGCTAGAGATCACATGTCATATCCCAAATACGAAACATATCAAATCACCGATCTCGCGGCACAATGCCCAACAACATCGACTCATCTCCAATGGCATCCAATATCATCAAACATAGTGCAAGTATAATGAATATGCAAGGGTGTGCGTGTAGGTGTAAAGCTATTCTAGGGTTCGCGACTATGAGCTACACTAGTTACTATTAACCCTAAACAATCCATAATACACCTAACACAATATCCACGACACACTATAACTATTATAAATATATCAACTACGGACAGCGGGGGTGCTATACGCCATCTACCTGACTTCCCCCGTAGATATAATCTACTCACCTTGCGTCTTCATTTGTCGACGTCGCCACTCGCTTGCTTGTTGTCCCGAAGTCTTCATGGGGTACCTACACATCAAGGTATCGTATATGCGTATTAAAACTAAATCAAAGCTAACACGGCACACGAAACCCAAAAAGATACGATAAGGGGCCTATAGATTAGAACCTATGGGCACGCCTCCAAAACCAACAGTCAATCCTCGATATCGTCGTATAAACGGCAAATAGTCGAGGTAAACACAATACGAAACTGCAGAATTAAAAATATGGAATACGGAAACATGAATCCAAAACAGAAACTAAGGAAATAGGCTCCATATTTCACCCTAGGTCATATTAGACAAATCTATACATGCCAGGGGCCTAATCTACACATGTAGGGGCTGCAGAACCAAAACGACACAGATTGGTGCAGGTCTGGCCGCAATTTGCAGCCAGAGGGAATTAATTGGAGGGCAGGGAAAAGAGGTAGGGGCTGGGGTCTTGGTGGTAGCTTTCTTAGTGCCTGCACATATCACTGCCCAATCAATTTTATTTTAGGATGTCTCGGGTGAAAGAAGATTCAATAAAACCTTCACAGATTTCACAATTTTTCCGATATCGGTTTCTAAATCCGTATTCCGGGTTTCAACTCTCAGGTTTGGGTCTCAATTCATGCACTAGGGTGTTAGGGTGGCCTCTACTAATCTCAATCTCACAACACAACTCTCAATTTCCCATAACCCTAACTAGGTTTTCCTCAAGTCTACAAAAACACACAATATCGGTTCAATCTAAATATGTGGTATAAGTAATGCATAAACTAAGCTAATGATCCAGAAAATACCTCATTTGGCAACTCAAGAATTTTCTTGAGTTGCCCCTAGTGGCCAAAATCCTTGCTTTCTTGGTCCAATGTGTAGATCTTGAGCTTGTGCACACTTTTAATGAAATGGGTGTGGGGTTTTAGAGTTGTTTTAGAGGTGATTTAGGGCTTTGAAGAGGGGAGGGAGATGAAGGAGCAGCAGCAGGAGGAGAAGGGGAAGAGGGAGAGAGAAAATGAAAGAAAAATGAAGAGATGGCTAAGTCCTAAGTCAAAGTGAAAGCATACCTCTCTCTCTCTCTCACCTACTACTAAATTCTTTATTCTAAACCCCTTTTTCCATTTCTTTTTCTCCAAAATTCCATTCTCACTCAATAGTAACCCCAAAGAAAACATGGTGGAAAAATGCACAAGTGTGATAAAAATGATATGTGCATATTTTGCACAAAATTGCTAAAAAACCCGGTTAGCGATTTTTAATCACGATTAGCACTAAATTAACATATAACTAATTATAAAAACTTAAAAATGGCATAATTCCATAAAATAACCTATTTTAGAATTTTCCATAATTTTTCCCAATTTTTCTGTATTTAATTATACCTAAATATTAAAATATTCAATAAAATAATATTAAATTATAAAAATTCCCAAAAATAATATTTTTTTTTGAAATGTTACAATCTTCCCCTCTTAAATAAATTCGGTCCCCGAATTTAAATTTAAACCCCCAAGTACTAAAACATTTCGGTAAA
This sequence comes from Agapanthus africanus, assembly GCA_030015575.1. Taxonomy (NCBI): domain Eukaryota; kingdom Viridiplantae; phylum Streptophyta; class Magnoliopsida; order Asparagales; family Amaryllidaceae; genus Agapanthus; species Agapanthus africanus. The sequence continues at coordinate 567,248,923 of JASDDO010000024.1, forward strand.
AATCCAAATTGTCGGGGCTCCGAAAACATCAATACATAGCGAATATCATAAAAATGTACTGCTCTATAAGAAATCAATCCCCAAAAATGTATATAAGAATATCCGGTGCGTCTCGTGCGCATGGAAATCAAAATCCATATATGTGCCATACATGGGCACAAAACAACATCTAGGTGCAACGGGTGTGCACGAAACATCTGTCATAGGCAACATGTGTGCCTGACAGCAAAATCAGGTGCATTTGACATGCACGAAGAATTTTGATTTAGTACATCTGGCGTGCACCAAAATCGTATATCAAAACACTAAAGGTGCACGAAAACTATGCTGGAAACGTATATCACATCACTGGCATAAAATAGGCATGAAATCACAATCAATATCTCAAATGTAATAACTATACGCAAAATATAAATACCCAGTGGGTGCATAAAACAAATATCATGAAACTCAGTCATCAAAACTAAATCATGCAAACAGAACGCCCAAAAATACCGAAATCCAAGATGACGGATACGAGATAATCGAATCACAAAATCACAAATCATAAATACCATCGTCGGTAGTTCCTCCTTCAAGGTCGAGAAGGTGTCGGTGCATCCAATGCTAGCAGCGCAAGATATCTACTTGCCTCTTGCTCACGGTCTGGCGTCCTCTGTCTCTAGGTCCTTATCTTCTCTGTGGATTACCTATCTCGCAATCAATCGGCTCATCGGCCTTGTCAGGTGTGCTAACAGGGACGATTCCGTTCCGGCACTTCTCTGGTCATCTCTCGGTCAATCCTCACGACCACTCATAAGGCAGCATATCACTGGCGTCGGCCTCTGGCTTTCTGAATGCACATCACACATCTGAACCTGGGTGTGAACATCATTGCAGCAGTGTCCTGGAAGGAATCCCGCTCAAAGTCTCTTCCGATCTTGCCTATGCCGGTCTGTACGGAGGTTGGTATTGTTGCATAATTTCTTCTCGCTCGATGGACATCTACGTATTCAGCACAACATTTTCTCGAGAATTGGTCGCATCCCAACGCCTCTGTAAGCATATCAGGTCTCTAGTCTCGACGGGAAGTAATGACAGCCCGTCAGCGTCTCGCACGAACCACTTGTCCCGCTTGTCTGTATCATCGTCCACCTCGACATTACGTCTCTATCTACGTACTGCAATGTTCTCGGCTACGGTCAATCCAAAGTCTCTCGCATATCTCTTTTCTGCGGAATTTCCCGGAAGCCATCATCCTTTACTGAAGCTAATTCTAGTTCCGGAACGGCTGTATACTCATCGCGCCTCTTTTTGGAAGCTATATCCATATACATTGCCTCTACGTGTGTATCGCATCTCTGATGTCGGCGGAGTGGAACGTCATCTCGTCGAAATCTTTTGCGAGCTCTTTACTTTACTCTGCTTCAATGTCGACTGCTTCGGACTCGTCTCATCGTGGCTGCATGGACTGTGCTCCAACGGCTATAATCGTATCTGGAGTCTCCTAAGCAATGCATCTCATCACATGATATCCGAATGATGTCGAATCATTCGATTGACTCGTCAGAACCTCATAATCCCCCAAGAGATCAACATCTTGAGTACAGTTTAATAGTATCGAGTACATGCCACAGCGTCGGTGGTCCAGCCTGTAGGGTTCCTAGGCACACTAGTGAGGTCTCACAAGGCATCGAACATGCCATTTTCAAAAAATCTAGGTGCCGAGAGACCCGACTACGGATCGTTTGCTAGAAAACTAGGCGAAAAAGCTAACTAGTTAACACTTAACTACAAGATACGGAAATACAACCTTTGTAGATCCGGTGCTCCACCTCCATATCTCCGCAACGAGGTCCTCTCCGCTGTCCAAATCAAATCCGGGCTCAAGCGTCGGCTTCGTCGGAGAATGGGCAAGCTAGGTCGTCGATGTCCATGCCGAAGATGATCTACGTCGAGGCATCGAAAGATCAAGCTCCAACTTCACCAAGTCCAAAAACTTGTGAAGAGAACACACTCTACTACTTGGCAAGAGGTAGAGGATGAAGAAATAGGAAGTGGGTAGACTTTAGAATTGGATTTCTCACTTGTTTGCTCAATTCACCATTGATGAAGAAAGCTTTTTCTTCTTGAGTTCATGGAGGAAGAAGAAGAAAATGATATGATAAGATTAATAAAAATAGAAAAGAAATATAATCCTTATCATAACTTGAACCATGGTCAAGTGTAGAGAATAAATCATGGTTAGTGGGATGGTTAGGGTTAAGCATGAGACAAAATGGTCACTTGGTCAAAGTCTTCATGAAGCTTCATGAACAAAACAAAAGAAGCCACCATTTTCTCATTTGCTTTACATTTTCCAAAATGAATAAATGAATAAATGAATAAATAAATATATATGAAAATGTAAACCCTAACCATTACATAACCATGGTTTAAACTTTACACAAAACACAAGTAAACATGTATCATCAAACATGATACAATCAAGTGCACAAAACTATATCGAATATACAATGTGCACTACGGAGTGAGAAAATCCATTTAAAGTGAACCGATACTAGTTAATGCAAAGTAATATATCAAATATATAATTATACATTAAATCATTAAATCAACACTTGATTTAACGATCCGGTCATATCGCATATAACCGGCTAATATCCAATGTATCGATTTATCGAATCAATCCTTGATTCGATAACTAGGTTATATCACATACAACCATTCGACACATTCATCGCGAGAATAGAATACGGTATCACATACCGGTATCATTCTCGGTCCCGCACATATCTCATATGCGCTCCTATTTCGTTTTGCTTGAGCCAGGAAACCTCTGTGTAGGACTCTAAAGACTCGTTAATACGCCGGCAGCAGGTGATGATCATATCAAACACCCACAAGCCGCAAGCGGTCTGCTAAACGTAACGGCCACCCGGGTATTGAGTGATCTGAAGATCGACGAGCAAGCCCGCTCACACTCCAGTGAATCCGACCAGTAACACTACCGTACAGTCCGGTCTGATCGTCTGATATGTCGCATATCTCGCCTAGGGGTGGTAAACGTCAGACCCCAATAGCTCGATAAGTCGTGTCGATATGAGGTCTATAACTTTTCGAGAAACTACTGGTAACACTTACCAGTAAATCTCAGCAACCCTGGCCAGGGATTTCCTGTTATAGCCAATCGAACACAGCGCAACATCAACCCCCTATACCGGGAGAGACGAATCCCCTCCTATCGCTCATTGCCTCCATGTGACTCGGGACTGTACCCAAAAACCACCATTTTGCACGCCCTCTTGGACGTGGTAAGATGGAAATCAAAGCACAGTGGGAACCACACAAGACTCTATGACGATCTCGGGTCAACAGACTACTCTGTACCAGTGTCACCAGAGAACTGCCATCTGACGTGAGGTATAATACCATCTGGGAGTTCTCGGCGAGTCCGTCCAGTGTACCCAGTCTCTACTGAGCACCCGTATATCATCTCTGATGTCAAACACCAAAGGATATGGGATCATCCATCGCCCATCTGTATGGGTCGAGAAGGTATACGCTAGTCTACTCTGGTATATCGATGCCCCGTCTCGATACACCCATGACTAGGGACTTTGAAGGATGTACTTATAGACTACCATGTCCCCACTAGTATGATCCGCATCATAGTCCAGGTAGTCAAGTACAAATCCTAAGGGCTTTACCAACATGCAACAGGGAGACAATCAGTGTACACGTTAAGGTAAAGATCAACCAGATAGCATACTATCATGTCGAGCAAGAAAGTCCTCCCTATATATGTCCCAGCATCCACTACAATATACATCCTATGTATAGTAATGGCCTCTAGGGCATACATATAACTAACAATCTCCCACTTGCACTAGGGCCATCTGTAGCAGTGGTTGTAGTATCTCATACTCAACCATCCCATAAAAGTCTCTCTCTGGGAACAGGCCTTCGTGAGTGGATCCGCTGTGTTGTCCTCTGAGTCTACTCTCCTAACCTCGATCTCCCTGGAGATCAACCATCTCCATGATCAAGTGATACTGCCTTAGAATATGTCTGGATTACTGATGGGACGGACGTTCCTTGGCATAAGCCACAACTCCATTGTCACACAATGGGAGGAACTAGGTTCATCTCATGAACCAATATACATCCAAACAGCCTCTTTGGTAGCATCTTAAGTAGCGATGTATCCTGCCTTTATCGTCTAGTATGCCACGGTATCTAGCTTGGAACTTCTTCCAACATACCGTCCCTCTACTGAGGATTAAGACAATGCCTGTGACTGACACTCAGTCGTTTTTATCACCCTGGAACCCTTCCAGCGATTCTCCCCAGGATCGATTGATACCATCTCACTACAACTAGTGAGAATCCTAACATCCATTTAAATCTATCTCATAGATCCAAAATCCAGGATTTAGTAGGTATCACTTTGATTCTATATGGAGAATCTTTGTGATAATCGGACATTGATCGAGCGTAGCATAGGAAACTACTTCCCTATCAAGAGTATGTCATCCACGTACTCTACGAGGATCGTCACCATACTTCCTACTACCTTTTTGTTTATACAAGGTTCATCTACCATTTTGATGATGTCAACCTCTTTGACTAATCCATCAAAACAGATGTTCCAACTCCGCGATGCCTGCTTTATCCTATAAAGCATCTTGCACACGTTTCCGTTGCTCCCACTGTCTACGAAGCCCTCTGGCTGTGTACTTATAGACGCTCTCTTCTAAATCATTATTTAGAAAAGCAGTCAAGACACCCAACCACCAGATATTGTAGTCATGGTATGTAGCCGTGGTAAGTAGGATCTGGATGGACTTAAGCATAGCTACTTGAAAAGGTTTCATCATTATCCACGCTTGGTAGATGACGAAAACCTTTAACAAGTCCAGCTTTGAAAGTCTTAACTTTTCCATGTACACCAAGTAATCTTCTCAAGATATACTTGCTCCTGATGGGGATTTAACCCTCCAGATATAGCAACCAAAGTCCATACTTTATTGGTGTATAAGGATTCTATCTCAGATCACTAAGCATCCAGCCATTCTTACAGAGTCTTACTCCTGATGGCCAGCTCGAAGCTAGTTGGGTCATCATCTCATGATGCAATCCTCGCTCCCACTGTCATAGAGAAACCGAAGTAACTCTCAGGTGGGTGAGGAACCCTACTAGATCGGCGGAGAGGCTGAGGTTCGTTGGTAACTATTGAATCATTTGGTTTTATCAAATCATCTGTTGTAGTTTGTATAGCTGGAACCTTTCCAGTTCTACATAACAGACCTTGCCTCGAGCTTGTCCGGATTTTGCTTTTAGACATAGGCCGGACAACTCCAAATCTTAACTAGCTTAAGACATGGGCTCTTCCCATACCATATCTCATATGGAGCGGTAGGCAACTGACTTGATTTGAACCCTATTCAATAGGTATGCAGCTTCTCAAGTGCATAACTCCCAAAAAAGGAAATAGGTAACTCAGTAGTACTCATCATAGAGCACACCTTATCATATAGGGTGAGATTGCTCCGCCCCGATATACCATCGTGCTATGGTGTATACGGAGGAGTAATGCTGAGAGAGAATCTCATTCTCCTTTAGAATAGTCCTGTAATTCCATGCTCAAGTATTCTCCTCCTTGATCACATCAAAAGACATAATACTTATACCCGCATTCTGGTTTTCTACTTCTAACTTATATTCTGTGAATATCTCAAAAGGTTCGGACTTGTGTTTCAACAGGAACATATGTCTGAATCTCGAGAGATTATCAGAGAATGTAATGAAGTACAAAGAACCAGTCCTGGCATGTGTAGACAGGGGACCTACATACATCAACATGTATCAATCCCAAGAGTTTACTAACTCTTTCTCTGTTTCCAATAAACAGAGCTAGTGTCATTGTATCTTTGTGACATGACTGGCAAGTTTCACAAGATGTAGATTCAAACTGATTTAAATATGCATCTACATGTAACTTCAGCTAGTCGGGTCACATTGATCTGACCTAGTCTACAATACCTTAAGAAGGATCCGTTCATTTCTGAACTCTTCCTTTTATGTGTGTTCCATATACTAAGAACTGTAATTTGATTTAGAACATTAATGCTTTTAGATAACGTGCCTGAACCGATCAACTTTTGATATAGGAAATGTTCAAAACATTATCCATCTATACAAAATTTTATCATTTCTTTACTAATAAAGAGACTGATATGATTTTGTATATCAGGTTCGGTATCTAACAACATTCGTTCAGAATCAATGTATTGGTAATACAGGGTGACAGTGACCAACAGACTTGGCTGCAACACTTGCCCCGTTTTCTGCCTCATGAAACTTATCACCCGTTCTCAGTTCTCTACCTTTCTGTAGCCCTATGTAACAGATTACATATCTGGGATCCTGATCTGGTATCACATACCCAGGACGTAAAGGATACTGAGAAACAGTTCTGTATAACGAACACACCCGAAGATGATGCATCAGCATGCACTCTCTTCGTTTGGGCGGTACGGGAATTCTGGTAATCCCCAAATTCCTGCTCTGTCTTATAACAATTATAAGTTGGAGCGGGACCAACGTTCCCCAGCTCAGTATAACAAGCGGGTTCGATCAATAATCCGGATTATTATCTTGATTAAGGCGTGATATGGTCGCTACCTGGAGAGAGAGAGAAGAAAACACTCAGCGTGCGCTCTTGCAAGAATAGATTGGTTATTATTTTATCTAATCAGGATGGCTCCCACTGCTTTTTATCAAATCTTCCTTCAAACCCTAAAAGGAAAGACTAGCCGGGATTAATTACACACTACAAGTTCGCCAATCTTTCAGCCAGGCCAGTGTCGGTACTTTGAGGGAGGTCCTCCGTGCTTTCGCACGAACCTAATTAATGTAAACCTCGTTTTCCCAGAGGCTTAACCCCGTTGACACCTTTCTAGACACCTACTTGATCGGCTAATTGTAACGTATAAAACTCTCCCAGGAGTAACACTTACTCGCAGCGGGTATCGGGATCCAACTATCTCATAGAAGGTATGCAATCTCATTACAAATTTCAACACTTGAAATTCCCGATAATATTTTGCCCCTAGCACCCTATGACCTTGACGGAGGTCAATAAACCATAGGCTACTAGTCAAGTTCAACCCGTCATTTCTTGATCGAATTAAACCCACCCGCACGACCCTTGACGGAGGTCAACAAGGCCGCACGACTGCCCTAACTCAATCTGCATCATATGCATAAGCAGATAAATACTGGTTAGCTACCGCACACTGCGTCTTGACGGAGGTCAACAAACGCAGCACGAATACTAAACAGCACTTATCTGAAAAGACGGAGGGCTACGACAGGTTTTTCTGAAAACCTATTGCGTAATGAACTTGATATCGTTGTAGGATCGAATGAATTTTGAAATGGAGTGTTTTTGAGGCTTTTCTAGTTTTGCTAAAGGAGTCACTCCCGGTGAAGGGATCGTCGGTCCTTTCCTTGTCGAATGAGGTGCGGGATATATCATATATATCACTGTGCAAAGCAAAAACTCTTAAAAGCAATCAAAAGACAAACCGAGTGTGTAGCATCTGCCAGTTATTGCTAAAGGAGTCACTCCCGGTGAAGGGATCTCGGTCCTTTCCTCATCGAATAAGGTGCAGGATATATCATATATACCGCTATGCAAAGCAAGAACTGTAGCTACCTGTTTTATTTTGAAATTCGATTCTACAACATCTTAGGTTTCTTTTAATTCATTAATCACATTAATGAAGTCCCATCATTTAAATACCTAAACATCACAGATAAATACGACGTACACTTATGCCATCCGCATTCGCCTCGATGTCCCCTCGTGCACCGTTAGGTTAGGTAACTAACGACAGAGCAGGGCAGGGCTAGCGCGGGTGTAAAACATAAGTAACGTCTATATAATATATCATATATACTATATACAGCATTTATCACAGAACATCACATGATCACATCATAGATATCGCAGCAGAAGAATCATATGAAATATTGGATATACTAGGACGTCCGTGTTTTCAATACGAGCCAGTATAAAACACGGATTCCACGGTCGTGATGAATAGCCAAACCCACACCCCTAGACCCCTACGAGAGCGGCAAGCAACCCTACCAATTCTGGAGTTAGGAGACCCGGACTCGACTCCTCGAGTTGGTCTCCCACTGGACTCTAGAACCCGGTTACTTGTGCTCTCCTCCTTGGGTCTATCCTAGTGCGGAAAAGTAAATAATATACAAACGGTGACAACTTCCGCAACCTGGAAGCGTCCCAATAAAAGAATATTACATACAAGTTTTTACATGAATGAAAATGAAAAACACTCATCTCACATAAAAAAACCCCGGCTATTTAAACACGACGATCCAATATAACATATCCAGGAACACATAACATCACATGTCATCAACGTAAGTAAATATGTCCATCCCAATTGTCGTTGACATATAGCAACGAAACCTGCGATATCACATATTACACTTACGGTCACAGAAAAGAAAGTGTAAAACTATAACAGTTGGAATCCGCAACCACCTCAGACATCGCATGCCTGACCAAATGAATTACTTAGACATCGCATGCCTAACAATTATAAACCCCGCATTTTAGTCTCATTATCGAAAACACTTTTCAATATCAAGTCGGGCAATTCAACAAGATTCCCGACAAACTGATCGAATGCTCGTCGCAAACTTTAGTAGGCGGCCGCACCCCTGATACCGTCGACAAAGTGCACCAAGGCGGAACACCGCTACCGCGAGCACCCGTACGGATGCTTTCGGCGACGGGGTTCTCCTACAGTCACTTGGTCGGGGCTATCGGGTGAGGCTGTCTATTAAGTTTACCCGGCGAGTATCCGCGTACGCTACGTGATTGCGACGGACTTTTGATCGCATCAAAATTCCGTGGCAACCGATCAAGTGAGACTAAAGTGCTATGTTTATAACATTCATTTAATTATCTCATAACTATTGTGAATTCCAATTATTGTATCCCATTCCGGATAAATAGAAAATGTTAAACTTTCCGATCGAACAATCGAACACCCAAGTTTTCCCGATACAGATCAACACATGAAATAAGTCTAACAACATTCAGTTCGTGCCTCAGTACCAACGGTCCAGCCGTAGAAGGGTCAAGCCAACGCCTCACATGTGGCACGCCGTACTGGCCCAAACCCGAAGGTTCAAAGGGCAGTTCAAGACGGTCACATAATCGAGTTAAGGTTTGTTGTCTTCTAGAGGGACCATCGCGTTACTTGCACTACTTAGAACGTCGTTAAACAACGGAAAAATCCAACACTTGGAAATTTCCCGACAGGGGAAAAATTGGGTATTTATATCCGGTCGAACTTTTTAACATATTCTAAAATTTATCCGGAAAGCCACATAGACAAAATTTGATACTCCGATCGAAACACCGAATCCCCAAAAACACATCAGAAAAATTCAACTCTTGAATAAATATTAAAAATTCCCAGAAAACTCAGCTCTTTGAACTAGGAATTACGGTGCAAAAAGTTTCTGGTGAACAGTAAATTTCGCTAGTGTGCCTAGGAACCCTACAGTGGTATGTTTGCTAGAAAACTAGGCGAAAAAGCTAACTAGTTAACACTTAACTACAAGATACGGAAATACAACCTTTGTAGATCCGGTGCTCTACCTCCATAGCTCCGCAACGAGGTCCTCTCCGCTGTCCAAATCAAATCCGGGCTCAAGCGTCGGCTTCGTCGGAGAATGGGCAAGCTAGGTCGTCGATGTCCATGCCGAAGATGATCTACGTCGAGGCATCGAAAGATCAAGCTCCAACTTCACCAAGTCCAAAAACTTGTGAAGAGAACACACTCTACTACTTGGCAAGAGGTAGAGGATGAAGAAATAGGAAGTGGGTAGACTTTAGAATTGAATTTCTCACTTGTTTGCTCAATTCACCATTGATGAAGAAAGCTTTTTCTTCTTGAGTTCATGGAGGAAGAAGAAGAAAATGATATGATAACATTAATAAAAATAGAAAAGAAATATAATCCTTATCATAACTTGAACCATGGTCAAGTGTAGAGAATAAATCATGGTTAGTGGGATGGTTAGGGTTAAGCATGAGACAAAATGGTCACTTGGTCAAAGTCTTCATGAAGCTTCATGAACAAAACAAAAGAAGCCACCATTTTCTCATTTGCTTTACATTTTCCAAAATGAATAAATGAATAAATAAATATATATGAAAATGTAAACCCTAACCATTACATAACCATGGTTTAAACTTTACACAAAACACAAGTAAACATGTATCATCAAACATGATACAATCAAGTGCACAAAACTATATCGAATATACAATGTGCACTACCGAATGAGAAAATCCATTTAAAGTGAACCGATACTAGTTAATGCAAAGTAATATATCAAATATATAATTATACATTAAATCATTAAATCAACACTTGATTTAACGATCCGGTCATATCGCATATAACCGACTAATATCCAATGTATCGATTTATCGAATCAATCCTTGATTCGATAACTAGGTTATATCACATACAACCATTCGACACATTCATCGCGAGAATAGAATACGGTATCACATACCGGTATCATTCTCGGTCCCGCACATATCTCATATGCGCTCCTATTTCGTTTTGCTTGAGCCAGGAAACCTCTGTGTCGGACTCTAAAGACTCGTCAATACGCCGGCAGCAGGTGATGATCATATCAAACACCCACAAGCCGCAAGCGGTCTGCTAAACGTAACGGCCACCCGGGTATTGAGCGATCTGAAGATCGACAAGCAAGCCCGCTCACACTCCAGTGAATCCGACCAGTAACACTACCGTACAGTCCGGTCTGATCGTCTGATATGCCGCATATCTCGCCTAGGGGTGGTAAATGTCAGACCCCAATAGCTCGATAAGTCATGTCGATATGAGGTCTATAACTTTTCGAGAAACTACTGGTAACACTTACCAGTAAATCTCAGCAACCCTGGCCAGGGATTTCCTGTTATAGCCAATCGAACACAGCGCAACATCAACCCCCTATACCGGGAGAGACGAATCCCCTCCTATCGCTCATTGCCTCCATGTGACTCGGGACTGTACCCAAAAACCACCGTTTTGCACGCCCTCTTAGACGTGGTAAGATGGAAATCAAAGCACAGTGGGAACCACACAAGACTCTATGACGATCTCGCGTCAACAGACTACTCTGTACCAGTGTCACCAGAGAACTGCCATCTAACGTGAGGTATAATACCATCTGGGAGTTCTCGGCGAGTCCGTCCAGTGTACCCAGTCTCTACTGAGCACCCGTATATCATCTCTGATGTCAAACACCAAAGGATATGGGATCATCCATCGCCCATCTGTATGGGTCGAGAAGGTATACGCTAGTCTACTCTGGTATATCGATGCCCCGTCTCGATACACCCACGACTAGGGACTTTGAAGGATGTACTTATAGACTACCATGTCCCCACTAGTATGATCCGCATCATAGTCCAGGTAGTCAAGTACAAATCCTAAGGGCTTTACCAACATGCAACAGGGAGACAATCAGTGTACACGTTAAGGTAAAGATCAACCAGATAGCATACTATCATGTCGAGCAAGAAAGTCCTCCCTATATATGTCCCAGCATCCACTACAATATACATCCTATGTATAGTAATGGCCTCTAGGGCATACATATAACTAACACAGCCGTAGAAGGGCAAACCCAAGCCTCACTAATGGCGCCGCGGAACTGCCGCAAACCCTATGGTTCAAAGGCTTTCACACGGTCATTAAGTCGAGTTAGGGTTTCATTCTTCTAGAGGGTCCATGGAATCGCCTGCATGTCTTTCCGTATACTTTAAACTTAGAAAATGGGCTTCTGACATTCGATCGTCTCTGTCGTCTCTCAACGTCTCCGCGTGAAGTCGTCTCTAGCTGGAAGCTATCTATCTGATGACCTCGCATCGGTAAGCGAACAAACACCTGTCCTAGTCATTCATCCTCGGGTGACTAGCGACCTTCCAACATATCTCTAAGTATATACTCATGCTGCAGTAGCTCCAATCATCTGGGTGACACCTCGTCATTTGCAGCAGCAACTGGCTCATTCTTCTGTACGCTGAACAGTGCCTCGATCATCCTGAGTAAGCGATATATCAATGGCCATCACATCCTGGCTGACCTCTAGCAGTAGCCTGCTCCTCTGGTACCAATCGGCACGTCCGAGAAATCTCGTGAAAGCGATCTGTCAAACGCTCATGGCACGAAAACACAATAAGACGACGCCTCTTAATGCAATCGTAAGTCTCTGGAATCACGCCCTGGTCAGTCCTCGTCTGCGACGAGCTCTGACGCGACTCTAGCCATAGCTCTCTCTCTCTCTGCCCGTGTGATCGTGGCAGCAAAAACATAACCAGTATCGATGAAGATAGTCATGAATAAATACAATACTGTGTAAGGAAATGTACATCCTAAGGCTCCTTAAGCGGAGTGGCGTGTTGTAAGTATGCCGCGGAACATACACACGGTACGTCACTCTACTGAAGTCACCTACTCCATCAAACAAGGGTCATCCTACGCGACGAAAGTTTGGGTCTAATACCCCCTCGACTAAGTCTAAGTTCCGTAAGGTCAAGCCTAAGTTCCGTATATATATAGACGCCCTAGGCTCCACATAGTCAAATTTAGACTCGAACCAAGGTCAATCTAGCGCTCTGATACCAACTTTGTCACGACCCGAAAGAGCACGTGACTGGCCCTTGAACCATATGAAGTCTATAGGACTCCATCTGATCCAAGTAAGCCAAAAGCCCAGCAATCTAAAACCATTTTAAGAGTAAATAAAGAAAACTGGTTTAAAGAAGTGAAGAAAAACATGTTTGAAGTCAAGGTTTTTAAATAACTAAGCCGAATATGCATTTTTAAAATGTACGGTCTTTTCTAAAAAATTTGGCAGAGTTTCTTTTGTAAATACTGGCCCCGAACGGGGTACAACAAGAACAATATATATGCAATGATCAAAGGCATCCCCAAGCGGGAGCTAGCTCTTCGTCAATCGACGGTCACAACCACGCAAGCAATATAATGTACAACGCCGAATGGCGAGGATCAAAACTCAAAAGAATCCCAATAAGCATGAAAACCGTAATACTGCTAAGCGCGACTCTAAGGTCGAAATAATACATCACTAGTGTCTAAGTCTGAAACAATATACAAATTTTGGTTGATGGAATTCTAAATACAATGAATAATACATATACAAGGGTGGTTCTGATGCAAGAACCCACCTACCAAGCAAATCACCCGCAAGGGAAAGCAATGTGCCAGAAATGCCGCAATGGAACCTGTACGGCAAAACCTGCAAGAACTGTGGCACAACGGGGGTGAGTTGCCAACTCGTGAATAAAGAATATCTACAAGCAGAAAATCGAATGCATGACATAATCCTAAGTCAATACGATCAGTATATGAACCTGAAAGAATAAGCCTGAAGCATGATAAGGTGGCAAAGTAACATCTAAACATGTATGTATTGCCAAGTGCTCATGCCAGTGCCTCAGGTAATAACATGTCATAAATATAAGGTATGTCTGCATGAAGTAAATGTGATATCAATACACATATATTAGCGTCCCATTCCACTAATATTGGTGTAAGGGTATATATAACAGCGCCCTCGTACCCTGTTATATATACAAATGAAGTGTGATCAATGTTGTCAAAATCTGTATGTAATCAATGTCTGTATATATGTGGATCCCGTCCACCTGTCACACAATGACAATAAACATCATGCATGTAAATATGAGGATATAATCAAAATCATGGAGAACATCATGAAACCTGTGCCTAGCATCGGCATGTAAATCCTCATCTATCAGGCACTGTCACCAAGACTAGCCCTGATAGATACGTATCATACGCTATCTCGAAACCCGAGTGCCCAGCTTCGACCCTCGAATTGCGACGTATGAATACGTACAAAGCTCCAGTCGGTATCCCCAAGATAACCGCCGAGTAAAAGGTAATATCACCGGACAGTATGGTTCCTCAGCCGGGCTCATCGGCTCATAGCACATCGACATCCCTTTCTTGCCCCGGGGTACTCCGGGCCCCACCATGTACCCTCATACGGCCTCGACGCCTCCTCGTAGGGGTATATAAATCAGAACCGATAAAACTCATGGTGGAAGCTGAAATATCATATCAAGGGTAACCGGGTTTTAAAATATTTACATAATCTCTTGAAATACCCACAGTTCCCCAAATCCAGAAATATCATGAAAACAAACATCCCAAGGCGCATAATCAGAAAGCATGATGTATGTGACATATAAATGAAATGCGAGTATAACAGCATATCATGCAACATGGAATAATGGTATGCACATACAAGGTCATATCCTGATGCAATAATACTACTGTGTAGTGACATGGCAATTATCGATGATGAAGTGTGTGAGCCGGCAAGCAAGTGTACGTGGAACATATGCATCATCGATAATGGTGCTGGTGTCCTAACAGCATGATGGTAATATAGCAATAAACACATGCAAAGCGATGTGAATACCATGAATATGCGGAAATCGAATAATCAACGCAACAGTAAGGAATCTACATCCATATGTATATGTCATGCGGTTATGCCATTTGAAATAAGAAGAATCAGGATTTTCAGTAAAATAAGGGCTACGGTGTTTTTAAGAAAGATACGTCTTTGAAAATACCCGTAGAATCCCTTTACTTGTCTTTAAGATATTCCTGATTCGTAGTTTTGAAATAGGTATGACTCGGGTCTAGTCTAACATCTACTATGCAAACTACAGATCTAAGTATCAAGTAAACCGGGAGGGGTATGGAAACCACCTAAATCTGAGTCGATATGTATATATGTATAGTAATCGGTGATCCCGCCTCTGTAATATCGCGTACGATACAATATATCATATGACATTCTCAAGGCATGAGTGTGGATCTATCATCAATATAAAGCTCGTACGGAAAATCGTCGTACAGCATCCAAATAGCTGGGTACGGGTCAATATCACATTCCTCTCATCAAATATCAGGTATCATTATCATCACATCACATAATCTGGGGTACTGATCTAAGTCTAGTACAACTGATACCATCTATATACTGCGTGTGTAAGCACACGTCCAAAGGCCCGCTAGAGATCACATGTCGTATCCTAAATACGAAACATATCAAATCACCGATCTCGCGGCACAATGCCCAACATCATCGACTCATCTCCAATGTCATCCAATATCATCAAACATAGTCCAAGTATAATGAATATGCAAGGGTGTGCGTGTAGGTGTAAAGCTATTCTAGGGTTCGCGACTATGAACTACACTAGTTACTTTTAACCCTAAACTATCAATAATACACCTGACACAATATCCACGACACACTATAACTATTATAAATATATCAACTACGGACTGCGGGGGTGCTATACGCCATCCACCCGACTTCCCCCGTAGATATAATCTACTCACCTTGCGTCTTCATTTGTCGACGTCGCCACTCGCTTGCTTGTCGTCCCAAAGTCTTCATGGGGTACCTACACATCAAGGTATCGTATATGCGTATTAAAACCAAATCAAAGCTAACACGGCACTCGAAACCCAAAACGATATGATAAGGGGCCTATAGATTAGAACCTATGGGCACGCCTCCAAAACCAATAATCAATCCTCGATATCGTCGTATAAATGGCAAATAGTCGAGGTAAACACAATACGAAACTGCAGAATTAAAAATACGGAATACAGAAACACGAATCAAAAACAGCAACTAAGGAAATAGGCTCCAGATTTCACCCTAGGTCAAATTAGATAAATCTATACATACCAGGGGCCTAATCTACATATGTAGGGGCTGCAGAACCAAAACGACACAGATTGGTGCAGGTCTGGCAGCAATTTGCGGCCAGAGGGAATTAATTGGCGGCCAGGGAAAAGAGGTAGGGGCTGGGGTCTTGGTGGTAGCTTCCTTAGTGCCTGCACATGTCACTGCCCAATCAATTTTATTTTAGGATGTCTCGGGTGAAAGCAGATTCAATAAAACCTTCACAGATTTCACAATTTCTCCGATATCGGTTTCTAAATCCGTATTCCGGGTTTCAACTCTCCGGTTTGGATCTCAATTCATGCACTAGGGTGTTAGGGTGGCCTCTACTAATCTCAATCTCACAACACAACTCTCAATTTCCCATAACCCTAACTAGGTTTTCCTCAAGTCCATAAAAACACACAATATCGGTTCAATCTAAATATGGGGTATAAATAATGCATAAACTAAGCTAATGATCCAGAAAATACATCATTTGGCAACTCAAGAATTTTCTTGAGTTGCCCCTAGTGGCCAAAATCCTTACTTTCTTGGTCCAATGTGTAGATCTTGAGCTTGTGCACACTTTTAATGAAATAGGGGTGGGGTTTTGGAGTTGTTTTAGAGGTGATTTAGGGCTTTGAAGAGGGGAGGGAGATGAAGGAGCAGCAGCAGCAGGAGAAGGGGAAGAGGGAGAGAGAAAATGAAAGAAAAATGAAGAGATGGCTAAGTCCTAAGTCAAAGTGAAACCATACCTCTCTCTCTCTCTCTCACCTACTACTAAATTCTTTATTCTAAACCCCTTTTTCCATTTCTTTTTCTCCAAAATTCCATTCTCACTCAATAGTAACCCCAAAGAAAACATGGTGGAAAAATGCACAAGTGTGATAAAAATGATATGTGCATATTTTGCACAAAATTGCTTAAAAACCCGATTAGCGATTTTTAATCACGATTAGCACTAAATTAGTATATAACTAATTATAAAAACTTAAAAATGGCATAATTCCATAAAATAACCTATTTTAGAATTTTCCATAATTTTTCCCAATTTTTCTGTATTTAATTATACCTAAATATTAAAATATTCAATAAAATAATATTAAATAATAAAAATTCCCAAAAATAATATTTTAATTTTTTTTGAAATGTTACAGCATGTTATATATATTTGAGGATATATTATGATCGTATGACCTAGGATTGCGTCATACATGCGATTCCTGTTCGTAGATGTATTCTATTCACGAGTTGGCAACTCACCCCGTTGTGCCACAGTTTCTTGCAGGTTTTGCCGTACAGATTTCATTACGGCTTTGCTGGCACTGCTTCTTTTCGGGTGACTTGCTAGTAGGTGGGTTTATTTGTATCGTACCCATCATTATATTTTGTATATTATTATTCAGTTGTATCTAGAAGTTCCATCAACCAAACATGTATTTATTTCAGATAGAGACCAGTGTTGTTTATTCTTTCGACCTTAGAGTCGCGCGTTGTATTTCTATGGATTTCTTGCTGTTTTGAGTTTTGATCCTCGCCCTTGGCGTTGTATATTATATTGCCTGCGTGGTTGTGACCGTCGATTGACGAAGAGCTAGCTCCCGCTTGGGGATGCCTTTTTATTCATTTCGTATACTATTCATGTTGTATCCCGTTTGGGGGCCAGTATTTACGAAGGAGACACTGCCGAAATTCATTTCGTATACTATTGAGTTTTGATGTTTTTAAAAACGCATAATTCGGCTTATGCTATTAAAACTACTTGCTTTAAGTTGGTTTTTCCTACACTCTACTGCTTCTTTGGTTTTGATTTCTGGGTTTTCGGCTTACTTAGATTACGTACGCCACGAGACGTTTCGTAGTTTAAGTGTCGGTCATATTCCGTACTTTCGGGACGTGACAGTGTAGGACTCTAAAGACTCGTCAATATGCCGGCAGTAGGTAATGATCATATCAGTCACCCACAAGCCGTCAGCGGTACTAGGTGGACGTAAAGGCTACCCGGGTATTGAGCGATCAGAAGATCAAAAAGCAAGCCTGCTCATACTCCTGTGAATCCAATAAGTAACACTACCGTACAGTCCGGTCTCTTTATCTAATATGTCGCATATCCAGCCTGGGGGTGGTAAACTTCAGACGCCAATAGCTTGATAAGTCATGCCGATGTGAGGCCCATAATGGTTTGAGAAACTACTGATAACACTTACCAGTAAATCTCAGCAACCCTAGCCAGGGATTTCCTGTTATGGCCAATCGAGAATAGCGCAACATCAACCCCCAATACCGGGAGAGACGAAATCCCCTCCTATCGCTCATTGCCTCCAGTTGACTCGAGACTATACCCTAAAACCACCGTTTTTCACGTTCTCTTGAACGTGGTAAGGTGGAAATCAAAGCACAGCGGGAATCACACAAGACTCTATGACGATCTCGGGTCTACAGACTAACCTGTACCAGTGTCACCAGAGAACTGCTATCTGACGTGTGGTATAATACCATCTAAGAGTTCTCGGCGAGTCCTGTTCAGTGTACCCAGTATCCACTGAGCACTCGTATACAATCTTTGATGTCAAACACCAATGGATGTGGGATCATCCATCGCCCATCATATGGGTCAAGAAACGTATACGGTAGTCTACTCTGGAATATCGATGCCCCGTCTCGATTCTGCGACGACTAGTAACAATTGAAGGATGTACTTATAGACTACCCTGGCCCCACTAGTATGATCTGCATTATAATCCTGGTAGTCAAGTACACATCCTAAGGGCTTTATCAGCATGTAACAGAGAGACAATAAGTGTACATGTTAAGATAAAGAGCAACAAGTTAGCATACTATCATGTCGAGCAAGAAAGTCCTCCCTATATATGTCCAAGCATCCACTATAATATACATCATATAAACAATAATAGTCTCTGGGCATACATACAACTAACAATCTCCCACTTGTACAAAGGCCATTTGTTGTAGTATCTCATACTCAATGTCCCATAAAAGTCTCTCTAGGGAAAGGCCTTTGTGAATGGATCTGCCGCGTTATCCTTCGCGTCAACTCTCCTTACCTCGATCCCTTGGAGATCAACCATCTCCCTGATCAGGTGATACTTCCTTAGAATATGTCTGAATCGCTGATGGGACCGGGGTTCCTAGGCAAAAGCCACAACTCCATTGTTGTCACAATAACAGTTATTGGATGCTCAACGGTAGGAACCATGTTCATCTTATGAACAAGAAATATCCGGACAGCCACTTTGGCAGCATCGTTGGCAGCGATGTATTCAGCCTTTATCGTCTAGTTTGCCACGGTATCTAGCTTGGAAATCTTCAAACATACCGTCCCTCCACTGAGGGTAAAGACAAAGCCTGAGATTGACTTTCAGTCGACCTTATCACTCTGGAAGCTCGAATCGGTAAAGGACTCCCACTGGAGTTCAATGTTACCAAACACCAAGAACATTTATGAAGTGCTTCTCAAGTACTTAAGAATGTCCTTCACAGCTGTCCAGTGATTGTCCCAAGATCTGATTGATTCCTGATCACTACACCTAGTGAGTTAACTATATCCTGTCTGGTACATAACATCGCATACATGATAGAGCCTACTGCCAAAGCATAAGTTATCCCTTGCACGCGAGCTCTCTCCAAATCAATCTTAGAAGACATCCTTTTGGAGAGAGTGATTCCTGAGTAATTGGGCGACCAACATGCTTAGAATCTTCCATACTAAACCCCTTTAGTATGGTGTTAATGTACCTGGATTTGGGACATTCCCAACATCCACTTAGATCTATCTTTATAGATCGTAATCCCCAAGATGTAGTAGGTATCATCCAAATCTTTCATGGTGAATCCTCGTGATAGGAGGAGATTGACCGAGTGTAGCATAGGAACACCATTTCCTATTAAGAGTATGTTATCTACGTACAATACGAGGAAGACAATCTTACTCTCTGCAACCTTCTTGTATATACAAGGTTCATCTACATTTTTGACGAAGTCAAACTCTTTGACTGCCACATCAAAATAGATGAACTCCGCGATGAAGCTTGCACACCTTTCCGCTGCTCCCACTGTCCACAAAGCCCTTTGGCTGTCATGTGCACGCTCCTTTCTAAATCACCATTTAGAAAAGCGGTCATGACGTTCAACTGCCAGATTTCATAGTCATGGTATGCAGCGATGGCAAGTAAGATCCGGATGGACTTAAGCATAGCCACTGGAGAAAA
The DNA here is from genome assembly GCA_030015575.1 of Agapanthus africanus. Classification (NCBI taxonomy): domain Eukaryota; kingdom Viridiplantae; phylum Streptophyta; class Magnoliopsida; order Asparagales; family Amaryllidaceae; genus Agapanthus; species Agapanthus africanus. Next base: position 567,269,007 of record JASDDO010000024.1, read on the forward strand.
TGGTTTCATCAAAATCCACACCTGGTTATATGACGAAAACCTTTTACTTCAAGGCTAGCTTTGAAAGTCTCAACTTTTCCATCTATACCAAGTTTCTTTCTCAAATAACCACTTTCTCCCGTCGTGTTTAACCCCTTCAGGAGCAACATACAAAGTCTATACTTTGTTGGTGTATATGGATTCCATCTCAGATCGTATTGCATCCAGCCATTTCACAGAGTCCCTACTAGTGATGGCCTGCCCGAACCTAGTTGGGTCATCATCTACATGATTCAATCCTCGCTCCCTCTGTTACTGAGAAACCCGTAGTATCTCTCAGGTGGGTGAGGAACCCTACCAGATTCGTGGAGAGGCTGAGGTTCGTTGGAAACTATCGAATCCTTTAGTTCCACCAAATCATCACTCATAGTTTGTGTAGCTGGAACTCCTTCCAGTTCTACCTCATGACACAAATTTGTTTTTTTAGAATTTCCTTTTTCTAAAGGTGGCATGCTGAGAAACAAAACACCTTTTGTTCCTCGGTGTGGTAGAAGATATTCCCTCGCGAATGTTTGGGATATCCAACAAACTTGAAGAACGGACTTTGCCTCGAGTTTGTCCGGATTTTTCTTTTCAACATAGGCCAAGCAATCCCATACCTTAACTCGTTCAAGACATGGTCTCTTCCCATACCATATCGCATATGAAGTGGTAGGCACTGATTTGGTCGAAACCCTATTCAATAGGTATGCAGCTTCATAAATGCATAACTCCAAAAGGAAACAGGAAACTCAGCAGTATTCATCATAGAGCGCACCATATCTAATACGGTGCGATTCTTACGCCACGATACACCGTTTGTGCTGTGGTGTACACGAAGGAGTAAGCTGACAGAGAATCCCATTCAAATTTTAGAACATCCAGGAACACCATGCTTAAGTATTCCCTTCTCCGATCGGATCGAAGGACTTAATACTTGTAAGTCTATGTTACTCACCTGGGTAGTTTACGGGGAGGCGGAATAGGTAAAAATCGAATTTTTCTTTACAAGGTAACATAGACTATCCATGAAGATCTTTGCTAAACACTAACTAACAAACTAACTAGGAGTGTTAACTACTAGGTTAGATGATTATACCACAAGCTACTAGTCCTTCTTCTCCTTGTTGTGCTTGTCCTCGATGTGAGCTCCTTGGAGTGGTTGTGGATGATGCCTCTTCACCGACTTCTCCACGTCAAAGAAGATCCACCCGAAGGTCTCTACCTTGAGCTCCAACCTCAATAATGAAGTGACTAGGGTGCTTGGTGTGCTAAAATAAGAACCCTAGAGTGAGTAGAGAAGGATTTTGGTGGCTTGGTCTCAATGGCCCTTGATTTTCAACTCATGAAACACTAGGGCTTGAGAGAGGAAGAAGGAGAGAGCTATGAGAGAGAATGAATATGTGAAAAATGAAGAGAGCTCCCTTCTGAGGAAGAAGAATAATAAGTTTTATTAGAATAATTGTGATGGTCCATTTGACTTGACCATTATCATGTCACAGTTAATGCTAAGGAAAATATCTTGTGCTCAATAAAAATATCTAAGTCAACAATGGTCAATAAGTCAAATGGTCAAAACAAATTAGCCATGACAAAATTATCTCTAATAAGAATTAGTAAACAATTTCCTCCACCTTATAATGGTTTTAATCAAGTCAATGGTCAAAACCCTAATGAGGTGTCTCCTTCTCTGCCTCTATCAACTGTATATACATACCCGCATCCGTGTTCCGAGAAACACGAATACAATGAGACTAAACCAATCCAAAATCGAATACTAGGATCCAGCTTAAACCAAAGCCCACTAGTATCAACCGCCCAAACACCAAACATGCACAAGTGCGCGTATATGAACGAACCCTATCGTAAAACCATATGACCTCTACCTCGTTTCGCCCAAAGGTGGAAAGCCCTCTGTGTGGGACTCTAAAGACTTGACACTACGCTGGCAGTAGGTTTAACCATAGGCCGCAAGCGGTACTAGCTGTACGTAACGGTCCCCAGGTAGATGTCGATAAGAAGGCCGATGAGGAAACCCATCCGAACTCCTACTGAGCCTGAATTTGACAATCTCCGTACAGTCCGGTCTGTTCGTCTAAGAGTATCGCATATAGGGCCTAGGGGGCTGTAAACGTCAGTCCCCTAATAGCGGTATAAGTCGTGTCGGAGTGTAGTCCAAAACACCGTGAGAAACTATTGGAGTACCTACCAGTAAATCTCGCTTGCCCTTGCCAGGGACTTAGTGTAACGGCTCTCCAAACACAGCACGATATCAACCCCCAATACCGGGAGAGACGAATCCTATCTAACCGCCACTGCCTCCAAGTGCTTCGGGACTCCACCCAACTACTACCTTTTTGCACGACTCAATAGATCCGTAGTAGGGTAGTAATCTAAGAACAGTGGGAACACACTTGAGGCGAAGAAGCAGTGTCAAGTCAGCGGACTAAGCTGTACTCATGTCACCTGGGAACTGCTAACTAACGATAGGTATAATACCAACCAACAGATCCCGATGAGTATTGTCCAGTGTACTCGTAACCTAACGAGCACCTGCATACTATCTCCAGTACGACGTACTGATGGCTGTGGGACAGACCATCTCCTCCCTGTGATGAGAAGCGTATACACTAGTCTACTCTGGAGAATCGATGCCCTGTCTCGATAATCCTACGACTAGGGACCTATATAAGGATGTGCTTATAGACTACCCAGCCCCCACTAGTGTGACTGTCATCGCAATGCTGGTAGTCAAGCAAAGATCCTATAGGCTCTATCAATATGTATTAGAGATATGTTAAAAGAAATACATACACATATTAAGATAGATACAAACCAAGTAGCATACTACCATATTGAGCAAGACTGTCATAAATCCATGTATATATCCCAAGTTTCCAGAATGTAATATACATACTAGTACTATACAATAATGACCTCTAGGGCATATTACACCAGCTATCTCCCACTTGCAGTAAGGCCATGTGCTGGCATATCGCAGACCTATCATCTTGAATAGCCTCTCAAACTGCGTCTGAAGGATGGCCTTTGTGAATGGATCTGCAGTGTTGTCCTCTGTAGCAACCCTCCGAACCTCGATCTCCCGGCGATCCACGATCTCCCTTATCAAGTGATACCGCTTCAAGATGTGTCTGGACTTCTGATGGGACCTGGGTTCCTTCGCTAAAGCTATACCCCCGTTGTTGTTACAATACAGAGGTATTGGATCAACAATGGACGTAACCACCTGAAGTTCTGTTAAGAACTTCCTCATCCATACTTCTTCTTTTGCGGCATCAGAAGCTGCGATATACTCCGCTTCCATCGTCGAGTCAGCAACGGTTTCCTGTTTGGAACTTTTCAAACATACTACCCCTCCATTGAGGATAAAGACATAACCCGGCATGGATTTGGAGTCATCCTTGTCACTCTGGAAGCTGGAGTCAGCAAAGGCCTCGATCTGGAGGTCTCTTCCGCCGTAAACCAAGAAAATATCCTTAGTCCTTCTCAGGTACTTGAGAATGTTCTTTACCGCTATCCAGTGCTTCTCCTAAGGGTTTGACTGATACCGGCTTACCACACTCAGTGCATAGGCTATATCTTGTCTGGTATACAACATCGCACACATTATAGAGCCCACCGCAGAAGCGTAGGGTATAATAGACATGCGATCCCTTTCCAAATCAGTCTTGGGAGACATCTTTTTGGAAAGGGTGATTCCGTGACAAGCTGGTAAATTACTGTGCTTTGAATCTTCCATACTGAATTTTTTCAGTATGGTGTCGATGTACCTGGACTGCGAAAGTCTCAACATCCTCTTAGATCTATCATGATAAATCTAGATCCCCAGAATGTAAGATGCATTACCTAGGTCTTTCATGGAGAATCTGTGTGACAAGAACCCTCTGATAGATTGTAGCATAGGAATGTCATTTCCTATCAAGAGAATGTCATCCACGTACAAGACGGGGAATACAACAGTTCGTGCTACAATCTTACTATAAATGCACGGCTCATCTGAATTTTTGATAAAGTCAAATTCTTTGACCGTCTCATCAAAACTGATGTTCCAACTCCGCGATGCCTGCTTTAGTCCATAAATGGACTTAAGCAACTTGCACACTTTTCCCGCTGCTCCCACTCTGAATGAAACCCTCCGGGTGGTACATATAGACACACTCCTCTAAATGTCCATTTAGAAAAGCGGTGTTTACGTCCATCTGCCAAATCTCATAATCGTGGAAGGCAGCAATGGCAAGAAGGATCCGAATGGATTTGAGCATAGCCACTGGAGAAAAGGTTTCGTCATAGTCCAGACCAGGTCTTTGACGAAATACTTTTGCAACAAGTCTAGCCTTATAGGTTTCAACCTGTCCATCTACACCAATCTTCTTTCTGAAGATCCATTTGCAGCTTACGGGTTTTACCCCTTCTGGAGCAAAGTCCAAAGTCCATACTTTGTTAGTGTGCAATGAATCCATCTCGGTCCGCATTGCATCCAGCCGTTTTACCGAGTCAGTGCTCTGAATGGCTTTCTGGAAGTTAGTCGGCTCATCATTATCAATGATGCAATCCTCTCTATCCCCGTCTACGAGAAAACCGTAGTATCTCTCAGGTGGATGAGACAGTCTACTACTCCTGCGGAGAGGTGCGGGAATGTCCTGTTCTTTTGAAACTTCTGGTCCACTAAGCTTTCAGTAATAGCTTGTGGTTACGGAATTTCTTCCAGTTCTATTGCGCTCCCACTTGTTTCTTTTTCTAAAAACTGATGTTCCAGAAAGTGGGCATGACGAGAAATAAAAATCTTTTGTTCCTCTACGTGATAGAAAAGATACCCAGTGGAGTTCTTTGGGTATCCCACAAACTTACACAGTACTGATCTTGCCTCGAGTTTGTCCGCAAGCTGCTTTTTAACAAAAGCTGGACATCCCCATATATTCAGATATTGAAGATAGGGTTTCTCCCCACTCCACATCTGATATGGTGTGGTAGGCACAGTCTTGGTAGGAACTTTGTTCAAAAGATATGCAGCTGATTCTAGTGCATAGCCCCAGAATGATCGCGGTAACTCAGCGTTACTCATCATGGAACGTACCATATCCAATAGGGTTCGGTTCCTTCTCTCCAATACACCGTTGTGTTGTGATGTGTATGGAGGAGTAAGCTGAGAGAGAATTCCATTCTCTTTTAGGTAATCCAGGAACTCGGCATTCAAGTATTCGCCACCTCGATCAGATCTCAGTGTCTTGATACTTTTGCCGGTTTGTTTTTCTACTTCATTCTTATATTCTCGGAATTTCTCAAAGGCCTCGGATTTATGTTTCATCAAGAAAATATGTCCATACCTAGAGAAATCATCCGTAAAAGTAATGAAATAGGAATAACCACTTCTTGCATGTGTAGACATTGGACCATACACGTCACTGTGTATGAGTCCCAAGAGCTCACTCGCTCTTACTCCGTGTCTAGTGAACGGAGTCTTTTTCATCTTTCCTTGGAGACATGATTGACAAGTTGCATAAGATTGATATTCGAACGGATCCAAATATCCTTCTTTATGTAACTTGGTTAATCTTGTCTCATTGATGTGACCTAGTCTACAATGCCATAAGAAAGTTTGATTTAATTCTGGAGTCTTTCTTTTATGTGTGTTCTGGACATTGAAAACTTGTAGTTGGTTTAATACGTATATACCGTTGTTTAGTGTACCTGACCCAATCAGACCATGATTAAGGTGAATGTTTACAACATCGCTTACAAAAGTAAAATCATAACCTTCTTTGGATAACAAAGATACAGAAATGATATTACAAGTCAAACTAGGTACACAAAAACAGTTGCGCAAAACAAAAATATGTCCACTCGTCATTCCAAGGTGATATTCCCTTACGGACACAGCATCCACACTCGCTCCGTTAGCAACCCTGAGGGTCATATCACCGGTCTTCAGAACTCTACGGCTTCTCAGTGCCTGCAACAAATTGCATATATGAGATCCTGATCCGGTATTCAATACTCAGGAAGTAGAGTTGATTGACAGATAGTTTTCAATTACAAACACACCTGAAGCCGAACCCACAACTTGCCTCGGGTCCTGGTTCTCGGCCTTCCAAGCCTTGCAATCTTTCTTCCAATGGCCCTTCTTGTGACAGTAGAAGCATTCTTCCTTTCCTATTGTCGGCCCTGCCACTTTTGCTTTTCCCTTGGCTTCCACCTTACTAACACCGCCTCTCGGTTTGGTAGGGGCATTCTTCTTCTTTCCTTTAGCATTTGCCTTAGACCTAGAAGAGTAAGCTCCACCAACAAACAGAGCGGGTGTTTCCCTGACTTTCTGTAGGGTGCACTCTGCACTCCTCAACATGTTGAGGAGTTCTGGAAGTTCAACTTCATTACCTCGAATATTAAAATTCAAGATAAACTGAGCGTAGGTGAAAGGAAGGGACTGGAGAATCAAGTCTGTATACAGCTCGTTCTCTAGCGTGGTCCCAAGGTCCGCGAGCTCCTTAATGTAGCCGATCATCTTAAGGACGTGTTCCCCTACAGATGACCCGACAGCCAACCTCGCCTGAAATAGCTTCTTCGAGGTCTCGTATCTTGCTATACGAAATTGCTCTCCATATAATTCCTTGATATGGAGGAATATGGATTCAAGATCCATATTCTCGTGTCGCCTCTGGTGTTCATTTTCCATGGAGGCCAGCACGAGGCACTTAGCTTTCGCTCTATCAATCTCCCAGGTCTTACGGATTTCCTTATCCGCGACACTGGATTCTGGACCTGGGGCGGCGGGGGCTTTAGTAGTAAGAAGATACACCAATTTGTCATAAGTAATTGCTATCTTGACATTCCTGAACCAATCTTTATAGTTTGGCCCTGTCAATATGTTTTTACCTAATAATAACTTAATAGCTGTCATGTTTGGTCGCTGCAATTAGGAGAGAGAGAAGAAACACTTTAGCATGATGCTCTTGCAAGTTTAGAGTGGTTTTTAGTTTATCTAAGCAGGATGGCTCCCACCGTTTCTCGAATCCTTCCTCAAACCATAAAAGAAGAATTAGTCAGGATTAATCTCACCGTACAATACTTGCTTAACCGTCCGGCCAGGCCATTGTCGGTACTTCGAGGGAGGTTTTACGACGCTTTCGTGAAGTTCTTTAATTAAATAACCTCTTTTCCCTGGGGGCGTAGCCCCGCTAACACCTTTCTAGACACCTACTTGTTTTATAGAATTGATTGTTAAGTGAAAAAATCTCCCGAGGAGTAGCATATACTCACAGTAGGATCGGGATCCAATTATCATCGTGTGATAAAGTTGAAGGAATCCTACCAAAATTATCACACTCCAAATGGTATGCAACACTAGCAAGTTTCAGTTTCTTCAGAAACTCCTGATGTGGATTTTTGCCCCATGCACTTATGACCTTGACGAAGGCCAACATATCATAAGTCACATGTCAAGTTCTACCCGTCATTATCCTGGTTAATTTGAACCCACCCGTACATACCCTTGACGAAGGCCAAAATTGCAGTGCGAATATCCCAAATCAACGCATCTATCTATGCTACAGATAAATATTCAGCAGCTACCAATCACTATGCCTTGGCGAAGGTCAAAATACATGGCTTAAATACTACTGAACATTTAACTGAAATGACGGAGGGCTACGAATGGTTTTGGCGAAACCGTGAACGTAGTAAACTTGATATAATCGAAGGAACCGGATAGCTTTTAAAAGGAGTGGTTTAAGCTCCGCATTTAAAAGTTTTGCTGTTTTGAAAAAACCGAGTGGTTTTGAAATTGTTCCGACGATTCAACTTTGGTTTGTTTTCTTAGCATTAATATAATGCAGTCCCATCAATTAAATCCTACCATTGCAAAAAACAACGAAAATATAACGTACGCTTATGCTATTCGCATTTGCTACGGGTCCCCGTCATCACCCGTTAGGTTACTTAATTAACGACAGAGCGGGGCCTGGACTGGCGCGGAAGTAAAACATAAGTAACGTCTACTAGATATCATATATAGATATATACATTCGTCAGATGCAATGATAGTCATTCCCGATCACAGATGAACACATTGGATATGCTAGGAATCCGCGTTTCGTTTGAGCCTGCAACGAAGGACGGGTTACATGGTCGTGATGAAAGCCAAACCCCACCCGAGACCCCTACGGGAGCGGCAAACTACCCGCCAAATACCCGAATTGAAGTAACCTCCCTCAACAAAGTGAGTAGGCCACTCGGCACTTCAAAGTACCCGGTAGTTTGTACACCCCACCTTGGGTCTATCCTAGGAGCAGAAAACAGTAAAAGAAATAATATACAATGGTGGCTACAACCTCAACTCGGATGTGCGACCATAAAATAATATTACATCAATTTACAATTTAAATCAAATGAAACATAAAAAACACCCATCTCACATCCCCGGCTATTCATCCACGACAATCCAACAAGTTCATATACACAAACCAATATCACAGATCACAGATATGTGCGACCCCGACTAATCGACGTATAGCGATTAGCAGACGTTCAGCACATATAACACATCCCAGATATAATCCAATTAGCCAAAGTTTATAGAATTTCGATCAATAACCACATTTGAATCTACTCCAAGTACAACACTGTACACAAAAATTCCTGAGCAGAAATAAAATATCCCAGAAAATACAAAACAACTACAGAGAGCACCAGAAAACTTTGGACCAACTCGTAGTCGACTCAACTGCGGATCCGCGGCAGAACGCATGGTTCGGCCGTGGTTCCGCGGTTGACAAACCGAGTTAGGTGCCCAAATTTCTTCAGTGATCTTCAAAAAGCCTGCACGTATTTTTCAGATCTCTGAAATAATTTTTAGACCAGTTTTAAAAATCGACAGAAAATGCAAGTTTTGCTCGTGTTTTCGGGATTTTTCCGTGATCGAAGTTCTAAAGGCTTTGCTAACATATTAGTTATGGTTTAGCCTGGCTCTGATACCACTATAAGTCTATGTTACTCACCCCGGTAGTTTATAGGGAGGCGGAATAGGTAAAAATCGAATTTTTCTTTACAAGGTAACATAGACTATCGATGAGGATCTTTGCTAAACACTAACTAACAAACTAATTAGGAGTGTTAACTACTAGGTTAGATGATTATACCTCAAGCTACTAGTCCTTCTTCTCCTTCTTGTGCTTGTCCTCGATGTGAGCTCCTTGGAGTGGTGGTGGATGATGCCTCCTCACCGGCTTATCCACGTCAAAGAAGATCCAACCGAAGGTCTCTACCTTGCGCTCCAACCTCTATAATTAAGTGACTAGGGTGCTTGGTGTGCTAAACTAAGAACCCTAGAGTGAGTAGAGAAGGATTTTGGTGGCTTGGTCTTAATGGCCATTGATTTTCAACTCATGAAACACTAGGGCTTGAGAGAGGAAGAAGGAGAGAGATATGAGAGAGAATGAATATATAAAAAATGAAGAGATCTCCCTTATGAGGAAAAAGAATAATAAGTTTTATTAGGATAATTGTGATGGTTCATTTGAATTGACCATTATCATGTCACCATTAATGCTAAGCAAAATATCTTGTGCTCAACAAAAATATCTAAGTCAACAATGGTCAACAAGTCAAATGGTCAAAACAAATTAGCCATGACACAATTAACTCTAATAAGAATTAGTAAACAATTTCCTCCACCTCATAATGGTTTAAATCAAGTCAATGGTCAAAACCCTAATGAGGTGTCTCCTTCTCTGTCTCTATCAACCGTATATACATACCAGCATCCGTGTTCTGAGAAAAACGAATACAATGAGACTAAACAAATCCAAAATCAAATACTAGGATCCGGCTTAAACCAAAGCCCACTAGTATCAACCGCCCGAACACCAAACACAAGTGCACGTATATGAACGAACCTTATCGTAAAACCATACGACCTCTACCTCGTTTCGCCCAAAGGTGGAAAACCCTCTGTGTAGGACTCTAAAGACTCGACACTACGCTGTGTTAGTTATATGTATGCCCTAGAAGCCATTACTATACATAGGATGTATATTGTAGTGGATGCTTGGACATATATAGGGATGACTTTCTTGCTCGATATGATAGTATGCTATCTGGTTACTCTTTACCTTAACGTTTACACTGATTGTCTCTCTGTTACATGTTGGTAAAGCCCTTAGGATGTGTACTTGACTACCTGGACTATGATGCGGATCATACTAGTGGGGACATGGTAGTCCATAAGTACATCCTTCAAAGTCCCTAGTCGTGGGTGTATCGAGACGGGGCATAGATATACCAGAGTAGACTAGCGTGTAGGTTCTCGACCCATATTGATAGGCGATGGATGATCCCATATCCATTGGTGTTTGACATCAGAGATGATATACGGGTGCTCAGTGGAGACTGGGTACACTGGACGGACACGCCGAGAACTCCCAGATGGTATTATACCTTACGTCAGATGGCAGTTCTTTGGTGACACTCGTGCAGGTTAGTCTGTAGACCCGAGATCGTCATAGAGTCTTGTGTGATTCCCACTGTGCTTTGATTTCCACCTTACCACGTCCAAGAGGACGTGCAAAACGGTGGTTTTTGGGTACAGTCCCGAGTCACATGGAGGCAATGAGCAATAGGTGGGGTTTCGTCTCTCCCGGTATAGGGAGTTGATGTTGCGCAGTGCTCGATTGGCTATAACAGGAAGTCCTTGGCCAAGGCTGTTTTAGGGATTTACTGGTAAGTGTTACCAGTAGTTTCTCGACCCGTTACAAGCCTCATATCGACACGACTTATCGAGTTATTGGGGTCTGACGTTTACCACCCCTAGGCGAGATATGCGACATATCAGACGAACAGACCGGACTGTACGGTAAGTGTTTCTGGTTGGATTCACAGGAGTGTGAGCGGGCTTGCTCGTTGATCTTCTGATCGCTCAATACCCAGGTGGCCGTTACGTTTAGCAGACCGCTTGAGGCTTGTGGGTGTTTGATATGATCATCACCTGCTGCCGGCGTATTGACGAGTCTTTAGAGTCCTACACAGAGGTTTCCTGGCTCAAGCGAAACGAAATAGGAGCGCATATGAGATATGTGCGGGACCGAGAATAATACCACTATGTGATACTGTATTCTATTCTCGCGATTTGTATCATTGGACGGTTATATGAGATATAGCCGGGTTACCGAATCAAGTGTTGATTCGATACATTGATACACTTGATATTAGTCGGTTATATGCAGTATGACCGGATCATTAAATCAAGTGTTGATTTAGTGATTTGATGTATAATTATATATTTGATATATTACTTTACATTAACTAGTATTGGTTCACTTAAGATTATTTTCTCACTAGATTGTGCACATTATATATATGATATATTTTTGTGCACTTGTTTGTATCATGTTTGATGATACATGCAAACTTGGGTGAGTGTTTGCTTTAAACTATGATTTGGTTAATGGTTAGGGTTTGATTTACTCATTTATTTATTCATTTACTTATTTCTTTTGGCAAGAAACAAATATGGTGGCTTTCTTTGTTTTATTCTTGGAGTTTCATGAAGCTTCACCATTTTGTTTCTATTCTTAAACCTAACCATTATCTAAACCCTAGTTTATTCTCTACATGAGTAAAACTAACCCATGGTTGCTAAATGATAAGCATCTCTTCATTTTCTATTATGGATTATTCATTTTTGATTATTCCTTTTCTTTCTTCTACTTCATCTTCTTCATGAAGAAAGAAAAAGCTTGCTAGAAAATTCTAAGTGATGATTCCAAGTGAGAAATCCAAATCCAAAGTGAACCCACTTCCTATTTCTTCATCCTCTATCACTTGCCATATAGTAGAGGGTGTTTTCTTCACATGTTTCTTGACCTAGTGAAGATGGAGCTTGAGTTTGAGTAGCCTCGACGTAGATCATCTTCGGCCTCGAAGTCAATGATCTAGCATGATCATTTCTCCGACGAAACCATCGCTAGAGTCCGGGATCCCGATGATCGCAGCGGAGGGACGTTAACACGGAGCTAAAGAAATGGTGGAGCAGATCTACAATGGTTGTAGTCCCTTTCACTTAGCAATAAAGTTGTTTACTTGCTTGCTTTTCGCCTAATCTCTAGTTAACGATCTTGCATAGGATTCTTAGGCACATGAAAAATTTGATTTTGGCATGGTTGATGCCTTGTGGAACCTCTTGAGTGTGCCTAGTAACCCTATAGTGGTATCAGAGCCTAGCTAGAGCTTTAGGCGAAGTGTAGACGATATTAGAAATCCGATCGAACCCCAAAACCCTAACTTTTAACCCTCTCTGGACATTTTCTGAAAATATGGTTTTTTCTAAATTAAAAATATTCAAAAAATTCAGCAGGGTTTTCAAGGAGTTACTGTGGAGCACGTGCCCCCTAATTCATCTAATGCGCCGCGGAACCGCGGCCCCACCCTAGCTTGCGCGGCGGTTCCGCGGCCATAAAAACGAATCTTGGCACGTGACCTGCACAATAATCTCTCTCTGTCAGTGCTGTATTTTCTGGGAATTTTTAAAGTTTGCTCAAGAGTTGAGTTTTCTGGGTTGTATTGGGAGTTCGACGATTCGATCGGAATCTTTAACTTTGTCTGTGTTTTTCCGGATAATTTAGAATATGTTAAAAAATTCGACCGGATATAAATACCCAATTTTTCCCCTGCCGGGAAATTTCCAAATGTTGGATTTTTCCGTAGTTTGAAAACATTCTAAGTAGTGCAAGTAACGCGATTGACCCTCTAGAAGACAACAAATCTTAACTCGATTATGTGACCGTCTTGAACTGCCCTTTGAACCTTCGGGTTTGGGGCAGTACGGCGTGCCACATGTGAGGCGTTGGCTTGACCCTTCTACGGCTGGACCATTGGTACTGTTGCATGAAGTGAATGTTTTTAAACTTATTTCAAGTGTTGAGCTGTTTCGGGAAAACTTGGGTGTTTGATTGTTCGATCGGAAAGTTTAACATTTTCTATTTATCTGGAATGTGATACAATATTTGGAATCCACAAGTAGTTATGAGATAACTGATTTGGATGTTATAAACATAGCACTTTAGTCTCACTTGATCGGTTGCCACGGAATTTTGATGTGATCAAAAGTCCGTCGCAATCACGTAGCGTACGCGGATACTCGCCGGGTAAACTTAATAGACAGCCATGCCCCATAGCCCCGACCAAGTGATTGTAGGAGAACCCCGTCACCAAAAGCATCCGTTCGGGTGCTCGCGGCAGCGGTGTTCCGCCTTAGTGCACTTTGTCGACGGTATCGGGGGTGCGGCCGTCTACTGAAGTTTGCGACGAGCATTCGATCAGTTTATCGGGAATCTTGTTGAATTGCCCGAATAGATATTGAAAAGTATTTTCGATATAGAGACTAAAATGCGAAGTTTATAATTGTTAGGCATGCGATGTCTAAGGAGGTTTCTGATTCCAAATGTTGTAGTTTTACACTTTCTTTTCTGCGACCGTAAGTGTAATATGTGATATCTCCGGTTTCGTTGCTATATGTCAACGACAAATGGGATGCGCATATTTACTTACGTTGATGACATGTGATGTTCTGTGTTGCTGGATATGTTATATTGGATCGTCGCGTTCGAATAGCCGGGGGTTTTATGTGAGATGAGAGTTTTCCATTTTCATTCATGTAAAAATAAATTGTATGTAATATTCTTTTATTGGGGCACTTCCAGGTTGTGGAAGTTGTCACCATTGTGTATTATTTACTTTTCCGCACTAGGATAGACCCAAGGAGGAGGGCACAAGTAACCGGGTTCTAGAGTTCAGAAGGAGACCAACTCGAGGAGTCGAGTCCGGGTCTCCTAACTCTAGAATTGGTAGGGTTGCTTGCCGCTCTCGTAAGGGTCTAGGGGTTTGGGTTTGGCTATTCATCGCGACCGTGGAATCCGTTTTTTATACTGGCTCGTATTAAAAACACGGACAACCTAGTATATCCAATGTTTCATATGTTTCTTCTGCTGCTATATCTGTGATGTGATCATTTGATGTTCTGTGATAAATATAGTATATAGTATATATGATATATTATATAGGCGTTACTTATGTTTTACACCCGCGCTAGCCCTGCCCCGCTCTGCCGTTAGTTACCTAACCTAACGGTGGACGAGGGGACATCGAGGCGAATGCGGATGGCATAAGTGTACGTCGTATTTATCTGTGATGTTTAGGTAACTTAATTGATGGGACTTCATTAATATGATTAATGAAAGAAAAAGAAACCTAAAGATGTTGTGGAATCGAATTTTTAAAAACAGGTAGCTACAGTTCTTGCTTTGCATCGTGGTGTTCCTTGTAGAACATCCTGCACCTTATTTGATAAGGAAAGGGCCGAGATCCCTTCACCGGGAGTGACCCCTTTAGCAATAACTGGCAGATGCTACACCCCTCGGTTTGTCTTTTGATTGCTTCTATAGTTTTTGCTTAGCACAGTGGTATATATGATATATCCTGCACCTTATTCGATGAGGAAAGGGCCGACGATCCCTACACCGGGAGTGACCCCTTTAGCAAAACTAGAAAAGCCTAAAAAACACTCCATTTTAAAATTATTTGATTCTACAACGATATCAAGTTCATTACGCAATAGGTTTTCAGAAAAACCTGTCGTAGCCCTCCGTCAATTCAGATAAGTTGTATATAGTATTCGTGCTACATTTGTTGGCTTTCATCAAGGTGTAGTGTGCGGTAACTATATGCTGCTTATCTGCTGCATACGATGCGATTGGATTAGGGTAGTCGTACGGCTTTGTTGGCTTTCGTCAAGGGTCGTGCGGGTGGGTTTAATTCAGTCAAGAAATGTACGGGTTGAACTTGACTAGCGGGCTATGGTTTGTTGGCTTTCGTCAAGGTCATAACACGTTAGGGGCAAAATTATCGGGAATTTCAAGTGTTGAAATTTGCAATGAGATTGCATACCTTCTATGAGATGGTTGGATCCCGATACCCACTGCGAGTAATTGTTACTTCTGGGAGAGTTTTACACATTACAATTAGCCGATCAAGTAGATATCTAGAAAGGTGTCAACGGGGTTACGCCTCTGGGAAAACGAGGTTTATTGTAATTAGGTCCGTGCGAAAGCACGGGGAACCTCCCTCAAAGTACCGACACTGGCCTGGCCGAAAGATTGGCGAACTTGTAGCGTGTAGTTAATCCCGGCTAGTCTATCCTTTTAGGGTTTGAAGGAAGATTTGATAAAAACAGTGGGAGCCATCCTGATTAGATAAAATAATAACCAATCTGATCTTGCAAGAGCGCACGCAGAGTGTTTTCTTCTCTCTCTCTCTAGGTAGCGACCATGTCATGCCTTAATCAAGATAATAAAACGGAAATATTGACCGAACCCGCTTGTTATATTGAGCTGGGGAACGTTGGTCCCGCTCCAACTTATAATTGTTATAAGACAGAGTAAGAAATTGGGGATTACCAGAATTCCCGTGCCGCCCAAACGAAGAAAGTGCATACCGATGCATCATCTTCGGGTGTGTTCATTACGGAGAACTGTTTCTCAGTATCCTTTTACGTCCTGGGTATGTGATACCAGATCAGGATCCCGCATATATAATTTGTTACATGGGCTACAAAAAGGTAGAGAACTGAGGACGGGTGATAAGTTTCATGAAACAGAAAACGGTGCAAGTGTTGCAGCCAAGTCTGTTGGTCACTGTCACCCTGTGTTACCAGAATACATTGATTCTGAATAGATGTTATTAGATACCGAACCTGATATACAAAATCATATCAGTCTCTTTATTAGTAAAGAAGGATATAATTTTGTATTGTTGGATAATGTTTTGAACATTTCCTATATCAAGAGTTGATCGGTTCAGGCACGTTATCTAAAAGTATTAACGTTCTAAATCAAACTACAGTTCTTAGTATACAGAACACACACAAGAGGAAGAGTTCAGAAATGAATGAATCCTTCTTGAGGTATTGTAGAGTAGGTCATATCAATACGACCCGACTAGCTGAAGTTACATTAAGATGCATATTTAAATTAGTTTGAATTTACATCTTGTGAAACTTGCTAGTCATGTCACAGAGATAAGATGACCATAGCTCTGTTTATTGGAAACAGAGAAAGAGTTAGTGAACTCTTGGGATTGATACATGCTGATGTATGAAGGTCCCCTGTCTACACATGCCAAGACCGGTTCTTTGTACTTCATTACATTCTCTGATAATCTCTCAAGATTCAGACATATGTTCCTGTTGAAACACAAGTCCGAACCTTTTGAGATATTCATAGAATATAAGTTAGAAGTAGAGAACCAAAATACGGGTATAAGTATTATGTCCTTTGATGTGATCAAGGAGGAGAATACTTGAGCACGGAATTCCTGGATTATTCTAAAGGAGAATGAGATTCTCTCTCAGCATTACTCCTCCGTATACACCATAGCACGATGGTATATCGGGGCGGAGCAATAGCACCCTATGTGATATGGTGTGCTCTATGATGAGTACTACTGAGTTTCCTATTTCTTTTTAGGGTGTTATGCACTTATGAAGTTGCATACCTATTGAATAGGGTTCCGATCAAATTAGTTGCCTACCACTTCATATGAGATATGGAAAGGGAAGAGCCCATGTCTTAAGTTTATTAAGATTTGGGGTTGTCCGGCCTATGTCTGAAAGGAAAAATCCGGACAAGCTCGAGACAAAGTCAGGACTGTATAAGTCTGTTGGATATCCCAAGCATACGCAAGGGAATATCTTCTACCTAACCGAGGAACAAAAATGTTTTGTTTCTCAGCATGCCACCTTTATGAAAGGGATTTTCTTGTGAAGAAATAAGTGGACATGAGGTAGAACTGGAAAGAATTCCAGCTATACAAACTGCAGCTGCTGATTTGGTAGAACCAAAGGATTCAATAGCAACCAACGAACCTCAGCCTCTCCGCCGATCTAGTAGGGTTCCTCACCCACCTGAGAGATACTTCGGTTTCTCTATGACAGTGGGAGCGAGGAATGCATCATAAGATGATGACCCAACTAGTTTCGAGCTGGCCATCAGGAGTGGGACTCTGTAAGAATGGCTGGATGCTTATCGATCTGAGATGGAATCCTTATACACCAACAAAGTATGGACTTTGGTTGCTTTATCTGAAGGGTTAAATCCCCATCAGGAGCAAGTATATCTTGAGAAGATTACTTGGCGTACATGGAAAAGTTGAGACTTTCAAAGGTAGACTTGTTAAAGGTTTGCATCATTGACCAGGTATGGATTATAATGAAACCTTTTCTAAGTAGCTATGCTTAAGTCCATCCAGATCCTACTTACCACGGCTACATACCATGACTACGATATCTGGTGGTTGTGTGTCATGACTGCTTTTCTAAATGATGTTTTAGAAGAAAGCGTCTATAAGTACACAGCCAGAAGGCTTCGTAGACAGTGGGAGCAGCGGAAACGTGTGCAAGAAGTTTTATGTGATAAAGCAGGCATCGCGGAGTTGGAACATCTGTTTTGATGTGGTAGTCAAAGAGTTTGACATCATCAAAATGGTAGATGAACCTTGTATATACAAAAAGGTATTAGGGAGTATGGTGGTGATCCTCGTAGAGTACGTGGATGACATACTCTTGATAGGGAAGGAGCTTCCTATGCTACGCTCGGTCAATCTCCGCTTATCACAAGGATTCTCCATATAGGATCAAAGTGATACCTCCTAAATCCTCAGTTTGGATCTATGAGATAGATCTAAGTGGACCTTAGGATCCTCACTAGCTGTAGTGAGAAGGTATCAATTGATCCTGGGGAGAATCACTGGAAAGGTTCCAGAGTGATAAGGACGACTGAATGTCAGTCGCGGGCATTGTCTTTACCCTCAGTAAAGGGATGGTATGTTGGAAGAGTTCCAAGCTAGATACCGTGACATACTAGACGATTAAAGGCAAGATACATCGTTACCAAAGATGCTACCAAAGAGGCAGTCTGTATATAAGTTCATGAGATGAACTTCGTTCCTCCCATTGTGTGACAATGGAGTTGTGGCTTAGGCCAAGGAACGCCCGTCCCATCAGTGATCCAGACATATTCTAAGGCAGTGTCACCTGATCGTGGAGATGGTTGATCTCCAGGGGATCGAGGTTAGGAGAGTAGACTCAGAGGACAACACGGCGGATCCACTCACAAAGGCCTTTTCCGAGAGAGAGACTTTTATGGGATGGTTGAGTATGAGATACTACAACCACCGCTGTCAGATGGCCCTAGTGCAAGTGGGAGATTGTTAGTTATATGTATGCCCTAGAGGCCATTACTATACATAGGATGTATATTGTAGTGGATGCTTGGACATATATAGGGATGACTTTCTTGCTCGATATGATAGTATGCTATCTGGTTACTCTTTACCTTAACGTGTACACTGATTGTCTCTCTGTTACATGTTGGTAAAGCCCTTAGGATGTGTACTTGACTACCTGGACTATGATGCGGATCATACTAGTGGGGACATGGTAGACCATAAGTACATCCTTCAAAGTCCCTAGTCGTGGGTGTATCGAGATGGGGCATCGATATACCATAGTAGACTAGCGTGTAGCTTCTCGACCCATATTGATAGGCGATGGATGATCCCATATCCATTGGTGTTTGACATTAGAGATGATATACGGGCGCTCAGTGGAGACTGGGTACACTGGACGGACTCGCCGAGAACTCCCAGATGGTATTATACCTTACGTCAGATGGCAGTTCTCTGGTGACACTCGTGCAGGTTAGTCTGTAGACCCGAGATCGTCATAGAGTCTTGTGTGATTCCCACTGTGCTTTGATTTCCACCTTACCACGTCCAAGAGGGCATTCAAAACGGTGGTTTTTGGGTACAGTCCCGAGTCACATGGAGGCAATGAGCGATAGGAGGGGTTTCGTCTCTCCCGGTATAGGGAGTTGATGTTGCGCAGTGCTCGATTGGCTATAACAGGAAGTCCTTGGCCAAGGCTGTTTTAGAGATTTACTGGTAAGTGTTACCAGTAGTTTCTCGACCCGTTATGAGCCTCATATCGACATGACTTATCGAGTTATTAGGGTCTGACGTTTACCACCCCTAGGCGAGATATGCGACATATCAGACGAACAGACCGGACTGTACGGTTAATGTTACTGGTTGGATTCATAGGAGTGTGAGCGGGCTTGCTCGTTGATCTTCTGATCGCTCAATACCCGGGTGGCCGTTACGTTTAGCAGACCGCATGCGGCTTGTGGGTGTTTGATATGATCATCACCTGCTGCCGGCGTATTGACGAGTCTTTAGAGTCCTACACAGAGGTTTCCTGGCTCAAGCGAAACGAAATAGGAGCGCATATGAGATATGTGCGGGACCAAGAATAATACCAGTATGTGATACTGTATTCTATTCTCGCGATTTGTATCATTGGACGGTTATATGAGATATAGCCGGGTTACCGAATCAAGTGTTGATTCGATACATTGATACACTTGATATTAGTCGGTTATATGCAGTATGACCGGATCATTAAATCAAGTGTTGATTTCGTGATTTAATGTATAATTATATATTTGATATATTACTTTACATTAACTAGTATTGGTTCATTTAAGATTATTTTCTCACTAGATTGTGCACATTGTATATATGATATATTTTTGTGCACTTGTTTGTATCATGTTTGATGATACATGCAAACTTGGGTGAGTGTTTGCTTTAAACTATGATTTGGTTAATGGTTAAGGTTTGATTTACACATTTATTTATTCATTTATTTATTTCTTTTGGCAAGAAACAAATATGGTGGCTTTCTTTGTTTTATTCTTGGAGTTTCATGAAGCTTCACTATTTTGTTTCTATTCTTAAACCTAACCATTATCTAAACCCTAGTTTATTCTCCACATGAGTAAAACTAACCCATGGTTGCTAAATGATAAGCATCACTTCATTTTCTATTATGGATTATTCATTTTTGATTATTCCTTTTCTTTCTTCTTCTTCATCTTCTTCAAGAAGAAAGAAAAAGCTTGCTAGAAAATTCTAAGTGATGATTCCAAGTGAGAAATCCAAATCCAAAGTGAACCCACTTCCTATTTCTTCATCCTCTATCACTTGCCATGTAGTAGAGGATGTTTTCTTCACAAGTTTCTTGACCTGGTGAAGATGGAGCTTGAGTTTGAGTAGCCTCGACGTAGATCATCTTCGGCCTCAAAGTCAATGACCTAGCCCGATCATTTCTCTGACGAAACCATCGCTAGAGTCCGGGATCCCGATGATCGCAGCGGAGGGACGTCAACACGGAGCTAAAGAAATGGTGGAGCGGATCTACAAAGGTTGTAGTCCCTTTCACTTAGCAATAAAGTTGTTTACTTGCTTGCTTTTCGCCTAATCTCTAGTTAACGATCTTGCATAGGATTCTTAGGCACATGAAAAATTTGATTTTGGCATGGTTGATGCCTTGTGGAACCTCTTGAGTGTTTCTAATAACCCTACACGGTGGCAGTAGGTTTAACCACAGGCCGCAAGCGGTTCTAGCTGTACGTAACGGTCCCCAGGTAGATGTCGATAAGAAGGCCGATGAGGAAACCCATCCGAACTCCTACTGAGCCTGAATATGACAATATCCGTACAGTCCGGTCTGTTCGTCTAAGAGTATCGCATATCGGGTCTAGGGGGCGGTAAACGTCAGTCCCCAAATAGCGGTATAACTCGTTTCGGAGTGTAGTCCAAAACACCTTGAGTACCTACCAGTAAATCACGCTTGCCCTGGACAGGGACTTTATATAATGGCTCTCCAAACACAGCACGATATCAACCCCCAATACCGGGAGAGACGAATCCTATCTAACCGCCACCGCCTCCAAGTGCTTCGGGACAACACCCAACTACTACCTGTTTGCATGACTCAATAGAGCCGTGGTAGGGTAGTAATCTAAGAATAGTGGGAACATACTTGAGACGAAGTAGCAGTGTCAAGTCAACGGACTAAGCTGTACTCATGTCACCTGGGAACTACTAACTGACGATAGGTATAATACGAACCAACAGTTCCCGACGAGTCATGTCCAGTGTACTCGTAACCTAACGAGCACCTGCATACTATCTCCAGTACGACATACTGATGGTTGTGGGACAGACCATCTCCCCTCCTGGGATGAGAAGCGTATACACTACTCTACTCTGGAGTATTGATGCCCTGTCTCGATAATCCTACGACTAGGGACCTGTATAAGGATGTGTTTATAGACTACCCAGCCCCCACTAGTGTGACTGTCATCACAACGCTGGTAGTCAAGCAAAGATCCTAAGGGCTTTATCAATATGTATTAGCGATATGTTAAAAGAAACACATACACATATTAAGATAAAGACAAACCAAGTAGCATACTACCGTATTGAGCAAGACTGTCATAAATCCGTGTATATATCCCAAGCTTCCAAAATGTAATATACATACTAGTACTATACAATAATGGCCTCTAGGGCATATTACACCAACCATACTTATACCCATCTGGTTCTCAACTTCAAGCTTATATTCCTTGAATTTTTCAAAAGTTTCATACTTGTGTTTCAACAGGAACATATGTCCGAATCTTGAGAGATGGTCAGTGAATATAATGAAATACAAGGAACCAACCCTGGCATTTGTAGACATATGACTGTATACATCAGCATGTATCAGTCCCAAGAGTTCATCAACTCTTTCCTTGTTTCCAATAAATGGAGTATTGGTCATTTTACCTTTGAGACAAGACTGGCAAGTATCATAAGATGATAATTCGAACGGATTCAAATATTCATCCTTATGTAACTTAGCTACATAAGGATTCGTTCATTTCAATCCTCATGTCGCATTGATATGACCTAGTCTACAATGCCACAAGAAGGATTCGTTCATTTCTGAACTACTCCTCTTGTGTGTGTTCTATATACTTTGAACCGTGGTTTGATTTAGAACATATATGCCATTACATAACGTGCCTGATCCAATCAACTCTTGATTAAGGAAAATGTTCACAACATTATCCTGCAATACAAAATTATATCCTTCTTTAACTTAATAAAAAAACTGATGTAATGTTGTATATCAGGTTCGGTATGTAATAACATTTGTTCAGAATCAATGTATTTACCACGTGGAAATACAAGGTGATATTCGGTAACTGATTTGGCAACAACAATTTCACCATTCTATACACCTAGAGACATATCACCCAATCCCAGTTCTCTACCTTTCTGTGGCCCATGTAACCGATTACATATATGGGATCCTGATCCGGTATCACATACCTAGGACGTAGAGTGTACTGAGAAACAGTTCTCTCTAACTAAAACACCCAAAGAATATGAATCAGCATGCTCATTCCTCATTTGGGTGCCGTGGGGATCCAGATATTCCCCTATTTCCTGCTCAGACTTATAACAATTATAAGGTAAAGTGGAACTAACGTTCCCCAGCTCAGCATAATAAGCAGGTTCGGCCAATACATCCATATTATTATCTAGATTAAGGCATGTCACGGTCGCTACCAAAAGAGAGAGAGAGAGAAGAAAACACTCAGCGTATGCTCTAGCAAGATCAGATTGGTTATTATTTTATCTAATCAGGATGGCGCCCACTGTTTTTATCAAATTTTCCTTCAAACCCTAAAAGGTAAAAGTAGTCGGAATTAATTACACCCTACAAGTTCGCCAATCTTTCGGCTAGGCCAGTGTCGGTACTTTGAGAAAGGTTCCCCGTGCTTTCGCACAGACCTAATTAAAATAAACATCGTTTTCCCAAGGGCGTAACCCCGTTAACATCTTTCTAGACACCTACTTTGATCGGCTAATTTTCATGTGCAAAACTTTCCCAGGAGTAACTATTACCCGCAGTGGGTTCGGGATCCAACTATCTCATAGAAGGTATGCAATCTCATTGTAAATTTCAACATTTGAAATTCCCGATAATATTTTGCCCCAAGCTTCCTATGACCTTGACGAAGGCCAACAAACCATAGGCCGCTAGTCAAGTTCAACCTGTACATTTCATGATTGAATTAAACCCACCTGCACGACCTTTGACGAAGGCCAACAAAGTCGCATGGCTACCCTAATCCAATCGCATCACATGCTTTTAGCAGACAAGCACTAATCAGCTACCGCACACTACGCCTTGGCGAAGGTCAACAAACGTAGCACGAATACTAAATAGTCCTTATCTGAAATGACGGAGGGCTACGAAAGTTTTTTAAGAATACCTTTTGCGTAATGAACTTGATATCGTTGTAGAATCGAGTGATTTGAAAAAGGAGTGGTTTAAGCACCGCATTTTAAAATCAAGTTTTTCAAAATAAACCGAGTGGGTGTAGTATCTGCTAGCTTTTGCTAAAGAGATCACTCCCGGTGAAGAGATCCAGGCTCTTTCCTTATCAAATGAGGTGCTGGATGTTCATCAAGGAACATCACGATGCAAAGTAAGAACTAGAGCTACAAGTTTTGAAAATTTGATTCCACAACATCATTAGGTTTTTTCCTTTCACTAATCTCATTAATGAAGTCCCATCATTTATGCTTCCTAAGCATCACAGATAAAGAAACGATAATAGAACATACGCTTATGCCATCCTCATTCGCTACAGTGTCCCGTTATGCACCGTTAGGTTACTTAACTAACGGCATAGCGGGGCGGGACTAGCCCGGGTGCAAAACATAAGCTACGTTTATTATATATCATATATATAATAACAACATTCATCTCATCATATAAAGTGATCATATCACAGAATATCAGCAGCAGAAGTTCGCATATGAAATATTGGATATACTAGGAATTCCATGTTTTAAATTAAGCAAGTAAAAAACACGGATTTCACGGTCGTGATGAATAGCCAAACCCACATCCCTAGACCCCTACGAGAGCGGCAAGCAACCCTACCAATTCTAGAATTAGGAGACCCGGTCTCGACTCCTCGAGATGGTCTCCCACTGGACTCTAGAACCCGGTTACTTGTGCTCCCCACCTTGGGTCTATCCTAATGCGGAAAAGTAAATAATATACATCAATGATGACATCATCCTTAACCCGGAAGTGCCCCAATAAAAGAATATTACATACATGTTTTTACATGAATGAAAATGAAAAACTCGCATCTCACGCAAAAAACCCCAGCTATTCAAACACGACGATCCAATATAACATATCACAGCAACAAATAACATCACATGTCATCAACATAAGTAAATATGCGTATCCCAATTGTTATTGACATATAGCAACGAAACCGGCGATACACCACATATTACACTTACGGTCGCAGAAAAGAAAGTGAAAACTACAACAATTGGAATCCGCAACCACCTTAGACATCATAAACCCAAAATATCACATACTTCGGATTTCATGCCTAACCATATGAATTCCTTAGACATCATAACCCGTAATATCTCATATTCCGAATTTCATCCCTAACATTATAAACCCCGCATTTTTGTCTCGATATTAAAACACTTTTCAATAACAAGTCGGGCAATTCAACAAGATTCCCGACAAGTTGATCGAATGCTAGTCGAAAACATTAGTAGACGGCCGCACCCCCGATGTCATCGACCAAGTGCACTTGAGCGGAACACCGCGGCCGTGAGCACCCGGGAGGATGATTTTGGCAATGTGGTTCTCCTACAGTCACTTGGTCGGGGCTATGGGGCATGGCTATCTAGTAATGTTACCCGGCGAGTATCCGCGTACACTACGTGATTGCGACAGAGTTTTGATCCATATCAAAACCCCGTGGCAACCGATCAAATGAGACCAAATTGCTAGGTTTACAAAATTCAAACTAGTTTTTACAAAACTAATTATTGTGGATTCCAAATATTATATCACATTCATAAAAGCTAGGCGATGTTAAACTTTTCGATCGATCGATCAACCACCCAAAATTCTCAGAGGACTCAACACTTGAGTTAGATTCAAAAATTCCCAAACAGTGCCACAAAGCACATACGGACCAGCATAAGAGAGCACGTCCCAAGACTCACCAACGGTGCCGCGGAACCGTCGCCAAAAGCACCTTTTTGGCACGGTTCCGCGGTCGTTAGGTCGAGTTAGGGGTTCGTTTTTCTTGGGGGTCCACACAATACTTTGCACAATTTTCTGAACATTTTTAAACCCAAAAATTCTAACTTTTGAAAAATTTCCAGAGAGCAATCTTGAGGTGGTGTTTGATGTTCGTTCGAACTTTTTAACGCCGTCTATGTTATCCGAAACGATATTAAAATTACGAATACGAAACACTCTGAATTGCCTTTATAGAAAGATAACATCACATGCAATCTTAGTAAAAACAAACAAGACCTGAAACACCAAACCCCAGAGACTGGAGCACCAAACAAAAACGAAGCCCAAACACAATGAGAGAACCGTTCAGGCCGGTCAAATGATGCTTTTCGCCAGGTCAAATCTGGTGGTTTGGGCTCGTTTTTCTCTGGTGTTCATATTACATCCTATGTAACATTCTGCAACAGTTTAAAAAAATTTTAGATAACCTTTTAAACACGACAGAAACTAGGGATTTTGTTTCGACTGTTTCGGAGTTGTTTCGGTTTCATAATTCTACTAACATCGTCTAATTCTCTCGCTTGGCTCTGATACCACTGTTGGGTTCCTTAGCATCCTCACAATGTTTTCTAGGGGATCAAGTATGCAAATTTAAAAATTCTAGTGAGCTAAGTTGTTAGGAATAGGTATTCCCCAGAGGCCATTATTAATGATATAGTGGATGCTGGGACATATATATAAGGGACTTTCTTGCACGACATAATAGTATGCTATCATGTTACCTTTATCTTAACATGTAGACTGGTATTTATACTGTCTGTCTCTTACATGTTGATAAAGAGCTTAGGAAATGTACTTGACTACCAGGACTATGATGAGATCATACTAGTGGGGCCAGTGTGATCTAAAAGTGCATCCTTTAATCAGTTCCTAGTCGAGGGAATATCGAGACTAGGGCATCGATATTCCAGAATAGACTAGTGTGTACGTTTCTTGACCCTTAGAGGGCGATGGTTGATCCTACAACCATTGGTGTATGACATAAAAGATTGTACACAGGTGCTCATTGGAGAATGGGTACACCAAACATGACTCGCCGAGGACTCCTAGTTGGTAGTATACATATCGTTAGATAGCAGTCCCTTGGTGACACTGGTACAGGTTAGTCTGTAGACCCGAGATCTTCGTAGAGTCTTGTGTGGCTCCCACCATTCTTTGATTTCCTCCCTACCACGGCTCAAAGGAGTCATGAAAACAGGTGGATTTTGGGTACATTCCCGAGTCACATGGAGGCAATGAGCGATAGGAGGGGTTTCGTCTCTCCCGATATTGGGGGTTGATGTTGCGCTATGCTCGATTGGCTATAACTGGATGTCCCTGGCCAGGGCTGCTGCTAAGATTTAATGATAAGAGTTATCAGTAGTTTCTCGAACCGTTATAGGCCACACATCGACATGACTTATCACGTTACTGGGGTATGACGTTTACCACCCCTAGACATGATATGCGACATATCAGACGAAGAGACCGAACTGTACGGTAGTGTTACTGATAGGCTTCAAAGAGAGTATGGACGAGCTTGCTTGTTGATCTTCATATCGCTCAATACCCGGATAGCCGTTACGTCCAGCTAGTACCACTGACGGCTTGTAGGTGATTGATGTGATCATCATCTACTGCTGGCGTATTGACAAGTTTTTAGAGTCCCACACAGAAGTTTCTTAGTTCAAGCGAAACGAAGTAGGGCACATATGTTGATATGTGCGTGAGACTGATTAAATATGAGTATGTGATACCGTATTATAATCTGGCAGTTATCTGATGTTGGTCAGGTTATATGTGATATAACCGGATTATCAAATCAAGTGTTGGTTTGATAATGTGATATTCAGATTAATGATATTAGTCGGTTATATATGATATAACCGGATCATTAGATCAAGTGTTGATTTAATAATGTGATATATATTATATGTGATATAATTATATCTTAACTAATATCATTAGCTCACTAATTGCTTTATATATATATATATATTAATCTATATTTGATATATATAAATATATATATTATTATATGAAGCATGGCATGTTTTTCTATTTTGAGAAAATAGAAAAATGAGGTGTAAATTGTGGAGATATTTGTGGAATGGGCAAGGCATGGGTTTTATTATTTGTATATTAGTCTTGACTCACTATTCAAGCATGGTTGCAATTTAGAATTGCAATTTTATTCCATGCTTGAATAAGTGAGGAAAGAGAGAGCCATTTTGAGTTTACTCTGATCATTTTCATTCTTCATGCCTTAGCCATTTCTTGAGCTCTAGCTCTCTACAATTTTCTTCACCTCACTTCGAAGTTCAAACCCTCACATGTGATGTGAATCATTGAACTTGAGAAAACCCTAGTGAGCAAATTAAACCCCTACTTCAACATCACACATTAGATTAGCAATTTGATGTGGAGTGTTGCCTTCACTAATAAGATTAGTGAAGGGTTAGCTTGAGCTTGTGGACTTCGGGTGGATCGTCTTTGGCGCGAAGATCGCGAAGAAGGTTCTTTCATCTTGAAGAGGAGCCTAGTGGAGT
Source organism: Agapanthus africanus (assembly GCA_030015575.1). Taxonomy (NCBI): domain Eukaryota; kingdom Viridiplantae; phylum Streptophyta; class Magnoliopsida; order Asparagales; family Amaryllidaceae; genus Agapanthus; species Agapanthus africanus. Next base: position 567,296,646 of record JASDDO010000024.1, read on the forward strand.
CGCGTGGACCACAACCTGGAGCTATTGAAGAGAAAGACTCGAACTACAAAGATTGTATGCTCTTTTCTTCTCTTTAGTTCATCATATCACAAAGGCAAACCCTAATAATCTAGTAAAGATCTTGATAGTCTAACTTAGCACCTAATAAAAATCAAAATTTGGCATGCTTGATGCCTCTGGAACCTCATGGTGTTGCTAAGGTCGACTTTCATGATATCAGAGCCAAGCTAGAACATTAGGGTTGCTTGTAGCGACGTTAGAAATCCGCCGTTTTTGTCTCGTAAAAACTGCTGATAAAAACAGTTTCCAAAATTATGTTTTAAGTTGTTTGCACACCCCGTGGGCTCATGGTTTGAATCGAGAAGCCGCGGGGTGGAGCGTGCGCACCCCGAAGACACCCCGTGGGGATTAGAAGCGGACCCACACCCCAATACCACCACAAGATGGCCTTGGAGGTGGGTGACCCGAGAGCACCCCAACTGGGTGCTCTCGGGTCTGCCTTCCCCTAGGGGCCACCTCGAGGTGGCCCTTAGGGGTGGGTACACCCCTGAGGCCCCCCATTCGATAGTTAATTTTGGTATCTTTACTTCCGTGAATATTCGGGCGGTTTTCGAGTTCGTTTCGACTCCCGGATTGGTTTAAAACGATCATTTTTAGAACTTTAGCTCACTAGATTTTTCAAAGTTTTGGAAAAATTGGTTTAGTTTTGCTAATTGCGTTCGGAATTCTAATTGTAAGTCTACGGTAGCGCCCCGGCCGTCTTTCAGACGCCAAATGCGGAACAAAAACTTTTACAAACTTGCGCTATCGTATACTATAACCCGGATCTGCCATTAATGCTAAAATAACATACTGTAAAGAGGGTAGAAATGTTATATAGAACAATCCGAGTACTTCGTTCTTTAACCATCATCCCACGCTTTGTTACGGCTGCTCCGACCTCCTGAATCTCCAGTCTTCTTGTCTAGGTGGCACCATGTCGATGGATCTTTAAACGGGCTCCCGCCTCTGAACCGAGGCAACTCGGACATCAAGTTTGATAAAAGAGATGACCAAGATTGATGTAGAGAATGAGTAGAACACTTTGTCTCATTACATCCAAAGCTATGGATGAACGGTTAATGAAGTTGCCTTTTTGGATCGGGTGAAATGAGAAATCAACTTATGAAATTTCCATGAAGCAAATTTCATATACTTTTTCCAAATGAACAACCATCATTTTCTCCAAGAGGGAATGGCCACTATAAGAAGAGGAGGGAGGTGAGTGTAGGAGTAAGGGGTGGTAATCATAAGATAAAAGATCAAGGAGAAATATCTTAAGCATTACAAAACCTCATTAATGCAAAATCCACCTTGCATAAAACATTAAATGCATAATGGTGACTCACTAATCCTAGTCATCAACCATTAAAGAAAAATAGTGACTCACCCTCATGACTCACCCTCATGAAGAAAAGATAAAACCGTATTAAACCGAATGTATAATACGGGTGATAGAAAACTGGAAACTGGCAACTTTCAAAAGCGATCCTGAAACGAATTTCAGGATAACCCCGTAACAGTATAAATATACCCGTATTTGTATTACGACCGAAGACAAATGCAACTGAGACAAAGATATTATATCTATACAGTATAATACTCGGATCCGGCTTAAACAAAAGCCCACCAGTATTATCTGCCCGAAATATGACACGTGCGTAAACGCACGTGCATTTTCCGAAACCTGCCATAAAACCATACGGCCTCTACAACGTTTCGCCCCAAACTTGGGAAACTGTCTGTGGGGGACTCTAATGACTCAACAACACACTAGCACTGGGTATAACCACTAGCACGTCAGAGGTACTAGCTGTACGTAACGGTTGCCTATGTATTGATCTGAAGGGAAGCTGACAAGCGAACTCATCCAGAAACCTTACTGAGTCTGACAGTGACAATATCTGTACAGTCCGTTCCGTTCGTCTTTGAGTATCGCATATAGGGCCTAGGGGGCTGGTAAACGTCAGACCCCCAATAGCTGTATAAGTCGTGTTGGAGTGAAGCCAAGAACACCCTGAGATACTACTGGAATACCTTCCAGTAAATCTCGATTACCCTGGCCAGGAATTTTGTGTAATGGCTCTCCTAAACACAGCGCGATCTCAGCCCCAATACCGGGAGAGACGAATCCCTGACGATCCGCTCACTGCCTCCATGTGGCTCGGGACTGTACCCAACTAAAACCTGTTTGCACGACTCCTTTGAGCCGTGGTATGGTAGTAATCAAAGCACAGTGGGAACTCACACGAGACAAATGACGATCCCAGGTCGACAGACTAACCTGTACACATGTCAGCAGGGAACTGCTATCCGACGATATGTATAATACCAACTAGCATGTTCCCGGCGAGTCCTGTCTGGTGTACTCATAGCCCAATGAGCACCTGTATACATTTTAGGTGAACCAACTAACACTAATGGCTTGTGAGACTGGCCACCGCCCCTCGTCGGGGTCTCGACTGTATACACTAGTCTACTCTGGAGTATCGATGCCCTGTCTCGAAACTCCCACGACTAGGGACATTTAAGGATGTGCTTATATACCCCAGCTCCCACATATATGATCGCCATAATACTGCTGGAAGTCAAGCAAGAATCCTATGGGCTCTATCAATATATGATGATAAAGACAAAGCAGATAGCATACTATCATCTCGAGTAAGACTGTTTTATCGGTATATGCCCTTCCTCAATCATCACAATCACGTGCCTATGACTACGATAATTGTCTTGAGGGCATTATAGCCAACAATCTCCCACTTGCACTCAAGTCTAATTATTGCGATGTCGCATACTCACAGCCCGTGTGATACCGAACATCCAACTCCTCTACTAATCGGTTTCACAAAGCCCGTTTGTAAAACTATTGTGTTCGAGAAATAGCCTTAGTGAGTGGATCCGCCTTGATGTTTCTTTCTATATCTCTCTTAATTTCAAGTTCGTGGAGAAACCCATCTCCCGAATCGAGTAATACATGTCTTAGAATATGTCTGGATATCTGATGGGACCTAGTTCATAAATGATCTCCAAATCCAAACTTCTTAGACTGTATCATCAACTGAACCTAATCGGTATCCCACACCATGCCAACTATAGTATTCTTTTGGACCAGCTGTCCATAATACTGTCCCTCGTCAGATGGAAAACTATAACTCTGACAATCACTTTATCATCTATGTCACCTTTGAAGCCTGGAATGATAACCGTCTCCCGTCATCAAATCCGTAGAACATGCACTTATGTTCTAAAACTGCTTCCTTATGTTTCTTCAGGATTGGATTAATATAAACTTATCGCATCTAGTGAAAAACGACGTCTGCTGTGGTACTTGACATCTCACGATTGACTCGATTGCCTAAGCAAGTGATCTGCCAATCATGCACATCCCTCTTCACTTTAGTCTGTAAGACACCTTTAGAGAGGGTGACTCCATCACCTGTAGGTACACCACCATACCAGGAGTCATCAATTATAAAATACTATTAAAATACTGTCAAAGTACCCACATTGGGAAACTACCCAAATCTAGATCAAAAACCATAGATCTAGTAACCAGAATGTCAGATATTATATCCATATCCTTTGTGGAGAAACAACTGTGTGACGACCATAGTACAACCGATCGTAGTATAGGAATTTTACTTCCTACTCTGTGTATGTCATCCAAATACCAGGACATCCAACCCTACTACCTTCTTAACAGATTCATCCTCTATTCTGATGAAGTCAAACCCATGACTGTCACATCAAAAATAGATGATCTTATCTCCGCTATATGTGCTCAAACCTATAAATAGACATAAGCTACTTGCCCACTATGCTTCCGCTGCTCCCACTTACTACGACAACCCTCTGGAAGAATTATATATACGTACACTTCTAAAGCTAGTTTAAAACGACGCTATACTTATCCTCCTGCCGGGTCTCATAGTCTGGAACAACAGTAGTGTCAAGTCTGGGTAAACAAGAACCTCCTTGTCACCGTCCTTGAGGCTACCGGAGTACCTCTCGGGTGTCTGAGCTTACCCACCATATCTGCGGAGTGGCTATTGGAATGTCAAACCTGATTGAATATATAGGTCCTATTAAATTTTCCGTAATCGTTTGCGGTTATGGAATCACTTCCAGTTCTACCATACTACCACTATTGTTTTCTGAAAAAATCCATTTTACTAAAACTGTGGCGAGTCTAGAACAATATCACTATTGATCTTCCATATGGTAGAAAGTCAACCCTCGTCAAAGCCAGGGTCAACCCACAAACTGCCATTACAGAAACGTGCCTTGAGTTATCCAGAGTCTGGTTTTAAGAATAAGCTGGACAACTCACCGTACCTTAACATCGTTAAGATATGAACCATTCTATATCCAATATAGAAACTTTGGCACATATTTAATTGGAACCAGATTTAAATCATGCAACTGTCTCCAGTGCATATCAATTTAATGGAGAAAGGCTAATCAGCATTACTCAACTTAGGAATCCATCCAATTATGAGTAACCTGAAAAAGAAACTAGTTTCTCAAAACCATTAACTGAATACCAATCACAAGAATCTACATCTTCGATTTCTTTGAAGAATCCCGATGCTTGTGACACCTGGTTCTCTACTTTATTCCTATACCCACAACTTCTCAAAACTTAGATATTGTATTTCTACGAAACACTCGTCTAAAAACTAGAGAAGTCACAAGTAAACAGAACAGTGTACGAGGACCAACCCCTTTGTCCTGATGTACACTGGACAACATACAATACTCTGTATAAGTCCGCTGAGTTGAATAACTCAAAACCTGTGCGTCGTAGGTTGAAAACTGTATCCAGGCGATTTCCTCAAATATCACTAATTACAAAGAATTCCGATATAATGAGGATGGTCACCTAATTCCCAATAGCTTACTCCCACTGATCATCTGTAAAACCATACAGATGTGAGAAGCATACCTGGTAAATACATACCCTGGAGCAAGGGTTTAATTAGGAAATCAGTTTACAATTAACAATGCACAGTGTAATTGAAACATGAAAATGTTTAGAAGGGGTATCCTAGTATTCTTTGTAATGCCTCTTCCATAATCCAATTCATGGCTCTAACCGTATATTTGTTTGCCATCTCCCCAAATCCCTTTATTTGTCTTTATTCATTACCTTCTATACACCATCATTAGGCTAAGTGGTTTTCTTCCTTCCCTACCGTTCGGCACAAGCCTATGGTTTGGAAGAAGACTATCCGATAAGAATAATGGGTGTACTCTCCTAATTCTAGGAGTACTCGCAGCTTGAGAGAAGGTGATGATAAAAAACAACTGAATAATACCTTATTCTATTTCTCCCGAACTGGGAAAAAAGCAAAGGTGAAATAGGAATGGCGATGAAGTATGCGGTTTGGTCGTGAATGATAATAGTCGTAATTTACTCTGCTCTCTTTCTAATTCCTTTATTTGGTCTTTAATTATTACCTTTTGTACACCCTACTTAGGCAAATTGGTTTTCTTCATTCCCTACCTTTTGGCACCTGCCTATGGTTTGGAAGAAGACTATCCAATAAGCATAATAGGTGTCATCTCCTAATCCTAGGAGTACTCGCAATCTGAGAGAAGGTGATAATAGAAGACAACTGAATAAACCAATTCTATTTCTCCTGAACCTGGATCCATCTTCGAAGAAATCCCTCCGAGTTCGTATATAACCATACGATGGATCTATCCAATGGAAGTGGATATCCGTAATAATACGGGGTGTTCTGAGAAATACAAAGGGTAAAAGAAGGAGCGGCAATGACTTATGCAACTTGGACAATCCAAAAGCCAGTATTTTAAGAAGGTTCGGTCAACTTGGTCACTGAGTCATACTCTAGGGTCGGTCAAAGGTCGCTGCCAAAGAGAGAAATGAAACACTCTGCGTGCACTTTAACTTAGATCAGAATGGTTATCACTTTATCTAATCAGGAAACCTCCCACTGTAATCTCAAATTCTCCTCCAAACCTGAAAGAAGAATTAGTCGGGATCACCCGAAGAGTAAACCAACTCATTAGTGGGATCGGGATCCAACTCTCATCGCATGATAAGGTGACGGTATCCACTCACGTTATCACACTCCAGAAGGTATGCGCAAGTCTGGCAAGTTTCCTGTATGTTTGAAACTCCCGATGTAATTTTTTATCCTATGCTCTTATGACCTTGACGTAGGCCAACAAATCATAAGTCACATGTCAAGTTCTACCCGTCATTGTCCAGGTTAATTTGAAGCACCCGTATAAGCCCCTGACGTAGGACAACAAGGATATACGTCTGTCCCAAACCAACGCATCTATCTATGCAGCAAATGAATACCCCAGCAGCTACCAAACACTATGCCTTGACGTAGGCCAACAAATATAGCTTGAATACTACTGACCATCCATAAGAAATGACGGAGGGCTACGGCTGGTTTTTAGCGAAAAACCTTTAACGTAATGAACTTGATCTCGTTGAAGGAACCTGATAGCGTTTTATAAAAATATAGTGGCGAAAACCTTTGCTAAAGAGGTCACTCCCGGTGAAGGGATCTCGGCTCTTTCCTCGTCAAATGAGGTGCGGGATATTCATAACTGAATACCACGATGCATAACAACTTGTAATCGACTATAGTGAAGTTATTACCCTGACGCAAACTTCTGCCCATGGGGTCACTCCCGGTGAAGGGATCTCGGCCCTTGCCTCGTCGAATGAGGTGCTGGATATTCATAACCGAATACCTCTATGCATAACAAAAGGAAACGTCTTTGTAATAACACATTTTAAAATTGGTTCCAACAACATCAAATATAGGTTTGTTTTATCCTTACATTGATAAGAATCAATGCAGTCCCATCAATTAATCACACCAGAAAAGAACGAAAAAAATGTACGTATATGCCATCCGCATTCGTCACTGGGTCCCGTCATTGTCCGTTAGGTTACTTAACTAACAACAGAGCGAGGACTGGGCTAGCGCGGGTGCAAAACATATACAACATCTACTAGTATATATAAATATATAATAATCGCTCTAGGCATGATGAATGCAACATCACAGAAAAGTAATAAGCATCACAGAACAATACAGATAATCTGGGATTCCCGGGTTTCACAGAGCCGCTACTGAAACCCGACGTTCCCTTGGTTGTGTGGATAGCCTGTGCAATGAAACCTAGACCCCTACGGGTGCGGCAAGTTACCCGCCAAAAGCTGAAGCGAGGCAGCCCCTTACAGCAAAGTGAATGGACCACCCAGTACTTCACGGAATTTGGTAACTTGAGCATCCCTCCTTGGGTCAACCTGTACCCCCTACGAGTGCGGCGAATTGCCCGCCAATTATAGAGTGGAGCCCCCTCCGTCTCAACGCCATGAGATGTAGGCCCGTTGCCCTCTAGAACCCGGCTATTCGTGCACCCCACCGCGGGGTAATCCTAGTACAGAAAAGAAAAATATATACAACGGGTACATCGACCTCAGTCCGGTCGTGCCCCAAAAGAATATTATACAAACAGGCAGTGACGGCAGTCCACAAGTCGGACACTCGCCCCGCAATATCAAATGTACAAATAAATCCAAACAGCACTACCAATGCACACTGCTATCCACCACGACATATCCGCAACATTACAGCACAACACAGAACATCAACGCGAATGTCACGTTCGCAAATCCGTCTAAAAGAACTATAGCAATTAGACGTAATTTACCGCTCGAATGACATTCACGGTCGGAGATATAATATAAGTACTGTAAACTAACGAGTTTAAAATTTCGATCGACAAAACTTCCCGAAGTGGGCCCCACGTACATCTGGTGTACAATAATAAAATCTGGGCCCAAAAGAAATATACCAAAAACCACAATTTACCATAGAGAACACACTGTAGAAATTTGACTCACTGTTCTCACAATATTGCGGCGGATCCATGGCCAAACCCTGGTTTGGGCCCTGGATCCGCGGCCGTACTGTGGGATCACATGATGAAATTTCACCAGTTTTCTTCAAAAAGCTTGCACAATTTTCTGTGATGCTCAAAATAATTTTTAGACCTGATTTAAAATCGACAGAAACTTTGTACAGAAAATTGTAGTATTGCGAAAATCCGTTCGATCGATGTTTTAAACACGTTAGCACAAGTTAGTAAAGCTTAATGGAGAGGCTCTGATACCAATGTAAGTCTAAGGTAGCGCCCCGGCCGTCTTTCAGACGCCAAATGCGGAACAAAAACTTTTATAAACTTGCGCTATCGTATACTATAACCCGGATCTGCCATTAACTCTAAAATAACATACTGTAAAGAGGGTAGAAATGTTATACCGAACGATCCGAGTCCTTCGTTCTTTAACCATCATCCCACGCTTTGTTGCGGCTGCACCGATCTCCTGAATCTCCAGTCTTCTCGTCCAGGTGGCACCACGTCGATGGATCTTTAAACGGGCTCCCTCCTCTGAACCGAGGCAACTCGGACATCAAGTTTGCTAAAAGAGATGACCAAGATTGATGTAGAAAATGAGTAGAACACTTTGTCTCGTTACATCCAAAGCTATGGATGAACGGTTAATGAAGTTGCATTTTTGGATCGGGTGAAAGGAGAAATCAACTTATGAAATTTCCATGAAGCAAATATCATATACTTTTTCCAAATGAACAACCATCATTTTCTCCAAGAGGGGCCGGCCACTATAAGAAGAGGAGGGAGGTGAGTGTAGGAGCAAGGGGTGGTAATCATAAGGTAAAAGATCAAGGAGAAATATCTTAAGCATTACAAAACCTCATTAATGCAAAATCCACCTTGCATAAAACATTAAATGCATAATAGTGACTCACTAATCCTAGTCATCAACCATTAAAGCAAAATGGTGACTCACCCTTATGACTCACCAAATGACTCACCCTCATGAAGAAAAGATAAAACCGTATTAAACCGAATGTATAATACGGGTGATAGAAAACTGGAAACTGGCAACTTTCAAAAGCTATCCTGAAACGAATTTCCGGATAACCCCGTAACAGTATAAACATACCCGCATTTGTATTACGACCGAATACAAATGCAACTGAGACAAAGATATTATATCTACACAGTATAATACTCGGATCCGGCTTAAACCAAAGCCCACCATTATTATCTGCCCGAAATATGACACGTGCGTAAACGCTCGTGCATTTTCCGAACCCTGCCATAAAACCATACGGCCTCTACAACGTTTCGCCCAAACTTGGGAAACTTTCGGGGACTCTGATGACTCATCAACACACTGGAACTGGGTATAACCACTAGCACGTCAGAGGTACTAGCTGTACGTAACAGTTGCCTATGTATTAATCTGAAGGGAAGCTGATGAGCGAACTCATCCAGAAACCCTACTGAGTCTGACAGTGACAATATCCGTACAGTCCGGTCCGTTCGTCTATGAGTATCGCATATAGGGCCTAGGGGGCTGGTAAACGTCAGACCCCCAATAGCTGTATAAGTCGTGTCGGAGTGAAGCCCAGAACACCCTGAGATACTACTGGAATACCTTCCAGAAAATCTCGATTACCCTGGCCATGGATTTCGTGTAATGGCTCTCCTAAACACAGCGCGATCTCACCCCCAAATCCCAGACGATCCGCTCACTGCCTCCATGTGGCTCGGGACTGTACCCAACTAAAACCTGTTTGCACGACTCCTTTGAGCCGTGGTAGGGTAGTAATCAAAGCACAGTAGGAACTCACACGAGACAAATGATGATCCCAGGTCGACAGACTAACCTGTACACATGTCACCAGGGAACTGCTATCCGACGATATGTATAATACCAACTAGCATGTTCCCGGCGAGTCCTGTCTGGTGTACTCATAGCCCAATGAGCACCATTATACATTTTAGGTGAACCAACTAACACCAATGGCTTGTGAGACCGGCCACCATCCCTCGTCGGGGTCTCGACTGTATATACTAGTCTACTCTGCAGTATCGATGCCCTGTCTCGAAACTCCCACGACTAGGGACATTTAAGGATGTGCTTATAGACCCCAGCTCCCACATTTATGATCGTCATCATACTGCTGGCGGTCAAGCAAGAATCCTATGGGCTCTATCAATATATGATGATAAAGACAAACCAGATAGCATACTATCATCTCGAGTAAGACTGTTTTATCGGTATATGCCCTTCCTCAATCATCACAATCACGTGCCTACGACTACGATAATTATCTTGAGGGCATTATAGCCAACAATCTCCCACTTGCACTCAAGGATAAATATTGCGATGTCGCATACTCACAGCCCGTGTGATACCGAACATCCAACTCCTCTACTAATTTGTTTTACAAAGCCCGTTTGTAAAACTATAGTGTTCGAGAAATTGCCTTGGTGAGTGGATCCGCCTTGATGTTTCTTTCTATATCTCTCTTAATTTCAAGTTCGCGGAGAAAGCCATCTCCCGAATCGAGTAATACTTGTCTTAGAATATGTCTGGATATCTGATGGGACCTAGTTCATAAATGAACTCCAAATCCAAACTTCTTAGACTGTATCATCAACTGAACCTAATCAGTATCCCGCACCATGCCACCCACAGTATCCTTTTGGACCACCTGTCCATAATACTGTCCCTCGTCAGATGGAAAACAATAACTCTGACAATCACTTTGTCATCTATGTCACCTTTGAAGCCTGGAATGATAACCGTCTCCCGAAGGAGGCTGCCGTCATCAAATCCGTAGAACATGCACTTATGTTCTAAAACTGCTTCCTTATGTTTCTTCAGGATTGGATTAATATAAACTTATCGCATCTAGTGAAAAACGACGTCTGGTGTGGTACTTGATATCTCACGATTGACTCAATTGCCTAAGCAAGTGATCTGCCAATCATGTACATCCCTCTCCCCTTTAGTCTGTAAGACACCTTTAGAGAAGGTGACTCCATCACCTGTAGGTACACCACCATGCCAGGAGTCATCTATTCTAAAATACTATTAGAATACTGACAAAGTACCCACATTGGAAAACTACCCAAATCTAGATCTAAAACCATAGATCTAGTAACCAGAATGTCAGATTTTATATCTGTATCCTTTGTGGAGAAACAACTGTGTGACGACCACAGTACAACCGATCGTAGTATAGGAATTTTACTTCCTACTCTGTGTATGTCATCCAAATACCAGGACATCACACCCTACTACCTTCTTAAAAGATTCATCCCTTATTCTGATGAAGTCAAACCCTTGACTGTCATATCAAAAATAGATGATCTTATCTCTGCTATATGTGCTCAAGCCTATAAATAGACACAAGCTACTTGCCCACTATACTTCCGCCGCTCCCACTGACTACGACAACCCCCTGGCAGAATAATATATACATACACTTCTAAAGCTAGTTTAGAACGACGCTGTACTTATCCTCCTGTCGGGTCTCATAGTCTGGAACAATAGTAGTGTCAAGTCTGGGTAAACAAGAACCTCCCTGTCACCGTCTTTGTAGCTTCCGGAGTACCTCTCGGGTGTTTGAGGTTACCTACCATATCTGTGGAGTGGCTATTGGAATGTCAAACCTGATTGAATATATAGGTCCTATCAAATTTTCCGTAATCGTTTGCGGTTCTGGAATCACTTCCAGTTTTACCATACTCCCACTATTGTTTTCTGAAAAAATCAATTTTACTAAAACTGTGGCGAGTTTAGAACAATATCACTATTGATCTTTTGTATGGTAGAAAGTCAACCCTCGTCAAAGCCATGGTCAACCCATAAACTGCCATTACAGAAATGTCCCTCGAGTTATCCAGAGTCTGGTTTTAAGCATAAGCTGGACAATTAACTGTACCTTAGCATCGTTAAGATATGAACCATTCTATATCCAATATAGAAACTTTGGCACATATTTAATTGGAACCAGATTTAAATCATGCAACTGTCTCCAGTGCATATCAACTTAATGGAGAAAGGCTAATAAGCATTACTCAACTTAGGAATCCATCCAATTATGAGTAACCTGAAAAAGAAACTAGTTTCTCAAAACCATTAACTGAATATCAATCACAAGAATCTACATCTTCGATTTCTTTGAATAATCCCTATACTTGTAACACCTGGTTCTCTACTTTATTCCTATACCCACAACTTCTCAAAACTTAGACATTATATTTCTACGAAACACTTGTCTAAAAACTAGAGAAGTCACAAGTAAACAGAACAGAGTACGAGGACCAACCCCTTTTTCATGATGGACACTGGACAACATACAATACTCTGTATAAGTCCGCTGAGTTGAATAACTCAAAACCTGTGCGTCGTAGATTGAAAACTTTATCCAGGCGATTTCCTCAAATATCACTAATTACAAAGTGATTGTCCTTCTCTCTCTCTTGGTAGCGACCAATGAAATGCCTTAATCAAGATAATAATATTGTTGTATTGACCGAACCTACTTATTATACCGGGCTAGGTTTTTCTCTATCTTATGATTGCCATAAGTCTGAGCAAGGAATAAGGGAATATTTGGATTCCTACGCCACCCAAACGAAGAATAAGCTTTTTGATGCATTGTCTTCGCGTGTGTTCATAACCAAGAACTGTTTCTCAGTTTACTCTACGTCCTGGGTATTGGATACCGGATCAGGATCCCACACATGTAATTTGTTACACGGGCTATAGAAAAGTGGAGAACTGGGAAAAGGGTGATTTGTCTCTAGTATTAGAGATGGTGCAATTGTTGCAGCCAAATCAGTTGGCAAATATCACCTAGTGTTACCAACTGGTAATATAATGATTCTGAGTGACTGTTATATCATACCAATAATATTGTGAATATTTTCCTAAATCAAATGTTGATTGGGTAAGGTATGTTGTATAACAGTGTACACGTTCTGAATCAAACAACAGTTCTAAACGTACAGAACACACACAAGAGGAACAGTTCAGAAATGAACGAAGTCTTCTTGAGGCATTGTAGACTAGGTCATATCGATGAAACAAGACTAGGTAATGTTCCATAAGGATGCATATTTGAATCTGTTCGAATTTACATCTTATGAAACATGTCAGTCATGTCTCAAAGACCATGGTGACCAAATCTCTATTTACTGGAAACGGAGAAAGAGCTACTAAACTCTTTGACAGATACATGGTGATGTATGTGGTCCTTTGTCTACACTTGCCAGGGATGGTTCCACATACTTTATTACATTCACCGATATTCTCTCAAGATACGGACATGTGTTCTTGCTGAAACACAAAACTGAATCTTTTGAGAATATCAAGGAAGATAAGTACGAAGTAGAGAACCAGATGGGTAAAGGTATTCAAATCCTTCGATATGATCGGGGAGATGAATACTGGAGCACGGAATTCCGAGACTATTTAAAAGAGAATGAGATTCTCTCTTAGTTTACTCCCCCGTATACACCATAGCACAACGGTATATCGGGGTGGAGGAATCACACCCTATGAGATATGGTGCGCTCTATGATGAGTACTGTTGATTTGCCTATTTCCTTTCAGGGACATGGACTTGAGAAGATGCATACCAATTGAATAGAGTTCCGACCAAATCTGTTGCCTACCACTCCATATGAGATATGGAATGGGTAGAGACCATCTCTTAAACGAGTTAAGATATAGGTTGTCCGGCCTATGTTGAAAAGCATAATCCGGAAAAGCTTGAGGCATGGTCAGTTCTGAGCAAGTTTATAGGATATCCCAAACATTCGCGAAGGTATATCTTCTACCATACTGAGGAACAAACGGTGTTTTTTTCTCGACATGCCACCTTTTAAAAAAAAAAAAGAATTTCTTGTGGAAGAAATTAGTGGCGATCGGGTAGAACTAGAAGAAGTTCCAGCAAAGCAAACGATAATTGACGATTTGGTGGAACTAGAGGATTCAATAGTCCCCGACGAACCGCAACCACTCCGCAGATCTAGTTGGGTTCCTCATCCACTTGAGAGATACTACGGTTTTCTCGTAGACGGTGGGAGCGAGGATTGCATCATGGAGATGATGACTCAACTAGTTTCAAGCAGGCCATCACGAGTGGGGACTCTGTGTAATGGCTGGATGCTATGCGATCTGAGATGGAATCCATGTACACCACAAAGTATTGACTTTGAATGTTGCTCCTGAAGGGGTAAAACCCTAAAAGTCGACCCTAGCACCGCTATGAGGTTCTGAGTGGCATCAAGCATGCCAAAATCTAATTTTTCTAGGTGCTAAGCTAGACTATACAAGATCATTGCTAGAATTTTAGGGTTTTAGCTAAGTGATGTGAACAACTTTAGAAGGTTTAAGGAGTTATACCCTATATGATCAAGTCCTTCTCTTCTTAAGCTCCTTATAGTAGTCCTCTTGACTCCTCTAGACTCCACTTCGAGTTGAACGAACCTACTCGTAGATCTTCACGTCGAAGATGATCCACCCGAAGCTCACTTGGTCAACCTCTCTCTTCACTAAACACTTTGGTGAAGAAAACACTTTATACTTGATAGCTTGTCAAGTGTAGAATGATGAAGTAGGGGATTAGATTTGCTCACTTATGTATTCAAAAATCCATGATTCACATCACATGTAAGGGTTTGGATTTTTGAAGTAATATGAGGAAGAAGAAGATGAGAGCTAGAGAGCTCAAGAAGAACCAAGCATAGAAAAATGGCTAAGTGTTGGAATGAAGTGAGAATGGCTCATTACAAGGCCTCACTTATTCAAGCATCCATTTGTTTCAAATAAACAAATGGAACCGTGCTTGAATAGTGAGTCACGAGTGAATAAAATATAACAAATACCATACTCACACCATACTCTCCATGTCTCCTCTTTTTCCACCTCATTTTCTATTCTTCACAAAAATAGAAAATCAAGCATGCTTCATTATTATATATATAAATATATCATATATATTAATATATATTATGAAGAATGATTAGTGAGCTAATGATTTTAGTTAAGATATAATTTTATCACATATAATGTATATCACATTATTAAATCAACACTTGATTTAATAATCCGGTTATATCACATATAACCGACTAATATCATTTATTTGTATATCACATCATCGAATCAACACTTGATTCGATAATCTGGTTATTGTTGGGTTGCCTAGCACGGCAGCAAGTTTTCGGGAGGCATCGTCCATTCCAATTTTAAAATTTTGCCGTTCTAGTAAACCATAACCCTAGAATCTCTACTGGAAAACCCGACGAAACATAATGTAAACACTTTACATCTAAAGTGAACAAGAAATACAACCTTTGTAGACCGGTCCTTCACTTCAATAGCTCCTTGTAGTAGTCCCTTCGCTGCGATCACGAACTCCCAGATTCTAGAAAGGCTCCCATGAAGAAACGAACAAGCTTGCATCGAAATCTTCGAGGCCGATGATGATCTACGTCGAGGAGACACTAACCCAAGCTATCTCTTCACTAATGGTGAGATTAGTGAATCAAACACCCTAAACTAAATGGCTAATAGTAGAGGATAATGAAGTAGGAAGTAGGCTCACTTTAGTTTTATTTTTCTCACAAGATTTCATCACTTAGAAAAAACTAGCAAGTTTTTTCTCTTGAGGAAGAAGAAGAAGTGATGAAGAAAAATGAATGAGAGTGTGAGGTTAGAATTGCAAACATGGTGAGTTAGTGTCATGCTTAACTCATGTAGAGAATAAACCATAGTCTAAGGTTAAGGGTTGGGTTAACAAATATCTTAAGCAAGATAAAGGAGTGGACTAAGTCAATGAAGACCACAAGCATCTACAAGCTTTGAACCATGACAAATATCTCCACAATTTTAAATTTGCTTGAAATAAATATAAACCCTAACTTAACCCTAACATGGTGTGAGTCTCACACATACATGTTGCGAGTGTAACCTAGCATGACACAACAATATATATCACATATATATTTTGTGTACAAAAAGAAAATAATACAATTAACTTATACAACATATATATCAATGTATCATCAAGAGTGAAAAAGTAATACTTAATTGAGCTAATATTAGTTAATGTAATGTAATATATCAAATATATAATCATACATTAAATTATTAAATCAACACTTGATTTAATAATCCGGCTATATTACATATAACCGACTAATATCAAATGTAACAACTTATCGAATCAACACTTGATCCGATAACTTGGCTATATCACATATAACCGACGAATGTCACATATCGCGAGCATAGAATGCGGTATCACATACTCTCTTTAATCTCGGTCCCGCACATATCACATATGTGCTCCTACTCCGTTTCTCTCTGTAACATTTCAAAAAAATAAAATATTATTTTTTGGGTCGTGACAAAGTTGGTATCAGAGCGCTAGGTTAACCTTGGTTCGAGTCTAAGTTTGACTATGTGGAGCCTAGGGCGTCTATATATATACGGAACTTAGGCTTGACTTTACGGAACTTAGACTTAGTCGAGGGGGTATTAGACTCGAACTTTCGTCGCGTAGGATAGCCCTTGGTTGATGGAATAGGTGAATAAAGTAGAGTAACGTACCGTGGGTATGTTCCGCGGCATACTTACGACACGCCACTCCGCTTAAGGAACCTTAGGATGTACATATTTTCGAGATCAGTGATTCTCTTCATATCCATGATTATACATCCATTTGAGATCCTCGATTCTATTAGTTTCATGATCATACCTTCATTGATGCTGTTCCTTCTTATGATCATGTATCCACTCTGGATCTGTTGTTTTCTTTCTTGCCATTGATCTGCTCTCTTCGATACGCGATTGAGGTTCCTGTCGCCATGTTTGAGCGTAGTTTGGACTGTTGCTAGGGTTACGGTCAGGGCGAGCTCGTCTGGTATGAGGGCCGACCATTGTGTTTTCTGGTGACATGGGAACGTCTCGAGTTAGTATTGGTGATTGTGACCTCTAGTGGAGGCAAGTGCTTGGTTTTGAGCCGGATGATCGGGCCATTGTTAGAGCTGCCAGTTAAGAGAGGACTGTTGATGTACAGCATACCTCAGAGATTATGATGCCGCCTACCATGCAGACAGATGGACCAGCTGTTGCTGAGATTGACAGGATGTCGCTTCCAGAGCTTATGAGCTGAGATCGCCGGAGCTTCGAGGCAGATATGAGACAGATGATAGCTTGTCTACCCGATTTGAGAGACGAAGGTGATTCGTCCGATTTATGTCCCGGAGCAGGCCCAGTTGAGTTGAAAATTTCCAGTGTGGAGAGTCTTACTCAGATCTAGACCAGACCGATTTAGGGAGGACCGCCAATGTATCACCTTTCCTGGAGGATTGAGGCGCTGTTCAGCGTACAGACGAATGAGCCAATTGCTGCAGCAAATGACGAGATATCGCCCAGATGATTGGAGCTACTGCAGCATGAGTATATACTTAGAGATATGATGGACAGCCGCTAGTCACCGAGGGTGAATGACTAGGACATGTGATTCGTCCGCTTACCCATATGCGAGGTCATCAGATAGGTTGCTTCCAACTAGAGACGACTTCACGCGAAGACGTTGAGAGTCGACAGAGACGATCGAATGTCAGAAACCTGCTATTCCAAGTTTAAAGTATTCGGAAAGACATGCAGGAAATTCTATGGACCCTCTAGAAGAATGAAACCCTAACTCGACATAATGACCGTGTGAAAGCCTTTCAACCTTAGGGTTTGCGGCAGTTCTGCGGCGCCATTAGTGAGGCTTGGGTTTGCCCTTCTACGGCTGGACCATTGATGCTGTGGTATGTACTCGATGCTGTTAAACTGTACCCAAGATGTTGAGTTCTTGGGGGATTATGAGGTTTTGACGAATCGATCGAATGGTTCGACTTCCTTCGGATGCTAGGTGGTGAGATGCTTTGCTGGGTAGACTCCAGATACGACTATAGCCGTTAGAGCACAGTCAATGCAGCCACGATGAGACGAGTCCGAATCAGTCGACATTGAAGCAGAGTGAAGTAAAGAGTTCGCTAGAGATTTCGACGAGATGACGTTCCCCTCCGCTGACATCAGAGATGCGATACGCACGCAGAGGCATTGTATATGGATATACCTTCCAGAAAGAGGCTCGATGAGTATGCAGCCATTCTAGAACAAGAATTTGCTTCGGCAAGGGACGATGACTTCCGGGCAATTCGGCAGGAAAGAGGTATGCGAGAGACTTCGGATGGACCGTAGCCGAGAACATTGCAGTACACCGATAGAGACGTGACGTCAAAGTGGACGGTAATACAGACAAGCGGACAAGAGGTTCATGCGAGACCCTGACAAGCTGTCATTACTTTCCGTCGAGACCAGAGACCTGATATGCTTACAGAGGCATTGGGATGCGACCAGTTTCTGAGGGAATGCTATGTTGAGGACGTAGATGTCCATCGAGCGAGAAGAGATTATGCAAGAGTACCAGCCTCCGTACAGTTCGGCATAGGCAAGATTGGAAGAGAACTTGAGCAGGATTCCTTCCAGGACACTGCTGTAATGATGTTTGCACCCGGGATCAGATGTGTGATGTGCATTCAGAGAGCCAGAGGCCGACGCCGGTGACATGCCGCTTTACGAGTAGTCGTGATGATTGACCAAGAGATGACCAGAGAAGTGCCAGAACGGAATCGTCCCCGTTAGCACACCTGACAGGGCCGATGAGACGATTAATTGTGAGATTGGTAATCCACAGAGAAGATAAGGACCCAGAGACAGAGGACACCAGATCGTGAGCAAGAGGCAAGTAGATATCTTGCGCTGCTAGCATTGGATGCACCGACTCCTTCTCGACTTTGAAGGAGGAACTACCGACGACGGTACTTATGATTTGTGATTTTGTGATTCGGTTATCACGTATCCGTCATCTTGGATTTCGGTATTTTAGGCATTCTGTTTGCATGATTTAGTTTTGATGACTGAGTATCATGATATTTGTTTTATGCACCCACTGGGTATTTATATTTTGCACATAGTTATTACATTTGAGCTATTGATTGTGATTTGACGCCTATTTTATGCAGTGATTTGATTTACGTTTCCAGCATAGTTTTCATGCACCTTTAGTGTTTTGATATACGATTTTGGTGCACGCCAGATGCACTAAATCGAAATTCTTCGTGCATGTCAAATGCACCTGATTTTGCTGTCAGGCACACACGTTGCCTATGACAGATGTTTCGTGCACATCCGTTGCACCTAGATGTTGTTTGGTACCCATGTATGACAAATATATGGATTTTGATTCCTTGCGCATCAGACGGACAGGATATTCTTGTATATACATTTTGGGGATTGATTTCTAGTAGAGCAATACATTTTTATGATATTCGGTATGTATTGATATTTTCGGAGCCCCGACAATTTGGATTTTTACTGCAATGTTTTAGTATTGGGGGTTTAAATTTAAATTCAGTGACCGAAATTATTTAAGGTGGGAAGATTGTAACATTTCAAAAAAATAAAATATTATTTTTTGGGTCGTGACAAAGTTATTTTATTTAATATTTTAATATTTTGGTATAATTAAATACAGAAAAATTTGGAAAAATTATGGAAAATTATAAAATAAGGTATTTTATAGAATTATGCCCTTTTGAAGTTTTTATGATTAGTTATATGCTAATTTAGTGCTAATCGCGATTAAAAATCGCTAATCGGTTTTTTAGCATTTTTGTGCAAAACATGCACATATCATTTTTATCACACTTGTGCATTTTCTATCATGTTATTTGGGGTTACTATTCTAGTGAGAAGGTTTTGGAGAAAAGGAAAAAGAAAAGAAAAGAAATGGAAAAGGGGGAATATAATATTGAGGTATGGTGAGAGAGAGAGGTATGTGTTTTCTTTGACTTTGGACTTAGCCATTCTTTTCATTCTTCTTTCATTTTCTCTCTCCCTCTTCCCCTTCTCCTGCTGCTGCTGCTCCTTCATCTCCCTCCCCTCTTCAAAGCCCCAAATCACCATGAAAACTACTCCAAAACCCCACTCTCATTTTACAAAAAGTGTGCATAAGCTCAAGATCTACACACTGGACTAAGGAAGCAAGGATTTTGGCCACTAGGGGTAACTCAAGAATTTTCTTGAGTTGCCAAATGAGGTATTTTCTGGACCTTAAAGCTTAGTTTATGCATTACCTTTACCCCATGTTTAGATTGAACCGATATTGTTTGGTATTGTAGAGTCAAGGAAAACCTAGTTAGGGTTTGAGGAAACTTTGTGTTGTAATGTGAAATTGAGCTCAGTTGAGATTATATAAACACCCTAGTGCATGAATGGAGACCCAAAACCTGAGAGTTGAAACCCAAAATACGGATTTAGAAACCGATATCGGAAAAGTTATGAATTCTGTGAAGGTTATATTGGATCTGCTATCAACCCGAGACTCTGAAAATTATATTGAATGGACAGTTACATGTGCAGGCACCCAGGAAGCTATCACCAAAACCCTAGCCCCTAACTCCCATTGAAGGACGCAGATTTATCCTGTTTGGCCGCAAATTGCGGCCTGGACCCCACTAAACTTGCTCGTTTTGGTTTTGGTGTTCCCTCATCAGTAGTTTAGACCCCTGGTATGTATAGATTTGTCCAGTTTGACCTAGGGTGAAATCTGGAGCCTATTTCCTAAGTTGCTGTTTTGGATTCGTGTTTCCGTATTCCGTATTTTTAATTCTGAAATTGTGTATTTTGTTTTACCTCGACTATTTAGCGTTTATACGACGATATCGAGGATTGATTGATGGTTTTGAAGGCGTGCCCATAGGTTCTAACCTATAGGCCCCTTTATCGTATCGTTTTGGGTTTCATGTGCCGTTCTAGCTTTGATTTGGTTTTAATGCGCATATACGATACTTTGATGTGTAGTTACCCCATGAAGACTTCGGGACGACAAGCAAACACGTGGTGACGTCGACAATGAAGACGCAAGGTGAGTAGATTATATCTACAGGGAGAAGTCGGGTGGATGGCGTATAGCACCCCCGCAGTCCGTAGTTGATATATTATATATATGATAGTTATAGTGTGTCATGGATATTGTGTTAGGTGTATTATGGATAGTTTAGGGTTAGAAGTAACTAGTGTAGTTCATTGTCGCGAACCCTAGAATAGATTTACACCTACATGCACACCCTTGCATATTCATTATACTTGCACTGTGTTTGATGATATTGGATGACATTGGAGATGAGTCGATGATGTTGGGCATTGTGCCGCGAGATCGGTGATTTGATGTGATTCGTATTTGGGATACCATATATGATCTCTACCGGGCCTTTGGACGTGTGCTTACACACGCAGTATATAAATGGTATCGATTTGTACTAGACTTAGATCAGTACCCCAGATTATGTGATATGACGATAATGATACCTGATATCTTATGAGAGGAATGTGATATTGACCCGTACCCAGCTATTGGGATGCCATACGACGATTTACCGTACGAGCTTTACATTGATGATAGATCCGCACTCATGACTTGAGGATGTCATATGATATACTGTATCGTACGTGATACTATTGAGGTGGAATCACCGACTATTATATCTATATATCGACTCAGATTTAGGTAGTTTCCTTACCCCTCCCGATTTACTTGATACTTAGATCTGTAGTTTGCATAGTAGATGTTAGACTAGACCCGAGTCATACCTATTTCAAAAACTACGAATCAGGAATATCTTAAAGGACAAGTAAAGGGATTCTACGGGTATTTTTCAAAAGACGTATCTTTCTTAAAAATACCGCAGCCCTTATTTTACTAAAAATCCTGATTCATCTTATTTCAAATGACATAACTGCATGACATATACATATTGATGTAGATTCTTCACTGTGGTGTTGATTATTTGATTTCCGCATATTCATACTATTCACATTGCTTTGCATATGTTTATTGCTATATTATTATCATGCTGTTAGGACACCAGCACCATTATCAATGATGTGTATGTTCCACGTACACTATTTGCCGGCTCACATACTTCATCATCGATAATTGCCATGCCACTACACTGTAGTACTGTTGCATTCATGATATGATTCTTGCATGGCATATTGTACACTTATACCTGTACACATACATAGATGATTCTGACTTGATTAGAGATTTGGGAACTGCAAGATATTCTTCAAAACTGATTCATTCTATGTTGACATTACTATTCCATGTTGCATGACCTACTGATATGGTTACCTTTCTTTACATGTCGCATACATCATGTTTTGATTATACGCATTGAGATATGTTGTTTCCATGATATTTCTGGATTTGGGAACCGTGGGTATTTCAAAAGGGAATATATAATTGTTTTAAAAACCCGGTTACCCTTGATATGATATTTCAGTGCGTCCATCATGTGTTTTCTCGGTGCTGAGAGCGACATGTAAAACCCGATTCGAGGAGGCGGATGAGGCCGATTGCGGGTACATGGTGGACCCGGTATGGTACCCCGGGGCGAGAATGATTTCGCTGTGTAGTAGACGGTAAGCCTGGCAGAGGGATTACTACCTACCGGTGATTGTATTTGAGCTCGGCGGATATCTGGAGGATACCGACCGGAGTTGAGAGATAGACATGGGCTGACCCGTACTGCCGGGGCCGATACCGCAAACGGAGCCCCATATGGACGAGGATTTACGTGCCGATGCTAGGCATAGGTTTCATGATGATCTCCATGATTTTGATTATATCATCATATTTGCATGCATGATGCTTATTGTCATTGGGTGACAGGTGGACGGGATCCACATATATACAGACATTGATTACATAAAGACTTTGACTACATTGATCACACCTCATTTGTATATATAACAGGGTATGAGGGCGCTGTTATATATACCCTTACACCAATATTAGTGGAATGGGACGCTAATAAATGTGCATTGATATTCATTTTGATACTTCATCATATTTACTTCATGCAGACTTACCTTACATTTATGGCATGTTATTACCTGAGGCACAGGCACGAGTACTTGGCACTACATACATGATTAGATGTTACATTGCCACCTTATCATGCTTCAGGATTTTTCCTTGAGGTTATATCTGATCGTATTTGACCTAGGATTATGTCATGCTTTCGGTTTCTGCCTGTAGATATTTTCTATTCACGAGTTGGCAACTCACCCCCGTTGTGCCACAGTTCTTGCAGGTTTTGCCGTACAGGTTCTATAGCGGCATTTCTGGCATACTGCTTCCTTGTGGGTGAATTGCATTTTGGTAGGTGGGTTCTTTTGCATAAAGAACCACCATTGTACTTGTATTATTCCTTTGTATCTAGAATTCTATCAACCAAAACTTGTATATTGTTTCAGACTTAGACACTAGTGTTGTATTATTTAGACCTTAGAGTCGCGCTTAGTAGTATTGCGGTTTTCATGCTTATTGAGTTTCCTTTGGATTTGATACTCGCTATTCGGCGTTGTAAATTATATTGCTTGTGTGGTTGTGACCGTCGATTGACGAAGAGCTAGCTCCCACTTGGGGATGCCTTTTATCACTGCATACATATATATATATATATATTCTTCTTGTTGTACCCCGTTTGGGGCCAGTATTTACAAAAGAAACTCTGCCGAAATTTTTAGAAAAGACTTTACATTTTTAAAATGCATATTCGGCTTAGTTATTTAAAAACCTTGATTCAAAACATGTTTTCTTTACCTATTAAAAACCAGTTTTCTTTATTTATCCTTAAAATGGTTTTAGATTTCTGTGCTTTTCGCTTACTTGGATCAGATGGAGTCCTATAGACTTCATATGGTTCAAGGGCCAGTCACGTGCTCTTTTGGGTCGTGACACTCTTGAGCCAGGAAACCTCTGTGTAGGACTCTAAAGACTCGTCAATACGCCGGCAGTAGGTAATGATCATATTAAACACCCACACGCCGCAAGCGGTCTGCTAAACGTAACGGCCACCCGAGTATTAAGCCGTAAGAAGATCAACAAGAAATCCTGCTCGTACTCCTACGAATCCAATCAATAACACTACCGTACAGTCCGGTCTCTTCGTCTGATATGTCGCATATCACAGCCTGGGAGTGGTATAACGTCAGACCTCGATAGCCTAATAAGTCATGCCGATGCAAGGTCCATAACGGTTCGAGAAACTACTGGTAACACTTACCAGTAAATCTCAGCAACCCTGGCCAGGGATTTCCTGTTATGGCCAATCGAGCATAGCGCAACATCAACTCCCAATACCGGGAGAGATGAAACCCCTCCTATCGCTCGTTGCCACTATGTGACTCGGGACTGTACCCCAAAACCACCTTTTTGCACGATCTCTTGACCGTGGTATGGTGGAAATCAAAGCACAGTGGGAATCACACTCGGGTCTACAGACTAACCTGTACCAGTGTCACCAGAGAACTGCTATCCGACGATAGGTATAATACCATCTAGGAGTACTCGGCGAGTCCTTTCAGTGTACCCAGTCTCCACTGAGCACCCGTATACCTTCTCTGATGTCAAACACCAATGGATGTAGGATCATCCATCGCCCATCACATGGGTCGAGAAGCGTATACGCTAGTCTACTCTGGAGTATCGATGCCCTGTCTCGATATTCCCATGACTAGGAACATTTAAAGGATGTACTTGCCGATTACCCATGTCTCCACTAGTATGATCTGCATCATAGTCCTGGTAGTCAAGTACTTATCCTAAGGGCTATATCAACATGTAATAGAGAGACAATAAGTGTACATGTTAAGATAAAGTGCAACCAGATAGCATACTATCATGTCGAGCAAGAAAGTCCTCCCTATATATGTCCAAGCATCCACTACAATATACATCGCATGTACTGTAATGGCCTCTAGGGCATACATATAACTAACGATCTCCCACTTGCACTAAGCCCATCTGTTGTAGTATCCAATACCCAACAATCAGCAGTGGTTGTAGTATCTCATACTCAACCATCCCATAGAAGTCTCTCCAGGGGTAAGGCCTTTGTGAGTGGATCCGCTGTGTTATCCTTTGTATCTTCTCTCCTTACCTCGATCCCTTGGAGATCAACCATCTCCCTGATTAGGTGATACTTGCCTCAGAATATGTCTGGAACGCTGATGGGACCTTTGTTCCTAGGCCAAATCCACAACTCCATTGTTGTCACAATAACAGTTATTGGACGCTCAATGGTATGAACCTTGTCCATCTCATGAACAAGAAATGCCCAGACAGCAACTTTGGCAGCATCATTGTTAGCAATGTACTCAGCCTTTATCGTCTAGCATGTCACGGTATCTAGCTTGGAACTCTTCCAACATACCGTCCCTCCACTGAGGGTAAAGACAATGCCTGTGACCGACTTTCAGTCAAACTTATCACTCAAGAAGCTGGAACCAAGAACTTTCTTTTAGTGCTTCTCAAGTACTTAAGAATGTCCTCCACAGCTTTCCAGTGATTCTCCCAAGATCCGATTGATTCCTGATCACTACACCTAGTGAGCCATCTACATCTGGTCTGTTACATAACATCGCATACATGATTGAGCCTAGTGCCGAAGTATTGGATATCCCTTGTGTTAGTGTATATGCCCTAGAGGCCATTACTGTATCATACTAGTTTGTATATTACTTAACGGAAGCTTGGGATATTCACCTTGTATAGACAATCTTGCTCAATATAGTAGTATGCTACTTGGTTTGTTTCTGCTTTAATGTGTATATGTGTTTATTTTAGTATATCACCTATACACATTAGTGGAGCCCTTAGGATCTTTGCTTGATTACCAGCGTTGTGATGGCAGTCACACTAGTGGGGGCTGGGTAATCCACAACCACATCCTTATGCAAGTCCCTAGTTGTAGAACTATCGAGACAGGGCATCGATACTCCGGAATAGACTAGCGTATGCGCTTCTCATCCCAGCAGGAGAGACGGTCTGTCCCACAGCCGTCAGTACGTCGTACTTGAGATAGTATGCGGGTGCTCGTTAGGTTACGAGTACACTGGACATGACTCGTCGGGAACTGTTGGTTGGTACTATACCTATCGTCAGTTATCAGTTCCCAGGTGACATGAGTACAGCTTAGTCCGCTGACTTGACACTGTCACTTCGCCTCGAGTGTGTTCCCACTGTACTTTGATTACTACCCTACCACGGCTCAAAGGAGTCGTGCAAACAGGTAGTAGTTGGGTGCAGTCCCGAAGCACTTGGAGGCTGTGACGGTTAGACAGGATTCGTCTCTCCCGGTATTGGGGGTTGACATCGCGCTGTGTCCAGGAGAGCCATTACACAAGTCGTCCCTGGCCAGGGCAAGCGAGATATACTGGTAGGTTTCCAGTGTTATCTCAGGGTGTTCTGGGCTACACTCTGACATGACTTGTACCGCTATTAGGGGACTGACGTTTACCACCCCCTAGGCCCGCTATGCGATGTTATCAGACGAACAGACCGGACTGTACGCAGATTGTCACATTCAGGCTCAGTAGGAGTTCGGATGGGTTTCACCTCGTCAGTCTTCTTGTCGGCATCAACCTGGGGACCGTTACGCACAGCTAGTGCCGCTTGCGGTCTGTGGTTAAACCCACTGCCAGCGTAGTGTCGAGTCTTTAGAGTCCCACATAGAAAGCTATTCGCCTTTAGGCAAAAGAGTAGAGGTCGCATGGTTTTGCAACAGGTCGCATGGTTTTGCGACAGGGTTCGGTCACATCCGTGCACTTGTGCACGTTTAGTGTCCGGACAGTTAACACTAGCGGGCTTTGGTTTAAGCCAGATCCTAGTGTACGTTTTGGGATTGGTTTTATCTCATATGTATTCGTGTTCCTCGGAACGCGGATGCGGGTGTGTATGCATAGTTGACAGAAAGACAGTGGCAGAGGATTCTCATTGCGGTTGTTGACTGTTGACTGTTGACCATTGACTTTTGCTAAACCCTAATGAGAATAAGAAATATGATTAATGATAATATTAATTAAGTATTATTGTGTCATGGTTAAGATGAAAGGTTGACTTTGTTGACTTGCTGACTTTGTTGACCGGTTGACTAGGTTGGACTAGTTGACCACCATCATTACAATGGCTATCATTTCATGGCAAAGACTTTTGCTTGCTTGTTTCTTTTTGCAAAATGAGTGCATGAAATGATATGGCCATTTTGACTTGAACCATCACATAATACTCAATTACTATTATGAGTTATCATGGTTTTGGATTATGAGAGCTTGGATGGCAAAAGACTTACTCATTCTAAGGGCTTTATCAACATGTAACATAGAGACAATCAAAGTACATGTTAAGATAAAGTGCAACCAGATAGCATACTATCATGTCGAGCAAGAAAGTCCTACCTATATATGTCCAAGCATCCACTACAATATACATCGTATGTACAGTAATGGCCTCTAGGGCATACATATAACTAACAATATCCCACTTTCACTAGGGCCATCTGTTGTGGTATCGCATACTGATTGTTAGAGTATGTGCGTGTTCAAGTTCTAGTTTAAATACCGCAATCAAGACGGTTTCGCTTGTAGCTAGCCGGTTGAGTACGGGTCGTCCGCAGGGAGATGGGAGTCTTTTTCAATGTGCGTTAACGAGTTAAGTCTGAGAGTTCAGAGTTTGTTTGTAGTTATCTAAGTGTTGAGTTGATATTTAAAGAGAGCATGTTAGGGTTAGGATTAGGTTAGTTAGGGTTAGGAGTCTCCACATCTTTCGTTGCCCCTCTTAATATCGGTGTTACGGTAATCGGCAACAACGGGGATTAGCACGACTAGGAAGGACTTTGCGAGTATAAGCTAGGCTTTCCAACGCATAAGTCTTCCTTTTGGTGCTTGTCCGTCCGTTCTTGGCTCTTAGCCATAACCTCCGGTTAATTCAACCACAACCGGTCTCACTACGGAATCACCGCTATCATGTAGGATAGGGTGTCGTAAGGAGCGGATTGTGGTTCAATTAACGGGAGTTGAATTAAGCTGTTGGGTAAGGAAAGAGTGAGAGAGATTTCCTTCTCTCAAACTTCCCTTATCCTACCCTAACAAGTATTAACTACTCACACATCATGATAAGGAAAAACAAAACAAAACAAAAGAGGAAGATAGAAAGAAGGAGATTAGAAGAATACGACTAACTATTTGCGATCTCACCTTGGCGAGGATCGAGCGTAAGTATCATTGTCGTATGAATGATAAAGAAAAAGAGAGAAGAAAGAAACAACAAGGAAATAACAACAACTACTTAACAATTGAAATTACAACAAGTAAAGAAAGAGCAAGACAAGCATGATAATAAAATGATCTTCTTTATTTACCATTCCTCCCTCACAAAGCTCACTACAAGTTTAATAGAGAAGAGATGAGAAGAAGAAGAACATGTGAACTAAAACCTAGAAAAAGAAAATACAAGAATGCACCTTTTCCTTCACCAAGTTCTGGGCTATTTATAGGCTGGAGAATGGAAACCTAGGGCAACCACCAGAACAAAAACGAAAAGACAAAAATACCCCCAAAGTTTCTGCGCATGCGGCGCCCGTACGGCCGCGGATCCGCGGCCTGGACCCTACTTTGGCCGCGGATCCGCGGCCCTGTTGATGAATTGGATCGTGGGCTTTCTTGTGGTCCCCTGGTTTGCTGTCCTCAGTTCTCTGGTTCATATATTTTCTGAAAATACTTCCACATTTCTTCCAGAATTTCTGTTGAGGGAAAGGTGGACTTTTTGTCAAGATTTTGTCATGATTGCCTCGAGCTCCGCGTAGATCTCTTGGATTTTGTGCTACCATTGAGCCTTGTGCATGAGAATGACATTGATTTGACATTTTGTCTTCCTAAACTGGTATCTGGCAACATACGGATGAAGCGCGGAGACCGTGTTTTTATCTGTGGTTGGCAGGAACCCGGATTTTTTCGTGTTTTCCATGAATTTCACCGTTTTAGAACCGAGAACCTGTATCCTGCAATTGACTAGCAAACACGGCTCAAGAGTATCTACCGATATGCAATGTGATAAAAATTGGGCGGTATGAAAATGCAAAAATCTGATATGAACAAATACCCCCAAACTTATCATTTGCTCGTCCCGAGCAAAGTCCATTTATTCACAAAAAATTTCCTAACCTCACTTTCGCAGGGAACGCGATTGCACTGAGCATGTGCAACAAGCCGTTAAACTTCTAGGTGTCCCTAGTAGGAGGAGTGTTGTCTCCTGAGGGTTTTCAGCGGATACTACCCACAAAATCCGGTCAAGTTGGTTTGTAAAATGACTAAGATTCAAACCCTAAAGTTTTGTTTTAGAAAATAACAATTCTATAATCCTAAGTCTAGACTATCGAACCTTTATTTTTCACACCTCGCTTCTTATTTAACTACAGATTTTATATGTCTTTACGTGCAGTGCAAATAGTGTCGTTAAGTTCCAGAAGGATCGATTAAAGTCATCATGTCGCACAATAAAGCCCAGATAACAATTTAAAAAGGATCACATAAGTTTTATAAAGAGTTAAGCATTTTTCAAGTTTCGTTTTCCAGTAAGGTTTCAACTTTAGAATTTCTATCTTCCATAACAGGAAACTAAGTCGTATTTTTTCACTCCACCTTTTTCTTGTTTTCATTTCATACACACCTCTGTGAACGTGCAATAGTCTTTATCATAGAATAAAACCTTCATATCTCCGCTAAAATTTTTATAAAAGCCTGTCTTTTATCAAGATTATTCTCACACAAAGAACCGTTAGGAATTTTAACTCGGAGAGAACACTTGCTTGACTTTGTTTTAAAACTGGACTTTCTAGGCTTCTTAGCGAGCTTTGGGCCAATGCACCCAAACCAGTTGGTTTTAGGGCATTAGGTGTAGAAACACCCCAGCGGACTTAATTACTCAAGTTACCTAGGTCCAAAAACAAAAGACAGTTTGTCGTGCAAATCAGATGATTTAATACGAACGGAGATATAACCGGCAGTTCAAATATTTTTTTGGATAAAAGACGTGTTTAGTGGGTTTGGTGTGTAATCATTCCAATCAAGTTTCCGATGGGTTATTTTTCAGACTTAGCTCCAATTACGGCATCAATAACATTCCTTCATATTCGCTTTACTTCATAAACTATTCTTGACATTACTTATTTCAGAACAAACCTATTTGATCCTCAGAAAATCATTTATCTGTTTAAAAGTTTAAACATGAAAGACTTGTCATCTAATTCCCAAAATCTTACGACACGTGTAGTGTGATGTAAAGACGTATATCAGCTCTAGTTAACTTCAAAGGAGGGTTATCTTTCAGGTTTTCAAAATCTAAACATAATATTTAGTTATTCTTATTTGTTCAAACAGAACCGTCGAAATATTGAATCAGAGTTCTTCCACAAGCTAACTTGACAAAAAAGTTTTTATATTTTTTAGAAAATTTTCAAATTTTTATGGATTTTATGGATATTAATATGCAGATGCAAAATATACATATGAATGCGAAGGTAAGAAATGCGTACCGAGCGTACCCCAAACTTAAACTGGACAGTGTCCTCACTGTCGTAGCATGAAGAGAGCAGTTGGAAGGTTCAAAATTGTCGGTTAGCGATACACAAATTTTTTTTTTTTTTTGTTTTTAAAGAAAAGAAAAAGAATATACACAAATATAAACAAAATGGTTTGTACATACCCCCAAACTTATTTGGAACAGTGTCCACTGTTTTTGGCTGGATAACCGAAGTTTGGAGGTAGGCAGAGGAAGATCATTCAGGGTAAATCGGCTCCTGTAAGAACAGGAGCTCCTCTGTTGGTTCGGCGCTAAGGTATGGTTTGCATCGGTGTCCGTTCACTTTGAAGAGTGAACCGTCCTTTGGATTTTCCAAATCCACAGCGCCCTGCGGATACACATTCCGCACAAAATATGGCCCTTTCCAGCGAGATCTGAGCTTTCCAGGATGGAAGTGAAGTCGGGTGTCGTAAAGCAATACCTGCTGACCAGGTACGAAGGTTTTGCGCAAAAGGTGTTTATCGTGAAACACCTTCGTCCGATTCTTAACGACAACCGCGTTATCGTAAGCCTCATCCCTAAGCTCGTTCAGTTCGTTCAACTGCAGCTTCCGATGGCTGCCCGCATCATCAAGAGACAGATTCAGCTCTTTTATCGCCCAAAATGCGCGATGCTCTATTTCGACAGGAAGGTGGCAGGCTTTTCCGTACACAAGCCGATAGGGAGACATGCCAAGGTCGGTCTTATAAGCGGTTCTAAATGCCCAAAGGGCATCAGTGAGTTTCAGAGACCAATCCTTACGGTTCTTGGAAACCGTCTTCTCCAGAATCTGCTTGATTTGCCGATTTGAAACTTCGGCCTGCCCGCAGGTTTGGGGGTGGTAGGGCGTAGAAAGCTTATGATTAATGGAGTATTTCCGCATCAAGGTTTCGAAAGTTTTATTGCAGAAATGACTTCCATTGTCGCTAATGATCGCTCGGGGGTGCCCAAACCGGGAAAAAATGTTTTCTTTAAGGAACCTAACGACAACCATGTTGTCGTTAGTTCGGCTGGGCACAGCCTCGACCCATTTAGAGACGTAATCAACAGCTAGAAGGATGTACAAGTTCCCGAAAGAGCTGGGAAACGGCCCCATGAAATCTATCCCCCAAACATCGAAAATCTCCACAACCAAGATCGGTTGGAGCGGCATCTCGTTCCTCCGGGATATCCGGCCCATGTGTTGGCACCGGGAGCAAGTCTTGCAATAGTCGTGAGCGTCTTTGAAAAGTTGTGACCAGTAGAAACCACATTGCAAGATCTTCTCAGCTGTCTTTCTGGGCCCAAAATGCCCGCCACACGCTTGATCGTCCCAAAATGACAGCACACTCTTGAATTCCTCATCAGGGACACACCGACGAATAATCTGGTCGGGACAGTACTTGAACAAGTAGGGTTCGTCCCAGTAAAAGTGTTTTACTTGGGATAAGAAGCGAAGTCTGTCCTGATGTGACCATTCGGTCGGTAGTAATCCCGTGGCCAAATAGTTCACAATATCTGCGAACCAGGGTTCGCACGATACTGTCAAGAGTTGTTCATCCGGGAAAACGTCGTTGATCGGAATTGGAAGCGAAGGCGAAGAAGGAAATCGTGAGAGATGGTCGGCAACTACGTTTTCACATCCTCGTTTGTCCTTAATGACAAGGTCAAACTCTTGAAGCAAGAGGATCCAACGTATTAACCGAGACTTGGCATCTTTCTTCGCAAAAAGATGGCGCAGAGCTGAATGGTCTGTGTAGACAATGACTGGGGAGCCGATGAGGTAGGGCCTGAACTTTTCTAAAGCAAATACAACAGCTAAGAATTTCTTCTCAGTTGTTGTATAATTGAGTTGTGCGTCGTTCAGGGTTCGGCTCGCATAATAGATTACGTGCGGCATCTTGTTGATGTGATGTCCAAGGACAGCACCGATGGCAAAGTCGGATGCATCGCACATAATCTCGAATGGGTGCGTCCAGTCAGGTGAGGAAAGAACGGGAGCAGAAGTGAGTGAGCGTTTCAGTGACTCGAAGGCAGTCACACAGCTCGAGTTGAAGTCGAAAGGCGTATCCTTGGCCAGCAAAAGAGTCAAGGGCCTAGCAATCTTGCTAAAGTCCTTGATAAACCGTCTATAAAAACCGGCATGGCCAAGGAAGGCTCGGATATCTCTGACGCATCGGGAAGGAGGCAGATTGGAAATGACCTCAATCTTTGCTTTGTCAACCTCTATGCCATTTTGCGAGATGATATGTCCTAAGACAATACCTTCGCGCACCATGAAGTGGCATTTCTCCTAGTTCAAAATGAGATTCTTGTCCTTACATCGGGTAAGGACAGCGTCAAGATGCAGCAAACACTCGCTGAAGGAATTGCCGAAGATGGAGAAGTCATCCATGAAAATCTCCAGAAATTTTTCCACCATGTCCGAGAAAATACCCATTATACACCGCTGGAAGGTAGCGGGAGCATTGCATAACCCAAAGGGCATGCGTCGATATGCAAACGTGCCAAAAGGACAAGTGAATGTGGTCTTGTCCTGGTCTTTTTCGGCGATGGGAATTTGATTATAGCCGGAGTAGCCATCAAGAAAGCAGTAGTACTCGTGTCCGGCCAATCGTTCGAGCATCTGGTCAATGAAGGGTAGCGGAAAGTGGTCTTTCCGCGTTGCGGCGTTGAGTTTTCTGTAATCAATGCAAACTCGCCACCCAGTTTGGGTGTGAGTAGGGATTAACTCATTCGCCTCGTTGGTTATGACCGTGATGCCCGACTTCTTGGGGACAACGTGAATGGGGCTAACCCACTGGCTATCAGAGATAGGGTAAATGATACCAATATCTAGACATTTGACGATCTCCTTCTTCACAGCCTCCTTCATGACTGGATTAAGACGTCTTTGTGGATCCCGGGCTGGTTTGGCATCATCCATCAGATGAATGTGATGCTCAACGATCAGGGGACTAATCCCCTTGATGTCCGCCATGGACCAGCCAAAAGCTTGCCTGTTGCTGTGCAAGACCGCAAGAAGGGCTTTCTCTTGCTCTGGAGCTAGAGAAGCCGAAATGATGACAGGGAGGGTCTCGTTCTCACCTAAGTAAGCATACTTAAGGTGAGACGGCAACGGCTTGAGTTCGAGCGTTGGAAGTGAAATGATGGAAGGCAAGACTGGTGCAAAGGTCTCGAACTCAAAGGACTCCAGCAAAGGTTCAAAACGAGTGTAGGCAACCGAGTCGGATGGTTCAGGTAACTCATCCGGAAAGTCGAAGGATTCAAACTCGGGTTGTGCGCGGCTAAGATCGTTCAAGAATGTGAAACACTCGTATTTGTTGTCGGGCGCAGAAACAGCAGCAGGTTCGAAGAGAAACGCACTAGTGGCGTCAAGATTATCGTGTTCAAACAGAAACTCCTCGAATTCACACTCTTCAGGGGTGATCTCCTGGATCGAGCAGACGTCCAGTATATGAGCATTAGGTTCGGCGGGCTGATTCCCCAACCTAAAAATGTTGAGTTCAATCGTCATATTTCCAAAAGAGAGGTTCATCGAACCATTGCGACAATTGATCACAGCATTTGAGGTTGCGAGAAATGGTCGACCGAGTATCACCGGAATTTGATTCCGGGGGTTAGCTACAGGCTGTGTATCTAATACAATGAAGTCAACGAGGAATATGAAGTCCCCGACTCTTATCAACACATCCTCTAGCTCACCCTTAGGGTGGGTGATCGATCGGTCGGCCATTTGGAGAGTGCAGTATGTGGGTTTCAACTCTCCGACGCCTAATTGCTCGTATACTGAATACGGAAGCAGGTTAACACTGGCACCAAGATCTAATAGTGCGCGGTTGATGTTCTTATCCCCAATAGTAATTGAAATCGTAGGACAGCCAGGGTCCTTCCGTTTTTGTGGTAAAGATTGGGTAAGGGCATTACTCACAGCACTAGCCAAGAAAACTTTCTTGGGTACCTGAGACTTCCTCTTTTTCGTGCACAAGTCCTTTAAGATTTTCGCGTAAGACGGGACTTGTTGGACAGCATCTAAAAGAGGAATGTTAATGTTAACTTGCTTAAATAACTCCAGAATCTTCTCCATTTGTGGATTTTGTTTGTTAGACCTCAACCGGTTTGGAAATGGAACATTTTGAAAATTGGTTGAGTCTAATGCTGGAGGAGGAGATTGTGGAGTTGGAACGGATCCCAGAATAGGTGTCTTCGTGGAGTGAGAAGTGGGTCCGTTCAGAGAAGAAGAAGAGGAAGGGGAGCCTTGTGAAGAACGGAGAATAGGCTCAGAAGACGAAGAAGAAGAAGAAGAAGAAGAAGCGGCCGGGGTGTCATCGTTGATCCGTTTGCCAATGTTGTTCTGCAGCGTCCTCCCCGATCTCAGTGTGGTCACGGCACTCACATTATGGTTTTGTTGTTCAAGTGCAACATGTGCATTATGTGGATGACCGGGATTTGGAAGTGGCTGGGACGGGAGCTTCCCCTTCTCTCGCTCGCATAAGGCCGCGTTCAGCTGTGCAATCTGGGCCTCGATGGTCTTGATGCTTTGCCCGTGTGCGGCAGTGTGTTGCACTAAAGATTGAATCGAAGACTGGATGTTGGCGGTGGATTGAGTCGATTGTTTAACAAACGCCTCCAGACTTCGCTCGAGCGAGGAAACCTTATCAGTGTTTGACGGAACAAAGTTGTTTGGTGGAAAAGAGTTGTTGGGTGCAAAGTTGTTCGTCTGGTTTTGGAAAGGTTGGGGTTGGAAGGGCTGCTGATATTGATGCTGAGTTTGTTGTGGCGCTTGTTGTTGCGGTGGAGGGGCCCTTTGGAAATTGTTGCCCTGGAATTGATTCTGATTCTGATTCCAGGCGAAATTGGGGTGGTTCCTCCAACCGGGATTGTAGGTGGAAGAGTATGGATCATTCCTCGGTCTTTGCTGGAAGGCAGCATTAACCTGATCCTGTCCTTGCGAGGGTGGATTGTAAGGACACTCTTCAGTCAAGTGGGAAGGATCGGAACAACAAGCGCAGATGGTATGAAGGGGGAGAACAGGGGTGGGGGCAGGAGCAGAAAATTTGCTCTCTATCGCTTCAAGCTTTCGTGTTATTGCAGCCATTTCAGCTTTCATCGCAATAGAGACATCGAGTTGGTGGATTCCTACCCTAGACTGACCGGTAGAAGTGGAGGTAGAAGAAGAAGAAGTCGGTCTGGTGCTCTCCCACTATAGCGTTTGCTCCGCAAGATCGTCAAAGAACTGCCACGCTTCCTCGTCAGATTTTGATAGGAAGTGGCCCTGACAGATGGTTTCCAGCAACTGCTTCGTTGCTGGGTTCAGTCCCTCGTATAAGGTTTGGCAGAGCTGCCATTTCTCTATACCGTGGTGAGGACACTGAACAAGAAGGTCTTTGTACCGGTCAAAGCACTTCCAGAAGGGTTCAGAAGGAAGCTGGGAGAATTGGTTGATTTCATTTCGAATTCTTGCGGTCTTATGATTTGGATAGAATTTTTTCAGAAACGCTTTAACAAACTCGTCCCAGCTGGTGATTGAGTGGGAAGCGGTGCTATACAGCCATTTTTCAGCGAGGTCGCATAAAGTGAACGGAATGACCCGTAGACGTATAGCATCGTCCGACAGCTGGGTGGTTTTCATCATGGCACAGACATTTTGAAATTTGTTGATGAAGATATAGGCATCTTCAGATTCAAGCCCATGAAAACGTGGAAGCATGTTGATGAAATGGGGCTTAATTTCAAAGTTGTCCCCATTGGCCAGAGGAAGAGAAAGGCAGGTGGGAAGTGCAGAACGGGTGGGGTAGAAACGATCCTGGAGTGCAATTCGCTGCGGCGCTACAACAGGCGGAGGTGGTGGGAGATTGGTCTCCGTAGGAGGTGGAGCCAATCCAGCGGTGGTCAAAGAGATGTTCGGATTAAATCCCGACATCGCGGAAGAAGAGGTTGGTGAAAGTGAAGGTGAAGGTAAAGATGTATGAACAGAATTTCGGTCAACGTCGGAGTTGGCCGGCAAAGGAAGGGGTGAAAGAGGAGTGGACGGAGTATCGACTTCGGAGTCGATCGCGTAGTCGGTCGCGACTAACGTAACGCGGACTAGACGGGCGCTAGTGTCCCGAGTCCAAGCGGACATACACTAAACGAGTTTAGTATAGTCAAAGCGAAGAAGGTGAGGGTAAGAAAACGTCAATGGAGAAAGGCGATGGGTGGTGGGTGAAAATGGATTTGGCGATAAAAGGGCAAGTTTTTATAAAAGTTTTTGATTTTTTTTCTTTTTTTTCTTTTTTTTCTTTTTAGAAAGAGATTTACAGAAATATGTACGGAAATACGGCTTAAGAAATCACAAACAAGATATGCACAATCACACCTAGATCTAGGGTAACCTAGGTCTACTAGACCTGCTCCTGAACTTGATTGTCGAAGTTAAAGAGTGTCGAGAAACAGGCTTAAAAATACACTGATCACGAGGCCAGGTAAGTGCAGAGATAAGGGGAGGTTGTCCAACGCTTTCGCGAAGTTCCTTAATTAAATAACTCTTTCTCTTTCGGCGGTTGCGCCTTTAACACTTTCCTAGACACCCCGTAAACAATATACGGTTAAGCGAGGTTCTAAACTCGGTTTATCTTCTCCTAATGAGCGCGAAGTCCTTAGGGCTGAAGTCTAGTATTTTTTTAATTTACAATGGACAATGCATATGCTTTAGTGATTTTTGGGGTCCTGGGAAGGGTGATGAAATCCCCACCCAATCTGAATTGGTTTCAAGCCCCTTAAGTCCGTATTAAAGAATGCAAAACAGTAACAAATCAACTGCAAACAATTTTTATTTTGCGGCGCAAAGAATCCTGCACAAGAATAGTTTATTGGAAGGGGGAGAAGAATTTACGCAAAGAAGGCTGCAGAAAACACAGTTCAGTGGAGTTCAGAGGAGTGGAGAGAGGAGAGAGACTCACCAGAGAAAAATTTGCACCCTGAAGGCACTAAATGGCCGCGGTTCCGCGGCCAAACACCTACTTAGGCCGCGGATCCGCGGCTAAGTTGAGGAATTGGGGCTCTGAAAAATTTGGGTGTCCTCTGTTGTGTGTCCTCTGCTTGTCTGGATGTGCTGAATCTTGATTTGCTCACTGTATATGCTCCAGATTTGTTCAGTAGACCGTTTGTTCCGTTTTGATCCGTCGCGGTGTAGCCGCGAAAAATGTGGGTCTATCTTCCCACGTCTTTGGCACTGTACTTGAACTCCGTATTTTCAACGTCTTGGCCACGGAACTTGAACCTTGTATTTTCCTGCACACTTGCACAAAAGCTAATCAAAAATAACAAGATGATTTTTTTACAAAGTATATATTTTTTTCGTTTTTTTTTTATACTTACAAATTAACCCGAAATTACACAAGGAAATAAACTACCGTCTCCCCGGCAACGACGCCATTTGATTGTTAGAGTATGTGCGTGTTCAAGTTCTAGTTTAAATACCGCAATCAAGACGATTTCGCTTGTAGCTAACCGGTTGAGTACGGGTCGTCCGCAGGGAGATGGGAGTCTTTTTCAATGTGCGTTAACGAGTTAAGTCCGAGAGTTCAGAGTTTGTTTGTAGTTATCTAAGTGTTGAGTTGATATTTAAAGAGAGCATGTTAGGGTTAGGATTAGGTTAGTTTGAGTTAGGAGTCTCCACATCTTTCGTTGCCCCTCTTAATATCGGTGTTACGGTAATCGGCAACAACGGTGATTAGCACGACTAGGAAGGACTTTGCGAGTATAAGCTAGGCTTTCCAACGCATAAGTCTTCCTTTTGGTGCTTGTCCGTCCGTTCTTGGCTCTTAGCCATAACCTCCGGTTAATTCAACCACAACCGGTCTCACTACGGAATCACCGCTATCATGTAGGATAGGGTGCCATAAGGAGCGGATTGTGGTTCAATTAACGGGAGTTGAATTAAGCTGTTGGGCAAGGAAAGAGTGAGAGAGATTTCCTTCTCTCAAACTTCCCTTATCCTACCCTAACAAGTATTAACTACTCACACATCATGATAAGGAAAAACAAAACAAAACAAAAGAGGAAGATAGAAAGAAGGAGATTAGAAGAATACGACTAACTATTTGCGACCTCACCTTGGCGAGGATCGAGCGTAAGTATCATTGTCGTATGAATGATAAAGAAAAAGAGAGAAGAAAGAAACAACAAGGAAATAACAACAACTACTTAACAATTGAAATTACAACAAGTAAAGAAAGAGCAAGACAAGCATGATAATAAAATGATCTTCTTTATTTACCATTCCTCCCTCACAAAGCTCACTACAAGTTTAATGGAGAAGAGATGAGAAGAAGAAGAACATGTGAACTAAAACCTAGAAAAAGAAAATACAAGAATGCACCCTTTCCTTCACCAAGTTCTGGGCTATTTATAGGCTGGAGAATGGAAACCTAGGGCAACCACCAGAACAAAAACGAAAAGACAAAAATACCCCCAAAGTTTTTGCGCATGCGGCGCCCGTACGGCCGCGGATCCGCGGCCTGGACCCCACTTTGGCCGCGGATCCGCGGCCCTGTTGATGAATTGGATCGTGGGCTTTCTTGTGGTCCCCTGGTTTGCTGTCCTCAGTTCTCTGGTTCATATATTTTCTGAAAATACTTCCACATTTCTTCCAGAATTTCTGTTGAGGGAAAGGTGGACTTTTTGTCAAGATTTTGTCATGATTGCCTCGAGCTCCGCGTAGATCTCTTGGATTTTGTGCTACCATTGAGCCTTGTGCATGAGAATGATATTGATTTGACATTTTGTCTTCCTAAACTGGTATCTGGCAACATACGGATGAAGAGCGGAGACCGTGTTTTTATCTGTGGTTGGCAGGAACCCGGATTTTTTCGTGTTTTCCATGAATTTCACCGTTTTAGAACCGAGAACCTGTATCCTGCAATTGACTAGCAAACACGGCTCAAGAGTATCTACCGATATGCAATGTGATAAAAATTGGGCGGTATGAAAATGCAAAAATCTGATATGAACACATACCCAACAATCAGCCATGGTTGAAGTATCTCATACTCAACCATCCCATAAAAGTCTCTATTGGGAAATAGGCCTTTATGAGTGGATCCGCGCTGTTGTCTTCTTTGTCTACTCTCCTATTCTCGATCTCCCTGGAGATCAACCATCTCCATGATCAGGCGATACTGCCTAAGAATATGTCTGGATCTCTGATGGGACGGGGGTTCCTTAGGAAAAGCCACAACTCCATTGTCACACAATGGTAGGAACGAAGTTCATCTCATGAACTAGTGTATATCAAGACTATTTCTTTGGTAGCATCCTTGGTAGTGATTTATCCTGCCTTTATCGTCTAGTATGTCACAGTATCTAGCTTGGAACTTTTCCAGCATACCGTCCCTCCACTCAGGGTAAAGACAATGCCTGTGACTGACATTCAGTTTACCTTACCACCCTGGAACCATTGCAGTGATTCTCCCCAGGATTGATTGATACCATCTCACTACAACTAGTGAGAATCCTAAGATCCAATTAGATATATCTCATAGATATAAAACCTAGGATTTAGGAGGTATCACTTTGATCCTTATATGGAGAATCCTTGTGATAAGAGGTGATTGACCGAGCGTAGCATAGGAAACTCCTTTCCTATCAAGAGTATGTCATCCACGTACAATACGAGGATCACTATCATACTCCCTACTACCTTTTTGTATATACAAGGTTCATCTACCATTTTGATGAAGTCAAACTCTATGACTACCACATCAAAACAGACGTTCCAACTCCACGATGCCTGCTTTATCGCATAAAAAAACTTGCACATGTTTCCGCTGCTCCCACTGTCTACGAAGCCCTCTGGCTGTGTACTTATAGACGCTCTCTTCTGAATCATTATTTAGAAAAGCAGTCCTGACACACAACCGCCAGATATCGTAGTCATGGTATGTAGCAGTGGCAAGTAGGATCTGGATGGACTTATGCATAGCTTTGAAAGTCTCAACTTTTCCATGTACACCAAGTAATCTTCTCAAGATTTACTTGCTTCTGATGGGGATTTAACACTTCAGATAATGCAACCAAAGTCCATACTTTGTTGGTGTATAAGGATTCCATCTCAGATCGCTAAGCATCCGGCCATTCTCATAGAGTCTCCACTCTTGATGGCCTGCTCGAAACAAATTGGGTCATCATCTCATGATGCAATACTCGCTTCCACTATCATAGAGAAACCGAAGTATCTCTCAGGTGTATGAGGAACCCTACTAGATCGGCGAAGAGGCTGAGGTTCGTTAGAAACTATTGAATCCTTTGGTTCTACCAAATCATCAGCTGCAGTTTGTATAGCTGGAACTCTTTCCAGTTCTACCTTATGACCATTAATTTCTTCACAAGAAATTCCCTTTTTCTCAAAAAGGTGGCATGCCGAGAAATAAAACATCTTTTGTTCGTCGATTAGGTAGAAGATATTCCCTTACGAATGCTTGGGATATCCAACAAACTTCCATAGAACTAACCTTGCCTCGAGTTTGTCCGGATTTTGCTTTTGACATAGGCCGGACAATCCTAAATCTTAACATCCTTAAGAGATGGGCTCTTCCCATACCATATCATATATAGAGTGGTAAGCATCTGATTTGGTTGGAACCCTATTCAATAGGTATGCAACTTCTCAAGTGCATAACCCCAAAAGAAAATAGGCAACTTAGTAGTACTCATCATAGAGCACACCATATCTCATAGGGTGCGATTACTCCGCCCCGATGCATCGACGTGCTGTGGTGTATACGGAGGAGTGATGCTGAGAGAGAATCTCATTCCCTTTTAGAATAGTCCAGGAATTCCGTGCTCAAGTATTCTCCTCCATGATCACATCAAAAGACATAATACTTATAGCCGTTTTGGTTCTCTACTTCTAACTTATATTCATTGAATTTCTCAAAAGGTTCAGACTTGTGTTTCAACAGGAACATATGTCCGAATCTTGAGAGATAATCAGTGAATGTAATGAAGTACAAAGAACCGGTCCTTGCATGTGTAGACATGGGACCTTACATACATCATCATGTATCAATCCCAAGAGTTCACTAACTCTTTCTCTGTTTTCAATAAACGGAGCTGTGGCCATCTTATCTTTGTGACATGACTGGCAAGTTTCACAAGATGTAAATTCAAACAGATATAAATATGCATCTAAATATAACTTAGGTAGTCGGGTCGCAGCTGATATGACCTAGTCTACAAATACCTCAAGAAGGATTCGTTCATTTCTGAACTCTTCTTCTTGTGTGTGTTCTGTACATTAAGAACTGTAGTTTGATTTAGAACGTATATTCTTTTAGATAACGTGCCTGAGCCGATCAACTCTTGATATAAGAAATGTTCAAAACATTATCCATAAATACAAAATTATATCCTTCTTTACTAATAAAGAGACTGATATGATGTTGTATATCAGGTTCGGTATCTAATAACATTCGTTCAGAATCAATGTATTTGGTAATACAGGGTGATAACTGCCAACAAACTTGGCTGCAACATTTGCACCATTTCCAACTCTTGAAACTTATCACCAGTTCTCAGTTCTCTACATGTCTGTAGCCCATGTAACATATTACATATGTGGGATCCTGATCCGGTATCTCATACTCTGGACGTAAAGGATACTGAGAATTAGTTCTTGGTAATGAACACACCTGAAGAAGATGCATCAGCATGTACTTTCTTCGTTTGGGCGGCACGGGAATTCTGGTAATCCCCTATTTTCTGCTCGGTCTTATAACAATTATAAGTTGGAGAGGGACCAACGTTCCCTAGCGCAGTATAACAATCGGGTTCGGTAAATACATCCGTATTATTATCTTGATTAAGGCGTGACATGGTCGCTACTTGGAGAGAGAGAGAAGAAAACACTCAGTGTATGCTCTTACAAGATTAGATTGTTTATTAATATATCTAATCAGGATGTCTCCCACTGTTTTAGTCAAATCTTCCTTCAAACCCTAAAAGGAAAGACTAGCTGGGATTAATTACATGCTACAATTTCGCCAATCTTTCAGCCAGGCCAGTGCCGGTACTTTGAGGGAGGTTCCCCGTGCTTTCGCACGGACCTAATTAAAATAAACCTCATTTTCCCAGGGGCGTAACTCCGTTGACACCTTTCTAGACACCTACTTGATCGGCTAATTGTATTGTGTAAAACTCTCCCAGGAGTAACTCTTACTCGCAGCGGGTATCGGGATCCAACTATCTCATAGGAGGTATGCAATCTCATTGCAAATTTCAACACTTGAAATTCCCGATAATATTTTGTCCCAAGCTATCTATGACCTTGACTAAGTCAACAAACCATAGACCGTAAGTAAAGTTCAACCCGTCATTTCCCGATTGAATTAAACCCACCCGCACGACCCTTGACTAAGTCAACAAGGCCGCATGACTACCCTAATCCAATCGCATCATATGCTTTGCAGATAAGAACTAATCAGCTACCGCACACTACGCCTTGACTAAGTCAACAAACACAGCATGAATACTAAAGATTACTTATCTGAAATGACGGAGGGCTACGACAGGTTTTTAAGAAAACCCTTTGCGTAATGAACTTTATATCGTTGTAGAATCGAGTGATTTTAAATGGAGTGTTTTTTAGGCCTTTATTAGTTTTGCTAAAGAGGTCACTTCCTGTGAAGGGATCTCGGCTCTTTCCTTATCGAATAAGGTGCATGATATTTCACAAATCCCGCTGTGCAAAGCAAACTATAGAAGCAATCAAAAG
The DNA here is from genome assembly GCA_030015575.1 of Agapanthus africanus. Classification (NCBI taxonomy): domain Eukaryota; kingdom Viridiplantae; phylum Streptophyta; class Magnoliopsida; order Asparagales; family Amaryllidaceae; genus Agapanthus; species Agapanthus africanus. Next base: position 567,339,840 of record JASDDO010000024.1, read on the forward strand.
AAAAACCGAGTGTATAGCATCTGCTAGTTTCGCTAAAGAGGTCACTCCCGGTGAAGGGATCTCAGCTCTTTCCTTATCGAATAAGGTGCTGGATATTTTACAAGGAATACCGCTATGCAAAGCAAAAACTAGAGCTACCAGTTTTTAAAGAAGTTTCTACAACATCATTAGGTTTCTTTTATTTCATTAATCTCATTAATTAAGTCCCATTTTATTATGCTTCACAAGCATCACATTTGAAAATATAACATATATCTTATATATATAATATACACATTCGTCTCAGGCAGTAATATGATCTCATCACAGAACATTGCAGCAGAAGAACATATATGAAATATTGTATATACTAGGAGGTCCGTGTTTTAATACGAGCCTGTATAAAAACACGGATTCCACGGTCGCGATGAATAGCCAATCCCACACCCCTAAACCCCTACGAGAGCAGCAAGCAACCCTACCAATTCTAGAGTTAGGAGACCCGGTCTCGACTCCTCGAAATGGTCTCCCACTGTACCCTAGAACCCGGTTAATTGTGCTATCCGTCTTGGGTCTATCCTAATGCGGAAAAGTAAATAATATACAATGGTGACATCAACCTCATCCCGGAAGTGCCCCAATAAAAGAATATTACATACAATGAATTTTACATAAATGAAAATGAAAAACTCTCATCTCACATAAAACCTCCGGCTATTCAAAACGCGATGATCCAATATAACATATCATAGCAACACATAACATCACATGTCATCAACGTAAGTAAATATGCGTATCCCAATTGTCGTTGATGTATAGCAACGAAACCGACGATACACCACATATTACACTTACGGTCACAGAAAAGAAAATGTAAAACCACAACAGTTGGAATCCGCAATCACCTTAGACATCGCATGCCTAACAATTATAAACCCCGCATTTTAGTCTCAATATCGAAAACACTTTTCAATATCTAGTCGGGCAATTCAACAAGATTCCCGACATTCTGATCGAATGCTCATCGGAAACTTTAGTAGATGGCCGCACCCCCCGATACCGTCGACGAAGTGCACTAAGGCGGAACACCGCTGCCGTGAGCACCCGAACGGATGCTTTTGGCGACGGGGTTCTCCTACAGTCACTTGGTCGGGGCTATGGGGCGTGGCTATCTATTAAGTTTACCCGGCGAGTATCCGCGTACGCTACGTGATGGCAACGGAGTTTTGATTACATCAAAATCTCGTGGCAACCGATCATCTGAGACTAAACTGCTAGATTTATAACATTCAAATTAGTTATCTCATAACTACTTGTGGATTCCAAATATTGTATCACATTTCAGATAAATAGACAATGTTAAACTTTCCGATCGAATAATCAAACACCCAAGATTTCCCAAATAGCTCAACACTTGAGCGGAGTTCAAAAATCCCAGAACATGTCACAGCCCCAATGAACCAGCCGTAGAAGGGTCAAACCAACGCCTCACATGTGGCAACGCTAAACTACCACAAACCCTAGGGTTCAGTGGCGGTTTTGACGGTCACATAATCGAGTTAAGGTTACGTTCTTCTAGAGGGTCCACAGATACGCTTGCATGATTTCCCGAAAGTTTCAAACTCATGAAAAAAAATCCAACACTTTAAAATTTTCCGACAGGGGAAAAAGTGAGTTATTGAAATCCGTTCGAATTTTTTAACACGTTCTAAATTATCCGGAAAAACTTAAACGAAGTTAAACTTTCCAATCAAATCAACGAGTTCCCAATATTTCCCAGAAAGCTCAACACTTGAGTAGAATTAAAAATTCCCAGAAGCATGAAAAAGTACCCAAGAATGAACCCCTGAAATATTAGCCCCTAACTCCCTAAGATGGCCGCGGAACCGCCGCCAAACGCATGGTTTGGCCACGGTTCCGCGGTCCCTTGAGGGAATTAGGGCTTCATACTTCACAGTAATTCTTAGAATTCCCTGCATGATTTTCTGAGTATTTTTAATATAAAAAATTTCAACTTTTGAAAAAATTTCCATAGAAGGGGTTTGTATCGGGGTTTCGGGGTTCGATCGGACTTCAAACTTCGTCCAGACAACGCCTAAAGCTCTAACTTGGCTCTGATACCACTGTAGGGTTAGCATAGCACTTTGTGAAGGTTTTAGCAAGCATTAAACATGCTATATTAAAAATTTTGGGGTGCTAAACAAACCCTATCCAAGATCTTAACTAGAGACTTAGGCAAACAAAGCAAGTAAACAACTTTACTTCTAAGAGTTTGGGATTACAACCTTTGTAGTCCGTTCCTTCGCTTCATAAGCTCCGTGTTGAGGTCCCTTCACCGCGATTATCATGTACCCGGACTCTAGAGAGGCTCCATGAAGAGAAAGATGCAAGCTTGCATCCGATCTTCAATACTAAGATGATCTACCTTGAAGAAACTCAAACCCAAGCTCTTGCTTTGCTAATCAAGTATTAGCAAAGCAAACACCCTAATCTAAGTGGATAGAATAGATGGGGATGATGAAGTAGCAATTTAGCTCTCTTTTGTTTTCAATTTCTCACTCATTATCATCACTTTACAAAAAGCTAGAAAGCTTTTTGAAGAGGAAGAAGAAGAAGATGAAGCAAATCCATTTGTGATGAATAATGAAATCAAGTGTGAGGTTAGAAATACAACCATGGGTTAAGAATGAAGACTTAACCCATGTAGAGAATCAACTTTGGTAAAGGGTTTGGGTTGGGTTAAGAAAAATCTACACAAAATATCACAAGTCAAAGTCAAAGCTTCAAGAAGCTTCTTGAAAGCTACATGCAAGCTTAACCCTAATCCAAACGCTAACCACATTTAAACTCCACAAAACATGTTGCATTTGTAACCATAACTTGTTACAATATTATATATTGTTAGTGCATATGCCCTAGAGGCCATTACTGTATCATACTAGTTTGTATATTACTTAATGGAAGCTTGGGATATTCACCTTGTATATACAATCTTGCTCAAAATAGTAGTATGCTACTTGGTTTGTTTCTACTTCAATGTGTACATGTGTTTATTTTTGTATATCGCCTATACACATTAGTGGAGCCCTTAGGATCTTTGCTTGATTACCAGCGATGTGATGGCCGTCACACTAGTGGGGCTGGGTAATCTATAAGCACATCCTTATGCAGGTCCCTGGTTGCAGGACTATCGAGACAGGGCATCGATACTCCGGAGTAGACCAGCGCATGCGCTTCTCATCCCAGTGTGGGAGACGGTCTGTCCCACAGCCGTCAGTACGTCGTACTTGAGATAGTATGCGGGTGCTCGTTAGGTTACGGGTACACTGGACAGGACTCGTCGGGAACTGACTAGTTGGTATTATGCCTATCGTCAGTTATCAGTTCCCAGGTGACATGAGTACAGCTTAGTCCGCTGACTTGACACTGTCACTTCGCCTCGAGTGTGTTCCTACTGCACTTTGATCACTACCCTACCACGGCTCAAAGGAGTCGTGCAAACAGGTTGTAGTTGGGTGCAGTCCCGAAGCACTTGGAGGCAGTGACGGTTAGACAGGATTCGTCTCTCCCGGTATTGGGGGTTGACATCGCGCTGTGTCTAGGAGAGCCATTACACGAGTAGTCCCTGGCCAGGGCAAACGAGATATACTGGTAGGTTTCCAGTGTTATCTCAGGGTGTTTTGGGCTTCGCTCCGGCACGACTTGTACCGCTATTGGGGGACTGACATTTACCGCCCCCTAGGCCCACCATGCGATGTATCAGACGAACAGACCGGACTGTACGGAGAATGTCACACTCAGGCTCAGTAGGAGTTCAGATGGGTTTCGCCTCGTCGGTCTTCTTGTCGGCATTACCTGGGGACCGTTACGCACAGCTAGTGCCGCTTGCGGTCTGTGGTTAAACCCACTGCCAGCGTAGTGTCGAGTCTTTAGAGTCCCACACAGAAAGCTTTTCACCTTTAGGCAAAAGAGTAGAGGTCGCATGGTATTGCGACAGGTCGCATGGTTTTGCGACAGGGTTCGGTCACATCCGTGCACTTGTGCACGTACAGTGTCCGGACAGTCTGCACTAGCGGGCTTTGGTTTAAGCCAGAACCTAGTGTACCTTTTGGGATTGGATTTATCCAGCGTGCATTCGTGTTCCTCGGAACGCGGATGCGGGTGCGTATGCACAGTTGACAGGGAGACAGAGGCAGCGGATTCTCATTAGGGTTGTTGACAGTTGACCGTTGACTATTTGACTTTTTGCTCAACCCTAATGAGAATATGATATGCGATTAACTATTATATTAATTAAGTATTATGGTGACATGGTTGTTGACTTTGTTGACTTGTTGACTTTTGTTGATTTGTTGACTTTGTTGACTTGTTGACTTTTGTGGACTTGTTGACTTTGTTGACCGGTTGACTAGGCTTGACTAGTTGACCATCATGATAACCATAGCCATCATTTCATGGCAAAGACTTTTGTTTGCTTGCTCATTTGTGTAAAATGAGTGCATGAAATGATATGGTTATGGTTGCTTCAACCATCACATAAGACTTTTTTAGTCTGATGAGTTATCATGACTTTGGATTATAAGAGGGTGAGAGACAAAAGAGTTGCTCATGCTTTCTTGCTCATTCTCTCTCTTGTTCTTGAGCTCTCTTGTTTTGCTCTCACCCTCTTGCTCTTTTTCCCTCTCTTTAATCTATGGTTCTCTTGTCTCATGAGTTGAGAATCAAGAACCATAGATAAAATCCCACACAAACTCTTCTCTACTCATTCTAGTTCACAAGGTTTAGCAAACCGAGTGAACTAGTTTCATCAAAGAACGAAGAAGGAGCCAAAGGTTGGAGCTTTCAGGTGGATCTATCTTCGGCGTACGGAGACGACGGGAAGAAGCCAATCCGGACCACCATCGGAGCTTGAAGACGAAGGAGTTCAAGACAAGCAAGGTATAACCCCCTAACCGAGTAGCTAGAAACTCGTAGTTAGGTTGCTAGATAGATGTTTAACCAAGATCCGGGTTTTAGGTCCATGTTACCACCTCCGTAAAAATCGTTTTTTACCAAATTCCGCATTCCCGAAAGTACCGGGAGAGGTAGCATGGACTTACAGTGGTATCAGAGCCTAGTTAAACTCTATCTAACATGTTAGCTAGTAACTAGAAGATCGATCAAAGAAAAAGTCCCAAAAACGAACCCCAAAAATTCGAGTTTCTGTCGATTTTTTTACTGTTCAAAAGTTGATTATTTTAACACCTAAAATCGGCTCAGGGTTTTTAAAAGCCACTGTAGAAAAATCACCAAGTGATCCCCCTAAACGACCGCGGAAACGCGGCAATAGCCTGCTATTGCCGCGGTTCCGCGGCCTCCTTGTCCCCTCTCTGGTGTTTCTTTGCTACAGTGTGCTTCTGGGGGTATTTTGGGATTTTTGGTATATATATTTTCAACCCAGATTTTCCAGAACGAAAATTTTATTTTGGGGTCCCGAAAATCCGTATTTTTGATCGAACTTCTAAAAGACTTAAGCTAACAGGTTTTTCTGTAATGTGATATTTGTATTGAACGTCTACTAATCGCTATATGTCGATTAGTGGGGGTTATACAAATCTGTGATCTGTATTGTTGCTGGAATGTGGATATGAATATGTTGGATTGTCGCGGGTGAATAGCCGGGGGTTGTGAGACGAGAGTTTTCTTTTCTTTCAATTCATGTAAATTTGTAAATTGATGTAATAATTATTTGTATGGCCGCACAACCGGGTCGGGGTTGTAGCCGTCATTGTATAATTTCTTTTTACTGTTTCTGCTTCTAGGATAGACCCATGGAGGGGGTGCATAAACTACCGGGTATGCCGAAGTGTCGAGTGGCCTACTCATGGAGATGAGGGAGGTTGCTACGCTTCGGGTACTTGGCGGGTAGTTTGCCGCACCCGTAGGGGTCTTGGGTAGGGTATTGGCTATTCACCGCGACCGTGTAATCTGTCTTTCGTTACAGGCTCGTACGAATTACAAATTCCTAGTATATCCAATGTATTCATCTGTGATCTGAAATGTTTATCATTGCAGTATATCTATATATGATATTATTTAGGCGTTGCTTATGTTTTACAGCCGCGCTAGCCCAGCCCCCGCTCTGTCGTTAGTTAAGTAACCTAACGGGTAATGACGGGGCCCCGTGGCGAATGCGAATGGCATAAGCGTACGTCATATTTTGGTTGTTTTCTGCAATGGTAGGATTAAATGATGGGACGCATTAAAAGAACTAATGAAAGAATATCACGCATTAAAAGAACTAATGCAAGATAATAAACCAAGTTAAAGTCGTTGGAACACTTTCGAAAAACCACTCGGTTCTTTTCAAAACCAACTTTTAAATGCGTAGCTTGAGCCACTCCTTTTAAAAGCTATCTCGTTCCATCGACCAAATCAAGTTCACTACGTTCACGGTTTTGCCAAAACCATTCGTAGCCCTCCGTCGTTTCACATGAATAGTCAATAGTATTCAAGCTGTGTTTGTTGGCCAAAGTCAAGGCATAGTGATTGGTAGCTATTGGGTATTCATGTGCAGCATAGATAGATGCGTTGGTTTGGAACTGTCGCACTGCCTTGTTGGCCAAACTCAAGGGTAAGTGCGGGTGGATTCAAATTAACCTGGAGAACGACGGGTAGAACTTGACATGTGACTTATGATTTGTTGGCCAAAGTCAAGGTCATAAGAGTATGGGGCAAAAATCCACATCGGGAGTTTCATAAGTACTGAAACTTGCTAGATTTGCATACCATTTGGAGTGTGATGATTCTGGTAGGATTCCTTCAGTTTCGTCGCGCGATGATATTTGGATCCCGATCCTACTGTGAGTATATGCTACTCCTCGGGAAATTTCTCACTAATCAATCAATGCTATAAACCTAGTAGGTGCCTAGAAAGGTTTTAGCGGGGCTACGCCCCCAGGGAAAAGAGGTTCTTTAATTAAGGAACTTCGCGAAAGCGCTGGAAAACCTCCCTCGAAGTACCGACACCGGCCTGGCTGAACGGTTAAGCAAGTATTGTGCGGTGGGATTGATCCCGACTAATTCTTCCTTTATGGTTTGAGGAGGGATTCGAGAAACGGTGGGAGCCATCCTGTTTAGACAAACTAAAAACCACTCTAAACTTGCAAGAGCATCATGCTGAGTGTTTCTTCTTCTCTCTCCTAATTGCAGCGACCAAATCAACATGACTGGACTTAAGTTACTCCTAGATAAAAACAAACTGACAGGGCCAAACTACAAAGATTGGCTCAGGAATGTCAAGATAGCAATCACTTACGACAAGCTGGGGTATCTTCTTACCACCAAAGCTCCCCCTGCCCCTGGTCCCACTTCCAGCGTCGCGGATAAAGAAATCCGCAAGACTTTGGAGATTGATAGCGCGAAGGCCAAGTGCCTCGTACTTGCCTCGATGGACAACGAACATCAGAGGAGGCACGAGAATATGGACCTTGAATCCATATTTCTCCATACAAAAGAACTGTATGGAGAGCAATCTCGTATCGCAAGATACGAAGCGTCGAGAAAGTTATTTTCGGCAAGAATGGCCGTCGGATCATCAGTAGCCGAGCACGTGCTAAAGATGATCGGCTACATTGAGGAGCTCGCGGACCTAGGGATCACATTGGAGAGTGAGCTATATACGGATATAGTTCTCCAGTCCCTTCCTTCCACTTACGCCCAGTTTATATTGAACTTCAACTTACAAGAAAAAGAGGTTGAACTTTCAGAACTCCTCAACATGCTGAGGAGCGCAGAGGGCACCCTACAGAAAGGTAGGGAAACATCCACTTTGTTTGTAGGAGGATCATCTTCTTCTAGGTCCAAGGCGAAAGCCAAGGGAAAGAAGAAGAAAGCCCCCGCCAAACCAAGGGGCGGTGTTAGTAAAGTGGATACGAAGGGAAAAGCTAAAGCAACAAAGAAAGCGGGGAAGCTTGTGGATAAGGAAGAATGCTTCTATTGTCATAAGAAAGGACACTGGAAGAATGATTGCAGGGCCTGGAAGGCCAGAACATAGGAATTGAAGCAGGTTGCAGCTTCAGCTTCAGGTGTGTATGTTATTTAAAACTGTCTTTCAATAAACTCTACTTCCTGGGTATTGGATACCGGATCAGGATCTCATATCTGTAATTCTTTGCAGGCGTTGAGAAACCGTAGGGTTTTGAAGGCAGGTGACATGACCCTCAGAGTTGCGAACGGAGCTAGCATGGATGCTAAAGCCGTGGGGGACTATCACCTGGGAATGTCAGATGGACATGTTTTGGTTTTGCGTAATTGCTTTTTTGTACCCAACGCAACTTGTAATATCATTTCTGTATCTTTAGTTTCTAAAGAAGGTTATGAATTTGCGTTTGTAAGTAATGTTGTAAACATTCACCTTAATCAAGTTCTGATTGGGTCAGGTACATTGAGTAATGGAATATACGTGTTAAACCAACCACAGATTTTCAATGTCCAGAATACACACAAAAGTCTCCAGAAATAAATCAGACTTTCTTGTGGCACTGTAGACTGGGTCACATCAATGAGAGAAGGATGACGAAGTTACATACTGAAGGGTATTTGAACACGTTCGAATATCAATCGTATGCCACTTGTCAATCCTGTCTCAAAGGAAAGATGACAAAGACTCCGTTCACTGGACACGGAGTAAGAGCGAGCGAGCTCTTAGGACTCGTACACAGTGACGTGTGCGGTCCAATGTCTACACATGCGCGAAGCGGTTATTCTTACTTCGTTACTTTTACGGATGACTTCTCAAGGTACGGTCATGTCTTCTTAATGAAACATAAGTCCAAAACCTTTGGAAAATTCCAGGAGTATAAGAATGAAGTAGAAAAACAGACCGGCAAAAGTATTAAGATTCTAAGATCGGATCGAGGTGGAGAATACTTAAGTGCCGAGTTCCTGGACTATTTAAAAGAGAACGGAATTCTCTCTCAGCTTACTCCTCCATACACTCCGCAACATAACGGTGTATCGGAGAGACGGAACCGCACCCTATTGGATATGGTGCGGTCCATGATGAGTAACGCTGAGTTACCGCGATCATTCTGGGGATATGCGCTAGAATCGGCCGCATACCTTTTGAACCGAGTTCCCACTAAGACTGTGCCTACCACACCGTATGAGTTATGGAGTGGGAAGAAACCCTATCTTCAATATCTGAAGATCTGGGGATGTCCGGCTTTTGTCAAAAAGCAGCATGCGGACAAACTCGAGGCACGCTCAGTACTGTGCAAGTTTGTGGGATACCCAAAGAACACCAGGGGGTATCTTTTCTACTACACAGAGGAACAAAAAGTACTTGTTTCTCGTAATGCCCACTTTCTAGAACACCAGTTCTTAGAAAAGGAAATTAGTGGGAGCGCAGTAGAACTGGAAGAAGTTCCAGAACCACAGACTGTTACTGAAGGCTTAGTGGAACCAGAGGGTTCGAAAGAACAGGACATTCCTACGCCGCTCCGCAGAAGTAGTAGGCAGACTCATCCGCCCGAGAGATACTACGGTTTTCTCATAGACGGGGATAGAGAGGATTGCATCATAGATTATGATGAGCCTACTAGCTTCCAGCAGGCCATTCAGAGCGTTGACTCAGTGAAATGGCTGGATGCAATGCGGACCGAAATGGAGTCCATGTACACCAACAAGGTATGGACGTTGGACATTGCTCCAGACGGGGTAAAACCCGTAGGATGCAAGTGGATCATCAAAAGGAAGATTGGTGTAGATGGACAGGTTGAGACCTATAAAGCTAGGCTGGTAGCAAAGGGTTTTCGTCAAAGACCTGGCTTAGACTATGACGAAACCTTTTCTCCAGTAGCCATGCTGAAATCCATTCGGATCCTTCTTGCCATTGCTGCCTTCCACGATTATGAGATCTGGCAAATGGACGTAAAGACAGCTTTTCTAAATGGAAATTTAGAGGAGTGTGTCTATATGGACCAGCCAGAGGGTTTCATTCAGAGTGGGAGCAGCGGAAAGGTGTGCAAGTTGCTTAAGTCCATCTATGGACTAAAGCAGGCATCGCGGAGTTGGAACATCTGCTTTGATGAGACGGTCAAAGAATTTGGCTTTATCAAAAATCCAGATGAACCATGCATCTATAGTAGATTTGTAGCGAGAACTGTAGTATTCCTCGTTTTATACGTGGATGACATTCTCTTAATAGGAAATGACATTCCTATGATACAATCTGTCAAGGGGTTCTTGTCACACAGGTTCTCCATGAAAGACCTGGGTGATGCCTCATACATTCTGGGTATCCGGATCTACCGTGACAGATCCAAGAGGATATTAGGACTTTCTCAGTCCAGGTACATCGACACCGTGCTGAAAAGATTCAGTATGGAAGATTCCAAGCGCGGTAACCTACCGGCTTGTCACGGGATCACCCTCTCTAAAGAGATGTCTCCCAAGACTGATTTGGAGAGGGATCGCATGTCTATTATACCCTACGCTTCTGCGGTAGGCTCTATAATGTATGCGATGTTGTGTACCAGACCGGATGTAGCTTATGCACTGAGTGTGGTAAGCCGGTATCAGTCAAACCCTGGGGAGAAACACTGGATAGCGGTAAAGAACATTCTCAAGTACCTGAGAAGGACTAAGGAGATGTTCTTGGTGTATGGCGGAAAAGACCTCCAGATCGAGGCCTTTGCTGACTCCAGCTTCCAGAGTGACAAGGATGATTCCAAGTCCATGTCGGGTTTTGTCTTTACCCTCAATGGAGGGGCGGTGTGTTGGAAGAGTTCCAAACAGGAAACCGTTGCAGACTCGACGATGGAAGCGGAATACATCGCTGCATCTGATGCCGCAAAAGAAGCTGTCTGGATGAGGAAGTTCTTGAAAGAACTTCAGGTGGTTCCGTCCATTGTTGATCCAATACCTCTGTATTGCGACAACAACGGGGCTATAGCTTTAGCGAAGGAACCCAGGTCCCATCAGAGATCCAGGCATATCTTGAGGCGGTATCACCTGATCAGGGAGATCGTAGATCGCCAGGAGATCGAGGTTCGGAGAGTCGCTTCAAAAGATAACACTGCAGATCCATTCACCAAGGCCCTGCCCCAGACTCAGTTCGAGCGGCTGATCGAGATGATAGGTCTTCGATACGCCAGTACATGGCCTTAGTGCAAGTGGGAGATTGTTAGTGTATATGCCCTAGAGGCCATTACTGTATCATACTAGTTTGTATATTACTTAATGGAAGCTTGGGATATTCACCTTGTATATACAATCTTGCTCAAAATAGTAGTATGCTACTTGGTTTGTTTCTACTTCAATGTGTACATGTGTTTATTTTTGTATATCGCCTATACACATTAGTGGAGCCCTTAGGATCTTTGCTTGATTACCAGCGATGTGATGGCCGTCACACTAGTGGGGCTGGGTAATCTATAAGCACATCCTTATGCAGGTCCCTGGTCGCAGGACTATCGAGACAGGGCATCGATACTCCGGAGTAGACCAGCGCATGCGCTTCTCATCCCAGTGTGGGAGACGGTCTGTCCCACAGCCGTCAGTACGTCGTACTTGAGATAGTATGCGGGTGCTCGTTAGGTTACGGGTACACTGGACAGGACTCGTCGGGAACTGACTAGTTGGTATTATGCCTATCGTCAGTTATCAGTTCCCAGGTGACATGAGTACAGCTTAGTCCGCTGACTTGACACTGTCACTTCGCCTCGAGTGTGTTCCCACTGCACTTTGATCACTACCCTACCACGGCTCAAAGGAGTCGTGCAAACAGGTTGTAGTTGGGTGCAGTCCCGAAGCACTTGGAGGCAGTGACGGTTAGACAGGATTCGTCTCTCCCGGTATTGGGGGTTGACATCGCGCTGTGTCTAGGAGAGCCATTACACGAGTAGTCCCTGGCCAGGGCAAACGAGATATACTGGTAGGTTTCCAGTGTTATCTCAGGGTGTTTTGGGCTTCGCTCCGGCACGACTTGTACCGCTATTGGGGGACTGACGTTTACCGCCCCCTAGGCCCGCCATGCGATGTATCAGACGAACAGACCGGACTGTACGGAGAATGTCATACTCAGGCTCAGTAGGAGTTCAGATGGGTTTCGCCTCGTCGGTCTTCTTGTCGGCATTACCTGGGGACCGTTACGCACAGCTAGTGCCGCTTGCGGTCTGTGGTTAAACCCACTGCCAGCGTAGTGTCGAGTCTTTAGAGTCCCACACAGAAAGCTTTTCGCCTTTAAGCAAAAGAGTAGAGGTCGCATGGTATTGCGACAGGTCGCATGGTTTTGCGACAGGGTTCGGTCACATCCGTGCACTTGTGCACGTACAGTGTCCGGACAGTCTGCACTAGCGGGCTTTGGTTTAAGCCAGATCCTAGTGTACCTTTTGGGATTGGATTTATCCAGCGTGCATTCGTGTTCCTCGGAACGCGGATGCGGGTGCGTATGCACAGTTGACAGGGAGACAGAGGCAGCGGATTCTCATTAGGGTTGTTGACAGTTGACCGTTGACTATTTGACTTTTTGCTCAACCCTAATGAGAATATGATATGTGATTAACTATTATATTAATTAAGTATTATGGTGACATGGTTGTTGACTTTGTTGACTTGTTGACTTTTGTTGACTTGTTGACTTTGTTGACTTGTTGACTTTTGTTGACTTATTGACTTTGTTGACCGGTTGACTAGGCTTGACTAGTTGACCATCATGATAACCATAGCCATCATTTCATGGCAAAGACTTTTGTTTGCTTGCTCATTTGTGTAAAATGAGTGCATGAAATGATATGGTTATGGTTGCTTCAACCATCACATAAGACTTTTTTAGTATGATGAGTTATCATGACTTTAGATTATGAGAGGGTGAGAGACAAAAGAGTTGCTCATGCTTTCTTGCTCATTCTCTCTCTTGTTCTTGAGCTCTCTTGTTTTGCTCTTACCCTCTTGCTCTTTTTCCCTCTCTTTAATCTATGGTTCTCTTGTCTCATGAGTTGAGAATCAAGAACCATAGATAAAATCCCACACAAACTCTTCTCTACTCATTCTAGTTCACAAGGTTTAGCAAACCGAGTGAACTAGTTTCTTCAAAGAACGAAGAAGGAGCCAAAGGTTGGAGCTTTCAGGTGGATCTATCTTCGGCGTACGGAGACGACGGGAAGAAGCCAATCCGGACCACCATCGGAGCTTGAAGACGAAGGAGTTCAAGACAAGCAAGGTATAACCCCCTAACCGAGTAGCTAGAAACTCGTAGTTAGGTTGCTAGATAGATGTTTAACCAAGATCCGGGTTTTAGGTCCATGTTACCACCTCCGTAAAAATCGTTTTTTACCAAATTCCGCATTCCCGAAAGTACCGGGAGAGGTAGCATGGACTTACATATATCACATATAAAATATTTATTGTAACAAAATAAAATAATACGATTTACATATATCTCATATATATAAATGTATTATCCAAGTGAGAAAAAGAATTTTTAAGTGAGCTAATATTAGTTAATGTAATATAATATATCAAATATATAATTATACATTAAATTATCGAATCAACACTTGATCCGATAATCCGGCTATTTCACAAATAACCGACTAATATAATCTGTATCAGTTCATCGAATCAACACTTGATCCGATGACCCGGCTATATCACATATACCCGGCCGATATCACATATCGCGAGAATCTAATACGGTATCTCATACACGTATTGTTCTCAGTCCCGCACATATCACATATGTGCTCCTACTCCGTTTTGCCTGAGCCAGGAAAACTCTGTGTAGGACTCTAAAGAATCGTTAATACGCCGGCAGTAGGTGATGATCATATCAAACACCCACAAACTGCAAGCGGTCAGCTAAATGTAACAGCCACCCAGGTATTGAGCAATCAGAAGATCAACAAGAAATCCTGTACATTCTCCTGTGAATCCAACCAGTAACACTCCCGTACAGTCCGGTCTCTTCGTCTAATATGTCGCATATCTCGCCGAGGGGTGGTAAACGTCAGACCCCAGTAGCTTGATAAGTCGTGTCGATATGAGGTCCATAAAAGTTCGAGAAACTACTGATAACACTTATCAGTAAATCTCAGCAACCCTGGCCAGGGATTTCCAGTTATGGCCAATCGAACACAGCGCAACATCAACTCCCTATACCGGGAGAGACGAAACCCCTCCTATCGCTCATTACCTCCATATGATTCGGGACTGTACCCAAAAGCCACCGTTTTGCACGCCCTCTTGGACATGGTATGATGGAAATCAAAGTAAAGTGGGAATCACACAAGACTCTATGACGATCTCAGGTCTATAGACTAACCTGTACCAGTGTCACCAGAGAACTGCTATCTGACGTGAGGTATAATACCATCTGGGAGTTCTCGGCGAGTCCGTCCAGTGTACCCAGTCTCCACTGAGCACCCGTATACCTTCTCTGATGTCAAACAATAATGGTTACGGGATCATCCATTGCCCATCATATGGGTCAAGAAGCATATACGCTAGTCTACTCTGGTATATCGATGCCCTGTCTCGATACACCTACGACTAGGAACATTTGAAGGATGTAGTTAGCGACTACACTGTCCCCACTAGTATGATCTGCATCATAGTCCTGGTAGTCAAGTACTCATCTTAAGGGATTTATCAACATGTAACATAGAGACAATCAAAGTACATGTTAAGATAAAGTGCAACCAGATAGCATACTATCATGTCGAGCAAGAAAGTCCTACCTATATATGTCCAAGCATCCACTACAATATACATCGTATGTACAGTAATGGCCTCTAGGGCATACATATAACTAACAATCCCATATCCATTGGTGTTTGAGATCAGAGATAGTATACGGGTGCTTAGTGGAGACTGGGTACACTGGACGGACTCACCGAGAACTCCCAAATAGTATTATACCACACGTCAGATGGCAGTTCTCTGGTGACACTGGTACAAGTTAGTTTGTAGACCCGAGATCGTCATTGAGTCTTGTGTGATTCCCACTGTGCTTTGATTTCCACCTTACCACGTTCAAGAGAACGTGCAAAATGGTGGCTTTTAGATACAGTCCCGAGTCACATGGAAGCAATGAGCGATAGAAGGTGTTTCGTCTCTCCCGGTATTGGGAGTTGATGTTGCGCTGTGCTCGATTGGCTATAACAGAAAGTCCTTGGCCAATGCTTTTTTAGAGATATATTGGTAAGAGTTATCAGTAGTTTCTCGACCCGTTATGAGCCTCATAACGACACGACTTATCGAGTTACTGGGGTCTGACGTTTGCCACCACTAGACGAGATATGCGACATATCAGACGAAGTGACCGGATTGTATGGTAGTGTTACTGATTGGATTCACGGGAGTGTGAGTAGGCTTGCTTGTTGATCTTCTGATCGCTCAATACTCGGGTGGCCGTTACGTTTTGCAGACCGCTTACGGCTTGTGGGTGTTTGATATGATCATCACCTACTGTCGGCATATTGACGAGTCTTTAGAGTCCTACATAGGGGTTTCCTAGCTCAAGCGAAATGGAGTATGAGCACATATGTGATATGTGCGGGACCGAGATTGATACGATATGAGATACCGTATTGTATTCTCGTGATTCGTGACATTGGTCGGTTATATGTGATATGGCCGGGTTATCGGATCAAGTGTTGATTCGATAAGTTGTTAAACTTGATATTAGTCGGTTATATGTGATATAGCCGGATTATTAAATCAAGAGTTGATTTAATAATTTAGTGTATAATTATATATTAGATATATTACATAACATTAACTAGTATTTGCTCACTTATGATTCTTTTCTCACTTGATGTACACATTGTATATATGTGATATATTTTTGTGTACATATATTGTGTCATGATTGATGATACATGCTAGATGGGTGTATGAGACTTATATCAACCTAGGGTTATGTTAGGGTTTTTATTTTCTTAAGTTATTACAAAAGAGAATTGACTTGGTCAATGTTGTCAAGCTTACATGAAGCTTGTAGAAACATTGACAAAGTCTTCTCTTTTGTCATTTCTTTAGATATTAGTTAACCCAACCCTTAAGTTGACGTGAGTCCGTGATTTAGGATGACCTTTGGTTTGATGGAGTAGGTGAATTAGGATGAGTGCAGTACCGTCTGTATGTTCCGTGGCATATTTACATTACCATACTCAGCCTAACTAACCTTAGGATGTATATCTTGATCTATTCTTCCTTTGACTCTCTGTTATTGAATGTTCCTATTCGTAAGCCTTATCAACTCTCGTTTCTTGTTCCAGTTGCTATGGCTATGCGAGCTAGGCGAGCCACAGCTAGAGATGCAGCTTGGGCGAGTCCGCCTATGACGGCGACTGCTACACCGGACGTTCCGGCGGTGCAAGAGCATGTTGATCCTCCTCCTCCAGATCGTATAACTAGGATAAAGGAGGGCATGTTAGGATTGCAGCGAGTGGTAGGACAGTCAGCTGAGGCCACTCGAGTACAGAGACAGGATCTGGAACTGACTATGGCAGAGTCCGATGTACAGCCCATACAGACGGTCGCACTGGTAGAGACGAAAGTGATGGAGGTATCGCTTTCAGAGTTTATGAGGTTGAGACTTCCGGTATTTACAGGGACCGATGTAGCGGAGGATCCTCAATCCTTTCTTGATAGGATGGCAACGATTGGCAGATCATTGCTATGTTCTGATGCGAGGTAAGTTGAGCTGACTAGCTTTCGTTTGGAGGGACTTGCACAGGAGTGGTGTGAGTCGATGGAGAGAGGACGAGCTGCTGGACTTCCTCCGATGTCATGGACCGAGTTTTCCGAGGTCTTTCTTTCCAGATTTCTTCCACAGAGTGTGAGGGACGCCAGAGCTAGCAGTTTTGAAGTGTTGCGGAAATCTGCGAGTATGTCGGTGGAAGATTATGATTTACGATTCACCCAGCTGTCGCGCTATGCCCCATACTTGGTATCTACGGAGGAGTTTCGGGTGAAGAGGTTCATAAGGAGTCTGGACACGCAGTTGTTTCTGGCTATAGGCTCCCAGCATTTTGATACGTATACGCAGGCCATGGATGCAGCAATGTGAGTGGAGGAGCGTTTGAGCGAGGCAGTGGTCGTTCTGGAGCCAAAGAGGATTAGACCTATGGGGTGATGACTAGGCAGTTTGGCAGAGGTAGGGGCAGGTACACTCCACGCCGTAGTTTCGGACGAGGTTGGACGCAGGGCCAGATGTTCAGTTCATACCCCGATGATCAGAGAACCCCATTTACATGTTATAGTTGCGGACTTCCAGGACATATGGCTAGAGAATGTACACGCCATGGCGGGACTGTTACTCCGCCGGCTGCGTTACCCCTCCACCTTCTACGCCGATTGCTTTACTTCCTCCCCCAGTTGGCACTACGCGCCAGACAGTTGCACCACGAGGTCGAGGCTTTGCAGGACGCTCTCAGGGAGGTCGAGGATATAGAGGTAGAAGACGACAGGATGCGGGCAGGGGCCAGGCAGGGGTTTTTGCGCTGACTCTACAGGATGCCCAGTCTTCAAATGCAGTTGTGATAGGTACTCTTATAGTATGTTCCTTAGAAGCCCATATCTTATTTGATCCCGGTTCTACACATTCTTACGTATCTTCACGCTTTGTACTTTCTTTGGGAAAAGTGTCGTCGTTGTTAGAGTTACCGTTAGTGGTAATTACTTCGGCGGGAGATTCTTTTATAGCTCGACACGTATTCAGGTCATGTTCTGTACGTATTGGTGATAGAGATTCGCTCGTTGATTTGATTCTCCTGGATATGTTAGATTTCGATATACTTCTCGGTATGGATTGGTTGGCCGCTTGTCATGCCTATGTAGATTGCCGGGGGAAAGCGGTTAGATTTTATTTTCCAGGTGAACCGGTTTTTGTTGTGCAGGGGGACTGTAATATAACTCCTATCAACATGATTTCTGCTCTTTGTGCAAGACGATTCTTGAAGAAGGGTTGTCATGGGTTCTTGGTATTTGTTTAGGACTTAGGAGTCGCTGAGATTCCATTGGACCAGGTTCCGATCGCACGAGAATTTCCAGAGGTGTTTCCTGCTGAGTTACCAGGATTACCGCCCGATCGCGATATTGAATTTTGCATTGACTTGATTCTAGGTGCGGGGCCTATTTCTATACCACCCTATCAGATGGACCCGACGGAGTTGAAGGAACTCAAAAGTCAGTTGCAAGAGTTGTTAGATAGAGGACTTGTGCGTCCTAGTGTATCGTCGTGGGGAGCTCATGTCTAATTTGTAAAGAAGAAGGACGGTAGTATGAGACTGTGCATCGACTATCGACAGCTGAATCGTGTCACTGTGCGAAATAGGTATCCCTTACCTCGTATCGATGACTTGTTCGATCAGTTGCAGGGAGTTGGCTACTTCTCGAAGATTGATCTACGGTCAGGGTACCACCAGTTGAAAGTTCGGAAGGATGACATTCCGAAAACTGCTTTTCGTACCCAATATGGGCACTATGAATTTCTGGTGATGTCGTTCGGACTTACCAATGCCCCAGCAGCGTTTATGAATATGATGAACCGCATTTTCAGACCTTTCCTTGATCAGTTTATCATTGTATTCATAGATGATATCCTTGTTTATTCCCAAAGTCGGGAGGAGCACGAGCAGCATTTGCGTATCACGTTGCAGACCTTGAAGGAGCATCAGCTGTTTGCAAAATTCTCCAAGTGTGCTTTTTGGCTAGATATCGTGGATTTCTTGGGTCACGTGGTTACGAGAGAGGGTATACGGGTGGACCCAAAGAAGATCGAAGCAGTGTAGCACTGGCCCAGACCTATGTCAGTTACAGAGATTCGCAGTTTCTTAGGTCTGGCAGGTTATTACCGACGCTTTGTGCAGGATTTCTCTCGGATCGCTGCACCGCTGACCGGGCTGAATATGTTAGTTATGTGTATGCCCTAGAGGCCATTACTGTACATTAGATGTATATTGTAGTGGATGCTTGGACATATATAGGGAGGACTTTCTTGCTCGACATGATAGTATGTTATCTAGTTACTCTTTACCTTAACGTGTACACTGATAGTCTCTCTGTTACATGTTGGTATAGCCCCTAGGATGAGTACTTGACTACCTGGACTGTGATGCGGATCATACTAGTGGGGACATGGTAGTCCATAAGTACATCCTTCAAGGTCCCTAGTCGTGGGTGTATCGAGACAGGGCATCGATATACCAGAGTAGACTAGCGTATACCTTCTCGACCCATATAGATGGGCGATGGATGATCCCATATCCATTGGTGTTTGACATCAGAGATGATATACGGGTGCTCAGTGAAGACTGGGTACACTGGACGGACTCGCAGAGAACTCCCAGATGGTATTATACCTTACGTCAGATGGCAGTTCTCTGGTGACACTGGTACAGAGTAGTCTGTTGACCCGAGATCGTCTTAGAGACTTGTGTGGTTCCCACTGTGGTTTGATTTTCATCTTACCACGTCCAAGAGGGCATGCAAAACGGTGGTTTTTGGGTACAGTCCCGAGTCGCATGGAGGCAATGAGCGATAGGAGGGGATTCGTCTCTCCCGGTATAGGGAGTTGATGTTGCGCTGTGTTCGATTGGCTATAACCGGAAATCCCTGGCCAGGGTTGCTGAGATTTACCGGTAAGTGTTACCAGTAGTTTCTCAAATTGTTATAGACCTCATATCGACACGACTTATCGAGCTATTGGGGTCTGACGTTTACCACCCCTAGGCGAGATATGCGACATATCAGACGATCAGACCGGACTGTACGGTAAGTGTTACTGGTTGGATTCACTGGAGTGTGAGCGGGCTTGCTCGTCGATCTTCTGATCGCTCAATACCCGAGTGGCCGTTACGTTTAGCAGACCGCTTGCGGCTTGTGGGTGCTTGATATGATCATCACCTGCTGCCGGCGTATTGACGAGTCTTTAGAGTCCTACACAGAGGTTTCCTGGTTCAAGCGAAACGAAATAGGAGCGCATATGAGATATGTGCTGGACCGAGAATGATACCGGTATGTGATACTGTATTCGATTCTCGCGATTTGTGACATTGATCGGTTATATGCGATATAGCCGGGTTATCGGATCAAGTGTTGATTCGATAAGTTGTTACTGTAGATATTAGTCGGTTATATTCGATATGACCGGATCATTAAATCAAGTGTTGATTTAATGATTTAATGCATAATTATATATTTGATATATTACTTTGCATTAACTAGTATCGGTTCACTTTAAATGGATTTTCTCACTCGGATGTGCACATTGTATATGTGATATACTTTTTCTGCACTTGATTGTATCATGTTTGATGATACATGCTCTCTAGGGGTTTGTGTAAAGATTAAACCATGGTTGTGTAATGGTTAGGGTTTTCTTTTTCATTTATTTATTTATTTCATTTATTTTATTTTGGAAAAGAAATGGCAAAAGAAAAGAAAATGGTTGCTAGTTTTGTTTTACATTGAAAGTTCATGAAGCTTTGACTAAGTGATCATTTTGTCTTCATGCTTAACCCTAACCATTCCATTTAACCATGATTTATTCTCTACACTTGACCATGGTTGCAATATGATAAGTATTCAATTTATTTTCTATTTTGAATTAACTTATCATAACATTTTTCTTCTTCTTCTTCTTCATCTTCAACATGAAGAAACCTTGGACCATCAATGGTGATTGATGAAAAAGAGTGAGAAATCCAATTCTAAAGTCTACCCACTTCCTATTTCTTCATCCTCTACCTCTTGCCAAGTAGTAGAGTGTGTTTTCTTCACAAGTTTCATGACTTGGTGAAGTTAGAGCTTGATCTAGTGATGCCTCGACGTAGATCATCTTCGGCACGAAGCCGACGACCCTGCCCGCCCATTTCTCCGATGAAGCCGACGCTAGAGTCCGGGATTGCATTTGGACAGCGGAGAGGACTTCATCATGGAGCCGTGGAGGTGGAGGACCGGATCTACAAAGGTTGTATTTCCGTTCTTTTAGTTTAGTTGTAAACTAGTTTCTTTTGTCGCCTAAACTTCTAGCCAACGATCTAGTCTAGGGTTTCTTGGCACCGTAAAATTTGAAATTGGCATGGTTGATGCCATGTGAGACCTCTTGAGAGTGCCTAGGAACCCTACAGTGGTATCAGAGCCTAGCTAGAGCCTTAGGCGATGCGTAGACGAAGTTTGAAACCCGAACGAACCCGAAACCCTAAACCAAACATGCTCTCTGGACTTTTTCTAAAATCTGGGATTTTTCCACATTAAAAATGCTTAAAAAATTCAGCAGGGAATTTTAAGAATTACGGTGCAAAATTTGACTCATGAACAGTACAAATCGCGGCGGAACCGCGGCAGAAGCCTGGCTTCTGCGGCGGTTCCGCGGCAAGTTGATGACGTCATCCTTCCCTGTTTGCACAGTAACTCCTATTTTATTATGCTGGATTTTCTGGGAATTTTTAATATTTATTCAAGAGTTGAATTTTCTGGGGTTGTTTTGGGGATTCGGTGTTTCGATCGGAGTATCAGATTTTGTCTATGTGGCTTTCCGGATAATTTTTGAATATGTTAAAAAGTTCGACCGGATATAAATACCCAATTTTTCCCCTGTCGGGAAATTTCCAAGTGTTGGATTTTTCCGTAGTTTAACGACGTTCTAAGTAGTGCAAGTAACGCGATGGTCCCTCTAGAAGACAACAAACCTTAACTCGATTATGTGACCGTCTTGAACTGCCCTTTAAACCTTCGGGTTTGGGGCAGTACGGCGTGCCACATGTGAGGCGTTGGCTTGATCCTTCTACGGCTGGACCGTTAGTACTGAGGCACGAAGTGAATGTCTTTGAACTTGTTTCATGTGTTGATCTGTTTTGGGAAAACTTGGGTGTTCGACTGTTCGATCGGAAAGTTTAACATTTTCTATTTATCTGGAATGGGATAAAATAATTGGAATTCACAATTAGTTATGAGATAACTGAATGAATGTTATAAACATAGCAGTTTAGTCTCACTTGATCGGTTGCCACGGAATTTTGATGTGATCAAAAGTCCGTCGCAATCACGTAGCGTACGCGGATACTCGCCGGGTAAACTTAATAGACAGCCTCACTCCATAGCCCCGACCAAGTGACTGTATGAGAACCCCGTCGCCGAAAGCATCCGTTCGGGTGCTCGCGGTAGCGGTGTTCCGCCTTGGTGCACTTCGTCGACGGTATCAGGGGTGCAGCCGTCTACTGAAGTTTGCGACGAGCATTCGATCAGGATGTCGGGAATCTTGTTGAATTACCCGACTTGGTATTGAAAAGTGTTTTCGATAATGAGACTAAAATGCGGGGTTTATAATTGTTAGGCATGCGATGTCTAAAGAATTCATTTGGTCAGGCATGCGATGTCTGAGGAGGTTGCGGATTCCAACTGTTGTAGTTTTACACTTTCTTTTCTGTGACCGTAAGTGTAACATGTGTGTTGGGGTAAAAATTTACACCCCCGTTGACCGAGTCAAAGTCAAGGTCAACCCCAAGGCAGGTGGGCCCAAGCCCAGGTTAAGCGGGCCCATGCCCAAGTCAAGGCCGCGGCCAGCCTCCTCCATGCCAACAACAAAAATCATGTAACAAATAATTTTTATGTAATTTTTGTGCATGATTTTTGTATGCAAAATAGGCATAAAGCCAAATTTTTGTAAGCTCATGGCTTATGTGCAAAAACAAATGACACATAAGCCATGTGATAGGCAAAAAGCCATTTTGAAAAGCCCAAGGGGCTATATGTAAATGTGTAAGCCTATAAAAGGCAACATGATGATGAATAAAAAAAAACAACTTTTCATTCCCCCAAAAATCAGGGTTCTTTGTGCCTCCTGCTCCTTCTCCAAGGTTCTAAACCTTCTAATTTCTTTTGAATTAAATCAAGAGTTTTACTCTTTCTTTTCAAAAACTAAGAAGTCTTTCACCACAAAACCCACAAAGGGGAACTTGGATCTACCATTAGATCTCAGAAAGGAGAGATTTTTAGATCTCACATCTCTTGATCATCAAGATCCAGCCAACAGAGGAGGAAGAAGAAGAACATCTTTCACTAAACTCCCAAGAAAGAAGAAAAAAACACTCAGGAGTCCAACTCCTCTTTGATCTCTCTTCAGAGAAATCTTTTTAGGCTAAAAGCCTCTTTTCCTCTCCGGCGCGCAGCGCAAGTGCGCAAAGCGCCCGCGTGCCGACACGTGGCGCGCTTGCGCAAGTGCGCAAAGCGCCCGCGTGACGACACGTGGCGCGCTTGCGCAAGTGCGCAAAGCGCCCGCGTGCCGACACGTGGCGCGCGCTCGCTTGCGCCCCTGCGCGCAGCGCTCTTGCGCAAAACGCCCACATGCCGACACGTGGCGCGTGCGCTTGCGCACCTGCGCGCAGCGCTCATGCGCAAGTTGCCCACGTGTCGACACGTGGCACGCGCGCGCCTGAGCGCACAGCACCTTAGCGCACAGCGCTCTAGACGCTGGCCCCACGCATCCTTTGGATGTCTTTTTCCCCTTTACTTATATTTACATGTATATATATACATATGTATATAAATGTACACATACACATACTCCGCGACACTGTCCCTGTTAGAAAAAAATTTCTAACGGGACGCTGCCCCGCACCCCGCAAGGGGGCTGCTAGCCCCCTTGACCCCCAGCCCGCTATCCGGGTAGCGGGACCCCCGTAAAAACTCTGCGTGGCTCCCGATATATCCAAAACCCCCCTTTCAAAACACAACACACGTACACTGCACATTGAGTTCGCATGACCAGTTTAACCCGTTAATCGGAGGTTCCCTCGCCCCAAAGGCGAGGGGTAATTAACGGCAGCTTAGTCCGCGGCTGCCGGAGATTCGGATCCCCACAATCAATAAACCCCGGCCTACCCTAGGCCGGGGGAATCTGTAGTGCGCCTGACAAGCGCGCGCGTATTCCCATCTCAATGGGGTGACGAAAAACACCCTACAGATTCTGATATCGCCGGTTTCATTGCTATATGTCAACGACAATTGGGATGCGCATATTTACTTACATTGATGACATGTGATGTTATGTGTTGCTGGATATATTATATTGGATCGTCGTGTTTGAATAGCCGGGGGTTTTTATGTGAGATGAGTGTTTTTTTTTTTCATTTTCATTCATGTAAAAACTTGTATGTAATATTCTTTTATTGGGGCACTTCCAGGTTGCGGAAGATGTCACCGTTTGTATATTATTTACTTTTCCGCACTAGGATAGACCCAAGGAGGGGAGCACAAGTAACCGGGTTCTGGAGTCCAGTGGGAGACCAACTCGAGGAGTCGAGTCCGGGTCTCCTAACTCTAAAATTGGTAGGGTTACTTGCCGCTCTCGTAGGGGTCTAGGGGTGTGGGTTTGGCTATTCATCACGACCGTGGAATCCGTGTTTTATATTGGCTCGTATTGAAAACACGGATGTCCTAGTATATCCAATGTTTCATATGTTTCTTCTGCTGCGATATCTGTGATGTGATCATGTGATGTTCTGTGATAGATACAGTATATAGTATATATGATATATTATATAGACGTTACTTATGTTTTACACCCGCACTAGCCCTGCCCCGCTCTGTCGTTAGTTACCTAACCTAACGGTGCACGAGGGGACAACGAGGCGAATGCGGATGGCATAAGTGTACATCGTATTTATCTGTGATGTTTAGGTACTTAAATGATGGGACTTCATTAATGAGATTAATGAAATAAAAGAAACCTAAGATGTTGTAGAATCGAATTTCAAAATAAAACAGGTAGCTACAGTTCTTGCTTTGCACAGCGGTATATATGATATATCCTGCACCTTATTCGATAAGGAAAGGACCGAGATCCCTTCACCGGGAGTGACTCCTTTAGCAAAACTTGGCAGATGCTACACACTCGGTTTGTCTTTTGATTGCTTTTAAGTGTTTTTGCTTTGCACAGTGATATATATATGATATATCCCGCACCTCATTCGACGAGGAAAGGACCGACGATCCCTTCACCGGGAGTGACTCCTTTAGCAAAACTAGAAAAGCCTAAAAAACACTCCATTTTCAAAAATCATTTGATTCTACAACGATATCAAGTTCATTACGCAATAGGTTTTCAGAAAAACCTGTCGTAGCCCTCCGTCATTTCAGATAAGTTGTATATAGTATTCGTGCTGCATTTGTTGGCTTTCGTCAAGGTGCAGTGTGCGGTAGCTATATGCTGCTTATCTGCCAGCATATGATGCGATTGGACTAGGGTAGTCGTGCGGCTTTGTTGGCTTTCGTCAAGGGTCGTGCGGGTGGGTTTAATTCAATCAAGAAATATACGGGTTGAACTTGACTAGCGGGCTATGGTTTGTTGGCTTTCGTCAAGGTCATAGCACGTTAGGGGCAAAATATTATCGGGAATTTCAAGTGTTGAAATTTGCAATGAGATTGCATACCTTCTATGAGATAGTTGGATCCCGATACCCGCTGCGAGTAAGAGTTACTCCTGGGAGAATTTTACGCATTACAATTAGCCGATCAAGTAGGTGTCTAGAAAGGTGTCAACGGGGTTACGCCTCTGGGAAAACGAGGTTTACATTAATTAGGTTCGTGCGAAAGCACGGGGGACCTCCCTCAAAGTACCGACACTGGCCTGGCTGAAAAATTGGCGAACTTGTAGTGTGTAATTAATCCCAGCTAGTCTTTCCTTTTAAGGTTTGAAGGAAGGTTTGATAAAAAGCAGTAGGAGCCATCCTGATTAGATAAAATAATAACCAATCTATTCTTGCAAGAGCGCACGCTGAGTGTTTTCTTCTCTCTCTCTCCAGGTAGCGACCATATCACGCCTTAATCAAGATAATAATATGGATTATTGACCGAACCCGCTTGTTATCCTGAGCTGGGGAACGTTGGTCCCGCTTCAACTTATAATTGTTATAAGACAGAGCAGGAAATAGGGGATTACCAGAATTCCCGTGCCACCCAAACGAAGACAGTGCATACTGATGCATCATCTTCGGGTGTGTTCATTATACAGAACTGTTTCTCAGTATTCTTTACGTCCTGGGTATGTGATACCAGATCAGGATCCCGCATATGTAATATGTTACATAGGGCTACAGAAAGGTAGAGGACTGAGAACGGGTGATAAGTTTCATGAGGCAGAAAACGGGGCAAGAGTTGCAGCCAAGTCTGTTGGTCATTGTCACCCTGTATTACCAATACATTGATTTTGAACGAATGTTATTAGATACCGAACCTGATATACAAAATCATATCAGTCTCTTTATTAGTAAAGAAATGATAAAATTTTGTATTGATGGATAATGTTTTGAACATTTCCTATATCAAAAGTTGATCGGTTCAGGCACGTTATCTAAAAGCATTGATGTTCTGAATCAAACTACAGTTCTTAGTATATGGATCACACACAAGAGGAAGAGTTCAGAAATGAACGGATCCTTCTTGAGGCATTGTAGACTAGGTCATATCAATGCGACCCGACTGGCTAAAGTTACATTTAGATGCATATTTAAATCAGTTTGAATTTACATCTTGTGAAACTTGCCAGTCATGTCACAGAGACAAGATGACCATAGCTCCGTTTACTGGAAACAGAGAAAGAGTTAATGAACTCTTGGGATGATACATGTTGATGTATGTAGGTCCCCTGTCTACACATGCCAAGACCGGTTCTTTGTACTTCATTACATTCTCTGATAATCTCTTTAGATTCAGTCATATGTTTCTGTTGAAACATGAGTCCGAACCTTTTGAGATATTCACAGAATATAAGCTAGAAGTAGAGAACCAAAATACGGGTATAAGTATTATGTCCTTTGATGTGATCAGGGAGGAGAATACTTGAGCACGGAATTTCTGGACTATTCTAAAGGAGAATGAGATTCTCTCTCAGCATTACTCCTCCGTATACACCATAGCACGATGGTATATCGGGGCGGAGCAATCACACCCTATATGATAAGGTGTGCTCTATGATGAGTACTACTGAGTTACCTGTTTCCTTTTTGGGAGTTATGCACTTGAGAAGCTGCATACCTATTGAATAGGGTTCCAATCAAATCAGTTGCCTACCGCTTCATATGTGATATGGAAAAGGAAGAGCCCATGTCTTAAGTTGGTTGAGATTTGGGGGTGTCCGGGCTATGTCTAAAAGCATAATCCGGACAAGCTCGAGGCAAGAGCTGTTATGTAGAACTGGAAAGGTTCCAGCTATACAAAACTGCAGCTGACGATTTGACAGAACCATAGGATTCAATAGTTACCAACGAACCTCAGCCTCTCCGCCGATCTAGTAAGGTTCCTCACCCGCCTGAGAGATACTTCGGTTTCTCTATGACAGTGGGAGCGAGGATTGCATCATAAGATGATGACCCAACTAGTTTCGAACTGGCCATCAGGAGTGGGACTCTGTAAGAATGGCTGGATGCTTATCGATCTGAGATGGAATCCTTATACACCAACAAAGTATGGACTTTGGTTGCTATATCTGAAGGGTTAAATCCCCATCAGGAGCAAGTATATCTTGAGAAGATTACTTGGTGTAGATGGAAAAGTTGAGACTTTCAAAGCTAGACTTGTTAAAGCTTTTCGTCATTGACCAGGCGTGGATAATGATGAAACCTTTTCAAGTGGCTATGCTTAAGTCCATCCAGATCCTACTTACCACGGCTACATACCATGACTACGATATCTGGTTGTTGGGTGTCATGACAGCTTTTCTAAATGATGTTTTAGAAAAGGTAGTCTATAAGTACACAGCCAGAGGGCCTCGTAGACAGTGGGAGCAGCGGAAACGTGTGCAAGATGCTTTATAGGATAAAGCAGGCATCGCGGAGTTGGAACATCTGTTTTGATGGATTAGTCAAAGAAGTTGACATCATCAAAATGGTAGATGAACCTTGTATAAACAAAAAGGTAGTAGGGAGTATGGTGACGATCCTCGTAGAGTACGTGGATGACAAACTCTTGATAGGGAAGGAGTTTCCTATGCTACGCTCGGTCAATCTCCACTTATCACAATGATTCTCCATATAGGATCAATATGATACCTCCTAAATCCTGGGTTTTGGATCTATGAGATAGATCTAATTGGATGTTAGGATTCTCACTAGTTGTAGTGAGATGGTATCAACCGATCCTGAGGAGAATCACTGGAAGGGTTTCAGGGTGATAAGGACGACTGAAAGTCAGTCGTAGGCATTGTCTTTACCCTCAGTAAAGGGACGGTATGTTGGAAGAGTTCCAAGCTAGATACCGTGGCTAACTAGACGATAAAGGCAGGATACATCGCTACTTAAGATGCTACCAAAGAGGATGTTTGGGTGTATATTGGTTCATGAGATGAACTACGTTCCAACCATTGTGAGACAATGGAGTTGTGGCTTATGCCAAGGAACGCCGGTCCCATCAGTGATCCAGACATATTCTAAGGCAGTGTCACCTGATCATGGAGATGGTTGATCTCCACGGTGATCGAGGTTAGGAGAGTAGACTCAGAGGACAACACGGCGGATCCACTCACGAAGGCCTATTCCCAGAGAGAGATTTTTATGGGATGGTTGAGTATGTGATACTGCAACCACTGCTATCAGATGGCCCTAGTGCAAGTGGGAGATTGTTAGTTATGTGTATGCCCTAGAGGCCATTACTGTACATTGGATGTATATTGTAGTGGATGCTTGGACATATATAGGGAGGACTTTCTTGCTCGACATGATAGTATGCTATCTGGTAACTCTTTACCTTAACGTGTACACTGATAGTCTCTCTGTTACATGTTGGTATAGCCCCTAGGATGAGTACTTGACTACCTGGACTGTGATGCGGATCATACTAGTGGGGACATGGTAGTCCATAAGTACATCCTTCAAGGTCCCTAGTCGTGGGTGTATCGAGACAGGGCATCGATATACCAGAGTAGACTAGCGTATACCTTCTCAACCCATATAGATGGGCGATGGATGATCCCATATCCATTGGTGTTTGACATCAGAGATGATATATGGGTGCTCAGTGAAGACTGGGTACACTGGACGGACTCGCAGAGAACTCCCAGATGGTATTATACCTTACGTCAGATGGCAGTTCTCTGGTGACACTGGTACAGAGTAGTCTGTTGACCCGAGATCGTCTTAGAGTCTTATGTGGTTCCCACTGTGCTTTGATTTTCATCTTACCACGTCCAAGAGGGCGTGCAAAACGGTGGTTTTTGGGTACAGTCCCGAGTCACATGGAGGCAATGAGCGATAGGAGGGGATTCGTCTCTCCCGGTATAGAGAGTTGATGTTGCGCCGTGTTCGATTGGCTATAACCGGAAATCCCTGGCCAGGGTTGCTGAGATTTACTGGTAAGTGTTACCAGTAGTTTCTCGAATTGTTATAGACCTCATATCGACACGACTTATCGAGCTATTGGGGTCTGACGTTTACCACCCCTAGGCGAGATATGCGACATATCAGACGATCAGACCGGACTGTACGGTAAGTGTTACTGGTTGGATTCACTGGAGTGTGAGCGGGCTTGCTCGTCGATCTTCTGATCGCTCAATACCCGGGTGGCCGTTACGTTTAGCAGACCGCTTGCGGCTTGTGGGTGCTTGATATGATCATCACCTGCTGCCGGCGTATTGACGAGTCTTTAGAGTCCTACACAGAGGTTTCCTGGCTCAAGCGAAACGAAATAGGAGCGCATATGAGATATGTGCGGGACCGAGAATGATACCAGTATGTGATACTGTATTCGATTCTCACGATTTGTGACATTGATCGGTTATATGCGATATAGCCGGGTTATCGGATCAAGTGTTGATTCGATAAGTTGTTACTGTAGATATTAGTCGGTTATATTCGATATGACCGGATCATTAAATCAAGTGTTGATTTAATGATTTAATGCATAATTATATATTTGATATATTACTTTGCATTAACTAGTATCGGTTCACTTTAAATGGATTTTCTCACTCGGATGTGCACATTGTATATGTGATATACTTTTTCTGCACTTGATTGTATCATGTTTGATGATACATGCTCTCTAGGGGTTTGTGTAAAGATTAAACCATGGTTGTGTAATGGTTAGGGTTTTCTTTTTCATTTATTTATTTATTTCATTTATTTTATTTTGGAAAAGAAATGGTAAAAGAAAAGAAAATGGTTGCTAGTTTTGTTTTACGTTGAAAGTTCATGAAGCTTTGACTAAGTGATCATTTTGTCTTCATGCTTAACCCTAACCATTCCATTTAACCATGATTTATTCTCTACACTTGACCATGGTTGCAATATGATAAGTATTCAATTTATTTTCTATTTTGAATTAACTTATCATAACATTTTTCTTCTTCTTCTTCTTCATCTTCAACATGAAGAAACCTTGGACCATCAATGGTGATTGATGAAAAAGAGTGAGAAATCCAATTCTAAAGTCTACCCACTTCCTATTTCTTCATCCTCTACCTCTTGCCAAGTAGTAGAGTGTGTTTTCTTCACAAGTTTCATGACTTGGTGAAGTTAGAGCTTGATCTAGTGATGCCTCGACGTAGATCATCTTCGGCACGAAGCCGACGACCTTGCCCGCCCATTTCTCCGATGAAGCCGACGCTAGAGTCCGGGATTGCATTTGGACAGCGGAGAGGACTTCATCATGGAGCCGTGGAGGTGGAGGACCGGATCTACAAAGATTGTATTTCCGTTCTTTTAGTTTAGTTGTAAACTAGTTTCTTTTGTCGCCTAAACTTCTAGCCAACGATCTAGTCTAGGGTTTCTCGGCACCGTAAAATTTGAAATTGGCATGGTTGATGCCATGTGAGACTTCTTGAGAGTGCCTAGGAACCCTACAGTATAGGAAGGATGTTCCATTTCTGTGGACAAATGCATGTGAGTAGAGTTTCCAGCTGTTGAAGACTCGCTTGAGGACTGCAGCTGTATTATTGTTACCTTCTGGGTCAGGTGGCTTTGTTGTGTACTGTGATGCCTCTAGAGTGGGTTTAGGCTGCGTGTTGATGCAGCACGGCATGGTTGTAGCTTATACTTCTCGACAGTTGTAGAGTCACGAGTAGAACTACCCCACTCATGATTTGGAGATGGCTGCTGTAGTTTTCGCACTGAAGATTTGGAGACATTACTTGTATGGAGAGTCGTGCCAAATCTTCACAGATCATAAGAGTTTGAAGTATATTTTTCAGCAGAAGGATCTGAACCTAAGGCAGCGGAGTTGGATGGAACTTGTGAAGGATTACGATTGTGAGATCTTGTATCATCCAGGCAAAGCGAATGTTGTAGCAGATGCTTTGAGTCGGAGGCCTGGAGGTAGCTTATCTCATTTACGCATTTTGCAGAGACAGTCTTCTACATACTGGCAGAATTTATGTGATGGTCATATACAGTTTGAGTTCACCTCTACAGGAGGACAGTTAGCACATGTTCTTACCCGACCTCAATTATTGGATCGTATTCGAGAGACACAGCCCGCAGATGCTCGTATGACAAAGATTATGGATCAGGTTAGGCAGGGCAGAGAGTCGGAGTTCGTGATTGATAACTGTTGAGTATTACATTTTGGGACTCGTCTTTGTATACCAGATTTAGATGGGTTGAGGCGTGAGATCTTAGGGGAAGCCCACCGATTAGCATATAGTGTTCATCCTGGTTCCACTAAGCTGTATCATGACTTGAAGGTGGTTTATTGGTAGGAAGGAATGAAGAGGGATGTTATGGAGTTTGTATTGAGATGCCTGACTTGTCAGCAAGTCAAAGCTGAGCACCAGAGGCCGGCAGGAGAGTTGCAGCCCTTGCCCATTCCGGAGTGGAAATGGGATCAGATTTCTATAGATTTCATTGTGGGTCTACCCAGGACTAGCAGAGGGTATCATTCCATTTGGGTGATTGTAGATAGATTAACAAAGACAGCTCACATTCTTCCGGTGAAGACGACGTATGAGTTTGCACAGTATGCTCAGATTTATATCGACGAGATTGTACGATTGCATGGAGTTCCGACGTGCATAATATCCGATAGGGGTACCCAGTTTACTAGCAGGCTATGGCAGAAACTTCAAGAAGCTCTTGGCACATGATTGAGCTTTAGCATGGCTTTTCACCCACAGACAGATGGTCAGTCGGAGCAGACCATTCAGAAACTAGAGGATATGCTTCGGGCTTGTAGCCTTGATTTCGGTGGTTGTTGGGATCGTCACTTACCTTTGATAGAATTCTCGTACAACAACAGTTTTCAGGAGACGATCCAGATGACACCCTTTGAAGCTTTGTATGGGAGGAAATGTCGATCACCCGTTTGCTAGATGGAATTGAGCGAGAGTAGCATCTTGGGACCGCAGATAGTACAGGAGACTACAGATAAGATTCAATTGATACGGGATAGAATGAGGGCGGCCCAGTGCAGACAGAAATCATATGCAGATCGACAATTTCGTAGACTCAAGTTTCAGGTGGGAGATCATGTGTTCCTTCGAGTGTCTCCGATGAAAGGTGTGATGCGTTTCGGGAAGAAGGGGGAAGCTCAGCCCCAGATATGTGGGACCTTACAAGATTCTGGAGAGAGTGGGTGTTGTAGCTTATCGTTTAGCACATCCACAGAGTTTTCCCGATGTGCATCCGGTGTTTCACGTTTCGATGCTTCGCAATTATCTTCACGATCCTTCTCACGCGATCCAGTATCAGACCTTACAGCTTGAGCCGGATTTATCCTACAAGTGCAGCCAGTCGCTATTCTAGACAGGCAGGCAAAGAAACTAAGATCGAGGGTACTTCCATATGTAAATGTTCTTTGGCAAGGAAAGAATCGCGAGGAGATTACTTGGGAGACCGAGGATACGATGCGAAAGAAATTTCCACATCTTTTTGAAGGTATGTTTAGTTAAGTTTTAAATTCGGGGACCGAATTTTCTTAAGAAGGGAATATTGTAACATTTTGAAAATTTAGAAATAAATAAAATTAATTAATTAAATAATAAAATGATAAATCAAAAAGTTATTAGAACCAAATAATACATTTTTAGAAATAGTAGGTAAAACAAATTAAAGTAAAATTTTAATATGTAACATAAATAAATTATAAGAGTTTTTATGTGAATTTTAGCTTCATTTTAATAAAAAGGGTGTTATATAATAACATAAGTTGTGACAGGTTTTTATACAAAGTTTAGGTTATTGTGAAAATTGGATTTTGTTAAGGGGTGTAATAGAAAGAGTTAAACAAGATTTAGTTCAGAATAAATCAAAGGATAAATCAATTGAGAAAAGAAAAACAAACACTTCTACATCATTCTTGCATGCACACACCCACACCACACCTCCTCCTTGCATGAGGATGGCACCCTTTGGCCTTTGACACCTCCTCCTTCACCTTATCCTTCCTTTTTGTCACATATAACCGATGTTCAGTTCAGTAGCTGGTTTAAAATCTAAAATTTTAAAGAAAGAAAAAAAAGAAAAAAAGAACAAACATAGAAGAACAAGAGAAAGGAGAAAAGCTAAGTCTAGGATTTCCTCATCATCAAGCTAGGACTAGGAGCTTGTGCATCTTGGAGGGTGTTCTTCCAGCAAATTACTTGAAGATAAAATCCTTAATCACAGTAGAAATTTAGATTCTGTAACTAGTTCAAATTGAAATGAAAACTTTCTATAATATCGTATTTTAGTCAAAACTAGGCTCTGTTTGAATCTGCTGTAGTTTAGAGAAAAATTTACTTAACTAAACAGGGTATTAATGATGTATGTTGAACCTAGAGCAAACCATAGGAGCACGAACTAGAGGGCTCGGTTTTGGGCCGGCGACCAATAGGGAAATTCCGGTGTCGCCGGATTAGGGAGCTAGGGTGTTTTGGCTTGTTGGGTAGGTTTCTGTATAGAATTTTGGTCATTTTGGTATTGTTAAATCAAGTTAGTTTAACTGTATATAAAATCTGAAGGCTAATATCGGAAAAGGTATTTAAAAACCCAAAATACGACACGGTTAAAACGTATCGCGATTTGTTTTCTGTCGCGATGCAGAGTTGGGTTAAATTCCAGTGAGGTTAAGTGTTTGATAGCTTGAAATAGTCGTATACAATATAACTAGTACGTAGGAACGTGTGTTTTCATATTCGCCATGTCGGAGTAGCCGTTTCCTTATACAAGTTAATTTTCGATGTTAGATTCAAATACTGGAATTTCGGAGGCTGATTGTCAGCTTGTTTCTGCGTGTTCAAGTTTTAGTTAAATACCGCAATCAAGACGGTTTCGCTTGTAGCTAGCCGGTTGAGTACGGGTCGTCCGCAGGGAGATGGGAGTCTTTTTCAATGTGTTTTAACGAGTTAAGTCCGAGAGTTCAGATTTGTTTGTGATTATCTAAGTGTTAAGTTGATATTTAAAAAGAGCTTGTTAGGGTTAGGATTAGGTTAGTTTGAGTTAGGAGTCTCCACATCTTTCGTTGCCCCTCTTAATATCGGTGTTACGGTAATCGGCAACAACGGGGATTAGCACGACTAGGAAGGAACTTGCGAGTATAAGCTAGGCTTTCCAACGCATAAGTTCTTCCTTTTGGTGCTTGTCCGTCGGTTCTTGGCTCTTAGCCATAACCTCCGGTTAATTCAACCACAACCGGTCTAACTACGGAATCACCGCTATCATGTAGGATAGGGTGCCGTAAGGAGCGGATTGTGGTTCAATTAACGGGAGTCGAATTAAGCTGTTGGGCAAGGAAAGAGTGAGAGAGATTTCCTTCTCTCAAACTTCCCTTATCCTACCCTAACAAGTATGAACTACTCACACATCATGATACGGAAAAATAAAACAAAACAAAAGAGGAAGATAGAAAGAAAGAGATTAGAAGATAACGACTAGCTATTTGCGACCTCACCTTGGCGAGGATCGAGCGTAAGCATCATGGTCGTATTAAGGAAAAAGAAAAAGAGAGAAGAAAGAAACAACAAGAAATAACAACAACTAGTTAACAAATTAAAATTACAACAATTATAGAAAAAGCAAGACAAGCATGATAATAAAATGATCTTCTTTATTCACCATTCTTCACTCACCAAGCTCATTACAAGTTTTAATGGAGAAGAGATGAGAAGAGAAAGAAGAAACACAACTAAACCTTACAAAAGAGAATACAAGATTATGGACCCCTTCCTTCACAAAGTTCTGGGCTATTTATAGGCTGGATAAGGAAAACCTTGGGCAACATTCAGAACCCTTATAAAAAGACCAACATACCCCTAAAATTCCAACGTCTGCCGCCACCATACGGCCGCGGATCCGCGGCCTAAGCCAGCTTATGCCGCGGATCCGCGGCACTATGGTGGAGTCAGGGGGTCGGGTTCTTGGTACTTCCCTGGTCTGCTGTCCCCTCTTGTCTGGTATATATATTTTCTGAAAATACTTCCACATTTCTTCCAGAATTTCTGTTGAGGGAAAGGTGGACTTTGGACATGGATTTTCTTGAGCTCCGCGTAGATTTCTTGGTTTTGGTGTTGCCATAGTGCTTTGTGCATGAAGGTGACAATTGATTTGTCATTTTGTCTCCTAAACTGGTGTGTGGCAACAGACGGATAAAGAGCGGAGACCCGTGTTTTATCTGTGGTTGGCAGGAACTCGGATTTTTGTCGTATTTTTCCATGGATTTCACCGTTTAGAGCCGAGAACC
The DNA here is from genome assembly GCA_030015575.1 of Agapanthus africanus. Taxonomy (NCBI): domain Eukaryota; kingdom Viridiplantae; phylum Streptophyta; class Magnoliopsida; order Asparagales; family Amaryllidaceae; genus Agapanthus; species Agapanthus africanus. The sequence goes on from JASDDO010000024.1 coordinate 567,375,453, forward strand.
TGTATCCTGCAATTGACTAGCAAACACGGCTCAAGAGTATCTACCGATAAGCAATGTGATAAAAATTGGGCGGTATAAAAATGCAAAAATCTGATATGAACAAATACCCCCAAACTTATCATTTGCTCGTCCCGAGCAAAGCCAATTTATTCACAAAAATTTTCCTAACCTCACTTTCGCAGGGAACGCGATTGCACTGAGCATGTGCAACAAGCCGTTAAACCTCTAGGTGTCCCTAGTAGGAGGAGTGGTGTCTCCTGAGGGTTTTCAGCGGATACTACCCACAAAATCCGGTCAAGTTGGTTTTGTAAAATAACTAAGATTCAAACCCTAAAGTTGTGTTTTAGAAAATAACAATTCTATAATCCTAAGTCTAGATCATCGAACCTTTATTTTTCATACCTCATTTCTTATTTAACTACAGATTTTATATGTCTTTACGTGCAGTGCAAATAGTGTCGTTAAGTTCCCGAAAGGTCGAATAAAGTCATCATGTCGCACAATAAAGCCCAGATAATAATTTTAAAAGGATCACATAAGTTTTATAAAGAGTTAAGCATTTTTCAAGTTTCGTTTTCCAGTAAGGTTTCAACTTCAGAATTTCTATCTTCCTTAACAGGAAACTAAGTCGTATTTTTCACTCTACCTTTTTCTTGTTTTCATTTCATACACATCTCTGTGAACGTGCAATAGTCTTTATCATAGAATAAAACCTTCATATCTCCGTTAAAATTTGTATAAAAGCCTGTCTTCTATCAAGATTATTCTCACACAAAGAACCGTTAGGAATTTTAACTCGGAGAGAACACTTGCTTGATTTTGTTTTAAAGTGGACTCTCTAGGCTTCTTAGCGAGTTTTGGGCCAATGCACCCAAACCAGTTGGTTTTAGGGCATTAGGTGTAGAAACACCCCAGCGGACTTAATTACTCAAGTTACCTAGGTCCAAAAATTAAAGACAGTTTGGCGTGAAAATCAGATGATTTAATACGAACGGAGATATAACCGGCAGTTTAATTATTATTTTTTTTTTGGATAAAAGACGTGTTTAGTGGGTTTTGGTGTGTAATCATTCCAATCAAGTTTCGGATGGGTTATTTTTCAGACTTAGTTCCAATTAAGGCATCAATAACATTCCTTCATATTCACTCACTTCATAAACTATTCTTGATATTACTTATATCCGAACAAACGTATTTGATCCTCAGAAAATCATTTATCTGTTTAAAAGTTTTTAAACATAACAGACTTGTCATCTAATTCCCAAAAACTCACGACACGTGTAGTGTGATGTAAAGACGTATATCAGCTATAGTTAACTTCAAAGGAGAGTTATCTTTCAGGTTTTCAGAATCTAAACATAAGATTTAGTTATTCCTATTTTTTTTAAACAAAAATCGTCGAAGTGTTGAATCAGAGTTCTTCCACAAGCTAACTTGACAAAAAAGTTTTTATATTTTTTAAGAAAATTTTCAGATTTTTATGGATTTTATGGATTTTAATATGCAGATGCAAAATATACATATGAATGCGAAGGTAAGAAATGCGTACCGAGCGTACCCCCAAACTTAAACTGGACAGTGTCCTCACTGTCATTGCATGAAGAGATCATTTGAAGGTTCAAAATTGTCGGTTAGCAATACACAATTTTTTTGTTTTTGTTTTTAAAGAAAAAGAAAAAGAATATACACAAATATATACAAAATGATTTGTACATACCCCCAAACTTATTTGGAACAGTGTCCACTGTTCTTAGCTGGATAACCGAAGTTTGGAGGTAGGCAGAGGAAGATTAGGCAGGGTAAACCGGCTCCTGTAAGAACAGGAGCTCCTCTGTTGGTTCGGCGCTAAGGTACGGTTTGCATCGGTGTCCGTTCACTTTGAAAAATGAACCGTCCTTTGGATTTTCCAAATCCAAAGCGCCCTGCGGATACACATTCCGCACAAAATACGGCCCTTTCCAGCGAGATCTGAGCTTTCCTGGATGGAAGTGAAGTCGGGTGTCGTAAAGCAGTACCTGCTGACCAGGTACGAAGGTTTTGCGCAAAAGATGTTTATCGTGAAACACCTTCGTTCGGTTCTTAACGACAACCGCGTTATCGTAAGCCTCATCCCTAAGCTCGCTCAGTTCGTTCAACTGCAGCTTCCGATGGCCGCCCGCATCCTCGAGAGACAGATTCAGCTCCTTTATCGCCCAAAATGTGCGATGCTCTATTTCGACAGGTAGGTGGCAGGCTTTTCCGTACACAAGCCGATAGGGAGACATGCCAAGGTCGGTCTTATAAGCGGTTCGAAAAGCCCAAAGGGCATCAGTGAGTTTCAGCGACCAATCCTTACGGTTCTTGGAAACCGTCTTCTCCAGTATCTGCTTGATTTGCCGATTTGAAACTTCGGCCTGCCCGCAGGTTTGGGGGTGGTAGGGCGTAGAGAGCTTATGATTAATGGAATATTTCCGCATCAAGGCCTCGAAAGTCTTGTTGCAGAAATGACTTCCATTGTCGCTAATGATCGCTCGGGGGTGCCCAAAACGAGAGAAAATGTTTTCTTTAAGGAACCTAACGACAACCTTGTTGTCGTTAGTTCGGCTGGGCACAGCCTCGACCCATTTAGAGACGTAATCAACAGCGAGAAGGATGTACAAGTTCCCGAAAGAGCTGGGAAACGGCCCCATGAAATCTATCCCCCGAACATCGAAAATCTCCACAACCAAGATCGGTTGGAGCGGCATCTCGTTCCTCCGGGATATCCGGCCCATGTGTTGGCACCGGGAGCAAGTCTTGCAATAGTCATGAGCGTCTTTGAAAAGTTGTGGCCAGTAGAAACCACATTGCAAGATCTTCTCAGCTGTCTTTCTGGGCCCAAAATGCCCGCCACACGCTTGATCGTGGCAAAATGACAGCACACTCTTGAATTCCTCGTCAGGGACACACCGACGAATAATCTGGTCGGGACAGTACTTGAACAAGTAGGGTTCGTCCCAGTAAAAGTGTTTTACTTGGGATAAGAAGCGAAATCTGTCCTGACTCGACCATTCGGTCGGTAGTAATCTCGTGGCCAAATAGTTCACAATATCTGCGAACCAGGGTTCATAAGATACTGTCAAGAGCTGTTCATCCGGGAAAACGTCGTTGATTGGAATTGGAAGCGAAGGCGAAGAAGGAAGTCGTGAGAGATGGTCGGCAACCACGTTTTCACATCCTCGTTTGTCCTTAATGACAAGGTCAAACTCTTGAAGCAAGAGGATCCAACGTATTAACCGAGATTTTGCATCTTTCTTCGCAAAAAGATGGCGCAGAGCAGAATGGTCAGTGTAGACAATGACTGGAGAGCCGATGAGGTAGGGCCTGAACTTTTCTAAAGCAAATACAACAGCTAAGAATTCCTTCTCAGCTGTTGTATAATTGAGTTGGGCGTCGTTCAGGGTTCGGCTCGCATAATAGATTACGTGCGGCATCTTGTTGATGTGTTGTCTAAGGACAGCACCAATGGTAAAGTCAGATGCATCACACATAATCTCGAATGGGTGCGTCCAGTCAGGTGAAGAGAGAACGGGAGCAGAAGTGAGTGAGCGTTTCAATGACTCGAATGCAGTCATACAGCTCGAGTTGAAGTCAAATGGTGTGTCCTTGTCCAGCAAAAGAGTCAAGGGCCTAGCAATCTTGCTAAAGTCCTTGATGAACCGTCTATAAAAACCGGCATGGCCAAGGAAGGCTCGGATATCTCTGACGCATCGGGGAGGAGGCAGATTGGAAATGACCTCAATGTTTGCTTTGTCAACCTCTATGCCATTTTCCGAGATGATATGTCCTAAGACAATACCTTCGCGTACCATGAAGTGGCATTTCTCCCAGTTCAAAGTGAGATTCTTGTCCTTACATCGGGTAAGGACAGCGTCAAGATGCAGCAAACACTCGTTGAAGGAATCGCCGAAGATGGAGAAGTCATCCATGAAAATCTCCAGAAATTTTTCCACCATGTCTGAGAAGATACCCATCATACACCGCTGGAAGGTAGTGGGCGCATTGCATAACCCAAAGGGCATGCGTCGATATGCAAACGTGCCGAAAGGACAAGTGAATGTGGGCTTGTCCTGGTCTTTTTCGGCGATAGGAATTTGATTATAGCCGGAGTAGCCATCAAGAAAGCAGTAGTACTCGTGTCCGGCCAATCGTTCAAGCATCTGGTCAATGAAAGATAGCGGAAAGTGGTCTTTCCACGTTGCGGCGTTGAGTTTTCTGTAATCAATGCAAACTCGCCACCCAGTTTGGATGCGAGTAGGGATTAACTCGTTTGCCTCGTTGGTTATGACCGTGATGCCCGACTTCTTGGGGACAACATGAATGGGGCTAACCCACTGGCTATCAGAGATAGGGTAAATGATACCACTATCTAGACATTTTACGATCTCCTTCTTCACAGCCTCTTTCATGACTGGATTGAGCCGTCTTTGTGGATCCCGGGCTGGTTTGGCATCATCCATCAGATGAATATGATGCTCAACGATCAGGGGACTAATCCCCTTGATGTCCGCCATGGACCAGCCAAAAGCTTGCCTGTTGCTGTGCAAGACCGCGAGAAGGGCTTTCTCTTGCTCTGGAGCTAGAGAAGCCGAGATGATGACAGGGAGGGTCTCGTTCTCACCTAAGTAAGCGTACTTAAAGTGAGACGGCAAAGGCTTGAGTTCGAGCGTTGGAGGTGAAACGATGGAAGGCAAGGTTGGTGCAAAGGTTTCGAACTCAAAGGACTCCAGCAAAGGTTCAAAACGAGTGTAGGCAACCGAGTTGGATGGTTCAGGTAACTCATCCGGAAAGTCGAAGGATTCAAACTCGGGTTGTGTGCGGCTAAGATCGTTCGAGAACGTGAAACACTCGTAGTCGTTGTCGGGCGCAGAAACAGCAGCAGGTTCGAAGAGAAACGCACTAGTGGCGTCAAGATTATCGTGATCAAACAGAAACTCCTCGAATTCACACTCTTCTGGGGTAATCTCCTGGATCGAGCAGACGTCCAGTATATGAGCATTAGGTTCGGCGGGCTGATTCCCCAACCTAAAAATGTTGAGTTCAATCGTCATATTTCCAAAAGAGAGGTTCATCGAACCATTGCGACAATTGATCACAGCATTTGAGGTTGGGAGAAATGGGCGACCGAGTATCACCGGAATTTGATTTCGGGGGTTAGCTACAGGCTGTGTATCTAAGACAATGAAGTCAACGGGGAATATGAAGTCCCCGACTTTGATTAACACATCCTCTAGCTCACCCCTAGGATGGGTGATCGATCGGTCGGCCATTTGGAGAGTGCAGTGCATGGGTTTCAACTCTCCGACGCCTAATTGCTCGTATACTGAATACCGAAGCAGGTTAACACTGGCACCAAGATCTAATAGTGCGCGATTGATGTTCTTATCCCCAATAGTAATTGAAATCGTAGGACAGCCAGGGTCCTTCCGTTTTTGTGGTAAAGATTGGGTAAGGGCATCACTCACAGCACTAGCCAAGAAAACTTTCTTGGGTACCTGAGACTTCCTCTTTTTCGTGCACAAGTCCTTTAAGATTTTCGGGTAGGACGGGACTTGTTGGACAGCATCTAAAAGAGGAATGTTAATGTTAACCTGCTTAAATAACTCCAGAATCTTCTCCATTTGTGGATTTTGTTTGTTAGACCTCAACCGGTTTGGAAATGGAACATTTTGAAAATTGGTTGAGTCTAATGCTGGAGGAGGAGATTGTGGAGTCGGAATGGATCCCAGAACAGGTGTTTTCGTGGAGTGAGAAGTGGGTCCATTCGGAGCAGAAGAAGAGGAAGGTGAGCCTTGTGAAGAACGGAGAATAGGCTCAGAAGACGAAGAAGAAGAAGAAGAAGAAGAAGCGGCCGGGGTGTCATCGTTGATCCGTTTGCCAATGTTGTTTTGCAGCATCCTTCCCGATCTCAGTGTGGTCACGGCACTCACATTATGGTTCTGTTGTTCAAGAGCAACATGTGCATTATGTGGGTGACCGGGATTTGGGAGTGGTTGGGACGGGAGCTTCCCTTTTTCTCGCTCACTCAAGGCCGCGTTCAGCTGTGCAATCTGGGCCTCGATGGTCTTGATGCTTTGCCCGTGTGCGGCAGTGTGTTGCACTAAGGATTGAATGGAAGACTGGATGTTGGCGGTGGATTGAGTCGATTGTTTAACGAACGCCTCCAGACTTCGCTCGAGCGAGGAAACCTTATCGTTGTTTGACGGAACAAAGTTGTTTGGTGGAAAAGAATTGTTGGGTGCAAAGTTGTTCGTCTGATTTTGGAAAGGTTGGGGTTGGAAGGGCTGCTGATATTCATGTTGAGTTTGTTGTTGCGCTTGTTGTTGCGGCGGAGGGGCCCTTTGGAAATTGTTGCCTTGGAATTGATTCTGATTCTGATTCCAGGCGAAATTGGGATGGTTCCTCCAACCGGGATTGTAAGTGGAAGAGTATGGATCATTCCTCGGTCTTTGCTGAAATGCAGCATTGACCTGATCCTGTCCTTGCGAGGGTGGATTGTAAGGACACTCTTCGGTCAAGTGAGAAGGATCGGAACAACAAGCGCAGATGGTACGAAGGGGGAGAACAGGGGCAGGAGCAGGAGCAGAAAATTTGCTCTCTATCGCTTCAAGCTTTCTTGTTATTGCAGCCATTTCAGCTTTCATCGCAATAGAGACATCAAGTTGGTGGATTCCTACCCTAGACTGACCGGTAGAAGTGGAGGTAGAAGAAGAAGAAGTCGGTCTGGTGCTCTCCCATTATAGCGTTTGCTCCGCAAGATCGTCAAAGAACTGCCATGCTTCCTCATCAGATTTCGATAGGAAGTGGCCCTGACAGATGGTTTCCAACAACTGCTTCGTTGCTGGGTTCAGGCCCTCGTATAAGGTTTGGCAGAGTTGCCATTTCTCTATACCGTGGTGGGGACACTGAACAAGAAGGTCTTTGTATCGGTCAAAGCACTTCCAGAAGGGTTCAGAAGGAAGCTGAGAGAATTGGTTGATTTCATTTCGAATCCTTGCGGTTTTATGATTGGGATAAAATTTCTTTAGAAACGCTTTAACAAACTCGTCCCAGCTGGTGATTGAGTGGGAAGCGGTGCTATACAGCCATTTTTCAGCAAGATCGCATAAAGTGAACGGAATGACCCGTAGACGTATAGCATCGTCCGACAGCTGAGTGGTTTTCATCAAGGCACAGACGTTTTGAAATTTGTTGATGAAGATATAGGCATCTTCAGATTCAAGCCCATGAAAACGTGGAAGCATGTTGATGAAGTGGGGCTTAATTTCAAAGTTGTCCCCATTGGCCGGAGGAAAAGAAAGGCAGGTGGGAAGTGCAGAACGGGTGGGATAGAAACGATCCTGGAGCGCGATTCGCTGCGGCGCTACAACAGGCGGTGGTGGTGGAATATTGGTCTCCGTAGGAGGTGGAGCCAATCCAGGGGTGGTCAAAGAGATGTTCGGATTAAATCCTGACATCGCGGAAGAAGAGGTTGGTGAAGGTGAAGGTGAAGATGTATGAACAGAATTCCGGTCAACGTCGGAGTTGGCCGGCAAAGGAAGGGGTGAAAGAGGAGTGGACGGAGTATCGACTTCGGAGTCGATCACGTAGTCGGTAGCGACTAACGTAACGCGGACTAGACGGGCGCTAGTGTCCCGAGTCCAAGCGGACATACACTAAACGAGTTTAGTATAGTCAAAGCGGAGAAGGTGAGGGTAAGAAAACGTCAATGGAGAAAGGCGATGGGTGGTGGGTGAAAAATGGATTTGGCGACAAAGGGCAAGTTTTTATAAAAGTTTTTGGTTTTTTTTCTTTTTTTTTTTTAGAAAGATTTTTACAGAAATATGTACGGATATACGGCTTAAGCAATCACAAACAAGATATGCACAATCACACTTAGATCTAGGGTAACCTAGGTCTACTAGACCTGCTCCTGAACTTGATTGTCGAAGTTAAACAGTGTCGAGAAACGGGCTTAAAAATACACTGATCACGAGGCCAGGTAAGTGCAGAGATAAGGGAAGGTTGTCCAACGCTTTCGCGAAGTTCCTTAATTAAATAACCCTTTCTCTTTCGGCGGTTGCGCCTTTAACACTTTCCTAGACACCCCGTAAACAATATACCGTTAAGCGAGGTTCTAAACACGGTTTATCTTCTCCTAATGAGCGCGAAGTCCTTAGGGCTGAAGTCTAGTATTTTTTAATTTACAATGGACAATGCATATGCTTTTGTGATTTTTGGGGTCCTGGGAAGGGTGATGAAATCCCCACCCAATCTGAATTGGTTTCAAGCCCCTTAAGTCCGTATTAAAGAATGCAAAGCGGAAACAAATCAACTGCAAACAATTTTTTTTTATTTTCGGCGCAAAGAATCCTGCACAAGAACAGTTTATTGGAAGGGGGAGAAGAATTTGCGCAAAGAAATCTGCAGAAAACACAATTCGGTGGAGTCCAGAGGAGTGGAGAGGAGAACAGGGACTTACAGAGAGATTTTGGGGCTTTGAAGCCACCAAGTGGCCGCGGATCCGCGGCCAAACACCACCTTATGCCGCGGTTCCGCGGCTATGTGGTGGAATTGGAGCTTCAAAATTTTTGTGTGGGCTGCTGTGCTTGTTCTCTGCTTGTCTGGATTTTCTGAATCTTTAGTTGCTCACTGGAACTGCTCCAGAATCTTACAGTAGACCGTTTGCTTCATTTTGATTCGTCGCGGTGGAGCCGTGAAGTGTGGGTCTATCTTCCCACGTCTTTGGCACTGTACTTGAACTCCGTATTTTCCACGTCTTGGCCACTGAACTCGAACTTTGTATTTTCCTGCACACTTGCACAAAAACTAATCAAGAATAACAAGATGGTTTCTTTTTTTTTACAATGTATATTTTTTTTGTTTTGTTTTTCGGTTGTTTTTATATTCACAAGTTAACCCGAAATTACACAAGGAAATAAACTACCGTCTCCCCGGCAACGGCGCCATTTGATTGTCAGCTTGTTTCTGCGTGTTCAAGTTTTAGTTAAATACCGCAATCAAGACGGTTTCGCTTGTAGCTAGCCGGTTGAGTACGGGTCGTCCGCAGGGAGATGGGAGTCTTTTTCAATGTGTTTTAACGAGTTAAGTCCGAGAGTTCAGATTTGTTTGTGATTATCTAAGTGTTAAGTTGATATATAAAGAGAGCTTGTTAGGGTTAGGATTAGGTTAGTTTGAGTTAGGAGTCTCCACATCTTTCGTTGCCCCTTTTAATATCGGTGTTACGGTAATCGGCAACAACGGGGATTAGCACGACTAGGAAGGAACTTGCGAGTATAAGCTAGGCTTTCCAACGCATAAGTTCTTCCTTTTGGTGCTTGTCCGTCCGTTCTTGGCTCTTAGCCATAACCTCCGGTTAATTCAACCACAACCGGTCTAACTACGGAATCACCGCTATCATGTAGGATAGGGTGCCGTAAGGAGCGGATTGTGGTTCAATTAACGGGAGTCGAATTAAGCTGTTGGGCAAGGAAAGAGTGAGAGAGATTTCCTTCTCTCAAACTTCCCTTATCCTACCCTAACAAGTATGAACTACTCACACATCATGATACGGAAAAATAAAACAAAACAAAAGAGGAAGATAGAAAGAAAGAGATTAGAAGATAACGACTAGCTATTTGCGACCTCACCTTGGCGAGGATCGAGCGTAAGCATCATGGTCGTATTAAGGAAAAAGAAAAAGAGAGAAGAAAGAAACAACAAGAAATAACAACAACTAGTTAACAAATTAAAATTACAACAATTATAGAAAAAGCAAGACAAGCATGATAATAAAATGATCTTCTTTATTCACCATTCTTCACTCACCTAGCTCATTACAAGTTTTAATGGAGAAGAGATGAGAAGAGAAAGAAGAAACACAACTAAACCTTACAAAAGAGAATACAAGATTATGGACCCCTTCCTTCATAAAGTTCTGGGCTATTTATAGGCTGGATAAGGAAAACCTAGGGCAACATTCAGAACCCTTATAAAAAGACCAACATACCCCTAAAATTCCAACGTCTGCCGCCACCATACGGCCGCTGATCCGCGGCCTAAGCCAGCTTATGCCGTGGATCCGCGGCACTATGGTGGAGTCAGGGGGTCGGGTTCTTGGTACTTCCCTGGTCTGCTGTCCCCTCTTGTCTGGTATATGTATTTTCTGAAAATACTTCCATATTTCTTCCAGAATTTCTGTTGAGGGAAAGGTGGACTTTGGACATGGATTTTCTTGAGCTCCGCGTAGATTTCTTGGTTTTGGTGTTGCCATAGTGCTTTGTGCATGAAGGTGACAATTGATTTGTCATTTTGTCTCCTAAACTGGTGTGTGGCAACAGACGGATAAAGAGCGGAGACCCGTGTTTTATCTGTGATTGGCAGGAACTCGGATTTTTGTCGTATTTTTCCATGGATTTCACCGTTTAGAGCCGAGAACCTGTATCCTGCAATTGACTAGCAAACACGGCTCAAGAGTATCTACCGATAAGCAATGTGATAAAAATTGGGCGGTATAAAAATGCAAAAATCTGATATGAACAGAGGCCGCGAGGAAAGAAAAAGGATTGGCGATTCCTGAGTAGATACGACGTTTTTCCGGTGAGTAGACTAAACATCTACCGGGGAATTTTGTAAAGATGGTGTGTTACGCCGGTAGTTAGATTTAAATTCAAGTTTGCTTTTGTATGTTAACTTTATCATATGCATGCAAAAATCTACATATATATCTCCGGGATTACTATTTGTTAGAACACTGCACCATTATCGACGAGTTATGCCGCACATGCACATATCTACATGTTACACTACACCTCGTCGGTATTAACATGTCACTGTATACATAGGAATTATCTTGTTAAAAATGATTCTTATCATACCTTAAGTATAAATAGTAGTAGAAATTAGCATATATGACATCATATTTCATATTCAGGTATTAGTAGTTGATATAAGAGGCAATTGTGTTATTGAGGATTTATGGTTTTAAGTTTTCATATACCATTACGAAAATCGGTGATTTTCATGAGTTCGTGACACGTCCCCCATGAGTTGTCGATTTTATGATTTGGTTTTTATTCCGAACCGAGTTGGGACTGAGTCGGGGGGCATACAGTTGGATACATGGTGGACCCGGTCGAGACCGAGGGGCAGGATAGCCGCACTTTAGGCGGGGAGCCTAACGAGGTAACTCGATTCCGGAGACAGTTATGAACATGGCGGATATCTAGATGATATCGACCGGTGTTATTGATTACAGGATCGTTCGTGGAATGATGCCTGAGAGAGACAGAAGATTTTTGTCGATGTTGGACACAGAAAGATAAACTTTATTTGGAAATAAGTGATGAGATTTCAGTTTTGGTTTATATGATTAGTAGTACAAATCCAAGTTTCTCACATGCTATCATGCATCATACTTACCGATATTGCATTTAGTTATAGTCGTTATATTTACACGATTAGCCGTTATATGTTAGTTATATTCACTGAGTTGGCAACTCACCCCCGTTGTGCCACAGTTACTTGCAGGGGTAGAGTGGATGGTTAGCAGCAGTGCGGATCCACTTTTGCAGCTTTTATCGCTTCTTTTATTAGGTAGGTTACATATGTAGTAACCTTCTCTTTTGGTATTGTATTTTGTATCTAGAAAATCTCCATCAGACATTGTAGTATGACTTAGAACGAGAGATGATTATATGTATATTATTTGATAGGTGAGATCATTGTTATGTTAGTTGATATTTCTTTTATTCATATCTGTGATTCTATTGGTCTCATATAAGTTGTAAATTTTATTCCGCTGTTGTTATTGTTGATCCCAACTAGGGATGCAACCAAACTTAACACCTTATGCTTTCTTTATATTTTAATTACATAAAAACTGTGATTTTTACTTAAAAACTAAATTTTTATAAAAATTCCGTAAAAAGGGTTTTTGATCTTGGTTTTTGGCTTACTCGGGTTGTGTAGATATCTTTAGATATTATACAATCTAAGTGCCGGTCACATCCAAACTTTGGGTCGTGACACCAAAACACCCTGAGAAAGTACTGGAGTACCTACCAGAAAATCTCGCTTGCCCTGGACAGGGACTTGTGTAATGGCGTTCTGAACACAGCGCGACATCAACCCCCAATACCGGGAGAGACGAATCCTATCTAACCGCCACTTCCTCCAAGTGCTTCGGGACTGCACCCAACTACTACCTGTTTGCACGACTCAGCATTGCCGTGGTAGGGTAGTAATCTAAGAACAGTGGGAACACACTTGAGGCGAAGTAGCAGTGTCAAGTCAACGGACTAAGCTGTACTCATGTCACCTAGGAACTTCTACCTGACGATAAGTATAGTACCAACCAGCAGTTCCCTACGAGTCTTGTCCAGCATACTCGTAACCTAACGAGCGCCTGCATACTATCTCCAGTACGACGTATTAATGGCTGTGGGACAGACCATCTTCCCTGCTGGGATGAGAAGCGTATACACTAGTCTACTCCAGAGTATTGATGCCCTGTCTCGATAATCCTATGACTAGGTACCTGTATAAGGATGTGCTTGTAGACTACCCAGCCCCCACTAGTGTGACTGCCATCACAACGCTGGTAGTCAAGCAAAGATCCTAAGGGCTCTATCAATATATATTAGCGACATGTCAAAAGAAACACATACACATATTAAGATAGATACAAACCAAGTAGCATACTACCATATTGAGCAAGACTGTTATAAATCCGTGTATATATCCTAAGCTTTCAAAATGTAATATACAAACTAGTACTATACAATAATGGCCTCTAGGGCATATTACACTAACATGTAGATGACTGATGTGATCATCACCTACTGCTGGCGTATTGACGAATCTTTAGAGTCCTGCACAGAAGTTTCCTAGTTTAAGCGAAACGACGTAGGGCACATATATGATATGTGCGCGGGCCTCATTAAATGCGTGTATATTATACCGTATTGTAATCTGGTAGTTATCTGTTATCAGTTAGGTTATATGTGATATAACCAGATTATCAAATCAAGTGTTGATTTGATAAAGTGATATACAGATAAATGATATGAGTCGGTCATATGTGATATAACCGGATTATTAAATCAAATGTTGATTTAATAATTTGATATATATTATGTTTGATATAATTATATATTAACTAATATTATTAGCTCACTAATTATATTTCTTAATATATATATTAATATATATATATATATATATATATGTATATTTGATATATGTGTATATATATATTATATGAAGCATGCCATGATTTTCTATTTTATGAAAATAGAAAATGAGGTGGAAATTGTGGTGATATTTGTGGAATGGTGAGGAATGGCTTGAGCAATATTTTATTTCCTCTTGACTCACTATTCAAGTATGGCTCTATTTTTCAAATTGAAAAATAATGGATGCTTGAATAAGTGAGGGTTTTGGTTTTGAGCCATTCTTCATTCAATTGCTTGGTGCCTTAGCCATTTTCATGTGCTCTTGCTCTCTTCAATTTTTCTCACCTCATCTCCAAGCTCAAAACCCTCACATGAGATGTGAATCATTGAGCTTGTGAGAACTCTAGTGAACCTTAAATCCCCTATTTCACCATCCCACACTAAACTAGAACTTTGGTGTGGCCTATTTCCTTCACTAATAGGAGATTAGTGAAGAGATAGTTTGAGCTAGTAGGCTTCGGGTGGATCGTCTTCGGCACGAAGGTCATCGAAGAAAGCTCGTTCATTCCCTCAAGTGGAGCCTAGTGGAGTCGTGTGGACTACATCACAGAGCTTTAGAAGAGAAGGACACGATCATCAAAGGTTGTAGCCATCTTCTCTTCTTTAGATTTTCATATCATCATAGGTTAAACCCTAATTATTCTAGCTAAGATCTTGTTTAGTCTAACATAGCACCTAAAAATTGTAAATTTCGGCATGGTTGATGCCACTAGAACCTCATAATGGTGCTAGGGTAGACTTTCATGGTATCATAGCCAAGCTAGAACATTTAGGTAGGTCATTACGACGTTAAAGTGTTCGATCGGTTTTCGAAAACACGGAGTTTTATAGTTTCTGTCGAATTTTTTAAAAAGTTGAATTTTTTGAGGTTAAAAATATGCAGAAAATCATGCAGGCTTTTTTTATGGAGCCCCAGAAAATATGAACCCATAACACCTTCAAACCTCCGCGGAACCGCGGCCCAAACCCTAGTTTGGCCGCGGTTCCGCCGCACTTTTGTGGTTTCATGAGTTGATCTTTTCTGTGCTGCTCCATTTGTAGATTTTGCACTCTCTGGAAGTTTTTAATAAGACTCAAGTTGTTGAGGTCTCTGTGATGTGTGGGTGTTTGTTAAATCGATCAAAATATTTAGCGTCGTATAGATCTTGATGATATGTGATACAATTGTTAGAATCCGGAATAATTAGTTTTGTGAAAACTAGTTAGTATATTATAAATCTTGCCATTTAGTCTCATTTGATCGATTGTCACGGAGTTTTGATTCGAATCAAAACTCCATCGCAATTGCGTATAGTACGCGATCATTTAGTCGGGAATCTTGTTGAATTATCCGACAGATTATTCAAAAGTGTTTTCAATTTGAGACTAAAATGCAAGGTTTATAAGTCAAGCATGAAATTCGGAATATGAGATATTCCGGGTTTATGATGTCTAAGGATATTGCGGATTCTAATTATTATAGTTTTTCATTTATTTTCTGTGACCGTAAGTGTAATATCTGGGGTATCCCAAATCTCGTTGTTATATGTCAACGACATTCGGGATACGCATATTTACTTACGTTGATGATATGTGATATTATGTGTTGCTGTGATATGTTTTATTGGATTGTCGTAATTGAATAGCCGGAGGTTTTATGTGAGATGAGAGTTTTTATTTTCATTCATGTAAAATCTGTATGTAATATTCTTTTATTGGGGCACTTCCGGGTTGAGGATGATGTCACCACTGATGTATATTATTTAATTTTCCGTCTTAGGATAGACCCAAGGCTGTAGGGTTCCTAGGCACTCTAATGGAGTCTCACAAGTGATCAAACATGCACAAATAAAATTTTACAAGTGCCTATAAACCCTAATACGGATCGTTAACTAGATAAATAGGCGAAACAAGCAAGTAAACGGAAATGTATCTAAAAGAAAGGGGCTACAACCTTTGTAGATCCGGTCCACCACTTTCTAAGCTCCGCGATGATCTCCCTCCGCTGTCCAAATCGAACCCTTGACTCTAGCATTGGCATCATCGAAGAATGGGCGGGCTTGATCGTCGGTTCGATGCCGAAGATGATCTAGGTCGAGGCATCACAAGAACAAGCTCCAACTTCACCAAGCCTTGAAAACTTGTGAAGGAAACACCCTATACTACTTGGCAAGAGGTAGAGGATGAAGAAATAGGAATTGGGTGGACTTTAGTTTTGGATTTCCCACACTTTTTCATCAATCACCATTGATGTAGCAAGCTATTTTTTCATGTTGAAGAAGAAGAAAATGAAGAAAAAGAATATGATAAGTATTATGTAAATGATAAATAAATCAATACTTATCATTTACTAACCCTTGGTTAGTTGTAGAGAATGGACCATGGTTAACTAGAATGGTTAGGGTTAAGTATAAGACAAGGATGGTGGACTAATTCAAAGCTTCAAGAATGTTCAACTAGCAAACAAAAAAAGCAACCATTCTTTTCTCATCTTTTTCCAAAATAAATAAATAAATAAGAAAAAGAAAACCCTAATCATAATCTTAACCATGGTCTAATTCTTTACACTAACCCTAGCTTGCATGTATCATCAAACATGATATAATCATGTGCACAAAATATATCGCATATGCAATGTGCACAAAACAAGTGAGTAAATCCATTTAAAGTGAACCAATACTAGTTAATGCAAAGTAATATATCAAATATATAATTATACATTAAATCATTAAATCAACACTTGATTTAACGATCCGGTCATATCGTATATATAACCGACTAGTATCCAATGTATCGGCTTATCGAATCAATCCTTGATTCGGTAACTAGGTTATATCGCATATAACCAATCGATACATTCATCGCGAGAATAGAATGCGGTATCACATACACGCATTATTCTCGGTCCCGTACATATCTCATATGCGCTCCTATTTCGTTTCGCTTGAGCCAGGAAACCTCTGTGTAGGACTCTAAAGACTCGTCAATACGCCGGCAGCAGATGATGATCATATCAAACACCCACAAGCCGCAAGCGGTCTGCTAAACGTAACGGCCACCCGGGTATTGAGCGATCAGAAGATCGACGAGCAAGCCCGCTCACACTCCTGTGAATCCAACCAGTAACACTTACCGTATAGTCCGGTCTGTTCGTCTGATATGTCGCATATAACACCTAAGGGTGGTAAACGTCAGACCCCAATAGCTCGATAAGTCATGCCGACTTGAGGTCCATGACATTCGTGAAACTACTGATAACTCTTACCAGTATATCACTGCAACCCTGGCCAGGGATTTCCTGTTATGGCCAGTCGTGCATTGCGCAACATCAACCCCCAATACCGGGAGAGACGAATCCCCTCCTATCGCTCATTGCCTCCATGTGAATCGGGACTGTACCCAAAAACCACCTGTTTGCACGACTCAGTAGAGCTGTGGTAGGGTGGAAATCAAAGCACAGTGGGAGACACACAAGACTCTATGACGATCTCGGGTCAACAGACTAAGCTGTACCAGTGTCACCAGAGAACTGCCATCTGACGTGAGGTATAATACCATCTGGAAGTTCTCGGCGAGTCCGTTCAGTGTACCCAGTCTCTACTGAGCACCCGCATACCATCTCCGATGTCAAACACCAATGGATATGGGATCATCCATCGCCCATCACATGGGTCGAGAAGATATACGCTAGTCTACTCTGGAATATCGATGCCCCGTCTCGATATTCCCTCGACTAGGAACATTTCAAGGATGTACTCATGGACTATCCAGGCCCCGCTAGTATGATCTGCATCATAGTCCTGGAAGTCGAGTACACATCCTAAGGGCTTTATCAACATGTAACAGAGAGACGGAAAGTATACACGTTAAGACAAAGAGCAACCAGATAGCGTACTATCATGTCGAGCAAGAAAGTCCTACCTATATATGTCCCAGCATCCACCACAATATACATCCAATGTACAGTAATGGCCTTTAGGGCATACATATAACTAACAATCTCCCACTTGCACTAGGGCCATCTGTAGCAGTGGTTGCAGTATCACATACTCAACCATCCCCTAAAAGTCTCTCTTTGGGAAAAGGCCTTCGTGAGTGGATCCGCCGTGTTGTCCTCTAAGTCTACTCTCCTAACCTCGATCACCCCGGAGATCAACTATCTCCATGATCAGGTGATGCTTCCTCAGAATTTTTCTGGGTCACTGATGGGACCAGGGTTCCAGGGCCAAAGCCACACTTCCATTGTCATACAATGGCAGGAACCTAGTTCATCTTATGAACCAATATACACCCAAACTTCCTCTTTGGTAGTATCTTTAATAGCGATGTTACCAGCCTTTATCGTCTAGTTTGCCACGGTATCTAGCTTGGAACTCTTCCAACATACCGTCCCTCTACTGAGGGTAAAGACAATGCCCGTGACTGACATTCAGTCGTCTTTATCACCCTGTAACTCTTCCAGTGATTCCCCCCAGGATCGATTGATACCATCTCACTACATCTAGTGAGAATCCTAACATCCAATTACATCTATCTCATAGATGAAAACTTAGGATTTAGGAGGTATCACTTTGATCCTATTTGGGGAATCCTAGTGATAATAGGAGATTGACCGATCGTAGTATAGGAAACTCTTTTCCTATCAAGAGTATGTTGTCTACGTACAATACGAAGATGACCACCTTACTCTCTACTACCCTTTTGTATATACAAGGTTCGTCTACCATTTTGATGAAGTCAAACACTTTGACTATCACATCAAAACAGACATTCCAACTCCGCGATGCCTGCTTCATTATGTAAAGCAACTTGCACACGTTTCCGCTGCTCCCACTGTTTTACGAAGACCTCTGGCTGTGTTCTTATAGACGTTCTCTTCTAAATCAGTATTTAAAAAAGTAGTCATGGCACCCAACCACCAGATATCGTAGTCATGGTATGTAGCCGTGGCAAGTAGGATCTGGATGGATTTAAACATAGTCCCTGGAAAAGGTTTCATCATTATCCGTGCCTGGTTGATGACGAAAACCTTTAACAAGTCTAGCTTTGAAAGTCTCAACCTTTCCATGTACACCAAGCAATCTTCTCAAGATATACTTGCTCCTGATGGGGATTTAACCCTTCAGTTATAGCAACCAAAGTCCATACTTTGTTGGTGTATAAGGATTCCATCTCAGATCACTAAGCATCCAGCCATTCTTACAGAGTCCCTACTCTCGATGGCCTGCTCGAAACTGGTTGGGTCATCATCTCATGATGCAATCCTCGCTCCCACTGTCATCGAGAAACCGAGGTATCTCTCAGGAGGGTGAGGAACCCTACTAGATCGGCGGAGAGGCTGAGGTTCGTCGGAAACTATTGAATCCTTTGGTTCTGTCAAATCATTAGCAGTTTTGTACAGCTGGAACCTTTCCAGTTCTACAGAACTGATCTTGCCTCGATCTTATCCGGATTTTGCTTTTGACATAGGACGGACAATCCCAAATCTTAACTTACTTAAGAGATAGGATCTTCCCGCTCCATATCTTATATGGAGTGGTAGGCACTGATTTGATTCGAACCTAATTTAATAGGTATGCAGCTTCTCAAGCGCATAACTCCCAAAAGGAAAAAGGTAACTCAGTAGTACTCATCATAGAGCACACCTTATCATATAGGGTGTGATTGCTCCGCCCCGATATACCATCGTGCTATGGTTTATACGGAGGAGTAATGCTGAGAGAGAATCTCATTTTCTTTTAGAATAGTCCAGGAATGCTTTGCACAAGTATTCTCCTCCCTGATCTCATCATAGGACATAATACTTATACCCGTATTTTGGTTCTCTACTTCCTACTTATATTCTGTGAATACCTCAAAAGGTTCGGACTTATATTTCAACAGGAATATATGACTGAATCTTGAGAGATTATCAGAGAATATAATGAAGTATAAAGAACCAGTCCTGGCATGTGTAGACAGGAGACCTTCCATACATCATCATGTATCAGTCCCAAGAGTTTACCAACTCTTCCTCTGTTTCCAGTAAACAGAGCTGGTGTCATTATATCTTTGTGACATGACTGGCAAGTTTCACAAGATGTAAATTCAAACTGATTTAAATATGCATCTAAATGTAACTTCAGCTAGTCGGGTCGCATTGATATGACCTAGTCTACAATACCTCAAGAAGAATTCGTTCATTTCTGAACTCTTCCTCTTGTGTGTGTTCTGTATACGAGGAACTGTAGTTTGATTTAGAACGTCAATGCTTTTAGATAACGTGCCTGAACCGATCAACTTTTGATATAGGAAATGTTCAAAACATTATCCATCAATACAAAATTATATCCTTTCTTTACTAATAAAGAGACTGATATGATTTTGTATATCAGGTTCGGTATCTAATAGCATTTGTTCAGAATCAATGTATTCGTAATACAGGGTGACAGTGACCAACAGACTTGGCTGCAACACTTGCCCCGTTTTCTGCCTCATGAAACTTATCACCCGTTCTCAGTTTTTCTACCCTCTTGTAGCCCTATGTAACAGATTACATATCTGGGATCCTGATCCGGTATCATATACCCAGGATGCAGAGGATACTGAGAAACAGTTCTTTGTAATGAACACACCCGAAGGAGATGCATCATATGCACTTTCTTCGTTTGGGCGGCATAGGAATTCTGGTATTCCCCAATTTCCTGCTCTGTCTTATAACAATTATAAGTTGGAGCGGGACCAACGTTCCCCAGCTCAGTATAACAAGCGGGTTCGGTCAAAATTCCGTATTATTATCTTGATTAAGGCGTGATATGGTCGCTACCAGGAGAGAGAGAGAAGAAAACACTCTGCGTGCGTTCTTGCAAGATTAGATTGGTTATGTATTTTATCTAATCAGGATGTCTCCCACTGTTTTTATCAAATCTTCCTTCAAACCCTAAAAGGAAAGACTAGCCGGGATTAATTACACTCTACAAGTTCGTCAATCTTTCAGCCAGGCCAGTGTCGGTACTTTGAGGGAGGTTCCCCGTGCTTTCGCACGGACCTAATTACAGTAAACCTCGTTTTCCCAGAGGCGTAACCCCGTTGACATCTTTCTAGACACCTACTTGATCGGCTAATTGCAAAGTGCAAAACTCTCCCAGGAGTAACAATTACTCGCAGTAGGTATCGGGATCCAACTATCATATAGAAGGTATGCAATCTCATTGCAAATTTCAACACTTGAAACTCCCGATAAAGGCTTTTACCCCTAGCACCTATGACCTTAACTATGGTCAACAAATCATAAGTACTAGTGAAGTTCTACCCGTCATTTCGTGATTAATTAGACCCACCCACATGACCCTTAACTAAGGTCAACAAAGTCACGCGACTGTCCTAACTAATCGCATCATATGCGGTGTAGGAAGACATCACTTAGCTACCGTACACTGTGCCTTGACTATGGTCAACAAACACAGCATGAATACTAAGTACTCTACTTCCTAAAATGACGGAGGGTTGCGGCTGGTTTTTGTGAAAACCTTTAACGCTTTGAAATTGATCTCGTTGCGGAATCAAATGGTTTTTAAATGGAATGTTTTTGAGGCTTTTCTAGTTTTGCTAAAGGGGTCACTCCCGGTGAAAGGATCGTCGGCCCTTTCCTCGTCGAATGAGGTGCGGGATATATCATCTATATCACTGTGCAAAGCAGAAACTATAGAAGCAATCAAAGGACAAACCGAGTGTGTAGCATCTGCCAGTTATTGCTAAAGGAGTCACTCCCGGTGAAGGGATCTCGGTCCTTTCCTCATCGAATAAGGTGCAGGATGTTCTATAATGAACACCGCGATGCAAAGCAAGAACTGTAGCTACCTGTTTTTATTTTGAAATTCGATTCCACAACATCAATTAGGTTTATTTTCTTTCATTAATCTCATTAATGAATATCCCATCATTTAAGTACACCTAAACATCACAGATAAATATAACGTACGCTTATGCCATCCGCATTCGCCTCGATGTCCCGTCTGCACCGTTAGGTTAGGTAACTAACGCCAGAGCGAGGCTGGGCTAGCGCGGGTGTAAAACATAAGCAACGTTTATATATAATATATCATATATACTATATATAATATCTGTCACAGAACATCACATGATCACAGATAAATCACAGCAGAAGAAACATATGAAATATTGGATATACTAGGACGTCCGTGTTTTCAATACGAGCCAGTATAAAACACGGATTCCACGGTCGTGATGAATAGCCAAGCCCACACCCCTAGACCCCTACGAGAGCGGCAAGCAACCCTACCAATTCTAGGGTTAGGAGACCCGGACTCGACTCCTCGAGTTGGTCTCCCACTGGACCCCAGAACCCGGTTACTTGTGCTCCCCTCCTTGGGTCTATCCTAATGCGGAAAAGTAAATAATATACATCAACGGTGACAACTTCCGCAACCTGGAAGTGCCCCAATAAAAGAATATTACATACAAGTTTTTACATGAATGAAAATGAAAAAACACTCATCTCACATAAAAACCCCCGGCTATTCAAACACGACGATCCAATATAACATATCCAGCAACACATAACATCACATGTCATCAACGTAAGTAAATATGCGCATCCCAATTGTCGTTGACATATAGCAACGAAACCGGCGACATCACATATTACACTTACGGTCACAGAAAAGAAAGTGTAAAACTACAACAGTTGGAATCCGCAACCTCCTCAGACATCGCATGCCTGACCAAATGAATTACTTAGACATCGCATGCCTAACAATTATAAACCCCGCATTTTAGTCTCAAAATCGAAAACACTTTTCAATATCAAGTCGGGCAATTCAACAGGATTCCCGACATTCTGATCGAATACTCGTCGCAAACTTTAGTAGACGGCCGCACCCCCGACGCCGTCGACAAAGTGCACCAAGGCGGAACACCGCTGCCGTGAGCACCCGAACGGATGCTTTCGGCGACGGGGTTCTCCTACAGTCACTTGGTCGGGGCTATGGAGTGAGGCTGTCTATTAAGTTTACCCGGCGAGTATCCGCGTACGCTATGTGATTGCGACGGACTTTTGATCACATCAAAATTCCGTGGCAACCAATCAAGTGAGACTAAACTGCTATGTTTATAATATTCATTCCGTTATCTCATAACTATTTGCGAATTCCAATTATTGTATCACATTCCGGATAAATGGAAAATGTTAAACTTTCCGATCGAACAATCGAACACCCAAGTTTTTCCGAAACAGCTCAACACATGAAATAAGTCTAACAACATTCAGTTCGTGCCTCAGTACCAACGGTCCAGCCATAGAAGGGTCAAGCCAACGCCTCACATGTGGCACGCCGTACTGCCCCAAACCCGAAGGTTCAAAGGGCAGTTCAAGACGGTCACATAATCGAGTTAAGGTTTGTTGTCTTCTAGAGGGTCCATCGCGTTACTTGCACTACTTAGAACGTCGTTAAACTACGGAAAAATCCAACAATTGGAAATTTCCCGGCAGGGGAAAAATTGGGTATTTATATCCGGTCGAACTTTTTAACATATTCTAAAAATACCCGGAAAAGCACACCGACAAAATTAGACAGTCCGATCGAATACACCGAGTCCCCAATACAACTCAGAAAATACAACTCTGGAATAAATATTAAAAATTCCCTGGAAAACCAGAACAGAAAACTGAGAATTACTGTGTAAAATTAAATACACAAAACGACAAAATGGCCGCGGAACCGCCGCACGAGCCACGCTCTTGCCGCGGATCCGCGGCTCATTCATGGAATTAGTCCATCGAAATTCACAGTAACTCTTAGATTATCCTGCTGATTTTTCTGAATATTTTTAATCTACAAAAAACCACGTTTTTCAAAAAAAGTCCAGAGAGCATTTTTCAAGTCGGGTTTTGGGTCGATCGGACTTCTGATTCCGTCGGGACTTCGCCTAAGGCTCTAGCTAGGCTCTGATACCACTGTAAGGTTCCTAGGCACTCTAATGGAGTCTCACAAGTGATCAAACATGCACAAATCAAATTTTACAAGTGCCTATAAATCCTAATACGGATCGTTAACTAGATAAATAGGCGAAACAAGCAAGTAAACGAAAATGTATCTAAAGGAAAGGGGCTACAACCTTTGTAGATCCGGTCCACCACTTCCTAAGCTCCGCGATGATCTCCCTCCGCTGTCCAAATCGAACCCTTGACTCTAGCATTGGCATCATCGAAGAATGGGTGGGCTTGATCGTCGGTTCGATGCCGAAGATGATCTACGTCGAGGCATCACAAGAACAAGCTCCAACTTCACCAAGCCTTGAAAACTTGTGAAGGAAACATCCTATACTACTTGGCAAGAGGTAGAGGATGAAGAAATAGGAATTGGGTAGACTTTAGTTTTGGATTTCCCACACTTTTTCATCAATCACCATTGATGTAGCAAGCTATTTTTTCATGTTGAAAAAGAAGAAGATGAAGAAAAAGAATATGATAAGTATTATGTAAATGATAAATAAATCAATACTTATCATTTACTAACCCTTGGTTAGTTGTAGAGAATGGACCATGGTTAACTAGAATGGTTAGGGTTAAGTATAAGACAAGGATGGTGGACTAATTCAAAGCTTCAAGAATGTTCAACTAACAAACAAAAAAAGCAACCATTCTTTTCTCATCTTTTTCCAAAATAAATAAATAAATAAATAATAAAAAGAAAACCCTAATCATAATCTTAACCATGGTCTAATTCTTTACACTAACCCTAGCTTGCATGTATCATCAAACATGATACAATCATGTGCACAAAATATATCACATATGCAATGTGCACAAAACAAGTGAGTAAATCCATTTAAAGTGAACCAATACTAGTTAATGCAAAGTAATATATCAAATATATAATTATACATTAAATCATTAAATCAACACTTGATTTAACGATCCGGTCATATCGTATATATAACCGACTAGTATCCAATGTATCGGCTTATCGAATCAATCCTTGATTCGGTAACTAGGTTATATCGCATATAACCAATCGATACATTCATCGCGAGAATAGAATGCGGTATCACATAAACGCATTATTCTCGGTCCTGCACATATCTCATATGCGCTCCTATTTCGTTTCGCTTGAGCCAGGAAACCTCTGTGTAGGACTCTAAAGACTCGTCAATACGCCGGCAGCAGATGATGATCATATCAAACACCCACAAGCCGCAAGCGGTCTGCTAAACGTAACGGCCACCCGGGTATTGAGCGATCAGAAGATCGACGAGCAAGCCCGCTCACACTCCTGTGAATCCAACCAGTAACACTTACCGTATAGTCCGGTCTGTTCGTCTGGTATGTCGCATATATCGCCTAGGGGTGGTAAACGTCAGACCCCAATAGCTCGATAAGTCATGCCGACTTGAGGTCCATGACATTCGTGAAACTACTGATAACTCTTACCAGTATATCACTGCAACCCTGGCCAAGGATTTCCTGTTATGGCCAATCGTGCATTGCGCAACATCAACCCCCAATACCGGGAGAGACGAATCCCCTCCTATCGCTCATTGCCTCCATGTGAATCGGGACTGTACCCAAAAACCACCTGTTTGCACGACTCAGTAGAGCCGTGGTAGGGTGGAAATCAAAGCACAGTGGGAGACACACAAGACTCTATGACGATCTCGGGTCAACAGACTAAGCTGTACCAGTGTCACCAGAGAACTGCCATCTGACGTGAGGTATAATACCATTTGGGAGTTCTCGGCGAGTCCGTTCAGTGTACCCAGTCTCTTCTGAGCACCCGCATACCATCTCCGATGTCAAACACCAATGGATATGGGATCATCCATCGCCCATCGCATGGGTCGAGAAGATATACGCTAGTCTACTCTGGAATATCGATGCCCCGTCTCGATATTCCCTCGACTAGGAACATTTCAAGGATGTACTCATGGACTATCCAGGCCCCGCTAGTATGATCTGCATCATAGTCCTGGAAGTCGAGTACACATCCTAAGGGCTTTATCAACATGTAACAGAGAGACGGAAAGTATACACGTTAAGACAAAGAGCAACCAGATAGCGTACTATCATGTCGAGCAAGAAAGTCCTACCTTTATATGTCCCAGCATCCACCACAATATACATCCAATGTACAGTAATGGCCTCTAGGGCATACATATAACTAACAAAGGCGGGGAGCACAAGTAACCGGGTTCTAAAGTCCAGTGGGAGACCATCTTGAGGAGTCGAAACCGGGCCTTCTAACTCTAGAATTGGTAGGGTTACTTGCCGCTCTCGCAGGGGTCTAGGGATGTGGGTTTGGCTATTCATCACGACCGTGGAATCCATGTTTTACATTACAAGCTAAATTTAAAACACGGACATCCTAGCATATCCAATATTTCATATGTTGCTTCTGCTGCTTGGTTCTGTGATGTGATCATATAATTGCGTGAGATGAATGTTATATTATATATATGATATATAATAAACGTTGCTTATATTTTGCACCCGCGCTAGTTCAGTCCCCGCTCTGCCATTAGTTAAGTAACCAAACAGTGCATGACGGGGCCCAGTGGCGAATGCAGATGGCATAAGCGTGCGTTCTATTTTCGTTTCATTTTCTGTGATGTTTAGAAAACATTAAATGATGGGACTTCATTAATGTGATTAATGAAAAGAAAAGAAACCTAAAGATGTTGTAGAATCAAAATTTTAAAAATGGTAGCTCTAGTTCTTGCTTTGCATAGTGGTATTCCTTGATGAATATCCAGCACCTCATTCGATGAGGAAAGGGCCGAGATCCCTTCACCGGGAGTGACCTCTTTAGCAAAACTAGCAAATTCTACAACCCACTCGGTCTTGTTTTTATAGCTTCTCTAGTTCTTGCTTTGCATAGTGGTATTCCTTGATGAATATCCAGTACCTCATTCGATGAGGAAAGAGCCGAGATCCTTTCACCGGGAGTGACCTCTTTAGAGAAACTAGCAAAAGCTACAAAAACACTCATTTTGAAATCACTAGATTCTACAACGATATCAGGTTCATTAAGTTAAAGGTTTTCTTAAAAACCAGCCGTAGCCCTCCGTCATTTCAGATAAATACTATTAAGTATGCGTGCTGCGTTTGTTGACCTCCGTCAAGGCGTAGTGTGCGGTAGTTGATTAGTGCTTATCTGCCGCATGTGATGCGATTGGATTAGGGTAGTTGTACGGCCTTGTTGACCTCCGTCAAGGGTCGTGCGGGTGGGTTTAATTCAATCCAGAAATGAACGGGTTGAACTTGACTAGCGTCCTATGGTTTGTTGACCTCCGTCATGGTCATAGGAAGATAGGGGTAAAAACATATATTGGGAATTTCAAGTGTTGAAATTTGCAATGAGATTGCATACTTTCTATATGATAGTTGGATCCTGATACCCACTGCGAATAAGAGTTACTCCTGGGAGAGTTTTGCACTTTATAATTGGCCGATCAATTAGTTGTCTAAGAAAGGTGTTAACGGGGTGATGCCCCAGCGGAAACAAGGCTATTTAACTAGTTCCATGCGAAAGCATGGGAAACTCCCTCGGAGTACCAATACCTGTCGGGCCGAACGATTGGCGAACTTGTAGGGTGTAATTAATCCCGGTTAATCTGAGCTTTTAAGATTTGAAGGAAGATTTGATAAAAACAATGGGTGCCATCCTGATTAGATAAAATAATAACCAATCTAATCTTACAAAGAGTGCACGAAAAGTGATTATCCTTCTCTCTCTCCTGGTAGCGACCAATGACATGCCTTAATAAGGATAATAATATGAATGTATTGACCGAACCTACTTTTTATACTGGGCTAGGTTCCGCTGTATCATATGACTGTCATAAGTCTGAGCAAGGAATAGGAGAATATCAGGATTCCCACGCAACCCGACCGAAGTAAAATCATGTTGATGCGCCGTCTTCGAGTGTGTTCGTAACCGAGAACTGTTTCTCAGTTTACTCTACGTTCTGGGTATTGGATACCGGATCAGTATCCCGTGTATGTAATTTGTTACATGGGCTAAAGAAAGGTAGAGAACTGGAAAAGGGTGATATGTCTCTAGTAGTAGGGAATGGTGCAATTGTTGCAGCCAAAGCAGTTGACAAATATCACCTTGTATTAAGTAGTAATACATTAATTCTAAAAACCACTGTTATTACGTACCCTCGATGATGTGCAATATCATCATCTCTTTATTTGGATAAAGAAAGATATAACTTTGCATTATAGAAAAATGTTATGAACATTGTTTACCGCTGAAAACGGGAAAGACGTCTTGCCTGAATTTGGGGGAAGATGCTATTTGGATTTATCCATCCACCTCTCCGAAGTTGCCAAATTGATTTATGGCACCGTGTATCGGAAGTTTGGATGGATGCGGCCGTTGTAGAAGACTTCGTCAGATTCCCCATCGTTTTGCGAGGGGTTTTTGATTGTGGGGATGCTCTTCCCTGTAGGCGCAAGCCACTGCAGTTAATTACGTTACCGCATCACGGTAACCACTTTCTCCTGCTCCAGAAGTTCACTTCGTGTCGTGTTTTTTTATTTTTTTATTTTTGGTTCCCGTGGATTGTATACGGAGACTAATTTATGTTGTCGCCCGTAGGGCGTGGATTAGTCCAAATCCATATATTCTTAGATTTGGGTTTGGGTTGATTTAAGGATCGTTAATCTCGTTTGAGATTAAGATCAACATAAATGTTTGTTGAGGATACATTAGTCTAATTTTAGACTAAGATCTACTCAACAGGATTTTGGATCATTCAGATCCAACAAAAGAGCATTTTGGCTCTTTTGTTTTAGTTTAAGGACGTTACAGTCCGTTGTTAGTTTAAGGACGTTGCGGTCCATAACTAGTTTAAGGACGTTGCGGTCCATATTGGGATGTGCCCGTCAATTTGGGAGTGCACCAAATAGTTGTTGGTTATTGAGACTCACCACCTCTCTGAAGACGCTGAAGAATTACAACAACATGTATCAGAGGTGTGAGGAGATGTACCCTTGAAACAATGCTCGTTGGAAGATCAGTAGTCGTGTTTGGGACTAAGAACAATCTGGAAAATGATGAGCACATGGGCTCGGCTGATCTAAATTTAGGATTATTGGTCAACTTGGACCCAACCCACTCAGTCTTTGAATAAAGTGTTAAACACTTGCTTGGGATCAGTCCATTTTTTGTGTAAACAATGCTGGGCATTGATATGGGTTATGTCGCTCACCATTTACGTTACTTTATTTTCCCTCTCCTTTTTTTTGTTTTTTATAGAGTTTTAAACACTCTTTATGGCTCCCACGTGCGGAGCACGTGAGGCGCTGAGCGCCATCCACTGAGTGCTAAGCAATCTTTATTGAGCGGTGCCCACGTGAGGTGCTTGGCGCTGAGCGCCAACCAATGAGTGCTAAGCACTTTTTATTGAGCGGCGCCCACGTGAGGCGCTCGGCGCTGAGCGCCTATCATTGAGTGCTAAGAACTCTTTATTTTGCAGCGCCCACGTGAAGGGACGTGAGGTGCTTGGCGCTGGTTTTTCTTCATGTATTATGTTCTGAAGAGTTCAATTCTCTGTTCTTTTCTGGATCTTTGATCCCAAGAGCAAGTTTATCCCCATGAGAATTAAATTCTCATTTATGGGAGACTTGTCTCATGGATCTCAGATCCAAGGAAAGAACTAAGTTCTTTTATAAGGGTTAAACCCTTGGATATGCAGATGAGATGCTCTGATCTCTATTATTATTTTTGTTTACCTCGAAAAGAGGTATTCTTCTTTCTTCCATCTTAAAGCTTTTTTCTTGCATGCTCTTTTTTTTCTTAAGCTTATGGTGGTTCTCTCTGTACAAGACTTGAAGTCTTGGGTCCTTTATATAGTAGAGGCAAGTCTGTTGATTTAGTTGAAAAAATCTCTCATTGAGAGATCCTTAATTGATTTGGGGATTTTATCCAGTGTTGGATCTTTGATCCAAGGACTTCTGTTTTACAGAAAATATTTTTCTTGTTTTTAACAAGATTGGGGAAAATATTTTCCCATACAGAGCTTATTCTGTAGCTTGGTGGTTTTTAATCACCATTGGATTTTTAATCCAACGGTACTCTTTTTTACAGAGAATAATCTTTCTCATTTAGAAAAATTTGAGGATTATTTCCTCAACAGAATTTAATTCTGTATTTTGATGATTTGTCATCCCCGTTGGATCTTTGATCCAATGGTAGAGAACTTTTAGTTCTAGCACCGGCGCCCTCGTGCGGGGCACGTGAGGCGCTGCCTCAGAGTTTTTAACTCTTGGCGCTGGCGACCTCGTGCAAGGCACGTAAGGAGCTGCCTCAGAGTTTTTAACTCTTGGAGCGGGCACCCTCGTGCAAGGCAAGTGAGGCGCTGCCTCATTTCAAATTTTGAACAGAGCCTTGCTCTCTTATTGGGGGGAAACAAATGCCCCCCCCCACCATTCCGTCCACGTGAGTCACACGTGAGTGCAGCGGTGGAAGCGTTTCCACCGTTGGATCTTCTTGGAAGTTGAATCGTCTTCATATACATATAAGTAGGGCCTTTGGCCCTTGAGAGATGACGGTTGTTCATATTCTTTTGAGAATTTAATTATTCTTTTCAGAGCATAGATCTCTGCCCAAAGAAATCCTTTCTAGAGTTGGAACTCTGCCCAAAAATTTGGTAAGGATCATGATCGAACCCATTAATCAGAGCTTTGCTCTTCTTAGATCATAGATCTTAAAATGTGTTTATAGGGTTACTTAACCCATTAATTAGAACACTGTTCATCTTCCATGAAGAACTCTTAGAGTTTGCTTTACAGATCATAAAGATCATGGGGTTTTACCCAGTTAAAAAAAAACTTTGCTTTTGAGGGTTCTGTTAGATTACCCCATCGTCTTTACAGAGCATAGCTCTTTAGAGAAAAAAAATTTGGGGAATTTTATTCCCTCTTAATTAGAGTTGACAGATGTGAAATTTTTTTGCAGAGCATAGCTTTCGAGGGGAGTTTAACTCCTTAGCCCAATGAGGTTTCTCATTAAATAAGAATCGTCTTAGGATTTCATCCTTAATGAGTGACTGCCCCATACATGATAGGACGTCATCACTGTTTTTATTTTAGACTTTAAGAATCTTGATATTTAATTGCTAGTCTTTTACTGAATTTTCTTTCCAGATACTATGGTTGTTTATCTGTATGATCTTGACGAGATTATCTCCTCTGAAGACATTCACGTCCAAGGTCGTTGTCAAGGCCAGGAGTTTACGAATACCCAACGCGCTAAGGTGATGCGTCACTTCGATGAATATAACGGACGACTACTCCCCCTTCGTTCCGCTCTTCTGAAAATTATCGTGGGGCGATTTGGGAAGCACTTCCTGAATTTAACGAGGCCATGCCACTTGAGGCACTTGTTGATGCCGAAGATAAGGTGCACTCAGTATATCTGATGGGCTTGATCTCAAAGAGGCGGCGAGATGATCATGTCGATATTTTGCATAAGGTTTTCCAACAAACGACGATAATCACTGCCTACCAGAGGACGGAAGATAATCTCTGCCCACCAGAGGACGGACGATATCAGCGGGAATCCCGAGGCTTGCATTCGGGAGAAAATGCATAAGAAAATGGCCAAAGAAGCCAGAAGCATTTTACTCGGCCTTGCTTCTGAATTTCTAAATCCATGTTCGGGATTCAGTGTCATGCCATTGTAAACATTTTGTATTTTGTTTATTGTTATCAGCGATGTATAAATTTTCCAAAGTATGAATAGCAAAACTTCTCTTTCTTTTATACCATTGCTCATAGGTGCTTCATGTGAAGTAGTAGTTACACACACACACATATATATATAATGCCGGGGTCCCTGTGTTATACGTGCGAGGCACGTGAGGCGCTGCCTCGTTACTGTAGGTGTCTTTTCACCTTCTTTCTCTGCTTTTCCTGAGTCAGGCTTCTCTTTCCCAATGCCTTCTTTTAACAGAGCTTGGAAATAGTCCATCATGCACAACCTTTTCTATGCCTAGAATTAAATGTCTCCCTTCATAATCTGAAGCAATGCTTCTCTTCTCTCTCACTTCGGAGAATCATTTTAACAGAGAAGAGCTGTGGATTGTAATCATCCACGTGCTCGCCGACAGCCATGGGAAGTGCCTATTGAGGAAATTGTTCCTCGTTTTGCTGCATGCTTGGTGAACCCTACTCTTACGGATGACCAATGTGATACGGTGCTGCACGAGCTTTCGACCCGTAGAGGATCTCCTATCCCTATTGGCTCCATTTAGCTCCAGATGGTTTTCTTGTCCGTGATTGATGATATTCCCCTATACGCACTCTTACTGTTCGAGTAACCCTGTGAATGCCATGTCTCTGATCCCTTCGGGGCTGGGCACGAAGTCCTCAGATAATCTCCTAGGTTATATTGCCATAGTGAGAGCATATTCTCCCCAGAAATCATGAGGATTTCTAAGTGTTCATTGCCTCCGTGAGCCATAAGGATCTCACTCGCATCGTGAGGATCCATAAATAGCTTCTTTATTTTAGTGGCATGTAACTTTGGAAAATGTGTCCCGTAGATAGTCCATCTTGACCTCCTTGTAGGGCAGCGATGGTTCAGGAAACAGGTTTGGATATTCCGCCTAAGACTTTTCAACTTTATGAGCCTTGAGGGTCTCATAAAGACATTTCTCCCTACGAGTTGAGAGGATTCCGTAGGCGTATTTTCGCCTTATAAGTCGTGAGGACTCCTAAGTGGGTTTTCACTTGAGATTCGTAAGGATCTCATAAGAGAATTTTCCCCCTTTACAAGTCGAGAGGACTCGTAAGTGGTTTTTTCCTCCTTGTCGATATCCGACTTTGGAGAGTGTGGCCCGTGGATAGTATACAATAGTCCATCTTGGACTTACTTGTAGGGCCCCAGTGCTTAGGAAACAGGTTCATATCCCCGTTGCCTAAGGATTTTTCCTTACCAGTCGAGACGATTCGAGAAGTTCTTGCAGGAACATTATTATCCCTATGAGTCGAGACGAATCGAGAAGTTCTCGCAAGAATGTCCTAACATCACAGTTAACCTCTGCTGATAGAAGTCCGTTAGGGTCTGTGGTACTAGGGTTTTCTTCCCGTCGTACCTTCGCGTTGGCCGATGTATTCCTCGATACGCAATCTTGCTGTTCGAGTAGCCTCGCGACTGTCGTGTCTCTGATCCCTTCGGGGGATGGATAAGACGTCTTCATGTAATCTTCCAGGTGATATTACCGTCGAAAGAGAAAGCATTAGGGATATTCCATGCCGCTTTTTACTAGAGCTTAGGCTCGGTTTGGGAGCCCCGATGAGTCATGACCACTCCGCACTGGTGTGGGATGATCTCCGATAGACTTTCAGGTCTCATTTGAGTTGCCGTCAAGACCCTGAAGCTAGGGATCTTCCTTTTCTTCGTTCATTGACATTGTGTCTGCAATATTACGACGAATGTCGAGGTTGTCTCTAGGTTGTCTCTGAACCGTCGAGTCTTGGATCTAGGGACTTTGCCATGGTTCCATTGTTTTGACCCTGGGTCGGTTGTTGATGTTGCATCTGAATCGTGCTAGAGTGAGAAGGAACACCGCTGTCGATCTCTTGGCTATAGATGTTGCCGTCGAGACTGGGAACTAGGGACTTTGCCATGGCTCCGTTTTTTGGACCCTGGGGTCGGTTGTTGACGTTGCGTCTGCATCCTGTTGGAGTGGATAAGAAATGGTGTTGTTGATCTCTTGGCTGCAGATGTTGCCGTCGAGACTGGGAACTAAGTACTTTGCCATGGCTCCGTTGTTTTGACATTGGGGTCGGTTGTTGATGTTGCGTCTGCATCCTACTGGAGTGAGAAGGAATGTCGTTGTCGATCTTTTGGCTGTAGATGTTGCCGTCGAGACTGGGAACTAGGGACTTTGCCATGGCTCTGTTGTTTTGACCCTGGGGTCGGTTGTTGACGTTGCGCCTGCATCCTGCTGGAGTGAGAAGGAACGCCGTTGTCGATCTTTTGGCTGTAGATGTTGTCGTCGAGACTGGGAACTAGGGACTTTGCCATGGCTCCATTATTTGGACCCTTGAGTCGGTTGTTGACTTTGCGTCTGTATCCTATTGGAGTGGAGAAGAAACGTCGTTGTTGATCTCTTGGCTGTAGATGTCGTCGTCGAGATTTGGCTCTCTTTTTTAGGGAGCCTGGTGGGAAAATATGGTTCCCTTTTTTGTTTGTGCCCATGGATTGTATACAGGGGTCGATATGGACTCGCCTACGGGGCCGAAGTTTCATTTTTTATTCTTTTTTTTCCACGATGCTCTATCATTTCAGCTTTTTAAATCGCGAAAGTCGCAATTGCCTAATCATTTTGTCTTTTTATCACGGTGCCCAATCATTTCGACTATTTATTCTTTGTACTCGCTGCTTTTTATTACGAGTTGCCAAAACATTTCGGCTGTTTTTATATGCATATATTTTGCTCGCTGATTTTCATTGCGAGTTTCCCCATCATTTCGGCTATTTCATATGCATTTTTGCTCGCTGATTTTTATTGCGAGTATGGAACTCGAGATCTGATACCAATCTTAGCATCAGCATCGCTGCGACTGGAATATTGCTAGGAGCGAATCATCATTTGCCGTGGAAAGACTTGGAATTTGATATCGATTTAGGAATCAGCATCGCTATAACTGGGATATTTCCAGGAGCGAATCATCATTTGACTTTGTCGATTTGAATAAAAGTGGCTTAGCAAACATGGTTAGGATCCGGTTGACTAAGGCTTTTTGACTTTACAAGCCGTAAGGGTCTCATAAAGGTATTTCTCCCTATGAGTCGTGAGGATCTTATAGGTGTATTTTCTCAATAGGAATCGTGGGGGTCCCCAAGTGTGTGTTCTCTTATAAGTCGTAAGGATCTCATAAGAGAATTTTCTTCTTATAAGTCGAGAGGACTTACAAGTGTCGTTCACCGTATGAGGACATTCCTCTTAGTGGTGGGACTTGGTGTTGGCTATAGTTCCCTCAAGTCAATTATTGGATCACAGGCACGTGATTGCAATGATTAAGGGAGGACCTATACCGGTAGAACAGTCTTACTCAAGATGATAGTATGCTATCTGATTTATCTTTATCATCGTGTACATGCTTCAGGTGACATTACAGATTACTATTACATGTTGATAGAGCCCATAGGATTCTTGCTTGACTACCAGCAGTATGACGGCGATCATATACGTAAGAGTTGGGTGGTCTATAAGCACATCCGTAAAGTGTCCCTAGTCGTGCTAGTTTTGAGACCGGGCATCGATACTCCAAGAGTAGATGTAACGTTCTGAAAAATCGTTTAGGTGAAATTTCCGATAATCGGTAAAATAACTGGTGTTTTCCGTAAAAACCAAAATATAATCTTTTTCCACATAGGCTTAAATACATCTATTTTAACTGTGTAATTTCTAGTGTTGGTATATAATTGTCACTTGTTAATTTCTAGTTTACTTAAATATTTTTCTTAATTAATTATTTTAAATATTATTTTAAGCTTTCACTTATACATTTAATTAGTACTAATTACAAATGAGAATGGGTTAATTAGTCAAATGTGAACCATGACAAATTTAAACCAAGTTTGTAACATGTTTTCTTTTTCTCATTTGGGTTCCAAGGTTCTAGTTCATTCTAGGGTAAAATAAATTGGAGATAAAATAAAATAAAAATAGAATTATGTTGCATGTTGTATTAATGAGCTAGGAAAGGTTTGTCTTGACTTGGGAACTTCTACACACACCCACACACAGCCACACTCATCCACTTCCCCTGCTGGCTGAGCCTAGAATCCTGCACCCACCCCATTTCCCCAATTCATTCCTCACAAAAAAAGAAAATAAATGAGAATTAAAATTAAAAGAATAAAGAAAGAGGAGTATGGTGTTCAGATATTTGAGGTATGGGATTTTTCTTTGACTTCACACACACACCACACCTCACCCCTCTCCCTCTCATACTGCCGATCCTCTCTCTCCCTGCTGCAGCACCCTCCCCTTATTTCCTCATCTCATCTCATCTCCAAAAATCCACAAAAATTCCATTGAAAATCAACACAAAATTCCACTAATTCCTAATTAAATCCTTACCCATTTTTCCTTGGCCACTCTAGCATGGATCTTGGAGAAAAGAGGCCAATTTAGGAGGCCAAGTTGCATGTTAAATCTACAAATTTTTAAGGTATAAATCCTAGCCCCATGTTTAATTTGTTGCTAAATTACTTTAAATCAACTTAATTAGGTATCTAAATTGTTCTAATTGCAAGTTTTGAAATTTCAAGAGATGGGTTTGGATCCAAGTTAGGGTTTTTCATCACTTGATCTTGTTGCAATGTGTAGTTTCATATTTTAAGACATGAAAATCTAAGCTAGTTGCTAGTTTGCTAATTGTTACATTAAAATTGTCCAAATCATATAATTTTGCAAACTAGATTTTTAGAATTAATGTAAAAAGGTAAGATTAAATTTTAGTAAATATTGGTGTGACCAAATTAAGATATTAAGTGAGCAATGTGGCCATTAGAATTGCTAAAACATCTAGATTAGTATCAAAACAGTTAATGGTTGCTTACTAGGTTTTTGGAATAAATCGATTTTAATTAAGTCTGAGGTTTTGTTGATAAAAAACCTATTTCATATAAAATTTAGTGTGTTGTTGTAAATCTACGGTAGCACCCCGGCCGTCTGTCCGATGCCAAAATGCGGAAACGAAAACTTTTTCAAAACTTGAAACCGGCGCTATCGTATGCTTAAAACCCGGATAAACCATTAACCTACAACTAGCAACTAGAAAAAGAGTTGGAAAGCTATACCGATCGATCCGTGTCCTTCGGTCTTTGGCCACCATCCCAAGCTCCTCACGGCATCTCCGGTCTCGATCTCCTCATCGAAAAGGACACCTGTCACGACCCAATATTTGGCCCGTAACCGGCACTTAAACTACGTAACGTCTACAGGCGTACGCAACTTAAGTAAGCCGAAACCCAGAAATCTAAACCACCCAAAACTGGATCAACGGAGAAAACCATAGTTTTAAACATTCGGGAAATCAAGAGAAAAATCTCTAACTCTAGTTTTCTTTGTTAAAAATTTCGGCAGCACCTCCTTTGTAAAAACTAACCCCGAAAACGGGTACAACATAGGTAATATATAAAGCATCCCAAACGGGAGCAAATCACGCCCAACGGTGGAGACAACCACCAAATATATATACGACGCCTAAGCGAAGAAATATAGAAGAAAACTGCATAAAGAAGTAAATTTTTCACAAAACCGGCTCCCACGAGCACAACATCCAAAGCCACCAAATAATACAACACTGAATCCTCACAGGTCGTCTCTAAGTCATATACAAACAGCGGTAGATGGAGAATACTAGATCCAACCAAAAAGATATACAATGTACAAACAGATAACCGCAAACCCACCTAAAAGCAAAAAGGCCTCACAACCAAACGTAGCGGTATCCGCAAAAGTAGAGATGATAAGACGCCCTGCCGCGACTACTCAGAGGGTAAGTCCTGCAAAACACTGTGGCACAACAGGGGTGAGTTGCCAACTCATGAATTGTAAATAACATCATACTGAAATCGCAAGTATGCACTAACAGCAATGATCAATAGCATGTAAGCTGGTAGCATGAGTATGACAATATGAATATGCGACTATCATGATCAAGGTACACCACCAGGTACATATCTACATGAATAAGTGCATATAACTGAGTACTGAGTACGGGAAAACAAATAATCTCATGCACAAATCATAAGCATAGAAAAGCCCGGTGTAAATCAACAACACCCCAAATTCCCAAAATACTCAAATCGGCCCTCTGCCTGGCCCTCAAATCCTGTAAGTCTCATGGAATCTGAGTGTCAAACATCGACACTCCAAAATAACATGAAAACCAGTGCCTAACATCGACACGTAAATACTCGTATCCATACGTTCCTCGAAACCCAAGTATCCCACTTCGACACTTGTGTTCCACGTATCGGTCTTTCTGATATCCATACGTTCCTCGAAACCCAAGTATCCCACCTCGACACTTGTGTTCCACGTATCGGTCTCCAAATCCATTTATCTCTCGGAATATAAGTGCCTAATATCGACACTTGAAATTCCCATATCACATGAAATATATCTCAAATGCGTAAATCCACGTAAAACAACATATGCAACACAAAACATCAATATGAGCATATCACGGGAAAAGTCCGCTATTTAAATGCATCAAGTCATTAAATATATCTCACGGTTCCCAAAATCCAAATCCAAAATACATATATATACAGCGTCCTATTCCACCGATATATATGTTATAAAAAGCCAATCATGTAATAATAGCAAAGTATATGTGCGAGCAAGTAAATATAGTATGGCATATGTATAGGCATGTAGGTACACAGGTATGCCATATGTCATATGCGCTACCGCACAAGAATAACCACCTCTATGTCGCTAACTACTAGCAGGGTATATCAACGAATATTTGTGTTGTGCGTATTATGGCAATTACCGACAGTGTGTGTGTTGCATATCATTAGTGCTCGTGCAACATGGACTGTCAATAATAGTGCAGTGTACAAAGAATACAGGTTTAGGCACAACAAGTAGCTATATGCAATGAAATGCATGCATCGTCTCTGTATGAGCATATACAAATGCGGCTCATATCTAGCCCTGACACCTAACGCCATACGGGCGATTTCCCCGTAGATGTTAAATCTACTCACCGATGGTCTCGAGCTATAAAAATCCGACCACCTGCTTCCCCTTGTTCGCAGTGTCCGAAATCCCCGCTTGCGAACCTTAACAAGAACACAATTTAGCCACTAGATTAATCAACTTTTCCTCCAAAGATCACTTTTTTCTTAAAGATCCAAACTAGTTTAGTGAAGGGAAAAGATGGTTTTATTTTTATTTAGGATTTTGTGGATTTATTTTTGTAATTTTTTTGAAGAATTTTGAAGCAAGAATGAAGAAATGAGAAAAATAAAATGAGAGGGAAGAAATGGGGAATGGCTCGGCCAAGGGTTGATAGGGGGGGTTGTGTAAATAAAAGTGAAGTTTGTTCTAGAATAAAACAATTAATGCTTCAATAAATGCATTTGCCACCTTTCATTCATTTTCTTTTCTTTTAAATTTATAACCTTTTGCACTCTAAAAATATCTAGATATTTAGAAAAGAAGCTTCTAAAATTTTCTAGTGATAAGATTTAATTTATTCTCAAGAGAAGAAATTTCCCGATTTACGTGCACAATTTACCTCTTAAAATAATATTTTATTTTGGAAAAAATTCTATCTGAACCAAAACCTCCCATATACCCCCAAAGTTCGCGCACTGGCTTATTTTTGCTAAACTAGGTGCCGACAAGTTTATACGAACGTTTGATCGAAATCTGGTTAAAACGGGAAATACCGATTATTTTGCCCTAAAACGGAAAAATTCGTATAACGATTTCTAAAACGTTACAATCTCCCCCTTATAGAAATTCGGTCCCCGGATTAAAATTTAACTACGAGTACCTTCAAAGAGATGAGGGAATTTCTTCCGCATCTCGCTCTCGGCCTCCCAAGTTATCTCCTCACTAGTCGGGCTACGCCAAAGAACCTTCACAGATGGCAAGACCTTTTGACCGATGTTTCATCACCTGCCGATCCAAAATAACTACCGTCTGCTCGGTGAATGAAAGATCGCGCTCAAGCTGAACTGTCTCATGCTGAATCATGTGAGAAGGATCATGAAGGTATGTACGAAGCATCGACACATGGAAAACGGGGTGAACATCCGGAAAGCTAGGCGGGAGCGCCCAACGATAAGCAACAGAACCACTCGCTCAAGGATCTCGAAGGACCGATAAATCTGGGACTGAGCTTCCCCCTCTTCCCAAATCGCATAACGCCCTTCATTGGAGAAACCCTCAGGAATACATGACCCCCACTTCGAACTCAAGTCTGCGACGACGACGGTCGGCATAAGATTTCTCCCTGCACTGGGCTGCTCTCATCCTGTCCTGAATCAGCCAGATCTTCTCCATAGTCTCCTGAACTAGCTGGGGGTCCCAAAACTCTACTCTCACCGAGTTCGGTCCAACAGACTGGCGACCGACACTTCCTACCATACAAAGCCTCAAAATGTGCCATCTGAATAGTCTCCTGAAAGCTGCTGTTGTTGTAGGAGAACTCAATCAACGGCAAGTGACGATTCCAACTGCCATAAAAATCAAGCACACATGCACGGAGCATATCCTCCAGAGTGTGTATAGTCCGCTCCGACTGGCCATCGGTCTGTGGATGAAAAGCGGTACTAAAACTCAACCGGGTACCCAAAGTTTCCTGAAGCTTCTGCCAAAGACGGCTAGTAAACTGGGTGACTCTATCGGATACTATGCATGTGGGAACACCGTGCAAATGCATAATCTCATCTATGTACAACTGAGCATAATGAGCATAACTGAAAGTGGTCTTCACTGGAAGGAAATGAGCCGCTTTCGTCAACCGGTCAACAATCACCCAAATGGAGTCATACCCTCGACTGGTCCTGGGTAGACCCACAATAAAGTCATTGGAAATCTGCTCCCATTTCCACTCCAGAACGGGTAAAGGCTGCAAATCTCCAGCCGGTCTCTGATGCTCAGCCTTGACTTGCTGACAAGTCAGGCACCTCGAAACGAAGTCCGATATATCACGCTTCATCCCTTCCTACCAGTAAAAGTCCCTCAAGTCACGGTACATCTTGGTGGAACCTGGATGAACGCTAAAGGCCGACTGATGTGCCTGCTCTAGGATCTCGCGTCTCAACCTATCAGCATCTGGTACACACAAGCGAGTCATGCATCGTAGCACACCCTGGTCATCAATCAAGAACTCTGAAACTCTTCCCTGCCGAACAAGCTCAAGAATCTCAGTCAAACGGGCATCACTGGGCTGCGCCTCACGGATACGATCAAGTAGTAGTGGACGGGCGCGGACATGAGCAAGCTGTCCCCCAGCGGAAGTGAACTCGAACTGCACTCTACCATCATACAAGAGCTGCCAATCTGCAGAAGACTGACGCTGAACTGCGCTCAACTGGGACAAGCTACCCCCGGGCCTACGACTCAAAGCATCAACTACCACATTCGCCTTGCCCGAGTGATAAAGGATCTCACAATCATAATCCTTCACTAGCTCCATCCAATGGCACTGTCTCAGATTCAGATCCCGCTGCTGGAAGATGTATTTCAGGCTCTTGTGATCCATGAAGATCTGACACGACTCTACGTACAAGTAGTGTCTCCAAATCTTCAACGCAAAGACCACCGTGGCCATCTCTAGATCGTGAGTGGGGTAATTCTGCTCGTGCTTCTTCAGCTGCCTAGAAGCATACGCAATCATTCTATCATGCTGCATCAAAACACAACTGAGCCCCACCCGAGAAGCATCATAAAAGACAAAATAGCCGCCCAATCCAGAAGGCAAAGAAAGAACTGGTGCTGTCGTCAACCCAGTCTTCAACTGCTGAAAACTCTACTCGTACGCATCAGTCCAAAGAAAAGGAACTCCCTTCCGGGTCAGTCAGTCAGCGGTGCAGCAATACTCAAGAAATCCTGCACAAAAAGGCGATAATAACCAGCTAAGCCCAAAAAGCCGCGGACCTCAGTCACCGATACAGGTCTGGGCCAAAGCTGTACTACCTCGATCTTCCTCGGGTCCACAAGAATACCATCACCAGTCACCACATGACCCAGGAAGTCAACACTATCAAGACAAAATGCGCACTTTGAGAATTTAGCATATAGCTGGTGCTCTCTCAATATCTGCAAAGCAATCCTCAAGTGCTGCTCATGCTCCTCACGACTCCTAGAGTAGACCAATATGTCATTAATAAACACAATAATAAACTGGTCGAGGAACGGCCTGAAAATCCGGTTCATCAGATCCATGAACACTGCTGGCGCATTGGTGAGTCCGAACGACATCACCAAAAACTCATATTGCCCATAGCGCATACGAAAAGCAGTCTTCGGAATGTCATCATTCCGAACCCGCAACTGATGATAACCCGAACGCAAATCAATCTTAGAAAAATGTTTCACACCTTGGAGCTGATCAAATAAATCGTCAATGCGAGGTAAAGGATACCTATTCCGCACCGTAACTCGGTTCAATTGACGATAATCCACATACAGCCTCAAACAGCCGTCCTTCTTCTTGACGAACAGAACAGAAGCTCCCCACGGAGAAACACTCGGACGTACATGTCCCATATCAAGTAACTCTTGCAATTTACCTTTAAGCTCTCTAAGCTCTGCCGGAGCCATCCGATAAGGCGGTATAGAAATAGGCTCCGTGCCAGGAATCAGATCAATGCAGAACTCAATATCGCGCTCTGGCGGCAACCTAGGTAACTCATCGGGAAAGACGTCGGGAAACTCTCGCAGGGTAGAAACCTGGTCCAACGACTCCATTATGGCTCCAGTAGCATGAATGAAAGCCAAGAATCCCCAACATCCCCTCCTAAAAAGCCGACTAGCGCACAGGACAGAAATCAAACTGTAAGGGGCGGAACCACGGTCCCCCTGAACAACAAACACTGACTCGCCGGGAAAACAAAACTTAACTGTCTTCTCACGGCAGTCCACGGACACGTAGCAAGTAGCTAACCAGTCCATGCCCAACAGAACGTCGAAGTCCAACAGCTCAAGAATGATCAAGTCGACGGGAAAATCTCTGTCCCCTATACGGACAACACACGACCGGAACACGTGTCGTGCAACAAAAGACTCTCCTCCAGGAGTAGCCACGACCATCGGCTGATCTAGCCAACACGACTCTCTGCCTAACCTCGGCACGAAGTGCATAGAAACATACGAATGCGTAGATCCCGAATCAAAAAGAACATGTGCATCATAAGAACATAAAGAAAGGGTACCTTAAACCACAGCATTGGACGCCTGAGCATCCTGGTGAGTCAAGGCAAACACCCGAGCCTGCCCTCTACCGGCAACTGGCTGACCTCTGCCTCTACCACCCCGCCCTCTCGGTACAAAACCACCATGACCCCGACCTCTCTGCACAAGAGTCTGACGCGGAGCAACAACCGGCATAAGGGGCAATGCCCTCTGAGGTGGAGAAGGTAGTAAGGTAACCTGCGGTACAGCTGCCCCGCTCACACGTGGCTCAGCACAATCTCGAACCCGATGACCCGTACTCCCGCACCGGTAACATCCAGATACAAACTGCTGACCCTCCTGAGGGTAAGAGCTAAAAAGTCCACCTCGTCCCGAACCTCCACTATCGGAACGGGAACTGTCACGACGTCTAAACGTCCGCCTCACTGACGGATCACCAGTATGAATCTTCTTCGGTTCCGGAGCAACTGACGACTCAGAAAGACGCTCCTCAACCAATAGGGCTGCATCCACCGCCGCCGCATATGTGTCGCAATGCTGAATGCTGATGGCTAGGAACAACTGGATAAGTAGGCCTCGAACAAACCTCTTCACCCTCATCTCCTCTGTCGCCACAAAGTACGAAGCATACACTGACAGCTCGGTAAACAGTACATCATACTCAGACACCGTCATCCCTGAAGTCTGACGTAACGACTCAAATCTACGTGCTCGCGCATCCCTGACGCTCGGTGGAAGAAAACGGGCGAGAAATACTGTGACAAACTCGGCCCAGGTCATAGGAGCAAGACCCGCGGCTCTGCCCTCTCGAACGACTCACACCACTTTTGGGCCAGACCCTCCAGACGAAAGCTCGCAAACTCCACCCATCTCTCGTCGGAGCATCGGAGCGAACGGCAAATCCTGGCCATCCGGTCGATAAACAACTGCGGATCCTCAGTAGCATCTGTGCTAGTGAACACCGGAGTCCTCAGCCTTATGAATTCTGTCAGCGACACGGTAATAACCTTCAGAGCTGTAACTGTGACTACCGAAGCAGTAGGTACCATC
Organism: Agapanthus africanus; assembly: GCA_030015575.1. Classification (NCBI taxonomy): domain Eukaryota; kingdom Viridiplantae; phylum Streptophyta; class Magnoliopsida; order Asparagales; family Amaryllidaceae; genus Agapanthus; species Agapanthus africanus. The sequence continues at coordinate 567,418,625 of JASDDO010000024.1, forward strand.
GTGGTCCCTGCAATGGGTGGAACAGCTGCCTTCCTCTGCGCTCGAATGGCCTCTACTAAAGTCCCCATCATCTGGCGCAGGTCCTACCTACCAGCCTCAAACATAGCAATGTGCTCTGGTACAACAGGCATACCGCCCTGGTCAGTCCTCGCCTCAGACGAGTCGACTCTGACCTCGACCCTCGCGGCCGCTCTTTGTGCCCTCGTAGTCTTCGGCGGCATATAGGCTGGAAATTGAAACAAGATTCGATAAGGAAACAGGAATCGAATCACAAGGATGTATATCATCACGGAGGAAAAATAATCAATAACTCCTAAGGTCACTTAGGCGGAGTACCGTGTCGTAAGTATGCCGCGGAACATACACACGCTACGTCACTCTGTTTAAGCTACCTACTCCATCATACCAAGGTCATCCTACACTCCGAAAGGTAAAACCTAGCGCTCTGATACCAACTTTGTCACGACCCAATATTTGGCCCGTAACCGACACTTAAACTACGTAACGTCTACAGGCCTACGCAACTTAAGTAAGCCGAAACCCAGAAATCTAAACCACCCAAAACTGGATCAACGGAGAAAAACATAGTTTTAAACTTTCGGGAAATCAAGAGAAAAATCTCTAACTCTAGTTTTCTTTGTTAAAAATTTCGGCAGCACCTCCTTTGTAAAAACTAACCTCGAAAACGGGTACAACATAGATAATATATAAAGTATCCCAAACGGGAACAAATCACGCCCAACGGCGGAGAAAACCACCAAATATATATACGACGCCTAAGCGAAGAAATATAGAAGAAAACTGCATAAAGAAGTAAACTTTTCACAAAACCGGCTCCCACGAGCACGGCATCCAAAGTCACCAAATAATACAACACTGAATCCTCACAAGTCATCTCTAAGTCATACAAAAACAGTGGTAGATAGAGAATTCTATATCCAACCAAAAAGATATACAATGTACAAACAGATAACCACAAACCCACCTAAAAGCAAAGGCCTCACAGCCAAACGTAGCGGTATACGCAAAAGTAGAGATGATAAGACGCCCTGCCGCGACTACTCAGAGGGTAAGTCCTGCAAAACACTGTGGCACAACGGGGGTGAGTTGCAAACTCGTGAATAATAAATAACATCATACTGAAATCGCAAGTATGAATTAACAGCAATGATCAATAACATGTAAGCTAGTAGCATAAGTATGACAATATGAATATGCGACTATCATGATCAAGGTACACCACCAGGTACTATATCTGCATGAATAAGTGCATATAACTGAGTACTGAGTACGGGAAAACAAATAATCTCATGCACAAATCATAAGCATGGAAAAGCCCGGTGTAAATCAACAACACCCCAAATTCCTAAAATACTCAAATCGGCCCTTTGCCCGGCCCTCAAATCCTGTAAGTCTCATGGAACCTGAGTGTCAAACATCGACACTCCAAAACATCATGAAAACCAGTGCCTAACATCGACACGTAAATACTCGTATCCATATATTCCTCGAAACCCAAGTATCGCACTTCGACACTTGTGTTCCACGTATCGGTCTTTCTGATATCCATACATTCTTCGAAACCCAAGTATCCCACCTCGACACTTGTGTTCCACGTATCGGTCTCCAAATCCATATATCTCTCGGAATATAAGTGCCTAACATCGAGACTTGAAATTCCTATATCGCATGAAATATATCTCAAATGCGTAAATCCACGTAAAACAACATATGCAACACAAAACATCAATATGAGCATATCACGGGAAAAGTCCGCTATTTAAATGCATCAAGTCATTAAATATATCTCTCGGTTCCCAAAATCCAAATCCAAAATACATATATATGCAGCGTCCCATTCCACCGATATATATGATATAAAAAGCCAATCATGTAACAATAGCAAAGTATATGTGCGAGCAAGTAAATATAGTATGGCATATGTATAGGCATGTAGGTACACAGGTATGCTATATGTCATATGCGCTACCGCACAAGAATAACCACCTCTATGTCGCTAACTACTAGCAGGGTATATCAACGAATATTTGTGTTGTGCGTATCATGGCAATTATCGACAGTGTGTGTAGCATATCATTAGTGCTCGTGCAACATGGACTGTCAATAATAGTGCAGTGTACAAAGAATACAGGTTTAGGCACAACAAGTAGCTATATCCAATGAAATGCATGCATCATCTCTATGTGAGCATATACAAATGCGCCTCATATCTAGCCCTGACGCTTAACGCCATACGGGCGATTTCCCCGTAGATGTTAAATCTACTCACCGATTGTCTCGAGCAATAAAAATCCGACCACCTGCTTCCCCTTGTTCGCAGTGCCCGAAATTCTCGCTTGCGAACCTTAACAAGAACATAATTTAGCCACTAGATTAATCAACTTTTCCTCCAAAGTTCACCTTTTTCTTGAAGATCCAAACTAGTTTATTGAAGGGAAAAGATGGTTTTATTTTTATTTAGGATTTTGTGGATTTATATTTCGAATTTTTTTGAAGAATTTTGAAGCAAGAATGAAGAAATGAGCAAAATAAAATGAGAGGGCAGAAATGGGGAATGGCTCGGCAAAGGGCTAAGGGGGGGTTTGTTTAAATAAAAGTGAAGTTTGTTCTAGAAAAAAACAATTAATACTTCAATAAGTGCATTTGCCACCTTTCATTCATTTTCTTTTCTTTTTAATTTAAAACCTTTTGCACTCTAAAAATATCTAGATATTTCGAAAAGAAGCTTCTAAAATTTTCTAGTGATAAGATTTAATTTATTCTCAAGAGAAGAAATGTCCCGATTAACGTGCACAATTTACCGCTTAAAATAATATTTTATTTGGGAAAAATTCTATCTGAACCAAAACCTTCCATATACCCCCAAACTTCGCGCACTAGCTTATTTTTGCTAAACTAGGTGCCAGCAAGTTTATACGGACGTTTGATCAAAATCGGGTTAAAAAGGGAAATACCGACTATTTTGACCTAAAACGGAAAAATTCGTATAACGATTTCTAAAACGTTACAGCAACACATCATCGAGTCTTTTTACGGGCTTCCGCTTCATCCGAAGCAACTCAGGCATGAAGTTCGCTAGCCGACGTGTCCAAGGTGAAGTAGAGAATGCGTGTGATAACTTTGTCTCTTGTATCCATTGTATGGATGGAGGTTAGAGATGATGCCATTAATGGAGGTTGTGAGCTAGAGGAAGAAGAAGAAGAGGAGCCTTTTTTCTTTTTGATGTTATCTATGATAAAATGAGAGAGTCCAAGCAAAATAATACAAGAGCAAACATTATCATGGCTGCCCTTCTCTCTCTTCCCCTCATTTCAAACCACAAATCAATCACATAATGTGACATTAGCACAAGGAAAGAGACCATGAGTCACTAATGAAGTCTATGTCACATTAAATGCACAAAATGATGATTTAAGCTCACAATTTCCATTTGTAAACATTAATCCAAATGATTACAACAATAAAAAGATACGGCAACATTTAAAGTAAACTCGTGACGGATCACAAGGATACCCCTCACCTGTATATATATACCTGCATCCGTATTCCGACTGAATGCGAATACGATGAGACTAAATTAATCCAACAAATCTAATACTAGGATCCGGCTTAAACCAAAGCCCACTAGTATGATCCGCCCGATTATGATCCGTGCACTACTGCACGTATATGATCGGACCCTGCCATATATCATACGGCCTCTACAACGTTTTTTCCGAAACTTGAGGAACAGTCTGTGGGGGACTCTAAAGACTCGTCAATACTTTGGCTGTGGATTTAACCACTAGCACGTCAGTGGTACTAGCTGTACGTAACGGGCTACCAGGTATTTGACCAAAAGGGAAGTCGATGAGCGAACTCATCCTGACATCCTACTGAGACCGTCGGTGACAATATACGTACAGTCCGGTCCGTTCGTCTATGAGCATCGCATGGCGGGCCTAGGGGTTGGTAAAAGTCAGACCCCAAAAAACGGTACAAGTCGTGTCGGAGTGTAGCCCAGAACACCCTGAGATACTACTGGAATACCTACCAGTAAATCTCCTGCCTTTGCCAAGGGCTTCGTGTAATGGCTCTCCTAGACACAACGCGATCTCACCCCAATACCGGGAGAGACGAAACCCCTGCCGATCCGCTCACTGCCTCCATGTGTCCCGGGACTGTACCCAACTAAAACCTGTTTGCACGACTCCTTTGAGCAGTGGTAGGGTAGTAATCAAAGCATAGTGGAAACTCACATGAGACAAATGACGATCTCAGGTCGATGAACTAACATGTACACATGTCACCAGGGAACTGCTATCTGATGTCAGGTATAATACCAACTAGCATGTTCCCGGCGAGTCCTGTCCGGTGTACTCATAACCCAATGAGCACCTGTATACATCTTAGGTGAACCAACTGACACCAATTGCTTGTGAGACCGGCCACCGCACCTCATCGGGGTCTCGACAGTATACATTAGTCTACTAATGGAGTATCGATGCCCAGTCTCGAAACTCCCACGACTAGGGACCACTTTAAGGATGTTCTTATAGACCCCAGCTCCCACATATATGATCGCCATCATACTGCTGGCCGTCAAGAAAGAATCCTATAGGCTCTATCAACGTGCAATAGTGACCTGTAATGTCACCTAAAGCAGTGCACGATGATAAAGATAAACCAGATAGCATACTATCATCTTGAGTAAGACTGTCCTACCGGCATAGGTCCTCCCTCAATCATTGCAATCACGTTCCTGTGATCCAATAATTGACTCTGAGGGCACTATATCCAACAATCTCCCACTTGCACTCAAGGCTAATTATTGCGATGTCGCATACTCATAGCCCGTGTGATACCGAACGCCCAACTCCTCTACTAATCAGTCTCACAAAGCCCGTTTGCGAAACTATTGCGTTCGAGGAATAGCCTTAGTGAGTGGATCCGCCCTGATGTTTCTTTCTATGTCTCTCTTAATCTCTAGTTCGCGGAGAAAGCCATCTCCCGAAATGAGCAATACCTTTCTTAGAATATGTCTGGATATCTGATGGGACCTAGTTCATAAATGAACTCCAAATCCAAACTTCTTAGACTGTATCGTCAACTGAACCTAATCAGTATCCTGCGCCACACCTCACTCAGTATCCGCTTGGACCACCTGTCCAAAATACTGCCCCTCGTCAGAGGGAAAACTATAACTCTGACAGCCACTCTGTCATCCAGGTCACCTTGGAAGCCTGGAATGATAACTGTCTCCTAAAAGAGGCCGTTGTTATCATATCCCTAGAACATCCACTTATGTTCTAAAAATGCTTCCGAACGTTTCTCCATGATAGGATTAATGTCAACTTATTGCATCTAGTGCAAAAACAACATCTGGTGTGGTACTTGACATCTCATGATCAACTCAATTGCCTAAGCAAGTGATCTGTTCAATCATGCACATCCCTCTCCCCTTTAGTCTGTAAGACACCTTTAGAGAGGGTGACTCCATCACCTGCAGGTACACTACCGTGCCAGGATTCATCCATTCTAAAACACCTTTAGAATGCTGTCTTAGTACAGAGATTGGGAAACTACTCAAATCTAGATCTAAAACCATTGATCTAGTAACCAGAATATCTGATATATTATCCAAGTCCTTTGTGGAAAAACCACTGTGTGACAACCAAAGTATAACCGATTGTAGTATAGGAATTTCACTTCCTACTCTGTGTATGTCATCCAAATACCAGGACATCACACCCTACTTCCTTCTTAACAGATCCATCCCCTATTCTGATGAAGTCAAACCTATGACTGTCATATCAGAAATAGATGATCTATCTCCGCTATATCTGCTTTAGTCTAAAATAGACATAAGCTACTTGTCCACTATGCTTCCGTTGCTCCCACTGACTACGACAACCCTCTGGCAGAGTCATATACACCTACACTTCTAAAGCTAGTTTAGAACGACGCTATACCCATCCTCCTGCCGGGTCTCATAGTTTGGAACTACAACAATGGCAAGTTTGGGTAAACAAGAACCTTCCTGTCACCGTCCTTGAGGCTACCAGAGTACCTCTCGGGTGCCTGAGGTTACCCACCATATCTGCGGAGTGGCTAATGGAATGTCAAACCAGATTGAATCTTTAGGTTCTTATCAAATTTTCAGTAATCGTTTGCGGTTCTGGAATCACTTCCAGTTCTACCATACTCCCACTACTGTTTTCTGAAAGAATCCATTTTTTATTAAAACTGTGGTGAGTCAAGAACAATATCACTATTGATCTTTCAGATGGTAGAAAGTCAACCTTATTCATAGCCCGGGTCAACCCACAAACAGCCATTACAGAAACGTGCCTTGAGTTATCCAGAGTATGGTTTTAAGCATAAGTTGGACAACTCCCCGTACCTTAACATCATTTAGATATGAACCGTTCTATATCCAATATAGAAACAGAGGCACTGATTTAATTGGAACCAGATTCAAATCATGCAGCTGTCTCCAGTGCATGTCAAATAAATGGAGAGAGGCTAATCAGTATTACTCAATTTAGGAGTACATCCAGATATGAGTAACCTGAAAGAGAAGCAAGTTCTCAAAACCATTACTATCATCTGAATACCATACATAAGTATCTACATCTTCGATCACCTTGAAGAATCCTGATACTTGCGACAACTGGTTCTCTACTTTATTCTTATACCTATAACTTCTCAAAACATGGACCTTGCATTTCTACGAAACACATATCTGAGAACTAGAGAAGTCAAAAGTAAACAGAATATAGTACGAGTACCAACCCCTCTGTCCTCATGGACACTGGGCGAAATACAATACTCTGTATAAGTCCCCTGAGTCTAATAACTCATTCCATGTGTGTCGTAGGTTGAAAACTGTACTTATGGTTAAGAAGAATTACACCGCTGTTTAATGCTCCTTACCTAACCATCCACTGATATAGGTAAATGTCATAGACATAATTTCAAAAGGCTATATCTCACTTTATGAAAATAAACGTACAGATATATCAATTTGAAATTGGTGCATAACAACGGTTATTCAAAACCAAATATTTGCCGTACGGCAAACAACCCAGGTGATTTCCTCAAATATCACCAATTACAATGAATCCCGATATAATGAGGATGATCACCCAATTCCTAATAACTTACTCCCACTCATCATCTGTAAAACCATACAGATGTGAGAATCAAACCTGGTAAATACATACCCTGGAGTAAAGACTAATTAGGAAATCAGTTTTCTTTTAACAGTACATAGAGAAACTGAAACATGTAAATGTTTCGAAGGGGTATCCGGGTATTCCTAGTAATGCCTCTTCCATTATCAGATTCACAACTGTAACCGTATATTTCATTGTCATCTCTCCAAATCCTTTTATATGTCTTTAGTCATTACCTTCTGCACAACACCTTTAGGCGGAATGGTTTTCTTCCTTCCCTACCGTTCGGCACCAGCTTATGGTTTGGAAGAAGACTATCCAATAAGCATAATGGGTGCACTGTCCTAATCCTAGGAGCACTCGCAACCCGAGAGAAGGTAAAGATAAAAGACAACTGAATAAAACCTTATTCCTATTTCTCCTGAACCAGAATCCATCCCCGAACTGGAACTAGTTCCTTCGAGTTCGTATATAACCATACGATGGAGTATCCAAATAACTATGGATCATCGTAGTGATACGGAGTGTTCTGGAGAAATACAAAGGTGGTGTAGGATTGGCGAAGAAATACTTGGTTTGGTCGTGAATAGCGGTCGCAATTTACTTTGCCCTCTTACTAATCCCTTTATTTGTCTTTACTTAATACCTTTTGTACACCTTTTAGGCTAAATGGTTTTCTTCTTGCCCTACCTTTTGGCACCTGCCTATGGTTTGGATGAAGACTATCCAATTAGCGTAATAGGTGTACCGTCCTAATCCAAGGAGCACTCGCAACCTGAGAGAAGATAAAGATAAAAGACAACTGAATAAAACCTTATTCCTTTTCTCCAGAACTGGAAACCATCCTCGAATAAGTTCCTTCGAGTTCGTATATAACCATACGATGGTTTTATCCAATGGAAGTGGATGTTCATAGTAATACGGGGTGTTCTGGAGAAAAGGGTAAAAGCGGGATTGGCAATGAGGTATGCAACTCAGACAATCCAAAAGCTAGTGTTTTAGGAAGGTTCAGTTAATCTTGGTCACTGAGTCATAGTCAAGGGTCGGGTCATGATCGCTGCCAAAGAGAGAGAAAAGAAACACTCTGCGTGCACTCTAACCTAGATCAGAATGGTTATCACTTTATCTAATCAGGAAACCTCCCACTGTAACCTAAAGTTCTCCTCCAAACCTGAAAGAAGAATTAGTCGGGATCACCCGAGGAGTAAACTAACTCATCAGTGGGAATCGGGATCCAACTATCATCGCATGATAATGTGATAGAATCCACTCACGTTATCACACTCCAGAAGGTATGTGCATGCCTGGCAAGTTTCGGTTTGTTTAGAAACCCCCGATGTGATTTTTACCCATAGGACCCAAGTGAACTTGACGAATAATCAACAAATCAAAAGGTCCTGGTCAAGTTCTGTCACGACCCGAAATTTGGCACGTGACGGCCCTAATACTACACAACGCCTAAAGACGTAACGCAGTAAAAGAAAGCCAAAACCCAGAAATCTAAACCATGAAAATACGGAAAAGATAATAAAAGTTTTTGACACATTTGAAACCGCAACCCAAATTTTTAAAAGTCCAACTTCTTTCTTTAAAATTTTGGCAGCACCCCCTTTGTAAAAACTAACCCCAAAATGGGTACAACAGATAAGATAAATAAAGCATCCCCAAACGGGAGTAAATACATGCCCAAAGGCGGAAAACAATCACCAACACAAATATACGATGCCGTAGCGAAGAAATAAAGACAATAGAGATAAAGCTGTATAAAAGACAACAAATCCATAAATAATGTACAATAACTGAAAGGTCCCGGCAGCGCCCCGGCCGTCGAAACGCGGCCAAAATGCGGAACAAAATTTTTCTAAACTGGCGCTACCGCTACCCGATTTACGGATCGACCTTAAACCCTAAACTAGCAAATAAAACTAAGAGTTATAATTGTTATACCGAGATGATCCAAGTCCTTCGGTCTTCATTCCAAGCTCCTAGCAGCTCCTAGCAATAATCATGCGATAGGGATATGAAAATATAGATATGCAACAATCATGAAGGGTACACTTACATGTACAACCAATATATGAAGCAATAGTGATGTCACAATAGTATGCAATAATCATTCGATAGGGATATGAGAATGTAGATATGCAACAATCATGAAGGGTACACTAACAGGTACTCCAATATATGAAGCAATAGTGATGTGACAATAGTATGCAATAATCATGCGATAGGGATACGAGAATGTAGATATGCAACAATCATGAAGGGTACACTAACAGGTACTCCTAATATATGGAACAGTGCATAAGCAAATAGGTATGAGGTATGGAGTAAAATATGTCATTCCCACGGAAACGTGACATCGTGGTAGGATCACAATCCATCAAGACACTCAAATCCCAATTCCTCAAATCATCCCCCAACTTGGGCTCTTATATCATATAAGTCTCACATCTCCCCAGTGTACAATATCGAGTAACCTCCTATATCTCGAATGTACAAATCAGTATCTCATATGTATCCGGTATCCAATCTCAATGAATCACCTAATATCCCAAATCAAACTCAAATAAAATTCTAACATTCTAAATATATATACATTTGCAGAAATAAATATGATGGGGTCAATACACATATATTAGCGTCCCACTCCACTAATATTGGTGTAAGGGTATATATAACAACGGCTAAATCCCCTGTTATATATACAAAGTAATGGGAAATATCATGAAAACCAATGTGCCAAGCATCGACACAGAAATACTGATCTATCAGATGCCGTCACCAAGACTAGCATCCTGATAGGTACATATCATACGCTATCCCGAAAGCACGAGTGCCTAGCTCTGACCCTCGCCTTTCGACGTATCGATACGTACATGACTCCTAACGGTATTCCCATGATCCCCGCCGAGTCATTGGTACTGTCACCGGTAGGTACTCGCCTACCTCCAGGCTCAATCGGCAAAGTCCATCGATCATCTTGCCGAGGGGAACCATACCGGGCCCCACCATGTACCCTCATACGGCACACACTCCTCGTATGGGGTATATAATCAGAACCGATAAATCTCATGGTGGCTGCGCAAATATCATATCAAGAAAACCGGGTTTTTTAATTAATGCATAATTTCATGAATTCCCGCGGTTCCCAAATCCAGAAAACATCATGTAAAATCCAAATAACAATGCGCAAATCCATGAATATACTATATGCGACATATCTGAAACGCAAGCATATAAAGGAAAACATGTAGATAAAACCAGATGTATGCGAAATCAATAAGGTATAGCTAAGTATAGGTGTCTATTTATACGTAAAAGATGTAGTATACCTCCCCTGGGTATAAGTAAAATATGAGCAAGGTATACTTGTAGCTGTATCGTAAAGGGTATATGTACCTATCACTAATGGTACGGTACTCTATAGGTATACAAGTATGGTAAATGTCATATGTGATAATCAGTACGAATCAATTTCACAAGGTCTCTAACAAAGCAATATAGTATCTATAAGTGGTTTGTGTGTGACATGGCAATTATTGACGGTGTGTGTAGCATACAATCAGTGCTCGTGCAACATGAATCGTCAATAATTTATGCGGTGTCCTACGGCTACTAGTCCAAGTAAAACATCTAAGTAATGGGATAAAGGCGCAATTCTAACAATAACGTAGAATATGCGACAAGTATTTGAATTCTAGCCCAGACGTATAACGCCATGCGGGCGATTCCCCTGTAGATGTTAAATCTACTCACCTACGCTCCAAGCTAGGTGAATCCTACCATCAGTTTCCCTCTGTAGCAGTGTCCGTAGTCCTCGCCTGCAAACCTGAAAATGAAACAAGAATTCCATATATAAGCCAAATATCTCGCAAAACGCGATATCGACACTAAATGAGAAACTCGCGTCGCGAACTAAACGCGCGTGTGCATGATACGCTGAAACGTATGAATACGCGTCTAAAACTACCGCGACACGCCGCGACACGCTGGATCACAGAACCCACTCACGTATCGCGCGTATCACGCAGACACAACGAACTAGAAATACGATATATTGTCCCAGATTTTCCTACAGGTCAAATCTCACAAAACTATGTAAGTCCATGCTACCCTTCCCCAGTACTTACGGGGTTGCGGAAGTGGTGAAAAACGATTTTCAAGAGGGTGGTAACATGGACTCATAATACGGATCTTTGTTAAACAACTAACTAACAACCTAACTAGAGTTTTGCCTACTCAGTTAGGGGGCTATACCTTTCTTGAACTCCTTCGTCTTCGACTCTTTCCGGTGTACGGATCGGCCTCACCTCGTCGTCTCCTTGCGCCGAAGATGGATCCACCTGAAAGCTTCTACCTTTGGCTTCTTCTTCGAACTTTGAAGAAACTAGAACACTTGGCTTGCTAGGCCTTGCGAACTAAAATGAGTAGAGGATTGTTTTGGTGTCTTTTTATCTCTAAGGCAATGAGTCTCAACACATGAGAATGGTTTGCCTTGAGCTAGAGAGAGCAAGAGGAAGAGGGAGAGCTTGAGCAAGTGATGGCAAGAGAGAGAAATGAAATGAGAGAATGAGTAACCTTTTTGCCAACCTCTCTCCCATAATCCAAAAAGAATAATAATAATAATAATAATAATAATAATAATAATAATAATAATTGAGTATTATGTGATGGTTCATATCAAGTCAAGTGGCATTATCATTTCATGCACTCATATTGCAAAGCATAACAAGCAAGCAAAAGACTTTGCCATGAAATGATAGCCATTGCAATGATGATGGTCAACTAGTCCAACCTAGTCAACTGGTCAACAAAGTCAACAAGTCAACAAAGTTAACCCCTCATCTCAACCATGACACAATAATACTTAATTAATATTATCATTAATCATATTTCTTATTCTCATTAGGGTTTAGCCAAAAGTCAATAGTCAACAATCAACAGTCAACAGTCAACAACCCCAATGAGAATCCTCTGCCTCTGTCTCTCTGTCAACTGTGCATACACACCCGCATCCGCGTTCCGAGGAACACGGATACAAACGAGATAAAACCAATCCCAAAAAGTACACTAGGATCTGGCTTAAACCAAAGCCTGCTAGTGTTAACTGTCCGGACACCAAACGTGCACAAGTGCATGGATGTGACAGAACCCTGTCGCAAAACCATGCGACCTCTACTCTTTTGCCTAAAGGCGAATAGCTTTTTGTGTGGGACTCTAAAGTCTCGACACTACGCTGGTAGTGGGTTTAACCACAGACCGCAAGCGGCACTAGCTGTGCGTAACGGTCCCCAGGTAGATGCCGACAAGAAGACTGATGAGGTGAAACCCATTTAAACTCCTACTGAGTCTGAATGTGACAATCTCTATACAGTCCGGTCTGTTCGTCTGATACATCGCATGGCGGGCCTAGGGGGCGGTAAATGTCAGTCCCCTAATAGCGGTACAAGTCGTGTCGGAGTGAAGCCCAGAAGACCCTGAGATAACACTGGAAACCTACCAGTATATCTCGCTTGCCCTGGCCAGGTACTACTCGTGTAATGGCCCTCCTAGACACAGCGCGATGTCAACCCCCAATACCGGGAGAGACGAATCCTTTCTAACCGTCCCTGCCTCCAAGTGCTTCGGGACTGCACCCAACTACTACCAGTTTGCACGACTCCTTTGAGCCGTGGTAGGGTAGTAATCTAAGTACAGTGGGAACACACTCGAGGCGAAGTGACAGTGTCAAATCAGCGGACTAAGCTGTACTCATGTCACCTAGGAACTGATAACTGACGATAGGTATAGTACCAACCAGCAGTTCCCGACAGTCCTGTCCAGTGTACTCGTAACCCAACGAGCACCCGCATACTATCTCAAGTACGACGTACTGACGGCTGTGGGACAGACCGTCTCCCACACTGGGATGAGAAGCGTATACGCTAGTCTACTCCGGAGTATCGATGCCTTGTCTCGATAGTCCTGCGACTAGGGACCTACATAAGGATCTGCTTATAGATTACCCAGCCCCCACTAGTGTGATTGCCATCACAACGCTGGTAATCAAGCAAAGATCCTAAGGGCTCCACTAATGTGTATAGGTGATATACTAAAATAAACACATGTACACATTGAAATAGAAACAAACCAAGTAGCATACTACTATATTGAGCAAGATTGTCTATACAAGGTGAATATCCCAAGCTTCCATTAAGTAATATACAAATTAGTATGATACAGTAATGGCCTCTAGGGCATATACACTAACAATCTCCCACTTGCACTAAGGCCATGTACTGGCGTATCGAAGACCTATCATCTCGATCAGCCGCTCGAACCGAGTCTGGGGTAAGGCCTTTGTGTGTGGATCAGCAGTGTTATCTTCCGTAGAAACTCTCCGAACCTCGATCTCCTGGCGACCCACGATCTCCCTGATCAGGTGATAGCGCCTCAAGATGTGTCTGGACTTCTGATGGGACGTGGGTTCCTTCGCTAAAGCTATAGCCCCGTTGTTGTCGCAATACAGCGGTATTGGATGAACAATGGACGGAACCACCTGAAGATCAGTTAAGAACTTCCTTATCCAGACAGCTTCTTTTGCGGCATCTGCTGCAGCGATATATTCCGCTTCCATCGTCGAGTCAGCAACGGTTTCCTGTTTGAAACTCTTCCAACACACCACCTCTCTATTGAGGGTAAAGACATAACCCGACATGGACTTGGAATCATCCTTGTCACTCTGGAAGCTGGAGTCAGCAAAGGCCTCGATCTGGAGGTCTTTTCCGCCATACACCAAGAACATCTCCTTAGTCCTTCTCAGGTACTTGAGAATGTTCTTTACCGCTATCCAGTGTTTCTCCCCAGGGTTTGACTGATACCGGTTTACTACACTCAGTGCATAAGCTACATCTGGTCTGGTACACAACATCGCATACTTTATAGAGCCTACCGCAGGGTATAATAGACATGCGATCCCTTTCCAAATCAGTCTTGGGAGACATCTCTTTGGAGAGGGTGATCCCGTGACAAGCCGGTAGATTACCGCGCTTGGAATCTTCCATACCGAATCTTTTCAGTATGGTGTCGATGTACCTGGACTGTGAGAGTCTGAGTATCCTCTTGGATCTGTCACGATAGATCCCGATCCCCAGAATGTATGAGGCATCACCCAGGTCTTTCATGGAGAACCTGTGTGACAAGAACCCTTTGACAGATTTTAGCATAGGAATGTCATTTCCTATTAAGAGAATGTCATCCACGTATAAAATGAGGAATACTACAGTTCTCGCTACAAATCTACTATAGATGCATGGTTCATCTGGATTTTTGATAAAGCCAAATTCTTTGACTGTCTCATCAAAACAGATGTTCCAACTCCGCGATACCTGCTTTAGTCCGTAGATAGACTTAAGCAACTTGCACACCCTTCCGCTGCTCCCACTCTGAATGAAACCCTCTGTCTGGTCCATATAAACACACTCCTCTAAATTTCCATTTAGAAAAGCGGTCTTTACGTCCATCTGCCAAATCTCATAATCGTGGAAGGCAGCAATGGCAAGAAGGATCCGAATGGATTTCAGCATAGCAACTGGAGAAAAGGTCTCGTCATAGTCCAAACCAGGTCTTTGACGAAAACCCTTTGCAACCAGTCTAGCTTTATAGGTCTCAACCTGTCCATCTACACCAATCTTCCTTTTGAAGATCCACTTGCATCCTACGGGTTTTACCCCATCTGGAGCAACGTCCAACGTCCATACTTTGTTGGTGTACATGGACTCCATTTCGGTCCGTATTGCATCCAGCCATTTTACCGAGTCAACGCTCTGAATGGCCTGCTGGAAGCTAGTCGGCTCATCATAATCAATGATGCAATCCTCTCTATCCCCGTCTATGAGAAAACCGTAGTATCTCTCGGGCGGATGAGACCGCCTACTACTCCTGCGGAGCGGCGTAGGAATGTCATGTTCTTTTGAACCCTCTGGTTCTACTAAGCTTTCAGTAATAGTCTGTGGTTCTGGAATTTCTTCCAGTTCTATTTCGCTCCCACTTGTTTCCTTTTCTAAGAACTGGTGTTCCAGAAAATGGGCATTACGAGAAACAATGATCTTTTGTTTCTCTGCGTAATAGAAGAGATACCCCTTGGAGTTCTTTGGGTATCCCACAAACTTGCACAGTACTGAGCGTGCCTCGAGTTTGTCCGTATGCTGCTTTTTGACAAAAGTCGGACATCCCCAGATCTTCAGATATTGAAGATAGGGTTTCTTCCCACTCCATATCTCATATGGTGTGGTAGGCACAGTCTTAGTTGGAACTCGGTTCAAAAGGTATGCAGCTGATTCTAGTGCATATCCTCAGAATGATCGCGGTAACTCAGTGTTACTCATCATGGAACGTACCATATCCTATAGGGTCCGGTTCCGTCTCTCCGATACACCGTTATGTTGCGGAGTGTATGGAGGAGTAAGCTGAGAGAGAATTCCATTCTCTTTTAAGTAATCCAGGAACTCGGCACTTAAGTATTCACCACCTCGATCCGATCTCAGTGTCTTGATACTTTTGCCAGTTTGGTTTTCTACTTCATTCTTATATTCCTGGAATTTTCCAAAGGCTTCGGATTTATGTTTCATTAAGAAGACATAACCGTACCTTGAAAAGTCATCCGTAAAAGTAATGAAGTAAGAATAACCGCTTCGCGCATGTGTAGACATTGGTCCGCACACGTCACTTTGTACGAGTCCCAAGAGCTCGCTCGCTCTTACTCCGTGTCCAGTGAATGGAGTCTTTGTCATCTTTCCTTTGAGACGGGATTGACAAGTGGCATACGATTGATATTCGAACGGATTCAAATATCCTTCTGTATATAACTTCGTCAACCTTCTCTCATTGATGTGATCCAGTCTACAATGCCATAAGAAAGTCTGATTTATTTCTGGAGACTTTCTTTTGTGTGTATTCTGGACATTGAAAATCTGTGGTTGGTTTAATACGTATATACCATTGCTTAATGTACCTGACCCAATCAGAACTTGATTAAGGTGAATGTTTACAACATTACTTACAAACGCAAATTCATAACCTTGTTTAGAAATCAAAGATACAGAAATGATATTACAAGTTGTGTTGGGTACAAAAAAAGCAATTACGTAAAACCAAAACATGTCCATCTGACATTCCCAGGTGATAGTCCTCCACGGCCTTAGCATCCATGCTAGCTCCATTTGCAACTTTGAGGGTCATGTCACCTGCCTTCAAAACCCTATGGTTTCTCAACGCCTGAAAACAATTACAGATATGAGATCCTGATCCGGTATCCAATACCCAGGAAGTAGAGTTTATTGATAGACAGTTTTCAATAACATACACACCTGAAGCTGAAGCAGCAACATGCTTCAGATCCTGTGTTCTGGCTTTCCAAGCCCTGCAATCTTTCTTCCAGTGACCACTCTTGTGACAGTAAAAGCATTCTTCCTTATCCACAAGCTTTCCCGCTATCTTTGTTGCTTTTGTCTTTCCCTTCGTATCCACTTTACTAACACCGCCCCTTGGTTTGGAGGAGGCTTTCTTCTTCTTTCCCTTGGCTTTCGCCTTGGACCTAGAAGATGAAGATCCTCCTACAAACAAAGTGGATGTTTCCCTACCTTTCTGTAGGGTGCCCTCTGCACTCCTCAGCATGTTGAGGAGCTCTGAAAGTTCAACTTCTTTTTCTTGTAAGTTGAAGTTCAGGATAAACTGGGCGTAAGTGGAAGGAATGAACTGGAGAATCAAGTCCGTATAGAGCTCGTTCTCTAACGTGGTCCCAAGTTCCGCGAGCTCCTCAATGAAGCCAATCATCTTAAGCACGTGTTCCGCTACCGATGATCCGATGGCCAACCTTGCCGAAAATAGCTTCTTCGACACTTCGTATCTTGCGATACGAGATTGCTCTCCATACAGTTATTTTGTATGGAGAAATATAGATTCAAGGTCCATATTCTCGTGCCTCCTCTGATGTTCGTTATCCATAGAGGCAAGCACGAGGCACCTGGCCTTCGTGAAATCGATCTCCCAAGTCTTACGAATTTCCTTATCCGCGACGCTGGAGGTGGGTCCTGGGACAGGGGGAGCTTTGGTGGTAAGGAGATACCCCAACTTGTCATAAGTGATTGCCATTTTGACATTCCTGAGCCAATCTTTGTAGTTTGGCCCTGTCAGTATGTTTTTATCTAGTAATAACTTAAGTCCGGTCATGATGATTGGTCGCTGCAATTAGGAGAGAGAGAAGAAACACTTCAGCATGATGCTCTTGCAAGTTTAGAGTGGTTTTTAATTTGTCTAAACAGGATGGCTCCCACTGTCTCTCGACTCTCTCCTCAAACCAAAAAGGAAGAATTAGCCAGGATCAATCTCACCGTACAATTCATGCTTAACCGTTCGGCCAGGCTGGTGTCGGTACTTCGAGGGAGGTTTTCCAACGCTTTCGCGAAGTTCCTTAATTTAAGAACCTCTTTTCCCTGGGGGCGTAGCCCCGCTAACACCTTTCTAGACACCTACTAGGTTTATAGCATTGATCGTTTAGTGAGAAATTTCCCGAGGAGTAGCATATACTCACAGTAGGATCGGGATCCAAATATCATCGCGTGACAAAACTGAAGGAATCCTACCAGAATCATCACACTCCAAATGGTATGCAGTGCTAGCAAGTTTCAGTTCTTTTGAAACTCCCGATGTGTATTTTTGCCCCATGCTCTTATGACCTTGGCGTGAGGTCAAAATGTCATAAGTCACATGTCAAGTTCTTCCCATCATTATCCAGGTTAATTTGAACCCACCCGTACCTACCCTTGATGTAGGCCAAAATGGCAGTACGACTGTCTCAAACCAACGCTTTCTATCTATGCAACAGATAAATATCCGGCAGCTACCAATCACTATGCCTTGGCGTGAGGTCAAAATACATAGCTTGAATACTACCGAATATTTAACTGAAATGATGGTGGGCCACGGATGGTTTTGGCAAAACCATGAACGTAGTGAACTTGATATGATCTTTGGAATGAGATAGCTTTTAAAAAGAGTGGCTTAAGCTCCGCGTTTAAAAGATCTTTTGAAAAGAAACCGAGTGGTTTTTGAAAGTGTTCCAACGACTTTTACTTGGTTTATTTTTCTTGCATTAGTTCTTTTAATGCGTCCCATCAATTAATCCTACCATTGCAGAAAACAACCAAAATATGACGTACGCTTATGCCATTCGCATTCGCCACGGGGCCCCGTCATTACCCGTTAGGTTACTTAACTAACGACAGAGCGGGGGCTGGGCTAGCGCGGCTGCAAAACATAAGCAACGCCTAAATAATATCATACATAGATATATTGCAATGATACCCATTTCAGATCACAGATGAATACATTGGATATACTAGGAATCCGCAATTCGTACGAGCCTATAACGAAAAGCGGATTACACAGTCGCGATGAATAGCCAATACCCCACCCTAGACCCCTACGGGTGCGGCAAACTACCCGCCAAATATTCGAAGTGGAGCAACCTCCCTCAATGACGTGAGTAGGCCACTCGGCACTTCGAGATACCTGGTAGTTTGTGCACCCCACCTTGGGTCTATCCTAGGAGCAAAAACAGTAAAAAGAAATTATACAATGACGGCTACAACCCCGACCCAGTTGTGCAGCCAAAAATAATATTACATCAATTTATATATTACATGAATTGAAAGATAAAAGAAAAAACTCTCATCTCACAACCCCCGGCTATTCATCCGCGACAATCCAAAGAATTCATATACACATACCATCAATCATTATAGATCACAGATATGTATAACCCCCACTAATCGACGTATAGCGATTAGCGGACGTTCAATACATATAACACATCACAGATATATACCCGTCAGCTTAAGTCTTTAGATGTTCGATAAAAATACGGATTTTCAATCCCCAAAAACTAACTTTTCTTTCTGGAAAATCTGGGCTGAAAAGACATATTGTAAAAATCCCAAAATACCTCCAGAAACACACTGCAAGAAATTTGAGCCACGACCGACTCAACTCGGCCGCAGATCCGCGGCAGGAGCGTGCTCCCGACGCGGTTCCGCGGCGCGTTGAACGGTTCTCTGGACCAAATTTCTACAGTGTCTTTTAAAAAGCCTGAGTCGATTTTTGGAGTATGATTTATCACATTTTGAACAGAATACAGAATCGACAGAAACTTGATTTTCCGGGTGTATTTCGTGACTTTTTCTCCGATCGAACTTCTACTTACTTCGCTAACATGTTAGGTAGTGTTTAACTAGGCTCTGATACCACTGTAAGTCCATGCTACCCTTCCCCGGTACTTACGGGGTTGCGGAAGTGGTGAAAAACGATTTTCAAGAGGGTGATAACATGGACTCATAATACGGATCTTTGTTAAACAACTAACTAACAACTTAACTAGAGTTTTGCCTACTCGGTTAGGGGGCTATACCTTTCTTGAACTCCTTCGTCTTCGACTCTTTCCGGTGTACGGATCGGCCTCACCTCGTCGTCTCCTTGCGCCGAAGATGGATCCACCTGAAAGCTTATACCTTTGTCTTCTTCTTTGAAATTTGAAGAAACTAGAACACTTGGTTTGCTAGGCCTTGTGAACTAGAATGAGTAGAGGATTGTTTTGGTGTCTTTTTATCTCTAAGGCAATGAGTCTCAACACATGAGAATGGTTTGTCTTGAGCTAGAGAGAGCAAGAGGAAGAGGGAGAGCTTAAGCAAGTGATGGCAAGAGAGAGAAATGAAATGAGAGAATGAGTAACCTTTTTGCCAACTTCTCTCCCATAATCCAAAAAGAATAATAATAATAATAATAATAATAATAATAATAATAATAATAATAATAATTGAGTATTATGTGATGGTTCATATCAAGTCAAGTGGCATTATCATTTCATGCACTCATATTGCAAAGCATAACAAGCAAGCAAAAGTCTTTGCCATGAAATGATTGCCATTGCAATGATGATGGTCAACTAGTCCAACCTAGTCAACAGGTCAACAAAGTCAACAAGTCAACAAAGTCAACCCCTCATCTCCACCATGACACAATAATACTTAATTACTATTATCATTAATCATATTTCTTATTCTTATTAGGGTTTAGCCAAAAGTCAATAGTCAACAGTCAACAGTCAACAGTCAACAACCCCAATGAGAATCCTCTGCCTCTGTCTCTCTGTCAACTGTGCATACACACCCGCATCCGCGTTCTGAGGAACACGGATACAAACGAGATAAAACCAATCCCAAAAAGTACACTAGGATCTGGCTTAAACCAAAGCCTGCTAGTGTTAACTGTCCGGACACCAAACGTGCACAAGTGCAAGGATATGACTGAACCCTGTCGCAAAACCATGCGACCTCTACTCTTTTGCCTAAAGGCGAATAGCTTTCTGTGTGGGACTCTAAAGACTAGACACTACGCTGGCAATGGGTTTAACCACAGACCGCAAGCAGCACTAGCTGTGCGTAACGGTCCCCAGGTAGATGCCGACAAGAAGACTGACGAGGTGAAACCCATCTGAACTCCTACTGAGTCTGAATGTGACAATCTCTATACGGTCCGGTCTGTTCGTCAGATACATCGCATGGCGGGCCTAGGGGGCGGTAAACGTCAGTCCCCTAATAGCGGTACAAGTCGTGTCGGAGTGAAGCCCAGAACACCCTGAGATAACACTGGAAACCTACCAGTATATCTCGCTTGCCCTGGCCAGGGACTACTCGTGTAATGGCTCTCCTAGATACAGCGCGATGTCAACCCCCAATACCGGGAAAGACGAATCATGTCTAACCGTCACTGCCTCCAAGTGCTTCGGGACTGCACCTAACTACTACCTGTTTGCACGACTCCTTTGAGCCGTGGTAGGGTAGTAATCTAAGTACAGTGGGAACACACTCGAGGCGAAGTGACAGTGCCAAGTCAGCGGACTAAGCTGTACTCATGTCACCTGGGAACTGATAACTGACGATAGGTATAGTACCAACCAGCAGTTCCCGACGAGTCCTGTCCAGTGTACTCGTAACCCAACGAGCACCCGCATACTATCTCAAGTACGACGTACTGACGGCTGTGGGACAGACCATCTCCCACACTGGGATGAGAAGCGCATACGCTAGTCTACTCCGGAGTATCGATGCCCTGTCTCGATAGTCCTGCGACTAGGGACCTGCATAAGGATGTGCTTATAGATTACCCAGCCCCCACTTATGTGACTGCCATCACAACGCTGGTAATCAAGCAAAGATCCTAAGGGCTCCACAAATGTGTATAGGTGATATACTAAAATAAACACATATACACATTGAAGTAGAAACAAACCAAGTAGCATACTACTATATTGAGCAAGATTGTCTATACAAGGTGAATTTCCCAAGCTTCCATTAAGTAATATACAAACTAGTATGATACAGTAATGGCCTCTAGGGAATATACACTAACAAACTACACATGCCAAAACACTATAGAACACAGCAGACAACCCTAGCCAAGACCCCAACACCCAACTCCTCTTCCTGGCCGCAATTTGCGGCCAGATTGTTTTAATTTGGATCTATGAGATAGATCTAATTGGATGTTAGGACTCTCACTAGATGTAGTGAGACAGTATCAACCGATCCTGAGGAGAATCACTGGAAGGGTTCCAGGGTGATAAAGACGACTGAATGTCAGTCGCAGGCATTGTCTTTACTCTCAGTAAAGGGACGGTATGTTGGAAGAGTTCCAAGCTAGATACCGTGACATACTAGACGATAAAGGCTGGATACATCGCTACTTAAGATGCTACCAAAGTGGCTGTCTGGGTGTATATTGGTTCATAAGATGAACTTAGTTCCTCCCATTGTGTGACAATGGAGTTGTGGCTTATGCCAAGGAATGCCCGTCCCATCAGTGATCCAGACATATTCTAAGGCAGTATCACTTGATCATGGAGATGGTTGATCTCCAGGGTGATCGAGGTTTGGAGAGTAGACTCAGAGGACAACACAGCGGATCCACTCACAAAGGCCTGTTCCCAGAGAGAGACTTTTATGGGATGGTTGAGTATGAGTTACTACAACCACTGCTATCAGATGGCCCTAGTGCAAGTGGGAGATTGTTAGTTATATGTATGCTCTAGAGGCCATTACTGTACATAGGATGTATATTGTAGTGGATGCTGGGACATATATAGGGAGGACTTTCTTGCTCGACATGATAGTATGCTATCTGGTTGACCTTTACCTTAACGTGTATGCTGATTGTCTCTCTGTTACATGTTGGTAAAGCCCTTAGAATCTGTACTTGACTACCTGGATTATGATGCGGATCATACTAGTGGGGACATGGTAGTCCATAAGTACATCCTTTAAAGTCCCTAGTCGAGGGTGTATCGAGACGGGGCATCGATATACCAGAGTAGACTAGCGTATACCTTCTCGACCCATACAGATGGGCGATGGATGATCCCATATCCATTGGTGTTTGACATCAGAGATGATATACGGGTGCTCAGTAGAGACTGGGTACACTGGACGGACTCGCCGAGAACTCCCAGATGGTATTATACCTCACGTCAGATGGCAGTTCTCTGGTGACACTGGTACAGAGTAGTCTGTTGACCCGAGATCGTCATAGAGTCTTGTGTGGTTCCCACTGTGCTTTGATTTCCATCTTACCACGTCCAAGAGGGCATGCAAAATGGTGGTTTTTGGGTACAGTCCCGAGTCACATGGAGGCAATGAGCGATAGGAGGGGATTCGTCTCTCCCGGTATAGGGGGTTGATGTTGCGCTGTGTTCGATTGGCTATAACAGGAAATCCCTGGCCAGGGTTGCTGAGATTTACTGGTAAGTGTTACCAGTAGTTTCTCGAAGTGTTATAGACCTCATATCGACACGACTTATTGAGCTAATGGGGTCTGACGTTTACCACCCCTAGGCGTTATATGCGACATATCAGACGATCAGACCGGACTGTACGGTAGTGTTACTGGTCGGATTCACTGGAGTGTGAGCGGGCTTGCTCGTCGATCTTCAGATCGCTCAATACCCGGGTGGCCGTTACGTTTAGCAGACCGCTTGCGGCTTGTGGGTGTTTGATATGATCATCATCTGCTGCCGGCGTATTGACGAGTCTTTAGAGTCCTACACAGAGGTTTCCTGGCTCAAGCGAAACGAAATAGGAGCGCATATGAGATATGTGCGGGACCGAGAATAATACCAGTATGTGATACTGTATTCGATTCTCGCGATGTGACATTGATCGGTTATATGCGATATAGCCGAGTTATCGGATCAAGTGTTGATTCGATAAGTTGTTACTGATGATACCAGTCGGTTATGTGCGACATGACCGGATCATTGAATCAAGTGTTGATTTAATGATTTAATGCATAATTATATATTTGATATATTCCTTTGCATTAACTAGTATCGGTTCACTTTAAATGGATTTTCTCGCTCGGGTGTGCACATTGTATATACGATATAGTTTTGTGCACTTACTTGTATCATGTTTGATGATACATGGTTTTTGGTTAAGTGTATAGAATTAAACTATGGTCAAGATGATGATTAGGGTTTTGCATATTCTTTTAATTATTTGCTTATTCATTTTGGAAAATAATTAAAGCATAAAAGAAGAAAAACAAAATGGTTTTCTTTCTTTATTCTTCATGAAGCTTATTGAAGCTTCATGAAACTTTGACCACTTAACCATTTTGTCTTCTTCTTTTGACTCTAACCATAGATCTAACCTAAGTTAATTCTCTACACCTAACCATGGTGAAAATTATGATAAGATTATTATTCTTTTCTATTCTAAATATTCTTATCATAATATTTATCTTCTTCTTGCTCTTCTTCTTCTTGATGAAGAAGCTTGTCTTCATCAATGGCATATTAAGCAAACAAGTGAGAAATCCAAATCTAAAGTCTACCCACTTCCTATTTCTTCATCCTCTACCTCTTGCCAAGTAGTAGAGTGTGTTTTCTTCACAAGTTTCTTGACTTGGTGAAGTCGGAGCTTGATTTAGCGATGCCTCGACGTAGATCATCTTCGGCATGGACATCGACGCCTAGCTCGCTTATTCTTCGACGAAGCCGACGCTAGAGCCCGGAAGTTCACTTGGACAGCGAAGGGACTTCGTTGCGGAGCTATGGAGGTGGAGCACCGGATCTACAAAGGTTGTATTTCCGATAACCCATTAGTTAAGTGTTAACTAGTTTGCATTTTCGCCTAGTTTTCTAGCAAACGATCCGTAGTCGGGTCTCTCGGCACCTAGATTTTTTGAAAATGGCATGTTCGATGCCTTGTGAGACCTCACTAGAGTGCCTAGGAACCCTACATAAACAACAAGGTCGCCTGAACCAAAAGAAAAGAAAGAACTGATGCAGTTGTTAACCGAATCTTCAACTGCCGAAAAATCCACACACATGCCTCGGTCCAAAGAAAAGAAACCTCCTTTCCGGTCAATTCAGTCGACGGTGCAACACTACTCTAGCAATCCTGCACGAAATGGCGGTAAAAACCTGCTAAGCCCAATATTTGCGGACCTCCGTCATGCACACAAGTCTGGGCCTAAGCTGTACGGCCACGATCTTTCTCGGAACTATACAAAACCGTCTCCCGTGACTACAAGACCTAGGAGTCAACACAAACAATCCTGAAGGAAACACTCCGAGAATTTAGCAGACCGCTGGGCCTCTCCCAGTATCTGCATAACAAATCCTCAAGTGCTGCTCCTGTTCCTCAAGACACATTAAATAGACCAGAATGTCGTAAATAACCCAACAATAACTGGTCGAGGAACGGCCTGAAGAAATCCAGTTCATCACATCTACGAATGCTGCCAGGGCATCAGTGAATCCAATGACTCACCAAAACACACAAAGCCTGTAGCATGCATAAGGCAGTCTTCGGAATGCCATCACTCCGAACCCGCAACAATGATGACCTGATCCCGAACAAACTTAGAAAATGTCTCGCACTGTGGAGCTGATCGAAGAAATCGTCAATGCGAGGTAAAGGATACCTATCCGCACCGTAAGCCGGTTCAATTAACGATCCGTCGATATACAACCTTAAACTGCCGTCTTTCTCTTTGACGAACAGAAATAGGAGCTTCCAAAAGAGAAACACTCAGACGCACAAAACTCCCCAAACAACAACTCTGCAGCTGATCCTTAAGCTCCCTAAGCTTCGCCGGCCCACCTGGAACAACGTCGGAAAACTCTCGCACGAAAGGAACCCGGTCCAACAATCCCACTGTGGCTCCAGTATCACGAATGAACACCAAGAATCCATGACATCTCCTCAAAAGCCGACTAGAGAAAAAGGCTGAATTCAAGCTGTGAGAGGCGGCACAACTATCCACCTACACAACAAGAACTGACACGCCGGGAAAACAATTCCTGACTGTTTCCTCACGGTAGTCCATAGACGCCAAGCACGTAGCTGACCAGTCCGTGCCCCGGAGAACGTCAAATCTAACATCTCTAGAAGGATCAAAACGATGGACGAATCTCTATCTCCTATCCGATTGGCACACAATTGAAATACGTGTCGCACAACAAAAGAATCGCTGACAGAAGTTAACACAAAATGGCTAATCTACCTAACACAACTCTAGTCCCAACCACGACACAAGGTGTGGAAAACAACAAATACATCAAAAGAACATGCAAATTAAGGATACCTGAAAACTCTACATTGGACGCCCGCGTCCCGATGAGTAGAAGCAAACTCCTGTGTCTGCCCCTACCCACAACTGGCTGAACTCCTCTGGTAGACTGACTCCTCTGGGCGAACCTTCCACGTCCACGACCTCTCTGAATATGATCCTGACGAGGTACTAAGGAACAATCCCTGACGAAGTGCTGAAGGCTTCCGCATCGAAAGCAGCCACGCACTGACTGCTGACCCTCTTGGGAATGAGAGCTGAACGACTGTCCTCGTCCTAAGCCTCTGGTACTCCCGCGACGGCCACGCAATCTGTCACGACGACCAATCCTCTGTCTCTGGGCTGGTACACTGGTACGAGTCCTCCACTGTCCTGGAACTCTCAGCGTCTCTGGAATATGTGCCTCGTCAACTGGAGCTGCAACCACGGGTGCTATGTAGGTGACTGACTGCTGCATGCTGATCCTAAGGAACAACTGGGTAACAGGGGTGACAACCTCCTGTCGTAGCGCTCGTAGGGTCTCAACAAATGAACTCATCGTCTGGCGCAAGTCCTGCATCTCGACCACAAGCCTAGCGAGCTGATCTGTCGAAGGCTGATCTGTCTGCACCTGTGCAACTAGAGTGCCATACTGGTCAGTGCTCATCTCACCCGAACCAACTCTGACCTCGGCCCTCGCTGCATCACTCTGAGTCCCCATAGTCATCGGCGGCAAGGCTATACATAAAGATAAGATTCGATAAGAACACGGAAATCGAATCACAAGAATATGAATCATTAAGGAAGGAATTTCAAGCAATTTGTACTCAGGTCACTTTAGGCGAAGTACCGCATCGTGGGTATGCTGCAGACATACACACACTACGTTACTCAGCTTAAGCTACCTACTCCATCATACCAAGGTCATCCTACACTCCGAAAGGTCAAACCTAGCGCTCTGATACCAACTTTTTCACGACCCAAAATTTGGCACGTGACGGCCCTAATACTACGCAACGCCTAAAGACGTAACGCAGTAAAAGAAAGCCAACACCCAGAAATCTAAACCATGAAAATACGGAAAAGATAATAAAAGTTTTTGAAACATTTGAAATCGCAACCAAAATTCTTTTAAAGTCCAACTTCTTTCTTTAAAATTTTGGCAGCACCCCCTTTGTAAAAACTAACCCCAAATAGGTACAACAGATAAGATAAATAAAGTATCCCAAACGGGAGTATATACACGCCCAAAGGCGGAAAACAATCACCACCACAAATATACAACGCCGTAGCGAAGAAATAAAGACAATAGAGATAAAGCTGTATAAAAGACAACAAATCCACAAATAATATACAATAACTGAAGGGTCCCGGCAGCGCCCCGGCCGTCGAAACGCGGCCAAAATGCGGAACAAAATTTTTCTAAACTGGTGCTACCGCTACCCGATTTACAGATCGACCTTAAACCGTAAACTAGCAAATAAAACTAAGAGTTAGAATTGTTATACCGAGATGATCTAAGTCCTTCAGTCTTCATTCCAAGCTCCTAGCAGTTCTTTGACGAAGTTTGGTTGCCGGTCTTCCTCCATCTCTGATGATCCACCCGAGGGAAACGGCGCAAACTCCAACCTCGTCGAACGAGGTAACCGACGCTCCAACGTCGCTTGCGATGGAGAGTGGGGGTGTATGAAAATGTCACTACAATTTTCTCTCTTTTCTTGTGCTTAGGAGAGCAACCATAGAAGAAGAATGAGGAGATGAGGAAATCTTGGCATGGGCAAAATGGTTAAGGGTTTTTTGTGAACTTGAAAGTGAGAGAGAGAGAGAGCTAGCATGTTGATTAATTAACCAAATGAAATGAACCCTCCCCAATCTCTTGGCCGGCCTCCCCTTTCTCCCACTCTCTCATTTTCCAAAAAGAAAATCTTTTTTAAAGTTAAATTAAAATAAACAAAGCAAACCATGCTTTGACCCATGCCACTTTCATGTCCATGACCATACCTACTTTTCCACCTCATTTAAAAAAACAAATGAATTTTCATAAATGGAAAATCATATAAATGAGGTGGCATCTTCTTCTAGAAACTATTCCGTACAAAATACAGAAAACTTCCCGGTACATGTACCGAAACACATATACGCGTATTCGTACCAAAATACGAATAGCCGAGAGAGAAAAGGAAAAGTGAACAATAATACAAAAATACGTATATACAAATACATATATAAATTATTAAATCAAAACCTGATTTAATAAACTGGCTTAATCTTAAGCCGTTAGTATTATCAACCGTCGAATTAAAGTCTGCGCAGCAAGTGCACATATTTAATCGGACATCTGTATGTATCGACATACCTCATGTACACCATATCGCCTGAAACATGAAAACCCTCTGTGTGGGACTCTAATGACTCGTCAATACGCTGGCAGTGGGTTTAACCACAAGCATGTCAGCGACACTAGCTGTATGTAACGACTACCCAGGTATTGAGCGAAAGGGAGGCCGATGAGCAAACTCATGCAGAACCCCTACTGAGCCTGACAGTGAAAATATCCGTACAGTCCGGTCTGTTCGTCTAAAGTATCGCATATCAAGTCTAAGGGGGTGGATAAAGTCAGACCCCTAACAACGCGATATTTAGTGTCGGTATGAGACCCATCACCACCTGAGAAACTATCGATACTGGATCGATAATTCTCTTCCACCGTGGCCACGGATTTATGGTGATGGCCATCCGTACACAACGCGACATCAACCCCCAATACCGGGAGAGACGAATCCCCAACGATCCGATCACCGCCTCTATGTGACTAGGGACTGTACCCAACTAAAACCTGTTTGTACGACTCCTTTGAGCCGTGGTAGGGTAGTAATCAAAGCACAGTGGGAACTCACACGAGACAAATGACGATCTCATATCGACAGACTAACCTGTACATATGTCACCTGGGAACTGCTATCTGACAATAAATATAATACCAACTAGCAGGTTCCCGGCGAGTTCTTCCAGTGTAATCATAACCCAATGAGCACCTGCATACTATCATAGGTGAACAAACTAACACCAATGGCTTGTGGGACCTGGCCACCACCCCTCGTCGGGGTCTCGATCAGTATACACTAGTCTACACTGGAGTATCGATGCCCGGTCTCGATACTCCAACGACTAGGGACATTTAAGGATGTGCTTATTGATCCCAGCTCCCACGTATGTGATCGCCATCACAATGCTGGCAGTCAAGCAAGAATCCTATGGGCTCTATCAACATGTATATGATGATAAAGACAAACCAGATAGCATACTATCATCTTGAGTAAGTCTGCTTTATCGGTATAGGTCATCACTTAATCATCATAATCACAAGTCCGTGACTATGATAATTGCCTTGAGGGCACTATAGCCAACAATCTCCCACTTGCACTTAAGGCCAATTATTGCGATGTCGCATACTCACAGCCTGTGTGATAATGAACACCCAACTTTTCTACTAATCAGTTTCGCAAAACCCGTTTGCGAAAATGATTGTGTTCGAGAAATAGCCTCACTGAGTGGATCCGCTCCAATGTTTCTTTCTACATCTCTCTATATCTCAACTTCGCGGAGAAAATTATCTCCCTAAATGAGCAATACTTGTCTTAGAATTTGTCTGGATATCTGATGGGACACATTTCACAAATGAACTCCAAATCCAGCAAACTACTTAGACTGTATCGTCCACTGAATTTAATCAGTAACATGCGCCATGCCTTCCACAGTATCCGCTTGGACCATCCGTCCAACATACTGTCCCTCAAAAGAGGGAAAAACTATAACTCTGACAGACACTCTGTCATCCAGGTCAGCTTGGAAGCCTGAAATGATAATCGTCTTCCGAAGGAGGCTGACTTAATCATTTCCCAAGAACATCCATTTATGCTCAATAACTGCTTCCCAATGTTTCTCCAGGATTGGATTAATATATCTGCTTATTGCATCTAGTGTAAAAGCAATATCTGTTGTGGTACTCGACATTTCATGATTACCTCAATTGCCTAAGCAAGTGATATGATAATCATGCAGATCCCTCTCCCCTTTAGTCTGTAAGATACCTTTAGAGAGGGTGACTCCATCCCCTGCAGCTACACCACCATGCCAGGAGTCGTCCATTCTAAAATATCTTTAGAATAATGTCAAAGTACCCAAATTGGGATACTTCCCAAATCTAGATCTAGTAACCAGAAGACTTGATATTATATCTATATCCTATATGGAGAGACAACATTGTGACAACCACGGTATAACCGATCGCAGTATAGGAATATCTCTTCCTATCAAGTGCATGTCATCCCAATACCTGGACATCACTCCCTACTACCTTCTTACCAGATCCATCTCCTATTCTGATGAGGTCAAAGCCTGTGAGTATCACATCAGAAATAGATGATATATTTCCGCTATACCTGCTTTAGTCTATAAATAGACAGAAGCTACTTGCCCATTATGCTTCCGCTGCTCCCACTGACTACAACAACCTTCTGGCATAGTCATATACACGTGCATTTCTAAAGCTAGTTTAGAACGACGCTATACTCATCCTCCTGCCGGGTCTTATAGTTTAGAACAGCAGCAATGGCAAGTCTGGGTAAACAAGAACCTCCCTGTCACCGTCTCTGAGAAGACCGAAGTACCTCTCGGGTGCCTGAGGTTACCCACCAAAATTTGCGGAGTGGCTAATGGAACGTAAAAAACAATTGAATCCTAAGGTTCTATTAAATCTTCAGTAATCGTTTTTAGCCCTGGAATAACTTCCAGTTCTACCATACTCCCACTTCTGTTTTCTGAAAAAATCCATTTTATTAAAACTGTGGCGAGTCAAGAACAATATAAATATTGATCTTCCTGATGGTAGAAAGTTGACCCTCGTCAAACCCTGGGATAACCCACAAATAGCCATTACTGAAACGTGCCTTGAGTTTATCCGGATTCTGGTTTTAAGCATCAGCCGGACAACTCCCTATACCTTAACATCGTAAAGATATAAATTGATTCTATATTAATCTAATATAGAAACAAAAGCGCTAATCTAATTTGAACCAGATTCAAAATCATGCAGTTGTCTCCAGTGCATATCAACCAAATGGAAAGAGGAAAACCAGCATTACTCATCTAGGAGTGCATCTACATTTGAGTAACCCGAAAGAGAAGTAAGTTCTCAAAACCTAACTGAATACCAAACACAAGTGTCTTCATCTTCGACTTCCTCGAAGTGTCCTGATACTTACAACAAATGGTTCTCTACTTTATTCTTATACCTATAACTTCTCAATATCTGGACTTTGCATTTCAACGAAATACTTGTCCAGAACTGGAGAAGTCACAAGTAAACAGAATATAGTACGAGTACCAACCCCATTGTCCTAACAGACACTGGACAACATACAGTACTTTGTATAAGTCGCTGAGTTCAATAACTCAAACTCTGTGCGTCGTATGTTGAAAACTGTACTTTGGTTAAGAAGAGTTACACCACTGTTGAATGCACCTTACCTAATCAACAACTGATATAGGTAAATGTCATAGACATAATATCAAAAAGTTATATCTCACTTTATAAAATAAATGTATAGATATACCAGTTTGAAATTGGTGCATAACAACGGATATTCAAAACCAAATATTTGCCATCCGGGAAAATCCAGATGATTTCCTCAAATATCACCAATTACTACGAATTCTGATATAATGAGGATCTAATCACCCAATTCCCAATATCTTACTCCCACTCACCATCTGCAATAACATGCAGATGTGAGAAACTGATCTGGTAAATACATACCCTGGAGTTAGATTCCAATTAGGAAAACAGATTTCAATTAACATTGCACAGTGAAACCGAAACATGAAAATGTTTCAAAAGGGTTAACTGGTATTCCTAGAAACGCCTCTTCCATTATCCTGAATCATGACAGTAACCATATACTTATCTGCCCTCACTGCAATCCCTTTATTATGTCTTTATTTATTACCTTCTGTACACCTCCTTTACGCTAATTGGTTTTCTTCATTCCCTACCTTTCGGCACCAGCCTAAGGTTTGGAAGAAGACTATCCAATAAGCGTAATAGGTGTGCTCTCCTAATCCTAGGAGCCCTCGCAACCTGAGAGAAGGTAATGGGAAAAGACATATGAATAATCCTATTCTTTTTCTCCTGAACCAGAATCCATCTTTGAAAAAGTTCCTTCGAGTTCGTATGTAACTATACGATGGATTTATCCAATGGAAGTGGATGTTCATAGTGATACGAGGTATTCTGGAGAAATGTAAAGTGAATGTAGGAGTGACAGGGGTATACACGGTCTTTGTCGTGAATGATGGTGGTCGCAATTTGCTTTGCCATTATTCTAATCCCTTTATATGTCTTTACTTATTACCTTCTGTACACCATACTTAAGCTTAATTGGTTTTCTTCCTTCCCTACCGTTCGGCACCTGCCTATGGTTTGGAAGAAGACTATCCAATAAGCTCAATAGGTGTACCCTCTCCTAATCCTAGGAGCCCTCACAACCTGAGAGAAGGTAAAGAGAAAAGACAACCGAATAATCCTATTCAATCTCTCCAGAACCAGAATCCATCCTCGAAACAGATCCTTCGAGTTCGTATATAACCATACGATGGATTTATCCAATGGAAGTGGATGTTCGTAGTAATACGGGGTGTTCTGGAGAAATGAAAAGGTGATATAGAAGTGGCAATGAGGTATGCGACACCGTGACATTCCAAAAGCCAAAGTGTTTTAAGAAGGTTTGGTCAACTTGGTTCATGAGTTTTAGTCAAAGGTCGGGTCATAGTCATAGCCAGAGAGAGAGAGAGAGAGAGAGAGAGAGAGAGAGAAGAAACACTCAGCGTGCACTCTAACCTAGATCAGAATGGTTAATCATTTTATCTAATCTGGATGGCTCCCATTGTTTCCTCGAATTCTCCTCCAAACCCAAAAGGAGAATTAGTCGGAATCACCCGAGTAGTAATCCTACTCATCAGTGGGAATCGGGACCCAACTATCATTGCATGATAACTTGATGGAAGCCACTCAAGTCACCACACTCCAGAAGGTATGCGCAAGCCTGGCAAGTTTCTCGTATGTTTGAAACTCCCGATATGATTTGTACCCCTAGGACCCAAGTGACCTTGACTAAAGATCAAAATGTTAAAAGGTCCTAGTCAAGTTCTACTCGTCATTATCTTGACTGCATTAGACCCACCCGTACGAGCCTTGATTAAAGATCAAAATGATCGTACGACTGTCCTAACCAATCGCATTATCTCTGCAACAGAAAAGCACTACATAGCTACCGAACACTACGCCTCGGCTAATGCACGACATACGCAGCACGAATACTAAGCAATACTAGTCTGAAATGACGGAGGGCTACGGCTGGTTTTTGGCGAAAAACCTTTAATGTAATGAACTTGATATCGTTGAAGGAATCCAAGTGGTTTTTTATAAATATATAGTGGCGAAAACTTTTGCTAAAGAGGTCACTCCCGGTGAAGGGATCTCGGCTCTTTCCCCGTCGAATGGGGTGCAGGATATCCCAAACTGAATACCACGATGCAAAGCAAAAGAATTGACTATAGTGAAGTTATTACGTTGACGCAAACTTTTACCCAAGGGGTCACTCCCGATGAAGGGATCTCGGCCCTTGCCTCGTCGAATGAGGTGCAGGATATTCCAAATTAATACCGCGATGCAAAGCAAAAGAGAACGTCTGTAATGTCTGTTTTTTTTTAAAACTTGGTTCCAACAACATCATATATAGGTTTGTTTTATCCTTGCATTGAAAAGAATCTATGCAGTCCCATCAATTAATCACACAAGAAAAGAACGAAAATAAAATGTACGTATATGCCATCCGCATTCGCCACTGGGTCCCGTCATCACCCGTTAGGTTACTTAACTAACGACAGAGCGGGGACTGCGCTACCGCGGATGCAAAAAATATACAACATCTACTAGTATATATAAATATATATATATAACATTTGTCCCAGGTTTGATATAAAGCAACATCACAGAAACATCACAGAAGCAACACAGAATGGTGGATAATCTGGAGCCCCGGGTTTCACTTGAGCCGCAAGTGAGACCCGACGTTCCCTGTCGTGTGGATAGCCTATGCAATGAAAACCTAGACCCCTTACGAGCGCGGCAAGTTACCCGCAAAACTAGAAGCGAGGCAGCCTCCTT
Organism: Agapanthus africanus; assembly: GCA_030015575.1. Lineage (NCBI taxonomy): Eukaryota > Viridiplantae > Streptophyta > Magnoliopsida > Asparagales > Amaryllidaceae > Agapanthus > Agapanthus africanus. Next base: position 567,452,678 of record JASDDO010000024.1, read on the forward strand.
TAGCAACATGAACGGACCACCCAGCACTTCATGAAATCCGGTAACTTGAGCACCCCTCCTGGGTCATCTATACCCCCTACGAGTGCAGCGAATAGCCCGCCAATTCTTGAGTAAGGTCCCCTCTGTCCCAACGCCATGAGATGCAGACCAGTTTCCCTCTAGAACCCGGCTATTCGTGCACTCCACCGCGGGGTAATCCTAGTACAGAAAAGAAAATAATATACAAGGGTGACATCGACATCAGTCCGGTCATGCCCCAAAAGAATAATATACAAACTGGCAGTGACGGAAGTCCACATGTCGAACGCTCGCCCCGCAATATCAAATGTACAAATGAAATTAAACTGTACTAACATTGCACCATTTCTATCCACCACGACGATCCAACCAACATCACAGCACAACACAGAACATCAACGTGAATGTCACGTTCGCAAACCCGTCTAAAAGGCATATAGCAATTAGACGAGTTTACCTATCAAGTGACATTCACGGTCGCAGAATATAATGTATGTACTGTCAAAAGAACGCTTAAAATATCGATCGACTAAGTTCCAAATTGGCCCCAATAGCAAAACAATACTTCACTGAAACCTGGGCCAAAACAGAACATCACAAAAATCACAATTTCACATCAGGGGGCTACAGTAAAAATTTGAAGGCCCGTCGCCAATAAATGGCCGCGGAATCGCCGCCAATAAGGGGTTAGTGCGGCGGATCCGCGGCACTTTAGTGGCATCACGTTCTCAAATTTTTTGTGTATCCTTATATTTGCCTCCACGGATTTTTAAGCTATTGCAAATAATTTTTTGAACACTTTTGAAAAACGACAGCAAACAAAAAAATGAAAACGTGATTTCAGAAACATTGGTCGATCGATCTTTTAAGCACGTCTAAACAAGCTAGTAAGGGGTTTAAAGGGTGGCTCTGATACCATGAAGGGTCCTGGCAGCGCCCCGGCCGTCGAAACACGGCCAAAATGCGGAACAAAATTTTTCTAAACTGGCGCCACAGCTACCCGATTTACGGATCGACCTTAAACCCTAAACTAGCAAATAAAACTAAGAGTTAGAATTGTTATACCGAGATGATCCAAGTCCTTCGGTCTTCATTCCAAGCTCCTAGCAGTTCTTTGACGAAGTTTGGTTGCCGGTCTTCCTCCATCTCTGATGATCCACCCGAGGGAAACAGCGCAAGCACCAACCTCGTCGAACGAGGTAACTGACGCTCCAACATCGCTAGCGCTGGAGAGTGGGGGTGTATGAAAATATCACTACAATTTTCTCTCTTTTCTTCTGCTTAGGAGAGCAAGCATAGAAGAAGAATGAGGAGATGAGGAAATCTTGGCATGAGCAAAATGGATAAGGGTTTTTTGTGAACTTGAAAGTGAGAGAGAGAGAGAGAGAGAGCTAGCATGTTGATTAATTAACCAAATGAAATGATCCCTCCCCAATCCCTTGGCCGGCCCCCCCTTTCTCCCTCTCTCTCATTATCCAAAAAGAAAATCTTTTTCAAAGTTAAATTACAATAAACAAAGCAAACCATGCCACTTTCATGTCCATGACCATACCTCCTTTTCCACCACATTTAAAAAAACAAATGAATTTCCATAAATGGAAAATCATATAAATGAGGTGGCATCTTCTTCTAGAAGCTATTCCGTACAAAATACAGAATACTTCCCGGTACATGTACCGAAATACATATACGCGTATTCGTACCAAAATACGAATAGCCTAGAGAGAAAATGAATAGTGAACAATAATACTAGAATACGTATATACAAATACATATATAAATTATTAAATCAAAACCTGATTTAATAAGCTGGCTTAATCCTAAGCCGCTAGTATTATCAACCGTCCAATTAAAGTTTGCGCAGCAAGTGCACATATTTAATCGGACATCTGTATGTATCAACATAGCTCATGTACACCATATCGCCTGAACCGTGAAAACCCTCTGTGTGGGACTCTAAAGACTCGTCAATACGCTGGAAGTGGGTATAACCACAAGCACGTCAGCGGCACTAGCTGTACGTAACGGCTACCCAGGTATTGAACGAAAGGGAGGCCGACGAGAAAACTCATGCAGAACCCCTACTGAGCCTGACAGTGACAATATCCGTACAGTCCGGTCTGTCCGTCTAAGAGTATCGCATATCGAGTCTATGGGGGTGGATAAAGTCAGACCCCTAACAACGCGATATTTAGTGTCAGTATGAGACCCATCACCACTTGAGAAACTATCGATCCTGGATCGATAATTCTCGTCCACCGTGGCCACGGATTTATGGTGATGGCCATCCGTACACAACGCGACATCAACCCTCAATACCGGGAGAGATGAATCCCCGACGATCCAATCACTGCCTCCATGTGGCTCGGGACTGTACCCAACTAAAACCTGTTTGCACGACTCCTTTGAGCCGTAGTAGGGTAGTAATCAAAGCACAGTGGGAACTCACACGAGACAAATGACGATCTCAGGTCGACAGACTAACCTGTACACATGTCACCTGGGAACTGCTATCTGACAATAGGTATAATACCAACTAGCAGTTTCCCGGCGACTCCGTCCAGTGTACTCATAACCCAATGAGCACCTGTATACTATCATAGGTGAACAAACTAACACCAATAGCTTGTGAGACCTGGCCACCGCCCCTCATCGGGGTCTCGATCAGTATACACTATTCTACACTGGAGTAACGATGCTCGGTCTCAATACTCCTACGACTAGGGACATTTAAGGATGTGCTTATAGACCCCAGCTCCCACGTATGTGATCGCCATCACAATGCTGGCAGTCAAGCAAGAATCCTATGGGCTCTATCAACATGTATATGATGATAAAGACAAACCAGATAGCATACTATCATCTTGAGTAAGACTGCTTTATCGGTATAGGTCCTCACTCAATCATCATAATCACAAGTCCGCGACTATGATAATTGCCTTGAGGGCACTATAGCCAACAATAACGTCCTCACCAAGTCTCTAAGTCAACAATATAATAGTAGATGGAGAGTAAAAGATACAAGAATGTAAATTACAAAATACAGATAACCACCAAAACCTACCTAAGCAAAATAGCACACTGTGAGCCGATGCGGTATCTGTAGCAAAAGATGATAAGTGAATAGCTTGCCTCGACTACTCTTGGGAACACCCTGCAACACCTGTGGCACAACGGGGGTGAGTTGCCAACTCGTGAATAGTAAATAACATATGCAGGTAATCGCAAGCATGCACGTATAGCGTGAATCTAAGATATGCGATTTGCAGTAATAATATGTCATGTGAATGCAGAATAATGGAAAGTACACTAACAGGTACAACCAATATATGAAGCAATAGTGATGTGACAATAGTATGCAATAATCCTGTGATAGGGATATGAGAATGTAGATATGCAACAATCATGAAGGGTACACTAACAGATACAACCAATATATGAAGCAATAGTGATGTGACAATAGTATGCAATAATCATGCGATAAGGATATGAGAATGTAGATATGCAACAATCATGAAGGGTACACTATCAGGTACAACCAATATATGAAGCAATAGTGATGTGACAATAGTATGCAATAATCATGCGATAGGGATATGAGAATGTAGATATGCAACAATCATGAAGGGTACATTAACAGGTACTCCAATTTATGAAGCAATAGTGATGTGACAATAGTATGCAATAATCATGCGATAGGGATATGCGAATGTAGAAATGCAACAATCATGAAGGGTACACTAACAAGTACTCCTAATACATAGAACAGTGCATAAGCAAATAGGTATGAGGTATGGAGTAAAATATGTCATTCCCACTGAAACCTGACATCGTGGTAGGATCACACTCCATCAAGACACTCAAATCCCAATTCCTCAAATCAGCCCCCAAGTTAGGCTCTCACATCATATAAGTCTCACATCTCCCCAATGTACCATATCGAGTAACCTCCTATATCCCGAATGTACAAATCAGTATCTCATATGTATCTGGTATCCAATCTCAATGAATCACCTAATATCCCAAATTAAACTCAAGTAAAATTCTAACATCCTAAATATATATACATTTGCAGAAATAAATATGATGGGGTCAATACATATATATTAGCGTCCCCCTCCACTAATATTGGTGTAAGGGTATATATAACAACGGCTAAATTCCCTGTTATATATACAAAGTAATTGGAAATATCATGAAAACCAATGTACCAAGTATCGACACAGAAATACTGATCTATCAGATGCCATCACCAAGACTAGCATCCTGATAGGTATGTATCATACGCTATCCCGAAAGCACGAGTGCCTAGCCCTGACCTTCGCCTTTCGACGTATCTATACGTATATGACTCCCAACGGTATTCCCATGATCTTCACCGAGTCATTGGTACTGTCACCGGTAGGTACTCGCCCACCTCCAGGCTCAATCGGCAAAGTCCATCGATCATCTTGCAGAGGGGAACCATACCGGGCCCCACCATGTACCCTTAACGGCACCCACTCCTCGTATGGGGTATATAACCAGAACCGATAAATCTCATTGTGGCTGTACAAATATCATATCAAGGAAACCGGATTTTTCAATTAATGCATAATTTCATGAATTCCCGTAGTTCCCAAATCCAGAAAACATCATGTAAAATCCAAATAACAATGCGCAAATCCATGAATATACTATATGCGACATATTTTAAACGCAAGCATATAAAGGAAAACATGTAGCTAAAACCAGATGTATGCAAAATCAACAAGGTATATCTAAGTATAGGTGTCTAGCTATACGTAAAAGATGTAGTATACCTCCCCTGGGTATAAGTAAAATATGAGCAAGGTATACCTGTAGCTGTATCGTAAAGGGTATATGTACCTATCACTATTGGTACGATACTCTATAGGTATACAAGTATGGTAAATGACATATGTGATAAGAAGTTCGAATCAATGTCACAAGGTCCCTAACCAAGCAATATAGTATTTATAAGTGGTTTGTGTGTGACATGGCAATTATTGACGGTGTGTGTAGCATACAATCTGTGCTCGTGCAATATGAATCGTCAAAAATTTGTGCAGTGTCCTACGGCTACTAGTCCAAGTACAACATCTAAGAAATAGGATAAAGGCGCAATTCTAGCAATAACGTAGAATATGCGACAAGTATTAGAATTCTAGCCCAGACGCATAACGCCATGCGGACGATTCCCCTGTAGATGTTAAATCTACTCACCGACGCTCCAAGCTAGGTGAATTCTACCATCTGTTTCCCTCTGTAGCAGTGTCCGTTGTTCCCGCCTGCAAACCTGAAAATGAAACAAGAATTCTATATATAAGCCAAATATCTCGCAAAACGCGGTATCGACACTAAACGAGAAACTCGCGTCGCGAACTAAACGCGCGTGTGCACGATAAGCTGAAACGTGTGAATACGCGTCTAAAACTACCGCGACGCGCTGCGACACGCTGGATCACAGAACCCACTCACGTATCGCGCAGACACAACGAACTAGAAATACGATATATTGTCCCAGATTTTCCTACAGGTCAAATCTGACAAAACTACACATGCCAAAACACTATAGAACATAGCAGACAACCCTAGCCAAGACCCCTACACCCAACTCCCCTTCCTGGCCGCAATTTGCGGCCAGATTGGTTTAATTTGCGGCGTGGTCTGGGGATTAGAGGCTCGTGTTCTGGTGGTGTGTTCTAGACCTAGTAAGCATTCTCCAGTGTTCTCAATTTTATCCTGAAGGGTCCGGGTCAAAAGCAGATCACAGAAATCCCCAATATCGCTTAAAAACACAAATTTGCACACAAATGGAAACCCTATGGTATTTCAGTGAAACCTGGGGTTAAACTCAGTTAAAGTGACCCTAATAACACTTAAATAGGTAGGGTTAACCAAAACAATCATCACCTAATCAAAAGTCTACAAAAATCACCATATTTAGCACAAAAGCTAACTTTAAACGTAAACCGACGCTAAACAACACACAAGCTGCAAAAAACGAGAAATTGGGTTTGAGAGTTATACCCTATGGGACCCTAGGAAGTAGGAGAAGAAGTGAATGGAGGAGATGAGAGCTGCTGCAAGCTGCTGGAGCTGCTGCTGCTGGAGATGCTGCTGCCCTTGCTGGTGCTGCTGCAGAAGCAGCTGCTGCTGATGGTGCTGCTGCTTTTCTGCTGCTGCTGCTCTGCTGATGGTGCTACTGCTGGAGCTGCTTGCTTCTGGTGCTGCTGCTGGAGCTGCTGCCATTGTGTGTGTGTGTGTGTTTGAGAGTGTGAGAGAATGAGTGAGAAATGAGAGAACACTCAAAAAAAAACCCTCTCTTTCTCTCTCAACATTTAATGAAGCATGGCTTGGGCCATGTAGCACCATGCCCTCACTCTCTCTCTCTCTCTCTCTCCCATTGTCAACATTTCAACCCAACTTAAAAGTCCTTTTAAATTCATTTTTTTCATTTTTCTTTTTAAAAGAACAACCATGCAAAGAAAACCCAAAGCACTTAATAAAAATTTTAAAACTAGCTTAAAGAAATGGTTAGCTCACCATGATGCTAATCATGGCTAAACCCCAAACTACAACCCTAGTTAACATGCACAAGTGTGTGCAAGGCTAGGAAAAATCTAATAAAATATTCATTAAATAGGATAAAATAATTGGAAATCAATTTGGTAAACTTTTCATTAAAAACTATATATTAAAATATAATTATCCACAAAACACATTCTAAGGTGTTACAAGTTCAACCCGTCATCATCTTGATTGCGTTAAACCCACCCGCACGACCCTTGACGAATAATCAACAAAGTCGTACGACCGTCCTAACCAATCCACATATCCATGCGACAGAAAAGCACAATAGAGCTACCGCACACTACGTCTCGGCGAATAGCAACGACAAACGTAGCGCGAATACTAAGCAATACTAATCTGAAATGACGGAGGGCTACAGCTAGTTTTTGGCGAAAAACCTTTAACGTAATGAACTTGATATCGTTGAAGGAATCGGATAGCTTTTTATAAATATAGTGGCGAAATCCTTTGCTAAAGTGGTCACTCCCGGTGAAGGGATCTCGGCTCTTTCCCCGTAGAATGAGGTGCAGGATATTCCAACTGAATTCCACGATGCAAAGCAAAAGGCAATCGCCTATAGTGAAGTTATTACCCTGACACAAACTTCTTTCCAAGGGGGCACTCCCGTTGAAGGGATCTCGGCCCTTGCCTCGTCGATTGAGGTGCAGGATATTCCAACTGAATACCACTGTGCAAAACAAAAGAGAACGTCCTTGCAATAACAGCTTTTTGAAAAATGTTCCAACAACATCAGAATATGTTTGTTTAGCTCGCACTGATCTGAATCAATGCAGTCCCATCAATTAATCACACCACAAAAGAACAAAAATATGATGTACGTATATGCCATCCGCATTCGCGACTGGGTCCCGTCATCACCCGTTAGGTTACTTAGCTAACGACAGAGCGGGGACTGGACTAGCGCGGGTGTAAAACATATACAACATCTACTAGTATATATATCAATATATAATAATCGCTCAAGGCGTGATAAAACGCAACATCACAGAGAGTAATAAGTATCACAGAACAATACAGATAATCTGGGATCCCCGGGTTTCATAGAGCCACTACTGAAACCCGACGTTCCCCTGGTCGTGTGGATAGCATGTGCAATGAAATCCTAGACCCCTACGGGCGCGGCAAGTTACCCGCCAAAACCTGAAGCGAGGCGGCTCCTTTCAACAAAGTGAATGGACCACCCAGCACTTCACGGAATCCGGTAATTTGAGCACCCCTCCTTGGGTCAACCTATACCCCATACGAGTGCGGCGAATAGCCCGCCAATTCTAGAGTAAAGCCCCCTCCGTCTCGAAGCCATGAGATGCGGGCTCGTTGCCCTCTAGAACCCGGCTATCCGTGCACCCAACCGCGGGGTAATCCTAGTACAGAAAGTAAAATATATACAACGGGTACATCGACCTCAGCCCGGTCGTGCCCCAAAAGAATAATATACAAACAGGAAGTGACGGCAGTCCACATGTCGGATGCTCGCCCCGCAATAAAAAATGTACAAATACAACCTAACTGTACTACTATTGCATCCAGGCTATCCACCTCGACAAATCCGCAACATCACAGCACAATACAGAACATCAACGTGAATGTCACGTTCGCAAATCCGTCTAAAAGGGCCATAGCAATTAGACAAGATTTACCGCTCGAATGACATTCACGGTCGCAGATATAAAGTAAGCACTGTGAACTAACATATTTAAAATTTTCGATCGACAAAATTTCCCGAAGTGGGCCCCAAGCACAATTCCCAGTACTCACAATAATCTGGGCCAAAACAAAAATTACCAGAAACCCCAATTCCAACTCAGAGAGCACTGTAGAAAATTTGGTGCATAGATGACATAGAATAACGGCGGAACCACGGCCAAAGCATGGGTAAGGCCGCGGTTCCGCGGCGGAACAGTAGCAACAGGCTACCAAATTTTCACAGATATCTCAAAAAAGCCTGCACGTATTTCTGCAACACTCAAAATAATTTTTCGATGACAAAAAAATTTCGACAGAAACTGCACAAATTGGAATCGCGGTTTTGGAAAATTCGGCCGATCGATGTTTTAAATACGTTACAACAAGCTAGTAAAGGTTAATGGCGTGGCTCTGATACCATGTAAGTCTACGGTAGCGCCCCGGCCGTCTGTCCGAGACCAAAATGCAGAAACGAAAACTTTTTCAAAACTTGAAACCAACGCTATCGTATGCTTAAAACCCGGATCGAACCATTAACTTACAACTAGCAACTAGAGAAAGGGTTGGAAAGTTATACCGATCGATCCGTGTCCTTCGGTCTTGGGCCACCATCCCAATCTCCTCGCGGCATCTCCGGTCTCGATCTCCTCGTCGGAAAGGGCACCACATCATAGAGTCTTTTTACGGGCTCCCGTTTCATCCGAAGAACCTCGGGCACGAAGTTCGCTACCCGACGTGTCCAAGGTGAAGTAGAGAATGTGTGTGACAACTTTGTCTCTTGCATCCATTGTACGGATGGAGGTCAGAGATGATACCATTAATGGAGGTTGTGAGCTAGAGGAAGAAGAAGAAGAGGAGCCTTTTTTCTTTTTTGTGTTATCTATGATAAAATGAGAGAGTCCAAGCAGAATAATACAAGAGCAAACATTATCATGGCCGCCCTTCTCTCTCTTCCCCTCATTTCAAACCACAAATCAATCAAATAATGTGACATTCGCACAAGAAAAAAGAGACCATGAGTCACTAATGAAGTCTATGTTACATTAAATGCACAAAATGATGATTTAAGCTCACAATTTCCATTTGTAAACATTAATCCAAATGTTTACAACAATAAAAAGATACGGTAACATCTAGAGTAAACTCGTGACGGATCACAGGGATACCCCTCACCTGTATATGTTACTTATATGTATGCCCTAGAGGCCATTGCTATACATAGGATGTATATTGTAGTGGATGCTTGGACATATATAGGGAGGACTTTCTTGCTCGACATGATAGTATGCTATCTGGTTGATCTTTACCTTAACGTGTACACTGATTGTCTATCTGTTACATGTTGGTATTGTAAGTCCACGTTGCGACCCCCGGTGCTTACGGGGAGGCGGAAACGGTATAAAAAACAAATTTTTATCGCAAGAGGCAACATGGACTAAACAAGGTCGGGATCGTGTCTAAACTAAACTAGCAAATACGCTAAAGGGAGTTAGCTACTCGGATGAAGGTTATACCTAAACTTGAACTCCTTCTTCTTGAAATCTTGTAAAGGTTGATGGTTCTCTTTTCGTCGCCTTCTTCCGTCGAAGATGGATCCACCTCGAAGGTTCGACCTTTGGGCTCTTCCTCGATCTTTGAGTGAACTAGGGTTTCCGGCTTGCTAAACCTTGAACCTAGAATGAGTAGAGAGTGACTAGGGTTTGCTTTTCTTTTTAAAGAGAAGGATTCTCAACACATGAGAAGGTTTCTCTTTGGCTAGAGGAAGAAGAAGATGAAGTGAAGAGAGAGAATGAATATGATAGAAAATGAGCTATCCTTTTTCTTTCTTACAACCATAATGCAAAAGAAAAAGAATTATCAATAATAATAATAATGAAAATGAAAAGGTTGATGGAAAGTTTTAGAATGACCATTATCATTTCAAACATTAAATGAATTGGCTAGAATCAAAGAGCATCTTTCTTTTGTAATGATGATGATCAAAACTTCAACCATGGTCAACAAGTCAACCATGGTCAACAAGTCAACAAAAACCAACCATGACACAATTTCATTTTATTATATATTATTAATTGATATAATACAAATCCATTAGGGTTTGGAAAAAGACGACTGTCAACTGTGCATACGCACCCGTTCCGAAACCCTAATGAAAGTCATCTTCCTCTTCCTCAAATAACCGTGCATACACACCTGCATCCTTGTTCCGAGGAACATGAATACTGAGATAAAAGCAACCCCAAAACATATACCAGTATCTGGCTCAAACCAGAGCCTGCCAGTATAATCCGTCCGGACTCCAAACGTGCACAAGTGCGCGGATGAGAACGAACCCTGTCGCAAAACCATGCGACCTCTACTCTGTTTTGCCCAGAGGCGAATACCCTCTGTGTGGGACTCTAAAGACTCGACACTACGCTGGCAGTGGGTTTAACCACAGACCGCAAGCGGCACTAGCTGTGCGTAACGGTCCCCAGGTAGATGTCGACAAGAAGGCTGACGAGGTGAAACCCCATCTGAACTCCTACTGAGTCTGAATATGACATTCTCCGTACAGTCCGGTCTGTTCGTCTGATACATCGCATGTCGGGCCTAGGGGGCGGTAAAACGTCAGTCCCCCAATAGCGGTACAAGTCGTGTCGGAGTGAAGCCCAAAACACCCTGAGATAACACTGGAAGCCTACTAGTATATCTCGCTTGCCCTGGCCAGGGACTACTCGTGTAATGGCTCTCCTAGACACAGCGCGATGTCAACCCCCAATACCGGGAGAGACGAATCCTGTCTAACCGGCACTGCCTCCGAGTGCTTCGGGACTGCACCCAACCACTACCTGTTTGCACGACTCCTTTGAGCCGTGGTAGGGTAGTGATCAAAGTGTAGTGGGAACACACTCGAGGCGAAGTGCCAGTGTCAAGTCAGCGGACTAAGCTGTACTCATGTCACCTGGGAACTGATAACTGACGATAGGTATAATACCAACCTTTCAGTTCCCGACGAGTCCTGTCCAGTGTACTCGTAACCCAACGAGCACCCGTATACTATCTCCAGTACGACGTACTGATGGCTGTGGGACAGACCATCTCCCACACTGGGATGAGAAGCGCATACGCTAGTCTACTCCGGAGTATCGATGCCCTGTCTCGATAGTCCTGCGACTAGGGATCTGTATAAGGATGTGCTTATAGATTACCCAGCCCCCACTAGTGTGACTGCCATCACAACGCTGGTAATCAAGCAAAGATCTTAAGGGCTCCACTAATGCGTATAAGTGATATACTGAAATAAACACAAGTACACATTGAAGTAGAAACAAACCAAGTAGCATACTACTATATTGAGCAAGATTGTTTATACAAGGTGAATATCCCAAGCTTCCATCAAGTAATATACAAACTAGTATGATACAGTAATGGCCTCTAGGGCATATACACTAACAATCTCCCACTTGCATTAAGGCCATGAACTGGCGTACCGAAGACCTATCATCTCGATCAGCCGCTCGAACTGAGTCTGGGGTAAGGCCTTGGTGAATGGATCTGCAGTGTTTTCTTCTGAAGCAACCCTCCGAACCTCGATCTCCTTGCGATCCACGATCTCCCTGATCAGGTGATACCGCCTCAAGATGTGCCTGGATTTCTGATGGGACCTGGGTTCCTTTGCTAACGCTATAGCCCCGTTGTTGTCGCAATACAGAGGTACTGGGTCAACAATGGACGGAACCACCTGAAGTTCTTTTAAGAACTTCCTTATCCAGACAGCTTCTTTTGCGGCATCAGATGCAGCGATGTATTCCGCTTCCATAGTCGAGTCTGCAACGGTTTCCTGTTTGGAACTCTTCCAACACACCGCCCCTCCATTGAGGGTAAAGACAAAACCCGACATGGACTTGGAATCATCCTTGTCACTCTGGAAGCTGGAGTCAGCAAAGGCCTCAATCTGGAGGTCTTTTCCGCCATACACCAAGAACATCTTCTTAGTCCTTCTCAGGTACTTGAGAATGTTCTTTACTGCTATCCAATGTTTCTCCCCAGGGTTTGACTGATACCGGCTTACTACACTCAGTGCATAAGCTACATCCGGTCTGGTACACAACATCGCATACATTATAGAGCCTACCGCAGAAGCGTAGGGTATAATAGACATGCGATCCCTCTCCAAATCAGTCTTGGGAGACATCTCTTTAGAGAGGGTGATCCCGTGACAAGCCGGTAGATTACCGCGCTTGGAATCTTCCATACTGAATCTTTTCAGTACGGTGTCGATGTACCTGGACTGTGAAAGTCCTAATATCCTCTTGGATCTATCACGATGGATCCGGATCCCCAGGATGTAAGAGGCATCACCCAGGTCTTTCATGGAGAACCTGTGTGACAAGAAACCTTTGACAGATTGTAGCATAGGAATGTCATTTCCTATTAAGAGAATGTCATCCACGTATAAAACAAGGAATATTACAGTTCTCGCTACAAATCTACTATAGATGCATGGTTCATCTGGATTTTTGATAAAGTCAAATTCCTTGACCGTCTCATCAAAACAGATGTTCCAACTCCGCGATGCCTGCTTTAGTCCATAGATGGACTTAAGCAACTTGCACACCTTTCCCCTGCTCCCACTCTGAATGAAACCCTCTGGCTGATCCATATAGACACACTCCTCTAAATTTCCATTTAGAAAAGCGGTTTTTACGTCCATCTGCCAAATCTCATAATCGTGGAAAGCAGCAATGGCAAGAAGGATCCGAATGGATTTCAGCATAGCCACTGGAGAAAAGGTTTCGTCATAGTCCAAGCCAGGTCTTTGACGGAAACCCTTTGCTACAAGTCTAGCTTTATAGGTCTCAACCTGTCCATCTACACCAATCTTCCTTTTGAAGATCCACTTGCATCCTACGGGTTTTACCCCGTCTGGAGCAATGTCCAACGTCCATACTTTGTTGGTGTACATGGACTCCATTTCGGTCCGCATTGCATCCAGCCATTTTACCGAGTCTACGCTCTGAACGGCCTGCTGGAAGCTAGTAGGCTCATCATAGTCTATGATGCAATCCTCTCTATCCCCGTCTATGAGAAAACCGTAGTATCTCTCGGGCGGATGAGACTGCCTACTACTTCTGCGGAGCGTTGTAGGAATGTCTTGTTCATTTGAACCCTCTGGTTCTACTAAGCTTTCAGTAATAGCTCGCGGTTCTGGAATTTCTTCCAGTTCTACAGTGCTCCCACTTATCTGGTTTTCCAAAAACTCAGTTTCCAAGAAGTAGGCATGACGAGAAACAAGAACTTTTTGTTCCTCTTCACAGTAGAAGAAATATCCCTTAGAGTTCTTTGGATATCCCACGAACTTACACTGTAGTGAGCGTGCCTCGAGCTTGTCCACATGCTGCTTTTTAACAAAAGCTGGACATCCCCAAGTCTTGATGTGACTGAGATGGGGCCTCTTCCCACACCACATCTCATATGGTGTAGTAGGCACAGTTTTAGTAGGAACAAGGTTCAATAGGTACGCAGCTGATTCTAGTGCATACCCCCAGAATGATCGCGGTAACTCAGCGTTACTCATCATGGACCGTACCATATCCAATAGGGTCCGGTTCCGTCTCTCCGATACACCGTTATGTTGCGGAGTGTATGGAGGAGTAAGCTGAGAGAGAATCCCATTCTCTTTTAAGTAATTCAGGAACTCGGCACTTAAGTATTCTCCACCTCGATCCGATCTTAGAATCTTGATACTTTTGCCGGTTTGTTTTTCTACTTCATTCTTAAATTCCTGGAATTTTTCAAAAGATTCTGACTTATGTTTCATTAAGAAGACATAACCGTATCTTGAAAAATCATCCGTAAAAGTAATGAAGTAAGAATAACCGCTTCGCGCATGTGTAGACATTGGACCGCACACGTCGCTGTGTACGAGTCCCAAGAGCTCGCTCGCTCTTACTCCGTGTCCAGTGAACGGAGACTTTGTCATCTTTCCTTTGAGACAGGATTGACAAGTGGCATACGATTGATATTCGAACGGATCCAAATATCCTTCTGTATGTAACTTAGTCAACCTTCTCTCATTGATGTGACCTAGTCTACAATGCCATAAGAAAGTCTGATTGATATCTGGAGACTTTCTTTTGTGTGTATTCTGGACATTGAAAATCTGTGGTTGGTTTAATACGTATATACCATTGCTCAGTGTACCTGACCCAATCAGAACTTGATTAAGGTGAATGTTTACAACATTACTTACAAACGCAAATTCATAACCTTCTTTAGAAACCAAAGATACAGAAATGATATTACAAGTTGCGTTGGGTACAAAAAAGCAATTACGCAAAACCAAAACATGCCCATCTGACATTCCCAGGTGATAGTCCCCCACGGCTTTAGCATCTATGCTAGCTCCGTTCGCAACTCTGAGGGTCATGTCACCTTCCTTCAAAAACCTACGGTTTCTCAACGCCTGCAAAGAATTACAGATATGAGATCCTGATCCGGTATCCAATACCCAGGAAGTAGAGTTTATAGAAAGACAGTTTTCAATAACATACACACCTGAAGCTGAAGCCGCAACCTGCTTCAGTTCCTGTGTCCTGGCTTTCCAAGCCCTGCAATCTTTCTTCCAGTGTCCACTCTTATGACAATAGAAGCATTCTTCCTTTCCAACAAGCTTCCCCGCAATCTTTGTTGCCTTTTCCTTTCCCTTCGTACCCACTTTACTAACACCGCCTCTTGGTTTGGCGGGGGCTTTCTTCCTCTTTCCCTTGGCTTTCGCCTTGGACCTAGAGGAAGAAGATCCTCCTACAAACAAAGCGGGTGTTTCCCTACCCTTCTGTAGGGTGCCCTCTGCGCTCCTCAGCAGGTTGTGGAGTTCTGAAAGTTCAACTTCCTTTTCTTGCAAGTTGAAATTCAGTATGAACTGGGCGTAAGTGGATGGAAGGGACTGGAGAATTAAATCTGTATAAAGTTCACTATCCAACGTGGTCCCAAGTTCCGCGAGCTCCTCAGTGTAGCCAATCATCTTAAGCACGTGGTCCGCTACCGATGATCCGACGGCCAACTTAGTCGAAAATAACTTCTTCGACACTTCGTATCTTGCGATACGAGACTGCTCTCCATACAGTTCTTTTGTATGGAGAAATATGGACTCGAGGTCCATATTCTCATGCCTCCTCTGATGTTCGTTGTCCATAGAGGCAAGCACGAGGCACCTGGCCTTCGCGCAATCAATCTCCCAAGTTTTACGGATTTCCTTATCCGCGACGCTGGAGGTGGGACCTGGGACGGGGGGAGCTTTGGTGGTAAGAAGATACCCCAGCTTGTCGTAAGCGATTGCCAATTTGACATTCCTGAGCCAATCTTTGTAGTTTGGCCCTGTCAGTATGTTTTTATCTACAAGTAACTTAAGTCCAGTCATTTCGATTTGGTCGCTGCTGGGGGAGAGAAGAAACACTTAGCACGATGCTCTTGCAAGTTTAGAATGGTTTTTAATTTGTCTAAACAGGATGGCTCCTACTGTCTCTCGAATCCCTCCTCAAACCACAAAGGAAGAATTAGTCGGGATCAATCCCACCGTACAATACTTGCTTAACCGTTCAGCCAGGCCAGTGTCGGTACTTCGAGGGAGGTTTTCCAACGCTTTCGCGAAGTTCCTTAATTTAAGAACCTCTTTTCCCTGGGGGCGTAGCCTCGCTAACACCTTTCTAGGCACCTACTAGGTTTATAGCATTGATCGTTTAGTGAGAAATTTCCCGAGGAGTAGCATATACTCACAGTAGGATCGGGATCCAAATATCATCGCGTGACGAAAATGAAGGAATCCTACCATAATCATCACACTCCAAATGGTATGCAAATCTAGCAAGTTTCAGTACTTATGAAACTCCCGATGTGGATTTTTGCCCCATGCTCTTATGATCTTGACTTTGGCCAACAAATCATAAGTCACATGTCAAGTTCTTCCCGTCGTTTTCCAGGTTAATTTGAATCCACCCGTACATACCCTTGACTTTGGCCAACAAGGCAGTACGACTGTTCCAAATCAACGCATCTATCTATGCTGCACATGAATATCCAATAGCTACCAATCACTATGCCTTGACTTTGGCCAACAAACACAGCTTGAATACTATTGACTATTTATGTGAAACGACGGAGGGCTACGAATGGTTTTGGCGAAACCGTGAACGTAGTGAACTTGATATAATTGATGGAACGAGATAGCTTTTAGAAGGAGTGGCTCAAGCTCCGCATTTAAAAGTTAGTTTTGAAAAGAACCGAGTGGTTTTTCGAAAGAGTTCCAACGATTTTAACTTGGTTTATTATCTTGCATTAGTTCTTTTAATGCGTGATATTCTTGCATTAGTACTTTTAATGCGTCCCATCATTTAATTCCTACCATTGCAGAAAACAACCAAAATATGACGTACGCTTATGCCATTCGCATTCGCCACGGGGTCCCGTCATCACTCGTTAGGTTACTTAACTAACGACAGAGCGGGGGCTGGGCTAGCGCGGCTGTAAAACATAAGCAACGCCTAAATAGAAAGCAATGATAGACATTACAGATCACAGATGAATACATTGGATATATTAGCAATCCGCAATCCTTTCGAGCCTGCAACGAAAAGTGGATTACACGGTCGCGGTGAATAGCCAAATACCCCACCCAAGACCCCTACGGGTGCGGCAAACTACCCGCTAAGTACTCGGCAGTTTGTGCACCCCCTCCATGGGTCTATCCTAGGAGCAAAAACAGTAAAAAGAATTATACAATGACGGCTACAACCCCGACCCGGTTGTGCGGCCAAACAAATAATATTATTACATCAATTTACATTTACAATGAATGAAAGAAAAACAAAAGCTCATCTCACATCCACCCCGGCTATTCACCCGCGACAGTCCAACACATTCATATACACAATCCAATATCAAACACAGATCATGTATAACCCCGACTAATCGACTTATAGCGATTAGCCGACGTTCAATACATGCAAGCAACACAGATATAACCAACATAGCCAAAGTGCAGTGAAGTTCGGGAAAAATACGGAATTATAGGACCCCAAAAGTGAATTTCAGTTCTGGAAAATCTGGGCACATATAATACATCTGAAAAATCCCAAAACCAACACAGAAGAACACTGCACGAAAAACGATGCAGAGAGGACACCAAGCAGCGGCGGATCCGCGGCCTGATGAACAGGTGAGGCCGCGGATGGGCGGCGCTTTGAAAGAATCATGCTATCGTTTTTGGTGGGTGTTCTTAGAAAACCCTGAGCCGATTTTTGGAGTATAAAGTTTTTCATTTAGAGCAGAAAAAATTTCAACAGAAACTTAGGGTTTTGGTTTTTCCGGTTTTGCGATTTTTCGGTTTCGAACTTCCATACACTTCACTACCAAGCTAGTTTAAGTTTAGTTAGGCTCTGATACCACTGTAAGTCCACGTTGCGACCCCCGGTGCTTACGGGGAGGCAGAAACGGTATAAAAAACAAATTTTTATCGCAAGAGGCAACATGGACTAAACAAGGTCGGGATCGTGTCTAAACTAAACTAGCAAATACGCTAAAGGGAGTTAGCTACTCGGATGAAGGTTATACCTAAACTTGAACTCCTTCTTCTTGAAATCTTGTAAAGGTTGATGGTTCTCTTTTCGTCGCCTTCTTCCGTCGAAGATGGATCCACCTCGAAGGTTCGACCTTTGGGCTCTTCCTCGATCTTTGAGTGAACTAGGGTTTCCGGCTTGCTAAACCTTGAACCTAGAATGAGTAGAGAGTGACTAGGGTTTGCTTTTCTTTTTAAAGAGAAGGATTCTCAACACATGAGAAGGTTTCTCTTTGGCTAGAGGAAGAAGAAGATGAAGTGAAGAGAGAGAATGAATATGATAGAAAATGAGCTATCCTTTTTCTTTCTTGCAACCATAATGCAAAAGAAAAAGAATTATCAATAATAATAATAATGAAAATGAAAAGGTTGATGGAAAGTTTTAGAATGACCATTATCATTTCAAACATTAAATGAATTGGCTAGAATCAAAGAGCATCTTTCTTTTGTAATGATGATGATCAAAACTTCAACCATGGTCAACAAGTCAACCATGGTCAACAAGTCAACAAAAACCAACCATGACACAATTTCATTTTATTATATATTATTAATTGATATAATACAAATCCATTAGGGTTTGGAAAAAGACGACTGTCAACTGTGCATACGCACCCGTTCCGAAACCCTAATGAAAGTCATCTTCCTCTTCCTCAAATAACCGTGCATACACACCTGCATCCTTATTGCGAGGAACATGAATACTGAGATAAAAGCAACCCCAAAACATATACCAGTATCTGGCTCAAACCAGAGCCTGCCAGTATAATCCGTCCGGACTCCAAACGTGCACAAGTACGCGGATGAGAACGAACCCTGTCGCAAAACCATGCGACCTCTACTCTGTTTTGCCCAGAGGCGAATACCCTCTGTGTGGGACTCTAAAGACTCGACACTACGCTGGCAGTGGGTTTAACCACAGACCGCAAGCGGCACTAGCTGTGCGTAACGGTCCCCAGGTAGATGTCGACAAGAAGGCTGACGAGGTGAAACCCCATCTGAACTCCTACTGAGTCTGAATGTGACATTCTCCGTACAGTCCGGTCTGTTCGTCTGATACATCGCATGTCGGGCCTAGGGGGCGGTAAAACGTCAGTCCCCCAATAGCGCTACAAGTCGTGTCGGAGTGAAGCCCAAAACACCCTGAGATAACACTGGAAGCCTACCAGTATATCTCGCTTGCCCTGGCCAGGGACTACTCGTGTAATGGCTCTCCTAGACACAGCGCGATGTCAACCCCCAATACCGGGAGAGACGAATCCTGTCTAACCGGCACTGCCTCCGAGTGCTTCGGGACTGCACCCAACCACTACCTGTTTGCACGACTCCTTTGAGCCGTGGTAGGGTAGTGATCAAAGTGTAGTGGGAACACACTCGAGGAGAAGTGCCAGTGTCAAGTCAGCGGACTAAGCTGTACTCATGTCACCTGGGAACTGATAACTGACGATAGGTATAATACCAACCTTTCAGTTCCCGACGAGTCCTGTCCAGTGTACTCGTAACCCAACGAGCACCCGTATACTATCTCCAGTACGACGTACTGATGGCTGTGGGACAGACCATCTCCCACACTGGGATGAGAAGCGCATACGCTAGTCTACTCCGGAGTATCGATGCCCTGTCTCGATAGTCCTGCGACTAGGGACCTGTATAAGGATGTGCTTATAGATTACCCAGCCCCCACTAGTGTGACTGCCATCACAACGCTGGTAATCAAGCAAAAATCCTAAGGGCTCCACTAATGCGTATAAGTGATATACTGAAATAAACACAAGTACACATTGAAGTAGAAACAAACCAAGTAGCATACTACTATATTGAGCAAGATTGTTTATACAAGGTGAATATCCCAAGCTTCCATCAAGTAATATACAAACTAGTATGATACAGTAATGGCCTCTAGGGCATATACACTAACAGGTATAGCCCTTAGGATGTGTACTTGACTACCTGGACTATGATGCGGATCATACTAGTGGGGACATGGTAGTCCATAAGTACATCCTTCAAGGTCCCTAGTTGTGGGTGTATCGAGACGGGGCATCGATATACCAGAGTAGACTAGCGTGTAGCTTCTCGACCCATATAGATGGGCGATGGATGATCCCATATCCATTGGTGTTTGACATCAGAGATGATATACGGGTGCTCAGTAGAGACTGGGTACACTGGACGGACTCGCCGAGAACTCCCAGATAGTATTATACCTTACGTCAGATGGCAGTTCTCTGGTGACACTGGTACAGAGTAGTCTGTTGACCCGAGATCGTCATAGAGTCTTGTGTGGTTCCCACTGTGCTTTGATTTCCACCTTACCACGTCCAAGAGGGCATGCAAAAAGGTGGTTTTTGGGTACAGTCCCGAATCACATGGAGGCAATGAGCGATAGGAGGGGATTCGTCTTTCCCGGTATAGGGAGTTGATGTTGCGCTGTGTTCGATTGGCTGTAACCAGAAATCCCTGGCCAGGGTTGCTGAGATTTACTGGTAAGTGTTACCAGTAGTTTCTCGAACTGTTATAGACCTCATATCGACACGACTTATCGAGCTATTGGGGTCTGACGTTTACCGCCCCTAGGCAAGATATGCGACATATCAGACGACGAGACCGGACTGTACGGTAAATGTTACTGGTTGGATTCACAGGAGTGTGAGCGGGCTTGCTCGTCGATCTTCTGATCTCTCAATACCCGGGTGGCCGTTACGTTTAGCAGACCGCTTGCGGCTTGTGGGTGTTTGATATGATCTTAACCTGCTGCCGGCGTATTGACGAGTCTTTAGAGTCCTACACAGAGGTTTCCTGGCTCAAGCGAAACGAAATAGGAGCGCATATGAGATATGTGCGGGACCGAGAATAATGCGTGTATGTGATACCGTATTTCATTCTCGCGATGAATGTTTCGATTGGTTGTATGCGATATAACCTAGTTATCGAATCGAAGATTGATTCGATAAGTCGATACATTAGATACTAGTCGGTTATGTGCGACATGACCGGATCATTGAATCAAGTGTTGATTTAATGACTTAATGTATAATTATATATTTGATATATTACTTTGCATTAACTAGTATTGGTTCATTTTAAAAGGATTTTCTCACTTGATGTGCACATTGTATATGTGATATATTTTTTGTGTGCACTTGATTGTATCATGTTTGATGATACATGTTAACTTGAGCATGTGTAAAGATTAAAACATGGTTATATGAGTGGTTAGGGTTTTGTTTACTTATTCATTTATTTATTTTGATTATTGATTTTGGAGAAGAAAATGGAAATGGTGGCTTTTCTTGTTTCTTTCATGAAGCTTCATGAAGGGTTGAAACCTTGAACATTTTTGTTTTTTTCTCTTAACCTAACCATTCACCTAACCCTAGTTTACTCTCTACACTTTACCATGGTTAGTATATGATAAGTATTCATATTATTTTCATTTTTAATGTAACACTTATCATATTCTATCTCCTTCTTCTTCATCTTGATCAAGAAGAAAAGCTTGCCTCCATTAATGGCATCTTGAGTAAAAGAGCGAGAAATCCAATTCTAAAGTGAACCCACCTCCTATTTCTTCACCCTCTACCTCTTGCCAAGTAGTATAGGGTGTTTTCTTCACAAGTTTCACGACTCGGTAAAGTTGGAGCTTGATCTTGTGTTGCCTCGACGTAGATCATCTTCGGCATCGAAGCCGACGACCTAGCCCGCCCATTTCTCCGATGAAGCCGATGCAAGAGTCCGGGATTCGAGATGGACAGCGAGAGGACGTCTACGTAGAGCTAAGGAAGTGGAGAACCGGATCTACAAAGGTTGTAGCCTCTTTCTTTTAGTTAAAATGTTAACTAGTTTCACTTTTCGCCTAAACTCTAGTCAACGAATCCGTATTAGGATTTCTCGGCACTTGTAAAATTTGAAATTGGCATGGTTGATGCCTTGTGAGACCTCATTAGAGTGCCTAGGAACCCTACAGTGGTATCAGAGCCTAGCTAGAGCCTTAGGCGAAGTGTAGACGACGTTTGAAATCCGAACGAACATCGAAACCCTAATCCAAAATGCTCTCTGGACTTTTTTCAAAAACTGGGTTTTTTCCACATTAACAATATGCAGAAAATTCAGCTGGGAATTGTAAGAAAAACTGTGCAGCACGTGCCCGTGATTCAACTAAAGCGCGGCGGAACCGCGGCACGAGCATGGCTCGTGCGGCGTTTCCACGGCCATATTATCAAATTGGGTTTTTAAAATTGCACAGTAATTCCTATATTCAGGTGCTGTATTTTCTGGGAATTTTTAATATTTATTCAAGAGTTGAATATTCTGGGTTGTTTTGGGGATTCGATTATTCGATCGGATTATCAAACTTTGTCTAGGTGTTTTCCGGATAATTTTTGAATATGTTAAAAAGTTCGACCGGATATAAATACCCACCTTTTCCCCTGTCGGGAAATTTCCAAGTGTTGGATCTTTCCGTGGTTTAAAGACGTTCTAAGTGTAAGTCCATGCTACCTCTCCCGGTACTTCCGGGCATGCGGAATTTGGTAAAAAACTATTTTTATAGAGGTGGTAACATGGACCTATAACCCGGATCCTTGTTAAACATCTAACTAACAACCTAACTACGAGTTTCTAACTACTCGGTTAGGGGGTTATACCTTGCTTGTCTTGAACTCCTTCGTCTTCAAGCTCCGATGGTGGTCCGGATTGGCTTCTTCCCGTCGTCTCCGTACGTCGAAGATAGATCCACCTGAAAGCTCCAACCTTTGGCTCCTTCTTCAAACTTTGAAGAAACTAGTTCACTCGGTTTGCTAAACCTTGTGAACTAGAATGAGTAGAGAAGAGTTTGTATGGGATTTTATCTATGGTTTTTGATTCTCAACTCATGAGATATGTGAACCATAGAGTCAAGAGAGGGAGCAAGAGGAAGAGGGTGAAAGCAAGAGCAAGAGAGCTCAAGAACAAGAGAGAGAATGAGCAAGAAAGAATGAGCAAGTCTTTTGTCTTTCACCCTCTCATAATCCAAAACCATCATAACTCATTATACCAAATCAAGTGTTATGTGATGGTTGAAGCAACCATAACCATATCATTTCATGCACTCATTTTGCACAAATGAGCAAGCAAGCAAAAGTCTTTGCCATGAAATGATGGCTATGGTTATCATGATGGTCAACTAGTCAAGCCTAGTCAACCGGTCAACAAGTCAACAAAAGTCAACAAGTCAACAAAGTCAACAAAAGTCAACAACCATGTCACCATAATACTTAATTAATATAATAGTTAATCACATATCATATTCTCATTAGGGTTGAGCAAAAAGTCAAATAGTCAACGGTCAACTGTCAACAACCCTAATGAGAATCCGCTGCCTCTGTCTCCCCGTCAACTGTGCATACACACCCGCATCCGTGTTCCGAGGAACACGAATGCAAACTGGATAAATCCAATCCCAATACGTACACTAGGATCTGGCTTAAACCAAAGCCCGCTAGTGCAAACTGTCCGGACACTGTACGTGCACAAGTGCACGGATGTGACCGAACCCTGTCGCAAAACCATGCGACCTGTCGCAAAACCATGCGACCTCTACTCTTTTGCCTAAAGGCGAAAAGCTTTCTGTGTGGGACTCTAAAGACTCGACACTACGCTGGCAGTGGGTTAAACCACAGACCGTAAGCGGCACTAGCTGTGCATAACGGTCCCCAGGTAATGCCGACAAGAAGACTGACGAGGCGAAACCCATCTGAACTCCTACTGAGCCTGAATGTGACATTCTCCGTACAGTCCGGTCTGTTCGTCTGATACATCGCATGGCGGGCCTAGGGGGCGGTAAACGTCAGTCCCCCAATAGCGATACAAGTCGTGCCGGAGCGAAGCCCAAAACACCCTGAGATAACACTGGAAGCCTACCAGTATATCTCGTTTGCCCTGGCCAGGGACTACTCGTGTAATGGCTCTCCTAGACACAGCGCGATGTCAACCCCCAATACCGAGAGAGACGAATCCTGTCTAACCGTCACTGCCTCCAAGTGCTTCGGGACTGCACCCAACTACTACCTGTTTGCACTGCTCCTTTGAGCCGTGGTAGGGTAGTAATCAAAGTACAGTGGGAACACACTCGAGGCGAAGTGACAGTGTCAAGTCAGCGGACTAAGCTGTACTCATGTCACCTGGGAACTGATAACTGACGATAGGCATAATACCAACTAGTCAGTTCCCGACGAGTCCTGTCCAGTGTACCCGTAACCTAACGAGCACCCGCATACTATCTCAAGTACGACGTAATGACGGCTGTGGGACAGGCCGTCTCCCACACTGGGATGAGAAGCGCATGCGCTAGTCTACTCCGGAGTATCGATGACCTGTCTCGATAGTCCTGCGACCAGGGACCTGCATAAGGATGTGCTTATAGATTATCCAGCCCCACTAGTGTGACTGCCATCACATCGCTGGTAATCAAGCAAAGATCCTAAGGGCTCCACTAATGTGTATAGGTGATATACTAAAACAAACACATGTACACATTGAAGTAGAAACAAACCAAGTAGCATACTACTATTTTGAGCAAGATTGTATATACAAGGTGAATATCCCAAGCTTCCATTAAGTAATATACAAACAAGTATGATACAATAATGGTCTCTAGGGCATATACACTAACAATCTCCCACTTGCACTAAGGCCATGTACTGGCGTATCGAAGACCTATCATCTCGATCAGCCGCTCGAACTGAGTCTGGGGCAGGGCCTTGGTGAATGGATCTGCAGTGTTATCTTCCGAAGCGACTCTCCGAACCTCGATCTCCTGGCGATCCACGATCTCCCTGATCCGGTGATACCGCCTTAAGATGTGTCTGGATCTCTGATGGGACCTGGGTTCCTTCGCTAAAGCTATAGCCCCGTTGTTGTCGCAATACAGAGGTATTGGATCAACAATGGACGGAACCACCTGAAGCTCTTTCAAGAACTTCCTCATCCAGACAGCTTCTTTTGCGGCATCAGATGCAGCGATGTATTCCGCTTCCATCGTCGAGTCTGCAACGGTTTCCTGTTTGGAACTCTTCCAACACACCGCCCCTCCATTGAGGGTAAAGACAAAACCAGACATGGACTTGGAATCATCCTTGTCACTCTGGAAGCTGGAGTCAGCAAAGGCCTCGATCTGGAGGTCTTTTCCGCCATACACCAAGAACATCTCCTTAGTCCTTCTCAGGTACTTGAGAATGTTCTTTACTGCTATCCAGTGTTTCTCCCCAGGGTTAGACTGATACCGGCTTACCACACTCAGTGCATAAGCTACATCCGGTCTGGTACACAACATCGCATACATTATAGAGCCTACCGCAGAAGCGTAGGGTATAATAGACATGCGATCCCTCTCTAAATCAGTCTTGGGAGACATCTCTTTAGAGAGGGTGATCCCGTGACAAGCCGGTAGGTTACCGCACTTGGAATCTTCCATACTGAACCTCTTCAGTATGGTGTCGATGTATCTGGACTGTGAAAGTCCTAATATCCTCTTGGATCTATCACGATGGATCCGGATCCCCAGGATGTAGGAGGCATCACCCAGGTCTTTCATGGAGAACCTGTGCGACAAGAACCCCTTGACAGATTGTAGCATAGGAATGTCATTTCCTATTAAGAGAATGTCATCCACGTATAAAACGAGGAATACTACAGTTCTCGCTACAAATCTACTATAGATGCATGGTTCATCTGGATTTTTGATAAAGCCAAATTCTTTGACCGTCTCATCAAAACAGATGTTCCAACTCCGCGATGCCTGCTTTAGTCCGTAGATGGACTTAAGCAACTTGCACACCTTTTCGCTGCTCCCACTCTGAATGAAACCCTCTGGTTGGTCCATATAGACACACTCCTCTAAATTTCCATTTAGAAAAGCGGTCTTTACGTCCATTTGCCAGATCTCATAATCGTGGAAGGCAGCAATGGCAAGAAGGATCCGAATGGATTTCAGCATAGCCACTGGAGAAAAGGTTTCGTCATAGTCCAAGCCAGGTCTTTGACGAAAACCCTTTGCTACAAGTCTAGCTTTATAGGTCTCAACCTGTCCATCTACACCAATCTTCCTTTTGAAGATCCACTTGCATCCTACGGGTTTTACCCCGTCTGGAGCAATGTCCAACGTCCATACTTTGTTGGTGTACATGGACTCCATTTCGGTCCGCATTGCATCCAGCCATTTCACTGAGTCAACGCTCTGAACGGCCTGCTGGAAGCTAGTAGGCTCATCATAATCTATGATGCAATCCTCTCTATCCCCGTCTATGAGAAAACCGTAGTATCTCTCGGGCGGATGAGTCTGTCTACTACTCCTGCGGAGCGGCGTAGGAATGTCCTGTTCTTTTGAACCCTCTGGTTCCACTAAACTTTCAGTAATAGTCCGTAGTTCTGGAATTTCTTCCAGTTCTACCGCACTCCCACTGATTTCCTTTTCTAAGAACTGGTGTTCTAGAAAGTGGGCATGACGAGAAACAAGAACTTTTTGTTCCTCTTCGCAGTAGAAGAAATATCCCTTGGAATTCTTTGGATATCCCACAAACTTGCACTGTACTGAGCGTGCCTCGAGCTTGTCCGCATGCTGCTTTTTGACAAAAGCTGGACTTCCCCATGTCTTAATGTGATTAAGATGGGGCCTCTTCCCACACCACATCTCAAATGGTGTGGTAGGCACAGTCTTAGTGGGAACTCGGTTCAAAAGGTATGCAGCTGATTCTAGCGCATACCCCCAGAATGATCGCGGTAACTCAGCGTTACTCATCATGGACCGTACCATATCTAATAGGGTGCGGTTCCGTCTCTCCGATACACCGTTATGTTGCGGAGTGTATGGAGGAGTAAGCTGAGAGAGAATTCCGTTCTCTTTTAAATAGTCCAGGAACTCAGCACTTAAGTATTCTCCACCTCGATCCGATCTTAGAATCTTAATACTTTTGCCGGTTTGTTTTTCTACTTCATTCTTATACTCCTGGAATTTTCCAAAGGTTTCGGACTTATGTTTCATTAAGAAGACATAACCGTACCTTGAGAAGCCATCCGTAAAAGTAATGAAGTAAGAATAACCGCTTCGCGCATGTGTAGACATTGGACCGCACACGTCACTGTGTACGAGTCCCAAGAGCTCGCTCGCTCTCACTCCATGTCCAGTAAACGGAGTCTTTGTCATCTTTCCTTTGAGACATGATTGACAAGTGGCATACGATTGATATTCGAACGGATTCAAATATCCTTCTGTATGTAACATCGTCAACCTTCTCTCATTGATGTGACCCAGTCTACAATGCCATAAAGAAAGCCTGATTGATTTCCGGAGACTTTCTTTTGTGTGTATTCTGGACATTGAAAATCTGTGGTTGGTTTAATACGTATATACCATTACTCAATGTACCTGACCCAATCAGAACTTGATTAAGGTGAATGTTTACAACATTACTTACAAACGCAAATTCATAACCTTCTTTAGAAACTAAAGATACAGAAATGATATTACAAGTTGCGTTGGGTACAAAAAAGCAATTACGCAAAACCAAAACATGTCCATCTGACATTCCCAGGTGATAGTCCCCTACGGCTTTAGCATCCATGCTAGCTCCGTTCGCAACTCTGAGGGTCATGTCACCTGCCTTCAAAACCTTACGGTTTCTCAACGCCTGCAATGAATTACAGATATGAGATCTTGATCCGGTATCCAGTACCCAGGAAGTAGAGTTTATTGAAAGACAGTTTTCAATAACATACACACCTGAAGCTGAAGCTGCAACCTGCTTCAATTCCTGTGTTCTGCCTTTCCAAGCCCTGCAATCATTCTTCCAGTGACATTTCTTATGACAATAGAAGCATTCTTCCTTATCCACAAGCTTCCCCGCTTTCTTTGTTGATTTAGCTTTTCCCTTCGTATCCACTTTACTAACGCCGCCCCTTGGTTTGGCAGGGGCTTTCTTCGTCTTTCCCTTGGCTTTCGCCTTGGACCTAGAAGAAGATGATCCTCCTACAAACAAAGTGGATGTTTCCCTACCCTTCTGTAGGGTGCCCTCTGTGCTCCTCAGCATGTTGAGGAGCTCTGAAAGTTCAACTTCTTTTTCTTGCAAGTTGAAGTTCAGTATAAACTGGGCATAAGTGGAAGGAAGGGACTGGAGAACTATGTCCGTATAGAGCTCACTCTCCAATGTGGTTCCTAGGTCCGCGAGCTCCTCAATGTAGCCGATCATCTTTAGCACGTGCTCGGCTACTGATGATCCGACGGCCATCCTTGCCGAAAATAACTTTTTCGACGCTTCATATCTTGCGATACGAGATTGCTCTCCATACAGTTCTTTTGTATGGAGAAATATAGATTCAAGGTCCATATTCTCGTGCCTCCTCTGATGTTCGTTGTCCATCGAGGCAAGTACGAGGCACTTGGCCTTCGCGCTATCAATCTCCCAAGTCTTGCGGATTTCCTTATCCGTGACGCTGGAAGTGGGACCAGGGACAGGGGGAGCTTTGGTGGTAAGAAGATACCCCAGCTTGTCGTAAGTGATTGCCATCTTGACATTCCTGAGCCAATCTTTGTAGTTTGGCCCTGTCAGTATATTTTTATCTAGAAGTAACTTAAGTCCAGTCATGTCGATTGGTCGCTGCAATTAGGAGAGAGAAGAAGAAACACTCAGCATGATGCTCTTGCAAGTTTAGAGTGGTTTTTAGTTTGTCTAAACAGGATGGCTCCCACTGTTTCTCGAATCCCTCCTCAAACCATAAAGGAAGAATTAGTCGGGATCAATCCCACCGCACAATACTTGCTTAACCGTTCAGCCAGGCCGGTGTCGGTACTTCGAGGGAGGTTTTCCAACGCTTTCGCAAAGTTCCTTAATTAAAGAACCTCTTTTCCCTGGGGGCGTAGCCCCGCTAACACCTTTCTAGGCACCTACTAGGTTTATAGCATTGATCGTTTAGTGAGAAATTTCCCGAGGAGTAGCATATACTCACAGTAGGATCGGGATCCAAATATCATCGCGTGACGAAACTGAAGGAATCCTACCAGAATCATCACACTCCAAATGGTATGCAAATCTAGCAAGTTTCAGTACTTATGAAACTCCCGATGTGGATTTTTTTGCCCCATGCTCTTATGACCTTGACTTTGGCCAAAATATCATAAGTCACATGTCAAGTTCTACCCGTCATTGTCCAGGTTAATTTGGATCCATCCGTACCTACCCTTGACTTTGGCCAAAATGGCAGTACGACTGTCCCAAACCAACGCATCTATCTATGCTACACATGAACACCCAATAGCTACCAATCACTGTGCCTTGACTTTGGCCAACATACACAGCTTGAATACTATTGACTATTCATGTGAAACGACGGAGGGCTACGAATGGTTTTTGGCAAAACCGTGAACGTAGTGAACTTGATATAGTCGATGGAACGAGATAGCTTTTAAAAAGGAGTGGCTCAAGCTCCGCATTTAAAAGTTGTTTTTGAAAAGAACCGAGTGGTTTTTCGAAAGTGTTCCAACGATTTTAACTTGGTTTATTATCTTGCATTAGTTCTTTTAATGCGTGATATTCTTGCATTAGTTCTTTTAATGCGTCCCATCAATTAATCCTACCATTGCAGAAAACAACCAAAATATGACGTACGCTTATGCCATTCGCATTCGCCACGGGGCCCCGTCATTACCCGTTAGGTTACTTAACTAACGACAGAGCGGGGGCTGGGCTAGCGCGGCTGTAAAACATAAGCAACGCCTAAATAATATCATATATAGATATATTGCAATGATAGACATTTCAGATCACAGATGAATACATTGGATATACTAGGAACCTGCAATTCGTACGAGCCTGTAACGAAAAGCAGATTACACGGTCGCGGTGAATAGCCAACACCCCACCCAAGAACCCTACGGGCGCGGCAAACTACCCGCCAAGTACCCGAAGCGAAGCAACCTCCCTCATCTCCATGAGTAGGCCACTCGGCACTTCGGCATACCCGGTAGTTTGTGCACCCCCTCCATGGGTCTATCCTAGGAGCAAAAACAGTAAAAAGAAATTATACAATGACGGCTACAACCCCGACCCGGTTGTGCGGCCATACAAATAATTATTACATCAATTTACAAATTTACATGAATTGAAAGAAAAGAAAACTCTTGTCTCACAACCCCCGGCTATTCACCCGCGACAATCCAACATATTCATATACACATTCCAGCAACATTACAGATCACAGATTTGTATAACCCCCACTAATCGACATATAGCGATTAGCAGACGTTTAATACAAATATCACATTGCAGAAAAACCCGTTAGCTTAAGTCTTTTAGAAGTTCGATCAAAAATACGGATTTTCGGGACCCCAAAAATAAAATTTTCGTTGTGGAAAATCTGGGCAGAAAATATATATTCCAAAAATCCCAAAATACCCCTATGAGAATACTGTAGCAAAGAAAGAACAGAGAGGAGCCAAGTCGGCCGCGGAACTGCGGCAATAGCAAGCTATTGCCGCGTTTCCGCGGCTCTTTAATGGGATCACTGGACCAAATTTCTACAGTATTCACAGAAAACCCTGAGTCGATTTTAGGTGTGAAAATAATCAACTTTTGAACAGTATAAAAATCGACAGAAACTTCGAATTTTGGGGTTCGTTTTCGGGACTTTTTCTTTGATAGATCTTCTAGTTACTTGCTAACATGTTAGATAGAGTTTAACTAGGCTCTGATACCAATGTAAGTCCATGCTACCTCTCCCGGTACTTCCGGGCATGCGGAATTTGGTAAAAAACGATTTTTATAGAGGTGGTAACATGGGCCTATAACCCGGATCTTGGTTAAACATCTAACTAACAACCTAACTACGAGTTTCTAACTACTCTGTTAGGGGGTTATACCTTGCTTGTCCTGAACTCCTTCGTTTTCAAGCTCCGATGGTGGTCCGGATTGGCTTCTTCCCGTCGTCTCCGTACGCCGAAGATAGATCCACCTGAAAGCTCCAACTTTTGGCTCCTTCTTCGAACTTTGAAGAAACTAGGTCACTCGGTTTGCTAAACCTTGTGAACTAGAATGAGTAGAGAAGAGTTTGTATGGGATTTTATCTATGGTTTTTGATTCTCAACTCATGAGATATGTGAACCATAGAGTCAAGAGAGGGAGCAAGAGGAAGAGGGTGAAAGCAAGAGCAAGAGAGCTCAAGAACAAGAGAGAGAATGAGCAAGAAAGAATGAGCAAGTCTTTTGTCTTTCACCCTCTCATAATCCAAAACCATCATAACTCATTATACCAAATCAAGTGTTATGTGATGGTTGAAGCAACCATAACCATATCATTTCATGCACTCATTTTGCACAAATGAGCAAGCAAGCAAAAGTCTTTGCCATGAAATGATGGCTATGGTTATCATGATGGTCAACTAGTCAAGCCTAGTCAACCGGTCAACAAGTCAACAAAAGTCAACAAGTCAACAAAGTCAACAAAAGTCAACAACCATGTCACCATAATACTTAATTAATATAATAGTTAATCACATATCATATTCTCATTAGGGTTGAGCAAAAAGTCAAATAGTCAACGGTCAACTGTCAACAACCCTAATGAGAATCCGCTGCCTCTGTCTCCCCGTCAACTGTGCAAACACACCCGCATCCATGTTCCGAGGAACACGAATGCAAACTGGATAAATCCAATCCCAATACGTACACTAGGATCTGGCTTAAACCAAAGCCCGCTAGTGCAAACTGTCCGGACACTGTACGTGCACAAGTGCACGGATGTGACCGAACCCTGTCGCAAAACCATGCGACCTGTCGCAAAACCATGCGACCTCTACTCTTTTGCCTAAAGGCGAAAAGTTTTCTGTGTGGGACTCTAAAGACTCGACACTACGCTGGCAGTGGGTTTAACCACAGACCGCAAGCGGCACTAGCTGTGCATAACGGTCCCCAGGTAATGCCGACAAGAAGACTGACGAGGCGAAATCCATCTGAACTCCTACTGATCCTGAATGTGACATTCTCCATACAGTCCGGTCTGTTCGTCTGATACATCGCATGGCGGGCCTAGGGGGCGGTAAACGTAAGTCCCCCAATAGCGGTACAAGTCGTGCCGGAGCGAAGCCCAAAACACCCTGAGATAACACTGGAAGCCTACCAGTATATCTCGTTTTCCCTGGCCAGGGACTACTCGTGTAATGGCTCTCCTAGACACAGCGCGATGTCAACCCCCAATACCGGGAGAGACGAATCATGTCTAACCGTCACTGCCTCCAAGTGCTTCGGGACTGCACCCAACTACTACCTGTTTGCACTGCTCCTTTGAGCCGTGGTAGGGTAGTAATCAAAGTACAGTGGGAACACACTCGAGGCGAAGTGACAGTGTCAAGTCAGCAGACTAAGCTGTACTCATGTCACCTGGGAACTGATAACTGACGAAAGGCATAATACCAACTAGTCAGTTCCCGACGAGTCCTGTCCAGTGTACCCGTAACCTAACGAGCACCCGCATACTATCTCAAGTACGACGTACTGACGGCTGTGGGACAGACCGTCTCCCACACTGGGATGAGAAGCGCATGCGCTAGTCTACTCCGGAGTATCGATGCCCTGTCTCGATAGTCCTGCGACCAGGGACCTGCATAAGGATGTGCTTATAGATTACCCAGCCCCACTAGTGTGACTGCCATCACATCGCTGGTAATCAAGCAAAGATCCTAAGGGCTCCACTAATGTGTATAGGTGATATACTAAAACAAACACATGTACACATTGAAGTAGAAACAAACCAAGTAGCATACTACTGTTTTGAACAAGATTGTATATACAAGGTGAATATCCCAAGCTTCCATTAAGTAATATACAAACAAGTATGATACAGTAATGGCCTCTAAGGCATATACACTAACACTAAGTAGTGCAAGTAACGCGATGGTCCCTCTAGAAGACAACAAACCTTAACTCGATTATGTGACCGTCTTGAACTGCCCTTTGAACCTTAGGGTTTGGGGCAGTACGGCGTGCCACATGTGAGGCGTTGGCTTGACCTTTCTACGGCTGGACCGTTGGTACTGAGGCACGAAGTGAATGTTTTTAAACTTATATCATGTGTTGAGCTGTATCGGGAAAACTAGGGTGTTCGATTGTTTGATCGGAAAGTTTAACATTTTCTATCTTATTCGGAATGTGATACAACATTTGGAATTCACAAGTAGTTATGAGATAACTGAATGAATGTTATAAACATAGCAGTTTAGTCTCACTTGATCGGTTGCTACGGAATTTTGATGTGATCAAAAGTCCGTCGCAATCACGTAGCGTACGCGGATACTCGCCGGGTAAACTTAATAGACAACCTCACTCCATACCCCGACCAAGTGACTGTAGGAGAACCCCGTCGCCGAAAGCATCCGTTCGGGTGCTCGCGGCAGCGGTGTTCCGCCTTGGTGCACTTCGTCGACGGTATCGGGGGTGCTGCCGTCTACTAAAGTTTGCGACGAGTATTCGATCAGGATGTCGGGAATCTTGTTGAATTGCCCGACTTGATATTGAAAAGTGTTTTCGATAATGAGACTGAAATGCGGGGTTTATAATTGTTAGGCATGTGATGTCTAAGGAGCTCATTGGTTTAGGCATACGATGTCTAAAGAGGTTGCGGATTCCAACTGTTGTAGTTTTACACTTTCTTTTCTGTGACCGTAAGTGTAATATGTGATATCGCCGGTTTCGTTGCTATATGTCAACGACAATTGGGATGCGCATATTTACTTACATTGATGACATGTGATGTTATGTGTTGCTGGATATGTTATATTGGATCGTCGTGTTTGAATAGCCGGGGGGTTTTATGTGAGATGAGTGTTTTTCATTTTCATTCATGTAAAAACTTGTATGTAATATTCTTTTATTGGGACGCTTCCAGGTTGCGGAAGATGTCACCTTTTGTATATTATTTACTTTTCTGCACTAGGATAGACCCAAGGAGGGGAGCACAAGTAACCGGGTTCTAGGGTCCAGTGGGAGACCATCTCGAGGAGTCGAGTCCGGGTCTCCTAACCCTAGAATTGGTAGGGTTGCTTGCCGCTCTCGTAGGGGTCTAGGGGTGTGGGTTTGGCTATTCATCGCGACCGTGGAATCCGTGTTTTATACTGGCTTGTATTGAAAACACGGACGTCCTAGTATATCCAATATTTCATATGATTCTTCTGCTGTGATATCTGTGATGTGATCATGTGATATGTTCTGTGATGGATACTTTATATAGTATATATGATATATTATATAGGCGTTACTTATGTTTTACACCCGCGCTAGCCCTGCCCCGCTCTGCTGTTAGTTACCTAACCTAACGGTGCACGAGGGGACATCGAGGCGAATGCGGATGGCATAAGTGTACGTTGTATTTATCTGTGATGTTTAGGTACTTAAATGATAGGACTTCATTAATGTGATTAATGAAAGTAAAAGAAACCTAAAGATGTTGTAGAATTGAATTTCAAAAATAAAACAGGTAGCTACAGTTCTTGCTTTGCACAGCGGTATATATGATATATCCTGCACCTTATTCGATGAGGAAAGGGCCGACGATCCCTTCACCGGGAGTGACCCCTTTAGCAATAACTGGTAGATGCTACACACTCGGTTTGTCTTTTGATTGCTTCTATAGTTTCTGCTTTGCACAGTGATATATATGATAAATCTCGCACCTCATTCGACGAGGAAAGGGCCGACGATCCCTTCACCGGGAGTGACCCCTTTAGCAAAACTAGAAAAGCCTAAAAAACACTCCATTTTAAAATCATTTGATTCTACAACGATATCAAGTTCATTACGCAATAGGTTTTCAGTAAAACCTGTCGTAGCCCTCCGTCATTTCAGATAAGTTGTATATAGTATTCGTGCTACATTTGTTGGCTTTCGTCAAGGTGTAGTGTGCGGTAGCTATATGCTGCTTATCTGCTGCATACGATGCGATTGGATTAGGGTAGTCGTGCGGCTTTGTTGGCTTTCGTCAAGGGTCGTGCGGGTGGGTTTAATTCAATCAAGAAATGTACGGGTTGAACTTGACTAGCGGGCTATGGTTTGTTGGCTTTCGTCAAGGTCATACCACGTTAGGGGCAAAATATTATCGGGAATTTCAAGTGTTGAAATTTGCAATGAGATTGCATACCTTCTATGAGATAGTTGGATCCCGATACCCGCTGCGAGTAATTGTTACTCCTGGGAGAGTTTTACACATTACAATTAGCCGATCAAGTAGGTGTCTAGAAAGGTGTCAACGGGGTTACGCCTTTGGGAAAATGAGGTTTACATTAATTAGGTTCGTGCGAAAGCACGGGGGACCTCCCTCAAAGTACCGACACTGGCCTGGCTGAAAGATTGGCGAACTTGTAGTGTGTAATTAATCCCGGCTAGTCTTTCCTTTTATGGTTTGAAGGAAGATTTGATAAAAACAGTGGGAGCCATCCTGATTAGATAAAATAATAACCAATCTGATCTTGCAAGAGCATACGCAGAGTGTTTTCTTTTCTCTCTCTCCAGGTAGCGACCATATCACGCCTTAATCAAGATAATAATACGGAAGTATTGACCGAACCCACTTGTTATACTGAGCTGGGGAACGTTGGTCCCGCTCCAACTTATAATTGTTATAAGACAGAGCAGGAAATTGGAGAATACCAGAATTCCTATGCCGCCCAAACGAAGAAAGTGCATATGATGCATCTCCTTCGGGTGTGTTCATTACAAAGAACTGTTTCTCTGTATCCTCTACATCCTGGGTATTTGATACCAGATCAGGATCCCAGATATGTAATATGTTACATAGGGCTACAGAAAGGTAGAGAACTGAATACGGGTGATAAGTTTCATGAGGCAGAAAACGGGGCAAGTGTTGCAGCCAAGTCTGTTGGTCACTGTAACCCTGTATTACCAATATAATGATTCTGAACGAATGTTATTAGATACCGAACCAGATATACAAAATCATATCAATCTCTTTATTAGTAAAGAAATGATAAAATTTTATATAGTTGGATAATGTTTTGAACATTTCCTATATCAAAAGTTGATCGGTTCAGGCTCGTTATCTAAGAGCATTGATGTTCTAAATCAAACTACAGTTCTTTAGTATACTGAACACACAAAAGAGGAAGAGTTCAGAAATGAACGAATCCTTCTTGAGGCATTGTAGACTAGGTCATATCAATGCGACCTGACTAGCTGAAGTTACATGAAGATGCATATTTAAATCAGTTTGAATCTACATCTTGTGAAACTTGCCAGTCATGTCACAAAGATATAATGACACCAGCTCTGTTTATTGGAAACAGAGAAAGAGTTAGTGAACTCTTGGGATGATACATGTTGATGTATGTAAGGTCCCCTGTCTACATATGCCAGGACCGGTTCTTTGTACTTCGTTACATTCTCTGATAGTCTCTCAAGATTCAGACATATGTTCCTGTTGAAACACAAGTCCGAACCTTTTGAGATATTCACAGAATATAAGCTAGAAGTAGAGAACCGATACGGGTATAAGTATTTGTCCTTTGATGAGATCAAGGAGGAGAATACTTGAGTACGGAATTCCTGGAATATTCTAAAGGAGAATGAGATTCTCTCTCAGCATTACTCCTCCGTATACACCATAGCACGATGGTATATCGGGGTGGAGCAGTTGCACCCTATGAGATATGGTGTGCTCTATGATGAGTACTACTGTGTTTCCTATTTCCTTTTGGGAGTTATGCACTTGAGAAGCTGCATACCAATTGAATTGGGTTCCAATCAAATCAGTTGCCTACCGCTTCATATGTGATATGGAAAGTGAAGAGCCCATATCTTAAGTTGGTTAAGATTTAGGGTTGTCCGGGCTATATCTAAAAGCATAATCCGAACAAGCTCGAGGCAAGGTCTGTTATGTACAACTGGAAAGGTTCCAGCTATACAAACAACAGCTGATGATTTGAAAGAACCAAACGATTCAATAGTTACCAACGAACCTCAGCCTCTCCGCCGATCTAGTAGGGTTCCTCATCTACCTAAGAGATACTACTGTTTCTCTATGACAGTGGGAGCGAGGATTGCATCATGAGATGATGACCCAACTAGTTTCGAGCTGGCCATCAGGAGTGGGACTCTGTAAGAATGGCTGGATGCTTAGTGATCTGAGATGGAATCCTTATACACCAACAAAGTATGGACTTTAGTTGCTTTATTTGAAGAGTTAAATCCCCATCAGGAGCAAGTATATCTTGAGAAGATTACTTGGTGTATATGGAAAAGTTGAGACTTTCAAAGGTAGACTTGTTAAAGGTTTGCATCATTAACCAGGTATGGATCATGATGAAACCTTTTATAAGGAGCTATGCTTAAAGTCCATTCAGATCCAACTTGCCACGGCTACATACCATGACTACGATATCTGGCGGTTAAGTGTCATGACTGCTTTTCTTAAATGATGTTTCAGAAAAGAGAGTCTGTAAGTACACAGTCAGAGGGCTTCGTAGACAGTGGGAGCAGCGGAAACGTGTGCAAGATGGTTTATGTGATAAAGCAGGCATCGCGGAGTTGGAACATCTGTTTTGATGGATTAGTCAAAGAGTTTGACATCATCAAAATGGTAGATGAACCTTGTATAAAAAAAAAGGTAGTAGGGAGTATGGTGGTGATCCTCGTAGAGTACGTGGATGTCATACTCTTGATAAAAAAGGAGTTTCCTATGCTACGCTCGATCAATCTCCGCTTATCACAATGATTCTCCGCATAGGATCAAAGTGATACCTACTAAATCCTGGGTTTTGGATATATGAGATAGATCTAAATGGATGTTAGGATACTCACTAGATGTAGTGAGATGATATCAATCGATCTTGGGGAGAATCACTGGAAGGGTTCAAGGGTGATAAGGACGACTGAATGTCAGTCACAGGCATTGTCTTTACCCTCGGTAAAGGGACGGTATGTTGGAAGAGTTCCAAGCTAAATACCGTGGCTTACTAGACGATAAAGGCAGGATACATCGCTACTTAAGATGCTACCAAAGAGGCTGTTTGGGTGTATATTGGTTCATGAGATGAACTTAGTTCCTCCCATTATGTGACAATGGAGTTGTGGCTTATGCCAAGGAACGCCGGTCCTATCAGTGATCCAGACAAATTCTAAGGCAGTGTCACCTGATCATGGAGATGGTTGATCTCCAAGGGATCGAGGTTAGGAGAGCAGACTCAGAGGACAACACGGCGGATCCACTCACAAAGGCCTTTTCCCAGAGAGAGACTTTTAAGGGATGGTTGAGTATGAGATACTACAACCACTGCTATCTGATGGCCCTAGTGCAAGTGGGAGATTGTTAGTTATATGTATGCCCTAGAGGCCATTGCTATACATAGGATGTATATTGTAGTGGATGCTTGGACATATATAGGGAGGACTTTCTTGCTAGACATGATAGTATGCTATCTGGTTGATCTTTACCTTAACGTGTACACTAATTTTCTATCTGTTACTTGTTGGTAAAGCCCTTAGGATGTGTACTTGACTACCTGGACTATGATGCTGATCATACTAGTGGGGACATGGTAGTCCATAAGTACATCCTTCAAGGTCCCTAGTCGTGGGTGTATCGAGACGGGGCATCGATATACCAGAGTAGACTAGCGTGTAGCTTCTCGACCAATATAGATGGGCGATGGATGATCCTATATCCATTGGTGTTTGACATCAGAGATGATATACGGGTGCTCAGTAGAGACTGGGTACACTGGACGGACTCGCCGAGAACTCCCAGATGGTATTATACCTTACGTCAGATGGCAGTTCTCTGGTGACACTGGTACAGAGTAGTCTGTTGACCCGAGATCGTCATAGAGTCTTGTGTGGTTCCCACTGTGCTTTGATTTCCACCTTACCACGTCCAAGAGGGCATGCAAAAAGGTGGTTTTTGGGTACTGTCCCGAATCACCTGGAGGCAATGAGCGATAGGAGGGGATTCATCTCTTCCGGTATAGGGAGTTGATGTTGCGCTGTGTTCGATTGGCTATAACCGGAAATCCCTGGCCAGGGTTGCTGAGATTTACTGGTAAGTGTTACCAGTAGTTTCTCGAACTGTTATAGACCTCATATCGACACGACTTATCGAGCTATTGGGGTCTGACGTTTACCACCCCTAGGCAAGATATGCGACATATCAGACGACGAGACCGGACTGCACGGTAAGTGTTACTGGTTGGATTCACAGGAGTGTGAGCGGGCTTGCTCGTCGATCTTCTGATCGCTCAATACCCGGGTGGCCGTTACGTTTAGCAGACCGCTTGCGGCTTGTGGGTGTTTGATATGATCTTAACCTGCTGCCGGCGTATTGACGAGTCTTTAGAGTCCTACACAGAGGTTTCCTGGCTCAAGCGAAACGAAATAGGAGCGCATATGAGATATGTGCGGGACCGAGAATAATGTGTGTATGTGATACCGTATTTCATTCTCGCGATGAATGTTTCGATTGGTTGTATGCGATATAACCTAGTTATCGAATCGAAGATTGATTCGATAAGTCGATACATTAGATACTAGTCGGTTATGTGCGACATGACCGGATCATTGAATCAAGAGTTGATTTAATGACTTAATGTATAAGTATATATTTGATATATTACTTTGCATTAACTAGTATTGGTTCATTTTAAAAGGATTTTCTCACTTGATGTGCACATTGTATATGTGATATATTTTTTGTGTGCACTTGATTGTATCATGTTTGATGATACATGTTAACTTGAGCATGTGTAAAGATTAAACCATGGTTATATGAATGGTTAGGGTTTTGTTTACTTATTCATTTATTTATTTTGATTATTGATTTTGGAGAAGAAAATGGAAATGGTGGCTTTTCTTGTTTCTTTCATGAAGCTTCATGAAGGGTTGAAACCTTGACCATTTTTGTTTTCTTCTCTTAACCTAACCATTTACCTAACCCTAGTTTACTCTCTCCACTTGACCATGGTTAGTATATGATAAGTATTCATATTATTTTCATTTTTAATGTAACACTTATCACATTCTATCTCCTTCTTCTTCATCTTGATCAAGAAGAAAAGCTTGCCTCCATTAATGGCATCTTGAGTAAAAGAGTGAGAAATCCAATTCTAAAGTGAACCCACCTCTTATTTCTTCACCCTCTACCTCTTGCCAAGTAGTATAGGGTGTTTTCTTCACAAGTTTCACGACTCGGTGAAGTTGGAGCTTGATCTTGTGTTGCCTCGACGTAAATCATCTTCGGCATCGAAGCCGATGACCTAGCCCGCCTATTTCTCCGATGAAGCCGATGCAAGAGTCCGGGATTCGAGATGGACAGCGAGAGGACGTCTACGTGGAGCTAAGGAAGTGGAGAACTGGATCTACAAAGGTTGTAGCCTCTTTCTTTTAGTTAAAATGTTAACTAGTTTCACTTTTCGCCTAAACTCTAGTCAACGAATCCGTATTAGGGTTTCTCGGCACTTGTAAAATTTGAAATTGGCATGGTTGATGCCTTGTGAGACCTCATTAGAGTGCCTAGGAACCCTACAGTATATACATACCTGCATCCGTATTCCGACTGAATGCGAATACAATGAAACTAAAGTAATCTAACAAATCTAATACTAGGATCCGGCTTAAACCAAAGCCCACTAGTATGATTTGCCCGATCATGATCCGTGCACTACTACACGTATATGATTGGACCCTGCCATATATCATACAGCCTCTACAACGTTTCGCCCGAAACTTGAGAAACAGTCTATGGGGGACTCTAAAGACTCGTCAATATTTTGGCTGTGGATTTAACCACTAGCACGTCAGTGGTACTATCTGTACGTAACGGGCTACCAGGTATTGACCAAAAGGGAAGTCGATGAGCGAACTCATCCTGACACCCTACTGAGCCTGTCAGTGACAATATCCGTACAGTCTGGTCCGTTCGTCTATGAGCATCGCATGGCGGGCCTAGGGGGTTGGTAAAAGTCAGACCCCCAAAAGCGGTACAAGTCGTGTCGGAGTTTAGCCCAGAACACCCTGAGATACTACTGGAATACCAACCAGTAAATCTGCTGCCTTGGCCAAGGACTTCGTGTAATGGCTCTCCTAGACACAGCGCAATCTCACCCCCTATACCGGGAGAGACGAAACCCCTGCCGATCCGCTCACTGCCTCCATGTGGCTTGGGACTGTACCCAACTAAAACCTGTTTGCACGACTCCTTTGAGCCGTGGTAGGGTAGTAATCAAAGCACAGTGGGAACTCATACGAGACAAATGACGATCTCAGGTCGATGAACTAACCTGTACACATGTCACCACGGAACTGCTATCTGACGTCAGGTATAATACCAACTAGCATGTTCCCGGCGAGTCCTGTCCGGTATACTCATAACCCAATGAGCACCTGTATACATCTTAGGTGAACCAACTGACACTAATGGCTTATGAGACAGGCCACCACCCCTCATCGGGGTCATGTCTGTATACACTAGTCTACTAATGGAGTATCGATGCCCAGTCTCAAAACTCCCACGACTAGGGACCACTTTAAGGATGTTCTTATAGACCCCAGCTGCCATGTATATGATCGCCATCAAACTGCTGGCCATCGAGCAAGAATCCTATGGGCTCTATCAACGTGCAATAGTGACCTGTAATGTCACCTAAAGCAGTGCACGATGATAAAGATAAACCAGATTGCATACTATCATCTTGAGTAAGACTGTCTTACCGGCATAGGTCATCCCTCAATCATTGCAATCACGTGCCTGTGATCTAATAATTGACTCTGAGGCACTATATCCAACAGTTGTGAATGCGCGATTGGTGCGATTGGATTTTTGGTTTGGTAGTTGCCAAGAATATCGACCCTAGTTATGGTTTGTGGCGTTGTCGCGAGCGCGTTTTGTGCACCAAGTGTGTGCGCGTTTGGTTAGTGCGCGTGGTTTACTTGTATTGTTTGTGTCCGTGACTATTTATATATTTATTCTCGTATTTACTTGTGTACGTTTCTATGATCGGGTGCAAAAGCGTCGGATGTGGCGCAGAAATGGCAGAGCTGAAATCGGATCAGATTAGCCGAGGCGTCCCAATAAGAAGATGTACACATCTATGGGGGAATCGTCTGGATGGCGTGAGGCGCCCGATAGTTAGGATTTCTAGTAGTGCTTGTATTTATATGCGTAGTCTCCTAGTCATTCATCTCATTGCATTGCATCATCATAAATATATATGATATTATCTCATAGGACACTTGCAACATTACCATTGGTTCATGCCACGTGCACTATTCATGCGAACATACACGCCTTTAGTAATTGGTATGTCACGAACACTATAGAACTTGCTTATAATCGGTATCTGTGCAGTGCATGATATATGATCTGTAAACCTGTACCTGTATAGTCATTTCATCAGGATGGATACGTAGGATTGTTAGTCATATATACATACCTCATTGCATCATGATTCATGCATAGCTTCTGGCCGTACTTCGCATGGTATATACTATCCTATCATAGACATCCATCATCACCGACATATTTACATATTGTGATTCTTCTCGAGAATTTCATTATTTATGAGATTTATGGATTTGGCGAAACCACAAGGATTTTAAGAACGTATTATCATTTTAAAGTAAGAATTGCGGTTTTCTCGTGATATGATGTGTGTGGTGTCCACCATGGGTTTTCTCAGTTCTTGAACGGTATCATACACCCGATTCGAGGTAGGGCAGGGACCGTCTGCGGGAGCATGGTGGACCCGGTACGGTACCTGTTAGTGTATATGCCCTAGAGGCCATTACTGTATCATACTAGTTTGTATATTACTTAATGGAAGCTTGGGATATTCACCTTGTATAGACAATCTTGCTCAATATAGTAGTATGCTACTTGGTTTGTTTCTACTTTAATGTGTACATGTGTTTATTTTAGTATATCACCTATACACATTAGTGAAGCCCTTAGGATCTTTGCTTGATTACCAGCGTTGTGATGGCAGTCACACTAGTGGGGGCTGGGTAATCCACAAGCACATCCTTATGCAGGTCCCTAGTCGTAGGACTATCGAGACAGGGCATCGATACTCCGGAGTAGACTAGCGTATGCGCTTCTCATACCAGTGTGGGAGACGGTCTGTCCCACAGCTGTTAGTACGTCGTACTTGAGATAGTATGCAGGTGCTCGTTAGGTTACGAGTACACTGGACATGACTCGTTGGGAACTATTGGTTGGTACTATACCTATCGTCAGTTATCAGTTCCCAAGTGACATGAGTACAGCTTAGTCCGCTGACTTAACACTGTCACTTCGCCTCGAGTGTGTTCCCACTGTACTTTGATTACTACCCTACCACGGCTCAAAGGAGTCGTGCAAACAGGTAGTAGTTGGGTGCAGTCTCGAAGCACTTGGAGGCAGTGACGGTTAGACAGGATTCGTCTCTCCCGGTATTGGGGGTTGACATCGCGCTGTGTCTAGGAGAGCCATTACACAAGTAGTCCCTGGCCAGGGCAAGCGAGATATACTGGTAGGTTTCCAGTGTTATCTCAGGGTGTTCCGGGCTACACTCCAACACGACTTGTACCGCTATTAGGGGACTGACGTTTACCACCCCCTAAGCCCGCCATGCGATGTTATCAGACGAACAGACCGGACTGTATGGAGATTGTCACATTCAGGCTCAGTAGGAGTTCAGATGGGTTTCACCTCGTCCGTCTTCTTGTCGGCATCTACCTGGGGACCGTTACGCACTGCTAGTGCCGCTTGCGGTCTGTGGTTAAACCCACTGCCAGCGTAGTGTCGAGTCTTTAGAGTCCCACACAGAAAGCTATTCGCCTTTAGGAAAAAGAGTAGAGGTCGCATGGTTTTGCGACAGGTCGCATGGTTTTGCGACAGGGTTCGGTCACATCCGTGCACTTGTGCACGTTTAGTGTCCGGACAGTTAACACTAGCGGGCTTTGGTTTAAGCCAG
This sequence comes from Agapanthus africanus, assembly GCA_030015575.1. Taxonomy (NCBI): domain Eukaryota; kingdom Viridiplantae; phylum Streptophyta; class Magnoliopsida; order Asparagales; family Amaryllidaceae; genus Agapanthus; species Agapanthus africanus. Next base: position 567,496,545 of record JASDDO010000024.1, read on the forward strand.
ATCCTAGTGTACGTTTTGGGATTAGTTTTATCTCGTTTGTATTCATGTTCCTCGGAACGCGGATGCGGGTGTGTATGCACAGTTGACAGAGAGAAAGAAGCAGAGGATTCTTATTGGGGTTGTTGACTGTTGACTGTTGACAATTGACTTTTTGCTAAACCCTAATGAGAATAAGAAATATGATTAACAATAATATTAATTAAGTATTATAGTGACATGGTTGTTGAGGGGTTGACTTTGTTGACTTGTTGATTTTGTTGACCGGTTGACTAGGTTGGACTAGTTGACCATCATCATGACAATGGCTATCATTTCATGGCAAAGACTTTTGCTTGCTTGTTTCTTTTTGCAAAATGAGTGCATGAAATGATATAGCCATTTTGACTTGAACCATCACATAATACTTGATTACTATTATTTGTTATGATGGTTTTGGATTATGAGAGCTTGGATGGCAAAAGACTTTCTCATTCTCTCATTTATTTTCTCTCTCTTGCTTGAGCTCTCCCTCTTGCTCTTCCTCTTGCTCTCTCTCTAGCTCAAGGCAACTCCCTCTCATGAGTTGAGAAACATTGCCTTAGAGATAAAAGAAAACCCAAATCACTACTCTACTCATCCTAGTTCACAAGGTTTAGCAAACCAAGTGTTCTAGTTTCTTCATGTTTGAAGAAGAAGCCAAAGGTAGAAGCTTTCAGGTGGATCCATCTTCGGCGCAAGGAGACGACAAGGTGAGGCCGATCCGTACACCGCAAAGAGTTGAAGACGAAGGAGTTCAAGAAAGATATAGCCCCCTATCCGAGTAGGTAAAACTCCTAGTTAGGTTGTTAGATAGTTATTTAACAAAGATCCGTTTTTGAGTCCATGTTACCACCTCTTGAAAAATCGTTTTTCATCATTTCCTCAAGCCCGTAAGTACCGAGAGAGGTAACGTGGAATTACAGTGGTATCAGAGCCTAATTAAACACTATCTAACATGTTAGCAAAGTAACTAAAATTTCGATCGGAGAAAAAGTCCCGAAATACGCCCGGAACACAAACTTTCTGTCGATTTTTAAACTGCTATAAAAATTATTTGACATATACCAAAAATCGACTCAGGGTTTTTATAGTATACAACAGAAAAACGATCCACAGAACCGACCAACTCACCGCGGTTCCGCTGCAAGAAAAGTTTCTTGCCGCGGATCCGCGGCCGAGTTGACTCGGCCATGGATCGGTTTCACTGCAGTATACTTTTTGGTGTATTTTAGGATTTTTGGAGTATGTTTTTTCAGCCCAGATTTTACAGAAAGCAAAATTTGTTTTTGGGGCTTAAAAACCGTATTTTGATCGAGTTTCTAAAGACTAAAGCTAACGGGTTTATATCTGTGATGTGTTATATGTATTGAACGTCTGCTAATCGCTATACGTCGATTAGTGGGGGTTATACATATCTGTGATCTGTAATGTTGATGGTATATGTATATGAATTCATTGGATTGTCGCGGATGAATAGCCGGGGGTTGTGAGATGAGAGTTTTTTCTTTTTCTTTCATTTCATGTAAATTTGTAATTGATGTAATATTATTTTTGGCCGCACAACCGGGGTGAGGTTGTAGCCGTCATTGTATAATTTCTTTTACTGTTTTTGCTCCTAGGATAGACCCAAGGTGGGGTGCACAAACTACCGGGTATCTCGAAGTGCCGAGTGGCCTACTCACGTCGTTGAGAGAGGTTGCTCCGCTTCGGATATTTGGCGGGTAGTTTGCCGCACCCGTAGGGCTCTAGGGTGGGGTATTGGCTATTCATCACGACCGTGTAATCCGCTTTTCGTTACAGGCTCATACGAATTGCGGATTCCTAGTATATCCAATGTGTTCATCTGTGATCTGAAATGGCTATCATTGCAATATATTTATATATGATATTATTTAGGCGTTGCTTATGTTTTGCATCCGCACTAGTGCAGCCCCCGCTCTGTCGTTAGTTAAGTAACCTAACGGGTAATGACGGGGGCCCGTGGCGAATGCGGATGGCATAAGCGTACGTCATATTTTGGTTGTTTTCTGCAAGTCCTTCTGTCTTCCCCTTCGTAAGCCAGTCTAATGAATGGTAGGATTAATTGATGGGACGCATTAAAATTAATGCAAGAAAAATAAACCAAGTAAAAGTCGTTGGAACACTTTCAAAACCACTCGGTTTCTTTTCAAAAATAACTTTTAAACGCGGAGCTTAAGCCACTCTTTTTAAAAGCTATCTCGTTCCTTCGATTATATCAAGTTCACTACATTCACGGTTTTGCTAAAACCATTCGTAGCCCTCCGTCGTTTCACATGAATGGTCAATAAGTATTCAAGCTATGTATGTTGGCCAAAGTCAAGGCATAGTGATTGGTAGCTATTAGGTATTCATGTGCAGCATAGATAGATGTGTTGGTTTGGGACAGTCGTACTGCCATGTTGGCCAAAGTCAAGGGTAGGTACGGGTGGGTTCAAATTAACCTGGAGAATGACGGGTAGAACTTGAAATGTGACTTATGATATTTTGGCCAAAGTCTAGGTCATAAGAGCATGGGGCAAAAATCCATATCAGGAGTTTCAAAAGAACTGAAACATGCTAGCGCTGCATACCATTTGGAGTGTGATGATTCTGGTAGAATTCCATCAGTTTTGTCACGCAATGATATTTGGATCCCGATCCTACTGTGAGTATATGCTACTCCTCGGGAAATTTCTCACTTAACGATCAATGCTATAAACCAAGTAGGTGTCTAGAAAGGTGTTAGCGGGGCTACGCCCCCAGGGAAAAGAGGTTATTTAATTAAGGAACTTCGCGAAAGCGTTGGAAAACCTCCCTCGAAGTACCGACACCAGCCTGGCCGAACGGTTAAGCAAGTATTGTACGGTGAGATTGATCCTGACTAATTCTTCCTTTTTGGTTTGAGGAGAGATTCGAGAGACAGTGGGAGCCATCCTGTTTAGACAAATTAAAAACCACTCTAAACTTGCAAGAGCATCATGCTAAAGTGTTTCTTCTCTCTCTCCTAATTGCAGCGACCAAACATCATGACCGGACTTAAGTTACTACCAGATAAAAACATACTGACAGGGCCAAACTATAAAGATTGGCTCAGGAATGTCAAAATGGCAATCACTTATGACAAGTTGGGGTATCTCCTTACCACCAAAGCTCCCCCTGTCCCAGGTCCCAAAACCAGCGTCGCGGATAGGGAAATCCATAAGACCTGGGAAATCGATTGCGCGAAGGCCAAGTGCCTCGAGCTTGCCTCTATGGACAATGAACATCAGAGGAGGCATGAGAATATGGACCTCGAATCCATATTTCTCCATACAAAAGAACTGTATGAAGAGCAATCTCGTATCGCCAGATACGAAGTGTCGAAAAAGCTGTTTTCGGCAAGGTTGGCCGTCGGATCATCGGTAGCGGAACACGTGCTTAAGATGATTGGCTTCATTGAGGAGCTCGTGGACCTTGGGACCACGTTAGAGAACGAGCTCTACACGGATTTGATTCTCCTGTCCCTTCCTTCCACTTACGCCCAGTTTATCCTGAACTTCAACTTGCAAGAAAAAGAAGTTGAACTTTCAGAACTTCTCAACATGCTGAGGAGTGCAGAGGGCACCCTACAGAAAGGTAGGGAAACATCCACTTTGTTTGAAAGAGGATCTTCCTCTTCTAGGTCCAAGGCGAAAGCCAGGGGAAAGAAGAAGAAAGCCCCCGCCAAACCAAGGGGCGGTGTTAGTAAAGTGGATACGAAGGGAAAGGCAAAAGCAACAAAGATAGCGGGGAAGCTTATAGGGAAGGAAGAGTGCTTTTTCTGTCATAAGAGTGGGCATTGGAAGAAAGATTGCAGGGCTTGGAAAACCAGAACATAGGATCTGAAGCAAGTTACGGCTTCAGCTTCAGGTGTGTATGTTATTGAAAACTGTCTATCAATAAACTCTACTTCCTGGGTATTGGATACCGGATCAGGATCTCATATCTGTAATTCTTTGCAGGCGTTGAGAAAGCGTAGGTTTTTGAAGACAGGTGACATGACCCTCAAAGTTGCAAATGGAGCTAGCATGGATGCTAAGGCCGTGGGGGACTATCACCTGGGAATGTCAGATGGACATGTTTTGGTTTTACATAATTGCTTTTTTGTACCCAACGCAACTTGTAATATCATTTCTGTATCTTTAATATCTAAAGAAGGTTATGAATTTGCGTTTGTAAGTAATGTTGTAAACATTCACCTTAATCAAGTTCTGATTGGGTTAGGTACATTGAGCAATGGTATATACGTATTAAACCAACCACAGATTTTCAATGTCCAGAATACACACAAAAGAAAGTCTCCAGAAACAAATCAGGCTTTCTTATGGCATTGTAGACTGGGTCACATCAATGAGAGAAGGTTGACGAAGTTACATACAGAAGGATATTTGGATCCGTTCGAATATCAATCGTATGCCGCTTGTCAATCCCGTCTCAAAGGAAAGATGACAAAGACTCCGTTCACTGGACATGGAGTAAGAGCGAGCGAGCTCTTGGGACTCGTACACAGCGACGTGTGCGGTCCAATGTCTACACATGCGCGAAGCGGTTATTCTTACTTCATTACTTTTACGGATGACTTTTCAAGGTACGGATATGTCTTCTTAATGAAACATAAATCCGAAGCCTTTGGAAAATTCCAGGAATATAAGAATGAAGTAGAAAAACAAACAGGCAAAAGTATCAAAACACTGAGATCCGATCGAGGTGGGGAATACTTAAGTGCCGAGTTCCTGGATTACTTAAAAGAGAATGGAATTCTCTCTCAGCTTACTCCTCCATACACCCCGCAACATAACGGTGTATCGGAGAGACGGAACCGCACCCTATTGGATATGGTACGGTCCATGATGAGTAACGCTGAGTTACCGCGATCATTCTGGGGATATGCACTAGAATCAGCTGCATACCTTTTGAACCGAGTTCCAACTAAGACTGTGCCTACTACACCATATCAGATGTGGTGTGGGAAGAGACCCTATCTTAATCACATTAAGACATAGGGAAGTCCAGCTTTTGTCAAAAAGCAGCATGCGGACAAGCTCGAGGCACGCTCAGTACAGTACAAGTTTGTGGGATATCCAAAGAACTCCAAGGGATATTTCTTCTATTGCGAAGAGGAACAAAAGGTTTTTGTTTCTCGGCATGCCCACTTCTTGGAAACTCGGTTTTTGGAGAATAAGATAAGTGGGAGCGCAATAGAACTGGAAGAAATTCCAGAACCACGAGCTATTACTGAAAGCTTAGTAGAACCAGAGGGTTCAAAAGATCATGACATTCCTGCGCCGCTCGGCAGGAGTAGTAGGCAGTCTCATCCGCCCGAGAGATACTAAGGTTTTCTCATAGACGGGGATAGAGAGGATTGCATCATTAATAGTGACGAGCCGACTAGCTTCCAGCAGGCCATTCAGAGCGTTGACTCGGTAAAATGGTTGGATGTAATGCGGACCGAAATGGAGTCCATGTACACCAACAAAGTATGGACGCTGGACGTTGCTCCAGATGGGGTAAAAACCGTAGGATGCAAGTGGATCTTCAAAAGGAAGATTGGTGTAGATGGACAGGTTGAGACCTATAAAGCTAGACTGGTTCAAAGGGTTTTCGTCAAAGACCTGGTTTGGACTATGACGAGACATTTTCTCCAGTGGCTATGCTGAAATCCATTCGGATCCTTCTTGCCATTGCTGCCTTCCACGATTATGAGATTTGGCAGATGGACGTAAAGGCCGCTTTTCTAAATGGAAATTTAGAGGAGTCTGTTTATATGGACCAGCCAGAGGGTTTCATTCAGAGTGGGAGCAGCGGAAAGGTGTGCAAGTTGCTTAAGTCTATTTACGGTGTAAAGCAGGCATCGCGGAGTTGGAACATCTGTTTTGATGAGACGGTCAAAGATTTTGGCTTTATCAAAAATCCAGATGAACCATGCATCTATAGTAGATTTGTAGCGAGAACTGTAGTATTCATCGTTTTATACGTGGATGACATTCTCTTAATAGGAAATGACATTCCTATGCTACAATCTGTCAAAGGGTTCTTGTCACACAGGTTCTCCATGAAAGACATGGGTGATGCCTCATACATTCTGGGGATCCGGATCTATCGTGACAGATCCAAGAGGATACTGGGACTCTCACAGTCCAGGTACATCGACACCATACTGAAAAGATTTAGTATGGAAGATTCCAAGCGCGGTAATCTACCGGCTTGTCACGGGATCACCCTTTCCAAAGAGATGTCTCCCAAGACTGATTTGGAAAGGGATCACATGTCTATTATATGCTACGCTTCTGCGGTAGGCTCTGTAATGTATGTGATGTTGTGTACCAGACCAGATGTAGCTTATGCACTGAGTGTGGTAGGCCGGTATCAGTCAAACCCTGGGGAGAAACACTGGATGGCAGTAAAGAACATTCTCAAGTACCTGAGAAGGACTAAGGAGATGTTCTTGGTGTATGGCGGAAAAGACCTCCAGATCGAGGCCTTTGCTGACTCCAGCTTCCAGAGTGACAAGGATGATTCCAAGTCCATGTCGGGTTATGTCTTTACGCTCAATGGAGGGGCGGTGTGTTGGAAGAGTTCCAAACAGGAAACCGTTGCTGACTCGACGATGGAAGCGGAATATATCGCTGCTGCAGATGCCGCAAAAGAAGCTGTCTGGATAAGGAAGTTCTTAACGGAACTTCAGGTGGTTCCGTCCATTGTTGATCCAATACCGCTGTATTGCGACAACAACGGGGCTATAGCTTTAGCGAAGGAACCCAGGCCCATCAGAAGTCTAGACACATCTTGAGGCGGTATCACCTGATCAGGGAGATCGTGGGTCGCCAGGAGATCGAGGTTCAGAGAGTTTCTACGGAAGATAACACTGCTGATCCACTCACAAAGGCCTTACCTCAGACTCAGTTCGAGCGGCTGATCGAGATGATAGGTCTTCGATACGCCAGTACATGGCCTTAGAGCAAGTGGGAGATTGTTAGTGTATATGCCCTAGAGGCCATTACTGTATCATACTAGTTTGTATATTACTTAATGGAAGCTTGGAATATTCACCTTGTATAGACAATCTTGCTCAATATAGTAGTATGCTACTTGGTTTGTTTCTACTTTAATGTGTACATGTGTTTATTTTAGTATATCACCTATACAAATTAGTGGAGCCCTTAGAATCTTTGCTTGATTACCAGCGTTGTGATGGCAGTCACACTAGTGGGGGCTGGGTAATGCACAAGCACATCCTTATGCAGGTCCCTAGTCGTAGGACTATAAAGACAGGGCATCGATACTCTGGAGTAGACTAGCGTATGCGCTTCTCATCCCAGTGTGGGAGATGGTCTGTCCCACAGCCGTCAGTACGTTGTACTTGAGATAGTATGCGGGTGCTCGTTAGGTTACGAGTACACAGGACAGGACTCGTTGGGAACTGTTGGTTGGTACTATACCTATCGTCAGTTATCAGTTCCCAGGTGACATGAGTACAGCTTAGTACGTTGACTTGACACTGTCGCTTCGCCTCGAGTGTGTTCCCACTGTACTTTGATTACTCCCTACCACGGCTCAAAGGAGCCGTGCAAACAGGTAGTAATTGGGTGCAGTCCCGAAGCACTTGGAGGCAGTGACGGTTAGACAGGATTCGTCTCTCCCGGTATTAGGGGTTGATATCGCGCTGTGTCTAGGTGAGCCATTACACAAGTAGTCCCTGGCCAGGGCAAGCGAGATATACTGGTAGGTTTCCAGTGTTATCTCAGGGTGTTCTGGGCTACACTCCAACACGACTTGTACCGCTATTTGGGGACTGACGTTTACCGCCCCCTAGGCCCGCCATGCGATGTTATCAGACGAACAGACCGGACTGTATGGAGATTGTCACATTCAGGCTCAGTAGGAGTTCAGATGGGTTTCACCTCGTCCGTCTTCTTGTCGGCATCTACCTGGGGACCGTTACGCACAGCTAGTGCCGCTTGCGGTCTGTGGTTAAACTCACTGCCAGCGTAGTGTCGAGTCTTTAGAGTCCCACAAAGAAAGCTATTCGCCTTTAGGCAAAAGAGAAGAGGTCGCATGGTTTTGCGACAGGGTTCGGTCACATCCGTGCACTTGTGCACGTTTAGTGTCCGGACAGTTAGCACTAGCGGGCTTTGGTTTAAGCCAGATCCTAGTGTACGTTTTGGGATTGGTTTTATCTCGTTTGTATTCGTATTCCTCGGAACGCGGATGCGGGTGTATATGCACAGTTGACAGAGAGACAGAGGATTCTCATTGGGGTTGTTGACTGTTGACTGTTGACTGTTGACTATTGACTTTTTGCTAAACCCTAATGAGAATAAGAAATATGATTAACAATAATATTAATTAAGTATTATAGTGACATGGTTGTTGAGGGGTTGACTTTGTTGACTTGTTGACTTTGTTGACTAGGTTGGGCTAGTTGACCATCATCATGACAATGGCTATCATTTCATGGCAAAGACTTTTGCTTGCTTGTTTCTTTTTGCAAAATGAGTGCATGAAATGATATAGCCATTTTGACTTGAACCATCACATAATACTTGATTACTATTATTTGTTATGATGGTTTTGGATTATGAGAGCTTGGATGGCAAAAGACTTTCTCATTCTCTCATTTGTTTTCTATCTCTTGCTTGAGCTCTCCCTTTTGCTCTTCCTCTTGCTCTCTCTCTAGCTCAAGGCAACTCCCTCTCATGAGTTGAGAAACATTGCCTTAGAGATAAAAGAAAACCCAAATCACTTCTCTACTCATCCTAGTTCACAAGGTTTAGCAAACCAAGTGTTCTAGTTTCTTCAAGTTCGAAGAAGAAGCCAAAGGTAGAAGCTTTCAGGTGGATCCATCTTCGGCGCAAGGAGACGACGAGGTGAGGCCGATCCGTACACCGCAAAGAGTTGAAGACGAAGGAGTTCAAGAAAGCTATTGCCCCCTAACCGAGTAGGTAAAACTCCTGGTTAGGTTGTTAGGTAATTGTTTAACAAAGATCCGTTTTTGAGTCCATGTTACCACCTCTTGAAAAATCATTTTTCATCATTTCCGCAAGCCCGTAAGTACCGGGAGAGGTAACGTGGACTTACAGTACCCCGGGGCAAGAGGATCGCAGATGATGGCGTTGAGCCTGGCATGGGACCACTACCGACCGATTATTTGTGACGCGGCGGATATCCGGAGGATACCGACGTAGTCATGAGATTTGATGATGTGGGCCGATCTGGACCGACGGAGCCCGAGATATTGAGATATTGACACATTGAGATATTGAGATATATTTCGTGTCGATGCTTGACACGGATTTTCTGTTGATTTCATTGAGGATACTTCAGTTATTACGCGGCGGTTTTTCTATGATAAGAACAAAGATTTTTTCATACCAGACTTGTTCAGGTTTCGTTTTGATTATGCATTCATGTTGCATTCATGTTAGTACATCGTATCATATCGATATGCGTAGGTGGAGACGCATTTGCGTGCATACTTACGATAGCCTTATTAGATATTATTTACTACTCACGAGTTGGAAACTCACCCCCGTTGTGTCATAGTATCTTGCAGGCCCGACCCGTCAGCATAGTAGCGGCGGGCGCACTTCCTCATTTTGTTCCTTTTGCTTGGACTTGCGGCATTGCTCGTAGGTGGGTTGCGAGGATATGTTATCCCATCATGTATTTTATTTGTATCTAGTATACTCCATCTACCCTTGTATATTTGACTAGACGGTGAGACTCGTGGGACTTGTATTTGTGATGTTAGTGTCGATGCTCACTTGAGCCGACGTTGTATTTGCTTATTTCTTGCTTTCAGATTATTATTGTGCACTTTCGATATACATATTGCATGTGGTTGTGATTCCGCCATGGGCGAAGAGCTAGCTCCCGCTTGGGGATGCCTTTATTCATCATTTATATGTATTTTCATGTGTTGTACCCGTTTGGGGGCCAGTATTTACAAAGGAGACTCTGCCAAAATTTTTGGGAAATTCTGATGTTGCTTTTAAATGTTTAATGCGACTTATTTGGTTAAAATCGCTTTCTTTTAATTAGTTTTCCTTCACTCTATTTCTTTACATGGTTTTGATTTCTGGGCTTTGGCGTACTTAGATTGTGCAAGGCTTGAGACGTTTCGTAATTTAAGTGCCAGTCACGTTCCGTACCTTTGGGTCGTGACAAAGTTGGTATCAGAGCGATAGGTTTTACCTTTATGAGTGTAGGATAACCCTTAGTATATGGAGTAGGTGACTTAAGCAGAGTGACGTAGCGTGTGTATGTTCCGCGGCATACTCACGATACGGTACTCCGCCTAAGTAAGCTTAGGATATATATTTGCTTGTATTTCCTTCCATGATTCCGGAAATCCTTTGATTCGATCGCAATGTTCCTATCAATCATGTTTCTTGTTCCAGCCACTATGCCGCCGGAGACTACAAGGGCCAGAGAGCTTCCGCCAGAGATGAGATTAGAGTAGGCTCTTTTGAGACGAGGACCGATCAGGGCGGTACGCCTACCCCTCAGGGATAGAGTGATCCGCATTCTCCAGGACGGATAGCTAAGCTGGAGTCGAGTATTCAGGACTTGCGACAGATGGTTGGATTGTTAGTTGAGGCTAGACCTGAGAGCCGATGATGTCTCTCCTACTGCGGGGACTGTAATTTTACCTGCTGCACAGGCAGCTGTTTCTGTGGTTACCAAGATTATTTCCGTATCCTTATAGGAGTTTTTAAGGCTGAAGCCTCCAGTTTTTACCGGCAAAGATGCATGCGGAGGATCCGTCGACAATCCTTGACAGGATGGCTAGGAATTGTCGTTCATAGAGATGTTCTGACGAGATATGGATTGAGCTTGCGAGTTTTCGTCTAGAGAGGTCTTTCTTAGACGTGGTGCGAGTCAGTTGAGAGAGGCCGAGCTGCAGATCTACTTCCTATGACTTGGGATGAGTTCATAGATATATTTCTTGCTCGTTTCCTTCCGGAGAGCGTTCGAGATGCCCGAGCTCGTAGTTTCGATCCTTTGCGTAAGACTTCAGGGATGACGGTGTCCGAGTACGACATTTAGGTTACTCAGCGGTCCGATATGCTCCTTACCTGGTGGACACTGAAGAGAAAAGGATAAAGAGGTTCGTGTGTAGATTGGACATGCTTTTATTCTTTCAGTGTTTCTTCCGATGCGTACTTCTTTTTGGTGTTATTTCAGTGTTTTCATTCGATGTGCATATTTCTTTTGTTGTTTGAACTTGTATCTACGCACTTTGTACCGAGATTGGACTGAGAGTCGTCCTTGCTAAATCAGCCGCTTGTTGTGATTTCTTTCGTAAGCTGATCTTTTGTCGCTTGATATGTTTCTCGTTCGTGTTTGTTTTGTTCGTATCGGAGATAAGGATTCTTCTATCAATTTGATTCTCCTCGATATGTTAGACTTTGAAGTTCTTCTTGGCATGGATAGGTTAGCCATGTGTTATGCATCCGTGGACTGCAGTGAGAAGGCAGTCAGATTTAGTTTTCCGGGTAAGCTAGTTCTTAGTTGTTATTGGGGAGACCGTAGCATCGCCTTTTCCAGTTTGATTTCTTCTTGTCGCGCTAGTCAGCTTTTGAGAAAAGGATGTCTAGAATTCTTGGCGTATTTTTTTGATGTTAGAGCCGCAGAGGTCCCGTTGGACCAGGTCCCGATTGCGAGAGAGTTTCCAGATGTTTTCCTGACGAGTTGCTTGGTTTATTGCCAGAGCGCAATATTGAGTTATGCTTTGACTTGATTTCCGGCACGGAGCCTTTTCTATACCGCCATATTGGATGGACCCGGCGGAGCTTAAGGAACTGAAGGATCAGTTGCAAGATTTGTTGGATAAAGGGCTTGTTCGTCCGAGTGCGTCACTTTGGGGGGCTCCTGTTTTGTTCGTCAAGAAGAAAGATGGCAGTTGTGTTGTGCATCGGTTATCGTCAGTTGAATTGAGTTACTGTGTGGAACAGTTATCCCTTACCTCGTATTGATGATTTGTTCGACCAGCTCCAGTGTGCGGGACATTTCTCGGAGATTGAGTTACGATTAGGCTACCATTTGTTACGGATTCGAGAAGATGATATTCCGAAGACTGCTTTTTGTATGCGTTGCGGGCATTATGAGTTCTTGGTGATGTCTTTCGAGCACACCAATGCCTCAGCAGCGTTTATAGATTTGATGAACCGTATATTCAGGCCGTTTTCTTGATCAGTTATTATTGTGTTTGTTGATGACACCTTAATATACTTTTGGAGCCGAGTGGAGCCTGGGCAGTAATTGAGGATTTTCTTGCAGATTTGAGAGAGCACTAGCTATTCGCTAAAGTATCCAAGTGTGTTTTCTGGTTGGATGATGTTGACTTCTTGGGTCACGTAGTTACGAGAGATGATAAATATGGAACCGAAAAAGGTCGAGTCCGTTCAGCACTGGCCCAGACCTATATCAATGACGGAGGTTCGCAGCATTTTGGGTTTGATCGGATACTATTGATATTTCGTATAGGATTTTTTCGCATATAGCTGCAACGTTGACCGGGTTGACCCGGAAGAGAGTTCCTTTTCTTTCGACCGAAGCATGCGAGCAGAGCTTTCAGTAGTTGAAGACTCATTTGATTACGGAGCCAGTATTATCTTTGCCTTTAGGATCAGGTGGTTTTGTTGGTTATTGCGATACTTCTCGGCAGTTGAAGAAGCACGAGCAGAATTATTCCACGCATGACTTAGAAATGGCTGCGGTGGTTTTTTACACTTAAGTTTTGGAGACATTACTTATACGACGAGTCGTGCTAGATATTTCTGGACCATAAAAAGCTTAAAGTATACCTTTCAGCAGCGAGATCTAAATTTGATATAGCACAGATGGATAGAGCTAGTGGAAGACTATGACTACGAGATTCTTTATCGTCCGGGCAAGGAGAACAATGTGGCAGATTATTTGAGTCGGAAGCCTGGAGGTAGCTTTTCTTGTTTGAGCACAGTTCAGAGACAGTCGACGGCAGATTAGCAGATGCTATATGACAGCCGAGTACAGTTTTAGTTTACGTCGACCAGGGGACAACTTGTCCGTGCTCATCGACAGTTATTTGATCATATCCATGAGGCATAGTCCGATGACGTTCGTTTGTCAGAGATCTTGGAGCAGGGTGGACAAGGCAGAGATTCAGAGTTCATGATCAATGATCAGGGGGTACTACGATTTGGGGCTCGACTATGTGTGCCAGATTCCGAGGGGTTGTGATGCGAGATCTTAGAGGAGGCGCATCAATCAGTATATAGTGTTCATCCGGTTTCCATCAAGATGTATCATGATTTGAGAGAAGTCTACTAGTGTGAAGGGATGAAGAGAGATGTCATAGATTTTGTTTCGGGATGCTGCCTTGTCAGCAAAGTCAAGGCCGAGCATCAGGGGTCAGCAGGAGAGTTACAACCTTTGCCCATTCCGGAGTAGGAATAGGAGCAGATTTCTATGGAATTTATTGTGGGTCTACCAAGGACCAGTCGAGAGTATGACTCTTTTTAGGTGATCGTAGACCGAATGACAAAAGCAGCTCACTTTCTGCCAGTAAGAACAATTTTGGATTCGTTCAGTATGCTCAGATATATGTTGATGAGATTGTACGACTATATGGAGTTCCGACTTGTATTGTGTCCGACAGAGGCACCCAGTTCACCAGCCGACTATGGCAGAACCATCAGGAGGCCTTGGGGAACCGGATTGAGTTCAGTGCAGTTTTCTATCTGCAGACCGACGGTCAGTCATAGCGGACAATTCAGATTCTTGAGGATATGCTCCGAGCTTGCGTTCTAGATTTCGGTGGCAGTTGGAATCTCCACTTGCCCTTGATAGATTTTTCTTATAATAACAGCTTCCAGGAGGAGATTCAGAAGGCACTCTTCGAGATGTTATATAGGAGGAAATGTCGATCACAAGTTTGTTGGACAGAGCTCAGTGAGAGCAGTATTTTGGGGCCACGGATTTTGCAGGAGATGACCTAAAAGATTCAGATGATTTGGGATAGAATGAGAGCAACCCAGAGTAAGCGGAAATCTTATGCAGACCGACGTCGGCGCAGACTTGAGTTCGTCGTTGTAGATCATGTTTTCTTGAAGGTTTCTCCGATGAAGGGTGTGTCGAGTTTCGGAAGGAAAAGGATGGCCTATATACAGATATGTGGATTCTTTGTGATTCTCGAGCGTGTCGGTGCAGTTGCTTATCGTTTGGCTATTCCACCCAGCTTTCTAGATATTCACCCCGTGTTTCATGCATCAATGCTCCGCAAGTACCTTCATGACCCCTCTTGCGTAATACAACATCAGACGATCCAGCTGGAGCACAATCATTCTTTTACCAAGCTGCCGATAGTCATTCTAGATCGGCAGGTGAAGAAACTATGGTACGAGATCATACTGTCCTGATAGGTTCTTTGGCGTGGCCCAAACGACAAAATGGGTTATGTGTAAAACCGAGGACGAGATGCGGAAGAAATACTCCCATCTCTTCGAAGGTACGCGTGTTAGTTGTATGTATGCCCTAGAAGCCAGTATTGTACAGATGATGTATATTATATTGGATGCTTGGACATATATAGAGAGGACTTTCTTGCTCGATATGATAGTATGCTATCTGGTTGCTCTTTATCTTAACATGTATACTTGTCTCTTGATACTGTCTTATAGTTACATGTTGGTAAAGCCCTCAGGATGTGTACTTGACTACCTGGACTATGATGCAGATCATACTAGTGGGGACAGAGTAGTCCATAAGTACATCCTTTAATGTTCCTAGTCGTAGGTGTTGTTAGTTGTATGTATGCCCTAGAGGCCAGTATTGTACAGATTATGTATATTATATTGGATGCTTGGACATATATAGAGATGACTTTCTTGCTCGACATGATAGTATGCTATCTGGTTGCTATTTATCTTAACATGTACACTAGTCTCTTTATACTGTCTTATAGTTACATGTTGGTAAAGCCCTTAGGATTTGTACTTGACTACCTGGACTATGATGCAGATCATACTAGTGGGGACATGGTAGTCCATAAGTACATCCTTCAAGGTCCCTAGTCGTGGGTGTATCGAGACGGGGCATCGATATACCAGAGTAGACTAGCGTATACGCTTCCCGACCCATGTGATGGGCGATGGATGATCCCATATCCATTGGTGTTTGACATCAGAGATGGTATACGGGTGCTCAGTGGAGACTGGGTACACTGGACGGACTCGCCGAGAACTCCCAGATGGTATTATACCTCACGTCAGATGGCAGTTCTCAGGTGACACTTGTACAGGTTAGTCTGTAGACCCGAGATCGTCATAGAGTCTTGTGTGATTCCCACTGTGCTTTGATCTCCACCTTACCACGTCCATGAGGGCGTGCAAAACGGTGGTCTTTGGGCACAGTCCCGAGTCACATGGAGGCAATGAGCGATAGGAGGGGTTTCGTCTCTCCCGGTATTGGGGGTTGATGTTGCGCAGTGCTCGATTGGCCGTAACAGGGAAGTCCCTGGCCAGGGCTGATCAGAGATTTGCTGGTAAGTGTTACCAGTAGTTTCTCGACCCGTTACGAGCCTCACATCAGCACGACTTATCGGGTTATTGGGGTCTGACGTTTACCACCCCTAGACTTGATATGCGACGTATCAGACGAAGAGACCGGACTGTACGGTAAGTGTTACTGGTCGGATTCGCAGGAGTGTGAGCGGGCTAGCTCGTCGATCTTCTGATCGCTCAATACCCGGGTGGCCGTTACGTTTAGCAGACCGCTTGCGGCTTGTGGGTGCATGATATGATCATCATCTGCTACCGGCGTATTGACGAGTCTTTAGAGTCCTACACAGAGGTTTCCTGGTTCAAGCGAAACGAAATAGGAGTGCATATGAGATATGTGCGGGACCGAGAATAATGCGTGTATGTGATACCGTATTTGATTCTCGCGATTAATGTTTCGATTGGTTGTATATGATATAACCTAGTTATCGAATCGAAGATCGATTCGATAAGTCGATACATTGAATACTAGTCGGTTATGTGCGACATGACCGGATCATTGAATCAAGTGTTGATTTAATGATTTAATGTATAATTATATATTTGATATATTACTTTGCATTAACTAGTATTGGTTCACTTTAAACGGATTTTTCTCACTTGATGTGCACATTGTATATGTGATATGTTTTGTGTACACTTGTATGTATCATGTTTGATGATGCATATAGTTTTGGTTTTGTGTAAAGAATGCAACCATGGTTATGAGAGTTGTTAGGGTTTATGGTCTATTCTCTTATTATTTAATCCATTCATTATTTATTAAATGGATTTATGAAATACAAAATGGTTTCATTTTGTCTTGAAGCTTGTTGAAGCTTCATGAAGCTTTGACTAATGATAACCATTTTGTCATCTTGCTTAACCCTAACCACTCCCACTAACCATGGTCTATTCTCTACACTTGATCATGGTTAGAAGATGATAAGAATGGATTTTATTATTCATTTTTTTAAGACTTTCAAAAAAGAATTCTATCATCTTCTTCTTCTTCTCAAAGTGAGAAAGCTTGCTACTTTAATGGCAAGTTGAGATCTAGTGAGTTAAATTCGAATCTAAAGTGAACCCACCTCCTATTTCTTCACCCTCTACCTCTTGCCAAGTTGTTTTGGGTGTTTACTTCACAAGTTTCACAAGTTTGTGAAGTCGGAGCTCGAACTAGTGATGCCTCGACGTAGATCATCTTCGGCACGAAGCCGACGACCTAGCTCGCCCGTTTCTCCGACGAAGACGAAACTTGAGTTCAAGATTCATGATGGACAGAGAGGGCATGGCCACGAGGAGCTAAGGAGGTGGATATCCGGATCTACAAAGGTTGTAATTTCCGTATCCCAGTAGTTAAGTGTTAACTAAGTTTTCTTTTCGCCTAAACATCTAGTTTAAGATCCGTAGTCTAGGGTTTCTCGGCACCAAAAATTTTAAATTGGCATGTTCGATGCCTTGTGAGACCACTATAGGGTGCCTAGGAACCTTTCACTGGTATCAGAGCCAGGTTAGAGCCTTAGGCGAAGCGTAGACGGAATTTGAAGTCCGAACGACCCAAAACCGAAACCCAAAATTGCTCTCTGGACGAATTCTAAAATCGGGGATTTTTCCACATTAAAAATATGCAGAGAACACATCACAAACATATAAGAGTTACTGTAAAAATTTGGAGGCCCAATTCCTTTTTCCGAGCGCGGATCCGCGGCCTGAGCAATAGCTTAGGCGGCGGTTCAGCGGCCGTACGCCCACAATTTTTATATAATTTTGTACAGTAACTGTTAGTTTTCAGTGGTGTTTTTTCTGGATATTTTTAAAAATTATTCAAGAGTTGAATTTTCTGCATTTGTTTTGGGGATTCGGTGTTTCGATCGGGGTATCAAATTTCGTCTTTGTGTATTTCCGGATAAATTTTAGAATATGTTAAAAAGTTCGACCGGATATAAATACCCAATTTTTCCCCTGTCGGGAAATTTCCAAGTGTTGGATTTTTCCGTAGTTTAACGACGTTCTAAGTAGTGCAAGTAACGCGATGGTCCCTCTAGAAGACAACAAACCTTAACTCGATTATGTGACCGTCTTGAACTGCCCTTTGAACCTTCGGGTTTGGGGCAGTACGGCGTGCCACATGTGAGGCGTTGGCTTGACCCTTCTACGGCTGGACCGTTGGTATTGAGGTACGAACGGAGTGTTGTTAGACTTATTTCATGTGTTGAGCTGTATCGGGAAAACTTGGGTGTTAGATTGTTCGATCGAAAAGTTTAACATTTTCTGTTTATCCGGAATGGGATACAATAATTGGAATTCACAAAAAGTTATGTGATCACTGAATGAATGTTATAAATCTAGCAATTTAGTCCCATATGATATTGAAAAGAGTTTTCGATAATGAGACTAAAATGCGGGATTTATATCTGTTAGGCATGCGATGTCTAAAGAGATTGCGGATTCCAATTGTTGTAGTTTTACACTTTCTTTTCTGTGACGTAAGTGTAGTATGTTCATATCGCCGGTTTCGTTGCTATACGTCAACGACAATTGGGGTATGCATACTTACTTACGTTGATGACATGTGATGTTATGTGTTGCTGGATATGTTATATTGGATCGTCGTGTTTGAATAGCCGGGGGTTTTTATGTGAGATGAGTGTTTTTTATTTTCATTCATGTATAAAAACTTGTATGTAATATTCTTTCATTTGGGGCGCTTCCAGGTAGCGGAAGTTGTCACCCTTTGTATATTATTTACTTTTCCGCATTAGGATAGACCCAAGGAGGGGAGCACAAGTAACCGGGTTCTGGGGTCCAGTGGGAGACCAACTCGAGGAGTCGAGTCCGGGTCTCCTAACCCTAGAATTGGCAGGGTTGCTTGCCGCTCTCGTAGGGGTCTAGGGGTGTGGGATTGGCTATTCATCACGACCGTGGAATCCGTGTTTTATACTGGCTCGTATTGAAAACACGGACGTCCTAGTATATCCAATATTTCATATGTTTATTCTGCTGCGATATCTGTGATGTGATCATGAGATGTTCTGTGATGGATATAGTATATAGTATATATGATATATTATACTGATGTTACTTATGTTTTACACCCGCGCTAGCCCTGCCCTGCTCTGTCGTTAGTTACCTAACCTAACGGTGCACGAGGGGACATCGAGGCGAATGCGGATGGCATAAGTGTACGTCATATCTATCTGTGATGTTTAGGTATTTAAATGATGGGACTTCATTAATGTGATTAATGAAAGATAAGAAACCTAAGATGTTGTAGAATCAGATTTTAAAATATAACAGGTAGCTATAGTTCTTGATTTGCATAGCGGTATATATGATATACCCTGCACCTTATTCGATGAGGAAAGGACCGAGATCCCTTCACCGGGAGTGACTCCTTTAGCAATAACTGGCAGATGCTACTGACTCGGTTTGCTTTTGACTGCTTTTGGGTTTTTACTTTGCACAGCGATATATATGATATATCCCGCACCTCATTCGACGAGGAAAGGACCGAGATCCCTTCACCGGGAGTGACTCCTTTAGCAAAACCAGAAAAGCCTCAAAATCACTCCATTTTAAAACTTCATTTGATTCTACAACGATATCAAGTTCATTACGCAATAGGTTTTTAGAAAAACCTGTCGTAGCCCTCCGTCATTTCAGATAAGTACTAGTTAGTATTCGTGCTACGTTTGTTGACTATGTTAAGGCGTAGTGTGCGGTAGCTAATTAGTGCTTATCTGTATAAGCATATGATGCGATTGGATTAGGGTAGTCGTGCGACTTTGTTGACTATGTTAAGGGTCGTGCGGGTGGGTTTAATTCAATCGGGAAATGACGGGTTGAACTTGACTAGCACTTATGATTTGTTGACTATGTTAAGGTCATATAGCTGCTAGGGGCAAAAGATTATCGGGAATTTCAAGTGTTGAAATTTGCAATGAGATTGCATACCTTCTATGAGATAGTTGGATCCCGATACCCACTGCGAGTAAGAGTTACTCCTGGGAGAGTTTTATACATTACAATTAGCCGATCAAGTAGGTGTCTAGAAAGGTGTTAACGAGGTTACGCCTCTGGGAAAACGAGGTTTACAGTAATTAGGTTCGTGCGAAAGCACGGGGGACCTCCCTCAAAGTACCGACACTGGCCTGGCTGAAAGATTGGCGAACTTGTAGTGTGTAATTAATCCCGGCTAGTCTTTCCTTTTAGGGTTTGGAGGAAGATTTGATAAAAAGCAGTGGGAGCCATCCTGATTAGATAAGATAATAACCAATCTGATCTTGCACGAGCATACGCTAAAGTGTTTTCTTCTCTCTCTCTCCAGGTAGCGACCATTTCATGCCTTAATAAAGATAATAATATGGATGTATTGACCGAAACCGCATGTTATACTGTGCTGGGGAACGTTGGTTCCGTTCATTCTTATAAGAGTTATAGGAATGAACAGGATATAGGGGAATACCAGGATTCCCATGCCACCCGAATGAAGAAAGTACATGATGATGCATTTTCTTCGGGTGTGTTCGTTACTGAGAACTGTTTCTCCATTTGCTCTACGTCCTGGGTATTGGATACCGGGTCGGGATCCCATATATGTAATCAGTTACATGGGCTAAGGAGAGGTAGAGAACTTGGAGAAGGTGATAAAGACATTAGGGTTGGAAATGGTGCAATTGTTGCAGCTAAGACTGTCGGGGAATATCACCTTGTATTACCAACTGGTAATACATTGGTTCTGAACGAATGCTATTACATGCCGAACCTGATATGCAACATTATATCGGTTTCTTTGCTAAGAAAAGAAGGATATAATTTTGTATTACAGGACAATGTTATGAACATTTTCCATAACCAAAAGTTGGTTGGATCAGACACGTTATGCAATGGCATTTATGTTCTAAATCAATCAACAGTTCTAAACATAACAAACACACACAAGAGGAAGAGTTCTGAACTCAACGAATCCTTCTTGTGGCATTGTAGACTGGGTCACATCAATGTGACACGACTGGCTAAGTTGCATAAAGATGGATATTTAAAACCTTTCGAATTTTCATCTTATGACACTTGCCAGTCATGTCTCAAAGGCAAGATGACCAAGACTCCATTTACGGGACACGGAGAAAGAGTTACCGAACTCTTAGGACTGATACATAGTGATGTATGTGGTCCCATGTCTACACATGCCAGGGATGGTTCTTCGTACTTCATTACATTCACTGACGATCTCTCTAGATTCGGATATGTGTTCCTAATGAAACACAAATCAGAAGCTTTTGAGAAATTTAGAGAATATAAACAAGAAGTCGAGAACCAAACCGGAAAAAGTATTAAAATCCTTCGATCTGATCGAGGAGGTGAATACTTGAGCAATGAATTCCTGGACTTCCTAAAAGAGAATGGGATTCTCTCTCAGCTGACTCCTCCATATACACCACAGCACAACGGTGTATCTGAACGGAGGAACCGCACCCTATTAGATATGGTGCGCTCTATGATGAGCACAGCTGAGTTACCTATTTCCTTCTGGGGATATGCGCTGGAGACAGCAGCATACCTATTGAATCAAGTTCCAACTAAATCTGTAGCTACCACACCATATGAGATATGGAGTGGGAAGAGACCATATTTTAAACGAGTTAAAATATGGGGTTGTCCGGCCTATGTCAAAAGACAAAATCCAGACAAACTCGAGGCACGGTCAGTTCTTTGCAAGTTTGTGGGATATCCTAAGAATTCCCAAGGATATTTATTCTACCATGCTGAAGAACAAAAAGTGTTTGTTTCTCAATATGCCACCTTTTTAGAAAAGGAATTTCTTGAAAAAGAAATTAGTGGCAAAGTGGTAGAGCTGGAAGAGGTTCCAGATACACAAACAGTAACTGAAGATTTAGTGGAACCAGAAGATTCAGTAGCTCCCAATGAACCTCAGCCTCTCCGCCGATCTAGTAGGGTTCCTCGCCAACCTGAGAGATACTACGGTTTTCTCATGGACGGTGGGAGCGAGGATTGCATCATGGAGGATGATGACCCAACTAGCTTCGAGCAGGCCATCACGAGTAGGGACTCAGTGAAATGGCTGGATGCTATGCGGTCCGAGATGGAATCCATGTACACCAACAAAGTATGGACTTTGGAAGTTGCTCCTGAAGGGGTAAAACCCATTGGGAGCAAGTGGATCTTCAAGAAGAAACTTGGTGTAGATGGGAAAGTGGAGACTTTCAAAGCTAGACTTGTAGCAAAGGGTTTTCGTCAAAGACCAGGTGTGGACTATGACGAGACCTTTTCTCCAGTGGCTATGCTTAAATCCATCCGAATCATGCTTGCCGTTGCTGCCTTTCATGACTACAAAATCTGGCAAATGGATGTTAAGACCGCCTTTCTAAATGGTGATTTAGAAGAGTGCGTGTACATGACTCAGCCAGAGGGCTTCGTAGACAGTGGGAGCAGTGGGAAGGTGTGCAAGCTGCTTAAATCCATTTATGGATTAAAGCAAGCATCGCAGAGTTGGAACATCTGCTTTGACGTCGTTATCAAAGAGTTTGATTTCGTCAAAAATCCAGATGAACCTTGTATCTACAAGAAGGTGGCAGAGAGTAAGGTTGTCTTCCTCGTATTGTACGTGGACGACATACTCTTGATAGGAAATGATATTCCTATGCTGCAATCGGTCAAGCTCTTCTTATCACAAAGATTCTCAATGAAAGATCTTGGTGATGCCTCCTGCATATTGGGAATCAGGATCTATAGAGATAGATCCAAACGGATTTTGGGATTGTCCCAATCCAGGTACATTGACACCATACTAAAGAGGTTTAGTATGGAAGAGTCCAAGCGTGGGAACTTACCCACGATCTCTGGAGTCACTCTCTCCAAAGAGATGTCTCCCAAGACTGATTTGGAGAGAGCTCGCATGCAAGGGATACCCTATGCTTCGGCAGTAGGCTCTATCATGTATGCGATGCTATGTACCAGACCCGATGTGGCATATTCACTAAGTGTAGTGAGCAGGTATCAAGCTGATCCTGGAGAGAGTCACTGGACAGCTGTGAAGAGCATTCTCAAGTACTTGCGAAGGACTAGAGATATGTTCTTGGTGTATGGTAACGGAGAACTCCAAGTGGAGTCCTTTACCGATTCGAGCTTCCAGAGTGATAAGGACGACTCTAAGTCCCAGTCGGGCTTTGTCTTTACCCTTTACGGAGGGGCGGTTAGCTGGAAGAGTTCCAAGCAGGAAACCGTGGCAGACTCGACGATGGAGGCTGAATACATCGCTGCCAACGATGCTGCCAAAGAGGCTGTCTGGATCAAGAAGTTCATTACTGAACTTGGAGTGGTTCCATCCATTGAGCATCCAATACCTTTGTATTGCGATAACAATGGAGCGGTGGCTTTAGCCAAGGAACCCAGGTCCCATCAGCGGTCCAGGCATATTCTGAGGCGGTATCACCTGATCCGGGAGATAGTTGATCGCCGGGAGATCGAGGTCAGGAGGGTTGACACGAAGAACAACACGGCGGATCCACTCACGAAGGCCATTCCCCAGATACAGTTTGAGAGACTCTTCGGGATGCTCGGTATGAGATACTACAGCAGCTGGCCCTAGTGCAAGTGGGAGATTGTTAGTTGTATGTATGCCCTAGAGGCCAGTATTGTACAGATTATGTATATTATATTGGATTCTTGGACATATATAGAGATGACTTTCTTGCTCGACATGATAGTATGCTATCTGGTTGCTATTTATCTTAACATGTACACTAGTCTCTTTATACTGTCTTATAGTTACATGTTGGTAAAGCCCTTAGGATTTGTACTTGACTACCTGGACTATGATGCAGATCATACTAGTGGGGACATGGTAGTCCATAAGTACATCCTTCAAGGTCCCTAGTCGTGGGTGTATCGAGACGGGGCATCGATATACCAGAGTAGACTAGCGTATACGCTTCCCGACCCATGTGATGGGCGATGGATGATCCCATATCCATTGGTGTTTGACATCAGAGATGGTATACGGGTGCTCAGTGGAGACTGGGTACACTGGACGGACTCGCCGAGAACTCCCAGATGGTATTATACCTCACGTCAGATGGCAGTTCTCAGGTGACACTTGTACAGGTTAGTCTGTAGACCCGAGATCGTCATAGAGTCTTGTGTGATTCCCACTGTGCTTTGATCTCCACCTTACCACGTCCATGAGGGCGTGCAAAACGGTGGTCTTTGGGCACAGTCCCGAGTCACATGGAGGCAATGAGCGATAGGAGGGGTTTCGTCTCTCCCGGTATTGGGGGTTGATGTTGCGCAGTGCTCGATTGGCCGTAACAGGGAAGTCCCTGGCCAGGGCTGATCAGAGATTTGCTGGTAAGTGTTACCAGTAGTTTCTCGACCCGTTACGAGCCTCACATCAGCACGACTTATCGGGTTATTGGGGTCTGACGTTTACCACCCCTAGACTTGATATGCGACGTATCAGACGAAGAGACCGGACTGTACGGTAAGTGTTACTGGTCGGATTCGCAGGAGTGTGAGCGGGCTAGCTCGTCGATCTTCTGATCGCTCAATACCCGGGTGGCCGTTACGTTTAGCAGACCGCTTGCGGCTTGTGGGTGCATGATATGATCATCATCTGCTACCGGCGTATTGACGAGTCTTTAGAGTCCTACACAGAGGTTTCCTGGTTCAAGCGAAACGAAATAGGAGTGCATATGAGATATGTGCGGGACCGAGAATAATGCGTGTATGTGATACCGTATTTGATTCTCGCGATTAATGTTTCGATTGGTTGTATATGATATAACCTAGTTATCGAATCGAAGATCGATTCGATAAGTCGATACATTGAATACTAGTCGGTTATGTGCGACATGACCGGATCATTGAATCAAGTGTTGATTTAATGATTTAATGTATAATTATATATTTGATATATTACTTTGCATTAACTAGTATTGGTTCACTTTAAACGGATTTTTCTCACTTGATGTGCATATTGTATATGTGATATGTTTTGTGTACACTTGTATGTATCATGTTTGATGATGCATATAGTTTTGGTTTTGTGTAAAGAATGCAACCATGGTTATGAGAGTGGTTAGGGTTTATGGTCTATTCTCTTATTATTTAATCCATTCATTATTTATTAAATGGATTTATGAAATACAAAATGGTTTCATTTTGTCTTGAAGCTTGTTGAAGCTTCATGAAGCTTTGACTAATGATAACCATTTTGTCATCTTGCTTAACCCTAACCACTCCCACTAACCATGGTCTATTCTCTACACTTGATCATGGTTAGAAGATGATAAGAATGGATTTTATTATTCATTTTTTTTAAGACTTTCAAAAAAGAATTCTATCATCTTCTTCTTCTTCTCAAAGTGAGAAAGCTTGCTACTTTAATGGCAAGTTGAGATCTAGTGAGTTAAATCCAAATCTAAAGTGAACCCACCTCCTATTTCTTCACCCTCTACCTCTTGCCAAGTTGTTTTGGGTGTTTACTTCACAAGTTTCCCAAGTTTGTGAAGTCGGAGCTCGAACTAGTGATGCCTCGACGTAGATCATCTTCGGCACGAAGCCGACGACCTAGCTCGCCCGTTTCTCCGACGAAGACGAAACTTGAGTTCAAGATTCATGATGGACAGCGAGGGCATGGCCATGAGGAGCTAAGGAGGTGGATATCTGGATCTACAAAGGTTGTAATTTCCGTATCCCAGTAGTTAAGTGTTAACTAAGTTTTCTTTTCACCTAAACATCTAGTTTAAGATCCGTAGTCTAGGGTTTCTCGGCACCAAAAATTTTAAATTGGCATGTTCGATGCCTTGTGAGACCACTATAGGATGCCTAGGAACCTTTCAGGTGTATCGAGACAGGGCATCGATATACCAGAGTAGACTAGCGTATACGCTTCTCGACCCATGAGATGGGCGATGGATGATCCCATATCCATTGGTGTTCGACATTTGAGATGGTATACGGGTTCTCAGTGGAGACTGGGTACACTGGACGGACTCGCCGAGAACTCCCAGATGGTATTATACCTCACGTCAGATACCAGTTCTCTGGTGACACTTGTGCAGGTTAGTCTGTAGACCCGAGATCGTCATAGAGTCTTGTGTGATTCCCACTGTGCTTTGATTTCCACCTTACCACGTCAAAGAGGGCATGTAAAAGGGTGGTTTTTGGGTACAGTCCCAAGTCACATGGAGGCAATGAGCGATAGGAGGGGTTTCGTCTCTCCCGGTATTGGGGGTTGATGTTGCGCTGTGCTCGATTGGCCATAACAGGGAATTCCCTGGCCAGGGCTGATTTAGAGATTTACTGGTAAGTGTTACCAGTAGTTTCTCGACCCGTTATGAGCCTCACATCGGCATGACTTATCGGTTATTGGGGTCTGACGTGTACCACCCCTAGACTTGATATGCGACATATCAGACGAGGAGACCGGACTGTACGGGAAGTGTTACCGTTTGGCTTTTACAGGAGTTGGAGCGGGCTTGCTTGCTGATCTTCTGATCGCTCAATACCCGGGTAGCCGTTACGTCCAGCTAGTACCGCTGACGGCTTGTGGGTGCTTGATGTGATCATCACCTACTGCCGGCGTATTGACGAGTCTTTAGAGTCCTACATAGAGGTTTTACTGGCTCAGGCAAAACGAAATAAGAGCGCATATGTGATATATGCGGGACCGAGAATAATGCGTGTATGTGATACCGTATTCTATTCTCGTGACTTTTTGTATCGGTCGGTTATATGTGATATAGCCGGGTTATCGAATCAAGTGTTGATTCGATAAGTCGATACATTGGATGTTAGTCGGTTATATGAGTTATGACCGGATTATTAAGTCAAGTGTTCATTTAATAATTTATTGTATAATTGTATATTGGATATACTAATTTACATTAACTAACATTTGTTCACTTAAAGGTTTTTCTCACATGTGCACAACTTTAATGTATATATATGATATATATTAAAAATGTGTTTTCTTTTTGTATCATGGTTGTTGATACATCATTCATGGATGTATGAGACTTGCACCATGCTATTTATTATGTTGGGTTTTAATATTTAAAGTAATTACAAAATTAGTTGAGGATTAGATAAATGCATGAAGCTTGTGGAAGCTTGTGGATGCATTGACTAAGTCCACTAAATTTGTTTTTACTATGGATATTTGTTAACCCAACCATAAGGATTAGCCATGGTTATGTCTCTACATGAGTTAGTATATAATACGCACTCACCATGGTTAGCTTTCTCACTTGATCATTATCTTTCTCTCTTTATTTTTCTTCATTTTCTTCCTTGAGCAAAAGAGCTCTCTAGGGTTTGATCGAAAGTGAGAAACATTATGAGAAAATAAATTCTAAAGTGAACCCACTTTCTATTTCTCCATCCTCTACTAGACTAGCACTTTAGTTTAGGGTGTTTGCTTCACTAATTCTCTAGTTAGTGAAGTAGAAGCTTGAGTTGGTATCCCCTCGACGTAGATCATCTTCGGTCTTGAAGACTTCAAGCAAGGGCGCTCCTTTAGCCTCGTGAAGCCATGCAAGAGTCCGGGAGAACCACGATCACAGCGAAGGGACTTCAACAAGGAGCTAAAGAAGTGATGGACCGATCTACAAAGGTTGTATTTCATATTCACTTAGTTGTAGATGCTATTTACTTGCATGTGAAACCCTAATTTTCTAGCAAAGATCTTGTTTAGGGTTGTTAGGCACGGCTAAAATTTTAATCGGGCATGGTTGATGCTTTCTTAACCCTTGTTAGAGTGCCTAGTAACCCTACAGTGGTATCAGAGTCTAGCTAGAGCATTAGGCGATGTGTTTACGAATTAAAAACTCCGAACGAACCCCGTAACATCAATTTAACCCTCTCTGGACAATTTCTAAAAATGTGGATTTTTGTGTATTAAAAATACCTAAAAAATTCAGCAGGGAAATATAAGCACTACGGTGAAAAATGTGCGCATAATCCATACAGACCGCCGCGGAACAGCGGCCGTACCTCCCTTGGGCCGCGGATCCGCGGCAGTACTGAGGAATTATGCACTAGTGTTTGCACTGTAATATCAATTTCTGTAAGTGCTATTTTCTAGGTATTTTTAATCTGACTCAAGTGTTGAGTATTCTGGGGATTATTTTGTATTCGTTGATTCGATCGGAAAATTTAGTTTCGTTCTTGTTTTTCCGGATAATTTAGAAAGTATTAAAAAGTTCGAACGGATATCAATAACTCACTTTTTCCTGACCCGGAAAATTTCCAAGTGTTGGATTTTTCCGTAGTTTAAGAACGTCTAAATCGTGCAAGTTACGCAATGGACCCTCTAGAAGACAACAAACCTTAACTCGATTATGTGACCGTCTTGAACTGCCTTTTGAACCTTAGTGTTTGGGGGAGTATGGCGTTGCCACATGTGAGGCGTTGGCTTGACCCTTCTACGGCTGGACCATTGGTACTGTGGCATGTGATGGATGTTTTTAAACTCCCCTCAAGTGTTGAGCTATTTAGGAAATCTTGGGTATTTGATTATTCGATCGGAAAGTTTAATGCTGTCTATTTATCTGGAATGTGATACAATATGTGGAATTCATATAGTTAGGCATGAAATGCGAAGTATGTGATATTTCGGATTTACGATGTCTAAAGAGATTGTGGATTCCAAATATTGTAGTTTTACACTTTCTTTTCTGCGACCTTAACTGTAATATGTGATATCGCCGGTTTCGTTGTTATATGTCAACGACAATTGGGATGCGCATATTTACTTACGTAGATGACATGTGATGTTATGTGTTGCTGGATATGTTATATTGGATCGTCGCGTTTTGAATAGCCGGGTTTTTTTTATGTGAGATAAGGGTTTTTATTTTCATTCATGTAAAATTAAATGTATGTAATATTTTTTTATTTGGGCACTTCCGGGATGAGGTTGATGTCACTATTTGTATATTATTTACTTTTCCGCACTAGGATAGACCCAAGGAGGAGAGCACAAGTAACCAGGTTCTAGAGTCCACTGGGAGACCAACTCGAGGAGTCGAGTCCGGGTCTCCTAACTCTAGAATTGGTAGGGTTGCTTGACGCTCTCATAGGGGTCTAGGGGTATGGGTTTGGCTATTCATCGCGACCGTGGAATCCGTGTTTTATAGAGGCTCAAAATAAAACACAGACGTCCTAGTATATCCAATGTTTCATATGTTTCTTCTGCTGCGATATCTGTGATGTGATCATTTGATATGTTATGATAAATACTGTATATAGTATATATGATATATTATATAGACGTTACTTATGTTTTACACCCGCGCTAGCCCTGCCCCGCTCTGCCGTTAATTACCTAACCTAACGGTGCACGAGAGGACATCGAGGCGAATGCGGATGGCATAAGTGTACGTCGTATTTATCTGTGATATTTAGGTGATTTAAATGATGGGACTTCATTAAAATGATTAATGAAAGAAAAGAAACCTAAAAGATGTTGTAGAATCAAATTTTCAAAAAGGGTAGCTACAGTTTTTGCTTTGCATAGTGATATATATGATATATCCTGCACCTTATTCGATGAGGAATGAGCCGAGATCCCTTCACCGGGAGTGACCTCTTTAGCAAAACTAGCAGATGCTACAACACTCGGATTGTTTTTGATTGCTTTTGGAGTTTTTTCTTTGCATAGCGATATATATGATATATCCTGCACCTTATTCTATAAGGAAAGAGCCGAGATCCCTTTACCGGGAGTGACCTCTTTAGCAAAACAAATAAAAGTCTCAAAATCACTCCATTTCAAAATTCACTCGATTCTACAACGATATCAAGTTCATTACGCAATAGGTTTTCAGAAAAACCTAACGTAGCCATCCGTCATTTCAGATAAGTCCTACTTAGTATTCGTGCTACGTTTGTTGGCCTGCGTCAAGGCGTAGTGTGCGGTAGCTAACTAGTATTTATCTGCTTATGCATATGATGCAGATTGGATTAAGGTAGTCGTGCGACTTTGTTGGCCTGCGTCAAGGGTCGTACGGGTGGGTTTAATTCAATCAAGAAATGACGGGTTGAACTTGACTAGCGCACTATGGTTTGTTGGCCTGCGTCAAGGTCATAGGACATTAGGGAAAAAATATTATCGGGAATTTCAAGTGTTGAAATTTGCAATGAGATTGCATACCTTCTATGAGATAGTTGGATCCCGATACCCACTGCGAGTAATTGTTACTCCTGGGAGAGTTTTACACAGGACAATTAGCCGATCAAGCTGGTGTCTAGAAAGGTGTCAACGGGGTTATGCCTCTGGGAAAACGAGGTTTACTTTAATTAGGTCCGTGCGAAAGCACGGGGAACCTCCCTCAAAGTACCGACACTGGCCTGGCTGAAAGATTGGCGAAGTTGTAAGGTGTAATTAATCCCGGCTAGTCTTTCCTTTTAGGGTTTGAAGGAAGATTTGATAAAAACAGTGGGAGCCATCCTGATTAGATAAAATAATAACCAATCTGATCTTGCAAGAGCATACGCTAAAGTGTTTTCTTCTCTCTCTCTCCAGGTAGCGACCATATCATGCCTTAATCAAGATAATAATATGGATGTATTGAACGAACCCGCATGTTATACTGTGCTGGGGAACGTTGGTTCCGTTCTTTCTTAAAAAAGTTATAAGACTGAACAGGATATAGGGGAATACCAGGATTCCCATGCCACCCGAATGAAGAAAGTACATGTTGATGCATTTTCTTCGGGTGTGTTCGTTACAGAGAATTGTTTCTCCATTTCCTCTACGTCCTGGGTATTAGATACCGGGTCAGGATCCCATATATGTAATCAGTTACATGGGCTTAGGAAAGGTATAGAACTTGGAGAAGGTGATAAAGACATAAGGGTTGGAAATGGTGCAATTGTTGCAGCTAGAACCGTCGGGGAATATCACCTTGTATTGCCAACTGGTAATACATTGATTCTGAATGAATGCTATTACATGCCGAACCTAATATGCAACATTATATCGGTTTCTTTGTTGAGTAAAGAAGGATATAATTTTGTAATACAGGATAATGTTATGAACATTTTTCTGAACCAAAAGTTGGTTGGATCAGGCACATTGTGCAATGGCATTTATATTCTAAATCAATCAACAGTTCTGAGCATAACAAACACACAGAAGAGGAAGAGTTCAGAAATGAACGAATCCTTCTTGTGGCATTGTAGACTGGGTCACATCAATGCGACACGACTAGCTAAGTTGCATAAGGATGGACATTTGAATCCGTTTGAATTTTCATCTTATGACACTTGCCAGACATATCTCAAAGGCAAGATGACCAAAACTCCGTTTACGGGACACGGAGAGAGAGTTACGGAACTCTTAGGACTGGTACATAGTGATGTATGCGGCTCCATGTTTACACATGTCAGGAATGATTCTGCGTACTTCATTACATTCACTGACGATCTCTCTAGATTCGGATATGTGTTCCTGATGAAACACAAATCAGAAGCTTTTGAGAAATTTAGAGAATATAAACAAGAAGTCGAGAACCAAACCGGAAAAAGTATTAAAATCCTTCGATCTGATCGAGGAGGAGAATACTTGAGCAATGAATTCCTGGACTTCCTAAAAGAGAATGGGATTCTCTCTCAGCTAACTCCTCCATATACACCACAGCACAACGGTGTATCGGAACGGAGAAACCGCACCCTATTAGATATGGTACGCTCGATGATGAGCACAGCTGAGTTACTTATTTCCTTATGGGGGTATGCACTGGAAACAGCTGCAGACCTATTGAATATGGTTCCCACCAAATCTGTTCCAACCACTCCATATGAGATATGGAAAGGAAAGGGACCATATCTTAATTATGTTAAGATATGGGGTTGTCCGGCATATGTAAAAATGCAAAATCTGGAGAAACTCGCGGCAAGGTCCATTCTGTGTAAGTTTATTGGATATCCCAAACATTCGGGCGGGTATATCCTCTACCAAACCGAGGAACAAAAGGAGTTTGTTTCTCGAAATGCCACCTTTTCAGAAAAGGAATTTCTTGAAAAAGAGATTAGTGGCAAGGAGGTAGAACTAGAAGAGGTTCCAGCAATACAGACTACGACAGAAGATTTGGTTGAACCGGAGGATTTGGTAGTTCCCAACGAACCTCAGCCTCTCCGCCAATCTAATAGGGTTCCTCACCCACCTGAGAGATACTGCGGTTTTCTCATGGATGGTGGGAGCGAGGATTGCATCATGGTTGATGATGACCCAACTAGCCTCGAGTAGGCCATCACGAGTGGGGACTCAGTGAAATGGCTGGATGCAATGCGGTACGAGATAGAATCCATGTACACCAACAAAGTATGGACTTTGGAAGTTGCTCCTGAAGGGGTAAAACCCATTGGGAGCAAGTGGATCTTCAAGAAAAAACTTGGTGTAGATGGGAAAGTGGAGACTTTCAAAGCTAGACTTGTTGCAAAGGGTTTTCGTCAAAGACCAGGTGTGGACTATGACGAAACCTTTTCTCCAGTGGCTATGCTTAAATCCATCCGGATCATGCTTGCCATCGCTGCATATCATGACTACGAAATCTGGCAAATGGATGTTAAGACCGCCTTTCTAAACGGTGATTTAGAAGAGTGTGTGTACATGACTCAGCCAGAGGGCTTCGTAGATAGTGGGAGCAGCAGGAAGGTGTGCAAGCTGCTTAAATCCATTTATGGATTAAAGAAAGCATCATGGAGTTAGAACATCTGCTTTGACGTCGTTATCAAAGAGTTTGATTTCGTCAAAAACGTAGATGAACCTTGTATCTACAAGAAGATGGCAGAGAGTAAGGTTGTCTTCCTCGTATTGTACGTGGACGACATACTCTTGATAGGAAATGATATTCCTATGCTGCAATCGGTCAAGCTCTTCTTATCACAAAGATTCTCAATGAAAGATCTAGGTGATGCCTCCTGCATACTGGGAATTATGATCTATAGAGATAGATCTAAAAGGATATCGGGATTGTCCCAATCCTGGTACATTGACACCATTCTAAAGAGGTTTAGTATGGAAGAATCCAAGCGTGGGAACTAACCCACGATCTCTGGACTCACTCTTTCCAAAGAGATGCCTCCCAAGACTGATTTGGAGAGAGCTAGCATGCAAGGGATACCCTATGCTTCGGCAGTAGGCTCTATCATGTATGCGATGCTATGTACCAGACCCGATGTAGCACACTCACTAAGTGTAGTGAGTAGGTATCAAGCTATTCCTGGAGAGAGTCACTGGACAGCTGTGAAGAGCATTCTCAAGTACTTGCGAAGGACTAAAGAGATGCTCTTGGTGTATGGTAACGGAGAACTCCAAGTGGAGTGCTTTACCGATTCGAGCTTCCAGAGTGATAAGGACGACTCTAAGTCGCACTCGGGATTTGTCTTTACCCTTTACGGAGGAGCGGTTAGCTGGAAGAGTTCCAAGCAGGAAACCGTGGCAGACTCGACGATGGAGGCTGAATACATTGCTGCCAACGATGCTGCCAAAGTGGCTGTCTGGATCAAGAAGTTCATTACTGAACTTGGAGTGGTTCCATCCATTGAGCATCCAATACCTTTGAATTGTGATAACAATTTAGCGGTGGGTTTGGCCAAGGAACCCAGGTCCCATCAGCGATCCAGGCATATTCTGAGGCGGGAGATAGTTGATCGCCGGGAGATCGAGGTCAGGAGGGTTGACACGAAGAACAACACTACGGATCCACTCACGAAGGCCATTCCCCAGATATAGTTTGAGAGACTCTTCGGGATGCTAGGTATGCGATACTACAGCAGCTGTCCCTAGTGCAAGTGGTGTAAGTCCACGTTGCGACCCCCGGTTCTTACGGGGAGGCGGAAACGGTATAAAATCAAAATTTTAACGCAAGAGGCAACATGGACTAATTATGGTCGGGATCGTTACCTAAACTAAAACTAGCAAACTAAGCTAAAGATGTTTAGCTACTCGGATGAAGATGGTTATACCTAAACTTGAACTCCTTCTCTTCAAGCTCCGGTGGTGGTCCTATGGCTCCTTCTCGTCGTCTCCGTACGCCGAAGATAGATCCACTTGAAAGCTCCAACCTTTAGCTCCTTCTTCGGTCTTTGAAGAAACTAGTTCACTTGGTTTGCCAAACCTAGTGAACTAGAATGAGTAGAGAGGAAATAGAATGGGATTTTATCTATGGTTCTTGATTCTCAACTCATGAGACAAGAGAACCATAGATCAAGAGAGGGAGCAAGAGGTTGAGGGTGAGAGCAAGAGGAGAGCTCAAGAACAAGAGAGAGAATGAGCAAGAAAGAATGAGGCTCTCTTTTCTCTCTCACCCTCTCATAATCCAAAGTGATCATAACTCATCATATCAAAAAAGTCTTTTGGTGATGGTTAGAAGCAACCATAAGGTTATCATATCATGCACTCATTTTACTCAAAAAGCAAGCAAGAAAAAAGTCTTTGGCATGAAATGATAACCATGGTTATCATGATGGTCAACTAGTCAAGCCTAGTCAACCGGTCAACAAGTCAACAAAAGTCAACAAGTCACCAAAGTCAACAAGTCAACAAAAGTCAACAAGTCAACAACCATATCACCATAATACTTAATTAATATAATAGTTAATCACATATCATATTCTCATTAGGGTTGAGCAAAAAGTCAAAAGTCAACGGTCAACTGTCAACAACCCTAATGAGAATCCACTGCCTCCGCCTCCCTGTCAACTGTGCATACACACCCGCATCCGCGTTCCGAGGAACACGAATGCTAACTGGATAAATCCAATCCCATAAGGTACACTAGGATCTGGCTTAAACCAAAGCCCGCTAGTGTAAACTGCCCGGACACTGTACGTGCACAAGTGCACGGATGTGACCGAACCCTGTCGCAAAACCATGCGACCTGTCGCAATACCATGCGACCTCTACTCTTTTGCCTAAAGGCGAAAAGCTTTCTGTGTGGGACTCTAAAGACTCGACACTACGCTGGCAGTGGGTTTAACCACAGACCGCAAGCGGCACTAGCTGTGCGTAACGGTCCCCAGGTAATGCCGACAAGAAGACCGACGAGGCGAAACCCATCTGAACTCCTACTGAGCCTGAGCGTGACATTCTCCGTACAGTCCGGTCTGTTCGTCTGATACATCGCATGGCGGGCCTAGGGGGCGGTAAACGTCAGTCCCCCAATAGCGGTACAAGTCGTGCCGGAGTGAAGCCCAATACACCCTGAGATAACACTGGAAACCTACCAGTATATCTCGTTTGCCCTGGCCAGGGACTACTCGTGTAATGGCTCTCCTAGACACAGCGCGATGTCAACCCCCAATACCGGGAGAGACGAATCCTGTCTAACCGTCACTGCCTCCAAGTGCTTCGGGACTGCACCCAACCACCACCTGTTTGCATGACTCCTTTGAGCCGTGGTAGGGTAGTGATCAAAGTACAGTGGGAACACACCCGAGGCGAAGTGACAGTGTCAAGTCAGCGGACTAAGCTGTACTCATGTCACCTGGGAACTGATAACTGACGATAGGTATAATACCAACTAGTCAGTTCCCGACGAGTCCTGTCCAGTGTACCCGTAACCTAACGAGCACCCGCATACTATCTCAAGTACGACGTACTGACGGCTGTGGGACAGACCGTCTCCCACACTGGGATGAGAAGCGCATGCGCTGGTCTACTCCGGAGTATCGATGCCCTGTCTCGATAGTCCTGCGACCAGGGACCTGAATAAGGATGTGCTTATAGATTACCCAGCCCCCACTAGTGTGACTGCCATCACAACGCTGGTAATCAAGCAAAGATCCTAAGGGCTCCACTAATGCGTATAAGTGATATACTGAAATAAACACATGTACACATTGAAGTAGAAACAAACCAAGTAGCATACTACTATTTTGAGCAAGATTGTCAATACAAGGTGAATATCCCAAGCTTCCATTAAGTAATATACATACTAGTATGATACAGTAATGGCCTCTAGGGCATATACACTAACAATCTCCCACTTGCACTAAGGCCATGTACTGGCGTATCGAAGACCTATCATCTCGATCAGCCGCTCGAACTGAGTCTGGGGCAAGGCCTTGGTGAATGGATCTGCAGTGTTATCTTCTGATTTTACTCTCTTTACCTCGATCTCCTGGCGATCAATGATCTCCCTGATCAGGTGGAACCGCCTCAAAATGTGCCTGGACTTCTGATGGGACCTTGGTTCCTTCGCTAAAGCTATAGCGCCGTTGTTGTCACAATACAGCGGTATTGGATCAACACTGGTAGGAACCACCTGAAGTTCCGTGAGGAACTTCTTCATCCAGACAGCTTCCTTTGCGGCATCGCAAGCAGCTATGTACTCCGCTTCCATGGTTGAGTCAGCAACGGTTTCCTGCTTGGAACTCTTCCAGCAAACCGCCCCTCCATTGAGGGTAAAGACATAACCCGACATGGACTTGGAGTCATCCTTGTCACTCTGGAAGCTGGAGTCAGCAAAGGCCTCAATCTGGAGGTCTTTTCCGCCATACACCAAGAACATCTCCTTAGTCCTTCTCAGGTACTTGAGAATGTTCTTTACTGCTATCCAGTGTTTCTCCCCTGGGTCTGACTGATACCGGCTTACAACGCTCAATGCGTATGCTACATCTGGTCTGGTACATAACATCGCATACATAATAGAGCCTACCGCAGATGCGTAGGGTATTGATGACATGCGAGCCCTTTCCAAATCAGTCTTGGGAGACATCTCTTTGGAGAGGGTGATTCCGTGACAAGCCGGTAGATTACCGCGCTTGGAATCTTCCATACTGAATCGTTTCAGTATGGTGTCGATGTACCTTGACTGTGAAAGTCCCAACATCCTTTTAGATCTATCACGATAGATCTGGATCCCCAGAATGTAGTTGGCATCGCCCAGGTCCTTCATGGAGAACCTCTGTGACAAGAATCCTTTGACTGACTGTAGCATAGGAATATCATTTCCTATTAGGAGAATGTCATCGACGTACAAGACGAGGAATACCACATTTCTCCCTACAATCTTACTGTAAATGCATGGTTCATCTGGGTTTTTGACAAAGTCGAATTCTTTGACAGTATCATCAAAGCAGATGTTCCAACTCCGCGATGCCTGCTTAAGTCCATAGATGGACTTGAGCAACTTGCACACTTTACCGCTGCTCCCACTCTGATTGAATCCCTCTGGCTGATCCATATAGACGCACTCTTCTAAATTTCCATTTAGGAAAGCCGTCTTAACGTCCATCTGCCAGATCTCATAATCGTGGAAGGCAGCAATGGCAAGAAGGATCCGAATGGATTTAAGCATGGCTACCGGAGAAAAAGTCTCGTCATAGTCCAAACCAGGTCTTTGACGAAAACCCTTTGCAACGAGCCTAGCCTTATAGGTTTCAACCTGCCCATCTACACCAATCTTCTTTCTGAAGATCCATTTGCAGCCTACGGGTTTTACCCCTTCTGGAGCAAAGTCCAAAGTCCAAACTTTGTTGGTGTACATGGACTCCATTTCGGTCCGCATTGCATCCAGCCATTTTACCGAGTCACCGCTCTGAATGGCTTGCTGGAAGCTAGTAGGCTCATCATAATCTATGATGCAATCCTCTCTATCCCCGTCTATGAGAAAACCGTAGTATCTCTCGGGCGGATGAGACTGCCTACTACTCCTGCGGAGCGGCGTAGGAATGTCCGGTTCCCCTGAACCTTCTGGTTCTACTAAGGTTTCAGTAATAGCTTGTGGTTCTGGAATTTCTTCCAGTTCTATTGCGCTCCCACTTATCTGATTTTCTAAAAACTCAGTTTCCATGAAGCGGGCATGACGAGAAACAAGGACTTTTTGCTCCTCTGCGTAATAGAAAAGATACCCCTTGGAGTTCTTTGGGTATCCCACAAACTTGCACTGTACTGAGCGTGCCTCGAGCTTGTCCGCATGCTGCTTTTTTACAAAAGCCGGACATCCCCATGTCTTAAAGGATTTAAGACAGGGTTTCTTCCCACTCCATATCTGGTATGGTGTGGTAGGCACTGTCTTAGTAGGAACTTGGTTCAAGAGATGTGCAGCTGTTTCCAGTGCATAACCCCAGAAAGATCGCGGTAACTCAGCCTTACTCATCATGGAACGAACCATATCTAGTAGGGTTCGATTCCTTCTTTCCGATACACCATTGTGTTGTGGTGTGTATGGAGGAGTACGCTGAGAGAGAATTCCATTCTCTTTTAAGTAGTCCAGAAACTCGGCACTCAAGTATTCACCACCTCGATCCGATCTTAGGATCTTGATACTTTTGCCTGTTTGTTTTTCTACTTCATTCTTATATTCTTGAAATTTCTCAAAGGCCTCGGATTTGTGCTTCATTAAGAAGACATGTCCAAACCTAGAGAAATCATCTGTGAAAGTAATGAAGTATGAATAACCGCTTCGCGCATGTGTAGACATTGGACCACACACGTCACTGTGTATAAGTCCCAAGAGCTCGCTCGCTCTTACTCCGTGTCCAGTGAACGGAGTCTTTGTCATCTTTCCCATGAGACAAGATTCACAAGTGGCATAAGACTGGTACTCGAACGGATCCAAGTATCCTTCTTTATGTAACTTAGTCAACCGTGTCTCATTGATGTGACCCAGTCTACAATGCCATAAGAAAGCCTGATTTAATTCTGGAGACTTTCTTTTAAGTGTGTTCTGGACACTGAATATCTGAGCTTGATTCAATACGTATATACCGTTATTTAATGTACCTGACCCAATCAGTGCTTGATTTAGGTGGATGTTTACTACATCGCTTACAAAAGCAAAATCATATCCTTCTTTAGAAAGTAAGGATACAGATATGATATTGCAAGTCGCACCTGGTACATACAAACAGTCACGCAGAATCAATATCTGCCCAGTTGTCAGTCCTAGGTGATATTCCCCTACGGATACAGCATCCATGCTCATTCCGTTAGCAACCCTGAGAGTCATATCACCTTTCCTGATAACCCTACGGTTTCTCAGACCCTGTAACGAATTACAGATGTGAGATCCTGATCCGGTATCCAATACCCAGGAAGTAGGGTTAACTGACAAACAGTTCTCAATTACAAACACACTCGAAGCCGAAGCCACAACATGCTTCGAATTCTGGCTACTGGCTTTACAAGCCCTGCAATCTCTCTGCCATAGTTCATTCCCGTTACAATAGGAACGTCCCTCTTTAATCATATCCAGTCCTGAAACTTTTGCCCTTGTTTTTCCTTTTTCTTCCCTGGTTTCTTTCAGGGTATAAGCAGAGGGCAGGGACTGTAGAATTAGGTCAGTACTTGACCCATTCTCCAACGTGGTCTCCAGGTCCGTGAGCTTAAAACAGCTGGTCTCTGTAAGGACGTTGCCCCCTACAGATGACCCGACAGCCAACCTCGCTTGAAGCAATTCGTTCGAGGTCTCATATCTTGCGATACGAGATTGCTCTCCATATAAAACTTTGTTATGGAGGAAGATAGAAACTGAGTCCATCTTCTCGTGCTGCCTCTGGTTTGCACCATTAACTGAGGCTAACACGAGGCACTTGGCTTTCGCACAATCCTTTTCCGGTGTCCTGCGGATGTGAACATCCGTGACAGGGGAAACTGGACCTGAGACAGCAGGGATTTGATTAGTTAAGAGGTGTCCCAGCTTGTCATGGGCAATGGACATCTGGACAGACCTTTGCCAGTCATAACAGTCAGGTTCAGTCATATTTTTATCTAGATGTAACCTAGGTGCGGTCACAGGGTCGCTGCAATTAAGAGAGAGAAGAAGAAACACTCAGCATGATGCTCTTGCAAGTTTAGAGTGGTTTTTAGTTTGTCTAAACAGGATGGCTCCCACTGTTTCTCGAATCCCTCCTCAAACCATAAAGGAAGAATTAGTCGGGATCAATCCCACTGCACAATACTTGCTTAACCGTTCAGCCAGGCCGGTGTCGGTACTTCGAGGGAGGTTTTCCAACGCTTTCGCGAAGTTCCTTAATTAGAGAACCTCTTTTCCCTGGGGGCGTAGCCCCGCTAACACCTTTCTAGGCACCTACTAGGTTTATAGCATTGATCGTTTAGTGAGAAATTTTCCGAGGAGTAGCATATACTCACAGTAGGATCGGGATCCAAATATCATCGCGTGAAGAAACTGAAGGAATCCTACCAGAATCATCACACTCCAAATGGTATGCAAATCTAGCAAGTTTCAGTACTTATGAAACTCCCGATGTATATTTTTGCCCCATGCTCTTATGACCTTGACTAAGGCCAACAAATCATAAGTCACATGTCAAGTTCTACCCGTCGTTGTCCAGGTTAATTTGAATCCACCCGTATATACCCTTGACTAAGGCCAACAAGGTAATACGACTGTCCCAAACCAACGCATTCTATCTATGCAACATATGAATACCCACCAGCTACCAAACACTGTGCCTTGACTAAGGCCAACAAACACAGCTTGAATACTGTTGAATATTCATATGAAACGACGGAGGGCTACGAATGGTTTTGGCGAAACCGTGAACGTAGTGAACTTGATTTAGTCGATGGAACGAGATAGCTTTTAAATGGAGTGGCTCAAACTCCGCATTTTAAAAGTTTGTTTTGAAAAGAACCGAGTGGTTTTTCGAAAATGTTCCAACGACTTATACTTGGTTTATTTTCTTGCATTAGTTCTTTTAATGCATGTTTTGCTTGCATTAGTTCTTTTAATGCGTGATATTCTTGCATTAGTTCTTTTAATGCGTCCCATCATTTAATCCTACCATTGCAGAAAACAACCAAAATATGACGTACGCTTATGCCATTCGCATTCGCCACTGGGCCCCGTCATTACCCGTTAGGTTACTTAACTAACGACAGAGCGGGGGCTGGGCTAGCGCGTCTGTAAAACATAAGCAACGCCTAAATAGTAAGCAATGATAAACATTTCAGATCACAGATAAATACATTGGATATACTAGTAATCTGTAATTTGTACGAGCCTGTAACAAAAACAGATAACACGGTCGCGGTGAATAGCCAAAACCCCACCCAAGACCCCTACGGGTACGGCAAACTACCCGCCAAGTACCCGAAGCGTAGCAACCTCCCTCATCTCCATGAGTAGGCCACTCGACACTTCGGCATACCCGGTAGTTTGTGCACCCCTCCACGGGTCTATCCTAGGAGCAAAAACAGTAAAAAGAAATTATACAATGACGGCTACAACCCCGACCCGGTTGTGCGGCCAAACAAATAATTATTACATCAATTTACAAATTTACATGAATTGCAAGAAAAGTAAACTCTCGTCTCACAACCCCCGGCTATTCACCCGCGACAATCCAACATATTTATATACACATTCCAGCACATTACAGA
Organism: Agapanthus africanus; assembly: GCA_030015575.1. Taxonomy (NCBI): domain Eukaryota; kingdom Viridiplantae; phylum Streptophyta; class Magnoliopsida; order Asparagales; family Amaryllidaceae; genus Agapanthus; species Agapanthus africanus. The sequence continues at coordinate 567,537,483 of JASDDO010000024.1, forward strand.
TCATGTATAACCCCGACTAATCGACTTATAGCGATTAGCCGACGTTCAATACATGCAAACATCACAGATATAACCATCATAGTCAAAGTGCAATGAAGTTCGGAAAAAATACGGAATTATAGGACCCCAAAAGGAAATTTCTTTTCTGTAAAATCTGGGCACATATAATATATCTCAAAAATCCCAAAACCAACACAGACACACACTGCACGAAAAACGATGCACTTAAGACAACAAACCGCGGCGCTTCCGCGGCGGCCAAGAAGGGTCACGCGGCGGAAGCGCGGCGGTTTAGACGAATTGGTGAATCGTTTTTCATGGGTGTTCTAACAAAACCCTGAGACAAATTTAGGAGTATGAAGTTTTTCATTTTGACCAGAAAAAAATTCAACAGAAACTCAGTTTTTGTAGTTTTCCGGTTTTGTGATTTTTTCGGTTCCGAACTTCGTTACACTTTACTACCTAGCTAGTTTAAGTTTAGTTAGGCTCTGATACCACTGTAAGTCCACGTTGCGACCCCCGGTTCTTACGGGGAGGCGGAAACGGTATAAAATCAAAATTTTAACGCAAGAGGCAACATGGACTAATTATGGTCGGGATCGTTACCTAAACTAAAACTAGCAAACTAAGCTAAAGATGTTTAGCTACTCGGATGAAGATGGTTATACCTAAACTTGAACTCCTTCTCTTCAAGCTCCGGTGGTGGTCCTATGGCTCCTTCTCGTCGTCTCCGTACGCCGAAGATAGATCCACTTGAAAGCTCCAACCTTTAGCTCCTTCTTCGGTCTTTGAAGAAACTAGTTCACTTGGTTTGCCAAACCTAGTGAACTAGAATGAGTAGAGAGGAAATAGAATGGGATTTTATCTATGGTTCTTGATTCTCAACTCATGAGACAAGAGAACCATAGATCAAGAGAGGGAGCAAGAGGTTGAGGGTGAGAGCAAGAGGAGAGCTCAAGAACAAGAGAGAGAATGAGCAAGAAAGAATGAGGCTCTCTTTTCTCTCTCACCCTCTCATAATCCAAAGTGATCATAACTCATCATATCAAAAAAGTCTTTTGGTGATGGTTAGAAGCAACCATAAGGTTATCATATCATGCACTCATTTTACTCAAAAAGCAAGCAAGAAAAAAGTCTTTGGCATGAAATGATAACCATGGTTATCATGATGGTCAACTAGTCAAGCCTAGTCAACCGGTCAACAAGTCAACAAAAGTCAACAAGTCACCAAAGTCAACAAGTCAACAAAAGTCAACAAGTCAACAACCATATCACCATAATACTTAATTAATATAATAGTTAATCACATATCATATTCTCATTAGGGTTGAGCAAAAAGTCAAAAGTCAACGGTCAACTGTCAACAACCCTAATGAGAATCCACTGCCTCCGCCTCCCTGTCAACTGTGCATACACACCCGCATCCGCGTTCCGAGGAACACGAATGCTAACTGGATAAATCCAATCCCATAAGGTACACTAGGATCTGGCTTAAACCAAAGCCCGCTAGTGTAAACTGCCCGGACACTGTACGTGCACAAGTGCACGGATGTGACCGAACCCTGTCGCAAAACCATGCGACCTGTCGCAATACCATGCGACCTCTACTCTTTTGCCTAAAGGCGAAAAGCTTTCTGTGTGGGACTCTAAAGACTCGACACTACGCTGGCAGTGGGTTTAACCACAGACCGCAAGCGGCACTAGCTGTGCGTAACGGTCCCCAGGTAATGCCGACAAGAAGACCGACGAGGCGAAACCCATCTGAACTCCTACTGAGCCTGAGCGTGACATTCTCCGTACAGTCCGGTCTGTTCGTCTGATACATCGCATGGCGGGCCTAGGGGGCGGTAAACGTCAGTCCCCCAATAGCGGTACAAGTCGTGCCGGAGTGAAGCCCAATACACCCTGAGATAACACTGGAAACCTACCAGTATATCTCGTTTGCCCTGGCCAGGGACTACTCGTGTAATGGCTCTCCTAGACACAGCGCGATGTCAACCCCCAATACCGGGAGAGACGAATCCTGTCTAACCGTCACTGCCTCCAAGTGCTTCGGGACTGCACCCAACCACCACCTGTTTGCATGACTCCTTTGAGCCGTGGTAGGGTAGTGATCAAAGTACAGTGGGAACACACCCGAGGCGAAGTGACAGTGTCAAGTCAGCGGACTAAGCTGTACTCATGTCACCTGGGAACTGATAACTGACGATAGGTATAATACCAACTAGTCAGTTCCCGACGAGTCCTGTCCAGTGTACCCGTAACCTAACGAGCACCCGCATACTATCTCAAGTACGACGTACTGACGGCTGTGGGACAGACCGTCTCCCACACTGGGATGAGAAGCGCATGCGCTGGTCTACTCCGGAGTATCGATGCCCTGTCTCGATAGTCCTGCGACCAGGGACCTGAATAAGGATGTGCTTATAGATTACCCAGCCCCCACTAGTGTGACTGCCATCACAACGCTGGTAATCAAGCAAAGATCCTAAGGGCTCCACTAATGCGTATAAGTGATATACTGAAATAAACACATGTACACATTGAAGTAGAAACAAACCAAGTAGCATACTACTATTTTGAGCAAGATTGTCAATACAAGGTGAATATCCCAAGCTTCCATTAAGTAATATACATACTAGTATGATACAGTAATGGCCTCTAGGGCATATACACTAACAAGTGGGAGATTGTTAGTTGTATGTATGCCCTAGAGGCCAGTATTGTACAGATGATGTATATTATATTGGATGCTTCGACATATATAGAGAGGACTTTCTTGCTCGATATGATAAAATGCTATCTGGTTGCTCTTTATCTTAACATGTACACTTGTCTCTTGATACTGTCTTATAGTTACATGTTGGTAAAGCCCTTAGGATGTGTACTTGACTACCTGGACTATGATGCAGATCATACTAGTGGGGACAGAGTAGTCCATAAGTACATCCTATAATGTTCCTAGTCGCAGGTGTATCGAGACAGGGCATCGATATACCAAAGTAGACTAGCGTATACGCTTCTCGACCCATGAGATGGGCGATGGATGATCCCATATCCATTAGTGTTTGACATGTGAGATGGTATACAGGTGCTCACTGGAGATTGGGTACACTGGACGGACTCGCCGAGAACTCCCAGATGGTATTATACCTCACGTCAGATGGCAGTTCTCTGGTGACACTTGTGCAGGTTAGTCTGTAGACCCGAGATCGTCATAGAGTCATGTGTGATTCCCACTATGCTTTGATTTCCACTTTACCACGTCCAAGAGGGCGTGCAAAAGGGTGGTTTTCGGGTACAGTCCCGAGTCACATGGAGGCAATGAGCGATAGGAGGGGTTTCGTCTCTCCCGGTATTGGGAGTTGATGTTGCGCTGTGCTCGATTGGCCATAACAGGGAAGTCCCTGGCCAGGACTGATTTAGAGATTTACTGGTAAGTATTACCAGTAGTTTCTCGACCCGTTATGAGCCTCACATCGGCACGACTTATCGGTTATTGGGGTCTGACGTGTACCACTCCTAGACTTGATATGCGACATATCAGACGAGGAGACCGGACTGTACGGGAAGTGTTACCGTTTGGCTTTTACAGGAGTTGGAATGGGCTTGCTTGCTGATCTTCTGATCGCTCAATACCCGAGTAGCCATTACGTCCAACTAGTACCGCTGACGTCTTGTGGGTGCCTGATGCGATCATCACCTACTGCCGGCGTATTGACGAGTCTTTAGAGTCCTACATAGAGGTTTTACTGGCTCAGGCAAAACGAAATACGAGCGTATATGTGATATGTGCGGGACCGAGAATAATGCGTGTATGTGATACCGTATTCTATTCTCGCGACTTTTTGTATCGGTCGGTTATATGTGATATAGCCGGGTTATCGAATCAAGTGTTGATTCGATAAGTCGATACATTAGATGTTAGTCGGTTATATGAGTTATGACCGGATTATTAAGTCAAGTGTTGATTTAATAATTTATTGTATAATTGTATATTGGATATACTAATTTACATTAACTAACATTTGTTCACTTAAGGGTTTTTCTCACATGTGCACAACTTTAATGTATATATATGATATATATTAAAATGTGTTTTCTTTTTCTATCATGGTTGTTGATACATCATTCATGAGTGTATGAGACTTACACCATACTATTTTTTATGTTGGGTTTTAATATTTAAAGTAATTACAAAATTAGTGGAGGATTAGATAAATGCATGAAGCTTGTGGAAGCTTGTGGATGCATTGACTAAGTCCACTAAGTTTGTTTTTACAATGGATATTTGTTAACCCAACCATAAGGATTAGCCATGGTTATGTCTCTACATGAGTTAGTATATGATACTCACTCACCATGGTTAGCTTTCTCACTTGATCATTATCTTTCTCTCTTTATTTTTCTTCATTTTCTTCCTTGAGCAAAAGAGCTCTCTAGGGTTTGATCCAAAGTGAGAAACATTGTGAGAAAATAAATTCTAAAGTGAACCCACTTCCTATTTCTCCATTCTCTACTAGACTAGAACTTTAGTTTAGGGTGTTTGCTTCACTAATTCTCTAGTTAGTGAAGTGGAAGCTTGAGTTGGCATCCGTTCGACGTAGATCATCTTCGGCCTTGAAGACTTCAAGCAAGGGCGCTCCTTTAGCTTCGTGAAGCCATGCAAGAGTCCGGGAGAACCACGATCGCAGCGAAGGGACTTCAACAAGGAGCTAAAGAAGTGAAGGACCGATCTACAAAGATTGTATTTTATGTTCACTTAGTTGTAGATGTTATTTACTTGCATGTGAAACCCTAATTTTCTAGCAAAGATCTTGTTTAGGGTTGTTAGGCATGGCTAAAATTTTAATCGGGTATGGTTGTTGCTTTCTTAAGCCTTGTTAGAGTGCCTAGTAACCCTACAATGCGTAGTTAGATTTTAAATTCGGGGACCGAATTTCTTTAAGGGGGGAAGATTGTAACGTTATGAAAAATCGTTTAGGTGAAATTTCCGATAATCGGTAAAATAACTGGTGTTTTCCGTAAAAACAAAGATATAATCTTTTTCCACAGAGGCTTAAATACATCAGATTTAACTGTGTAATTTATGTATTGGTATATAATTGTCACTTGTTAATTTCTAGTTTACTTAAATATTTTTCTTAATTAATTATTTTAAATATTATTTTAAGCTTTCGCTTATACATTTAATTAGTACTAATTACAAATGAGAATGGGTTAATTAGTCAAATGTGAACCATGAAAACTTTAAACCAAGTTTGTAACATGTTTTCTTTTTCTCATTTGGGTTTTAAGGTTCTAGTTCATTCTAGGGTAAAATAAATTAGAGATAAAATAAAATAAAAATACAATTATGTTTTATGTTGTATTAATGAGCTAGGAGAGGTTTGTCTTGACCTGGGAACTTCTACACACACCCACACAAACCCACACTCATCCACTTCCCCTGCTGGACGAGCCCGGAATCCTGCAGCCACCCCATTTCCCCACTTCATTCCTCACAACAAAAGACGAAAAAAAGAGAATTAAAGTGAAAAGAATAAAGAAAGAGGAGTGTGGTGTTTAGATATTTGAGGTATGGGCTTTTTATTTGACTTCACACGCACACCACACCTCACCCATCTCCCTCTCATGCTGCCGAGCCTCTCTCTCCCTGCTGCAGCCCCCTCCCCTCATTTCCTCATCTCATCTCATCTCTAAAAATCCACAAAAATTCCATGAAAAATCAATACAAAATTCCACTAATTCCTAATTAAATCCTTAACCATTTTTCCTTGGCCACTCTAGCATGGATCTTGGAGCAAGGAAGCCAATTTGGGAGGCCAAGTTGCATGTTAAATCTACAGATTTTTGAGGTATAAATCCTAACCACATGTTTAATTTGTCGCTAAATTACTTTAAGTCAACATAATTAGGTATCTAAATGGTTCTAATTGCAAGTTTTGAAATTTCAAGAGATGGGTTTGGATCCAAGTTAGGGTTTTTCATCACTTGATCTTGTTGCAATGTGTTGTTTCACATTTTAAGACATGAAAATCTAAGCTAGTTGCTGGTTTGTTAATTGTTACTTTAAAATTGTCCAAATCATATAATTTTGCAAACTAGATTTTTAGGATTAATGTAAAGAGGTAAGATTAAATTTTAGTAAATATTTGTGTGACCTAATTAAGAAATTAAATGAGCTATGTGGTCATTAGAATTGCTAAAACATCTAAATTAGTATTAAAACGGTTAATGGTTGCTTACTAGGTTTTTGGAATAAATCGATTTTAATTAAGTTTGAGGTTTTGTTGATATACAACCTATTTCATATAAAATTTAGTATGTTATGAACACGCGATTGGTACGATTGGGTTTTTGGTTTGGTGGTTGCCATGTATAACGACCCTAGTTGTGGTTTGTGGCGTTGTCGCGAGTGCGTTTTGTGTACCAAGTGCGTGCGCGTTTAGTTAGTGTGTGTGGTTGACATGTATTGTTTGTGTCCGCGACTATTTATATATTTATTCTCGTATTTACTTATGTACGTTTCTAGGATTAGGTGCAGAAGCGTCGGATGTGGCACGGAAATGGCAGAGCTGAAATTGGATCAGATTAGCAGAGGCGTCTCGGTGAGTAGATGTACACATCTACGGGGGAATCGTCTGGATGGCACAAGGCGCCCGATAGTCAGGATTTCTAGTAGTGCTTGTATTTATATGCATTGTCTCCTAGTCATTCATCTCATTGCATTGCATCATCATAAATATATATGATATTATCTCATAGAACACTTGCACCATTACCATTGGTTCATGCCACGTGCACTCTTCATGCAAACACATACGCCTTTGGTAATTGCTATGTCACAAACACTATAGAACTTGCTTAGAATCGGTATCTGTGCAGTGCATGGTATATAATCTGTAAACCTGTACCTGTATATTCATTTCATCAGGATGGATACGTAGGATTGTTGGTCATATATACATACATCATTGCATCATGATTCATGCATAGCTTCTGGCCATACTTCGCATGGTATATACTATCGTATCATAGACATCCATCATCACCGACATGTTTACATATTGTGATTCTTCTCGAGGATTTCAGTATTTATGAGATTTATGGATTTGGAGAAACCGCAAGAATTTTAAGAACGTATTATCACTTTAAATTAAAAATTGCGGTTTTCTCGTGATATGATGTGTGTGGTGTCCACCATGGGTTTTCTCGGTTCTTGAGCGGTATCATACACCCGATTCGAGGTAGGGGGCAGACCTTCTGCGGGAGCATGGTAGACCCGGTACGGTACCACGGGGCAAGAGGGTCGCAGATGATGGCGTTGTGCCCGGCAGGGGTGCACTACCGACCGGTTATTTGTGACGCGGAGGATACCGACGTTGTCGTGATATTTGATGATATGGGCCGATCCGGACTGACGGAGCCCGAGATATTGAGACATTGAGATACTGAGACATTGAGATATTGAGATATTGAGACATTGAGATATTGGGATATATTTTGTGTCGATACTTGACCTGGATTTTCTGTTGATTTCATTGAGGATACTTCGGTTATTACACCGAGGTTCTTCTAAGATAAGAACAAATATTTTCTCATACTAGACTTGTTCAGGTTTCGTTTTGATTATGCATTTATGTTGCATTCATGTTAGTACATCGTATCATATCGATATGCGTAGGTTGAGGCGCATTTGCGTGCATGCTTACGATAGCCTTATTAGATTTTACTTACTACTCACGAGTTGGCAACTCACCCCCGTTGTGCCACAGTATCTTGCAGGTCCGACCCGTCAGCACAGTAGCGGCGGGTGCACTTCCTCATTTTGTTCCTTTTGCTTGGACTTGCGGCATTGCTCGTAGGTGGGTTGCGAGGATATGTAATCCCATCATGTATTTTATTTGTATCTAGTATACTCCATTTACCCTCGTATATTTGATTAGACGGTGAGACTCATGGGACTTGTATTTGTGATGTTGGTGTCGATGCTCACTTCAGCTAACGTGGTATTTGCTTATTTCTTACTTTTAGATGCTTATTGTGCACTTTCGATATACATATTGCATGTGGTTGTGATTCCGCCATAGGCGAAGAGCTAGCTCCCGCTTGAGGATGCCTTTATTCATCATTTATATGTATTTTCATGTGTTGTACCCGTTTGGGGGCCAGTATTTACAAAGGTGACTCTGCCGAAATTTTTGGGAAATTCGGATGTTGCTTTTAAATGTTTAATGCGACTTATTTGGTTAAAATCGCTTTCTTTAAATAAGTTTTCCTTCACTCTATTTCTTTACATGGTTTTGATTTCTGGGCTTTGACGTACTTAGATTACGTACGCCTTGAGACGTTTCGTAATTTAAGTGCCAGTCACGTTCCGTACCTTCGGGTCGTGACAGTAGACTGGTGTATACGGATCGAGACCCCGACGAGGGGAGGTGTCCGGTCTCACAAGCCATTGGTGTTAGTTGGTTCACCTAAGATGTATACAGGTGCTCATTGGGTTATGAGTACACCGGACGGATTCGCCGGGAACATGCTAGTTGGTATTATACCTATTGTCAGATAGCAGTTCCCTGGTGACATGTGTACAGGTTAGTCTATCGACCTAAGATCGTCATTTGTCTCGTGTAAGTTCTCATGGTTCTTTGATTACTACCCTACCACGGCTCAAAGGTGTCGTGCAAACAGGCTTTAGTTGGGTACAGTCACGAGCCACATGGAGGCAGTGAGCGGATCGTCAGGGGATTCGTCTCTCCCGGTATATTGGGGGTTGATGTCGCGGTTTGCACGGATGGACATCACAGGAAATCCTCGGCCGGGGTAGACGAGAATTACCGATCTAGGATCGGTAGTTTCTCAGGTGGTGATAGGTTTCATGCCGGCACTATATGTCGTGTTATTAAGGGTCTGACTTTATTCACCCCCCTAGACTCGATATGCGATACTCATAGACGAACGGACCGGACTGTATGGATATTGTCTCTGTCAGGATAAGTAGGGTTTCAGGATGACTTTGCTCGTCGGCCTCCCTTTCGCTCAATACCTAGGTAGCCGTTAAGTACAGCTAATGCCACTGACGTGCATGTGGTTAAACCCACTGTCAGCGTATTGAAGAGTCTTTACAGTCCTACACAGAGGGTTTCCATGGTTCGGGTGAAACGCTGTAGAGGCCGTATGGTTTTATGGCAGGGTTCGATCATATTCATGCACTTATGCACGGATCATGATCGGACGGATATTACCAGTGGGCTTTGGTTTAAGACGGGTCCTAGTATTATATTATTGGTTTATTTTCGTCTCGTTGTACTTGTATTCAGTCGGAATACGGATTCAGGTATGTATATACAGATGAGGGGTATTCTTGTAATCCGTTACAAGATTACTTTTGAAGATGCCATTTCATTTCTTTGGATTTAAACATTTAGCTTAATGTTTAAATATTGTGGTGATGGAAATTGTGAGTGCATGTCTTGGCTTGTGGCATTGATTGTGCATGTGCTTTGGTTTTGTTTTGCTTAACATTTTTTGTGAGATATGTGTGGTGAGCATGAGAGTGGCAGATCTTTTGTGTGTGTGTGTGTGTGTGTGTGTGGTTTTTCTTGAGTTGGTTTTTATAATTGCTCACAACAAATACACTCACAAGTCTCAAGACAAAAACAACAGATACTTTCTTGAGTTCTTTTTCTTTAGCCAAAAAAAACTTGAGCTCACAACTTCTTCACCTATGGCTTCTTCTTCACCTCCATCCATTCCCTCTCATGAGTTGAGAATCCATAGGTGTTTTGAGACAAAGTATTCACACACTCTCTCTACTTCATCTTGTGTATCTAGGATAGCAAACTGAATGCCCGAGTTGCTTCGGTTTTGAAGCAGGAGCCCGTATTACTAATCCTCGACGTGGATCTTCTTCGACGAGGGAGACCGGAGAACGAACTTGTTTGAGGCAGCCACGACGAGCTAAGGACGGAGATTGAAGACCGAAGGACACAGATCAATCGGTACAATCTCTTAAACTCCTTTATATAGAACTAGTATAGGGTAAATCGTACGATCCGTCGATTAGGGTTCCGTTAGTGCCGTTTTTTAAAGTTTTTGTTCCGCTTTTGGCCACGGATTGATGGCCGGGGCGCTGTCGTAACCCTACATGGTATCAAAGCCAACCCATTAACCGCATACTAGTTGGTTTAAACAATGTTAAACTATAGAAACCGAAACAACTCCAAATCAATACCAACGATATTCCATTCACTGTCGACTTTTCCTGAGTCTTCTAAAAACATTTTAGCAACTGCAGAAGACTACCTAGGCGACCACTAGACTGCACTCCAGATACGAGCCCATTTCACCCTGTTAGGACCGGCCACATCAAGCCAAAATCCGAGCTGGCCGGCCAAGATTTTGATTTTGGGTTTCGTATTTGGGTTGTGGTTTAGACTCTGGAATATTGGTTTTTTGGTATTGCTAGTTTAGCCTAGTTTTTATATGGATTTATCTAGTTGTTTGGGGCTATTCGGGGCTATTCCGAAGTCGATATTCCTAACACCGTTTAAAGTTTGCAGTACATACATTTCTATCTGCTACCGTGAATGTCATTAGAGAGGTACAACTTGTCTATTTGCTATAGTTTTTTAGACAAGTTTGCGAACGTGACATTCACGTTGATGTTCTGTGTTGTGTTGTGTTTGTTGTGGATTCGTCGTGGTGGATAGATTGGGTATAATGATAGTACAGTTTAGTTTTATTTGTATATTTGATATCGCTGGGCGAGCGTCCGACATGTGGACTGCCGTTACTGCCTGTTTGTATATTATTTGGTTGGGGAACGACTGGGTTGAGGTCGATATCACCGTTGTACATATTTTCTTTTCTGTACTAGGATTACCCGGCAATGGAGTGCACGGATAGCCGGGTTCTGGAGGGCAACAGGTCCGCATCTCAAGGCGTTGAGAAGGAGGGGGCCTCACTCTAGAATTGGCGGGCTATTCGCCGTACTCGTAGGGGGTACAGGTTGACCCAAGGAGGGGTGCTCAAGTTACCGGATTCCGTGAAGTGCTGGGTGGCCCATTTACTTTGATAAAGGGGGTTGCCTCGGTTCTGGTTTTGGCGGATAACTTTTCGCGCTCATAGGGGTCTAGGTTTTAATTGCACAGGCTATCCACATGACCCGGGAACGTTGGGTTTCACTTGCGGCTCAAAGGAAACCCGGGGCTCCCGGATCATCTGTATTGTTCTGTGATGCTTATTGCTTATTTGTGATGTTGCATTTATCACGCCTGGAGCAATTATTATATATTGTTATATATACTAGTAGATGTTGTATATGTTTTACACCCGCGCTAGTCCAGTCCCCGCTCTGTCGTTAGTTAAGTAACCTAACGGGTGATGACGGGACCCAGTGGCGACTGCGGATGGCATATATGTACATCATATTTTCATTCTTTTGTGGTGTGATTAATTGATGGGACTGCGCTGATTCGGATCAATGCAAGGAATACAAACCTAACTGATGTTGTTGGAACAATTTTAAAAAGCTGTTATTACGAGGACGTTTTCTTTTGTTTTGCACAGCAGTATTCGGTTATGAATATCCAGCACCTCATTCGATGAGGCAAGAGCCGAGATCCGTTCACCGGGAGTGACCTCTTAGGCAGAAGTTTGCGTCAAGGTATTAACTTAACTATAGTCGATTACTTTTTGCTTTGCATCGCGGTATTCAGTGAGAATATCCTGCACCTCATTCGACGAGAAAAGAGCCCAGATCCCTTCACCGGGAGTGACCTCTTTAGCAAAGGTTTTCGCCACTATATATTTGTAAAAAGCTATCCGGTTCCTTCAACGATATCAAGTTCATTACGTTAAAAGTTTTTCGCCAAAAACCATTCGTAGCCCTTTGTCATTTCAGACGGGTAGCACTTAGTATTCATGCTATGTATGTTGTCCTTCGTCAAGGCATAGTGTATGGTAGTTATTTGTTACTTTTCTGTTGCATAGATGTGTTGGTTTGGGACAGTCATACTACTATTTTGGCCTTCGTCAAGGGTATGTACAGGTGGGTTCAAATTAACCAGGAAAATGACGGGTAGAACTTGACATGTGACTTATGATATGTTGGCCTTCGTCAAGGTCATAAGAGCATGGGGGTAGAAATCACATCGGGAGTTTCAAACATACAAGAAACTTGCCAGACATGCGCATATCTTCTGGAGTGTGATAACTTGAGTGGATTCCATCAAGTTATCATGCGATGATAGTTGGATCCCGATTCCCACTGATGAGTTGGTTTACTCCTCGGGTGATCCCGACTAATTCTTCTTTCAGGTTTGGAGGAGAATTGGAGGATATAGTGGGAGACATCCTGATTAAATAAAGTGATTGACCATTCAGATCTAGGTTAGGGTGCACGCTGAGTGTTTCTTTTCTCTCTTTGGCAGCGACCATGTCCCGACTCTAGACTGAAACTCATAAACCAAGTTAACCGAACCTTCTTAAAACACACCGGCTATTGAATTGTCAGAGTTGCATACTTCATTGCCGATCCTACTTTTACCCTTTACATTTCTCCGGAACATTCTGTATTACTACGAAGATCCCTTTTTATTGGATATGACCATCGTATAGTTACATACGAACTCGATGAAACTTGTTTCAGGTTCGAGGATGGTTTCCGATTCTGGAGAAATTGAATAGGACTATTCAGTTGTCTTTTCCTTTTACCTTCTCTCAGGATGTGATGGCTCTTAGGATTAGGAGAGAGTCAACCTATTGCGCTTATTGGATAGTCTTCTACCAAACCATAGGCAGGTACCAAAAGGTGGGGAAGGAAGAAAACCAATTAGCCAAAGTATGGCGTACAGAAGGTAATAAGTAAAGACAAATAAAGGAATTAGAAAGAGGGCAAAGTAAATTGCGACTGCTGTCATTCACGACCAAACCGCGTATATCATCGCCACTCCTACTTCACCTTTGCATTTCTATGGTTTAGGAGAAATTGAATAAGATTATTCATGTTGACTTTTATCATTACCTTCTCTCAGGTTGCGTGGGCTCATTGAATTAGGAGGGTACACCTATTACGCTTATTGGATAGTCTTCTTCCAAACCATAGGCTGGTGCCGAACGGTAGGGAAGGAAGAAAACCATTTAGCCCAAGGATGGTGTACAGAAGGTAATGAGTAAAGACAAATAAAGGGATTTGGAGAGTTGGCAAAGAAATATACGGTTACAGTCATGAATCTGGATAATGGAAGAGGAGTTACTAGGAATACCCGGCTACTCCTTCGAAACATTTTCATGTTTCAGTTTCACTATGCGTTGTTAATTGAAAACTAATTTCCCAATTTGATCCTTACTCCAGGGTATGTATTTACCAGGTTTGATTCTCGCATCTGTATGGTTTTATAGATGATGAGTGGGAGTAAGTTATTGGGAATTGGGGGATTATATTCTTATTATATCGGAATTCGTTGTAATTGGTGATATTTGAGAAAATCACCTGGGGTTTTGCCTGACGACAAATATTTGGTTTTGAATATCCGTTGTTATGCACCAATTTCAAACTGATATATATGTACGTTTATTTTATAAAGTGAGATATAAATTTTTGAAATTATGTCCATAACATTTACCTATATCAGTTGATGGTTTGGTAAGGAGCATTAAACATCGGTGTAATTCTTCATAACCACAGTACAGTTTTCAACCTACGATGCACAGGGTCTGAGTTATTCAACTCAGGGGGCTTATACAAAGTATTGTATGTTGTCCAGTGTCCATTAGGACAAAGGGGTTGGTCCTCGTACTATATTCTGTTTACTTGTAACTTCTCCAGTTTTACACAAGTATTTCGTAGAAATATAAGGTCCAAGTTTTGAGAAGTTATAGGTACAAGAATAAAGTAGAGAACCATGTGTTGGAAGTATCAGTATTCTTCAAGGTGATCGAAGATGTAGATACTTGTGTTTGGTATTCAGTTAATAGTAATGGTTTTGAGAACTTGCGTCTCTTTCAGGTTACTCCAATCTAGATACACTCTTAGTTGAGTAATGCTGATCGGGCTCTCTCCATTTAGTTGACATGCACAGAAGACAGCTGCATGATTTGAATCTTTTTCTAATTAAATCAATGCCTCTTTTTCTATATTGTATATAGAATGGTTCATATCTTAACGATGTTAAGGTATATGGAGTTGTCCGGCATATTCTTAAAACCAGACTCTGGATAACTCAAGGCACGTTTCCGTAATGGCAGTTTGTGGGATATCCTGGGCTATGACGACGGTTAACTTTCTACCATCTGGAAGATCAATAGTGATATTGTTCTTGACTCGCTACAGAATTTAGTAAAATGGACTCTTTCAGAAAACAGTAGTGGGAGTATGGTAGAACTGGAAGTGATTCCAGAATCACAAACGATTACTGAAAATTTAATAGAACCTAAAGATTCAATCGGGTTTGACATTCCATTAGCCACTCCGCAGATATGTTGGGTAACCTCAGGCGCCGGAGAGGTACTTTGGTATACTCAAAGACGGTGACAGGGAGGTTCTTGTTTACCCAGACTTTCCATTACTACTGTTCTAGACTATGAGACCCGGGAAAAGGATGAATATTGCGCCATTCTAAACTAGGTTTAGAAGTGCACGTGTATATGACTCTGCCAGAGGGTTGTTGTAGTCAGTAGGAGCAGCGGAAGTAGTTCCGAATCGAATCTCTTTTAGAAAGAAGTAGTGGACAGGTTGCTTTATGTCTATTTATAAACTAAAGAAGGTATAGCGGAGATAGATCATCTATTTTTGATGTGAGAGTCAAAGGTTTTGACTTCATCAGAATATGAGATGGATCTGTTAAGAAGGCAGTAGGGTGGTATGTCCTGGTTTTTGGATGACATACACTTTGTAGGAAGTGAAATTCCAACACTACGATCGGTTGTACTGTGGTTATCACACGGTGGTTTCTCCACATAGGATATGGATATCATATCAGGCATTCAGGTAACTAGATCTATGGTTTTAGATCTTGATTTGGGTAGTTTCCCAATCTAGGTACTTAGACAGTATTCTAAAGGTGTTTTAGAATAGACGACTCCTGGCATGGTTGTAACGTTTTGAAAATCGTTTAGGTGAAATTTCGGAAAATCGGTAAAATAAGGGGTATTTTCCGTAAAAGCCAAGATATAAATATCTTTTAATATAAAATTAAATATACATTTTCTAGTTATGTAATTGCTAGTATTTGGTGTTTATTGAGCCACTTGTAAAGTTTCTAATTTATTGAAATTTTTCTGAAATTAATTATTTTAATATTATTTTAAGCCTTTAAATATACATTAAATTAGCGATAAATACAAATTTGAAACGACCCAAAGTTCGGCCCATGACCGGCACTTAACCACGTAACGTCTACAGGCGTAACGCGACTAAGTAAGCCGAAACCCAGAAATCAAAACCATTTTAAATATAGAGTGTTAAAACATTTTAGTAGAAGCATTTGTAAAATATTTAGAAAACCTTAAGTAATTTAGTAGAAAATCTTTTTAGTTCAAAAGTTACATTTTAATAATTTTGGCAACATTTCCTTTATAAAAATTTATCCCGCAAGTCGGATAAAGGTAAGGTGTAGTCGAAGTAACATGTGAAATGAATAGAGCATCACAATATGATATACGACGCTGTAGCGAAGAATGAGCAGTAAAGCAAAGACAAATATCATAAAAGATAAGACTGCAAAAATAAAGTCGGCTCACACCGAGCTCGACACCAGAGTACAAAATAACATACATCGCCCTCACAACTGTCTCTAAGTCAATACATGAAGGTAGATGGGGAATACTAAATACATCAATATACAACTGAAAGGTAAACAGATACCGTACAAAACCCACCTAATAGCAAAAGGGCTAACACGCCTCAGAAATGGTATCTGTGTCAAAAGATGCGGTAAATAGCCAGCCTCGACTACTCCAAAGGGCAACCTGCAAGTACTGTGGCACAACGGGGGTGAGTTGCCAACTCGTGAATAGTAGATAACATATAAAGGTAATCGCGAGTATGCACGTGCTGCGATACTCTAACCTATGCCAACGGGTAAACATCTATATGATGAACTTGGAGCTCAATATCATGCAACAAGTGCGATCTAGTAATCATGTCTATATGATGAGCAAGATATATGATAATCAGGCATGGCGATGCAATCTAACAACCCTATATATATGATGAGCAGGGTACGCAATGATATGCAAGCATGTGTACTCTATCAGGTATGCTAGCTACAGGATGAGATGTCAAGTATTAAATGCTGAGTATGGGAAGAAATAATGTCTACACGGAATGTCAACGTGGAAAACATAACTGGTGTCTGTCAATACACCCCAATCCCAATACAACTCAGGCGTCGTCATCCACATCGACCCTCAAATCCAGTAATCTCATAAAATCGTGAGTGCCCAACATCGGCACCCAAATATCAAGAAAACTCGTGTCCAGCATCGACACGCAAAACCTCATATCTCGGGCATCCGTCAGTCCGGGTTAGCCCACGGGCTCTGTCTGCGGTATCGGCCCTCGGCCCCGGCAGTACGAGTCGTCCCGTATCCATCTCTCGACTCTGGTCGGTATCCTCCGGATAACCGCCAGGTCTAACCAATCACCGGTAGGTAGTAGTCCCTCTGCCAGGCTCACCGTCTACTGCACAGCGATCCGTTCTCGCCCTGAGGTACCATACCGGGTCCACCATGTACCCGCAATCGGCCTCGTTCAGCTCCTCAACTCGGGTTCACATGTATCGTTCTAGCACCGAGAAAACACATGGTGGACGCACTGAAATATCATATCAAGGGAAACCGGGTTTTTAAACAGTGCGTATTTTTCTTAAAATAGTACTCCGATTCCCAAATCCAGAAATCACATAGATCAATCTAATGCGTAAATCCATGCCATGCGTCGTATGACACTGAGGGTAAAAGAAAAAGGAAAACCGCTCTTTTTAAAAGATCCAGTTTGGAAAATATCTTATGCGGTCCCTTAGTTTTTAAATTAGGTCAATATCATCTATGTATGTAACAAGTGAATATGAGTATAGGTATGGATGTGCGAAAAGATAAGTATGCTTAAGTGAATGTAGCAACGTACATGTACACTAATGTGGACATATGATGTATACGTGTCCAAGTACGAATAGATGATATATGTGGCACAAGCATGAATCTGTGATGTATCTGTGCGAAGCATGCATGTATGCGACGTATAAAGCACAAGTACGAACAGGTGATGTATGTGTGCTCAAAGTCTGAATATATGCAGTGTAGGGGCACAAAGGTAAACATATCAAGGTATATATGTATATGCACTATGACGAAATATAATGGTGCAAATGCACAGGTAGTGAGATATCAATGAAGGTATGCAAAATCGTAAGTGTATAGTGTACATGATATGAATATAACATATGCTGATATGTGGCAGGTCATGACAACATCAATAAAACGGAATCAATATCATAAATGATTTCAAGCAATCCTATACTATGAGTGTCATGGCAATCACTAACGGCGTGAGTGTAGCATATAAATCGTGCTCATGCAACTGATACCGCTAGTGACAGTGCACTGTTCTATACTACCAGTTCTATATATAACAAAAGGTATGCTACTCTACTATGTCTATATGAACACATAAGACTAAATATCCTATTACGCCCCGACGCTTAACGCCATACGGGCGATTTCCTCGTAGATGTTAAATCTACTCACCTAGTCGCGTGCTAAGTATAGCCGACCACCTGCTTCCCTTTTCTGGCGACGTCTGACGTACCCGCTGTGAACCTGGAATTTACACAAGGAATCCAATTATATAAGCAAGAATCTCGCAAAACGCGATATCGAAACAAAACGAGAAACTCGCATCGCGAATCAACGCGCGTGTGTGCGATACGCTGAAACGTGTGTGCACGCGTCTACGACTCATCCCGACACGCCGCGATACGCTGAATCACAAAACCCACTCGCGTATCGCGCAAACTAAAAACACCAGAAAACGATATATCATCCCAGATTCTACCCAGGTTAAAATATTACAAATCTACATACACCATGGACCTACAGAACATAGAAGATACCCAACCAAAAAAACCCTAGCTCCTATCTCCCTGCACTGGCCGCAATTTGCGGCCAGAAAGATTTTTCCGACGTCCTGAAGGTTGGCTGGTGCGGTCGGGCTCTGGTGGTGGGGTCAGGGTGTCACTAGTATGCTATGGTCCACTCAATTTTATTCTGGACTCACTGGGGTAACAGCAGACTTCAAAAGGCTAAGATTTTACTTTAAAACGTCAAATTTTGCACAACTTGCAAACTTAGGGTATTTTGGTGTAATCTGTGGTTACCTAGGTTTACTTGGCCTTAATAGAACCTAATTAACTTAGTCTAGCCAAAACTAACCTTACTTAAGCAAAGATCACACTAATCTCCACAAATATCGCTAAAAACACACAATCTAGCGATAACAACTACCAATTTACACTAATTAAACTAAACCAACGCACAAGTCTAGCATACAAGCAAGTGGAGCTCAGAGGTTATACCTCACTTGACCCTACGAGGCTGGGTCAGGAGAAGAAGAGAAGAAGAAGAAGCTGCTACTGCTGTTGCTGCTCCAGATGTTGTTGCTGTTGCTGTTGTTATTGCTACTGCTGTTACTGTTGTTATTGTTGCTGATGGTGTTGCTGCTGCTACGTGTGCTGTTGCTGCTCATGCAGTGGCTGTGGGTGTTGCTACTGCTGCGGGGGCTGAGCTGCTGCTTGCACTGCTGATGCTGTTTCCATTGCTGTTGTTATTGTTGCTGCTGCTGTGCCTACAGCTTCTGCTGCTGATGTAGCTGCTGTGTGTGTGAGTCAGTGAGAGAGTGAGTGAGTGAGATATGAGAGTGTGTGATGCAACAAAAGAAATGATAATGTACAAGGTCAAGCCCCCATTTGTCTCTCTCTTGCCACATTAAATGCAAGCATGGGCTTGCCATGAGCACCCCTCTCTCTCTCTCATTTAATGCAAGCATGGCTTAGCCATGATGCATTCTCTCTCTCTCAAGTCAACCAAAAGCATTTTAAATTCCATTTTATTTTTAAAAAAAATACCCTTAATTCAAATCATGTTAACTTACTAATGGTGGGGTTAACCTACCATGGTTGTTAAATATGGTTTAACCCAAATTCTAATCCTAGTTTACATGTGCAAGTTTGGGAAAATTTTAGAAAAATATTTATTAAATTTGAAAAATTATTTGAAAATCAATTTGGTAAACTTTTTATTAAAATTCACATATTAAAATATAATTAGCCACTAAACACATCCTAGGGTGTTACAGTGTTTTAGAATAGACGACTCCTGGCATGGTTGTAACGTTTTGAAAATCGTTTAGGTGAAATTTCGGAAAATCGGTAAAATAAGGGGTATTTTCCGTAAAAGCCAAGATATAAATATCTTTTAATATAAAATTAAATATACATTTTCTAGATATGTAATTGCTAGTATTTGGTGTTTATTGGGCCACTTGTAAAGTTTCTAATTTATTGAAATTTTTCCAAAATTAATTATTTTAATATTATTTTAAGCCTTTAAAAATACATTAAATTAGCGATAAATACAAATTTGAATGAGCTAATTATAAACTTTAGAACCATGACAACTAAAATCTAGTGGGTAATATAAAATTTTAGCATTTTATTTCAAGTTCTAATTGGTTATAATTAAGGAAAACTAAAATTTAAATAAACTAAACTAAAACTTGCGATTGTGAACTTGTGGGGGGTCTTTTTGCATGGAATCTTCTTTGTACACTCACACACTTCCTCACCCTTCATGTGGCCGGCCCCACCACCACCAGCAGCCACTTTCCCCCCCCCCCTCTTGTTTGTCTTCATCTCATGGGAAGGAAATGGTTTAAAAAGGGTTTTATATATATTATTTTGAGGTAAGGGTATTATGGTAATATGAGAGGGCTTTGACTTTGGATTTTTTTTCACCCAATTCCCTCACTCTCCCCATTCCTTCCCCAGGCCGAAAATCCTCTTGCTGCAGCCCCTCTTTTTCCCTTATTTCCCCCCAATTCTTTTGCTTCAAAATTCATCTCAAAATCCATAAAAATCCACAAAATCCTTCACTAATTCAAAGCTAATCCCTATTCTACCACTTCTCAAGCCCAAATTGGTTTAAAGCATGGAGAAAGGAGATGCCTTTGGAGGCTAGGGAAACCTAGGGTTTCAAACTTGTGAGGTAAAACTCGAATCAAATGGTTAAGTTGTAGTTTAAATATGCTAAATTAGGATTTTTTTAAAAGTGTTAATTTGGTTGTTGTTGCTTGTTTTAGGAATTCTAGATAAGGGTTTAAATTTTGATTAGGGTTTCTACCATTAGATGGTGGTCTTAATGAATAGATTAACATGTTATTGTTATGTAAAACTTAATCTTGTTGCAACTTACTAATTTCTACATTTAAAATTGTTCAAATTATATAAATTGCAAACTAGGTTTTTAAAACAGTTATATTTTGGTGAGATAAAATTCTAATTAAGGTTTCATGACATTATTAACATTAAAAATTGTGGTTTAATACTTTAGTATATGCAAAAGCAAGCTTAATTGTTAAATTATGAATTTTTCTTTAAAAAGTGTTAAAATCGGATATTTTTGCAAACTTGGAATTTGGAATTAATACAAATTGATGGGATTAAAATATGAAAGTGATTTGTATGACCTAATTATGATATTTAATGAGCATTTTGGCCATTTGAATCGTTAAAATATGTAGATTGGTTAAAACATCATGTTTTGAACCGAAATGGGAATTTGTGCTTACTAGGTTTTTGGGAAATAAAACGATTTGTTTAATTTTATGGTTTTGATGAATTAAACCCTATATCTTATACAGTTAGTGAGTTTTGAAACCATGATTGGGACGTTTGGTTTTTTTCTCAATCAATCGGCGTTTGTACGCCGATGTCGAGGGTTTTTGGGTTGATTTGTGAAAGCAAACCATAGGTTTTGACCTATGTGAGATTCGTGTGCCGTTTTGGTCATGAGTCGGATTTTAATGCGATACGGTGCATTATGATATGTTGGTACCCCATGTGGACTTCGAGACGACAAGAAAGCGCGTGGCGAAGTCGGTACCGGCGAGCGAAGATCAGGTGAGTAGATTTATATTTACGGGGAGAAGTCGGGTGGATGGCGTATAGCACCCCCGCAAAGTTATAAGAAATGATGTGATATGGTAACGATATACTTTTATATGTTAATGTGAGATATGTATACCTAGTAAGAGAAGCCTTAGGAGCTTATGGATTAGTGTTAGTGAGGAACGGAGGAAGGTTTTTGGTTGGTTTCTAAATCGAAACCCTGGAGTAAGGATCTGCATACACGCACACATATACACTTGCATACATCATTTTCTTATGCGTATATGGGAATATATATATATATACACCTATACATGGATAATGAGGATTGTGGATGATAGTTGGGGATGATTCAATGGGTTTGGGCTTGATGCCACGAGATCGGTGATATGATTTGGATCGTATTATGAGATGCGAAATGTGATGATAGCGGATCGGTAGGCGATGTGTTTCATACACACGCATTTATATATATGTTGATGATATTAGTAGTATACTAGACTTAGATCAGTATCCCCTACCCACGATATGTGATGATGTGGATACTAGATGAATAATAAGATAAATATGAAATTGACCCGTACCCAGTTTAGGATGCCGTACGATGGATTTATCGTACGAGCTATATATTGATGATAGATCCACACTCTTGATTTGAGGATGTCATATCTGACGGTGTATCATATGGGATACTATTGAGGCGGGATCACCGACTATTATATTGACAGATATATATCGACTCAGATGTAGGTAGTTTCCGTACCCCTTTCGATTGGTTGTTAGTTAGACCTGTAATTTACCTAGTAGATGTCAGACTGGACCCGAGTCATACCTATTTCCAAAACCGACGAATCGTGAGAATTTTAAAGACATACCAAAGGATACTACGAATATTTTAAAAGACATATCTTTTCTTAAAAACACCGTAGTCCTTATTTTCTAACACCACGATTCGTACTATTTCAAATGGCAAAACAGTACAACCCATGTATAGTAAGGTGGATTCCTTGTTGTTACGTTATTATTCATGTTCCGCATATTATTGTTGTATTTACTATTCATTTTCCTTATTATGTTGTTATCGCCTCATTGCATGTTATTGTGTACGTAGTAATTATGAAACGATGCTGTTAGGACACCAGCACCATTACCGATGACGCGTATGCTCCACGTACACTCGCTTGCCGGCACACACACATCTTCATAGGTAATTGCTATGTCACGTACACTTTAGAAAATACTATTTCAGTGACATATCTTGCTAGCTAATAGTTGTAATATGTTATAGTTTCCATAGGCTAGTTTAATCATTGCATTCATTGCATGATGTCAGATGCATCCATATATTCATTGGTTATGCAGTGTTATAGAGATTTATGCCGGTATTCACTGTTTATTGGTATCATGATTTTGATGATTTCAGATTTACATGAGATTTCTGGATTTGGGAGAAAACCGCAAGAATTTAATAAAAGCTTAGTATCATCATTTTAAAATGCAAATTGCGGTTTTCTCGTGATGTATGAGTCGTCCACCATGAGTTTTCATGATTGTTGTTGGATTTGGAAACCCTATTTAAGGAGTTGAATGAACCGTCTCGGGTACATGGTGGGCCCGGTATGGTACCCCGGGGCAAGAAGCTCGAGTTGTATTCGATGAGCCTGGCAGAGGAGCACTACTTACCGGTTATATTATTTGGACTCGTCGGTTATCCGGAGGATACCGGCCGGAGTCATGAGATGGTTATAGGCTGATCCATTCTGCCGGAGCCCACGGGCCGATCCCGCAGATGATACCGATGCCTGAGATATTGATATTTGAGATTTGAGATACCGAGACTTATGTTTTGTGTCGATGCTTGACACTGATTTCTCTGTTGCATTCATTGATGATACTTGATTGGTATACATATAGAAACCTCATTAAATAAGAAAACAGTTTTTCCATCATGATGTATTCTGCTTTCATTTGTATAGCATTTGCATATCATATTCATGCATTCATACATCATATATCTGATATGTAGCTATCTGAGGCACTGACACGAGCACGTAGTAGTGCACTTACATGTTGATGGATCTGGATATTATTTGAGGATATTACCTGATATGACCTAGGATAGCGTTATGCATGCGATTTCTACTCGTTGTTGTTTTCTACTCACGAGTTGGCAACTCACCCCCGTTGTGTCACAGTTCCTTGCAGGTTTTGCCGTACAGGTTTCGTTGCGGATTTGCTGGCACACTATTCCTTCCGGGTGATTGCTTTGGTAGGTGGGTTCTTTTGCATCAGGACCACCAATGTTTATTTATTATTTCAGCTGTATCTAGAAACTCCATCAACTAGATTGTATATTTGATAGAGTTAGAAGACCAGACTTGTTAGTCTTTCGACCTTAGAATCGCGCGTTGTATTAATATGGTTTTCATGTTATTTTGAGTTTCTTTTGAGTTTTGATCCTCGCCCTTCGGCGTTGTATAGTATATTGCTTGCGTGGTTGTGACCGTCGATTGACGAAGAGCTAGCTCCCGCTTGGGGATGCCTTTTTATTTCATTTCGTATACTATTCATGTTGTATCCCGTTTGGGGCCAGTATTTACAACGGAGACTCTGCCAAAATTTTCAGAAAATACTTGAGATTTTAAAAATACATACTTCGGCTTATGTTGATTAAAACTACTTGCTTTAAATTAGTTTTCCTTCACTCTACTCTTTTTTGGTTTTGATTTCTGGGTTTTGGGCTTACATAGATTACGTACGCCTCGAGACGTTTCGTAATTTAAGTGTCGGTCATGTTCCGTACATTTCGGGTCGTGACAATGGTAGTGTACCTGCAGGTGATGGAGTCACCCTCTCTGAAGCTGTCTTACAGACTAAAAGGGAGAGGGATGTGCATGATTGGCATATCACTTGCTTAGGCAATTGAGTCAATCATGAGATGTCAAGTACCACACCAGATGTTGTTTTTACACTAGATGAAATAAGTTTATATTAATCCAAATCCTGGAGAAACCTTCGGAAGCAGTTTATGAACATAAGTGGATGTTCTAGGGATTTGGTAATGACAGCCTCCTTCGGGAGACGGATATCATTCCAGGCTTCCAAGGTGACCTAGATGACAGAGTGACTGTCAAAGTTATAGTTTTCCCTCTTGACGAGGGGCAGTTGTTTGGACAGATGGTCCAAGCGGATTCTGAGGGAGGCATGGCGCAGGATAATAATTAAATTCAGTTAACGATAGAGTCTATGAAGTTTACTGGATTTGGAGTTCATTTGTGAACTGGATCCCATCAGATATCCAGACATATTCTAAGACATGTATTGCTCATTTCGGGAGATGGCTTTCTCCGCGAACTTGAGATAAAGAGAGACATAGAAAGAAACATTGGAGCGGATCCACTCACTGAGGCTATTTCAATAGTTTTACAAACGAGCTTTATGAAACTGATTAGTAGAAAAGTTGGGTGTTCGGTATCAAACGGGCTGTGGGTATGCGACGCCGCAATAATTGGCCTTAAGTGCAAGTGGGAGATTATTGGCTATAGTGCCCTCAAGTCAATTATTGGATCACAGGCACGTGATTGCAATGATTTAGGGAGGACCTATACCAGTAGAACAATCTTACTCAAGATGATAGTATGCTATCTGGTTTATCTTTATCATCGTGTACATGCTTCAGGTGACAATACAGATCACTATAACATGTTGATAGAGCCCACAGAATTCTTGCTTGACTACCAGCAGTATGATAGCGATCATATACGTGAGAGTTGGGTGGTCTATAAGCACATCCTTAAAGTGTCCCTAGTCGTGGGAGTTTCGAGACTGGGCATCGATACTCCAAGAGTAGACTAGTGTATACGGATCGAGAGCCTGACAAGGGGCGATGGCCGGTCTCACAAGCCATTGATGTTAGTTGGTTCACCTAAGATGTATACATGTGCTCATTGGGTTATGAGTACACCGGACGGACTCGCCGGGAACATGCTAGTTGGTATACCTATTGTCAGATAGCAGTTCCCTGGTGACATGTGTACAGGTTAGTCTATAGACCTGAGATCGTCATTTGTCTCGTGTGAGTTCCCACAGTGCTTTGATTACTACCCTACCACGGCTCAAAGGAGTCGTGCAAACAGGTTTTAGTTGGTTACAGTCCCGAGCCATATAGAGGCAGTGAGCAGATCGTCAGGGAATCGTCTCTCCCGGTATATTGGGGGTTGATGTCGCTGTGTGCACGGGTGGCCATCACCAGAAATCCTTAGCCGGGATAGACGAGAATTACAGATCTAGGATCGGTAGTTTCTCAGGTGGTGATAGGTTTCATGCCGACACTATATGTCGCGTTATTAGGGTTCTGACTTTATCCACCCCTATACTCGATATGCGATACTCATAGACGAACGAACCGGACTGTACCGATATTGTCACTTTCGGGATCAGTAGGGTTTCAGGATGAGTTTGCTCATCAGCCTCCCTTTTTCTCAATACCTGGGTAGCCGTTACGTACAGCTAGTGCCACTGACGTGCTTGTGGTTAAACCCACTGCCAGTGTATTGATGAGTATTTAGAGTCCCACACAGAAGGTTTCCATGGTTCGGGCGAAACGTTGTAGAGGTCATATGGTTTTATGGCTGGGTTCGATCATATTCGTACACTTGTGCACGGATCAAGATCGGACGGATATTACTAGTGGGCTTTGGTTTAAGCCAGATCCTAGTATTATATTGTTGAATTATTTTCGTCTTGTTGTATTTGTATTCAGTCGGAATACGGATGCATGTATGTATATACATATGAGGGGTATTCTTGTAATCCGTTACAAGATTACTTTTGAAGATGCCATTTATTTTCTTTGGATTTAAACATTTAGCTTAATGTTTAAATATTGTGGTGATGGAAATTGTGAGTGCAAGTCTTGGCTTGTGGCATTGATTGTGCATGTGCTTTGGTTTTGTTTTGCTTAAGATTTTTTGTGAGATATTTGTGGTGAGCATGAGAGTGGCAGATCTTTTGTGTGTGGGGGAGGGGGGGTTCTGAAGTTGGTTTTTATAATTGCTCACAAAAAATACACTCACAAGTCTCAAGCCAAAAACAACAAATACTTTCTTGAGTTGTTTTTCTTTAGCCAAAAAAAATTGAGCTCACAACTTCTTCACCTATGGCTTCTTCTTCACCTCCTTCCATACCCTCTCATGAGTTGAGAATCCATGGATGTTTTGAGACAAAGTATTCACACACCCTCTCTACTTTTTCTTGTGTATCTAGGCTAGCAAACTGGATGCCCGAGTTGCTTCGGTTTTGAAGCGGGAACCCGTATTACTAATCCTCGACATGGATCGTCTTCGACGAGGGAGACCGGAGAACGAACTTGTTCGAGGCAGCCGTGACGAGCTAAGGATAGAGATTGAAGACCGAAGGACACGGATCGATCGGTATAATCTCTTAAACTCCTTTATATAGAACTAGTATAGGGTTAATGGTACGATCCGTCGATTAGGGTTCCGTTTGCGCCGTTTTTTAAAGTTTTTGTTCCGCGTTTGGCCACGGATTGATGGCCGGGGCGCTGCCGTAACCTACACTTGGTGAGGGAACGTTTATTTGTGCCCCTGGATTTATACGAGGGTCCATACTGGACCGCTTGTAGGGCAACTTGGGGAAGGTGATGGCTTAAGAACAGGTTCAGGTCCCTGTATCTTAAGGCTTCTGAATCCTATGAGCCGTGAGGGTCTCATAGGAGGGAATTCTCCTTACGAGTCGTAAGGATCTCGTAAGTGTAATTTCTCCTTAGGAATCGTGGGGATCCCTAAGTGTGTTGCTCGCTTATGAGTCGTAAGGATCTCACACAGGTATTTTCTCCTTATAAGGCCGAGACGACCTTGCAAATGCGCACAAATTTTTTCTTTTTTACGAATCTGCACCCTTTCGGGTGTTCACAAACTCGCTGGAGTCCTGCTGTTTTTACTCACGGAGCCCTTTTGGGTTTTCATCCGTGCCCATTTCGCTTGTGGACGTACCGTTTTTTTTAACTACGATGAAACCCTCGAAAATAGTTTCGCCGCATGTGACCCATCTGTTTGCCGGTGGGATTTGAGTTGCAATCCTCACCGCTAGGACTTGTGGACTTGAATTCCACTGCCGCCGTATTTGAGGCGACGAATTTAGTTTAAGGACATTACGGTCCATTGTTAGTTTAGGAACATCTCAGTCCATTGTTAGTTTAGGGACATCTCGGTCCATTGTAGTTTAAGGACGTTGCGGTCCGTTGTAGTTTAAGGACGTTGCAGTCCGTTGTCAGGCGGAGTTTTGCCGGATACTACTTATAGAGTCTTGACTCAGGAAGATAGCGAGTGGACATGAGCGTCGTCATCTATCGTTAACCTGAGTTGTGACTTGTTAAGGGTAGTATTTCTTAAGGAACCGGCCGTTTATTGGCCGAATGGGTCTTTCGCAATGCATATTCATGATCAAGTGTTAGATATATGTATGCCGTAGAGGCCATTATATGTATAGTGGATGCTTAGACAAGTATATATGATTTTCGATGACTTTCTCGCTCAACATGATAGTATGCTATCTGGTTTACTTTATCATGACATGTTGATTTGATCATGCTTTTATTCGTTTGCACATGTTGATAAAGCCCTTAGGATATTTGCTTGACTACTGTGACTATGATATGGATCATACTAGTGGGGCATGTGTAGTTTATAAGCATATCCTTGAACTGTTCCTAGTCGTGGGTGTATCGAGACGGGGCATCGATATTCCAGAGTAGACTAGCGTATACTATTCTTGTCCCATATGATGGGCGATGGATGATCCCATATCCATCTGGTGAGGTGACACCAAAGATTGTATGCGGGTGCTCGGTGGAGACTGGGTACACTGAACGGACTCACAGAGAACTCCTATGTGGTATTATATCTATCGTCGAATAGCAGTTCTCAGGTGACACTGGTACAGGTTAGTCTGTAGACCCAAGATCGTCATAGAGTCTTGTGTATCCTCACACTGTACTTTGATATCCACCCTACCACGGCTCTACTGAGTCGTGCAAACAGGTGGACTTTGGGTACAGTCTCGAGGCACATGGAGGCGATGAGCGATAGGAGGGGTTTCGTCTCTCCCGGTATTGGGAGTTGATGTTGTGCTATGCTCGATTGGCTATAACAGGAAGTCCCTGGCCAGGGCTACTGAGATTTACTGATAAGCGTTATCAGTAGTTTCTCGATCTGTTATGAGCCATACACCAGCATGACTTATTGAGTTATTGGGGTCGACGATTCCATCCCTAGACTCGATATGCAACATATCTGATGAGGAGACCGGACTGTACGGTAAGTGTTGCCAGTTGGCTCGACGTGAGTTTTGACAGCTTCGCTGGTTTTCTTTTGATCGCTCAATACCCGGGTGGCCGTTATGTTTAGCTGACCGCTTACGGCTTGTGGGTGTTTGATATGATCATCACCTACTGCCGGCGTATTGACGAGTCTTAGAGTCCCACAATGAAGTTTCCTGGCTCAGGCGAAAAGATGTGGTGTGCATATGAGATATGCGCGGGGACCCGATTAAATACGGATGTATGATACCGTATATTAATCGGGCATTTTCTATTGGTCGGGTCGTATGTGATATGACCGGTTTGCAAAATCAAGTGTTGATTTAACAAATGACTTTTAGATTAATTCTTTAATTAAACCCTTTTTCTAATTTTTGTATGCATGCATGTATGCACGTGATGATGTGCATGGATACATACATACATACATTGTACCGTGGTTCTTAATACATATTTGGTGGCAATGCAAGACTCATATTGTAGTAATTATCTATTTATTTATCATTTTGAATTAAAGGAAAGGATAATTCACACATGGTTAATGTTTATCATCTTTGACCATACTTCAACTACTTTTTAACCTTGAGTTAATTATCTTTTTGCTTTATTAACTCATTGATAACGATCTAGATAATTACTAACCATGGTTGAAGTGAGAAGGATTAATATAGATTATTCTTTCTCATTTTAATTATTCATTCATATCATTATCTTTTGAGCTCAAGCTTAGCCACCATCTTCTTCTTCCTCTCTTGAAAATTTCTTTGAGTGAAGTTGATAAAAAGAAAGGGTTTTGATTATAGAATACAAACCACGTCATCATACTACACACATCTAACCCATTTGTGTAAGGTGTTTGCTCTACTTCATTCACATATCAAGTAAAGCAAGGAGCTTTGGGCAAAGGGACTTCGTGTGGATTTTCGTGGACAAGGAAGGCTTCCATCGATCCGTTCCAAACTCTCAAAGTGCCAAGGAGTCACCAAGGTAAGTCTACAAAGGTTGTAATCTCTACCCTTAGTGATAATTTTTCTTTTGCATGTGATGCTTAGTCAAATGAAACCCTAAATTTCTAGTTATGATTCTTGTCAAGTTCACTTAGCACCTTCAAAATTTGATTTTGGCATATGTGATGCTTCTAAACCTTGGATGAGGTGCTATGTAAACCCAACATCAATTAGGCCCCACCTTGGTAGACCATGTCTATGATGTACGGACCCTTATAGTTTGGCTCGAATTACCCCTGCTTTGTACGGTTGGGGATCATAGGTCTTTTTACGACTAGCATAAGTTCGCCTTGGCAGAATGTTATCAGCCTAGATAGTCATTCGTATGAGCGCGTCATCCTTTCTTTGTAAGCTTCCAGGTTTTGTTGCGCCATGAGACAAGTTTCATCGACGGCATCGAGCTCTTCAAGCCGAAGATGGGAATTCTCTTCGTCTCTCAGTTCGTAACGAACCGCCACTCATAAAGAAGGTAGTTCTATCTCCAAGGGAAATACCGCTTCCGTGGTGAATACCAACGGGAATAGCGTTGTATTCATGGCAGTCTTGAACGTGGTCCGATAATCCCAGCGAGCTTCATGCAACCTCTCGTGCCAGTCCTTTCTGTTTCTGGACACTGTTTTCTTTATAATCTTCATCAAGGCCTTGTTGAAAGCCTCAGCTAGACCGTTAGCTTGGGGATTATAGACTGAAGAGTATCTCAAATCTATATTATGTTCCTGTGCAAAACGGCTGGTCTTACGGCTTCTGTAGGCCAGCCCATTATCCGAGATGATTCGTAGCGGAGTGCTGAACCGGTAGATGACGTGTGTTCTGAAGAAATAAAGGATGTTCTCCGTCTTCACATCCCTTAGTGGTACTGCTTCTGTCTATTTAGAGAAGTAATCGGTTGTTGCCAATATGAACCGATGTCCCTTGGACGATGCTGGTTCGATAGGCCCGATTATATCCGTTCCCCACATTTCGAATGGCCAGCCAATGTTGGATGTAGCGGATTTGGATGCTGGTGGATGAAGTCCCCGTGAATTTGGCACGAGTGACACTGCTTCGCATATTCAAGGCAGTCCTGAATCATCGTGGGCCAATAGTAACCCATTCTTTCGATCTTCAGCTTTTCTTTGGCCTAGCTTGATGAGAACCACAGAGTCCGTCATGAGTATCTTGGACGAGCCTTTTTGCTTCTTCCGGTCCCAGGCACCTTAGCCACAAACTGTCGAACGATCTCTTATATAGAGTATCATTGATGAAGGCAAAAGACAGGGCTCGCTTCATGACATGATGTCTTGAAGACGCGTTTTCGGTTGTTCAATGGGATTTGAAGTAGTCTATGAAGACTTCTCCCCAATCCTTAGCCTTTTCTTCGTCTTTCTATTTGGAAGGCTGCTTGTTTGGCCGCTTCCTCTTCTTCAGACGACTCCGGAGATATTTCTGCCGATGCGAGAATCCGGCGGCTTTGCACAATGATCCTTACGTCATCGAGATTTTCATCAGCCAGTTCCTTAGCAAGCTTGGCTAACGCATCCGCCTTACTATTTTCCGCACACGGTAGGCTTTCTAGGATGTAGGAGGGGATTTGTGTCAGCAATTGCTGCACTCTTTCGCCATATTTCACCAACTCTAGCTTGCACGAATGGTAGTCGCCATTTACTTGGTTGACGACCAGCTGGGAGTCTCCATATATGAGGAGGTTTTGATCTCCATGTCGACAGCGATCTTAAGACCAGCTATCAAATCTTCATATTCAGCTTCATTGTTTGTTCTTGGCTCCGTTAAGGAAAGGGCAAATTGTATTATCCCTCCTTATGGAGTTACGAAGATAAGGCCTACCCCAGCTTTGATTATGGAGGTACTCTGCTTTCGCTTCTTCATGGAAGATACCCTATCGAAGTAAAGATCCCATCAGGCATTCTTTCCTTCCTTCTCCCCTTCGATTGTGTCGAACGCATGTTCATCTGGCAACTCGCAATTTAAGGGAGAGTCGGATGGTATCGGATGCTCTGCGAGAAAGTCGGCGATGGCCTGGCCTTTCACTGCCTTAAGGGGTCGATATGTTATCGAGAACTCCATCAAGTGGAGAGCCCATTTGGCAAGACTTCCTGTTAGTATGGCTCATGACATCAAATATTGGAGAGGATCCACCTTTGATATGAGATGGACCTCATATGCCAAGGCGTAATGTCGGAGCTTCGTTATCGCGAAGATCAATGCAAGACAATGCATTTCGATGGGGGAGTTGTCACGACCCAAAAGAGCACATGACTGGCCCTTGAACCATATGAAGTCTATAGGACTCCATCTGATCCAAGTAAGCCAAAAGCCCAGAAATCTAAAACCATTTTAAGGGTAAATAAAGAAAACTGGTTTAAAGAAGTGAAGAAAAACATGTTTGAAGTCAAGGTTTTTAAATAACTAAGCCGAATATGTATTTAAAAAAATGTAAAGTCCTTTCTAAAAATTTCGGCAGAGTTTCTTTTGTAAATACTGGCCCCGAACGGGGTACAATAAGAACAATATATATATGCAATGAATAAAAGGCATCCCCAAGTGGGAGCTAGCTCTTCGTCAATCGACAGTCATAACCACGCAAGCAATATAATATGCAACGCCGAATGGCGAGGATCAAATCCAAAAGAAACTCAATAAGCATTAAAACCGCAATACAACTAAGCGCGACTCTAAGGTCGAATAATACATCACTAATGTCTAAGTCTGAAACAATATACAAGTTTTGGTTGATGGAATTCTAGATACAAAGGAATAATACATGTACAATGGTGGTTCTGATGCAAAGAACCCACCTACAAAATGCAAATCACCCGCAAAGGAAAGAAGTGTGCCAGAAATGCCGCAATGGAACCTGTACGGCAAAACCTGCAAGAACTGTGGCACAACGGGGATGAGTTGCCAACTCGTGAATAGAGAATATCTACAAGCAGAAACTGAATGCATGACATAATCCTAGGTCAATACAATCAGATATATACCTCAAAGAAAAAGCCTGAAGCATGAAAATGTGGCAATGTAACATCTAAACATGTAGGTAGTGCCAAATACTCGTGTCAGGGCCTCAAGTAATAACATGTCATAAACATAAGGTATGTCTGCATGAAGTAAATATGATGAAGTATCAAAATTAATGTCAATACACATATATTAGCGTCCCATTCCACTAATATTGGTGTAAGGGTATATATAACAGCGCCCTCATACCATGTTATATATACAAGTGAAGTATGATCAATGTAATAAAAGTCTGTATAAATGCGGATCCCGTCCACCTGTCACTCAATGACAATATGCATCATATATGTAAATGTGAGGATATAATCAAAATCATGGAAACATCATGAAACCTGTGCCTAGCATCGGCACGTAAATCCTCGTCCATATGGGGCTCCGTCTGTGGTATCGGCCCTCGGCTTCGGCAGCACGGGTCAACCCATGTCCATCTCTCAACTCTGGTCGGTATCCCCCGGATAACCGCCGAGCTCAAATACAATCACCGGTAGGTACTCGCCCACCTCCAGGCTCAATCGGCATAATCCTTCGATCTTCTTGCCGAGGGGAACCATACCGGGCCCCATCATGTACCCTCATACGGCACACACTCCTCGTATGGGGTATGTAATCAGAACCGATAAATCTCATAGTGGCTGCGCAAATATCATATCAAGGAAACCGGGTGTTTCAAATATGTACATACTCTCCTTTGAAACTATCCACGGTTCCCAAATCCAGAAATATCATGAAAACGAATATCTCAATGCGTATAATCAGAAAGCATGATGTATATGACCTAGAATAATAGCATGCACATACAAGGTCATATCCTGATGCAATAATACTACTGTGTAGTGACATGGCAATTATCGATGATGATTTGTGTGAGCCGGCAAGCAAGTGTACGTGGAACATATGCATCATCGATAATGGTGCTGGTGTCCTAACAGCATGATGGTAATATAGAAATAAACACATGCAAGGCGATGTGAATAGCATGAATATGCGGAAATCGAATAATCAACGCAACCGTGAAGAATCTACACCAATATATATATGTCATGCAGTGGTGCCATTTGAATTAAGACGAATCGGGGTTTTGATAAAATAAGGGTTACAGTGTTTTTAAGAATAGATACGTCTTTTGAAAATACCCGTAGAATCCCTTTACTTGTCCTTAAGATATTCCCGATTCGTTAGTTTTGAAATAGGTATGACTCGGGTCTAGTCTAACATCTACTAAGCCAAGTCCATCAGGAGGGGTATCGAAACCACCTAAATCTGAGTCGATATACATATTAGTCGGTGATCCCGCCTCAATAGTATCGCGTACGATACAGTATATCATTTGACATCCTCGAGTCATGAGCGCGGATCTATCATCAATATAAATCTCGTACGGTAAATCGTCGTACGGCATCCCAATAGCTGGGTACGGGTCAATATCACAATCAGCTCATCAATTATTTGGTATCCTCATCACCATAACACATAATCTGGGGTACTGATCTAAGTCTAGTACAACTGATACCATCAATATAACTGCGTGTGTAAACACACGCCCAAAGGCCCGCTAAAGATCACATATCGTATCCCAAATACGAGTCACATCAAATCACCGATCTCGCGGCACAATGCCCAACATCATCGACTCATCTCCAAAGTCATCCAATATCATCAAACACAGTGCAAGTTTAATGAATATGCAAGGGTGGGCGTGTAGGTGTAAATCTATTCTAGGGTTCGCGACTATGAACTACAATTGTTACTTCTAACCCTACACTATCCATAATACACCTAACACAATATCCACAAGGCACTAAAACTATCATATATAATATACTATCTACGGACTGCGGGGGTGCTATACGCCATCCACCCGACTTCCCCGTAGATATAATCTACTCACCTTGCGTCTTCATTAGTCGATGTCACCACGCGTTTGCTTGTCGTCCCGAAGTCTTCATGGGGTACCTACACATCAAAGTATCGTATATGCACATTAAAACTAAATCAAAGCTAAAACGGCACATGAAACCCAAAACGATACGATAAGGGGCCTATAGATTAGAACCTATGGGCACGCCTTCAAAACCATCAATCAATCCTCGATATCGTCGTATAAACGCCAAATAGTCGAGGTAAAACACGGATACACAACTCCAGAATTAGAAATACGGAATACAGAAACACGAATTCAAAACAGCAACTAAGGAAATAGGCTCCAGATTTCACCCTAGGTCAAATTAGACAAATCTATACATGCCACGGGTCTAATCTATACATGTAGGAGCTACAGAACAAACACGAGACAAAATGCTGGGACCCAGGCCGCAAATTGCGGTCAAACAGATTAAATCTGCGGCCTGGAAAAGGAAGTGGGGGCTAGGGATTTGTGTGGTAGTTCTAGGGTACCTGCACATGTCACTGTCCAATCAATAAAATTTTCAGGTGTCTCGGGTGAAAGCAGATTCAATGTAACCATCACAGATTTCACAAATTCTCCGATATCGTATCCATAAATCCGTATTCTGGTTTCAACTCTCAGGTTGGGGTCTCAATTCATGCACTAGTGTGTTGGTGTAGCCTCTACTGAGCTCAATTTCCCATCACAACTCATAATTTCCTCAAACCCTAACTAGGTTTTCCTTAAGTCCACCAAATTACACAATATCGATTCTAAACTAGTATGGGGGTGTATGTAATATAAAAACTAAGCTAATGGTTCAGTAATTACCTCATTTGGCAACTCAAGAATTTTCTTGAATTGCCCCTAGTGGCCAAAATCCTTGCTTTCTTGGTCCAATGTGTAGATCTTGAGCTTGAGCACACTTTTAATGAAATGAGAGTGGGATTTTGGAGTTGTTTTAGAGGTGTTTAGAGGGCTTGAAGAGGGGAGGGAGGTGAGGTGCAGGAGCAGCAGCAGCAACAATGGAGGGAGAGGGAGGGAAATGAAGGGAGGAAAATGGCTAAGTGTTTGGTCAAAGAAGCCCATACCTCTCTCTCTCTCACCAAACCTCATTCTTTATTCTTTTCTCTTTTCTTTTTCTTTTCTTTTTCTTTTCCTCCAAAAACCCTTCTCACAAGAATAGTAACCCCAAATAACATGATAGAAAAATGCACAAGTGTAGAAAAAGATATGTGCATGTTTTGCACAAAATTGCTAAAGACCGATTAGCGATTTTTAATCGCGATTAGTACTAAATTAGCATATAACTAATTATAAAAACTTAAAATTGGCATAATTCCATAAAATAACCTATTTTAGAATTTTCCATAATTTTTCCAAATTTTTCTGTATTTAATTATACCTAAATATTAAAATATTCAATAAAATAATATTAAATTATAAAAATTCCCAAAAAATAATATTTTATTTTTTTGAAACGTTACAATCTACCCCCCTTAAGAAATTCGGTCCCCGAATTTAAATTTAAACCCCCAATACAAAAAACATTTCTGTAAAAATCTATATTGTCGGGGCTCCGAAAACAACAATACATAGCGAATATCATAAAAATGTACTGCTCTACTAGAAATCAATCCCCAAAATGTATATATAAGAATATCCTGTGCGTCTGTGCGCAAGGAAATCAAAATCCATATATGTGTCATACATGTGCACAAAACATCTAGGTGCAACGGGTGTGCACGAAACATCTGTCATAGGCAACGTGTATGCCTGACAGCAAAATCAGGTGCATTTGACATGCATGAAGAATCCCGATTTAGTGCATCTGGCGTGCACCAAAATCGTATATCAAAACACTATAGGTGCATGAAAACTATGCTGGAAGCGTAAATCAAATCACTGGCATAAAATAGGCACGAAATCAAAATCAATACCTCAACGTCATAACTATGCACAAAATATAAATACCCAGTGGGTGCATGAAAACTAATATCATGAAACTCAGTCATCAAAACTAAATCATGCAAACAGAACGCCCAAAATACCGAAATCCAAGATGGCGGATACGTGATAACCGAATCACAAAATCACAAATAATAAATACCGTCGTCGGTAGTTCCTCCTTAAAGGTCGAGAAGGAGTCGGTGCATCCAATGCTAGCAGCGCAAGATATCTACTTTCCTCTTGCTCACGGTCTGGCATCCTCTGACTCTGGGTCCTTATCTTCTCTGCGGATTACCTATCTCGCAGTCAATCGGCTCATCGGCCCTGCCAGGTGTGCTAACGGGGACGATTCCGTTCTGATAATTCTCCGGTCATCTCTCGGTCAATCCTCACGACCACTCATAAAGCTGCATATTACTGGCGTCGGCCTCTGGCTCTCTGAATGCACGTCACACGTCTGATCCTGGGTGCAAACATCATTGCAGCAGTGTCCTGGAAGGAATCCTGCTCAGGGTCTCTTCCAATCATGCCTATGCCGATCTGTACGGAGGCTGGTACTCTTGCATAATCTCTTCTCGCTCAATGGACATCAGCGTCCTTAGCACCACATTTCTCGGAATCTGGTCGCATCCCAACGCCTCTGTAAGCATATCAGGTCTCTAGTCTCGACGGGAAGTAATGACAGCTCGTCGGCGTCTCGCACGAACCTCTGGTTCCACTTATCTCTATCGTCGTCCACTATAACGTCACGCCATGCTATCTACGCGCTGCACTGTTCTCGGCCTCGGTCAATCCGAAGCCTCTCGCACGAACTCGAAATCGCATACTCTGTAGCTTCATCATTCTGTAGAAGATGTCTGGCCGAACAGGTCCTCGGGAACGCGTCCTAACCATCGGAGGAAAACTCAATACTCGTCTGTCCTCGATCAACTCGCAACGCATCTAGGTAAGGTCCTTTATCCGAACCTGGTCATCTACCTCGTCGACGATGTCGAGCTCTGGTCTGCTGAGGGTGCTCAATACGACCCCCCCTTGGGTCCTGGTCTTCTCGTATAGTATTCCAGAAAGGTCCTGTCGAGGTCTCTCTCAAATCTCATTCCTGCCGAATTGCCCGGAAGTCATCGTCCAATGCTGAAGCAAATTCTTGTTCCGGAATGGCTGCATACTCATCGCGCCTCTTTCTGGAAGGTATATCCATATACAATGCCTCCGCGTGCATATCTCATCTCTGATGTCAGCGGAGGGGAACGTCATCTCGTCGAAATCTCTAGCGAACTCTTTACTTCACTCTGCTTCAATGTCGACTGATTCGGACTCGTCTCATCGTGGCTGCATGGACCGTGCTCCAACGGCTATACTCGTATCTGGAGTCTCCCAAGCAATGCATCCCATCACATGATATCCGAATGATGTCGAACCATTCGATCGATTCGTCAAAACCTTATAATCCCCTAAGAGATCAACATCTTGAGTACAGTTTAATAGTATCGAGTACATGCCACAGCGTCGGTGGTCCAGCCGTAGAAGGGCAAACTCAAGCCTCACTAATGGCGCCGCGGAACTGCCGCAAACCCTAAGGTTCAAAGGCTTTCACACGGTCATTAAGTCGAGTTAGGGTTTCATTCTTCTAGAGGGTCCATAGAATCGCCTGCATGTCTTTCCGTATACTTTAAACTTGGAAAATGGCTCCTGACATTCGATCGTCTCTGTCGACTCTCAACGAACCTGCGTGAAGTCATCTCTAGCTGGAAACAATCTATCTGATGATCTCGAATCGGTAAGCGAACGAACCACATGTCCTAGTCATTCATCCTCGAGTGACCAGCGACCGTCCATCATATCTCTAAGTATAAACTCATGCTGCAGTAGCTCCAATCATCTGGGCGATATCTCATTATTTGCAGCAACAACTGGCTCATTCGTCTGTACGCCGAACAACGCCTCAATCCTCCAGGAAAGGCAATACATTAGCTGTCATCTCTAAATCGGTCTGCTCTAGATCTGAGTAAGACTCTCCGCACTAGAAATCTTCAACTCAACTGGGCCTGCTCCGGCGCAAAACCAAGCACTTGCCTCTACTAGAGGTCACAATCATTAATACTAACTCGAGACGTTCCCATGTCACCAGAAAACACAATGGTCGGCCCTCGTACCAGACGAGCTCGCCCTGACCATAACCCTAGCAGCAGCCCAAACTGCGCTCAAACATGGCGACAGGGACCTCAATCGAGTATCGAAGAGAGCAGATCAATGGCAAGAAAGGAAACAAAAGATCCAGAGTGGATACATGATCATAAGAAGGAACAACATCAATGAAGGTATGATCATGAAACTAATAGAATCGGGGATCTCAAATGGATGTATAATCATGGATATGAAGAGAATCACTGATCTCGAAATATATACATCCTAAGGTTCCTTAAGCGGAGTGGCGTGGCGTTAGTATGCCACGGAACATACACACGGTACGTCACTCTACTGCAGTCACCTACTTCATCAACCAAGGGTCATCCTACGCGACGAAAGTTCGGGACTAATACCCCCTCGACTAAGTCTAAGTTCCGTAAGGTCAAGCCTAAGTTCAGTATATATATAGACGCCCTAGGCTCCACATAGTCAAACTTAAACTCGAACCAAGGTCAACCTAGCGCTCTGATACCAACTTTGTCACGACCCAAAAGAGCATGTGACTGGCCCTTGAACCATATGAAGTCTATAGGACTCCATCTGATCCAAGTAAGCCAAAAGCCCAGAAATCTAAAACCATTTTAAGGGTAAATAAAGAAAAATGGTTTAAAGAAGTGAAGAAAAACATGTTTGAAGTCAAGGTTTTTAAATAACTAAGCCGAATATGCATTTAAAAAAATGTAAAGTCCTTTCTAAAAATTTCGGCAGAGTTTCTTTTGTAAATACTGGCCCCGAACGGGGTACAACAAGAACAATATATATATGCAATGAATAAAAGGCATCCCCAAGCGGGAGCTAGCTCTTCGTCAATCGACGGTCACAACCACGCAAGCAATATAATATGCAACGCCGAATGGCGAGGGTCAAATCCAAAAGAAACTCAATAAGCATTAAAACCGCAATACTACTAAGCGCGACTCTAAGGTCGAATAATACATCACTAATGTCTAAGTCTGAAACAATATACAAGTTTTGGTTGATGGAATTCTAGATACAAAGGAATAATACATGTACAATGGTAGTTCTGATGCAAAGAACCCACCTACCAAATGCAAATCACCCGCAAAGGAAAGAAGTGTGCCAGAAATGCCGCAATGGAACCTGTACGGCAAAACCTGCAAGAACTGTGGCACAACGGGGATGAGTTGCCAACTCGCGAATAGAGAATATCTACAAGCAGAAACCGAATGCATGACATAATCCTAGGTCAATACAATCAGATATAAACCTCAAAGAAAAAGCCTGAAGCATGAAAATGTGGCAATGTAACATCTAAACATGTAGGTAGTACCAAATACTCGTGTCAGTGCCTCAGGTAATAACATGTCAAAAACATAAGGTATGTCTGTATGAAGTAAATATGATGAAGTATCAAAATGAATGTCAATACACATATATTAGAGTCCCATTCCACTAATATTGGTGTAAGGGTATATATAACAGCGCCCTCATACCATGTTATATATACATGTGAAGTATGATCAATGTAATAAAAGCCTGTATAAATGTGGATCCCGTCCACCTATCACTCAATGACAATATGCATCATGTATGTAAATGTGAGGATATAATCAAAATCATGGAAACATCATGAAACCTGTGCCTAGCATCGGCACGTAAATCCTCGTCCATATGGGGCTCCGTCTGCGGTATCGGCCCTCGGCCCCGGCAGCACGGGTCAACCCATATCCATCTCTCAACTCCGGTCGGTATCCCCCGAATATCCGCCGAGCTCAAATACAATCACCGGTAGGTACTCGCCCACCTCCAGGCTCAATCGGCATAATCCTTCGATCTTCTTGCCGAGGGGAACCATACAGGGCCCCACCATGTACCCTCATACGGAACACACTCCTCGTATGGGGTATGTAATCAGAACCGATAAATCTCATGGTGGCTGCGCAAATATCAAATCAAGGAAACCGGGTGTTTCAAATATGTACATCTCTCCTTTGAAACTATCCACGGTTCCCAAATCCAGAAATATCATGAAAACGAATATCTCAATGCGTATAATCAGAAAGCATGCTGTATATGACCTAGAATAATAGCATGCACATACAAGGTCATATCCTGATGCAATAATACTACTGTGTAGTGACATGGCAATTATCGATGATGAATTGTGTGAGCCGGCAAGCAAGTGTACGTGGAACATATGCATCATCGATAATGGTGCTGGTGTCCTAACAGCATGATGGTAATATAGCAATAAACACATGCAAGGCGATGTGAATAGCATGAATATGCGGAAATCGAATAATCAACGCAACAGTGAAGAATTTACACCAATATGTATATGTCATGCAGTGGTGCCATTTGAAATAAGACGAATCGGGGTTTTGATTAAATAAGGGTTACGGTGTTTTTAAGAATAGATACGTCTTTTGAAAATACCCGTAGAATCCCTTTACTTGTCCTTAAGATATTCCTGATTCGTTATTTTTGAAATAGGTATGACTCGGGTCTAGTCTAACATCTACTAAGCCAAGTCCATCAGGAGGGGTATGGAAACCACATAAATCTGAGTCGATATACATATTAGTCGGTGATCCCGCCTCAATAGTATCGCGTACGATACAGTGTATCATCTGACATCCTCGAGTCATGAGCACGGATCTATCATCAATATAAATCTCGTACGGTAAATCGTCGTACGGCATCCCAATAGCTGGGTACGGGTCAATATCACAATCAGCTCATCAATTATTTGGTATCCTCATCACCATAACACATAATCTGGGGTACTGATCTAAGTCTAGTACAACAGATACCATCAATATAACTGCGTGTGTAAACACACGCCCAAAGGCCCGCTGGAGATCACATATCGTATCCCAAATACGAGTCACATCAAATCACCGATCTCGCGGCACAATGCCCAACATCATCGACTCATCTCCAAAGTATTCCAATATCATCAAACACAGTGCAAGTATAATGAATATGCAAGGGTGGGCATGTCGGTGTAAATCTATTCTAGGGTTCGCGACTATGAACTACACTAGTTACTTCTAACCCTACACTATCCATAATACACCTAACACAATATCCACAACGCACTAAAACTATCATATATAATATACATATAATATACTATCTACGGACTGCGGGGGTGCTATACGCCATCCACCCGACTTCCCCCGTAGATATAATCTACTCACCTTGCGTCTTCATTTGTGGATGTCACCACGCGTTTGCCTGTCTTCCCGAAGTCTTCATGGGGTACCTACACATCAAAGTATCGTATATGCGCATTAAAACTAAATCAAAGCTAAAACGGCACATGAAACCCAAAACGATACGATAAGGGGCCTATAGATTAGAATCTATGGGCACGCCTTCAAAACCATCAATCAATCCTCGATATCGTCATATAAACGCCAAATAGTCGAGGTAAAACACGGATACACAATTCCAGAATTAGAAATACGGTATACGGAAACACGAATCCAAAACAGCAACTAAGGAAATAGGCTCCAGATTTCACCCTAGGTCAAATTAGACAAATCTATACATGCCAGGGGTCTAATCTATACATGTAGGAGCTACAGAACAAACACGAGACAAAATGCTGGGACCCAGACCGCAAATTGCGGCCAAACAGATTAAATCTGCGGCCTGGAAAAGGAAGTGGGGGCTAGGGCTTTGTGTGGTAGTTCTAGGATACCTGCACATGTCACTGTCCAATCAATAAAATTTTCAGGTGTCTCGGGTGAAAGCAGATTTAATGTAACCAGATTTCGCAAATTCTCCGATATCGTATCCATAAATCCGTATTCTGGTTTCAACTCTCAGGTTGGGGTCTAAATTCGTGCACTAGGGTGTTGGTGTAGTCTCTACTGAGCTCAATTTTCCATCACAACTCATAATTTCCTCAAACCCTAACTAGGTTTTCCTTAAGTCCACCAAATCACACAATATCGATTCTAAACTAGTATGGGGTGTATGTAATACAAAAACTAAGCTAATGGTTCAGTAATTACCTCATTTGGCAACTCAAGAATTTTCTTGAGTTGCCCCTAGTGGCCAAAATCCTTGCTTTCTTGGTCCAATATGTAGATCTTGAGCTTGAGTACACTTTTAATGAAATGAGAGGGGGTTTTGGAGTTGTTTTAGAGGTGTTTAGAGGGCTTGAAGAGGGGAGGGAGGTGAGGAGCAACAGCAGCAACAATGGAGGGAGAGGGAGGGAAATGAGGGGAGGAAAATGGCTAAGTGTTTGGTCAAAGAAGCCCATACCTCTCTCTCTCACCAAACCTCATTCTTTATTCTTTTCTCTTTTCTTTTTCTTTTCCTCCAAAAACCCTTCTCACAAGAATAGTAACCCCAAATAATATGATAGAAAAATGCACAAGTGTAGAAAAAGATATGTGCATGTTTTGCACAAAATTGCTAAAAACCGATTAGCGATTTTTAATCGCGATTAGCACTAAATTAGCATATAAGTAATTATAAAAACTTAAAATTTTCATAATTCCATAAAATAACCTATTTTAGAATTTTCCATAATTTTCCTAAATTTTTCTGTATTTAATTATACCTAAATATTAAAATATTCAATAAAATAATATTAAATTATAAAAATTCCCAAAAAATAATATTTTATTTTTTTGAAACGTTACAGGAGTGGTTGTTTTCTGCCCCTAGAAGAACTTGACTCAAATAGTAGAGAGCTCTTTGCTTCCCCTGGTCATTCTCCTGTGCCCATAGCACGTCTAAAGAACCTTCAAGGGCTGTCGTGTACAGGATGAGGGGCTTTCCCTTGACCGGAGCGGTCAGTACCGGCGGGTTCAGCAGATATTGCTTGATTTTGTCCAGTGCATTTTGGCATTTACG
Organism: Agapanthus africanus; assembly: GCA_030015575.1. NCBI lineage: Eukaryota > Viridiplantae > Streptophyta > Magnoliopsida > Asparagales > Amaryllidaceae > Agapanthus > Agapanthus africanus. Next base: position 567,580,875 of record JASDDO010000024.1, read on the forward strand.
ATCCCAAACGAACAGGGTCCCCTTCTTCATTAGATGGCTGTAGGGGCGGCATTTTCCGGAGAGATTGGCTATGAACCGTCGGATATACGCGAGCTTTCCTTGGAGAGACCACAGTTGCTTAAGAGTTCTTGGCGAGGGCATTTCCATAATTGCCTTGATCTTTGATGGGTCAACTTGGATGACTCGGTGTCGTACAATGAATCCTAGGAATTTGCCTGAGAAGACTCCAAATGCGCATTTCAGAGGGTTCATCTTCATATTATATTTCCGAAGACGCTGGAACATTATTTTCAAATGCCCCCAGTGCTCCTCGTACGATTTTCTTTTCACCATGAGGTCATCGATATAACATTCGACAATCTCGTGTTTGAGGTCATCAAAGATCTTCGTCATGGCCCTCTGGTAGGTAGCGCCAGTGTTCTTCAGGCCGAAGGGCATCACTTTATAGAAGAATATGCCCAGCGGAGTCCGCAAGGTGGTGTGCTTTTAGTTTTCGGGATGCATCTTTATTTGATTATGCACCGAAGATCCATCCATGAAGGAGAAGACTTCATGAGTGGACGTGTTATCTATTCAGCTCGGTAACCGGTACTGGGAAGTCATCCTTCGAGCAAGCTTTGTGAGGTCCCAGAAGTCCACGCAGATGCGTACTGTCCCATTTTTCTTCATCACTGGGATAATGTTGGTGATCCAATCACGGTATTGAACTTCTTGGATGAATCCGGAGTCAATTAGCATCTTGTCTTCGGCGTTGATACTCATTTCAAGTTCGAGCCGCATTCTTCTTGACGCCTGCTTGACTGGCTTAACGTCCGGCGATATAGCCAATTTATGCACTGCTATCTCCGGATCTAATCCCGGCATCTCGGAATAGTTCCATGTGAAGCAGTCTTTATACTGCATAAGCATGTCTTTTAGTGTAGCCACCTACTCTTCGGACAGTAGCTCACTGACGAACGTTGGCCTCGGATCGTTTGTCGTCCCCAAGTCAATTTTCCTCAGATTGTCCGCCGTGGTATGTATCCCATCCTCCAACTCTTTTGGCGCCGGTGAAAATTTTGAGATCACCTCGTCCTCATTTTCATCTGCGAGGCAATGGGAGAGGTTGTCCGCATTCTCATGCTCTCCCTCTTTTGACAGCGTTATCATGTGGCAGGTACGAGCTCGTTTCCAAGCTCGATGTTGATCTTGACTTACCCTTGCAATGTAGGTCGCTTTTGGCTCATGCTTTCGTGGTGGGGTTACCCTCCAACTATCGGATAGAGCAAACCTGCCTTGTTGATACTGGTCTTCGACCCAGTCTTAGAAGATGAAGCAGTCTTCAAGAGGATGTCCTATTGCTCGGTGGTAGGAGCAATAAGCCGGATGATGGACCTCGTTTATTTGCTCGGGGTGCCGAGACTCCAGGAGCATCATCATTTGATGCTTCATGAAAAGGTTGAATATTTTCCTTATCTTGTCTTGAGGGAAAGAGTATTCCCGACCCATCTTCTTCATAAAAGACGGATTTCAGCTGACTTTTTCTCGATCGAGTGTCTTCTTGGATCTGCTTCGCTGTTTTTGAACGCCCTTCCCGTTCTTGATCTTGTTGTTGCTTCTGTGTCGGGCTTTTTCCTTGCCACGAGAGCACACAACAGGTTGAGGGTGAAGGGCATCATAGTCTTCTCTTTTTGTACCATGCTGAATGAGATGTTGCGTCCTGGCTTTCTCGTAAATGGCCATTTCACGGCTGTGGTCATCCCGAACCTTTTGACCCGCTTCCCTTGTTGGCTTGTCAATCAGTTCTTCAAATGACGGGCTTGGTATTCGTACGGTGGGACTTCGCTCTGGTTCAATCTCAGTGCTATCTGGAAGAGCATCCCCTTCTCCGCCGGAGTCATTTATAACATGGCAGCCATGGAATTTCTCCCGTTTCTTAGACTGAATGTATCCAAGCCCGGTCGTTTCCATCCTCCCGTTGGGCATCTTTCGCTGAGTCCCAGGAAAGCCCCAAATCTTGTTGTAGAACTAGGCTTGTCGAGCGGTTTGTTTAAAAGGTACGCTTAGGCATCTTAATAGCCTTTTCAATCCCTCTGTGTAGTATCTGGGCGGCCGAATTGGTTGAAGCATGTCAAATGCAAGATCGGCACCGTGCCTGACTTCTCTTTCCACTTTAGTCTCCATGGATTGGTAGAAGAGGATCGCCTTTTCACCTCTTCTCCTAGGAGGAACGTAGAAGGTAAGCAGCTCTTGCACGCCGTATGTATCGATCGCATCAAGTTCCCTGTAATGTTTTGCGGAACCATGGTAATTTGTAAACTCTGATCAGCTCCAGTAACGGTTCGTATTGATGGACGAACAGAGTGTAGGGTTACGTAGCACGACAGTAAGGTTTCGGGAGGCATCATCCATGCCGTTTTCAAAAAAATTGCCATGCTACTTAACCCTAACCCTAGAATCTTAACTTGAGAATTATACAATACAATTGTTGGGTTACGACAGCGCCCCGGCCATCAAACCGTGGCCAAATACGGAACAAAATTTTTCTATATTGGCGCTACAATTACCCGATGCCCGGACCTACCTTAAACTCTATACTAGCAAGCATATATAAAGAAGTTAGAACGGTTATACCGAGTTGATCCGTGTCCTTCGGTGTTCAACCATCTTCCTAAGCTCCTAGTGGTCGTCTGGATCGAGTTTGGTTGCCGATCTTCCTCCATCTACGATGATCCACCTGAGGGAAACAGCGCAAGCTTCAGTCTCGCCATGCGAGGAAATCGACGCTCCAAGGTTGCTAGCAATGGAGAGTTGAGGTGTAGGAATGTGTCACTATAATTTTTCTCTCATCATAAATGCTCCTTGAGCAACTCAAGAAGATGAAGGAGGTGGTGAGGAAACATGTGGCATGAGCAACTAAAGAAAATGGCTAAGTGTTTTCTCAAGTGAGCATGAGAATAATAAAGTAAAAGAAGTAAAAGAAATGATCAAGGCTCACTCAATAATGTGGCTGCCCCCTCTGTATCATGCACACAAAATATCTCATCTCATTTTCCAAATAAACAAATGTGAATCATACCTCTCTACATACTCAAGCCCATGCTCATGCCAACTCACCCCTCCACCTCATTTCCAAATTGATTTTCTAAAAAGAAAATCAATTAATGAGGTGGACATCTTGTAGAAACCATTCAATATAAATACGGAATTCAACCTGGTATACGTATTGAAATACATATACGCGTATTCATACCAAAATACGAATAGCCAAGAGAGAAAAAGAATAGTGAACAATAATACTAGAATACATATATATAAATACACATATATAAATTATTAAATCAAAACACGATCTAATAATCCGGCTTAATCCTAAGCCGCTAGTATTATCAACCGTCCGATTAAAGTCTGTGCAGCCTGTACACATATTTAATCGGATACCTGTATGTATCAACATAGGTCATCTACACCATATCGCCTGAACCGTGAAAACCCTCTATGTGGGACTCTAAAGACTCGTCAATATGCTGGCAGTGAGTTTAACCAAAAGCACGTCAGCGGCACTAGCTGTACGTAACGGCTACCCAGCTATTGAGCGAAAGGAAGGCCGACGAGCAAACTCATCCAAACCCTTACTGAGCCTGACAGTGACAATATCCGTACAGTCCGGTCCGTTCATCTATGAGTATCGCATATCGAGTCTAGTGGGGTGAATAAAGTCAGGCCCCTAATGTAACATTTCAGAAAATATAAAATATTATTTTTAGAATTTAATATTAGAATAATATATTTCGCGAAAACTACCCGATTTGTGAAATTGGCGTTTTCGTAATATGGTATAAATTGTTGGAGATAGTGCCCTCAGAGTCAATTATTGGATCACAGGCACGTGATTGCAATGATTGAGGGAGGACCTATCCCGGTAGGACAGTCTTACTCAAGATGATAGTATGCTATCTGGTTTATCTTTATCATCGTGTACTGCTTTAGGTGACCTGACATATCGCTATTACACGTTGATAGAGCCTCTAGGATTCTTGCTTGACCACCAGCAGTATGAGGGCGATCATATAAGTGGGAGCTGGGGTCTATAAGCGCATCCTTAAAAGGTCCCTAGTCGTAGGAGTTTCGAGACAGGGCATCGATACTCCAGAGTAGACTAGTGTATACAGTCGAGACCCCGACGAGGGGCGGTGGCCGGTCTCACAAGCCACTGGTGTCAGTTGGTTCACCTAAGATGTATACAGGTGCTCATTGGGTTATGAGTACACCGGACAGGACTCGCCGGGAACATGCTAGTTGGTCTTATACCTGACGTCAGATAGCAGTTCCCTGGTGACATGTGTACAGGTTACTTCATCGACCTGAGGATCGTCATTTGTCTCGTGTGAGTTCCCACTGTACTTTGATTACTGCCCTACCACGCTCAAAGGAGACGTGCAAACAGGTTTTAGTTGGGTACAGTCCCGAGCCACATGGAGGCAGTGAGCGGATCTTCAGGGGTTCGTCTCTCCCGGTATTGGGGGTGAGGTCGCGCTGTGTCTAGGAGAGCCATTACACGAAGCCCTCGGCCGAGGCAGGAGATTTACTGGTAGGTATTCCAGTAGTATCTCAGAGTGTTCTGGGCTATACTCCGACACGACTTATACCGCTTTTGGGGGTCTAACTTTTACCAACCCCCTAGGCCCGCCATGCGATACTCATAGACGAACGGACCGGACTGTACGGATATTGTCACTGACAGGCTCAGTAGGGTGTCAGGATGAGTTCGCTCATCGACGTCCCTTTTGGTCAATAGCTGGTGGCCCGTCACGTATTGGCTTATACCTCTGACGTGCTAGTGGTTAAATCCACAACCAAGGTGTTGACGAGTCTTTAGAGTCCCCCACATTCAGTTGCTCAAGTTTTCGGGCGAAAAGCTGTAGAGGCCGTATGGAGATATGGCAGGGTTCGATCAGATACGTGCGGTATTGCACGGATCAGGATCGGACGGATAATACTAGCAGGCTTTGGTTTAAGCCGGATGCTAGTATAGTACAGTGTAGATTTTGTCTCTTTGCATTTGTATTTCGGTCGGAATACAAATGCGGGTGTGTATACACAGTATCGGGGTTTTCCTGTAATTTATTACGGGACCAGTTTTCTGGAGTTGCCAGTTTGCTTTCCATTTCGGCCATATTTCTTTGTATCGTTCATTGGCCGAAGATTGGTGGAGGAGGGCTTATTTGCATTTGTGTAAATAAGTATTTGTGGAGGGTGTTCTTTGCATTTTGTTGGATCATGATGGCTCACCATTCTTTGACCTTGACTTCTTCTTCTTTCATGATGGCTTGACCTTTTTGAAGTCATCATGCTTGATGATGATAGATTATGATGGTGGAGTGTGGGTTTGTGTTTTTGATCATTTCCTTTCATGATATCCTTTGACTTCTCTCTCACTTGGATTTTTGGGGGTGGCTCCATTCATTTTGATACACACTCACTCTCATTCTCTCCCCCCCCATTAGCATGGCCGGCCAAGCTCTAGGTGGGCTGTCCCAATTTTTGGTGTAGGGATTTACACTCATTTGGCTTGGCAAAAATCATATTAGCTCCTCCTCCAAAAGCTTGTATCATTTCCTCCACCATATGGCAATTCCTACAACCCCAAAATGAGACATGGTTCTACACCATTCTGCAGCAAACCTTGGGCACGTCGACTCGCCAGCTTCGTGCCCGAGTTGCCTCGGTATAGAGGCGGGAGCCCGTAAAAGAAGCCGGCGACGTGGTGCCCTTCCGGCGACGAGGTGGAGACCGGAGCTTCCGCGGGAGATCGGGACGACGACGAGAAGACCGGAGGACACGGATCAGTCGGTATATCTCTCTTCCCCATCTTGTAGTTAGCTAGGACTAGTTAATGGCCCGATCCGGGTTTTTAGTGCGCGGTGGTGCCGGTTCAAGAAAATTAAAGTTAACCATCGCTTCCGCATTTGGCCTCGGGATGGAGGCCGGGGCGCCGCCGTGCACTTACATAAATATATACCAATATTTATGAAATAATTGCAGATTAAAATGATTTATTCATTTAAAAATATTTTTATCGGATTTTGCATTTTTATAATTAATTACATGCAGTTTAAACAAAATAAATTGATTATTGCACTACTAATCGCGATTAAACCAAATCCGTGTTTCTATATTTTTCCATGGTTAGTGCACCATGACATCTATTTGGTTTCATGTTGTTTCATTGGTATTTGTTGATATTTGGGTTTTAGAGAAAAGAAAATGAGAAAAGGGAAAGAGAGTGAAATATTGGGGGGAGAGAGAGAGTGAGGCATAAGTTGTGAGAGGGTGAGAATAAGAAAGAGAGAGAGGGCTGCCTTCATTTCCCATCCCCATTATTTTCTTCACCTCCTTCATCCTCAAGCTTCCCTCCACCCCCACCAACATATATCATCTCAAAATCTTCATCAAAACCCTATACTCCCTTCATTAAAAATGATCCCCACCTCCTCCTCAACACTTTGGACATTTCAAAGTTGGATTTTGAAGACATTAAGCAACTCAAGAAAATTCTTGAGTTTCCATTTGAGGTATAATTCTAAACCTTAGTTAAGTTATTGTGTGTAGTATACCCTATTGTTAATTTAGAGTTAAATCGGTGTTGATTAGTGATGTTTGGAAAATTCAAGAGAGGGTTTGGGTGTTTGTGTGGAATCATTATCTGTAGTGGGTGTCTACAAGACCCTAATGGTGTTTTACTGGCCTAGACCTGGGATTAGAATCAAAAGAAGGACTTAGGAATGGTCCTATGTCGGGTTTTGTAAGGAATTGTGGTGGTAATTAGAGTTCTGCTATAACCCGGGAACACTAGAAAATATTTAGCGATTACTGAGCGGTATGCAGACACCCTAGAAGCTATCCGGATGACCCGAGGACCCAACTCACTACTGTGGCCGCAAATTATCTCATTCTGGCCGCAAATTGCGGCCTTGGTATGATGGAATCGCCTCGTGCTTGGTCCATGGCTCCATTTTAGGCAAATTAGACCTACCCCATATGCAAAATTGGCTAATTGTACCTGAGGCAAAATCTGTAGGTGTTTTCTTGAGTTGCTGATTTATGGTTTCCGATTTCTGAAAATTGGTTTTTAGTATTTGATATTGTACTGGGTCATTGGACGTTTTTACGTCAATGACGAGGGTTATTTGGTTGTTTTGTATGCGTAGGCTATAGGTTCTAACTTATAAGAAATTCATGTCCTGTATCGGGTTTCAGACTTGATTTTTAATAGCATTTCGATTGTGTGTTGATATGTAGGTACTTCGTGTGGATTCCGAGACGACGGAGCACATCGACTATGGCTGAACAAGGAGTTCCGCAGGTGAGTAGATTTATATCTATGGGGAAAGTCGGATGGATGGCGTATAGCACCCCCACAAATTTTGATGGAAACCGATATATAAAATATGGTTAAGGAAACCTATATTAGAAAACAATGGATATGGTTAAAAAGACAGTTAGAGATGATATGAATGAATGAATATATATATCGAGATATGGGATAAAAGTTATAGGGACATGACTCTTTGACATGATATGATAGAAATGATGTCTCGAATTGATATATAAGGATATGAAAAGTGAATGTGAATCACGATATATAAATATGTAGTTTCACGAGAATAAGTATGAGATTTAGAGTAGCATGACATGAGATTTATAAGATAGAATGTATATGTAAAATGACTTTATGTGAGATATTGATGTGATGAAAAGAGTATACGATGAGATATGATGACTTGGTTTGATATGTCGTTATACGGATGCTAGGCGATATGAGATGATTGATACCTTTGCCGGTCCCATGATATGAGAGTGATACGGATGTGACCTGAGAGATAGGTATATATAAATATGGATAATGTTGTGGATCATGAGTGATATGTTGTACGAGACGTTAGGTCCGTACCCTCATTGTCATATAGGTCGATAGAATCCCTAATTGTTTAATGCCGCCGTACGATGGGTTACCGTACTTGATGAGTATTATTTGATGATTGATCCATACCTTTGACAAGAGGATGCCGTTCGTTGTATTATACCGCACGTGATGTTGTGAGGCTGGATGCCGATTGATAGATTTACCGACTCGGATATGTGATAGAGACGTATACCTTATATCATTGCGCTCACGATTTACTTTATGCTACATTCATGACATTCTCATTGCACTACATATACCTGTGCTAGTACACCCACACAATTATCGATGATGCGTATGTTACACTTACATAGATTTGCCGGCTTACACACTTTCATCATCGATAGTTGCTATGTCACTTACACTGTAGAAATGCCACATCATTATGATATGTCGCATGATATACTGATATGCTCACATCACTGTTCCATGTTGCATGATATATGGATATGCTCACATTTCTGTTATATGTTTGCATACATCATTGCTTTATAATTATACGCATTGAGATTTTCTGTTTTCATGAGATTCTGGATTTGAGAACCGTGGTTATATTTCAAAAGAAAGTATGTATTATTTTAAAAACCCGGTTTCTCTTGATATGATATTTCGAGACATCCACCATGTGTTTTCTCGGTTCTGAGGTTGGCATGTGAAACCCGATTCGAGGAGCGGGAGGCACCGTCTGCGGGTACATGGTGGACCCGTATGGTACCCCGAGGCAAGACATGATTTTTATGGTGTAGACGATGAGCTTGGCAGAAGGAGCATTACCTACCGGTGATAGTATTGGGCTCGGCGGTTATCCGGAGGATACCGACCGGAGTCGTGAGATGATACAGGCTGATCCGGACTGACAGAGCCCGTGGGCCGATCCAGACTGACGGAGCCCGAGTTATTGATATGGGCCGATCCAGACTGACGGAGCCCGAGGGCCGATCCGGACTGACGGAGCCCGAGATATGAGGATTTACGTGTCGATGTTGGACACGGGTTTCATGATATTTCGAGTGTCGATGTTGGACACTTAGGTTCCATGATTTTGATGTGTCGTTGATGGACACACTTGATTGATATCCTCATACTTACATGCATATGCTTTCATGATATTTACATGCATGATGTTGTTGTGTCATTGATGGACACGTAGATGTTAGCCACATGCAGATAAGCATTGATTAAATTGTTGGCACATATGTAGACACGATCATCCTAGATATCATAGTATTACCTTTATGATATAGTTGACCTAGGAATCGTTGTCTATTTCGATTTCTACCTGATGATGTTTTCTACACACGAGTTGGCAACTCACCCCCGTTGTGCCACAGTTCTTGCAGGTTGACTGCATGGATCAGTAGCGGCATCGCTGGCACACGGCTTGCATTCGGGTGATTTGCTTTGGTAGGTGGTACATGTTGGATCGTGCCACTCTTGTATTATTATTCCTATTGTATCTAGTCAACTCCATCAATTAGCATCTAGTGTTTGTATATGTACTATGACTTAGCAAGACTTGTAGTTGCGAGGCTTAGAGCGATGGGTTATATGTTCGCTTGGTGGGTTGATGTCTTGCTTTACATTATTCTTTGTGTTGATCTTCGCCGTTGGGCGTCGTATACATATATTTATGTCTTGCGTGGTTGTGATTCCGCCGTTTGGCGAAGAGCTAGCTCACGCATGGGGATGCCTTTTATATTATCATGTATATGTGGTTTTTGATCAAAATAGACAAGGGAGGTGCTGCCCAAATTTTTTTAAAAAGACGAAACATGTTTTTCAACTAGTAAAATCCACTTGCATTTTCAAGATTTCATTATCTATGCATTTAAGAAAACATTTGATTTCATCATACCTTTATTTCAAAACTTCACCTCTTTTATTTCTTAAAAAGGTTTAGATTTCTAGGCTTCGGCTTACTTAAGTTACGCCACGCCTTTAGACGTTGCATGATTTAAGCGTCGGTCGCGAGCTATAATTTTCGGGTCGTGACACCTAACAACGCGATAATTCGTGTCGGTATGAAACCCATCACCACCTGAGAAACTACCGAACCTAGATCAGTAATTCTCGACTCCCTTGGCTAAGGATTTCTGGTGATGGCCACCCGTTCACTGCGTGACATCAACCCCCAATACCGGGAAAGACGAATCCCCGAAAATCCGCTCACTGCCTTCATGTGGCTCGGGATTGTACCCAACTAAAACCTGTTTGCACGACTCCTTTGAGCCGTGGTAGGGTAGTAATCAAAGCACAATGGGAACTTACACGAGACAAATGACGATCTCAGGTCGACAGACTAACCTGTACACATGTCACCAGGGAACTGCCATCTGACAATAGGTATAGTATCAACTAGCAGGTTCCCGGCGATTCCGTCCAGTGTACTTGATTAGTCGAAAATATTGCATATTTTAGCCGGCAATTTCCTCATCATTTGCATTCATATAGAAGTGTTCAGCATTCATATTTCACATATTAGCAAAACTGTCGCAAAATATCAGATTGCATGTATTAGACTCATAAAACCGGTATTTCTAGGGAAATTGACCGCATTTCATGGCATCGCATAATTCCTATATTGCGCAACACTTGTTCTGAGATCTGTGCAGGAAAATCCAGAAGAAAGGCCAAAATTTATACGGTACCGATCAAACATGACGCCAACTCAATGATTTCAGTTCTGGTATCAATACAAAAGGGAAAATACAAATCAACATATCAGATGAAGCCCCAAATACCATCAAAAGACCACACCAGAAGAACCAAGCTCCAAGCCTCCTACATGGCCGCGGAACCGCGGCCGAAGCCTGCTTGCGCCGCGGTTCCGCGGCGGCCTTGACAGATCATCACTCCAATTTTGCTGCAAAACTCCTAGCTCAGCTCCTACACTTCAAAAAGACACTCCAATTTCCAGAAGACTCCAGAGACTTCTGCCAGATCAGCAAGCTTTGGGATCAACACTAAACTAGCCTATCATTCTAGAAACTTCTTCTTAAACCCTAGCTTAAACCCTAAGCTAAGCCTAACAAACTCCTTCTAGAAGTCTTTCAACAAACTTTTGGAGGGAACTCAAAGGCTTAGGGTTTGGGTGCTCTATAAATAAGACCATAGGCTCACTTGTAAAAGGGATTAAATCTTGGAAAAATCAATCCATTAGTTCATTTTAGCCATTCTATCTCTTTCTTCATCTTCTTCTTCCACAAGTCTAGTGAGAGGACTTGTGTGAAACCCTAACCCTAATTCCAATCAAAAGCCAAGATCCCGAGTACCCATCAAGCAAGAAGCCTTGCAACCTTTTATGAGCCAAGCCGATCTTCAACAGAGCAAGTGGTCCAAGCCGATCCGCGACTCACGGAGCCGAGCGATGCCAATTCGACAATTTAGTTCTTCCTCTTGTAGTTCTTGAGCGACTGTAATCAAATTGTTGATATAAATAAAAGGTGATATTCTTTTATCTTGTTTTCTTTAAATTCTCGCATCATGATATCTTTTCAATTCTTGAATACTTTATGTGTGATGATGTTTGAGTAATACTCCGCTCGTCGAGGAGTCGAGACGATCAATAGAATGATGATGTAATATATCTTAAATCGATTCTTGAATCCTACGAGTTTTTTAAACCCTAGCAAGTTCAAGAATCGACGACCCAATTCGTTGCGATGCTTTCTTGATTGATATCGCTCGAAATTGGGGAGTTACGATCGTTTCTTGAAATTGCTAGAGGCTAGAATGTGAATGATATCTACGAAAGAACAAGGGTTAAACGATGAAACCCTAGTTTCATCAAGAAAGCCCTAACTCTCGTCGATGATCATCGATCTAGTATCAATCCTTCGAAGGACAAGAACACGAAATCTTGAGATTACATCACGTCTATAGATCCGATCGATTCCTACGAGCCTCATTTAGATTCTTGACATTTTGGTTGGAAATATCATCGAAACACCGATTCTTGATTTGTTTATCAGTTTCTTGATTCTTGATTAAACATCGTGACACCTGAATCAATCGATAAATTCTTGAATCATGTTTTCTTTTCTTTTCGATTAACTTTTCAATTCAAACAAATTAAATACAGAAACGAATCGCACAATCCCTGTGGACGATCCGCACTCGCTTACGATCTACAACCGACACCGTAATTGATTGCGGTCAAATATAATTTTTTTGGTTGTGATTTCTTTATACAATTTTCTAAATACCGATACAAGATACTGTTATCGATCAAATGAAACCGTTATCGGGAAACAATTGATTCGATACTTGCTTTTCACATCCAATCAGGAAAATAAAACAGTCAAAATGGCGCCGTTGCCGGGGATCGCGCGCTAGTTCGTTTTATATCAAAGTTTGAATTGAAAGATTTATTTCATTGTGATTTTTGAGATCAAAATTCGTGCAAACCCTAAACAATTTGTTGTGTTTCATTGCAAGGAGATCTGGAGCTTGCTGGGAATTTGGAAAAAATTTTGGAAAATTCCAGAGAGCTGGAGTTATCAACAGGAAGCTTCTGAAGAATTTTGGTGCAGTGTTCCTACACTTCAACCGCGGAAGCGCGGCATAAGGGAGGAATTGTGGCGGAACAGCGGCCCCTTGGAGGGTTCTCTGTACAATTTTTCTTCAGGTGATTTCTTACCTTCTCCTCTCTCCTCTTTTTAGCTCCAACTAACAAATTTCTGCAGGATTCTTTGCAAATAATCGCAGCGCCGCAAAAGCAAAAATTAAATTTGTGCGTGATTTTGATTCTTGGTTGTTTGCATTCTAAATACGGAAATTAAGGGGCACGGCCAAATCCAAATTAGGTCGAGATTTCATTACCCTTCCTAGGCTCCGAAAACCACAAAACTTGCATCCGCATTGACCCACATTAACTAAAAGAAATCTAGAGATGACTCTAAGGACTGTTGCGCTCAATTAGGACAAGAGAAGGCCATGGGTAATTCATTGCTTATCCGTATTTTCTTGTGGTGCATAAGGCGAGTGTGTCTAAGGCTAGTGGTTTTTAATTAGGCCCACTACTTACGTAGTGGAGTACCTTCCCACTTACCTGGCACTTATCCGGCCACAGGGGGACAAAGAGGCAGTGGAGGATTCTATCCTGCGACTTGTCTTTTGGCAGTTAGGAGCGGTCTAGAGCCGGACCTAGGTGACCACTAGATTCTAGGGTTGTGTGCTGCATTTGTTGTGTCGCATCATTTTTTCAAAAAAATCCGTCCCTTTTTCAAAGCAAACACCGCATTCATTCATTACCCCTAATTATAAGTCAACGCTGCCACTTGTACTAACCCTTTTTAGTGCAAGATAGGCTGGACACGGGATTCTGGTGCCCGTTTAGTCCGCGTACCCTTTATCGACTCCGAAGTCGATATTTCTCCATTTACCTTTTCTTTACCCACTACCACTACCACACCCACACCGATGGATCCGAATCCATCAAACTTCTTTAACCCTAATCTGCCGCCGTCCGTTGGTGCGCAGAATCCACCCCGTATCTCTCTCCAGGAGAGGTGCTACCCTATTTGAGGTCCTCTTTCGACCTGCTTATCCACACCACCAGCCAATGGGGATAACTTTGAGATTAAGCCCCAATATATCAATCTTTTACCCAAATTCCACGGACTCGAGACTGAGAACGCTTACGTTTTCATTACCAAATTTGAAAACGTATGCGCAATGATGGGTACGTCACAACTTTCAGTGGATGCTATGCGTCTACGACTTCTTCCATTTACATTGTGCGATATATCCGAGAAGTGGCTATATAACACTACCGCACACTCTATTACGAATTGGGAAGAATTCGTCGCTGCATTCCTTAAGAAATTTTACCCAATACAAAAGACAGCTCGAATCCGTAGCGAACTGAATCAATTTGCCCATCTCCCTGCTGAACCATTCTCTAAATGCTTTGAACGTTTCAAGGATCTATTGGTTCAGTGTCCTCATCACGGCATCCCGAGATGGGAGCTTTGCCGAATCATTTATGAGGGCATTAACCCAAGCACTAAACAGAGCCTTGAAAACATGTGTCAATGTACTTTTATGACCAAAGATGATGGGGAAGCTTGGAAGTATTTAGAAGAGTTCGCTGAAAAATCACTACAGTGGAAGAGTGGAACCCAACCATTGAATAGGGGTGGCGTACACCAAATAGATATGTCCATAGATGTTCGAGCTGAGATGGCAGCAATGCAAAAGAAGCTCGACGCTATGGAACACAAATTTGCAGCAGCCTCCCTAAACCCAGTGTCGCTCCCCAAAACTGTTTGTGGGTGCTGTTCTGATCCGTCTCATTTAACGGAAGAATGTCCATTAAACTCTGCGTTTCAAGGTCACGAGCATTCTAATGCCGCCTTTCAACGACCTAGAAACGATCCATAGTCTTCCACGTACAATCAGGGTTGGAGGAATCACCCGAATTTCGCTTGGAACCAAAACCAATCTCAAAACACGGTTCCAAACACGAATAATTTTCAAAGGGCTCTTCCTCCACCACAACAGCAACCCCTTCAACTCACTCAGCACCCCTACCAGTCACAAAATTTCCAAAATCAGGTCAACACTCCTGCACAGTCTAATCCTATGACCTGTTCTGACGAGTTCTCTCAATTCACTCAAACCATGAAATCACTTTTATCAAATTTCATAGAGGTTTCGACTGAGGTTAGATCTTCCGTCAGTGAGATAAAGAAAAACTCAGCGTCCCAAGCTGAGAGTATCAAAACGATGGAAGCTGAAATCGCACGCCTAAAAGCCGAAATGAGTGCGAGAGAAAAAGGGAAACTTCCCTTTCAACCCCTACAGAATCCTGGGCATTACAATGTAAATGCCGTCACAACGTTGAGATCGGGAAGAGTGCTGAACAATCATGTCGGGGAAGGTATTGATGATACTGAAATTCATATCAACACCCCGGCTGAGACCTTTCCACACACACACACTTCTCCTTCTGATCCTTCTTCTTCTACCATACCACCTTCTCGCGAGCCTATTCTCCATTTCCCACTAGGCTCAACACCTTCTCCCAACCCTTATAGTTCTCCACAGACGGTCCCCACACCTCTTTTGGGACCGCGTCTACCCCCTCTTCCTTCTCCTATGATGGACCCTGCGCTTATTGCGAAAGCTCCTTATCTGAATCGGTTAAGGGCTAATAGAACGAGTCCTAATATGGAGAAAATTATGGAAATGTTCAAACAGGTTAACATCAATATCCCTCTCCTAAATGCAATTCAACAAGTCCCCGCATATGCGAAAATTCTTAAGGACTTGTGCACTAGGAAGAGGAAGACTCAAGTGCCGAAGAAGGTCTTTATGGCTAATAATATTAGCACTGCTTTTATTCCCCAGCTACCAAAGAAACGTAAGGACCCAGGATGTCCTACAATATCGATTTCGATTGGGGGTAAAAACATAAATCGTTCTCTTTTAGACCTTGGCGCAAGTGTTAACCTACTCCCTTATTCTGTCTATGAGCAATTAGGGATTGGAGAGCTGAAACCTGCTCACTGCACTCTCCAGATGGCAGACCGATCTATCACCAAACCAAGGGGTGAATTAGAGGATGTGTTGATAAAGGTCGGGGAATTTGTTTTCCCTGTAGACTTCATTGTGCTCGACACACAGCCTGTAGCAAACCCCCGGAGCCAAATTCCGGTGATTCTGGGTCGTCCTTTCCTTGCCACTTCCAACGCTGTTATAAACTGTAGAAACGGTTCAATGAATTTATCATTTGGAAATATGACCATTGAACTAAATATCTACAAAGTTGGAAGTCAGCCATCAGAACCTCTGCTCATATTTTAGATGTGTGCTCTGTCCATGAGATCGCTCCCGATAGTTGTGGAGCTGAGGAACTTTGCTTTACTGATCTCGATGACATTACCACATCTCTGTTTGACTTTACACAAGATCTTAGTGAGGACACTTTCTCTATACTTGAGTCCTGCACTCCTGACTTTTCTCCACCCGAGTCTGTATCTTTCACAGGCTCTGAGCTTCTTTGTAAATCCAAAAATCACTCAATGATCCCTCCTTCTATCATTTCTCCGCCCGAATTAGATCTCAAAATTTTACCTTCTCACCTGAAATATGCATATCTAGGTGAGAATGGGTCTTTACCGGTTATCATATCCGCTTCTCTTGCATCAGAGCAAGAGAATGCACTTTTATCGGTATTGAGATCTAACAAAGAGGCGTTTGGTTGGAGTATGGCGGACATCAAAGGGATTAGTCCCTTGATAGTTGAACATCATATACATGTGATGGATGATGCCAGACCAACCCGAGAACCATAGAGACGGTTGAATCCCGTCATGAAGGAAGCGGTCATGAAAGAGATCGTCAAATGCTTAGATAATGGTATTATATACCCCATCTCCGATAGCCAGTGGGTGAGTCCTATACATGTCGTTCCTAAGAAATCCGGCATCACTGTTATAACCAATGAGGCAAATGGGTTGATTCAGACACGTGCCCAAACTGGGTGGCGTGTATGTATTGATTATAGAAAACTCAATGCTGCCACGAGGAAAGACCACTTTTCTCTACCATTCATTGATCAGATGCTGGAACGCTTAGCGGGACGAGAGTATTATTGTTTTATGGATGGATACTCAGGCTATAATCAGGTCCCCATCGCCAAAAAGGATCAAGATAAAACCACTTTTACTTGTCCTTTTGGTACCTTTGCTAACAGTCGCATGCCCTTTGGGTTATGCAATGCTCCCGCTACCTTTCAGCGGTGTATGATGGGGATATTCTCTGATATGGTAGAGAATTTTCTGGAGATCTTTATGGACGATTTCTTGATTTTTGGAGACTCTTTTTCTGATTGCCTAGCGAATCTTGACGCTGTTCTTACTCGTTGCAAAGAGAAGAACTTGATTTTGAACTGGGAAAAATGCCGTTTTATGGTCCAAGAAGGAATAGTACTTGGACATGTCATTTCACAGAAAGGCATTGAGGTTGACAGAGCTAAAGTAGATGTCATTCAAAACCTCCCTCATCCTAAAAGCGTCAAAGATATTCGATCTTTCCTTGGCCATGCGGGCTTTTATAGGAGATTCATTAAGGACTTTAGCAAAATTGCTGGACCTTTAACTCTTCTCCTGGCCAAGGATACGACCTTCCATTTTGACTCGGACTGCGAGACAGCTTTCGACTCACTTAAACACTCACTCACTTCAGCCCCCGTGTTATCATCACCAAACTGGGACTACCCCTTGGAGCTGATGTGTGATGCATCTGATTTTGCAGTAGGTGCAGTCTTAGGACAACATATCGAAAAGATGCCACACGTGATATACTATGCAAGTAAGACCCTGAATGATGCGCAAATCAATTATACAACCACAGAAAAAGAACTCTTAGCGGTTGTATTTGCATTAGAAAAATTCAGGCCTTACTTAATTGGCTCACCTATAGTTGTGTATACTGACCATTCCGCTTTAAAACATCTTTTGGCGAAGAAAGATGCAAAAGGTCGACTAATACGTTGGATCCTTCTATTACAAGAATTCGATCTTGTTATCAAAGATAAGAAAGGATGTGAAAACGTAGTAGCTGACCATCTTTCACGCATCTCTTCTTCCCCTGTGACCCTGCCAATCAATGATTCATTCCCTGACGAACAACTCTTGAGCATATCCGCAGAACCATGGTTCAGGGATATTGTGAACTATCATGCCACGGGACTAATACCGAGCGATTGGTCAAAACAGGACAAATACCGTTTTCTTTCCCAAGTAAAACACTTTTACTGGGACGAGCCCTATTTGTTTAAATATTGTCCTGATCAGATCATTCGCCGGTGTGTCCCGAAGAGTTCAAGAGTGTTCTTTCATTTTGTCATGATCAGGCCTGTGGGGGTCACTTTGGTCCCAAAAAGACAGCGGAGAAGGTTTTGCAATGTGGATTTTATTGGCCGACCTTATTCAAGGACGCATTTGACTATTGCAAAACCTGTACACAATGTCAGTACACAGGTAGAATATCCCAGAGGAATGAAATGCCTCAGCAACCCATCTTGGTTGTTGAAATATTTGATGTTTGGGGCATTGATTTTATGGGTCCTTTTCCCAACTCCTTTGGGAATTTGTACATTCTGCTGGCAGTTGATTATGTCTCAAAGTGGGTAGAAGCCATTCCATGTCACACTAATGACAAGAAAGTTGTCATTAAGTTCTTAAAAGAGAATATCTTTTCGCGATTTGGACACCCACACGCTATCATTAGCGATAATGGGACACATTTCTGCAACAGATCTTTCAAGACTCTGATGCGAAAAGACTCAATCAACCACCGACTTTCTACACCCTATCATCCCCAAATAAGCGGGCAGGCTGAAATCTCAAACAGACAAATCAAACTTATCCTGGAGAAAACTGTTGCTAAAAATAGAAAAGACTGGTCGACCAAACTGACGGATGCTCTTTGGGCATTCAGGACTGCATATAAGACCGACCTAGGGATGTCTCCATATAGGATAGTGTTTGGAAAAGCATGTCATTTACCCGTCGAGATAGAGCATAAAGCATTGTGGGCTATAAAAGAAATAAATTTTGATCTAAACCTTGCATGCAACTTTCGGAAGCTGCAAATAAATGAGCTAAGCGAACTCCGCGATGAAGCTTATGATAATGCTGTAATCACAAAGAATAGGACTAAGGTTTTTCACGATAAAAACATTTTGAGGAAAACATTTTCACCTGGTCAACAAGTCCTTCTTTATGATTCACGATTACACCTTCATGCGGGTAAGCTCCGATCTCGATGGAAGGGACCTTTTGTTGTGCGGTCTGTATACCCGCACGGGGTAGTAGAAGTAGAAAATGTTAAAAACGGCACCTTTTTCAAAGTAAATGGACATAGACTTAAGCCGTATTTTTCCACTGACCCCACGGAGGAGCTCTTGTTCTTACAAGAGCCAGTTTATTTGGATTAAAATTCCTCCGTCTCACCTTCATGTCCAGTATATCACTGCATCATCTTTTGAATGAAGGTGAGTAAAAAGATTAAGTTTGGGGGAAGTTCTTCACTTATATATTTTGCCCCCACTAATAATTCCCCCCAGGCTTACAGTTTTGTAGGTATAGCGGTTGGCAACAGTGAGGACACTGTTGAAAACAAGTTTGGGGGAGGTTTGTGCTTATTTTTGCATCATTTGCATATCATCTGCATAAGCACAAAACATTACTTTAAAAATCTATAAAAAATTGAAAATTTTTCAAAAACCCATAAAAATTTAAAAATTTCTAAGTATAAAGATAATTTTAATATTTACACTTTTTTGTACATAAATAAGATAATAAAAGTTTAGATAGTGAACAATTACATCCATGAGATTAGAAAAATTTTAGAAAACTAAGAAAATTAGAAGTTTTCTTACACGAACTAGTAATAAGTAGTTATGAGCCGTTGTCCCAAGGGTTAGTAAGATGAAGGACGTCACTAATCTGAGGATAAAAATAAGTCTGAAAAATAGTTTCTATTCTGGAAGCCAAACATTTTGAACGTTGATACCCTGCTATTCGCACTTACACACGTCTTAAAGCCTGGGATAGTAGAGGATACCTTGAAATGCTCGTCTTAAAGCCGATATATGAAGGAAATAAAAAAAAATGAATAAAGAAAATATAAAGTGGTGAGAAAAACGGACACTGGTTTTGTTATCACCAAAGGCAATAAAAAATGTATAGCGAGGGTGCTTCTTCACCTAGTGCCCTAAGGCCAACTGGTCTGGGAGTCACTGCTATGCCTGAGGTGGTGCAAGACGAGGAAAATACACCAAGTAAGCAAGCACAGGAGTAATCGGTCGGTTAGTACCTCAAGAAGTATTAACGGTCGCATGAAAGTGTGTGAGCAATCTCATCTAAATATTCATTAATTAAAAAGTACTGAGGCTGATGGGCAAGAGTATAATAGCTTGAATTGAATTCTCCGGGTGTAGGGATGTCTTTACACACACGCAGGGTGATATGATCGATGTTTGGAAGAAAGATAGGAATGAAGAATAAGACGATGTTTTATTGAGGGAGGACATGATTTCTAACATCTTTTCATGACCATTAAGATAGGGCTCATGACAACCGAAAAGCTAGCTTAGTTGGAAACCCTAATTTTCAAAGCATTTCTTTTACGATTCTTTTCTTTAAATGTAATATTCACGATCTTTCTTTTATTATTGGATTTTGTGGGTGCAATCCGCTGAAAATCCTCAGGAGACAACACTCCTCCTACTAGAGACACCTAGAGGTTTAAAGGCTTGTTGCACGTGCTCAGTGCAATCGTGTTGCCTACGAAAGTGTGCTAGATAGTTTTTCTCGTTCTTTATTTTCTCCTTCTCTTTTTAATAAAACAGTTCGCTCGAGACGATCGAAATTAAGTTTGGTGGAATTTGATTAGTCGAAAATATTGCATATTTTAGCCGGCAATTTCCTCATCATTTGCATTCATATAGAAGTGTTCGGCATTCATATTTCACATATTAGCAAAACTGTCGTAAAATATCAGATTGCATGTATTAGACTCTTAAAACCGGCATTTCTAGGGAAATTGACCGCATTTCATGGCATCGCATAATTCCTATATTGCGCAACACTTGTTCTGAGATCTGTGCAGGAAAATCCAGAAGAAAGGCTAAAATTTATACGGTACCGATCAAACATGACGCCAACTCAATGATTTCAGTTCTGGTATCAATACAAAAGGGAAAATACAAATCAACATATCAGATGAAGCCCCAAATACCATCAAAAGACCACACCAGAAGAACCAAGCTCCAAGCCTCCTACATGGCCGCGGAACCGCGGCCGGAGCCTACTTGCGCCGCGGTTCCGCGGCGGCCTTGACAGATCATCACTCCAATTTTGCTGCAAAACTCCTAGCTTAGCTCCTACACTTCAAAAAGACACTCCAATTTCCAGAAGACTCCAGAGACTTCTGCCAGATCAACAAGCTTTGGGATCAACACTAAACTAGCCTATCATTCTAGAAACTTCTTCTTAAACCCTAGCTTAAACCCTAAGCTAAGCCTAACAAACTCCTTCTAGAAGTCTTTCAACAAACTTTTGGAGGGAACTCAAAGGCTTAGGGTTTGGGTGCTCTATAAATAAGACCCTAGACTCACTTGTAAAAGGGATTCAATCTTGGAAAAATCAATCCATTAGTTCATTTTAGCCATTCTATCTCTTTCTTCATCTTCTTCTTCCACAAGTCTAGTGAGAGGACTTGTGTGAAACCCTAACCCTAATTCCAATCAAAAGCCAAGATCCCGAGTACCCATCAAGCAAGAAGCCTTGCAACCTTTTATGAGCCAAGCCGATCTTCAACAGAGCAAGTGGTCCAAGCCGATCCGCGACTCACGGAGCCGAGCGACGCCAATTCGACAATTTAGTTCTTCCTCTTGTAGTTCTTGAGCGACTGTAATCAAATTGTTGATATAAATAAAAGGTGATATTCTTTTATCTTGTTTTCTTTAAATTCTCGCATCATGATATCTTTTCAATTCTTGAATACTGTATGTGTGATGATGTTTGAGTAATACTCCGCTCGTCGAGGAGTCGAGACGATCAATAGAATGATGATGTAATATATCTTAAATCGATTCTTGAATCCTATGAGTTTTGTAAACCCTAGCAAGTTCAAGAATCGACGACCCAATTCGTTGCGATGCTTTCTTGATTGATATCGCTCGAAATTGGGGAGTTACGATCGTTTCTTGAAATTGCTAGAGGCTAGAATGTGAATGATATATACGAAAGAACAAGGGTTAAACGATGAAACCCTAGTTTCATCAAGAAAGCCCTAACTTTCGTCGATGATCATCGATCTACTATCAATCCTTCGAAGGACAAGAACACGAAATCTTGAGATTACATCACGTCTATAGATCCGATCGATTCCTACGAGCCTCATTTAGATTCTTGACATTTTGGTTGGAAATATCATCGAAACACCGATTCTTGATTTGTTTATCAGTTTCTTGATTCTTGATTAAACATCGTGACACCTGAATCAATCGATAAATTCTTGAATCATGTTTTCTTTTCTTTTCGATTAACTTTTCAATTCAAACAAATTAAATACAGAAATGAATCGCACAATCCCTGTGGACGATCCGCACTCGCTTACGATCTACAACCGACACCATAATTGATTGCGGTCAAATATAATTTTTTTGGTTGTGATTTCTTTATACAATTTTCTAAATACCGATACAAGATACTGTTATCGATCAAATGAAACCGTTATCGGGAAACAATTGATTCGATACTTGCATTTCACATCCAATCAGGAAAATAATACAATCAGTACTCATAACCAAATGAGCACCTGTATATAATCTTAAGTGAACAAACTAACACCAATGGCTTGTGAGACCTGGCCACCGCCCCTCGTCGCGGTCTCGATCAGTATACACTAGTCTACACTGGAGTATCGATGCCCAGTCTCGATACTCCCACGACTAGGGACATTTAAGGATGTTCTTATAGACCTCCAGCTCCCACGTATATGATCGCCATCATAATGCTGGTAGTCAAGCAAGAATCCTATAGGCTCTATCCACATATAATAGTGATGATAAAGACAAACCAGATAGCATACTATCATCTCGAGTAAGACTGTTCTACCGGTACAGGTCCTCCGTCAATCATCATATCACCTGTCTGCGACTACGATAATTGCCTTGAGGACACTATAGCCAACAATCTCCCACTTGCACTTAAGGCCAATTATTGTGGTGTCGCATACTCACAGCTCGTGTGATACCGAACACCCAACTTCTCTACTAAGCAGTTTCGCAAAGCTCGTTTGTGAAACTATTGTGTTCAAGAAATAGCCTCAATGAGTAGATCCGCTCCAGTGTTTCTGTCTTTATCTCTTTATATCTCAACTTCGCGGAGAATAACCATCTCCCGAAATGAGCAATACCTTGTCTTAGAATTTGTCTGGATATCTCATGGGACCCAGTTCACAAATGTATTCTAAATCCAGCAAACTTCTTAGATTGTATCATCTACAGAATTTAATCAGTATCTTGCGCCATGCCTTCCCCAGTATCCGCTTGGACCACCGTTCCAACAAACTGTCCCTTAGAAGAGGGAAAAACTATAACTCAGACAGCCACTCTGTCATCCAGGTCACCTTGGAAGCCTGAAATAATAACCGTCTCCTGAAGGAGGCTGACGTTACCATATCCCTAGAACATCCATTTATGTTCATAAACTGCTTCCCTACATTTCACCAGGATTGGATTAATATATGTTTATTGCAGCCAGTGCAAAAACAACATCCGGTGTGGTACTTGACATTTCATGATTAGCTCAATTGCCTAAGCAAGTGATATGCTAATCATGCAGATCCCTCTCCCCTTTAGTCTGTACGACACCTTTAGAGAGGGTGACTCAATCACCTGCAGGTACACCACCATACCAGGAGTCTTCCATTCTAAAACACTTTAGAATAGTGTCAAGTACCCAAATTAGGACACTTTCCAAATCTAGATCTAAAACCATAGATCTAGTAACATGAAACCTGATATTTTATCCAAATCCTGTGTGGAGAAAAACCTTGTGACAACCACTGTATAACCGATCGTAGTATAGGAATTTCACTTCCTATAAAGTGCATGTCATCCCAAATACCAGGACATCGCATCCTACTACCTTCTTACCAGATCCATCTCGTATTCTGATGAAGTCAAAGCCTATGACTGTCACATCAAAAATAGATGATCTATTTCCGCTATATAAGATTTAGTTTATAAATAGACATAAGCTACTTGACCACTATGCTTCCGCTGCTCCCACTGACTACAACAACCATCTGGCAGAGTCATATACACGTGCACTTCTAAAGCTAGTTTATAACGACGCTATACTCATCCTCCTGCTGGGTCTTATAGTCTAGAACAGCAGCAATGGCAAGCCTGGGTAAACAAGAACCTCCCTGTAACCGTCTCTGAGAAGACCGAAGTACCTCTCGGGTGCCTGAGGTTACCCACCAAATCTGCGGAGTGGCTAATGGAATGTCAAATCCAATTGAATCCTCAGGTTCTATTAAATCTTCAGTGATCGTTTGTGGTTCTGGAATCACTTCCAGTTCTACCATACTCCCACTTTTGTTTTCTGAAAAATCCATTTTACTAAAACTGTGGCGAGTCAAGAACAATATCACTATTGATCTTCTTGATGGTAGAAAGTTAACCCTCGTCAAAGCCCGGGATAATCCACTAACAACCATTACTGAAACATGCCTCGAGTTTATCTGGATTCTGGTTTTAAGCATCAGCCGGGCAACTACCTATACCTTAACATCGTTAAGATATAAATTGATTCTATATACAATATAGAAACAAAATCACTAATTTAATTGGAACCAGATTCAAAATCATGCAGCTGTTTCCACCGCATAACTACCAAATGGAAAGCGGCCAATCAGCATTACTCATCTAGGAGTGCATCCACATATGGGTAACTTGAAAGAGAAGCAAGTTCTCAAAAACCATTGTTTACAACGGAATACCTTACACAAGTATCGACATCTTCGATCACCATGAAGAATCCTGATGCCTGCAATATATGGTTCTCTACTTTATTCTTGTACCTATAACTTCTCAATATTTGGACCTTGTATTTCACCGAAATAATTGTCTAGAACTGGAGAAGTCATGAGTAAACAGAATATAGTATGAGTACCAACCCCTTTGTCCTAATGGACACTGGACAACATACAATACCTTGTACAAGTCCCCTGAGTTTAATAACTCAAACCCTGTGCGTCGTAGGTTGAAAACTGTACTATGATTAAGAAGAATTACACCGCTGTTGAATGCACCTTACCTAACCACACTGATATAGGTAAATGTCATAGACATAATTTCAAAAGGTTATACCTCACTTTATAAAATATACGTACAGATATATCAGTTTGAAATTGGTGCATAACAACGGATATTCAAAACCAAATATTTGCCGCCATGCAAAACCCAGGTGATTTCCTCAAATATCACCAATTTGAACGAATTCCGATATAATGAGGATCTAATCACCCAATTCCCAATATCTTACTCCCACTCACCATCTGTAATAACATACAGATGTGAGAAACTGATCTGGTAAATACATACCCTGGAGTTAGATTCCAATTGGGAAAATAATTTTCAATTAACATCGCAAGTCGGTCTGAAACATGAAAATGTTTCGAAGGGGTTATCCTGGTATTCTTAGTAATGCCTCTTCCACTATCCTAATTCATGACAGTAACCATATACTTATATTCCCTCACTTCAATCCCTTTATTATGTCTTTACTTATTATCTTCTGTACACCTTCATTAGGCTAATTGGTTTTCTTCCTTCCCTACCCTTCGGCACCAGCCTAAGGTTTGGAAGAAGACTATCCAATAAGCATAATAGGTGTACACTCCTTATGCCTGGAGCCCTCGCAACCTGAGAGAAGGTAATGGGAAAAGACATCTGAATAATCATATTCTATTTCTCCTGAACTGGAAACCATCCTCGAATCTGGAACGAATTTCTTCGAGTTCGTATGTAACTATACGATGGCATGTCCAAGCATTATGGACGTTCGTAGTGATACGAAGTGTTCTGGAGAAATCCAAAGTAGATGTGGGAGTGGCAGAAGTATACATGGTTTTGTCGTGAATGATAGCAGTCGCAATTTTCTTTGCCGTTATTATAATCCCTTTATATGTCTTTACTTATTACTTTCTGTATACCACATTTAGGCTAATTAGTTTTCTTCCTTCCCCACCTTTCGGCACCTGCCTATGGTCTGGAGTAAGACTATCCAATAAGCTCAATAGGTGTACCCTCTCCTAATCCTATGAGCCCTAACTACCCAGGAGAAGGTAAAGGGAAAAGACATCTGAATAATCTTATTCAATCTCTCCAGAACCAGAATCCATCCTCGAATCTGGAACAAGTTCCTTCGAGTTCGTATGTAACTATACGATGGATTGTCCAATAGGAGTGGATGATCGTAGTGATACGAGGTATTCTGCAGAAATGCAAAGGTTATATAGAAGTGGCAATGATATATGCGACACCATGACATTCCAAAAGCCAAAGTATTTTAAGAAGGTTCGATTAACTAGGTTCATGAGTTTTAGTTTAGGGCGGGTCATGGTCGCTGCCAGAGAGAGAGAGAGAAAATAAACACTCAGCGTGCACTCTAACCTACATCAGAATGGTTAATCACTTTATCTAATCTAGATGTCTCCTACCGTTTCCTCGAATTCTCCTCCAAACCCAAAAGAAGAATTAGTCGGGATCATCTAAAATCACCCGAGGTGTAATCCTACTCATCAGTAGGAATCGGGATCCAACTATCATCGCATGATTAATTGATGGAATCCACTCAAGTTACTACACTCCAGAAGGTATGCGCAAGCCTGGAAAGTTTCCTGTATGTTTGAAACTCCCGATGTGTGTTTTTACCCTTAGGACCCAAGTAATCTTGACGGATAATCAACAAATCAAAAGGTCCTAGTCAAGTACAACCCGTCATTATCTTGATTACGTTAAACCCACCCGCATGACCCTTGACGAATAATAAAAAAAGTCAAACGACTGCCCTAACCAATCCACATGTCCATGCAACAGAAAAGCATTACAGAGCTACCGCACACTACGCCTCGGCGAATAGCAACGACAAGCATAGCACGAATACTAAGCAATACTAATCTGAAATGATGGAGGGCTACGGCTGGTTTTTGGAGAAAAACCTTTAACGTAATGAACTTGATATCGTTGAAGGAATCCAAGTGGTTTTAGAAATTATAGTGGCGAAAACTTTTGCTAAAGATATCACTCCCGGTGAAAGGATCTTGGCCCTTTCCTCGTCGAATGAGGTGCAGGATATTCCAAACTGAATACCATGATGCAAAGCAAAAGGAAACGACTATAGTGAAGTTATTACGTTGACGCAAACTTTTACTCAAGGGGTCACTCCGGGTGAAGGGATCTCAGCCCTTTCCTCGTCGATTGAGGTGTTGGATATTCATAACCGAATACCATTGTGCAAAGCAAAAGAAAACGTCTGTAATGTCAGTTTTTAAAAACTTGGTTCCAACAACATCATATAGGTTTGTTTTATCCTTGCATTGATAAGAATCAATGCAGTCCCATCAATTAATCACACCAGAAAAGAACGAAAATATGATGTACGTATATGACATCCGCATTCGCCACTGGGTCCCGTCATCACTCGTTAGGTTACTTAACTAACTACAGAGCGGGGACTGGACTAGCGCGGGTGCAAAACATATACAACATCTACTAGTATATATATAAATATATATAACAATCGTCCCAGGCATGATATAAAGCAACATCACAGAAGCAACACAAAATGGTGGATAATCCTGGAGCCCGGGGTTTCACTTGAGCCGCAAATGAGACCCAACATTCCCTGTCGTGTGGATAGCCTGTGCAATGAAACCTAGACCCCTACGAGCGCAGCAAGTTACCCGCCAAAACCAGAAGTGAGGCAACCCCCTTCAACAACGTGAATGGGCCACCCAGCACTTCACGGAATTCGGTAACTTGGGTACCCCTCCGTGGGTCAACCTATACCCCCTACGAGTGCGGCGAAAAGCCCGCCAATTCTAGAGTAAGGTCCCCTCCATCTCAACGCTATGAGATGCGGACCCGTTGCCTTCTAGAACCCGACTATTCGTGCACTCCACTGCAGGGTAATCCTAGTACAGAAAAGAAAATAATGTACAAGGGTGACATCGACCTCAACCCGGTCGTGCCACAAATAAATAATATACAAACTGACAGTGACGGCAGTCCACATGTCGGACGCTCACCCCGCAATATCAAATGTACAAATGAAACTAAACTGTACTAACATTGCACCATAGCTATCCACCACGACGATCCAACCACAATCACAGCACAACACAGAACATCAACGTGAATGTCACGTTTGCAAACCCGTCTAAAAGAACATATAGCAATTTGACGAGTTGCACCGCTCGAATGACATTCACGGTCGCAGATAGTAATGCATGTACTGATGAACATTTAAACAGTGTTAAATTATTGACTTGGAAACACCCCGAATAGCTCTAAACAACTAAATAAGACAATATCAAAACTGGGCTAAACTAGCAATACCACTGAACCAATATTCCAGAGACCAGACCACACACAAAATACGAAGTCCTAACTCCCTCTTAGGGCCGGCCAACTCGGATTTTTTGAGCATTTGCTCGGGTGAAAACAGGTAGAATGGGTTCGTACTTGGTGTGTGCTCTTGTGGTCATACAAATAGTCTTTTGCAATTGCTAAAATAATTTTTTGAAGACTTTGAAAATCGACAGAGACTGGAATCTGCAGGGTATCATTTCGTGGTTATTTCGATTTCGATACTTTAACATCGTCTAAACAAGCTAGTAAGGGGTTTACGGGTTGGCTCTGATACTATGTTAGGTTACGGCAGCGCCCCGGCCATCAAACCGTGGCCAAATGCGGAACAAAAATTTTCTAAACTGGCGCTACCATTACCCGATGCCCGGATCTACCCTAAACCCTATACTAGAAAGCATATATAAAGAAGTTAGAATGGTTATACCGAGTTGATCCATGTCCTTCGTGTTAGTTATATGTATGCCCTAGAGGCCATTACTGTACATAGGATGTATATTGTAGTGGATGCTGGGACATATATAGGAAGGACTTTCTTGCTCGACATGATAGTACGCTATCTGGTTGCTCTTTATCTTAACGTGTATAGTTTCTGTCTCTCTGTTACATGTTGATAAAGCCCTTAGGATGTGTACTCGACTTCCAGGACTATGATGCAGATCATACTAGTGGGGCCTGGATAGTCCATGTGTACATCCTTCAATGTTCCTAGTCGTGGGAATATCGAGACGGGGCATCGATATTCCAGAGTAGACTAGCGTATATCTTCTCGACCCATGTGATGGGCGATAGATGATCCCATATCCATTGGTGTTTGACATCAGAGATGGTATGCGGGTGCTCAGTGGAGACTGGGTACACTGAACGGACTCGCCGAGAACTTCCATATGGTATTATACCTCACGTCAAATGGCAGTTCTCTGGTGACACTGGTACAGCTTAGTCTGTTGACCCGAGATCGTCATAGAGTCTTGTGTGTCTCCCACTGTGCTTTGATTTCCACCCTACCACGGCTCTACTGAGTTGTGCAAACAGGTGGTTTTTGGGTACAGTCCCGATTCACATGGAGGCAATGAGCGATAGGAGGGGATTCGTCTCTCCCGGTATTGGGGGTTGATGTTGTGCTATGCTCGACTGGCCATAACTGGAAATCCCTAGCCAGGGTTGCAGTGATATACTGGTAAGAGTTATCAGTAGTTTCACGATTGTTATGGACCTCATGTCGGCATGACTTATCAAGCTATTGGGGTCTGACGTTTACCACCCCTAGGCAAGATATGCGACATATCAGACGAACAGACCGGACTGTACGGTAAGTGTTACTGGTTGGATTCACAGGAGTGTGAGCGGGCTTGCTCGTCGATCTTCTGATCGCTTAATACCCGGGTGGCCGTTACGTTTAGCAGACCGCTTGCGGCTTGTGGGTGTTTGATATGATCATCACCTGCTGCCGGCGTATTGACGAGTCTTTAGAGTCCTACACAGAGCTTTCCTGGCTCAAGCGAAACGAAATAGGTGCGCATATGAGATATGTGCGGGACCGGGAATAATACCAGTATGTGATACTGTATTCTATTCTCGCGATATGTATCTTGGGACGGTTATATGTGATATAGCCGGGTTACCGAATCAAATGTTGATTCGATACATTGATACACATGATATTAATCGGTTATATGCAGTATAACCGGATCATTAAATCAAGTGTTGATTTAATGATTTAATGTATAATTATATATTTGATATATTACTTTGCATTTACTAGTATTGGTTCACTCAAGATTGATTTTCTCACTTGAAATGCACAAGTTGTATATGTGATATATTTCTTTGTGCACTAGTTTGTATCATGTTTGATGATACATGCAAACTTGGGTTTGTGTTTATTTTAAACCATGTTTAGGATTATGGATAGGTTTTATAATTGTTTTATTTATTTTCTTTTCTTTTATTCTTTATTTGGAAAGAAAATGAAATGGTTGCTTCTTTTGTTCTTTTGTTGAAGCTTCATGAAGCTCCATTTTGTTTCTTTCCTAAACCTAACCATTCTCCTAAACCCTAGTTTATTCTCTACACTTGTTAAACTAACCCAAGGTTGAATTATGATAAGAATGATTTTATTTTCTATTATTCATAATTCTTATCATATTCTTTTTCTTCTTCTTCTTCTTCTTCTTCTTCTTCTTCAAGATGAAGAAAACCTTTGCTACCTTCAATGGTGACTTGAGAAAAAGAGTGAGAAATCCAAATCTAAAGTGAACCCACTTCCTATTTCTTAATCCTCTACCACTTGCCATGTAGTATAGGGTGTTTTCTTCACAAGTTTCATGACTTGGTGAAGTTGGAGCTTGATCTTGAGTTGCCTCGACGTAGATCATCTTCGGCATCGAAGTCGACGACCTAGCCCGATCTCTTCTCCGATGAAACCACCGCGAGAGTCTAGGATTCCGATGGGTACAGCGGAGGGACGTCATCACGGAGCCAAGGAAGTGGAGGACCGGATCTACAAAGGTTGTATTCACTTTCCTTTAGCAATAAAGTTGTTTACTTGCTTGCATCGCTTATCCTCTAGTTACGATCTTGCTTAGGGTTAATTGGCACATTGGAAATTTTTGAATTGGCCATGTTTGATCAGTTGTGGAACCTCATGGGTGTGCCTAGGAACCCTACAGTGGTATCAGAGCCTGGCTAGAGCCTTAGGCGACGCGTAGACGATATTAGAAGTCAGATCGAAACACGAAACCCTAATCCGACCCCTTCTCTGTACATTTTTCAAAATTGTGCATTTTTCCAAATTAAAAATATGCAGAAAAATCAGCAGGCTTTTATAAGAAATACTGTGCAAAACGAGAACCTAACATGATTAAAGCGCCGCGGAGCCGCGGCACGAGCATGGCTCGTGCGGCGGTTCCACGGCCGTACGGTCGCTTCCTTCAGAACTGTTTGCACAGTAATTCCTAACTATTATTCCTGTAATTTCTGGGAATTTTTAATTTGCACTCAAGAGTTGACTTTTCTGGGTTGTTTTGGGGAATCAATGATTCGATCGGATTTTTTAGCTTTGTCTATGTGTTTTTCCGGATAACTTTAGAATATGTTAAAAAGTTCGACGGGATAAAAATAACCACTTTTTCCCCTGCCGGGAAATTTCCAAATGTTGGATTTCTCCGTGGTATAAAGACGTTCTAAGTAGTGCAAGTAACACGATGGACCCTCTAGAAGACAACAAACCTTAACTCGATTATGTGACCGTCTTGAACTGCCCTTTGAACCTTAGGGTTTGGGGCAGTACGGCGTGCCACATGTGAGGCGTTGGCTTGACCCTTCTACGGCTGGACCGTTGCTACTGTGGCATGAAGTGGATATTTTTTAAACTTATTTCATGTGTTGAGCTGTTTCGGGAAAACTTGGGTGTTTGACTGTTCGATCGGAAAGTTTAACATTTTCTATTTATCTGGAATGCGATACAATATTTGGAATCCACAAGTAGTTATGAGATAACTGATTTGGATGTTATAAATATAGCAGTTTAGCCTCACTTAATCGGTTGCCACGGAATTTTGATGTGATCAAAAGTCCGTCGCAATCACGTAGCGTACACGGATACTCGCCGGGGAAACTTAATACACAGCCTCACCCCATAGCCCCGACCAAGTGACTGTAGGAGAACCCTGTCGCCGAAAGCATCCGTTCGGGTGCTCGCGGCATCGGTGTTCCGCCTTGGTGCACTTCGTCGACGGCATCGGGGGTGCGGCCGTCTACTAAAGTTTGCGACGAGCATTCGATCAGAATGTCGGGAATCCTGTTGAATTATCCGACTTGATATTGAAAAGTGTGCAGAAAAATCAGAAGGCTTTTTTAGGAAATACTGTGCAGCACATGCCCCTGTATCGACTGTTGCGCCGCGGAACCGCGGCCCCACCCTAGCTTTAGCGGCGGTTCCACGGCCATAATAGGGAATCTTCACACGTGGTTTGCACAGTAATTTCTCTCTGTAATTGCTTAGTTTTCTGGGAATTTTTAAATTATACTCAAGAGTTGAGTTTTCTGGGCTGTATTGGGAGTTCGTAGATTCGATCGGATTGTCTAATTTTGTCTATTTGTTTTTCCGGGTAATTTTAGAATATGTTAAAAAGTTCGACCGGATATAAATACCCACTTTTTCCCCTGCCGGAAAATTTCAATTGTTGGATTTTTCCGTAGTTTAATAACGTTCTAAGTAGTGCAAGTAACGCGATGGACCCTCTAGAAGACAACAAACCTTAACTCGATTATGTGACCGTCTTGAACTGCCCTTTGAACCTTAGGGTTTGGGGCAGTACGGCGTGCCACATGTGAGGCGTTGGCTTGACCTTTCTACGGCTGGACCGTTGGTACTGTGGCATGAAGTGAATGTTTTTTAAACTTATTTCATGTGTTGAGCTGTTTCGGGAAAACTTGGGTGTTTGATTGTTCGATCGGAAAGTTTAACATTTTCTATTTATCTGGAATGTGATACAATATTTGGAATCCACAAGTAGTTATGAGATAACTGATTTGGATGTTATAAACGTAGCAGTTTAGTCTCACTTGATCGGTTGCCACGGAATTTTGATGTGATCAAAAGTCCGTCGCAATCACGTTGCATACACGGATACTTGCCGGTAAACTTAATAGATAGCCATGCCCCATAGCCCCGACCAAGTGACTGTAGGAGAACCCCGTTGCCGAAAGCATCCATTCGGGTGCTCGCGGCAGCGGTGTTCCGCCTTAGTGCACTTCGTCGATGGTATCGGGGGTGCGGCCGCCTACTAAAGTTTGCGACGAGCATTCGATCAAAATGTCGGGAATCTTATTGAATTGCCCGACTTGATATTGAAAAGAGTTTTCGATAATGAGACTAAAATGCGGGATTTATAATTGTTAGGCATGTGATGTCTAAGGAATTCAGATGGTTAGGCATGTGATGTCTAACTAGGTTGCGGATTCCAACTGTTGTAGTTTTACACTTTCTTTTCTGTGACCGTAAGTGTAATATGTGATATCGTCGGTTTCGTTGCTATATGTCAACGACAATTGGGATACGCATATTTACTTACGTTGATGACATGTGATGTTATGTGTTGTTGGATATGTTATATTGGATCATCGTGTTTGAATAGCCGGGGGTTTTTATGTGAGATGAGTGTTTTTCATTTTCATTCATGTAAAAACCTGTATGTAATATTCTTTTATTGGGGCACTTCCAGGTTGCGGAAGATGTCACCGTTGATGTATATTATTTACTTTTCCGCATTAGGATAGACCCAAGGAGGGGAGCACAAGTAACCGGGTTCTAGGGTCCAGTGGAAGACCATCTCGAGGAGTCGAGTCCGGGTCTCCTAACCTTAGAATTGGTAGGGTTGCTTGCCGCTCTCGTAGGGGTCTAGGGGTGTGGGATTGGCTATTCATCACGACCGTGGAATCCGTGTTTTATACTGGCTCGTATTGAAAACACGGACGTTCTAGTATATCCAATATTTCATATGATATTTTCTGCTGCGTTATCTGTGATGTGATCATGTGATTTGTTCAGATACATATTATATATAGTATATATGATATATTATAGACGTTGCTTATGTTTTACACCCGCGCTAGCCCTGCCCCGCTCTGGCATTAGTTACCTAACCTAACGGTGCAGACGGGACATCGAGGCGAATGCGGATGGCATAAGCGTACGTTATATTTATCTGTGATGTTTAGGTGGACTTAAATGATGGGACATTCATTAATGAGATTAATGAAAGAAAATAAACCTAAAAGATGTTGTGGAATCGAATTTCAAAAATAAAACAGGTAGCTACAGTTCTTGCTTTGCATCGAGGTATTCCTTGTATAACATCCTGCACCTTATTCGATAAGGAAAGAACCGAGATCCCTTCATCGGGAGTGACTCCTTTAGCAATAACTGGCAGATGCTACAACCCTCGGTTTGTCCTTTGATTGCTTCTATAGTTTTTGCTTTGCACAACGGTATATATGATATATCCTGCACCTTATTCGATGAGGAAAGAGCCGACGATCCCTTCATCGGGAGTGACCCCTTTAGCAAAACCAGAAAAGCCTCAAAAACACTCCATTTAAAAACCATTTGATTCCGCAACGAGATCAAGTTCAAAGCGTTAAAGGTTTCATAAAAACCATTCGCAACCCTCCATCATTTTAGGAAGTAGAGTACTTAGTATTCGTGCTGTGTTTGTTGACCATAGTCAAGGCACAGTGTACGGTAGCTAAGTGATGTCTTTCGACACCGCATATGATGCGATTAGTTAGGACAGTCGCGTGACTTTGTTGACCATAGTTAATAGTCATGTGGGTGGGTCTAATTAATCATGAAATGACGGGTAGAACTTGACTAGTGCTTATGATTTGTTGACCATAGTTAAGGTCATAGGTGCTAGGGGTAAAAATCTTTATCGGGAGTTTCAAGTGTTGAAATTTGCAATAAGATTGCATACCTTCTATGTGATAGTTGGATCCCGATACCCACTGTGAGTAATTGTTACTCCTGGGAGAGTTTTGCACTTTGCAATTAGCCGATCAAGTAGGTGTCTAGAAAGGTGTCAACAGGGTTACGCCTCTGGGAAAACGTGGTTTACTTTAATTAGGTCCGTGCGAAAGCACGGGGAACCTCCCTCAATGTACCGACACTGGCCTGGCTGAAAGATTAGCGAACTTGTAGAGTGTAATTAATTCCGGCTAGTCTTTCCTTTTAGGGTTTGAAGAAAGATTTGATAAAAACAGTGGGAGCCATCCTGATTAGATAAAATAAATAACCAATCTAATCTTGCAAGAGCGCATGCAGAGTGTTTTCTTCTCTCTCTCTCCAGGTAGCGACCATATCACGCCTTAATCAAGATAATAATATGGATGTATTTACCGAACCCGCTTGTTATACTGAGCTGGGGGAACGTTGGTCCCGCTCCAACTTGTAATTGTTATAAGACAGAGCAGGAAATAGGGGAATACCAGAATTCCCATGCCGCCTAAACGAAGAAAGTGCATATGATGCATCTCCTTCGGGTGTGTTCATCACAAAGAACTGTTTCTCAGTATCCTCTGCATCCTGGGTATTTGATACCGGATCAGGATCCCTGATATGTAATCTGTTACATAGGGCTACATGAAGGCAGAGAACTGAGAACGGGTGATAAGTTTCATCAGACAAAAAACGGGGCAAGTGTTGCAGCCAAGTCTGTTGGTCACTATCACCCTGTATTACCAGTACATTGATTCTGAACAAATGCTATTAGATACCGAACCTGATATACAAAATCATATCAGTCTCTTTATTAGTAAAGAAATGATAAAATTTTGTATTGATGGATAATGTTTTGAATATTTCCTATATCAAAAGTTGATCGGTTCAGGTACGTTATCTAAAAGCATTGATATTCTAAATCAAACTACAGTTCCTCGTATACAGAACACACACAAGAGGAAGAGTTCAGAAATGAACGAATCCTTCTTGAGGCATTGTAGACTAGGTCATATCAATGCGACCCGACTAGCTGAAGTTACATTTAGATGCATATTTAAATCAGTTTTAATTTACATCTTGTGAAACTTGCCAGTCATGTCACAAAGATTAGATGACCATAGCTCTGTTTATTGGAAACAGAGAAAGAGTTAGTAAACTCTTGGGACTGATACATGATGATGTATGTAAGGTCCCCTATCTACACATGCCAGGACCGGTTCTTTGTACTTCATTACATTCTCTGATAATCTCTCAAGATTCAGCCATATGTTCCTGTTGAAACATAAGTCCGAACCTTTTGAGATATTCACAGAATATAAGTTAGAAGTAGAGAACCAAAAACCAGGTATAAGTATTATGTCCTATGATAAGATCAGGGAGGAAAATACTTGTGCATAGAATTACTGGATTATTCTAAAGGAGAATGAGATTCTCTCTCGGTATTACTCCTCTGATTATACCACAGCACAACGATATATCAGGGCGGAGCAATAGCACCCTATGTGATATGGTGTGCTCTATGATGAGTATTACTGAGTTACCTGTTTCTTTTAGGGAGTTATGCACTTATGAAGTTGCATACCTATTGAATAGGGTTCGATTCAAATCAGTGACTACCACTCCATATAAGATATGGTATGGGAAGAACCCATCTCTTAAGCAAGTTAAGATTTGGGATTGTCCGGCATATGTCAAAAGCAAAATCCGGACAAGATCGAGGCAAGGTCAGTTCTGTAGAACTGGAAAGGTTCCAACCATACAAAACTGCAGCTGATTTGACAGAACCAGAGGATTCAATAGTCCCCGACGAACCTCAGCCTCTCCGCCGATCTAGCAGGGTTCCTCACCTGCCTGAGAGATACTTCGGTTTCTCGATGACAGTGGGAGCGAGGATTGCATCATGAGATGATGACCCAACTAGTTTCGAATAGGACATCGAGAGTAGGGACTCTGTAAGAATGGCTGGATGCTTAGCGATCTGAGATGGAATCCATGTACACCAACAAAGTATGGACTTTGGATGCTATATCTGAAGGGTTAAATCCCCATCAAAAGCAAGTATATCTTGAGAAGATTACTTGGTGTAGATGGAAAAATTGAGACTTTCAAAGCTAAACTTGTTGAAGGTTTTCTTCATCGACCAGGCATGGATAATGATGAAACCTTTTCCAAGCGGCTATGCTTAAGTCCATCCGGATCCTACTTAACATTGCTACATACCATGACTATGATATCTGGTGGTTGGGTGTCATGACTATTTTTCTAAATATTGATTTAGAAGAGAACGTCTATAAGTACACAGCCAGAGAGCTTCGTAATCAGTGGGAGCAGCGGAAATATGTGCAAGTTGCTTTACAGGATAAAGCAGGCATTGCGGAGTTGGAACGTCTATTTTGATGTGGTAGTCAAAGAGTTTGACTTCATCAAAATGGTAGACGAACCTTGTATATACAAAAAGGTAGTAGAGAGTAAGGTGGTCATCCTCGTATTGTACGTGGACAACATACTCTTGATTAGAAAAGAGTTTCCTATGCTACGCACAGTCAATCTCCTCTTATCACATGGATTCTCCATATAGGATAAAGTTGATACCTCCTAAATCCTGGGATTTGGGTCTATGAGATAGATCTAAATGGATGTTAGGATTCTCACTAGCTGTAGTAAGATAGTATCAATCGATCCTGGAGAGAATCACTAGAAAGGTTCCAGGGTGATAAGGACGACTGAATGTCAGTCGCAGGCATTGTCTTTACCCTCAGTGAAGGGACGGTATGTTGGAAGAGTTCCAAGCTAGATACCGTGGCAAACTAGACAATAAAGGCTGGTAACATCGCTATTAAAGATACTACCAAAGAGGCAGTTTGGGTGTATATTGGTTCATGAGATGAACTAGGTTCCTACCATTGTGTGACAATAGAAGTGTGGCTTTGGCCCAGGAACCCCGATCCCATCAGTGACCCAGACATATTCTGAGGCAGCATCACCTGATCATGGAGATAGTTGATCTCCAGGGTGATCGAGGTTAGGAGAGTAGACTTAGAGGACAACACGGCGGATCCACTCACAAAGGCCTTTTCCGAGAGAGAGATTTTTATAGGATGGTTGAGTATTAGATACTGCAACCACTGCTACAGAAGTCCCTAGTGCAAGTGGGAGATTGTTAGTTATATGTATGCCCTAGAGGCCATTACTGTACATAGGATGTATATTGTAGTGGATGCTGGGACATATATAGGAAGGACTTTCTTGCTCGACATGATAGTACGCTATCTGGTTGCTCTTTATCTTAACGTGTATAGTTTCTGTCTCTCTGTTACATGTTGATAAAGCCCATAGGATGTGTACTCGACTTCCAGGACTATGATGCAGATCATACTAGTGGGGCCTGGATAGTCCATGTGTACATCCTTCAATGTTCCTAGTCGTGGGAATATCGAGACGGGGCATCGATATTCCAGAGTAGACTAGCGTATATCTTCTCGACCCATGTGATGGGCGATGGATGATCCCATATCCATTGGTGTTTGACATCAGAGATGGTATGCGGGTGCTCAGTAGAGACTGGGTATACTGAACGGACTCGCTGAGAACTTCCAGATGGTATTATACCTCACGTCAGATGGCAGTTCTCTGGTGACACTGGTACAGCTTAGTCTGTTGACCCGAGATCGTCATAGAGTCTTGTGTGTCTCCCACTATGCTTTGATTTCCACCCTACCACGGCTCTACTGAGTTGTGCAAACAGGTGGTTTTTGGGTATAGTCCCGATTCACATGGAAGCAATGAGCGATAGGAGGGGATTCGTCTCTCCCAGTATTGGGGGTTGATGTTGTGCTATGCTCGACTGGCCATAACTGGAAATCCCTAG
The DNA here is from genome assembly GCA_030015575.1 of Agapanthus africanus. Taxonomy (NCBI): domain Eukaryota; kingdom Viridiplantae; phylum Streptophyta; class Magnoliopsida; order Asparagales; family Amaryllidaceae; genus Agapanthus; species Agapanthus africanus. The sequence continues at coordinate 567,619,372 of JASDDO010000024.1, forward strand.
CCAGGGTTGCAGTGATATACTGGTAAGAGTTATCAGTAGTTTCACGATTGTTATGGACCTCATGTCGGCATGACTTATCAAGCTATTGGGGTCTGACGTTTACCACCCCTAGGCGAGATATGCGACATATCAGACGAACAGACCGGACTGTATGGTAAGTATTACTGGTTGGATTCACAGGAGTGTAAGCGGGCATGCTCGTCGATCTTCTGATCGCTTAATACCCGGGTGGCCGTTACGTTTAGCAGACCGCTTGCGGCTTGTGGGTGTTTGATATGATCATCACCTGCTGCCGGCGTATTGACGAGTCTTTAGAGTCCTACACAGAGGTTTCCTGGCTCAAGCGAAACGAAATAGGAGCGCATATGAGATATGTGCGGGAACGAGAATAATACCAGTATGTGATACTGTATTCTATTCTCAGGATATGTATCATGGGACGGTTATATGTGATATAGTCGGGTTACCGAATCAAATGTTGATTCGATACATTGATACACATGATATTAGTCGGTTATATGCAGTATGACCGGATCATTAAATCAAGTGTTGATTTAATGATTTAATGTATAATTATATATTTGATATATTACTTTGCATTAACTAGTATTGGTTCACTCAAGATTGATTTTCTCATTTGAAATGCACAAGTTGTATATGTGATATATTTCTTTGTGCACTAGTTTGTATCATGTTTGATGATACATGCAAACTTGGGTTTGTGTTTATTTTAAACCATGTTTAGGATTATGGTTAGGTTTTATAATTGTTTTATTTATTTTATTTTCTTTTATTCTTTAGTTGGAAAGAAAATGAAATGGTTGCTTCTTTTGTTCTTTTGTTGAAGCTTCATGAAGCTTTGACCATTTTGTTTCTTTCCTAAACCTAACCATTCTCCTAAACCCTAGTTTATTCTCTACACTTGTTAAACTAACCCAAGGTTGCATTATGATAAGAATGATTTTATTTTCTATTATTCATAATTCTTATCATATTCTTTTTCTTCTTCTTCTTCTTCTTCTTCTTCAAGATGAAGAAAACCTTTGCTACCTTCAATGGTGACTTGAGAAAAAGAGTGAGAAATCCAAATCCAAAGTGAACCCACTTCCTATTTCTTCATCCTCTACCACTTGCCATGTAGTATAGGGTGTTTTCTTCACATGTTTCATGACTTGGTGAAGTTGGAGCTTGATCTTGAGTTGCCTCGACGTAGATCATCTTCGGCATTGAAGTCGACGACCTAGCCCGATCTCTTCTCCGATGAAACCACCGCGAGAGTCTAGGATTCCGATGGGTACAGCGGAGGGACGTCATCATGGAGCCAAGGAAGTGGAGGACCGGATCTACAAAGGTTGTAGTCACTTTCCTTTAGCAATAAAGTTGTTTACTTGCTTGCATCGCTTATCCTCTAGTTACGATCTTGCTTAGGGTTAATTGGCACATAGGAAATTTTTGAATTGGCCATGTTTGATCACTTGTGGAACCTCATGGGTGTGCCTAGGAACCCTACACTTCGGTCTTCAACCATCTTCCTAAGTTGCTAGTGGTCGTCTGGATCGAGTTTGGTTGCCGGTCTTCCTCCATCTATGATGATCCACCGGAGGGAAACGGCGCAAGCTTCAGCCTAGCCAAGCGAGGCAACCGATGCTCCAAGGTTGCTAGCAATGGAGAGTGGAGGCGTAGGAATGTGTCACTATAATTTTCTCTCATCACAAATGCTCCATGATCAACTCAAGAAGATGAAGGTGGTGGTGAGGAAACATGTGGCATGAGCAACTAAAGAAAATGGCTAAGTGTTTTCTCAAGTGAGCATGCGAATAATAAAGCAAGAGAAGTAAAAGAAATGATCAAGGCTCACTCAATAATGTGGCTACCCCCTCTCTCTCATGCACACAAAATATCTCATCTCATTTTCCAAATAAACAAATGCGAACCATACCTCTACATGCTCAAGCCCATGCTCATGCCAACTCACCCCTCCACCTCATTTCCAAATTGATTTTCTAAAAAGAAAATGAATTAATGAGGTGGACATCTTCTAGAAACCATTCCGTATAAATGCGGAATTCAACCTCGTATACGTATCGAAATACATATACGCGTATTCGCACCAAAATACGAATAGCCAAGAGAGAAAAAGAATAGTGAACAATAATACTAGAATACATATATATAAATACACATATATAAATTATTAAATCAAAACCTGATCTAATAATCCGGCTTAATCCTAAACCGCTAGTATTATCAACCGTCCGATTAAAGTCTGTGTAGCATATACACATATTTAATCGGATACCTGTATATATCAACATACATCATCAACACCATATCGCCTGAACCGTGAAAACCCTCTGTGTGGGACTCTAAAGACTCATCAATACGCTGGCAGTTGGTTTGACCACAAGCACGTAAGCGGCACTAGCTGTACGTAACGGCTACCCAGGTATTGAGCGAAAGGAAGGCCGACGATCAAACTCATCCAAACCCCTACTGAGCCTGACAGTGACAATATCCATACAGTCCGGTCCGTTCGTCTATGAGTATCGCATATCGAGTCTAAGGGGGTGGATAAAGTCAGACCCCTAATAACGCGATAATTCGTGTCGGTATGGAACCCATCACCACCTGAGAAACTACTGATCCTAGATCAGTAATTCTCGATTACCTTGGCCAAGGATTTCTGGTGATGGCCACTCCTGCACTGCGCGACATCAACCCCCAATACCGGGAGAGACGAATCCCCGACAATCCGCTCACTGCCTCCATGTGGCTCGGGACTGTACCCAACTAAAACATGTTTGCACGACTCCTTTGAGCCGTGGTAGGGTAGTAATCAAAGAACAGTGGGAACTCACACGAGATAAATGACGATCTCAGGTCGACAGACTAACCTGTACACATGTCACCAGGGAACTGCCATCTGACAATAGGTATAGTACCAACTAGCAGGTTCCCGGTGAGTCCGTCCAGTGTACTCATAACCAAATGAGCACCTGTATACTATCTTAGGTGAACAAACTAACACCAATGGATTGTGAGACCTGGCCACCGCCCCTCGTCGGGGTCTCGATCAGTATACACTAGTCTACACTGGGGAATCGATGCCCAGTCTCGATACTCCCATGACTAGGGACATTTAAGGATGTGCTTATAGACCTTCAGCTCCCACGTATATGATCGCCATCATAATGCTGGTTGTCCAGCAAGAATCCTATGGGCTCTATCAACATGTAATAATACTGATAAAGACAAACCAGATAGCATACTATCATCTAGAGTAAGACTGTTCTACCGGTACTGGTCCTCCCTCAATCATCATAATCACCTGCCCATGAGTACGATAATTGTCTTGAGGGCACTATAGCCAACAACAATATGTAAACATCATTACATCTAAGTGAATATGGAATACAACCTTTGTAGATGTAACATTTTGGAAAAATTATAAATATTAATTTATAATTTTAAATATGAATTTAAAAAGTTTACAAAAATGATATCGCTTATGAAATTGGGAATCAGAATTATATCCGAAAAATGTAGTTATTTCGATAAATATGAATAAAAGTGGGTGATATCAAAAAATGAGATTTTTAATTATTTCAACATAACATTGTATTTCACATTAAGCTAATGATAATTAAGTGTTATGATAAGTATTTCATTTTTAAACATTAATGTAGATTTTTTTTCATAAAAGGGTTTCTTTTGTTTTAATTCTTTTATTAATGGTAGGCATATCATAACCTAGGCTAAACCCTCACAACACCACACTCTCACCCATGCTCAAGTTCCTCCACTTCCTCCTTTTCACTTTACACCACCACCTTACACTACTCCACCTCACTCTTCATGGTTGGCTCCTCTTCCTTTCTCTACATACATCCTCACCCCATTTACACATACTCTTTCTTTTTTCTCCAACTGTAACAAATAAGTCCTTCAAGTTCCAACACAAAAGTTCCTAGTGTTCATCACATCAAGACAAAATGAGAGAGTTCCCTCACAAATTGTGCACATCATCAAGCTTAAATCACTACAAACCATAGATGTTCCCACACACACTTCTTGAGCTGATGATCCCTTGTGAATCATCTCCATAGGTATATCTCACATCCTTTTCAACTTCTATTCAGTTCGCATATCTGTTTTTAGTGTGCAGTGCTAGAAAATTTGGTTTTTGTGATATTTATCATACTAAATTTGAATCTGGAACCACTAGATATAACCACTAGAAAACCTAACAATACCATAAGTATAATGAGACCGCTATGAGAATTCACTCAAAGCCCGAGACCCCATCTCCAATTATTGACCGGGGAGAACCCCAAATTGTCCGATGTCGTCGGGTGAACAGTGGGTTTTGGTGTTGGTTTTTCTTCTGTAGCTTTGTTTGGGTATGTTATATGCCATGGTATTATTTGATTTGTTCCAGTATTCTTACAGAGAAATCTGGGAATGTTTTAGTAAGGGTTTTATGATGTTTCCGATATTCCGATACGGGTTTTCGTATTTTGTACTGCAAATGAACCATTAATGTTTGTACGTTAACAACAGAGGTATATTATCATTTTCGGATTAAGCATGCTGTAGGTTCTAACCTATGGATTCTTAGCTCGTTATTTTGATTTTGATATGATATTTACGCCGATATTTCATAACTACGACTATAGGTATGATCGCGAATGTTTTCGAGACGGAGTTGGCGGACATAGCAGCGTGGATTTCAGCGAGCTCAACAAGTTGGTGAGTAGATTTACATCTACGAGGGAAGTCGGGTGGATGGCTTATAGCACCCCGGCAACATTATAAATAGTAGTATGAAATATAGTTAGTTTAGTATTTATTCAAGATATTGATATTGGAGTTAATTTGCATATAGCATGATATTCATTTTCATGTAGTTTATTTATGGTTTGGTAAATTGGTACGAGGGATCATGCTGTACTAGAGATGATTTAGATATTGGAACGATATGGATACGGTACGAGGAACCATACCGTATTGGTGATGATGAGTTTCGTATGCCGAATAACGGCCAAGTTTCCTTTAGACTCGTAAAATAATGTTTTACTTCATTTTAGAACGTAATACTTGAGTGAGCTATACTCTTTTTAAAACTAACGACTAGTTTCCCTTTTTGATGATAAACGACAAGGAGGCGATGCCAATTTCCAAAACAAATATCCATTTTCAACCCAAGGCATCTTCCTAATTTCAAAACCAACGTTTCGTTTCCTTTTCAAGGATAATGGTATACCTCATAGCAAGGAGTTACACTTATTAGTTACGCTTAGATTTACTTTACATATTCGCGGTGTATTATTCAATGCTATACGTTTCCGTAATACGAACACTCAGATAGAACACTGCATAACTACCAATGAGTACTATGCTGCACCAACACGTACACATATGTTACACTACACCTCATTGGTACTGCCATGTCACTGTAGGACCGTTACACTACCTAATGCGTAGGTAACCATCGATACAAGTATGAATTGTACACTTATAGAACACTCATATAAATACTAATGATTTCCATGTTGCATGAGCATAGACGCGTATGCTACACTACACATCATCAGTATTGCCATGACACAGTAGAATCGATATGTTTGTTGCCTGTATGACTTAGTTGCGTACTTTACCTTTATTACATGTTGGGTATTGCGAATACCAGTATCATGAGTATTCATATTTGATTCTTATGTGTTTTCAGGATGTTTTACTTTTGATGATATATATCAGTGGTATGGGACGCTGTTATATATGTATATATATAATATATCATCAGGAGGGCCTATGAGATAATTCTTATTCTTTACTTGATATATTTGGATAAGATTAGTTGATGTCCACCATGAGTCATTTTTACATTTTGTTTTACTACGAACCGAGTGGGGGGGGCTATACGGTTACGGATTTCTACGTTATCCAGACAGAGTGGGAAGATATACTGTTGGATAAATGGTGGGCCCGGTCGAGACCGAGGGGCAGGATAGCAGCATTAGAGGCGGGGAGCCTAGCGAGGACACTCGATACCGGAGATAGAGATGAGCACGGCAGATATCCTGGGGATACTGGCCAGGGCTCGATTGGACACGGCGGATATCCAGAGGATACCGACCGGGGCTAGGGATATCGGGTAGTGATCATTTGTTGAGATGGTGTCGACGATATCTGCATTTGCGTGTCAGTGATGGACACGAGAGATTTGAGGATTTACGTATCGGTGATGGACACGGGGGATTTCTTATTTCGGGTGTCGATGCTGGACATCCATAAATATTGATATGCTGCTATCATGAGGTACCCAGTTATATTATAGTTATTGTAGCCGACCAGGACTGATCCGGGAGACAGTTTCTGGATATCTCTTTATTGGTAATTGCATACATTAAAAAGGAATTCAAATCGAGCTATAGTCTCATTATTTTGACATGTCTGGTATGACATTGAAATCTTTTAAATTGTAAACCTCTTAACACTATTCATTAAAACAGCAGGACATATATCTTAAATAAGATACCTATTATATTTCATACTATCACGTCTGCTTTTATGCCGTCATATATGTATTCCGCGGCTATTTTAAAAGAGAGGTTTTACATATATATTTTCGGCTACTTATGGGCTTTTACCTAGATACAGGTCATTTATATGATATGTTCTACTTTGGGATCGCATGATAGATAGTGTTGCAATTACGATAAATATGCATATCATATATTATATTAGTACAGAATATGATAGTACTATACTTATGACCTAGGTATCGTTGTGCATTCGATTTCTACCTTGTGATGTACTTTTATTCACTGAGTTGGCAACTCACCCCCGTTGTGCCACAGTTTCTTGTATGTGTTACCGCTTGGATTATCAGCGGCTTGGGGCATACATTCTTTTCAGTGATTGCTTTGGCAGGTGGGTTACTATTGTATCGTACTCACATTCGTTTATTCTTATCTTTTTGTATCTAGTAAAACTCCATCAACTTAGAAATGGTATATTGTAGACTTAGAAGCGAGACTTAGAATTTGTGTATTGTGATGTCGCACTCATTGGAGTCGACCATTTTATATTGTTGATTTTGTTTCGCTTTTCTTTTCTTCGTCATTGTGCGTCGTATATTTTTTGCATGGTTTCTCCGCCGTTTGGGTGTAGAAGCTAGCTCCCGTTGGGATGATACTTATATTTTTATGTTGTAGCGGGTTTATTCAAATTAAAAAGGAGGTGCTGTCGAATTTCAAAATGTCATAGATGCTTTTCTAACATACTTAGTTAAACTTAAATGTTTATTTTAAACTGATCCCATCTGATGACTATTTCAAACCTCACCTCCAATATTTTTCAAAAAGGGTTTAGATTCCGGGTTTCGGCTTACTTGGACCGCGTCGACGTCTTTAGATGTCACGTGATTTAAGTGCCGGTCACGTGCCACATTTGGGTCGTGACAAAGTTGGTATCAGAGCGTTTGGTTTAACATTTGTTTGAGTCTAAGTTTGGCTATATAGGGTATGGGCATACGCTTGTGTTACCTAGGCTTTACCTTATATGACTTAGACTTGACTTTGGGGGTCTTATACCCGAACTTTCATTATATAGGATGACCTTGGTTGATGGAGTAGGTACTATGTAGAGTGATGTACCGTACATTTGTTCCGCGACATATTTACGATATGATACTCCGCCTAAGATACCTTAGGATTTATATCTTGAGATCTTTCTTATATTCGTTCCGTTGATCTATCCTCATCAATACATGTTGATTGTTCCGGTCTCCATGTCTACGTGAGCCGAGAGGACTGCGGTTAGAGACACGGTCAGGGCAGACTTGTCAGGGACGAGGACTGACGAGGGTGACATTCCGGTGACGTAGAGACATGTCATTTATTCATATTCGATCGGGTTCTAATGTTGAAGCGAGTTTCTACGGGTGACAGTCGAGTCATTGCAGGAAATCAGCCAGACTTGAGGCGTGATGCTTTCCCCTCTCCGAAGATCATGGTGTTGCCTACTATTCAGACAGCGGTACCAATCATTGCTGAGGTTATCGAGGTGTTGCTTCCGAATTCATGAAGTTAAAGATTGTCGATGTTTACGAGCATAGATGGATCAGAAGATTCGTAGTCATTCAGATGTGGATGGCTAGGATATTTTAATCCGTTGTGGCACTCCGATGCGAGATCGGTGAAGTTGATTAGCTTCTTCCAATGGGTCTTGCTTAGACCCGATGCAAGTCGCTCGAGAAAGAGATCGTGTAGTAAGTTTCCTTCGACGAATTGAGACGAGTTTTCGAAGGTGAGCTTAGCCAGATTCTTCTATAGAGTATCGGAGATGCCGGATTCGTGTTATTAGGTCTTGTAAGGCTCCGGGCATGGTCATAACCAAGTATGACTTGCAATCCGCGTGACTATCGTGATACTCTCCTTAATTGATGGATTGGGAAAGTAATGGAATAGGAGATTGTTGCGAAGTTTCAATGGGAAGTTGTTCTTCACCGTCGATTTTGAAGATTTGATGCATATGCAGAGGCGCGTACGACAAAACTTTCATAGGAAAATCTTGAGAAAATGGCAGTTGATACGGAAAAAAGTGGATTCAAAAATGAGTGCTAGTCCCGGGCGGGCTGAGTAGATGAGATCAGCAGGAGAATTGATGGGTTCTTTCCATAAATAAATGATATGTAAGATTTGACCGAGGATCAGTTGTTGGTACGCACACAGAGGTTAGAGATTACCGTCATCAACATGTTGAGTTGCGAGAGACTGGACTATTGGTCAAGAAGATGTGGTGAGAGGTATCAGCTGTATGACTGATTGTGTCGTTGCTCCTCACCGGACGATTGCATAAAAGAGGCCATAGCGTTAGAGATCCGCAAGAAGAATCAGAAGTCAGAGACAGAGAACGCTAGACCGGGGCAGTAGGCAAGTAGTAATGTTTGCTCTGCCAGTTCCGGGTGTATAAACACCTTTCAACATTGAAGAAAATATACTTCGATGTTTGTTGCTTTGTTATTTGAGTTTTTGATCTAAATATTTCGTTTTCAAACGTTGAAAAGAGGATAACTCAGCGTCCGTTATTTTGATTTATGTATTTTGAGGACATGAGGGTCACACAAATGTTTTGTGGACACAAGTGCATTTGTCAAGATTTTCGTGCATGATGATTGAACTTTGATTGATGTTTTGTGCACACAAGGTGCACTTGTTGAGATGTTAATGCGAGGTGACTGCACTTGATTGGAGTGTCGTGTACACCAGATGCACTAGACTAATATTTTCCGTGCATATCAGTTGCACATGATTAAGAGATTTTATATATATTCACTCTAGGTACTCGGTAAGGTTTCGTGCACACCGGTTGCACTTTTTGATATTTTGTGCACCCTGATGCACTAGATTTTGATTTGTGCACCCCGATGCACTTGAGATTTATTTTGTGCACCCTAATGCACTTGAATTTGATTTTGTGCACCCTGATGCACTTGATACTATTTGTACACTTTTGTTCCATGCACAGTTGATGCAGTGGATATCGTTTCGTGCACGCCTGTTGCACTTAGCGCTGTTTTGGTTTCATGCACACCGTGACGTGTGGTTTGAGATTTTCATGCAAACCCGTTAGGGTTGATTTTGTTTTAATGATTTGCACTTGAGAGAATTTCTTATAGATTTGATTCATATACTTTCCCTTGGTCATGTGCTACCGATATTGCACTACAACTATGGCATTGATTGTGTACTTGGTATACACAACGGTTTTCGTATTTGGTATTCTGTATCATAACTGATGTAATTCTCATATCAACCGCTAGAGTTACAGTTATGTGAATTTATATCCTTTGAGTTTTCACGCACACTGTTGCGTTATGATGCGTTTTAGCTCATGAGGGACTTTGGTGTTCCATCATATTGAGCGGACTATGTATTTTAAAATTGTGGACCCCGACAAATTGTTTTAAATCGAGTTGATTGGCTTGAGAAAAATGTTTTAAGAAGGTAGTTTAATTTAAATTCGGGGAACGAATTTCTGTAAAGTGGAGAGATTGTAACATTTTGCAAAAATTATAAATATTAATTTATAATTTTAAATATGAATCTAATAATTTTACAAAACTGATATCGCTTATGAAATTGGGAATCGGAATTATATCCGAAAAATGTAGTTATTTCGATAAATATGAATAAAAGTGGGTGATATCATAAAAATAAGATTTTTAATTATTTTAACATGACATTGTATTTTACATTAAGCTAATGATAATAAGGTGTTATTATAAGTATTTCATTTTTAAACATGGATGTAGATTTTTTTTCATAAAAGGGTTTCTTTTGTTTTAATTCTTTTGTTAATGGTTGGCATATCATAACCTAGACTAAACCCTCACAACACTACACTCTCACCCATGCTCAACTCCCTCCACCTCCTCCTTTTTGACTTTACACCACCACCTTACACTACTCCACCTCACTTTTCATGGTTGACACCTCCTCCTTTCTCTACATACATCCTCACCCCATTTACACATACTCTTTCTTCTTTCTCCAACTGAAACAAATAAGTCCTTCAAGCTCCAACACAAGAGTTCCTAGTGTTCATCACACCAAGAGAGAATGAGAGAGTTCCCTCACAAATTGTGCACATCATCAAGCTTAAATCACTACAAACCATAGATGTTCCCACACACACTTCTTGAGCTGATGATCCCTTGTGAATCATCTCCATAGGTATATCTCACATCCTTTTCAACTTCTATTCAGTTCGCATATCTGTTTTTAGTGTGCAGTGCTAGAAAATTTGGTTTTTGTGATATTTATCATACTAACTTTGAATCTGGAACCACTAGATATAACCACTAGAAAACCTAACAATACCATAAGTATAATGAGACCGCTATGAGAATTCACTCAAAGCCCGAGACCCCATCTCCAATTATTGACCGGGGAGAACCCCAAATTGTCCGATGTCGTCGGGTGAACAGTGGGTTTTGGTGTTGGTTTTTCTTCTGTAGCTTTGTTTGGGTATGTTATATGCCATGGTATTATTTGATTTGTTCCAGTATTCTTACAGAGAAATCTGGGAATGTTTTAGTAAGGGTTTTATCATGTTTCCGATATTCCGATACGTGTTTTCGTATTTTGTACTGCAACTGAACCGTTAACGTTTGTACGTTAACAACAGGGGTATATTATCGTTTTTGGATTAAGTATGCTGTAGGTTCTAACCTATGGATGCTTAGCTCGTTGTTTTGATTTTGATATGATATTTACGCCGATATTTCATAACTACGATTATAGGTACGATTGCGAAGGTTTTCGAGACGGAGTTGGCAAACATAGCAGCGTAGATTTCAGCGAGCTCAACAAGTTGTTGAGTAGATTTAGATCTACGGGAAAAGTTGGGTGGATGGCGTATAGCACCTCGGCAACCTTATAAATAGTAGTATGAAATATAGTTAGTTTTAGTATTTTTTCAAGATATTGATATTGGAGTTAATTTGCATATAGCATGATATTCATTTGCATGTAGTTTATTTATGGTTTGGTAAATTGGTATGAGGGATCATGTCATACTAGAGATGATTTAGATATTGGAACGATATGGATACGGTACGAGAAACCATACCGTATTGGTGATGATGAGATTCGTATGCCGAATAACAGCCAAGTTTCCTTTAGACTCGTAAAATAATATTTTACTTCGTTTTAGAACGTAATAGTTGAGTGAGCTATACTCTTTTAAAAACTAACGACTCGTTTCCCTTTTTGATGATAAAAGACAAGGAGGTGATGCCAATTTCCAAAACAAATATCCATTTTCAACCCAAAGCAGCTTCCAAATTTCAAAACCAACGTTTCGTTTCATTTTCAAGGATAATGGTATAGCTCATAGCAAGAAGTTACACTTATTAGTTACGCTTAGATTTACTTTACATATTCACGATGTATTATTCAATGTTATATGTTTCCATAATACGAACACTAAGATAGAACACTGCACAACTACCAATGAGTACTATGCTGCACCAGCACGTACACATATGTTACATTATACCTCATTGGTACTGCTGTGTCACTGTAGGACCGTTACACTACCTAATGCGTAGGTAACCATCGATACAAGTATGAATTATACACTTATAGAACACTCGCATAAATTCTAATGATTTCCATGCTGCACGAGCACAGACGCGTATGCTACACTACACATCAATAGTATTGCCATGACACGGTAGAATCGATATGTTTGTTGCCTGTATGAATTAGTTGCGTACTTTACCTTTATTACCTGTTGGGTATTGCGAATACCGGTATCATGAGTATTCATATTTGATTCATATGAGTTTTCAGGATGTTTTACTTTTGATGATATATATTAGTGGTATGGGACGCTGTTATATATGTATATATAATATATCATCAGGAGGGCCTATGAGATTATTCCTATTCTTTACTTGATATATTTGGATATGATGAGTTGATGTCCACCATGAGTCGTTTTTACGTTTTGTTTTACTCCGAACCGAGTGGAGGGGCTATATGGTTACGGATTTCTACGTTATCTAGACTGAGTGGGGGGATATATAGTCGGATACATGGTGGACCCGGTCTAGGTCGAGGGGCAGGATAGCCGCACTAGAGGCGCGGGGCCTAGCGAGGACAATCGATACCGGAGATAGAGATGAGCACGGCAGATATCTATGGGATACTGGCCGGGGCTCGATTGGGCACGGCCGATATCCAGGGGATACCGACCGAGGCCATGGATATCGGGCGGCGATCATTTGTTGAGATGGTGTCGAAGATATCTGCATTTGCGTGTCGGTGATGGATACGAGGGATTTCTGATTTCGGGTGTCGATGCTGGACATCCATATATATTGATATGTTTCTATCATGAGGTACCCAATTATATTATAGTTATTGTAGCCGACCAGGACTGATCCGGGGGACAGTACCTGCATATCTCTTTACTGGTAATTGCATACATTAAAAAGGAATTCAAATCGAGCTATAGTCTCATTATTTTGACAAGTCTGGTATGACATTGAAATCTTTTAAATTGTAAACCTCTTAACACTATTCATTAAAACAGCAGGACGTATATCATAAATAAGATACCTATTATATTTCATACTATCACGTCTGCTTTTATGCCGTGATATATGTATTCCACGGCTATTTTAAAGGAGAGATTTTACATATATATTTCTGGCTACTTATGGGCTTTTACCTAGATATAGGTCATTTATATGATATGTTCTACTTTGGGATCGCATGATAGATAGTGTTGCATTTACGATACATATGCATATCATATATTATATTAGTACAGGATACGATAGTACTATATTTATAACCTAGGTATCGTTGTGCATTCGATTTCTACCTTGTGATGTACTTTTATTCACTAAGTTGGCAACTAACCCCCGTTGTGCCACAGTTTCTTGCAGGTGTTATCGCTTGGATTATCAGTGGCTTGGGGCACACATTCCTTTCGGTGATTGCTTTGGCAGGTGGGTTACTTTTGTATCGTACTCATGTTTGTTTATTCTTATCTTTTTGTATCTAGTAAAACTCCATCAACTTAGAAAGGGTATATTGTGGACTTAGAAGCGAGACTTAGAGTTTATGTGTTGTGATGTCGCACTCATTGGAGTCGACCATTTTATATTGTTGATTTTGTTTCACTTTTCTTTTCTTCGTCATTGTGCGTCGTATATTGTTTGCATGGTTGCTCCGCCGTTTGGGTGTGGAAGCTAGCTCCCGTTGGGATGCTATTTATATTTTTATGTTGTAGTGGGTTTATTCAAATTACAAAGGAGGTGCTGTCGAATTTCAAAACGTCATAGATGATTTTCAAATATACTTAGTTAAACTTAAATGTTTATTTTAAACCGATCCCATCTGATGACTATTTTAAACCTCACCTCTAATATTTTCAAAAAGGGTTTAGATTACGGGTTTCGGCTTACTTGAACCGCGTCGACGTCTTTAGATGTCACGTGATTTAAGTGCCGGTCACGTGCCACATTTGGGTCGTGACAGTAGACCGGTGCTTCCCTTCAATAGCTCCGTGTAGAAGTCCCTTCGCTCCAAGTAGTGGTGATCCGGACTCTCCGTAGGCTCCATTAGTCGAAATGAATGAGCTTACTCAATGATCTTCGAGGCCGAAGATGATCTACTTTGAGAAGACACCAACCCAAGCTATCTCTTCACTAATTAAGGATTAGTGAAGCTAACACCCTAAACTAAATGTCTAATCTAGTAGAGGATGATGAAGTAGGAATTTTGCTCACTTTAGAATTCTTTTTCTCACTATTTTTCCTCACCTCTGATAAACCTAGAGAGCTAAGCTCTTGATGAAGAAGAAGATGAAGAGATAATGTTGTGTGTGAGAAGTGCAACCATGGGTGAGATAATATCTCATATTAACCCTTGTAGAGACATTACCATGGCTAAAGATTATGGTTAGGTTAATAAATATCTTATGTAAAACAAATTAGTGCACTAAGTCAATGTCTACTACAAGCATCTACAAGCTTCATATCCATGACTAATTCCATCTAATTATCAATTACTTAGATAAATAAAAAACCTAATTTATATTCTAAAACATGGTGTGAGTCTCATACACCCATGTTGCATGTATAATCAAGCATCACAAAAAGAAAACACAAATAATATATATCACATATATATTAAGTGTGCACATGTGAGAAAAGAAATGTATAAGTGAGAAAATATTAGTAAATGTAAATTAGCATATCAAATATACAATTGTACATTAAATTATTAAATCAATACTTGATTTAATAATCCGGCTATATCACATATAACCGACTAATATTATATGTATCAACTTATTGAATCAACACTTGATTTGATAAACCGGCTATATCACATATAACCAACCGATATCACATATCTTGAGAATAGAATACGGTATCACATACTCGTATTAATCTCAGACCCGCACATATCACATATGTGCTTCTACTTCGTTTTGCCTAAGCCAGTAAACCTCTATATAGGACTCTAAAGACTCGTCAATACGCCGGCAGTAGGTAATGATCATATCAAGCACACACAAGCCGTCAGCGGTACTAGCTGGACATAACGGCAACCCGGGTATTGAGCTATCAGAAGATCAACAAGCAAGCCTGCTCATACTCCTGTAAAGTCTGTCAGTAACACTATCATACAGTCTGGTCTCTTCATCTGATATGTCGCATATCCAGTCTAGGGGTGGTTAATGTCAAACCCCAGCAACCGATAAGTAGTGCCGATGTGAGGCACATAACAGGTCGAGAAACTACTGATAACACTTACCAGCAGATCTCCGAATCAGCCCTGGCCAGAGACTTCCTGTTATGGCCAATCGAGCACAGTGCAACTTCAACCCCCAATACCGGGAGAGACGGATCCACTCCTATCGCTCAATGCCTCCATGTTATTCGGGACTGTACCCAAAAGCCACCGTTTTGCACATTCTCTTGAACGTGGTAAGGTGGAAATCAAAGCATAGTGGGAATCACACAAGACTCTATGACGATCTCAGGTCTACAGAATAACCTGTACCAGTGTCACTAGAGAACTGCTATCTGACGATTGGTATAATACCAACTAGGAGTTCTCGGCGAGTCCATTCAGTGTACCCATTCTCCACTGAGAAACCGTATACCATCTTTGATGTCAAACACCAATGGATGTGGGATCATCCATCGCCCATCATATGGGTCAAGATGCGTATACGCTAGTCTACTCTGGAATATTGATGCCCTTATAAGTCGACGTTAGACACCCCACATGAAGCGGGGAGGCGGAATAGGTAAAACAATCATTTTGTTTGAGTTAACATTGACTAACATTACGAATCTTTGCTAAACCCTAACTAACAACTATATAGAAGTGATTAACTACTATGATAGATGATTATACCTAACGATACAAGTCCTTCTTGTTCTTGTTGATCACCTCCTCGTCGGCCTCCTCGATGTGATAGAAGATCCACCCGAGAGCTCCTTCTCCAAGCTTTAACCTCTCTCTTGAGGTAACTAGGTGGCTATGATTGCTAATCAAAGTAACCGATAGGATATAAAAGAGGATTAGGGATCTATTAGTCTTACTAACCCTTAGATCTCAATACATGAGAGGATTAGGGTTAGTTCTTTGAGGAGAGAGAGCTAGAGGAGAGAGAATGTGAAAGTGAGAATGATAATGAATTCTAACTCATTTGTGAATATATGAAGCATGATAATTATTTAAATGAATAACATATGATAATATCAACCATGCTTCATTAACTCACTTTGGATGAATCATCTCATGAGTCATTAAGCAATAAATGCTTCATTAACTCATTTGGATGAATCACTCCAAGAGTCACTAATCCATTTAATGCAAATTCCACCTAAGCTCTCCACCTCATCTATCTTGTAGAAGCTTCTCGACTAATTACGAGAATGCCCCTACCATCCCTGAAAACACGGAAATACTGAGACTGTATAAATCCAATAATCCAATACTAGAATCTGGCTTAAACTAAAGCCCGCTAGTAAAAACTGTCCGAAAATCGTACGTGCATAAATACACGTTTGTGTCCGAACCCTGTCGTAAAACCATATGACCTCTATATCGTTTCGCCTGAAGCAGGGAAACTCTCTGTGTGGAACTCTAAAGACTCGACACTACGCTGGCAGCGGGTTTAACCACAAGCCGCAAGCGGTACTAGCCGTACGTAACGGTCCCCAGGTAGATGTCGATAAGAAGGCCGATGAGGAAACCCATCTGAACTCCTACTGAGCCTGCTGTGACAATCTCCGTACAGTCCCGTCTGTTCGTCTAGGACTATCGCATATCGGGCCTAGGGGGAGGCAAGCGTTAGTCCCCTAAAAGCGGTATAAGTCGTGTCGGAGTGAAGCCCATTACACCTTGAGAAGCTACTGGAAATCCTACCAGTACATCTCGTTTGCCCTGGCCAGGGACTTTGCGTAATGGCTCTCCAAACACAGCGCGATATCAACTCCTAATACAGGGAGAGACGAATCCTATTTAACCGCCACTATCTCCAAGTGCTTCGGGACTCTACCCAACTGCTGCCTGTTTGCACAACTCCTTTGAGCCATGGTAGGGTAGCAATCTAAGAACAGTGGGAACACACTCGAGACGAAACAGCAGTGTCAAGTCTACGGACTATGCTGTACTCATCTCACCTGGGAACTGTTAACTGACGACGGGTATAATACCAACCAACAGTTCCTTGCGAGTCCTGTCCGGTGTACCCGTAACCCAACAAGCACCTGTATACTATCTCCAGTACAACGTACTGATGGCTGTAGGACAGACCATCTCCCCAACTGGGATGAGAAGCGTACACACTAGTCTACTCCGGAGTATCGATGCCCAGTCTCGATAATCCTACTACTAGGGACCTAAAAAGGATGTGCTTGTAGACTACCCAGCCCCCACTAGTGTGACTGCCATCACAACGCTGGTAGTCAAGCAAGATCCTAAGGGCTCTACCAATATGTATTCGCGATATGCTAACATATACACATATTAAGATAGATATAAACCAAGTAGCATACTACTATGTTGAGCGAGACTGTTAATATAACTGTGAATATCCCAAGCTTCCATTAAGTAATATACAAACTAGTATGATACAATAATGGCCCCCAGGGCATATACACTAACAATCTCCTACTTGCACTAGGGCCATGTACTGGCGTATCGAAGACCTATCATCTCGAATAGCCTTTCGAACTGTGTCTGAGGTAAGGCCTTTGTGAATGAATCTGCAGTGTTCTCCTCTGTAGCAACTCTCCGGACCTCGATCTCCCGGCGATCTATGATCTCCCTGATCAGGTGATACCGCCTTAAGATGTTTCTGGACTTCTGATGGGACCTGGGTTCCTTTGCTAAAGCTATAGCCCCGTTTTTGTTACAATATAATGGTATTGGATCAACAATGGGTGGAACCACCTGAAGTTCTGTTTGGAACTTCTTCATCCAGACTGCTTCTTTTGCGGCATCGCAAGCAGTGATATACTCCGCTTCCATTGTCGAGTCAACAACAGTGTCCTGCTTGGAACTCTTCCAGCACACCTCCCCTCCATTGAGGGTAAAGACATAACCTGACATGGACTTGGAGTCATCCTTGTCACTCTTGAAGCTGGAGTCAGCAAAAGCCTCAATCTGGAGGTCTTTTCTACCGTAAACCAAGAACATCTCCTTAGTCTTTCTCAGGTACTTGAGAATGTTCTTTACTGCTATCCAGTGCTTCTCCTCTGAGTCTGACTGATACCGTCTTACCACGCTCAGTGCGTAAGCTACATCTGGTCTAGGGCACAACATCGCATACATTATAGAGCCTACCGCAGAAGCGTAGGGTATAACTGACATGCGATCCCTTTCCAAATCAGTCTTGGGAGACATCTCTTTGGAGAGGGTGATTCCGTGACATGCAGGTAAATTACCGCGCTTTGAATCTTCCATACTGAATCTTTTCAGTATAGTGTTGATATACCTGGACTGCGAAAGTCCCAACATCCTCTTTGATCTATCACGATAGATCTGGATCCCATAACGTAAGAGGCATCACCGAGGTCTTTCATGGAGAACCTGTGTGACAAGAATCCTTTGACAAATTATAGCATAGGAATGTCATTTTCTATCAAGAGAATGTCATCCACGTACAAGACGAGGAATACGACAGTTCGTGCTACAATTTTACTATATATGCATGGTTCATCTGGATTTTTGATAAAGTCATATTCTTTGAACGTTTCATCAAAACAGATGTTCCAACTCCGCGATGCCTGCTTTAGTCCATAAATGGACTTAAGCAACTTACATACTTTCCCGCTGCTCCCACTCTGATTGAAACCTTCTGGCTGATCCATATAGACGCACTCTTCTAAATTACCATTTAGAAAAGCCATCTTTACGTCCATCTGCCAGATCTCATAATCATGGAAGGCGGCAATAGCAAGAAGGACCCGGATGGATTTGAGCATAGCCACTAGAGAAAAAGTTCCGTCATAGTCCAAACCAGGTCTTTGACGAAAACCCTTTGCAACAAGTCTAGCCTTATAGGTTTCCACCTGTCCATCTACACTAATCATTTTCTTGAAGATCCACTTGCATCCTATGGGTATTACTCTATCTGGAGCAAAGTCCAAAGTCCATACTTTGTTGGTGTACATGGACTCCATCTCGGTCCGCATTGCATCCAGCCATCTTACTGAGTCGCCGCTCCGGATGGCTTGCTGAAAGCTACTAGGTTCATCATTATCAATGACGCAATCATCTCTATCCCCGTCTATGAGAAAACCGTAGTATCTCTCAGGCGGATGAGATGGCCTACTACTCCTGCAGAGGGGTGCTGGAATGTCCTGCTCATCTGGAACTTCTGGCTCTACCAAACTTTCAGTAGTAGTTTGTGGTTCAGGAATTTCTTCCAGTTCTATTGCGCTCCCACTTGTTTCTTTTTCTAAAAACTGCTGTTCTAGAAAATGGTCATTACGAGAAACAAAAACATTTTGTTCCTCTGCGTAATAGAAAAAATACCCCTTAGAGTTCTTTGGATATCCCACAAACATACACTGTACTGTTCGTGCTACGAGTTTGTCCGCATGCTGCTTTTTAACAAAAGCTGGACTTCACCATATCTTTAGATACTGAAGATAGGTTTTCTTCCCACTCCACATCTGATATGGTGTGGTAGGCACAGTCTTGGTAGGAACCCTGTTCAAAAGATATGCAGCTGATTCTAGTGCATAACCCCAGAAAGATCGCGGTAACTCAGCATTAGTCATCATGGAACATACTATATCCAATAGGGTTCGGTTCCGTCTTTCCGATACACCATTATGTTGTGGAGTGTATGGAGGAGTAAGCTGAGAGAGAATTCCTTTCTCTTTTAGGTAACCCAGGAACTCGGCTGTTAAGTATTCACCACCTCGATCAGATCTCAGTGTCTTGATACTTTTGCCGGTTTGGTTTTCTACTTCATTCTTATATTCTCGGAATTTCTCAAAGGCCTCGGATTTATGTTTCATCAAGAAAATGAATCCATACCTAGAGTAATCATCCGTAAAAGTAAAGAAATATAAAAAACCGCCTCTTGCATGTGTAGACATTTGACCACATACATCGCTATATATGAGTCCTAAGAGCTCGCTCGCTCTTACTCCATGTCCAGTGAATGGAGTCTTTGTCATCTTTCCTTTGAGACATGATTGACAAGTGGCATAAGATTGATATTCGAACGGATCCAAATATCCTTCTCTATGTAACTTAGTTAACCTTGTCTCATTGATGTGATCTAGTCTACAATGCCATAAGAAAGCCTGATTTATATCTAGAGACTTTCTTTTTAGTGTGTTCTGGACATTGAAAATCTGTAATTGGTTTAACACGTATATACCGTTATCTAGTGTACCAGACCCAATCAAACCATGATTAAGGTGGATGTTAACAACATCGCTTACAAACGTGAAATGATAACCTTCTTTTGATAACAACGATACTGATATGATATTACACGTTAAACTGGGTACACAAAAACAGTTGCGTAAAACCAAAATATGTCCACTCGTCAATCCAAGGTGATAATCCCCTATGGACACAGCACCCACGCTAGCTCCGTTAGCAACCTGGTGGGTCATATCACCAACCTTCAGCAATATACGGTTTCTCAGTGCCTGCAATGAATTGCATATATGAGATCCTGATCCGGTATACAATACCCAGGAAGTAGAGTTGATTGACAAACAATTTTCAATTACAAACACACCTGAAGCCGAAGCCACAACTTGCCTCGGGTCCTGGTTCTTGGCAATCCAAGCTTTGCAATCTTTCTTCCAATGGCCTTTCCTACAATAGTGGAAGCACTCGTCCTTTGCCACTATTGGCACCGCAACCTTTGCCTTTCCCTTGGCTTCTACCTTACCAACACCACCTCTCGGTTTGGTAGCGGCCTTCTTCTTCCTTCCTTTGGCTCTTGCCTTGGACCTAGAAGAGGAAGCACCGCGAACAAACATAGTGGGTGTTTCCCTTGCTTTCTGCAAGGTGCCCTCTACACTCCTTAACATGTTTAGGATTTCTGGAAGCTCAACTTCCTTACCTTGAATGTTGAAATTCAAGATAAATTAGGCATAGGTGGAAGGCAGGGACTGAAGAACCAAGTCTGTATATAGCTCGTTCTCTAAAGTTGTCCCGAGGTCCGCGAGCTCTTCAATATAGCCAATCATCTTAAGGACATGTTCTCCTACAGATGATCCGACGGCCAGACTCGACTGAAACAAGTTCTTCGAGGTCTCGTATCTAGCTATACGAGATTGCTCTCCATACAGTTCCTTGTTGTGGAGAAATATGGATTCAAGATCCATATTCTCGTGCCTCCTCTGATGTTCATTATTCATAGAGGCAAGCACGATGCATTTGGCCTTCGCGCAGTCAATCTCCCAGGTCTTGTAGATTTCCTTATCCGCGACACTGGATTCTGGACTAGGGACAGCAGGTGCCTTAGTAGTAAGGACATACCCTAATTTGTCATAAGTAATTGCCATCTTAATATTCCAGAACCAGTCTTTATAGTTTGGCCCTGTCAAAATATTTTTATCTAATAGTAACTTGAGTCCTGTCATGTTCTGGGTCGCTGCAATTAGGAGAGAGAGAGGAAACACTTTAGCATGATGCTCTTGCAAGTTTAGAATGGTTTTTAGTTTATCTAAACAGGATGGCTCCCACTGTTTCTCGAATCCCTCCTCAAACCAAAAAGGAAGAACTAGTCAGGACTATTCTCACCGTACAATACTTGCTTAACCGTTCAGCCAGGCCGGTGTCGGTACTTCGAGAGAGGTTTTTCGATACTTTCGCGAAGTTCCTTAATTAAATAACCACTTTTCTCTAGGGGCGTAGCCCCGCTGACACCATTCTCGACACCTACTTGGTTTATAGCATTGATCGTTAAGTGATGAATCTCCTGATGAGTAGCGGATTCCCACAGTAGGATCGGGATCCAAATGTCATCGTGTGATAAAGCTGAAGGAATCTTACCAAAATTATCACAGTCCAAATGGTATGCATCTCTTAGCAAATTTCAGTTTCTTTAGAAATTCCCGATATCAATTTCTGCCCCATGCTCTTATGACCTTGGCGTTGGTCAAAATGTCATAAATCACATGTCAAGTTATACCCATCATTATCTTGTTAATTTGAACCCATCCGTACATACCCCTGACGTTGGCCAAATGATAGTACGATTGTCCCACACCAACTCATCTATCTATGCAACAAATGAATACCCAGCAGCTACCAAACACTATGCCTTGGCGTTGGTCAAAATACATAGCTTGAATACTACTGAATACCCAAATGAAATGACGGAGGGCTACGAATGGTTTTGGTGAAACCGTGAATGTAGTGAACTTGATATGATCGAAGGAACCTGATAGCTTTTAAAAGGAGTGGTTTAAGCTCCACAATTTAAAAAATATCTTCTGTTTTAAAATAACCGAGTGGTTTCTTTTAAACTGTTCCAACGATTCAACTTTGGTTTATTTTCTTTGCATTAATATAATGCGTCCCATCAATTAACCTATCATTGCAGAAAACAACGAAAATACAACGTCCTCTTATGCCATCCGCATTCGCCACTGGGCCCCGTCATTCACCCGTTAGGTTACTTAACTAACGACAGAGCGGGGGCTGGGCTAGCGCGGGTGCAAAACATAAGTGACGCCTAATATATATCATATATAGATATTGTACATTCGTCAGACGCAATAATAGGCATTCCAGATCACAGATGAACATATTGAATTTTCTACGAATCCGCATTCTTTTTGAGCCTGCAAAGAAAGACGGATTACAAAGTCGCGATGAATAGCCAAAACCCCACCCTAGACCCCTACGGGTACGGTAAACTACCCTCCAAGTACCCGAAGTGAAGAGTTTTCCCTCAACGACGTGAGTAGGCCACTAAGCACTTCAAAGTACCCGGTAGTTTATGCACCCCACCTTGGGTCTATCCTAGGAGCAGAAAACAGTAAATGAAATAATACAACGGGGGCTACAACTTCAACCCGGATGTGCCCCGCAAAAGAATATTACAAGAAATTACAATTTACATTTGAATGAAAGAAACACTCGTCTCACATCCCCGGCTATCCATTCACGACAATCCAACAAGTCCACATTCACAAACCAGTAAAAACCATTACAGAAATGTGCAACCCCCTGCTAACCGACATACTACCAGTTAGGGGAGGTTTACGAACACATTAAACACAACACAGATATAATCAAGTTAGCCAAATGTCTTAGAATTTTGATCAAGCAACACAAATGAATCTACTCCAAACAATTCTCTGTGCACATAAAACCTGAGCAGAAACAAAACATCCCAGAAAACACAACATCAACACAGAAGAATAACTGAGCAAATTTGGGTTGACTCGGAGGCAACTCGGCCGCGGATCCGCGGCAGATCGCTTGGATCGGCGGCGGTTCCGCGGCGGTATGGCCGATTCACAGTCCCAAATTTCTTCACAATTCTTAAAAAACCCTGCTTGTATTTTGAAGGGTGCCTGAAAAAATTTTAGAACCCGTTTTAAAATCGGCAGAAACATTGTGAAAATGTTGTTTTTTCGGCTTCGTTTTGTGATCGAATTTCTAACGACTTTGCTAACAAGTTAGTTATAGTTTAGCTAGGCTCTGATACCACTGTAAGTCGACGTTAGACACCCCACATGAAGCGAGGAGGCGGAATAAGTAAAACAATCATTTTGTTTGAGTTAACATCGAATAACATTACGGATCTTTGCTAAACCCTAACTAACAACTATATAGAAGTGATTAACTACTATGATAGATGATTATACCTAACGATACAAGTCCTTCTTGTTCTTGTTGATCACCTCCTCGTCGGCCTCCTCAATGTGATAGAAGATCCTTCCGAGAGCTCCTTCTCCAAGCGTTAACCTCTCTCTTGAGGTAACTAGGTGCCTATGATTTCTAATCAAAGTAACCTAGAGGATATAGAAGATGATTAGGGATCTATTAGTCTTACTAACCCTTGGATCTCAACAGATGAGAGAATTAGGGTTAGTTCTTTGAAGAGAGAGAGCTAGAGGAGAGAGAATGTAAAAGTGAGAATGATAATGAATTCTAACTCATTTGTGAATATATGAAGCATGATAATTATCTAAATGAATAACATATGATAATATCAACCATGCTTCATTAACTCACTTTGGATGAATCATCTCATAAGTCATTAAGCAATAAATTCTTCATTAACACATTTGGATGAATCACTCCATGAGTCGCTAATCCATTTAATGCAAATTCCACCTAAGCTCTCCACCTCATCTATCTTCTAGAAGCTTCTCGACTAATTACGAGAATGCCCCTCCCATCCGTGAAAACACAGAAATACTGAGACTGTATAAATCCAATAATCCAATACTAGAATCTGGCTTAAACTAAAGCTCGCTAGTAAAAACTGTCCGAACATCGTACGTGCATAAATACACGTATGGGTCTGAACCCTGTCGTAAAACCATACGACCTCTATATTGTTTCGACTGATGCAGGGAATCTCTCTGTGTAGGACTCTAAAGACTCGACACTATGTTGGCAGTGGGTTTAACCACAGACCGCAAGCGGTACTAGCTGTACGTAACGGTCCCCAGGTAGATGTCGATAAGAAGGCCGATGAGGAAACCCATCCGAACTCCTACTGAGCCTGATGTGACAATCTCCGTACAGTCCGGTCTGTTCGTCTAGGACTATCGCCTATCGGGCCTAGGGTGGAGGCAAGCGTCAGTCCCCTAAAAGCGGTATAAGTCGTGTCGGAGTGAAGCCCATTACACCTTGAGAAGCTACTGGAAATCCTACCAGTAGATCTCGTTTGCCGTGGCCAGGGACTTTGCGTAATGGCTCTCCAAACACAGCGCGATATCAACTCCAAATACCGAGAGAGATGAATCCTATCTAACCGCCACTGTCTCCAAGTGCTTCGGGATTGCACCCAACTGCTACCTATTTGCACAACTCCTTTGAGCCGTGGTAGGGCAGCAATCTAAGAACAGTGGGAACACACTCGAGACGAAGCAGCAGTGTCAAGTCTGCGGACTATGTTGTACTCATGTCACCTG
The DNA here is from genome assembly GCA_030015575.1 of Agapanthus africanus. Lineage (NCBI taxonomy): Eukaryota > Viridiplantae > Streptophyta > Magnoliopsida > Asparagales > Amaryllidaceae > Agapanthus > Agapanthus africanus. The sequence goes on from JASDDO010000024.1 coordinate 567,644,555, forward strand.
GGAACTGTTATTTGACGACGGGTATAATACCAACCAACAGTTCCCTGTGAGTCCTGTCCGGTGTACCCGTAACCCAACGAGCACCTGTATTTTATCTCCAGTACAACGTACTGATGGCTGTGGGACAGACCATCTCCTCAACTGGGATGAGAAGCGTACACACTAGTCTACTCTGGAGTATCGATGCCCAGTCTCGATAATCCTACGACTAGGGACCTAAAAAAAGATGTGCTTGCAGACTACCCAGCCCCCACTAGTGTGACTGCCATCACAACGCTGGTAGTCAAGCAAGATCCTAAGGGCTCTACCAATATGTATTCGCGATATGCTATCATATACACATATAAAGATAGATATAAACCAAGTAGCATACTACTATGTTGAGCGAGACTGTTAATATAACTGTGAATATCCCAAGCTTCAATTAAGTAATATACAAACTAGTACGATACAATAATGGCCCCTAGGGCATATACACTAACAGCCCTTTCTCGATACACGCTCGATTAGGAACAATTATAGGATGTACTTGTGGACTACCCTTGGCCCCACTAGTATGATCTGTATGTACACGGTAGCGTCCCGGCCGTCAAACAGACGCCAAATGTGGAACAAAAACTTTTTAACTGGCGCTATCGTATACTATAACCCGGATATGCCATTAAAGCTAAACTAACAAACTACAAAGTGGGTAGAAATGTTATACCAAACGATCCGAGTCCTTCGGTCTTCAACCATCATCCCACGCTTTGTTGCGGCTGCTCCGATCTCATGAATCTCTAGTCTTCTCGTCCAGGTGGCACCTCGTCGACGGATCTTTAAATGGGCTCCCGCCTCTGAACCGAGGCAACTCGATCATCAAGTTTGCTAAAAGAGATGACCAAGATTGATGTAGAGAATGAGTAGAACACTTTGTCTCATTACATCCAAAGCTGTGGATGAACGGTTAATGAAGTTGCCCTTTGGAATCGTTGATGGAATAAAAAGAACTATGAAATTTCCATACACCATAACTATATCTTTTTCCCAAATGAACAACCATCCTTTCTCACTCGAATGGGCATGCCACTTTTGATGAGGGGGGAGGTGAGTGTTGGAATAAAGGAGGTGACCACAACATTAATGAATGAGAATGAGTCATTTAGACACCTTGCATTATCATTAATGCACTAATGAATCATCTAACCTAGTCATGCTATCATTAAATGAACAATTAATGCAACCAATGAATCAAGAACACCTCATCATCCTAGTCACCATCTAGAAGCTTATAGAACCATGACTCACCCTCATGACTCACCCTAGTTACGAAAAGATAAGTCCGCATTTAACCGAACGATAAATACGGGTGATAGAAAACAGGAAACTGGCAACTACCAAAAGTGATCCCGAAACGAATTTCAGGATAACCCCGTAACAGTATAAACATACCCGCATTTGTATTACGACCGAATAAAAATGCAACTGAGACAAAGATATTATATCTACACAGTATAATACTCGGATCCGGCTTAAACCAAAGCCCACCAGTATTATCTTCCCGAAATACGACACGTGCGTAAACGCACGTGCATTTTCCGAACCCTGCCATAAAACCATATGGCCTCTACAACGTTTCGCCCGAACTTGGGAAACTGTCTGTGGGGGACTCTAATGACTCATCGACACACTGGCACTGGGTATAACCACTAGCACGTCAGAGGTACAAGCTGTACGTAACGGTTGCCTATGTATTGATTGGAAGGGAAGCTGACGAGCGAACTCATCCAGAAACCCTACTGAGCCGACAGTGACAATATCCGTACAGTCCAGTCCGTTCGTCTAAGAATATCGCATATCGAGTCTAGGGGGGTGGATAATGTCAGACCCCTAATAACGCGATAATTCCTGTCGGTATGAAGCCCATCACCATCTTGACAAACTACTGATCCAAATCAGTAATTCTCCACTACTCCGGCCGAGGATTTCTAGTGATGGCCACCCGTGCACTGTGCGACATCAACCCCCAATACCGGGAGAGACGAATCCCCGACGATCCGCTCACTGCCTCCATGTGGCTCGGAACTGTACCCAACTAAAACCTGTTTGCATGTCTCCTTTGAGCATGGTAGGGTAGTAATCAAAGCACAGTGGAAACTCACACGAGACAAATGACGATCTCAGGTCGACAAACTAACCTGTACACATGTCACCAGGGAACTGCTATCTGACGATATGTATAATACCAACTAGCATGTTCCCGGCGAGTCCTGTCCGGTGTACTCATAATCCAATGAGCACATGTATACATCTTAGGTGATCCAACTGACACCAGTGGCTTATGAGACCGGCCAACGCCCCTCGTCCGGGTCTCGACTGTATACACTAGTCTACTCTGGAGTATCGATGCCCTGTCTCGAAACTCCCACGACTAGGGACAATTTAAGGATGTGCTTATAGACCCCAGCTCCCATGTATATGATCGCCATCATACTACTGGCAGTCAAGAAAGAATCCTATGGGCTCTATCATCATGCAATACTGAACTAAAGCATATATACGTTGATAAAGACAAACCAGATACCATACTATCATCTCGAGCAAGACTGTCATATCGGTATAGGTCCTCCCTCAATCATTGCAATCACGTAACTGCGATCTAATAATTGACTTTGAGGGCACTATATCCAACAATCTCCCACTTGCACTTAAGGCTAATTATTGCGATGTCGTATACTCACAGCCCGTGTGATACCGAACATCCAACTCCTCTACTAATCAGTTTCACAAAGCTCGTTTGTAAAACTCTCGTGTTCGAGAAATAGCCTCAGTGAGTAGATCCGCCCTGATGTTTCTTTATATGTCTTTCTTAATCTCAAGTTCGCGGAGAAAGCCATCTCCCGAATCGAGTAATACCTGTCTTAGAATATGTCTGGATATCTGATGAGACCTAGTTCATAAATGAACTACAAATCCAAACTTCTTAGACTGTATCGTCAACTGAATCTAATCAGTATCCAGCACCATGCCTCCCACAGTATCCTCTCGGACCACCTGTCCATAATACTGTCCCTCATCATAGGGAAAACTATAACTCTGAAAATCAATCTGTCATCCATGTCTCCTTTGAAGCCTGGAATGATAACCGTCTCCCGAAGGAGGCTGCCGTCATCAAATCCGTAGAACATTCACTTATGTTCTAAAACTGCTTCCTTATGTTTCTCTAGGATTGGATTAATATAAACTTATCGCATCTAGTGCAAAAATAACATCTGGTGTGGTACTTGACTTCTCACGATTGACTCAATTGCCTAAGCAAGTGATCTGCCAATCATGCACATCCCTCTCCCTTTAGTCTTTAAGACACCTTTAAAGAGGGTGACTCCATCACCTGCAGGTACACCACCATGCTAGGAGTCATCAATTCTAAAATACTATTAGAATACCGTCAAAGTACCCACATTGGGAAACTACCCAAATCTAGATCTAATATCATAGATCTAGTAACCAGAATGTCAGATATTATATCCATGTCCTTTGTGAAGAAACAACTGTGTGACAACCACAGTATAACCGATCGTAGTATAGGAATTTTACTTCCTACTGTGTGTATGTCATCCAAATATCAGGACATCACACCCTACTACCTTCTTAACAGATCCATCCTCTGTTCTGATGAAGTCAAAGCCATGACTGTCACATCAAAATTAGATGATCTATCTCCGCTATATTTGCTCAAGTCTATAAATAGACATAAGCTACTTGCCCACTATGCTTCCACTGCTCCCACTGACTACGACAACCCTTTGGCAGAATAATATATACGTGCACTTCTAAAGCTAGTTTAGAACGACGCTATACTTATCCTCCTGCCCGGTCTCATAGTCGGGAACAACAGTAGTGTCAAGTCTGGGTAAACAAGAACCTCCCTGTCACCGTCCTTGAGGCTACCATAGTACCTCTCGGGTGTCTGAGGTTACCCACCATATCTGCGGAGTGGCTATTGGAATGTCAAACCTGATTGAATATATAGGTCCTATTAAATTTTCCGTAATCGTTTGCGGTTCTGCAATCACTTCCAGTTCTACCATACTCCCACTACTGTTTTCTGAAAAAATCCATTTTACTAAAACTGTGGCGAGTCAAGAACAATATTACTATTGATCTTTCAGATGGTAGAAAGTCAACCCTCGTCAAAACCAGGGTCAACCCACAAACTGCCATTACAGAAACGTGCCTTGAGTTATCGAGTGTCTGGTTTTAAGCATAAGCTGGACAACTCACCGTACCTTAACATCGTTAAGATATGAACCATTCTATATTCAATATAGAATCATTTGGCACTTATTTAATGGGAAACAGATTCTAATCATGCAATTGTCTCCAGTGCATATCAAATCAATGGAGAAAGGCTAATCAGCATTACTCAACTTAGGAATATATCCAATTATGAGTAACCTGAAAGAGAAACAAGTTTCTCAAAACCATTACTATCAACTGAATACCAATCATAAGTATCTACATCTTCGTTCTTTTTGAAGAATCCTGATACTTGCGACATCTGGTTCTCTACTTTATTCTTATACCCACAACTTCTCAAAACTTAGACATTGTATTTCTACGAAACACTTGTCTAAAAACTAGAGAAGTTACAAGTAAACAGAACAGAGTACGAGGACCAACCCCTTTGTCCTGATGGACACTAGGCAACATACAATACTCTGTATAAGTCCACTGAGTTGAATAACTCAAAACCTGTGCATCGTAGGTTGAAAACTGTACCCAGGCGATTTCCTCAAATTGTAAGTCCGCGGCGGCGCCCCGGCGGTCGAACCGACGCCGGAAACGCGGAAACGAAAAACTTTGCGAAATAGCAAACCGGCACCACCGCGTACTTTTAACCCAGATCGGGCCATTAACCTAGCTACTAGCATACAAGAAAAGAGTAGAGAAGTATACCGAGCGATCCGTGTCCTTCGGTCTTTGTCTCCACTCCGATCTCCCGCGGAATCTCCGTCCGTCACGTCCTCGTCGAAAAGGGCACCACGTAGCCGGATTCGTTTACGGGCTCCCACCTCTGGACCGAGGCAACTCGGGTGTGAAGTTGGCTAGCCGACGCGTCCAAGGGATGCTGTAGGCAAGTGTAGAAAACCATGTCTCTTTCGGGGTTTATGTTGCTATGGATGGAGGTGGAATGAACTTTTGAGAGAGCTAGCAATTTTTGTAGCAAGAAATATGTGATATGAATAATATTCCACACTCAACAAATCAAAACTCATCCTCCCTCTCTCTGTAAAAAAATGGCCGGCCCTCTAAATAATGGTGGGGAAAAAAGGCATAAACAAAAATATGAAGAGAATGATTAATTAATCTCACATCAAAAAACCTTGTCAAATCCTAATCAAACCCCATCATCATAAATGCAAGGGAAGAGACTAGAAAAGAATCTCATCATGATTATGAAGGCACAATCACAATAAACCCCCTCCACAAAATGTTATTTGCAAACTGCAAATAACACCCTCCAACGAAAGGTCCGGCCGTGAAGGAATAAAAGAAAACCGGCCAGAACGGAATGCAAACTGGCAACTACAGAAAACTGATCCCATAATAAATTACATGAAAACCCCGCTACTGCAAATACATGCCCGCATTTGTATTCCCACTGAACACAAATGCAAAGAGACAAAATCTACACTGTCAAATACTAGGATCCGGCTTAAGCCAAAGCCGGCAAGTAAAAACCGTCTGATCACGATCCGTGCAATACCGCACATATCTGATCGAACCCTGCCATATCTCCATACGGCCTCTACAGCGTTTCGCCCGAAACCTGAGTAACTGAGTATGGCGGACTCTAAAGACTCGTCAATACTATGGCTGTGGATTTAACCACTAGCACGTCAGAGGTATAAGCCAATACGTGACGGGCTACCAGGTATTGACCAAAAGGGACGTCGATGAGCGAACTCATCCTGACACCCTACTGAGCCTGTCAGTGATAATATCCGTACAGTCCGGTCCGTTTGTCTATGAGCATCGCATGGCGGGCCAAGGGGGTTGGTAAAAGTCAGACCCCCAATAGCGGTACAAGTCGTGTCGGAGTGTAGCCCAGAACACCCTGAGATACTACTGGAATACCTACCAGCAAATCTCCTGCCTTGGCCAAGGACTTTTCATATTCTGGCTCTCCTAGACACAGCGCGACCTCACCCCCAATACCGGGAGAGACGAACCCCTGCAGATCCGCTCACTGCCTCCATGTGGCTCGGGACTGTACCCAACTAAAACCTGTTTGCATGACTCCTTTGAGCCGTGGTAGGGTAGTAATCAAAGCACAGTGGGAACTCACACGAGAGAAATGACGACCTCAGGTCGATGAACTAACCTGTACACATGTAACCAGGGAACTGCTATCTGACGTCAGGTATAAAAGCAACTAGCAGGTTCCCGGCGAGTCCTGTCCGGTGTACTCATAACCCAATGAGCACCTGTATACATCTTAGGTGAACCAACTGACACCAGTGGCTTGTGAGACCAGCCATCGCCCCTCGTCGGGGTCTCGACTGTATACACTAGTCTACTCTGGAGAATCGATGCCCTGTTTCGAAACTCCCACGACTAGGGACCTTTTAAGGATGTGCTTATAGACTCCAGCTCTCACTTATATGATCGCCCTCATACTGCTGGTAGTCAAGCAAGAATCCTAGGGGCTCTATCAACGTGCAATAGCGACTCGTAAGGTCACCTAAAGCAGTACACGATGATAAAGGTAAACCAGATAGCATACTATAATCTTGAGTAAGACTGTCCTACCGGGATAGGTCCTCCCTCAATCATCGCAATCACGTGCCTGTGATCCAATAATTGACTCTGAGGGCACTATCTCCAACAATCTCCCACTTGCACTCAAGGCCAATTATTACGATGTCGCATACTCACAGCCCGTGTGATACCGAAGACCCAACTCCTCTACTAGTCAGTCTCACAAAGCTCGTTTGTGAAACTATTGCGTTCGAGGAATAGCCTCAGTGAGTGGATCCGCTCTGATGTTTCTTTCTATGTCTCTCTTTATCTCAAGTTCGCGGAGAAAGCCATCTCCCGAAATGAGCAATACCTGTCCTAGAATGTCTGGATGTCTGATGGGACTAGCTCATAAGTGAACTCCAAATCCAAACTTCTTAGACTGTATCGTCAACTGAACTTAATCAGTATCCTGCACCATGCCTTCCCTCAGTATCCACCTGGACCACCTGTCCAAAATACAGCCCCTCGTCAGAGGGAAAACTATAACTCTGACAGCCACTCTGCCATCCAGGTCACCTTGGAAGCCTGGAATGATAACCGTCTCCTAAACGAGGCTGCCGTTATCAATTCCCTAGAACATCAACTTATGTTCTAAAACTACTTCCGATTGTTTCTCCAGGATTGGATCAATATCAACTTATTGCACCTACTGCAAGAACAACATCTGGTGTGGTACTTGACATCTCATGATTGACTCAATTGCCTAAGCAAGTGATCTGTCAATCATGCACATCCCTCTCCCTTTAGTCTGTAAGACACCTTTAGAGAGGGTTACTCCATCACCTGCAGGTATACTACCGTGCCAGGAGTCGTATATTCTAAATACTCTTAGAATGCTGTCCAAGTACCCAGATTGGGAAACCACCCAAATCTAGATCTAAAACCATAGATCTAGTGACCAGAATGTCTGATATTATATCCAAGTTATATGTGGAGAAACCACTGTGTGACGACCAAAGTATAACCGATCGTAGTATAGGAATATCACTTCCTACTCTGTGTATGTCATCAAATACCAGGACATCACACCCTACTACCTTCTTAACAGATCCATCCCCTATTCTGATGAAGTCAAACCTATGACTGTCACATTAGAAATAGATGATCTATCTACGCTATTTCTGCTTTAGTCTATAAATAGACATGAGCCTGATGTCCACCAATGCTTCCGCTGCTCCACTCTGATTACGACAACCCTCTGGCAGAGTCATATACACATGCACTTCTAAAGCTAGTTTAGAACTACGCTATACTCATCCTCCTGCCGGGTCTCACGGTCTGGAACAACATCAATGGCAAGTCTGAGTAAACAAGAACCTCCCTGCCACCGTCCTTGAGCATACCGAAGTACCTCTCGAGTGCCTGAGGTTACCCACCATATCTCCGGAGTGGCCAATGGAATGTCAAATCAGATTTAATCTTTAGGTTCTTATCAAATCTTCAGTAATCGTTTGCGGTTCTGGAATCACTTCCAGTTCTACCATACTCCCACTACCGTTTTCTGAAAAAATCCATTTTTATTAAAACTGTGGCGAGTCAAGAACAATATCACTATTGATCTTCCAGATGGTAGAAAGTCAACCCTCGTCATAGCCCGGGTCAACCCACAAACAGCCATTACAGAAACGTGTCTTGAGTTATCCGGAGTCTGGTTTTAAGCATATGCCGGACAACTCCCCGTATCTTAACAATGTCAAGATATGAACTGTTCTATATCCAATATAGAAACAGAGGCACTGATTTAATTGAACCAGATTCAAATCATGCAGCTGTCTCCAGTGCATGTCAACTAAATGGAAGGAGGCCGATCAGCGTTACTCAACTTAGGAATACTTCCAATTATGAGTAACCTGAAAGAGAAGCAAGTTCTCTTAACCATTACTATCAACGGAATACCATATACAAGTATCTACATCTTCGATCACTTTGAAGAATCCCGATACTTGCAATACCTGGTTCTCTACTCTATTCTTATACCTATAACTTCTCAAAACTTTGACCTTGTGTTTCTACGAAACACCTGTCTAAGAACTAGAGAAGTCATAAGTAAACAGAATATAGTACGAGGACCAACCCCTCTGTCCTAATGGACACTGGACTATACACAAAACTCTGTATAAGTCCGCTGAGTCTTACAGCTCATTCACTGTGTGTCGTAGGTCGAAAACTGTACTTATGGTTAAGAAGAATTACACCGTTGTTCAATGCTCCTTACCTAACTATCCACTGATATAGGTAAATGTCATAGACATAATTTCAAAAAGGTATATCTTACTCTATTAAAATAGACGTACAGATATATCAATTTGAAATTGGTGCATAACAACGGATATTCAAAACCAAATATTTGCCGTCCGGCAAACAACCCAGGTGACTTACTAAAATATCACCAATTACAACGAATCCCGATATAATGAGGATGGTCACCTAATTCCCAATAACCTACTCCCACTCATCATCTGTAAAACCATACAGATGTGAGAATCATACCTGGTAAATACATACCCTGGAGAAAGTGTCTAATTGGGAAATCAGTTTTCTTTTAACGGTACACAGCGAAACTGAAACATTGAAATGTTTCGATGGGGTATACTGGTATTCCTAGTAATGCCTCTTCCATTATCCAGATTCACAACTGTAGCCGTATAATTCTCTGCCACCTCTCCAAATCCCTTTATATGTCTTTAGTCATTACCTTCTGCACACGCCTTTAGGCCAAATGGTTTTCTTCCTTCCCTACCGTTCGGCACCAGCCTATGGTTTGGAAGAAGACTATCCAATAAGCATAATGGGTGTACCACTCCTAATCCTAGGAGCACTCGCAATGCGAGAGAAGGTGAAGATAAAAGACACCTGAATGAACTTTATTCCTATTTCTCCTGAACCAGGATCCATCCCCGAACTGGAACAAGTTCCTTTCGAGTTCGTATATAACCATATGATGGATTATCCAATAAACTGGGATCTTCTTAGTGATACGGAGTGCCATGGAGAAATACTAAAGTGATTTAGGATTGGCGAAGAAATACTTGGTTTGTTCGTGAATAGCAGTCGCAATTTACTTTGCCCTCTTACTAATCCCTTTATTTGTCTTAACTTAATACCTTCTGTACACCGTTTAGGCTAATTGGTTTTCTTCATTCCCCACCGTTCGGCACCAGCCTAAGGTTTGGAAGAAGACTATCCAATTTGCGTAATAGGTGTACTATCTCCTAAACCAAGGAGTACTCGCAATCTGAGAGAAGGAAAAAAGGAAAAGACAACTGAATAGTCCTATTCGTTTTCTCCAGAACCTGAAACTATCCTCGAATTTCTTCGAGTTCGTATATAACCATACGATGGTTTTGTCCAATGGAAGTGGACGTTCGTAGTAATACGGGGTGTCCTGGAGAAAAGGGTAAAAGTAGGAGTGGCAATGAGGTTTGCAACTCTGACAATCCAAAAGCCAGTGTTAAGAAGGTTCGGTCAACTTGGTCACTGAGTGATAGTCTAGGGTCGGGTCTGTAAGTGCACGGCGGCGTCCCGGCCGTCAATCCGACGGCCAAATGCGGAAGCGGTGAATAACTTTAATTTTTACTGAACTGGCAAACCGCCGCGCACTAATACCCGGATCGAACCACTAACTAGTTCTAGCTAACAATAAGATGGGAAAGAGATATACCGACGATCCAAGTCCTCCGGTCTTCTCGTCATCGTCCCGATCTCCTGCGGAATGTCCCGTCTCCTCCTCGTCGCCGGAAGTGCACCACATCGCCTACTTCTTTTACGGGCTCCCACCTCAATGCCGAGGCAACTCGGGCACGAAGCCGGCTACTCGACGTGCCCAAGGTTCGCTGTAGAATATAGTGTACAAGTCTCATTTGGGGTTGTGGAGATGCCTTTGTGGTGGAGGAAAAAGAACTTGGAGAGAGGTGAAGGAAAAAATGTGATAGACCAAGAAGAATGAGAGTATCATATTTTTCCCACTCAAAAGAGAAGCATTTTTTTCATGAAAAATGAAATCCCCTCCCTCAACATGAATGGCCGGCCCCCCCCATTTTTGGTGTGATTGGAGAGAGAGAGAGAACAAAGACAAGGGGGTGGGTAGAACAATAATGAAAAAAGGAATCATGAAAGAATATGATCATAAGCAAAACCACACACAACTCCAACCATCATGACCATTAAAAGTCAAGCAATCATGAAGAGAAGAAGTCAAGGTCAATGAGAGACTATCATGATACAAGAAAATATGCAAAGACCCCCTCCACAATTGCTTATTTGCAACAATGCAAATAAGCCCTCCTCCACCAATCTTCGGCCAATGAACGGAACAAAGAAAATTGGCCGAAACGGAATACAAACTGGCAACTCCAGAAAACTGGTCCCGTAATAAATTACAGGAAAAACCCCGATACTGTGCATACACACCCGCATTTGTATTCCGACCGAAATACAAATGCAATGAGACAAAATCTACACTGTACTATACTAGGATCCGGCTTATACCAAAGCCGGCTAGTATTATCCGTTCGATCCTGATCCGTGCAATACCGCACATATCTGATCGAACCCTGCCATATAACCATACGGCCTATAGTACAGACTGTCCGATCCTGATCCGTGCAATACCGCACGTATCTGATCGGACCTTGCCATATCTCCATACGGCCTCTACAACTTTTCGCCCGAAAGCTGAGTAACAGAATGTGGGGGACTCTAAAGACTCGTCAACACCTTGGTTGCGGATTTAACCGCTAGCATGTTAGAGGTATAAGCCAATACGTAACGGGCTACCAGGTACTGACTAAAAGGGACGTCTGTGAGCGAACTCAGCCTGACTCCCTACTGAGCCTGTCAGTGACAATATCCGTACAGTCCGGTCCGTTCGTCTATGAGCATCGCATGGCGGGCCTAGGGGGTTGGTAAAAGTCAGACCCCCAAAAGCGGTACAAGTCGTGCCGGAGTGTAGCCCAGAACACCCTGAGATACTACTGGAATACCTACCAGTAAATCTCCTTGCCTCGGCCGAAGGCTTCGTGTAATGGCTCTCCTAGACACAGCACGACCTCACTCCCAATACCGGGAGAGACGAACCCCTGAAGATACGCTCACTGCCTCCATGTGGCTCGGGACTGTACCCAACTAAAACCTGTTTGCACGACTCCTTTGAGCCGTGGTAGGGTAGTAATCAAAGTACAGTGGGAACTCACACGAGACAAATGACGATCCCCAGGTCGATGAACTAACCTGCACACATGTCACCAGGGAACTGCCATCTGACGTCTGGTATATGACCAACTAGCATGTTCCCGGCGAGTCCTGTCCGGTGTACTCATAACCCAATGAGCACCTGTATACATCTTAGGTGATCCAACTGACACCAGTGGCTTATGAGACCGGCCACCGCCCCTCGTCGGGGTCTCGACTGTATACACTAGTCTACTATGGAGAATCGATGCCCTGTCTCGAAACTCTCACGACTAGGGACCTTTTAAGGATATGCTTATAGACCCCCAACTCCCACTTATATGATCGCCCTCATACTGCTGGTGGTCAAGCAAGAATCCTAGGGGCTCTATCAACGTGTAATAGCGACGTGTCAGGTCACTTAAAACAGTACACGATGATAAAGGTAAACCAGATAGCATACTATCATCTCGAGTAAGACTGTCCTACCGGGATAGGTCCTCCCTCAATCATTGCAATCACGTACCTGTGATCCAATAATTGACTCTGAGGGCACTATCTCCAACAATCTCCCACTTGCACTCAAGGCTAATTATTGCGATGTCGCATACTCACAGCCCGTGTGATACCGAACACCCAACTCCTCTACTAGTCAGTCTCACAAAGCTCTTTTGCGAAACTATTGCGTTCGAGGAATAGCCTCAGTGAGTGGATCCGCTTTGTTGTCTCTTTCCATGTCTCTCTATATCTCAAGTTCGCGGAGAAAGCCATCTCCCGAAATGAGCAATACCTGTCTTAGAATGTGTCTGGATGTCTGATGGGACATAGCTCATAAATGAACTCCAAATCCAAACTTCTTAGACTGTATCGTCCACTGAACTTAATCAGTATCCTGCGCCATGCCACCCTCAGTATTGCCTTGGACCACCTGTCCAAAATACTGCCCCTCATCAGAAGGAAAACTATAGCTCTGACAACCTCCTTGTCGTCCATGTCACCTTGGAAGCCAGGAATGATAACTGTTTCCCGAATGAGGCTGTCGTTATCATATCCCTAGAACATCCACTTATGTTCTAAAACTGCTTCCGACTGTTTCTCCAGGATTGGATTAATGTCAACTTATTGCATCTAGTGCAAGAACAATGTCTGGTGTGGTACTTGACATCTCATGATTGACTCAATTGCCTGAGCAAGTGATCTGCCAATCATGCACATCCCTCTCCCCTTTAGTCTGTAAGACACCTTTAGAGAGGGTGACTCCATCACCTGCAGGTACACTACCGTGCCAGGAGTCGTCCATCCTAAATACTCTTAGAATGCTGTCAAGTACCCTGATTGGGAAACCACCCAAATCTAGATCTAATACCATAGATCCAGTAACCAGTATGTCTGATATAAAATCCAAGTCCCATATGGAGAAACTACTGTGTGACGACCAAAGTATAACCGATTGTAGTATAGGAGTTTCTTTTCCTACTCTGTGTATGTCATCCAAATACCAGGATATCACACCCTACTACCTTCTCAACAGATCCATCCCCTATTCTGATGAAGTCAAACCTATGACTGTCACGTCAGAAATAGATGATCTATCTCCGCTACATCTGCTTTAGTCTATAAATAGACATAAGCTACCTGTCCACCAATGCTTCCGCTGCTCCCACTGACTACGACAACCCTCTGGCAGAGTCATATAGACGTACACTTCTAAAACTAGTTTAGAACGACGCTATACTCATCCTCCCACCGGGTCTCGCAGCCTGGAACAACAGCAATGGTAATTGTGGGTAAACAAGAACTTCCCTGTCACCGTCCTTGAGGCTACCGTAGTACCTCTCGGGTGGCTGAAGTTACCCACCTTATCTGCGGAGTGGCCAATGGAATGTCAATCCAGATTGAATCTTTAGGTTCCTTATCAAATCTTCAGTAATCGTTTGTGGTTCTGGAATCACTTCCAGTTCTACCATACTCCCACTACTGTTTTCTGAAAAAAATCCATTTTTATTAAAACTGTGGCGAGTGTAGAACAATATTGCTATTGTTCATCCAGATGGTAGAAAATCAACCCGCGTCATAGCCTGGGTCAACCCACAAACAGCCATTACAGAAACGTGCCTTGAGTTGTCCAGTGTCTGGTTTTAAGCATAAGCCGGACAACTCCCCGTACCTTAACATCGTTAAGATATGAACTGTTCTATATCCCATATAGGACCAGAGGCACTGATTTAATTGAACCAGATTCAAATCATGCAACTGTCTCCAGTGCATGTCAACTAAATGGAAGGAGGCCGATCAGCGTTACTCAACTTAGGAATGCTTCCAATTATGAGTAACCTGAAAAAGAAGCAAGTTCTCTTAATCACTACTATCAACTGAATACCATATACAAGTATCTACATCTTCGATCACTTTGAAGAATCCCGATACTTGCTACACCTGGTTCTCTACTCTATTCAAATACCTATAAATTCTCCAAATTCGGACCCTGTGTTTCCACGAAACACTTGTCTAAAAACTAGAGAAGTCATAAGTAAACCGAATATAGTACGAGGACCAACCCCTCTGTCCTGATGGACCCTGGACAACATACAATACTCTGTATAAGTCCCTTGAGTCTGATAACTCATTCACTGTGTGTCGCAGGTTGAAAACTGTACTTATGGTTAAGAAGAATTACACCGCTGTTTAATGCTCCTTACCTAACCATCCACTGATATAGGTAAATGTCGTAGACATAATTTCAGAAAGGTATATCTCACTCTATGAAAATAGACGTACAGATATATCAATTTGAAATTGGTGCATAACTGCGGATATTCAAAACCAAATATTTGCCGACCGGCAAACAGCCCAGGTGATTTCCTCAAATATCACCGATTACAACGAATCCCGATATAATGAGGATGATCACCCAATTCCCAATAACTTACTCCCACTCACCATCTGAAAAACCATACAGATGTGAGAATCGTACCTGGTAAATACATACCCTGGAGTAAGTATCTAATCGGGAAATCAGTTTTCCTTTAACAGTACACAGTGAAACTGAAACATTGAAATGTTTCGATGGGGTATCTTGGTATTCCTAGTAATGCCTCTTCCATTATCCAGATTCACAACTGTAACCGTATAGTTCTTTGCCACCTCTCCAAATCCCTTCATATGTCTTTAGTCTTTACCTTCTGCACACCCCTTTAGGCCAAATGGTTTTCTTCCTTCCCTACCGTTCGGCACCAGCCTATGGTTTGGAAGAAGACTATCCAATAAGCATAATGGGTGTACTGTCCCAATCCTAGGAGCACTCGCAAAGCGAGAGAAGGTGAAGATAAAAGACAACCGAATAAACCTTATTTCTATTTCTCCTGAACCAGAATCCATCCCCGAACTGGAACAAGTTCCTTTCGAGTTCGTATATAACCATACGATGGAGTATCCAAATAAACTGTGGATCTTCGTAGTGATACGGAGTGTCCTGGAGAAATACAAAGGTGATTTAGGATTGGCGAAGAAATACCTGGTTTGGTCATGAATATCTGTTGCAATTTATTTTGCCCTCTTACTAATCCCTTGCTTTGTCTTAACTTAATACCTTCTGCACACCATCGTTATGCTAATTGGTTTTCTTCATTCCCTACCGGTCGGCACCAGCCTAAGGTTTGGAAGAAGACAATCTAATTTGCGTAATAGGTGTACTACCCCTAAACCAAGGAGTACTCACAACTTGAGAGAAGGTAAAAGGAAAAGACAACTGAATAATCCTATCCGTTTTCTCCAGAACCGGAAACCATCCTCGAATAAATTCTTCGAGTTCGTATCTAACCATACGATGGTTTTGTCCAATGGAAGTGGACGTTCGTAGTAATACGAGGTGTCCTGGAGAAAAGGGTAAAAGTAGGAGTGGCAATGAGGTTTGCAACTCTGACAATCCAAAAGCCGGTGTCAAGAAGGTTCGGTCAACTTGGTCACTGAGTCATAGTCTTAGGGTCAGGTCAATGGTCGCTGCCAAAGAGAGAGAGAAAAGAAACACTCAGCGTGCACTCTAACCTAGATCAGAATGGTTACCAATTTATCTAATCTGGAAACCTCCCACTGTAACGTCAAATTCTCCTCCAAACCTGAAAGAAGAATTAGTCGGGGTTACCCGAGGAGTAAACTAACTCATCAGTGGGAATCGGGATCCAACTATCATCGCATGATAACGTGACGGAATCCGCTCACGTCATCACACTCCAGAAGGTATGCGCATATCTGGCAAGTTTCAGTTCTTTTGAAACTCCCGATGTGATTTTTGCCCCATGCTCTTATGACCTTGACTTTGGCCAACATATCATAAGTCACATGTCAAGTTCTACCCGTCATTCTCCAGGTTAATTCGAATCCACCCGTACATACCCTTGACTTTGGCCAACATGGCAGTACGACTGTTCCAAACCAACGCATCTATCTATGCTGCATATGAATACCCAATAGCTACCAAACACTGTGCCTTGACTTTGGCCAACATACACAGCTTAAATACTATTGACCACCCATATGAAACGACGGAGGGCTACGAATGGTTTCTGGCGAAAACCTTTAACGTAAAGAACTTGATATCGTTGAAGGAACGGATAGCTTTTTGAAAATATAGTGACGAAAACCGTTGCTAAAGAGGTCACTCCCGGTGAAGGGATCTCGGCTCTTTCCCCGTAGAATGGGGTGCAGGATATTCTAAATGAATACCGCGATGCAAAGCAAAAGCAATCGGCTATAGTGAAGTTAATGCCCTGACGCAAACTTTTTGTCCAAGGGGTCACTCCCGGTGAAGGGATCTCGGCCCTTGCCTCGTCGACTGAGGAGCAGGATATTCCAACTGAATACCACGATGCAAAACAAAAGTGAACGTCCTTGCAATAACAGCTTTTTGAAAAGTGTTCCAACAACATCAGATTAGGTTTGTTTTTAACTTGCATTGATCCGAATCAATGCAGTCCCATCAATTGATCACACCAAAAAGAACGAAAATATACTGATGTATGCATATGCCATCCGCATTCGCCACTGGGTCCCGTCATTACCCGTTAGGTTAGCTAACTAACGACAGAGCGGGGACTGGACTAGCGCGGATGAAAAACATATACAACATCTACTAATATATATACCAATATATTATATTCGCTCAAGGCGTGAATAAAATGCAACATCACAGAGAATGAACAGCATCACAGAAACAATACAGATTTCTGGGATCCCCGGGTTTCACAGAGCCACTGCTGAAACCCGACGTTCCCCTGGTCGTGTGGATAGCCTGTGCAATGTAATCCTAGACCCCTACGGGCGCGGCAAGTCACCCGCCAAAACCTGAAGCGAGGCAGCCCCCTTCAGCACCGTGAATGGACCACCCAGCACTTCACGGAATCCGGTAACTTGGGCACCCCTCCTGGGTCAACCTGTACCCCCTACGAGTGCGGCGAATAGCCCCCCAATCCTAGAGTGAAGCCCCCTCCGTCCCAATGCCATGAGATGCGGGCTTGTTGCCCTCTAGAACCCGGCTATCCATGCACCCCTCCACGGGGCAATCCTAGTACAGAAAGTAAAATATACATACAACGGGTACATCGACCGCAACCAGGTCATGCCCCAAAATAATAATACAAACAGGCAGTGACGGCAGTCCACATGTCGGACGCTCGCCCCGCAATATCAAATGTACATAATACAACAGAACTGTACTAGCATTGCATCCAGGCTATCCCCCACGACCGATCCGCAACATCACAGCAAAAGCAGAACATCAACGTGAAAGTCACGTTCGCAAATCCGTCTAACCGGGCTATAGCAGTTAGACCGGATTTACCGATCGAGTGACATTCACGGTCGCAGATATAATGTAAATACTGTGAAATAATGTGTTTAAAAATATCCGATCAATCAAATTTTAACAAGTGGGCCCCCAAACAATACTGTAGCACTCACAGAAATTATGGGCCCAAATTTAACATTCCAAAACCCCTAAAATCACCCCAGAAGCCCACTGTAAAAACTCGACCCACTGAATCCTCTATACGGTCGCAGGGTTTCGCCGCGGTTCCGCGCTCCCCTGAGGAGATCAGTGTATCGTCTTTTTCCAGAATTCTTAGATCTTCCAGTACATCAATTTTAAACAACCTGAAAAAAATTTCGACACTAAAAATTTCCAACAGAAAACTGATGTGATCAAAATACGGGTTTTGGAACTTTTTGATCGATCGGAAATGCAAACACATTACACAAAGCTAGACTAAGTTAATGGCGAGGCTCTGATACCACTGCAAGTGCACGGCGGCGTCCCGGCCGTCAATCCGACGACCAAATGCGGAAGCGGTGAATAACTTTAATTTTTACTGAACTGGCAAACCGCCGCGCACTAATACCCGGATCGAACCACTAACTAGTCCTAGCTAACAATAAGATGGGAAAGAGATATACCGACGATCCAAGTCCTCCGGTCTTCTCGTCATCGTCCCGATCTCCTGCGGAATGTCCCGTCTCCTCCTCGTCGCCGGAAGTGCACCACATCGCCTACTTCTTTTACGGGCTCCCACCTCAATGCCGAGGCAACTCGGGCACGAAACCGGCTACTCGACGTGCCCAAGGTTCGCTGTAGAATATAGTGTACAAGTCTCATTTGGGGTTGTGGAGATGCCTTTGTGGTGGAGGAAAAAGAACTTGGAGAGAGGTGAAGGAAAAAATGTGATAGACCAAGAAGAATGAGAGTATCATATTTTTCCCACTCAAAAGAGAAGCATTTTTTTCATGAAAAATGAAATCCCCTCTCTCAAAATGAATGGCCGGCCCCCCCCATTTTTGGTGTGATTGGAGAGAGAGAGAGAACAAAGACAAGGGGGTGGGTGGAACAATAATGAAAAAAGGAATCATGAAAGAATATGATCATAAGCAAAACCACACACAACTCCAACCATCATGACCACTAAAAGTCAAGCAATCATGAAGAGAAGAAGTCAAGGTCAATGAGAGACTATCATGATACAAGAAAATATGCAAAGACCCCCTCCGCAATTGCTTATTTGCAACAATGCAAATAAGCCCTCCTCCACCAATCTTCGGTCAATGAACGGAACAAAGGAAATTGGCCGAAACGGAAAACAAACTGGCAACTCCAGAAAACTGGTCCCGTAATAAATTACAGGAAAAACCCCGATACTGTGCATACACACCCGCATTTGTATTCCGACCGAAATACAAATGCAATGAGACAAAATCTACACTGTACTATACTAGGATCCGGCTTATACCAAAGCCGGCTAGTATTATCCGTTCGATCCTGATCCGTGCAATACCGCACGTATCTGATCGAACCCTGCCATATAACCATACGGCCTATAGTACAGACTGTCCGATCCTGATCCGTGCAATACCGCACGTATCTGATCGGACCTTGCCATATCTCCATACGGCCTCTACAACTTTTCGCCCGAAAGCTGAGTAACAGAATGTGGGGGACTCTAAAGACTCGTCAACACCTTGGTTGCGGATTTAACCGCTAGCACGTTAGAGGTATAAGCCAATACGTAACGGGCTACCAGGTACTGACTAAAAGGGACGTCTGTGAGCGAACTCAGCCTGACTCCCTACTGAGCCTGTCAGTGACAATATCCGTACAGTCCGGTCCGTTCGTCTATGAGCATCGCATGGCGGGCCTAGGGGGTTGGTAAAAGTCAAACCCCCAAAAGCGGTACAAGTCGTGTCGGAGTGTAGCCCAGAACACCCTGAGATACTACTGGAATACCTACCAGTAAATCTCCTTGCCTCGGCCGAGGGCTTCGTGTAATGGCTCTCCTAGACACAGCACGACCTCACCCCCAATACCGGGAGAGACGAACCCCTGAAGATACGCTCACTGCCTCCATGTGGCTCGGGACTGTACCCAATTAAAACCTGTTTGCACGACTCCTTTGAGCCGTGGTAGGGTAGTAATCAAAGTACAGTGGGAACTCACACGAGACAAATGATGATCCCCAGGTCGATGAACTAACCTGCACACATGTCACCAGGGAACTGCCATCTGACGTCTGGTATATGACCAACTAGCATGTTCCCGGCGAGTCCTGTCCGGTGTACTCATAACCCAATGAGCACCTGTATACATCTTAGGTGATCCAACTGACACCAGTGGCTTGTGAGACCGGCCACCGCCCCTCGTCGGGGTCTCGACTGTATACACTAGTCTACTATGGAGAATCGATGCCCTGTCTCGAAACTCTCACGACTAGGGACTTTTTAAGGATATGCTTATAGACCCCCAGCTCCCACTTATATGATCGCCCTCATACTGCTGGTGGTCAAGCAAGAATCCTAGGGGCTCTATCAACGTGTAATAGCGACGTGTCAGGTCACTTAAAACAGTACACGATGATAAAGGTAAACCAGATAGCATACTATCATCTCGAGTAAGACTGTCCTACCGGGATAGGTCCTCCCTCAATCATTGCAATCACGTACCTGTGATCCAATAATTGACTCTGAGGGCACTATCTCCAACAGGGTCAATGGTCGCTGCCAAAGAGAGAGAGAAAAGAAACACTCAGCGTGCACTCTAACCTAGATCAGAATGGTTATCACTTTATCTAATCTGGAAACCTCCCACTGTAACGTCAAATTCTTCCCCAAACCTGAAAGAAGAATTAGCCGGGATCACCCGAGGAGTAAACCAACTCATCAGTGGGAATCGGGATCCAACTATCATCGCATGATAACGTGACGGAATCCGCTCACGCTATCACACTCCAGAAGGTATGCGCATATCTGGCAAGTTTCAGTTCTTTTGAAACTCCCGATGTGGATTTTTACCCCATGCTCTTATGACCTTGACTTTGGCCAACATATCATAAGTCACATGTCAAGTTCTACCCGTCATTATCCAGGTTAATTTGAACCCACCCGCACCTACCCTTGACTTTGGCCAAAATGGCAGTACGACTGTCCCAAACCAACGCATCTATCTATGCTGCATATGAATACCCAACAGCTACCAAACACTGTGCCTTGACTTTGGCCAACATACACAGCTTGAATACTATTGACTATCCATATGAAACGACGGAGGGCTACGAATGGTTTCTGGCGAAAACCTTTAACGTAATGAACTTGATATCGTTGAAGGAACTGATAGCTTTGAAAAATATAGTGACGAAAACCTTTGCTAAAGAGGTCACTCCCGGTGAAGGGATCTCGGCTCTTTCCCCGTAGAATGAGGTGCAGGATATTCCAACTGAATACCACGATGCAAAGCAAAAGCAATCGGCTATAGTGAAGTTATTGCCCTGACGCAAACTTCAGTCCAAGGGGTCACTCCCGGTGAAGGGATCTCGGCCCTTGCCTCGTCGACTGAGGAGCAGGATATTCCAACTGAATACCACGATGCAAAACAAAAGAGAACGCCCTTGCAATAACAGCTTTTGAAAAAGTGTTCCAACAACATCAGAATAGGTTTGTTTATCTTGCATTGATTGGAATCAACGCAGTCCCATCAATTGATCACACCACAAAAGAACGAAAATATACTGATGTACGTATATGCCATCCGCATTCGCCACTGGGTCCCGTCATCTCCCGTTAGGTTAGCTAACTAACGACAGAGCGGGGACTGGACTAGCGCGGATGCAAAACATATACAACATCTACTAGTATATATATAATATATAATTTTCGCTCAAGGCGTGATAAAATGCAACATCACAGAAATGTACAGCATCACAGAATAATACAGATATCTGGGATCCCCGGGTTTCACAGAGCCGCTGCTGAAAGCCGACGTTCCCCTGGTCGTGTGGATAGCCTGTGCAATGAAAATCCTAGACCCCTACGGGCGCGGCAAGTTACCCGCCAAAACCTGAAGCGAGGCAGCCCCCTTCAGCAACGTGAATGGACCACCCAGCACTTCACGGAATCCGGTAACTTGGGCACCCCTCTTGGGTCAACCTGTACCCCCTACGAGTGCGGCGAATAGCCCGCCAATTCTAGAGTAAAGCCTCCTCCGTCTCAACGCCATGAGATGCGGGCTCGTTGCCCTCTAGAACCCGGCTATCCATGCACCCCTCCGTGGGGTAATCCTAGTACAGAAAGAAAAAATATATACAACGGGTACATCGACCGCAACCTGGTCGTGCCCCAAAAGAATAATACAAACAGGCAGTGACGGCAGTCCACATGTCGGACGCTCGCCCCGCAATATCAAATGTACATATAAAACAAAACTGTACTAATATTGCATCCAGGCTATCCCCCACGACCGATCCGCAACACACAGAACATCAACGTGAATGTCACGTTCGCAAATCCGTCTAACCGGGCTATAGTAGTTAGACGGGATTTACCGATTAAGTGACATTCACGGCCGCAGATATAATGTAAATACTGTGAACTGGCATGTTTAATATGTCCTATCGAACAAATTCTATCAAGTGGGCCCCAAGCAGTACTGTAGCACTTACAGAAAATCTGGGCCCAAAAATAATATCCCAAAACCCCTATTTCCTATTCAAAAGCCCACTGGAAAAATTTGGTTCAACGATTCCACTTACCCACCGTGGAACCGCGGCCAAACCAGGGGTTTGGTCGCGTTTCCGCGGTCATAGTAAGGAATCAGTGAATCGTATTTTCCCAGAATTCTTAGAATTTCTTGCATGTCTTTCTGCAATGACCTGAAAAATTTTTGGAGCTGGAAAATTTTCAACAGAGAACACATGCACTAGAAATACGGTTTTTGCGATTTCTGTTCGATCGGGTTTTAAACATACTAGAGCAAGCTAGGCAAGATTAATGGCATGCCTCTGATACCAATGTAAGTCCGCGGCGGCGCCCCGGCCGTCGAACCGACGCCGGAAACGCGGAAACGAAAAACTTTGCGAAATAGCAAACCGGCACCACCACGTACTTTTAACCCGGATCGGGCCATTAACCTAGCTACTAGCATACAAGAAAAGAGTAGAGAAGTATACCGAGCGATCCGTGTCCTTCGGTCTTTGTCTCCACTCCGATCTCCCGTAGAATCTCCGTCCGTCACGTCCTCGTCGGAAAGGGCACCACGTAGCCGGATTCATTTACGGGCTCCCACCTCTGGACCGAGGCAACTCGGGCGTGAAGTTGGCTAGCCGACGCGTCCAAGGGATACTGTAGGCAAGTGTAGAAAACCATGTCTCTTTTGGGGTTTATGTTGCCATGGATGGAGGCGGAATGAACTTTTGAGAGAGCTAGCAATTTTTGTAGCAAGAAATATGTGATATGAATAATATTCCACACTCACCAAATCAAAACTCATCCTCCCTCTCTCTGTAAAAAAATGGCCGGCCCTCTAAATAATGGTGGGGAAAAAAGGCATAAACAAAAATATGAAGAGAATGATTAATTAATCTCACATCAAAAAACTTTGTCAAACCCCATCATCATAAATGCAAGGGAAGAGACTAGAAAAGAATCTCATCATGATTATGAAGGCACAATCACAATAAACCTCCTCCACAAAATGTTATTTGCAAACTGCAAATAACACCCTCCAACGAAAGGTCCGGCCGTGAAGGAATAAAAGAAAACCGGCCGGAACGGAATGCAAACTGGCAACTACAGAAAACTGATCCCGTAATAAATTACAGGAAAACCCCGGTACTGCAAATACATGCCCGCATTTGTATTCCCACTGAACACAAATGCAAAGAGACAAAATCTACACTGTCAAATACTAGGATCCGGCTTAAGCCAAAGCCGGCTAGTAAAAACCGTCCGATCACGATCCATGCAATACCGCACGTATCTGATCGAACCCTGCCATATCTCCATACGGCCTCTACAGCGTTTCGCCCGAAACCTGAGTAACTGAGTGTGGCGGACTCTAAAGACTCATCAATACTATGGCTGTGGATTTAACCACTAGCACGTCAGAGGTATAAGCCAATACGTGACGGGCTACCAGGTATTGACCAAAAGGGACGTCGATGAGCGAACTCATCCTGACACCCTACTGAGCCTGTCAGTGATAATATCCGTACAGTCCGGTCCGTTCTTCTATGAGTATCGCATGGCGGGCCAAGGGGGTTGGTAAAAGTCAGACCCCCAATAGCGGTACAAGTCGTGTCGGAGTGTAGCCCAGAATACCCTGAGATACTACTGGAATACCTACCAGCAAATCTCCTGTCTTGGCCAAGGACTTTTTATATTCTGGCTCTCCTAGACACAGCGCGACCTCACCCCCAATACCGGGAGAGACGAACCCCTGCAGATCCGCTCACTGCCTCCATGTGGCTCGGGACTGTACCCAACTAAAACCTGTTTGCACGACTCCTTTGAGCCGTGGTAGGGTAGTAATCAAAGCACAGTGGGAACTCACACGAGACAAATGACGACCTCAGGTCGATGAACTAACCTGTACACATGTAACCAGGGAACTGCTATCTGACGTCAGGTATAATACCAACTAGCAGGTTCCCGGCGAGTCCTGTCCGGTGTACTCATAACCCAATGAGCACCTGTATACATCTTAGGTGAACCAACTGACACCAGCGGCTTGTGAGACCAGCCACCGCCCCTCTTCGGGGTCTCGACTGTATAGACTAGTCTACTCTGGAGAATCGATGCCCTGTCTCGAAACTCCCACGACTAGGGACCTTTTAAGGATGTGCTTATAGAGTCCAGCTCTCACTTATATGATCGCCCTCATACTGCTGGTAGTCAAGCAAGAATCCTAGGGGCTCTATCAACGTGCAATAGCGACTCGTAAGGTCACCTAAAGCAGTACACGATGATAAAGGTAAACCAAATAGCATACTATAATCTTGAGTAAGACTGTCCTACCGGGATAGGTCCTCCCTCAATCATCGCAATCACGTGCCTGTGATCCAATAATTGACTCTGAGGGCATTATCTCCAACACAAATATCACCAATTACAACGAATTCCGATATAATGAGGATGATCACCTAATTCCTAATAACTTACTCCCACTTATCATCTGTAAAACCATACAGATGTGAGAATCATACCTGGTAAATACATACCCTGGAGTAAGTATCTAATCGGGAAATCAGTTTTCCATTAACAATGCACTGAAACAAAAAAATGTTTCATAGGGGTATCCTGGTATTCATAGTAATGCCTCTTCCAAAATCCAATTCATGATTTTAACCATATATTTCTTTGCGTTCGCACCAAATCCAATTATTTGTCTTTATTCATTACCTTCTGTATACCCCTTTAGGCTAAGTGGTTTTCTTCCTTCCCTACCGTTCGGCACCAACCTATGGTTTGGAAGAAGACTATCCAGTAAGCATAATGGGTGTACTCTCCTAATCCTAGGAGTACTCGCAACTTGAGAGAAGGTGATGATAAAAGACAACTGAATAATACCTTATTCTATTTCTCCCGAACTGGGGAAAAAAGGTAAATGTGAAATAGGTGTGGCGATGAAGTACGAGGTTTGGTTGTGAATTATAGCAGTCGAAATTTACTTTGCCCTCTTTCTAATCCCTTTATTTTGTCTTTAGTTATTACCTTCTGTACACCCTACTTAGGCTAATTTGTTTTCTTCATTCCCTACCTTTCGGCACCTGCCTATGGTTTGGAATAAGACTATCCAATAAGCGTAATAGGTGTACCCTCCTAAACCAAGGAGCCCTCGCAACCTAAGAGAAGGTGATAAAAAAAGACAACTGAATAAACCAATTCTATTTCTCCTGAACCTGGATCCATCCTTGAAGAAGTCCTTCGGTTTCGTATATAACCATACGATGGATCTATACAATGGAAGTAGATGTCCGTAGTAATGCGGGGTGTTCTGAGAAATGCAAAGGGTAAAATAAGGAGCAGCAATGACTTATGCAACTCGGACAATCCATAAGCCAGTATTTTAAGAAGGTTCGGTCAACATGGTCACTGAGTCATAGTCTAGGGTCGGTTAATGGTCGCTGCCAAATAGAGAGAGAGAAAAGAAACACTCTGTGTGCACTCTAATCTAGATCAGAATAGTTATCACTTTATCTAATCAGGAAACCTCCCACTGTACCGTCAAATTCTCCTCCAAACCTAAAAGAAGAATCAATCGGGATCACCCGAAGAGTAAACCAACTCATCAGTGGAAATCGGGATCCAACTCTCATCGCATGATAACGTGACGGAATCCACTCATGTTATCACACTCCAGAAGGTATGCGCATACTTGGCAAGTTTCAGTTTCTTTAGAAACACCCGATATGATTTTTGCCCCATGCTCTTATGACCTTAATGCTGGTCAAAATGTCATAAGTCACATGCCAAGTTCTACCCGTCACTATCCAGGTCAATTTGAACCCACCCGCACATGCCCCTGACGTTGGCCAAATGGCAGAACGACTGTCCCAAACCAACTCATCTATCTATGAAACAAATGAATACCCAGCAGCTACCAAACACTATGCCTTGGCGTTGGTCAAAATACATAGCTTGAATACTACTGAATACCCAAAAGAAATAACGGAGGGCTACGGCTGGTTTTTGGCGAAAAAACCTTTAACGTAACGAACTTGATATCGCTGAAGGAACCAAATAGCTTTTTATAAAAATATAGTGGTGAAAAACCTTTGCTAAAGAGGTCACTCCCGGTGAAGGGATTTCGGCTCTTTCCTCGTGGAATGAGGTACAGGATATTCCAACTGAATACCGCGATGCAAAGCAACTTGTAATCGACTATAGTAAAGTTATTACCCTGACGCAAACTTCTGCCCAAGGGGTCATTCCCGGTGAAGGGATATCGGCCCTTGCCTCGTCGAATGAGGTGCAGGATATTCCAACTGAATATCACTATGCATAACAAAAGGAAACGTCTTTGTAATAACACTTTTTAAAGTTGTTCCAACAACTGCCAAACAGGTTTGTTTTATCCTTGCATTGATCAGAATCAACGCAGTCCCATCAATCAATCACACCAGAAAAGAACAAAAATAAAATGTACGTATGTGCCATCCGCATTCGTCACTGGGTCCCGTCATCACCCGTTAGGTTACTTAACTAACGACAGAGTGGGGACTGGACTAGCGCGGGTGTAAAACATATACAACATCTAATAGTATATATATACCAATATACAATAATCGCTCCAGGCGTGATAATATGCAACATTACAGAAAAGTAATACGCATCACAGAACAATACTGATAATCTGGGATCCCCGGGTTTCACAGAGCCGCTACTGAAACCCGACGTTCCCCTGGTCGTGTGGATAGCCTGTGC